>JAWDJE010000003.1:16365833-17630416 GCA_035047345.1 Bradypodion ventrale | reverse complement strand
AAATGATTTTGTTAAAGATGCTTTATCGGGCTATGTGGTGTACTTGGCCAAGTGCATTAACACTAATGGAATTAGGACTGTTAGAGTGTATCTGTGGCAATGACAGTGTGAAGCAAAGTGACTGGGGAGTCCATTAGGTTGGAAGGCACCCGCTACAGATATTTCATGTCAAATTCTATACTTCCAAGGTTGAAAATGTTAAAATAAAATTATGCAATGGAGTTAAAGCAGTGAAAGGAAAAGTATAAGCAACATGCTGAGATGTTGCCAAAGGAGAGGCATAGTGACGTCCAAAATCACCTTACATACTTCAATTAGAGTCTGTGGTTGATATCGCAAAGCCGAGCATCTTAGTGAGGATTTTGTTTAATGGCCATGTGAACTGAGAGACTTCTGTTCATGTAACCTATTGGCCTTGCATTCTTGAATTTTCATCCCTCTCCTCCAGTTATGAAACTTATTATGCAGTAGAAGTCACCCTTGCTCGCAAGCCAGTCATATCTGACTAGGGTTCAGTGTTCATTTCCATTTATAGACAAAGAGCCAAAGCTGTCTGCATCTGCAGATGTTTCTGTGGTCATGTGGCAGTCATGATGAGACACTGGAGTGCATAGAACACTGTTTACCTACCCACTGAAGTGATATCTGATTTTCTACTTGCAATTTCTTGCTTTTGAACTGCTAGATTGGCAGGAGCTGGGACAGAGATGGGAGCACACTCCATCATGCAGCACTCAGGTCTTGAATTGCCAACCTTCCAGTTGTCTGGTTCAGTGTCTTAACCACTAAGCCACCGCAGTCCCTGACTATTATGTAGGACCTTGTTAATTAATGAGGGGTAACAATTGTTACTTGTGTAACAATTACTGTACAAAATATTTTATTTATTTCTTCTTCAAATTTCTATTGCAACACAACTCGGCAACGACTCTGGGCGGCAAACAGCAATTAAAAATAATATCAAAAACTAACTAAAAGCCCTTAAAAACCCCATTAAATATTCTAAATAATTTACCCACTCACCTCATCCATTAAGAGAGAGACAAATCTTAATTATATAAGCCAGCAGGTGAGGGTCACCCCTCTATCGATGCCCCACACCTGCCCTGCCAGCTAGGTTTTCAGTTCTTTTCTAAATGGTAGCAATTCTGCCTGCAGCCATAACTCTGTTGGCAGGAGGTTCCATAGGGCCGGTGCGGGCTCAGAGAAGGCCCTCCTTCTTGTACTAGAGAAACGAGCCCCTCTAGCAGATGGTACAATTAGAGAGCCTCTCCGGTCCGCTCTAGTTGGATGGACAGATGTTCTTGGGGTGATGCGGCCTCTTAGATATCCTGGCCCACTACCATGTAGGGCTTTAAAGGTCAGAACCAGCACCTTGAATTGCACCTGGAGGCATACGGGTAACCAGTACAGCTCCCAGAGCAGTGGTGAGGCATGGGCATAGCGCCCACACCCCATCACCACCTGGGCAGCCACATTCTGGACCAGTTGCAGCCTCTGAATGGTCATCAAGGGCAGCTCCATTTAGAGTGCATTACAGTAGTCTAGTCCAGAGGTCACCAGAGCATGCGTGATCATGAGCAAGGAGTCCCGGTCCAGGAGCGGGCACAACTGGCGGATCACACGAAGTTGTGCAAAAGCCCTCCTGGCCATGACTGCCACCTGCTCTTTGAGCAGTAGTCGCAAGTCCAGAAGGACCCCCAAGTTATGCACCGGGTCTGTCTGGGGCAAAATAGCCCCATCCAAAATCAAAGATGGCAGTTCCCGGGATAACGCAAGGCCCCGATCCATAGCTACTCAGTCTTGCCGGGATTCAGTTGTAGTCAAAGAGGATGGCCGAATGGTGATGAAATCCACAAGATCAAAAAAACTGTTTGAGGCGACTAAATGTACAATTGTAATATTCTGTTTTAATGTCCAAAATAATAATGAGTGATACTTCTCACAAAACTGAAATAAGTAAGTAAATGCTCAGTCTTTCAAATATATCCAACAATTTCCTAAAAGAGTATCTTCAATGTCTATAATAATAAAGTAATTGCAATGTTCCAAAAAATTTATTTTCAACTTTCAAATCTTCAGTTTCTACTGTAATCAATTGATAGGACCTGAAACTTGATCCGGATAATCGGTCTTTCATAATATTACTTCATCAGAAGTTATTTTCTTTACACTCTCGCATCAGAAATGGACTCTCTCGCTTTCTAGTGCTTTCTCTTTATGCACCGGGTCTGTCTGGGGCAAAATATCCCCAGACAGAATCAAAGATGGTAGTTCCCGGGATAAGGCAGGGCCCCGATCCATAGCCACTCAGTCTTGCCGGGATTAAGTTATAGCCTGTTGTCCCCCTTCCAGACCCCAACTGCCTTCAGAGTCCTGGATAGGACTTTGACAGCATCGCTTGGCTCACCACAGGCTGAGATGTACAGCTGAGTATCATCAGCATACTGATGATACATCACCCCATGGGAATGGATGATCTCACCCAATGGCTTCATGTAGATGTTAAATAGGAGAGGAGAAAGCACCGAGCTCTGAGGTACCCAATATTGTAGGGGCCAAGGGCTGGACCTCTCGCTCTCCATCCACACTGACTGGGCCCAGCCCTTCAGAAATGAGGAAAACCAGGACCACAGAGTGCCCTGGATCCCCAATCCTTGGAGCTGTTCCAGAAGGATACTGTGGTCGATGGTATCGAAGGCCACTGATAGGTCAAGAAGAGCAAGGATGGATGGATGACTTCCGTCCTGCTCCCACCAGAGGTCATCCATCAGTACGACCAATGGCATCTCTGTACCCTATCTGGGCCTGAATCCTGACTGAAAAGGGTCCAGATAATCCGCTTCATCCGGGACCCCCTGTAACTGCCGTGCCACTGCCTTCTCCAATACCTTCCCTAAGAAGGGAAGGTTAGATACAGGTCTATAGTTAGTACTGCTGGGTCAAGTGATGATGAAATAGTGTGTGTGTAAGAGTAAAACAAACATTGTAGATTCTCTGCACTATTTTCTAAACAAACACATATATGTACATATAAAGTTTAACATGTTCATACAAAGTTATGTCTGATAATTAACAGAAGAGGCAAGTAATATTACAAGACATTCTATTATTGGTGTAAGGTGATGTTTTCTAGTTTCTTTCAAAAGCTATTTGAGATATATTATATTTTAAAAGACATTTCAAAAGGACTTTTTCAGTTTTGTTCCCATTTTCTTATCAATCTTTAACTGAGCATTGTTTTACACTAATTGAGCTGGGAGATCAACCAACCAACCATCCATCCAACCAACCAAATAAATTTCCCTTCCCCCAAAATAGTAAAAATTGAAGAGTAAAAAAACAAACACACATACATTCATTCATACCTACATAGCAGCACACCCTAATTTATGTAATGTAATAAATTACTTCTCAATACTTCAACAAGTAATGACAACAGATGTCTCATCAAACACCATAGTGAGCACGAGGTATGATTTACTTCTCAAAAGCTTCCAAGCTCTGGAAGAATCACTGAAGTAATATGATGGGATGTGCCTTGTCAACCTGAATTTATGATCTGTTTGGGTGAAACTGCCTGCTTCCTCATGACATGCCCATGGTTGTCAGAGTGCTCAGCCATGCAGAAGTCTCTAAGAACCATGTCCCTAGATTTATTGAGAATCAAGTGTGCCAGGAATTGAGGAGAGGCTTTCATATGTGCAAACCTAGTGCCATGCTTTTAACCCTTATGTGTGTAGTCTGGACAGTGTTGTGTTATTATAACTGTGTTGTTATGATATTGCTAAAAGAAGTTAGCAGTCTTTTAAAATAGCAATTTCCTTCTGTGGAAATTTATGAGCTTTCTGTATGGATGAAGGCTGCTTCCTGGATAAACTCTCTTCCCATGTGTTTCCTCGCAAAGCTCTATTGAGACTTTTAGCCTCTCATTTTAATTAATTTTTCTACTTTTGTTGTTCAGTCGCACAGTTGATTCTGACCCTTTGTGACCCCATGGACCATTGCCCACCAGGCACACCTATCCTCTACCATCCTCCTTGTTTTCAACGTGATGTCTCTACTTTTAACAATGTTCCCCAGGTTTCTCATAGTTTGTCTCCCAAGCATCAGTTGCCTTTTTATTTCAGGGCTGCAATCTCCATCTGCAGTGATCTTTGATCCTAAGAAAGTAAAATCTGTCACTGCTTCTACTTCTTCCCCATCTACTTTCCAGGGACTGATAGGGCCTCTTGCCATTATCTTAGTTTTCTTGATGTTGAGTCTCAAGTCAGCTTTTGCACTCTCTTCTTTCAACCGAAGCAGGAGCTTCTTTAGGTCTTCCTCATTTTCTGCCATTAGGATGGTATCATCTGTGTATCTCAAGTTGATGTTTCTCCCAGCAATTTTGATTCTGACTTGTGATTCATCCATCCCAGCATTGCACATTATATGCTCTGCATATAAGTTAAATAAGCAGGATGACAAAATGCAGCCCTGTCTTACTCCTTTTCCTATTCCAAACCACTCCGTCATTCAGTATCTTTCCCTAACTGTTGCTTCTTGACTCATGTACAGATTTCTCATAAGGCATACAGGTATTAGGTGTTCTGGTATTCCCATCTATTTAGTGGCTTCATTAATTGGTCTTTATGTGTTGCTTGTTGTACATGAATTGTGGAAATAGCACATAAGAGGATGTTGGTTGTATATAGTTCTAGAAGCACTGGGCTATCACTGGAATATTCATTCATCATTATAGCCACATGTGGGTATGCAAAGTTTGACCAGGCTTCACAGGGAGGCTACACTGCATAATATCTTCCTCTGTTCCTTGGGATCATATGTAAAAAAGAAAAACAGACCTTGCAGATCTATGAGCCATTGATACAGGCCAGGCATGAACTGCCATCACACCAGGAAGACAAGCCAGGAGAGTAAATGGGGCAGATGCTGAAGATCATAGATCATAAATGCTTGAGATCATAGTCATTCAAACTGAACAATGTTTTTGGCTCCTACCATCTGGGGTCAGTGGCTTAGCAGTGGATAGTTTGTTGTTGTCGGTTTTTTTTATTTATTTTTTTTTGGGGGGGGGTCATCTTTCCCAGAATTAAGAAGATACACAGGCACTTGTTAACAGGGCAAAATGGTCACTCTGAAGCTGGCAATTTCCTTTCTTTTGTAACAACATGAAAGCAATGCATACATTTTACATTTTTCAACTGGATGGGTGTTGATGGTGGATTATGCAGAACCTAAAGCAAATATGACAAACTACAAAAAATGCTTATGTGTGTGCATTGGTGTGAGCCTGTGTGATGGATTACTTGCCTGCCTTTCTTTCTTTTGAATTTTTATCTCTGCTTTTCCCCTAGAGCCATCAGCGAGTGTCCTCGTAAGGCCAGCCAACCACCAAGAGCAATCGGTGATGACAGCTTACCCCGCAGATGCTTCTATCCAGCCTTTGTTATCTCAAGGCTTTTTATTATTATTAATCATTTACCACATTTTATGAGGTTACTCACCTGCATTCTTCCATTGCTGACACATCCATTTGTCAGAAAGAAGAAGGGTGTGGAGGAGGACATGAGGAGATGGGGGTCTAGTGGAAAGAAAGGGCAGATCTGTTTACTGGCAATTCATAAATTCTCTTACTAAATTACGAAGAGAATTTCTGTAAGGATAAGCTTCAACACATCCACAATCATAGGACTCATTCCACCTTCCAGAGACCTGTATCCCTTCTAGAAGCTCACACCAACCTTTGTGCTGTTTCAGAGTACCTGTGGCCTGCTCCAGGCTAGAGAAATCTATGGTTTACTCACTAGCATGCATTGTGGCAAAGCAAAACTAAAGCATGGCATGAAACATGGCGTTTTGTCCCCACATTCCAATATAACAAAACCCATATTTTCCACTCATCCCTCCTATTCCAGGGTTTTAACCTATTAAAGCACAGCATACAATGTCCCTCACCTTAGTTCTGTTCTCGCAGTTTCCAGCCTGTTATGACTACTGCACATTCAATGTAAACTACCCAGCAGTGCCTGCCTTGAAGGTTGTTTCTCAGGCTTCTCTAGCTCTTCCCAGGGAATTAAGATCTCAAAGGAACTATATTACACATTAAAAGCAAAATCCCCTGTTTTAATTCATTAAAGTTTCTTGAGTACTTGGTTCTGCTGATGAGTCAAGAATGAAAAGATGGGAAAGGGGAACATTTGAGGAATAGCAGTAAAGCTATCTTAGCTGATCAAGTTCAGGTAGATTTTTATGATGATCAATTATTCAGGGACACGTAACTGGGTTGAGTGTTGCTGTGGCTGTTAAATTATAAAGCATTTATTGAACCAGTGCAGTGGGAGAGTTTATTCTTTTGTCTACAGATTTCAATTGCCTATTACCAGAGGCCAATGGAGAAGGTCAATGCTAGCATACAGGGTAAAGAACAAATGCCTTTAGAATCCTTATTTTGTAGAAGAGCTGTTCCTGTATATATCACTCAGGCAGAGTGTTCTGCTGTACCACAGAGGTTTCAGAATATCTCATAAGAAGTTTATTATTTGCGGCTACTTATCATTAAGATTACTTTTCAGAATTAAAAGTCTCATAGTTGTAGACTTCACTCACACAGCTCCTTATGCCTCTTGACCCAACTCCACCCTCCTTTCCTGACTTCTTAGTATCAGGCTTTCATAAAATGCTAAACCACTCCTTAAACATACAGTACATTGATGTTAGCAATGCAATAGTAATTACACTCATCTACTGCCCCATAGCACTCAGAGCACTCTCTGGGTGGTTCACAAAGTATTTAGTATTCTTCCCCCAACCAGTTTGGATACTCATTTTTCCAGCCTCACAAGGATGGCTCAACCTTGATCCAATCAGGATTGAATGTGTGTAGTTTATTCTCTACTGGCAGAATTGCAGTAATTTGGGATGTGGTGAAGGGATGATCTATACAGAGTCCCTTTTGCTCAACTATCACGTCATCTTCATAGCATGTAGCCAAAGGCCATTGCGATGAAATATTATTCCATAATAAAAAGTTACATAAAGCACAAAGAGTCAATTGTATAATAAAATATGAGTCACTTGAAAACAAGATACAAGTTTTCATCCATCCAAGAGGGAAATGAGCTTCCAATCAAAGTTGTGGTGGAAGATATTAACCACTTTTCCCTACAGATATTTGTAGATTCTTTTTTGTGCCTTACCTTAATTTCCATTTGAAGTAAACACTGTAGCATAATCCCATAAAATATACCACCTTTTCTGTAGCACATGAGCAGAGCTTCCATGTATCAGCACTTCCAGACTATCCTATGCAGATACATAATCTTTACTGGTCCAATACAGTTGATGCACATTTCATGGAATATTTATTGTGTTCTATGGACTTAGTCATGAGAAAGCTCAGGTTCTCTTTTTGCTCTTTAGGGAATCCTCTTCACCCATTTTGTTTTTGCTTTAATTCATTTTTTCCTTTTTCACAAGATTCCCATCCATGTGGGAAGAGAAAATCTCTCTTTAGTTAACATTGGTAAGAAGGCATACTACATTTAACAAGTAGCTAAGGTCCTATAAATGTAACAAAGGCCTAACAAAATAAAAGCTTAGGAGTTCAAATTGTCTGGGAACCAGCAGTAGATGAAAGGCCAACTTGATGTTTCATTTTGTCCAACTCTGCTCCCTGCCATATTTCCTCATCATCCTTACTGTTCAGTCAAAGGCCATATAACATACTGATGACAATTCCTCAAGAATTGCACAATTCACCAATTCGATCTTAAGATAAGATAAATGGTGAATCAGATGGAACTCTCCCTCTGTCTTCTTGAGAACAATGCCCAGAGGAGAAAAACACAATTTAGGTAGGAGCTGGAGCTGGAAAGGATCCAAAACACACCCAAAAAAGAAGCTAGGAAGCAAGGAGATGTGGCTGTTTCAGCTGCATTATATTATATCATTATATCCCATCCCAAGCATGTGCATATGATGATAATGGCATAAAATGCAATTGGGTAATTTATTTGAGCTCCCTAATGGGGCCTCAAAATGAGGCAGGTTGGGGCAGAATGGCCCGATTGATGTATGCACAGTGTTTGCCCATGAAGACAATCTCAGAGTCTTCCAATTTAGCACTAAACAAGGAGGGAAATAAAATGTAGGTACAATTCATAGAAATACATCGGAAATCAAAATACAGTGGGGTGAGATTTCCTGATCCCTTATGTGCTGTGATATCATGTAATCCTTGAAAGGAAGACAAGATGATGCCTAGCTTGACATCTGAAATGTAAATTCTTAGCTGTTTAATTTATCCTGATGATCTCATACTTTACTGCTCAGTCAGTTTTCACACAGTTGAATGTCTCTTAACAGATACATTAGAAAAACTTGGTTCATATTATGTTAGACCCAACCTTGCTAAGACTCAAGTACCTTTCATCTGAGGAACAAACAGACAACTAAACAAACTCTCCTCACCTAGAAAGGCATCCAATTATATTATTGTTCTGCCCTCAGATACTTAGCTGTTACTTTGGATTGTACTCTGATCTATAGGAAACGCTACCAAAACTCAAAGCAAAAAGTCTCCATAAGTAATAATATTTTCCTGAAGATCTCTTGGGTTACACAACCACAAACACTGAGTACTGCTAAGATTTTTTTAGAACATCTGTGAATGTTGAAGAAACATCAAAGAATACCATGACTATATAAAGTGGAAAGAAAGAACCATCCAACTCTTAAAATGGATGAAATTCCAGGAAAGTCTAGCTTGTGGTCACAAAGAGAACTGGGTTACTTGGAAGTCACTTTATAGCCTATAGCTTGAAGTTGGAAGACTAAAGTGAACCTAAGAAAATAGGGCTTTTGCAGTGACACAGTTCTTGAAGAGTGTGGAGAAGAACAGTCAACTTTACACACATGTCAGTATACTCTATGCTCCTCAACTCGTACTATGCAAGTTATGATGTTAGCTGCACCAAATTCTTTTCATCCTGACTATTATTGGAGAAACATTATCTCACACACTTATCTCAGCTTCACAATATACTTCATCCTATTAATTGTATTATGGTGGTTCTGTTACGAATAAAGAATGAAAGAACAGTCATAGCAGCAAGAGTTCCCACATAAGTAAGGGTTAATTGATGGTCAACTAATAAAGCCATCACCAGTTCCTTCTCACAGCAGTTAGCTGTGACCTCTGAGTTAGACTATTGTTGTGTGCACTGCGTGTAGCTGCCTTTGTAGATATTCTGAAGCTGTAGTTAATTCAGAATGCATCAGCTAACTCTCAAACTGGGACTGGGATTGATGATCATATTATGTCAGCACCAAGCAAACTGCGTTGATTCTCAGTCTGTTTCTAACATACTTAATTCAAAACATTGCTTTTGGTTTTCAAAGGGCTACACTGCTTAGAACCAAGACATGAAAAAGATCATCCCTCTTTTTATGTGGCTCTTGTACGTCAAGACATTTAGCAGAAGGGTAGTGTTGGTGCTGTGCATTGAAGTGGGTGACTATGAGGGACAGATGCTTTTCAATAGTGGCCTGGCCTGGCTCCAAATTTAAGGGGGACCAGGAGGAAATATTCATCAATGTTCTTCCTTCCTTTATGAATGGACCAACCCACTATCTCCTTCACCCCACCAATCCTCTGGGGAGAAAACCTTCATGGCAGCTAACACAGAGCTAAGGACAGTTTAAACAGTGATCATTAAAATCATCACAATCACAAAGCGGTTTGAAGCCAGATTGAAGGACATGCCCTTATGTCTGAAAACAATAAGACATTCAAAAATCTGGGAGCAACACAACAGGAACAATGCCCCATTGGCCCATCAAGTCTCCACTAGTGATGATGTCTGAAGATGCCACTCCTGGCAGATTCATAATAAGTCAGATAGTTTTTTAATACAACTAGGTATTGAAGTACAGTACAAAGGTGAGAATCATGTTGCACTATGCATCTACAGAAGGCTATGCATCTACAGAAGGCTAGTCATGTAGATGTTCCAACATATTGAATTTGGCCAGGAAAGCAATTAGCATCAGGGGGAGGTCTTCTGGTGTTGCAATAACATGTTCTCCAATATCTTGTACTTACTAATAGCAGTGGCTCAAGTGGCTAAGACGCTGACTGGGAGGCAGAGGGTCAGTAATTTAATTCCTGAGTACTGCAGGACGGAATGAGCTCCCATCTTTGTCCCAGCTCCTGCCAACCTAGCAGTTCGAAAGCAAGAAATTGCAAGTAGGTAAATAGGGACCACTTCGGTGGGAAGGTAAACAGTGTTCCGTGCACTCCGGTGTCTAGTCATGCATGCCACATGACCACGGGAATGTCTGCAGAAGCAGACAGCGCTGGCTCTTCGGTTTTGAAACAGAGCTGAACACTGAACCCTAGAGTTGGATACGACTGGCTTTCGAGCAAGGGAAACCTTTACCTTTACTAATAGCTTGACTATTGCATTTTATGCCAATGGAAGCTTCAATGCATTCTTCAAGCAAAGTCCTAGAAGACTGCATAGAACTAATCTAGATCTAACTAAATTATATCATGGAGGACTCTTTCAGATTAGATGCACAGTACTCAGGAAAGGTCCCTACTGTTTAGCTAGTGGAATATTGAACACTCTCCTCATATTTCTACTGCATGGGAATTATATCTTCCACCATGCAGTCTCTTCCAGAACTGAATAAATCCTTGACTCTAAGGGAGTTAAACAGACTAGGTTTCCATCAGGATCATGTTAGATGTGGCTTTTGCATGTAGAATAAAACAGGAGTTGACATGACGTCACAAACTTGAAGCCGACTAATCTGAATGTCTGCCAAGTTAGTTGCCCCAAAACATTGGCTTATAGTGCTTTGATTGTGTGGAGTCGTGGAAGTAGATCGGGCTTTCCCCTTTAATATCAGTGGGTGGGGGTTGCAATCCTCCTCTCCGCTGGCTCCCCTGGGTCCAGAAGGGGGGGGGGACAGATCCCTTTTGTCCCCTTTGGTGTCTTGCACGGAAGACAAAGAAGGAGCCGCAGTAAGGGCTAAAACACAACTTTATTGCATGGTAGTCAGTGTGAACATGAGATACAGGTGGACCAAACAGCTCTATTTATAGTACACTGTACATTTTGAATAACCCGGGTGATAGTTCATTGGTTACTGTCCGCATGACATCATGGGACATCACGCCCATCTTCTCCAGGTGTGGTGCGGTGGAGGTTTCCCGCCCTTCAGGTATTCAGGGGAATCAGTATCATGTGAGCTGACACTGCTATTGGCACGAGCAGTATTGTTCTTAACAGCTTGTTACAATGATTCATTGATTACTTACAATAGATACAATTGTCGGATACAATCAGTTAAAGGGGTACTTGTCACAAACTATTCAGTACATAACATCCCTCCCCCCTAGGTGAGGACAAAGTACTTTAGCCATTGAGGCTTTCCGCACGTTCGCTTTGGGTGAGTGGTGGCCGCACTTCGGGCTGGAGTGCCTGCACTTGAGGAGGGTGACTCGTTAGCGATTGGCTGCGAGTCGTGAGCCAGGGATTGGGAGAATCTAGGTGTGGGAGTAAACTCCAGGGTTGTGAGACCGGGGGCTCCAGGGACTAAAGAAAAACCCCGCTCTTCTCTTGGATGGGTGGGGGCGACTCCGAAAAATGCCCCCGGTCTCCTAACTCAAAATCTAACAATTCTTTGAAATCCCTCTCCTCTAAATTGTCCCTGTTACCTGGCGGGTCAAAAGGATGTGGGTTTGTATCACCTCCCTCCCCCCTGTGGTCTGTGTCTCCCCCTTGGGATGAACGGGTGGGGGAGAAACCTAACGCTGACTGCTCCATTTGGTCACTCACGTCTTGCCTTCCCACTACTCTACCTCTGAGCTGGTCAGCGTGCCTCCTCCAGAGGAGTCCTGTGCCTGTCTCGACATTGTAGGAGACTGGCCCGGTCTGGTCGACCACTATTCCAGGTACCCAAGTGGGGCCGCCAGCTGCATAGTTCCGGCAGTGTACCGGCTGGCCGATCTCGAAACTCTTGGTCCCCCCGCTTCTATGTTTCTACCCGTATCCTCCACCCTGGTAGGGTCTAGTCATGAGAGAATCGTGGCTGGTTTCCTCCACATGAGGAGCTTAGCGGGAGAGAGCCCTGATGCTAGAGGGGTTACACGGTACCTTAATAGGAACTGGCAAAGCTGCAAGTTCAATTCCCCAGGGCCCATCCTAAGCAGTGTGTCCTTCGTTGTTCACACCAGGCGTTCCGCTTGACCATTTGGAGCGGGGTAAAACGGGGCCGCAGTTATGTGGCAAATTTTGTTAATCTCTATGAAACCCTGAAACTCCGCTGACGTGAAAGTTGTGGCGTTGTCGCTCACAAGTATGTCCGGTAAACCGAAACAGCTGAATACCTTGCGTAATTGCTTAATCGTTTCAGCTGACGATGTACTGGCCATGGGAATTACCTCTAGCCACTTGGAGTAGGAGTCCACTATTATAAGGAAAAGGGTACCTCTGAAAGGACCCGCAAAGTCCACGTGTAGACGGGACCACGGACCACAGGCCGTGTCCCATTCTCTGTGCGGAAGTCGGGACTCCTTGGGCCGGGTGCTCTGGCAGCTCTCGCAAGTGCCAACCATGTGCTCTATATCTGTGTCCAGTTTGGGCCACCAGACGTAACTCCTCGCTAGCGCCTTAGAGTGCACAATCCCCGGGTGGCTGATATGCAGCATCTTGAGCACCCGGGACCTCAGAACTTCGGGGATTACTACCCGCTGCCCCCAGAGAAAGCAGCCCCTTTCTAGGGAGAGCTTGTCTCTCCGCCTACCATAAATGCTGAATTCCTCCATAGGGGAGGTTGCCAGCCAGCCTTTCTGTACCATGAGCTGACTAAGGCCAATGACTTGTCTTTCGCCGTAGCCTTGGCGATCTCAGCTGGCAGAATTAGAGGTGACTCTAGGGCCTCAATCAGGAGCACCTGGTGGTCCTGTTATACCTCACACTCGGGGTCCCCTGCCTGTGGGAGGGTTGACGTAGAAAGGGCATCAGCATGGCTGATCTCCTTGCCGGGGTGGTAGGTCAACGCGTACTGGTACGCGTTGAGAAAGATCGCCCATCGCAGCATCCTTGGGGACAAGATCTGCAGGGTTGGCTTATCTGTAGTGAAAATCCATAAGAGGGGCTTATGGTTGGTCACGATTTTGAATGGCCTGCCATAAAGAAAATCGTGGAACTTCTTGGTTCCTGCAACAATCGCGTAATTGCGCTCTGCCTTGGATAGGGATCTCAAGTAGTATGCCACTGGGGCTTCTCGCCAGCTCTCTAGCACGAGGCAGCAGGACCCTTCCTTCAGGACGACTAGGGGCAACTGCGCGGAGTGCCTTTTAAACTGAACCTTGAACTCTCCCACCCCCAACACTGGTATACTCTTGCCCTGAACGTCCCGCAAATTAGTCTTAAGGGCCTTCAGCTTGGGGCGTGACTTTGGGGGAATGCGTAGAAATTCCCTGTGGGAGACGATGGAGTACGATGACCCCGAATCAATCTCCATCCTTATTGGGACCCCCTGTACCAGTACCTCAACAAAAAACCGGGGCCGCCGGAACTGCACGCTGTGGACCGCCTGGTTGCGGTCGTCGGGAATCCATCAAGACACGCGGTGCTCCTGGGGCTCGTCGTCGTCGAGGATGTGCCTGACCTTGTCCACCTTTCGTTGGGGCCATCCCGCCTGGCCCTTGCCGTCATCTCGATGCCGCCTGCAGACCCTTGCGATGTGCCTGTGCCACCTGTAGTTGTGGCACTCTACCTTCTGGAATTGGCATCGGCTCCGGTCATGGGATGCCCCGCATCCGTCGCAGCGGTGGTCCTCTGTGGCGTGGTCTCACCTCTTGGGTCTCCTTTGCACCCGCTGCACGTCCTCATCCTCGCTGAAATCGGAGGTGGACGTCGTGGACTCGGAGGGCCCCTGCTCTCCGTGGGAGGAACAGCTGTGGACTGGGACTGCCAGCGGCGGGGGCCCCCCAACCGTGGCGGACCTGGCCCGGCACACCCGTTCGCCTTGTTGCACTGACTTGGCGGCTTCGGCGATGCGCAGGACATGCTCAATCGAGATGCTCTCGTCTTTGGCCAGGTTTTTTTTCCTGGCACTTCATCTCGCAGGCCCAGCAGGAGCCTGTCTCTCAGCGCCTCGCTCAGGGATGCTCCCCACCGGCAAGGCACGGCAGCCACCCGCAGGGCTGCCACGAAGTCTGCCACGGACTCACCATCCCACTGGCACCATTGCTGAAACGCCAACCTTGCTGGAAACATGGACACTTTCGGCTGAAAGTGCTTCCTCAACTCGGCGAGGATCTCATCTCGGGGCACGGCCCTGAGCGGTCTCGGCGTTAGGAGGTTGGTGGCCAGTTCCAAAGTCTCTAGGCCGCACTGGGCCAGTAGGAATGCCCGGCACTGGGCTTCCTCCTCGATGCCTTCGAGGTCCATAGCATAGAGGAACTGCCGTTCGTAGAGTTCCCATTTTTCTGGCTTCGTGGTATCGAAGAGCGCGATGTTCACTTTTCGGGATGCCATCCCACCTTCGTCGCCAATTTGGTGTCTTGCACGGAAGACAAAGAAGGAGCCACAGTAAGTGCTAAAACACAACTTTATTGCATGGTAGTCAGTGTGAACATGAGATACAGGTGGACCAAACAGCTCTATTTATAGTACACTGTACATTTTGAATAACCCGGGTGATAATTCATTGGTTACTGTCCACATGACGTCATGGGACATCACGCCCATCTTCTCCAGGTGCGGTGCGGTGGAGGTTTCCCGCCCTTCAGGTATTCAGGGGAATCAGTATCATGTGAGCTGACACTGCTATTGGCACAAGCAGTATTGTTCTTAACAGCTTGTTACAATGAGTCATTGATTACTTACAATAGATACAATTGTCGGATACAATCAGTTAAAGGGGTACTTGTCACAAGGATGGTCTAACAGTAGGCATATACTATCGGCCTCCGACCCAAACTCTTGAGGGAGACTGGCAGTTGGAGAATGTTGTAAAGGAGGCATCCAAGAAGGGAAGCCTGGTTATAATGGGGGACTTCAATTACCCTCACATAGACTGGGTGAACTGTTGTTCAGCACATGATAAAGAGATAAAGTTCCTAGATATGCTAAATGATTGTTCCCTGGGACAGATGGTTGAAGACCCAACTAGAGGTACAAGAATCC
Organism: Bradypodion ventrale; assembly: GCA_035047345.1. Taxonomy (NCBI): domain Eukaryota; kingdom Metazoa; phylum Chordata; class Lepidosauria; order Squamata; family Chamaeleonidae; genus Bradypodion; species Bradypodion ventrale. The sequence goes on along the minus strand of JAWDJE010000003.1, from coordinate 17,615,207 downwards.
TTGACTTGATCCTGAGTAATACTCAGGATCTGGTGCAAGATGTTAATGTGACTGATCCAATAGGGAACAGTGACCACAACTCAATTATGTTTAACTTGATCATAGACCGCAAGTCACTGATAAAATCTAACACAGAGACCTTAAATTTTCAAAAAGGAAATTTCCCAAAGTTGAGGAAACTAGTAAAAAAGAAGCTGAAAGGGAAAATTGAGAGAGTCCAAACACTCCAAGAGGCATGGAGGCTGTTTACAAAAACAATAACAGAGGCTCAATTGGAATGCATACCCAAAAGGAAAAAGGGCACTGCCAGGTCCAAGAGAACTCCGCTGTGGCTTACAGGAGCTGTTCGGGAAGTGATCAAGAGCAAGAAAAGCTCATTTAGAAGATGGAAGGCTTGTCCAAATGAGGACAGCAGGCAGAAACATAAATTCTGGCAGAACAAATGCAAGGCAACAATCAGGAAAGCAAAGCAAGACTTTGAGGAGCGTATAGCTAAAAATACTCAGAGAAATAACAAAGACTTCTTTAAGTACATTAGAAGTAAGAACCCAACTAGGAAGGCCATTGGACCATTAGACGACAATGGAAGGCAAGGGGTTATTAAAGAGGAAACAGAGATTGCAGAGAGACTCAATGAATTCTTTGCTTCAGTATTCACTGAAGAAGACAGAGACCACATGCCCAAAACAGAGCCTATCTTCGTAGGGAGGGAAACCGAAGAATTAAGCCAGGTAGAAATAACCAGGGAGGAGGTCCTTGCATGTCTTGTTAAGCTAAACACTAACAAATCACCAGGACCAGATGGCATGCATCCACGAGTTCTCAGGGAACTTAAAGATGAAATTGCTGATCTCCTAGCCAAAATATATAATCTTTCCCTCAAATCAGGCTTTGTGCCTGATGACTGGAAGGTAGCGAATGTAACACCAATTTTCAAAAAAGGATCCAAGGGTGATCCAGGAAATTACCGACGTGTCAGTTTGACATGTGTCCCAGGTAAAGTAATGGAAACCATCCTAAAAGATAGAATTAATAGGCACATAGAAGAGAAGGCGCTGCTAAAGGAGAGCCAACATGGCTTTTGCAAGGGCAAATCATGCCTCACTAATCTGTTGGAATTTTTTGAGAGTGTCAACAAGCATGTGGATAAGGGGGATCCAGTTGACATTGTTTATCTGGACTTTCAGAAGGCTTTTGACAAGGTCCCACACCAAAGGCTCTTGAATAAACTTACCAGTCATGGAATAAAGGGACAGGTCTTGTCCTGGATCAGCAACTGGCTAAGGGACAGGAAACAGAGGGTAGCACTAAATGGACACTTCTCCAAGTGGAGGGAAGTAAAGAGTGGGGTCCCCCAAGGTTCAGTACTGGGACCCCTGCTTTTCAACCTCTTCATAAATGATCTAGAGGTAGGAGTAAAAAGCAAGGTAGCCAAATTTGCTGACGACACTAAATTATACAGGGTAGTGAAAACTGTGAGAGATTGTGAGGAGCTCCAGAGGGATCTCTCAACACTGGGTGAGTGGCAAATGAGTTTCAACATTAGTAAGTGCAGAGTGATGCATGTTGGGGCAAAGAACCCCAATTACATTTATAAACTGATGGGGTCTGAACTCTCTGCGACAATCCAGGAAAGGGACCTTGGTGTCCTGGTGGACAGCTCAATGAAGGTGTCAACCCAGTGTGCCTCAGCAGTGAAAAAAGCAAACTCAATGCTAGGGATCATTAGGAAGGGTATAGAAAATAAGTCAGCAAGTGTCATTTTGCCTCTTTATAAATCTATGGTGAGGCCCCATCTGGAATACTGTGTACAGTTCTGGTCGCCATACCTCCAGAAGGATATTATGGAGCTGGAAAAAGTGCAGAGGAGGGCAACCAGAATGATTAGGGGACTGGAACACCTTCCTTACCATCTGAGGCTGCAACGGTTGGGCCTCTTCACTCTTGAACGACGACGTCTAAGAGGTGACCTGATTGAAGTTTATAAAATCATGCACGGTGTGGACAAAGTAGATAAGGAAAAACTGTTTTCCCTATCTCATAACACTAGAACTAGGGGACACTCGATGAAACTTTTGGGTACTAGTTCTCAAACAAATAAGAGAAAGTACTTTTTCACCCAGAGGATTACTGGTCTATGGAACTCCCTGCCAGAAGAAGTGGTGACAGCTGTCAGTCTTGACAGCTTTAAGAAAGGATTAGACAAGTTCATGGAGGACAAGAGTATCAATGGCTATAATTATGGATACTTAAGGACAACCTCCGGGTTGGAGAGATAGGCAGGATATCTCTCAATATCATTTCCAGGGAATCCTAAGCAGGTGAAGGCATCTGCTTGGGAATACCCTGAAGGAAATGGTGAGCCACTGTGTGAGACAGAATGCTGGACTGGATGGGCTGTGGCCTGTTCCAGCAAGGCTGTTCTTATGTTCTTATGTTTGTCACAAACTATTCAGTACATAACATCCCCCCAACCCTCCCGGACCAAGGGACCCAGGAGAGGGGATTGAATACACCTCACCCCCTGATATTAAAAGGGAAAACCTGATCGGGGTTTCCCCTTTAATATCAGTGGATGGGGGTGCGATCCCCCTCTCTGATGGCTCCCCTGGAGCCAGAAGGGTTGGGGGGACAGACCCACTGTCCCCCCAACTCTCCTAGACCCACTGGACCCGGGAGATGGGATTAAATCCACCCCCCTCCAACACAAGAAGCATTAAGCAATTGTAAACAGCAGTCTGCTAATGTCATGGAGGTAATGTTTTGGGGCATCTAATATGGCGGCAGGCCATGCCCACTGGCTTCAAAGAACTTACAGCATGAAGTCTGTAGTGCCATCTCCTGTTTTATTATACCTCCATGGGCTTTTTGTCCGAAAAGGTACCTACAGCAGAATTGGACAGAACATTGCCTGGGCCTCCAACTTTCCTGTTTTTGTCCTCCACAGCCACTTTTTGCTTTCTTCTTTTTCTGACATAAATTTCCCTTGCACAGTTTTATAGCCCCAAATACCCAAATACCCATTTTGTTCAATCGGAAGTGGACTGTTAGTTACTTTCAGTATCTTTTTTCTCTCTGGCATTTTGTGCAATCTGTATGGCCCTCAGAGAGTCCCAGGGATAGAAAAGGAACAAGGCCAAGCACTAAAGGTGGATCAGATGGTAACATATCAGTTTTGAAATGCTTTCCCCATGCAGGGCTATCTTGCATGAAATATGCCTTCTTGTTTGTGTCAGGTAAACGTCTCCATTTCTCCAAGCCATTCAGACATGCTTGTTCTGCTCTTTGTTTTTACTGACTTTACACTTATGTCACCTTTTCAATCATTTTGATTTTTTAAATCATATCTGCTTATTTCATTTTGTTTTCTTATTGAAGGGTGATATCAATATTGAGTATCAACATCAAAGAGGCAACCAGACTTCTTCAAGCCAGCATGACAAACCGGTTGGAATGTGTCATAGCAGAAAGTAACTTTCATCATCTCCAGTTTTAACTGGCTCAACAACAAACTTCATCATCATCATAGACATCAATGGTGATCAGAAGCTTATTTACCCTCAGAGGAAATACAATGAATATACCACTATGTGGAGGACCTTGCCTGACTTGAGAAAATCTGGGCATGTGGAATCATTATTATTCAATGTTATTCATTTCCCCCCAAAGTAAACAAAATCTCCCCCTTTTTGCAAGCAGAGTGGCTTCTTAGAGGTAATTAGTTTTTAAACAACACTGTACTGTATAATAAATGAACTGGATCATCAGTGTTGTAAGAGTAATTCATTATTCAGCATGAATAACAAATGAGTGGAATAATTGGCAACCCTTTAAGTTCCAAAAGAGGCCCACTTTCATGTTAATGATCCAACAGTCCCTTGTGATTCACCCAGAGGACTTGGCTCATGTGCATAAATCCTCGTATGCTGACACAATGTTCTGGAAAAGGTACATTTGTTGGTAAGGAAAAGTGGCACTCTTGTATAACAATCATGTTGCTGAAAGATGATGGTTGTGGTGGCAGCAGCCCTGGCCCTCTTAGTTCTTGGTTATAGAGGTAAGGAGACTACAGTGGCTTAGTTGTTAAGGTGCTGAACTTGACAACCAGAAGATCAGCATGTCAGCAGTTCGAGACATGAGCAGTTCAAAAGCAAGAAATTACAAGTAGATAAACAGGTACCACTTTGGCAGGAAATGTAACATCATTTAATGTGCTTCTGTGCCTAGTCATATGAGGTACTAATGTTGCCATTTTGACTGCCTGTCACCATTACATTAAGAACATACTTCTCCAAGTCTTTTTTCAAAAACACAAATCTGTTTACCCCCTACTTGTAAGAAAATGGTTGACCTCCAGGCAATGTTGTAAACCCTCACTTGGATAGAAATCACAGGATTGTTCTCCTTTACCCCAGAGAGGGAGAATTGCTCTCAACAAGTAAAGGTAAAGGTAAAGGTTTCCCTTGCTCTAAAGCCAGTCGTATCCGACTCTAGGGTGCAGTGCTCATCTCTGTTTCAAAGCCTAAGAGCCAGCGCTGTCTGCTTCTGCAGACGTTTCCGTGGTCATGTGGCAGGCATGACTAGACACCGGAGCACACGGAACGCTGTTATCTACTTTATCTACTTGCAATTTCTTGCTTTCGAACTGCTAGGTTGGCAGGAGCTGGGATGAAGACGGGAGCTCATTTCCGTCCTGCAATACTCGGGAATCGAACTGCTGACCTTCCGCTTCCCAGTCAGTGTCAGGAGATGGTAAAAAATGAGATTTCTTTTCAGCTTTGTCAGAATTGCACAAATAATATGAAATTAGAATTTTTATTTTTAATAAAAAAATTATTACAAATTTTAATAACACACAGACAATAAATAAATGAATAATTCTGACAGACATAATTGAATATATAACAGTAATAATATTTTTTTTAAAAAAAACCTCATAATATTGTCCAATTATCAAACTAATATTCACACGACCCTCCGTGATATTTACAATGCTCTGGAGAAGTATATCCTTTGTTTCTTACATTATTTCCAAAACTCAAGTTGATCTGGCACTGGTGTTACTCCCTGACCCTTACTTAATGTATATTCCAAGAAATACAAAATTAGAATTTAATGCAAATAAATAACACAAAATGTTTCACAAAATGTTTTTGACTTTTGTTTTGGCAAAACAAGATTTAGAAGCACAGCATGAATTGTCTCTGCTTTTTGAACGATAAGTCAATGGTTCTCTGTTGATGCTCTCTCTCTCTCTGTATGCATGTACTTTATTCTCATACAAAAAAGATCCAAGTTTGTACAAACTACGGAGACCTTGTTTAGAAAAGAATGACCTTAGACCAGTGATGGCAAACCTTTAAGAGACTGAGTCCCAAACAGAGGGGCAGGATGAACTCTGTGCTAGGGGAAGGGAGGAAGCGCTCCCATTGAGCTGCTGGGCCGAGGGGCTGCTCAAACTCTATGCTGGGGGAGGGAGGAAGTGCTTCCATTGGGCTGCTGGACAGGGTGAACTCTGTGCTGGGTTGACAGCATGCATGCCAACAGAGAGGGCTGGAAGTGTCCCATCTGGCACGCGTGCCATAGGGTTGCCATCACTGCCTTAAACTGTCTTTCTTCTTGCAAGCAAATAATCATATGGGACTTAAAAATTCCTTGTCAAGATGGTTCCTTAAGATGAGTTTGCATAAATAGATGTGGAAAAAGTACTCAGGTAGTAAATCAGCCACAGCAACTGTGTCACAGTCGTACAACTGCAGAGATAATGACAATGTGTATAATGACAATGTGATAATGTGTTGGGCCTCTTCACTCTTGTATGACGGTGTCTAAGAGGTGACCTGGTTGAAGTTTATAAAATCATGTAAGTTGTGGACAAAGTAGAAAAGGAAAAACTGTTTTCCCTATTGCAAAACACTAGAACTAGGGAGCACTCCATGAAACTTTTGGGTACTAGTTCTCAAACAAATAAGAGAAAGTACTTTTTCACCCAGAGGATCACTGGTCTATGGAACTCCCTGCCAGAAGAAGGGGTGACAGCTGTCAGTCTTGACAGCTTTAAGAAAGGATTAGACAAGTTCATGGAGAACAAGGGTATCAATGGCTATAATTATGGATACCTAAGGACAACCTCCGGGTTGGAGAGATAGGCAGGATAGCTCTCAATGCCATTTCCAGGGAATCCTAAGCAGGTGAAGGCATCTGCATGGGAAATATCCAGAAGCAAATGGTGAGCCACTGTGTGAGACAGAATGCTGGACTGGATGGGCTGTGGCATGTTCCAGCAAGGCTGTTCTTATGTTCTTATGTGTAGCGGTTGTGATCTGCCATCAATGGACTGACTACCCATATAGAATTTCAAGACACATACTGCTGATAAATTTCATTCATGGTTCTTTCTGATATGCCAAGTTTTTTTTTCTACCTGCAGCAAACAGGGAAGAAGCAAAGGTAACTTAGAGTGCATACTGCCCTTTTTGTTACCAAACAATTGTTATTGCTAAATTTCTCCCACATTTAGTATTATCACTTCACTGGTATTCATTTGCATTATTCATATAGTGTTTTTATCATTATTAAATCGACCTGGTTAATTTATAACAGTAGGTTTTGGCACTTAAGTGACCCCTGGACATATTTATTTCGTACAACGGTTCAGCCAGAGTTGACAAGAACAAAGAGGGAATTGTCACACCCTGCAACTGCTTGATCTTGGAGTGTTATAAACAAAATTAATAGGAACAAGGTGGCTTGAATTTTCAAAGACTTATTACATCTGACACTTTTTCTTCCCTTCCTTGAAAGATGTCTTGAAATTAAAAAAAAAGACCTTTCATTAAACAGGAACTAGAATTACTGCACTGCACACAGACAAGTGTTTCTTCCTGTGTATAACTGATTTTCCTTCCGCTTGTTTTTTCTATAACAGGGACAACTTCAATAAGTGCCAATTTTTCTGCTCTCAGGTTCTTCCGTAAGCCCCCCAAAATGTAAAAAGAATGCACAGATGGCTAGGAGTCCAAAAAGACATTCCCGGGTTTTAAATGGTATTAAATAGAATCATAGAATCACTGAGTTGGAAGGGGCCTTTTAGGCCACCGAGTCCAACCCCCACCTTAAGGCAGGAATCCGAATCAAGGTAGATATGATGGGTGGCTGCCCAATTACCCCTTGAATGTTTCCAGTGTTGGAGCTCTCACCACCTTTTGAGGCAGTTGGTTCCACTGTCATATTGCGCTAACCATTAATAGAATAGGGCATGGTGGCAAACCTATGGCAGGCATGCCAAAGGTGGCACTCAGAGCCCTCTCTGTGGGCAAGTGCACCATCATCCCAGTACATAGTTCACCCCACCCCTCTTCCCAGCAACCCAATGGGAGCGCTTCCTGCCTCCCCTAGCACAGAGCTCGCCCCCACCCCTCTGCCCATTAGCCCAATGGGAATGCTTCCTCCCCAAGCACAGAGTTCACCCTGCTCCCTGGAAGGTCAAATATTGAAGATGAAGATAAAGTACTTTGGACATCAAATGAGAAGAGATTCACTTGAGAAAGCCTTGATGCTGGGAAAGGTCCAGGGCAAAAGAAGAAGGGGGTGGCAGAGAATGAGATGGCTAGATGGGCAATGAGCACAGAGCTGGGCGGGTTGAGGAGGATGGTGGAGGATGGTGTGCCTGACATGCGATGGTTCATGGGGTCGCAAAGGGTCGGACTCGACTATGTGACTGAACAACAACAAAATATTGTCTATTACTGTGTGGAAATTATCTTACATATTTATTAATTGATAGATGGTGCTTCTAACATAAAGAAAGAACTAAATCTTAACATTTTTTCTAGTTGCTTTTTAGACCTTTAGAGGTGCTTGATGACAAAGAGCATTACAGAGTTGGGTAAGTACAGAAGCTTTAAACTGGCTGGATAACTCAGTGGTAGATTCCCCACTTTACACCCCAGAAGAGCCAATCTATGTGGCTTTAGGTAAACTGCACAGTCCCAGGGTGCCACCAGAAGAAGAGAATAGCAAACCACTTCTAAACACTCTCTACTTAGAAAATACTGGAAAGATTCACCATAATTTGAACTGACTTGATGGCACACAGTTATTATTAAACAGATTTCAATCCCAAAGCACAAAGATTCAGCAATAAAGAAAATCAAGTTTGTGGTTTGGAAATCAGAATCATATGACATTCAGTCATAACAAGAATAATTTTGGTGTTTCTGGATGAGGAAGTTTATTATTCAATTGCACTGCCTCATTCGTGGAATTTCAAAAGGGGAGGGGAAATCTCTTCCATTTGCAGGTCTTCCATGCTTTTCTACCATTTCTTCTAAAGTCTTCCCATGTTTCTCCTTAACACAGAATATCCATTAAGAAAGGAAAGTGAGAACAGCTGTTCAGTGTCAGACAAAAGAATCAACTTCAAGATTTATAGATGTGACCCCCAAATAATAATAATAATAATAATAATAATAATAATAATAATAATAATAATAATAATAATAATAATAATAATAATAATAATAATAATAATCTGGGAGTGGTGAGAAAGTAGCTGAAGAGTGGATGTTTATTTGTTTATTATTAGCTACTATTTCTGTCCATGTATTACTGAGGTAAACCTAAGAAAATTGGAGTTTTACACTGACACTGTTCTTAATGAATGTGTAGAACATTCAATTTCATAACTATGTTATCGTACCGTATGCTCCAATTCATGTGCTATGGAAAAGTTGATGTTAGCTGCCCAAATGCTCTTCATTTTGACTTTAACTTTACAAAAGCTATCAAATATATTTCTTAATTATACTGAGCTGCTTTTAACACAAAGAAGAAAGAAGACTCAGCTCTCATGCGGAAGAAACTGACCATTATGTTTTTCAAAACTGGGTAGAACCGTAAAAAATAATTACCACAGAATGATAAGAAAAATGACGGACAAATAACTGTTTTTGGTATCTAGTTCTTAAAAATAATTTTTCAACACATTTGAATAGGTTCATTTATACTTATTTATTGCATTTTTATACCACCCATCTGGGATATTTCCCAATCTGGGCAGTGCACATGCAAATAGCAAAATAACATAATAAAACAAACAACAAAGTAAAACAAAACAGAATATGTACATCAGAAAATGAAAATAAAAATAAACTAAAACAAAATAAAGGTTCAAGATGGAATAAAATACTATGTTTCCAAAACCAGACCTGAATCAATCCACTCACATTTTTCTTGGCAGCAGGAAGGAGGACAGGAACTGAAATTCGTGAAGAGCTACAGTTCTACTCTTTAAAGGCAAAAACTTTCAGTACCAGGCAAAGAGTATCCAAGGCTACCCCCTGGTGACATAAACCAAGCTATATTTTAAGAAGAAGGTTTATGAGAGCATCAATCAGGGAGTCTTATACAATTATAATTTCCATTAGAAATATGTACTGCCCCTGATCTCTTCTGGGCCTGAATAAAGCTCTACAAATTGCTAGCTGACCCATTCTGTGGCCTTTCAGTGACACTCCAATTTGATATTTCCCTGGATCCATGACATTATTTGTACATTTCTAGATGTCCTTGAAAAATCTGATCCTTGCATATGAGGAAAACACAAATGCCTATAGCTTTGGGTGTTGATGGGAGTAAAGTATGTAGCATCATCAATTTCAGAGCTGTAGTAGACTGCAGTGGCTCAAGGGACTGCAGTGGCTGTTATGTATGCATGTTCACTGTACTGATAAGATTGTAACCACTCCATATACAATGTATCTCAGCTGTAAAGGAACGCGAGCAAGCAGCCCATAGAGGGCAGCTGCGAGCGTTCAGTCTCACATGGTTCACATTGCTCAATCACGGACAGCCGCGGGAAAACCTTCCCCGCATTCAGCAGCAGGAAGAAGAACTACTGAAGAGAGGCGTGCCTGGGCGAGGCCACGCCGGTAGCGGCCAATGAGCTACCGTGCTACAAGATTCAAATGTATAATGCTACTGTATATATAGAGATGTATCACCGCCATTACCTCATGCTCCACCGGATCATCATGCAATAAACCTGTGTTAAGCCAACCCTTCGGCTGTTCTGTTGTCTTTGGTCCCATACAGTAAAGTGGCTCAAGTAGCTAAGGTGCTGACTGGGAGGCCGAAGGTCAGCAGTTCGATTCCTGAGTACTGCAGGATGGAATGAGCTCCCGTCTTTGTCCCAAGTCCTGTCAACCTAGCAGTTCGAAAGCAAGAAATTGCAAGTAGATAAATAGGGGCCACTTTGGTGGGAGGGTAACAGCATTCTGTGTGCTCCAGTGTCTAGTCATGCCTGCCACATGACCACGGAAATGTCTGAAGAAGCAGACAGTGCTGGCTCTTCGGCTTTGAAACAGAGATGAGCACTGAACCCTAGAGTCAGATACGACTGGCTTTTGAGCAAGGGAAACCTTTACCTTTACCTAGTAGACTATAAATACTCAGACAAATAGTAGAATTTTATTTCTGCATGGTGATGCCCTTTTTCTAATTGTGCCAAGACTAACAGGCAATAGAATTTGACAGAGCCGCCCACCATCAGAAATTTCTGGGCCCCATACTGAGCAATCCTATTGACACAGTAATGTCACAGTTAAGGCTGGTGGCAGCAGGGCCCCTGTCAGCTCCGGGGGCTATATGGCAGTACTGGTAGTACTGCCCTGATGGCGGCCCTGGAATTTGAGCTACCACACCAATGAAGAAAAGGAAGCGGGGAAAGGAGCATGTTGAAGAACAAGAAGACAGTCCTTTGTGTATTAATTCTGACCTATGTACTAAAAGTCCATGAAGAGGAACACACCATTTCTTCCACAGTCACACAAGCATTCCAGTCTAAACATTTATTAAACTAACCTGCATTGAAGAAAGAACGAAAGAACAAACATTCTGGAATGCACAATCTAGCAACCAATGATCACTTTGTCCTGTAGCTACACAAAATAGTTGGACTATCTAAAGGAAGTCTTGGGCTTTGGGGGTGGGTGGGCATGTATGCATGTTCACTGTACTGATAAGATTGTAACCACTCCATATACAATGTATCTCAGCTGTAAAGGAACGCGAGCAAGCAGCCCATAGAGGGCAGCTGCGAGCGTTCAGTCTCACATGGTTCACATTGCTCAATCACGGACAGCCGCGGGAAAACCTTCCCCGCATTCAGCAGCAGGAAGAAGAACTACTGAAGAGAGGCGTGCCTGGGCGAGGCCACGCCGGTAGCGGCCAATGAGCTACCGTGCTACAAGATTCAAATGTATAATGCTACTGTATATATAGAGATGTATCACCGCCATTACCTCATGCTCCACCGGATCATCATGCAATAAACCTGTGTTAAGCCAACCCTTCGGCTGTTCTGTTGTCTTTGGTCCCATACAGTAAAGTGGCTCAAGTAGCTAAGGTGCTGACTGGGAGGCCGAAGGTCAGCAGTTCGATTCCTGAGTACTGCAGGATGGAATGAGCTCCCGTCTTTGTCCCAAGTCCTGTCAACCTAGCAGTTCGAAAGCAAGAAATTGCAAGTAGATAAATAGGGGCCACTTTGGTGGGAGGGTAACAGCATTCTGTGTGCTCCAGTGTCTAGTCATGCCTGCCACATGACCACGGAAATGTCTGAAGAAGCAGACAGTGCTGGCTCTTCGGCTTTGAAACAGAGATGAGCACTGAACCCTAGAGTCAGATACGACTGGCTTTTGAGCAAGGGAAACCTTTACCTTTACCTAGTAGACTATAAATACTCAGACAAATAGTAGAATTTTATTTCTGCATGGTGATGCCCTTTTTCTAATTGTGCCAAGACTAACAGGCAATAGAATTTGACAGAGCCGCCCACCATCAGAAATTTCTGGGCCCCATACTGAGCAATCCTATTGACACAGTAATGTCACAGTTAAGGCTGGTGGCAGCAGGGCCCCTGTCAGCTCCGGGGGCTATATGGCAGTACTGGTAGTACTGCCCTGATGGCGGCCCTGGAATTTGAGCTACCACACCAATGAAGAAAAGGAAGCGGGGAAAGGAGCATGTTGAAGAACAAGAAGACAGTCCTTTGTGTATTAATTCTGACCTATGTACTAAAAGTCCATGAAGAGGAACACACCATTTCTTCCACAGTCACACAAGCATTCCAGTCTAAACATTTATTAAACTAACCTGCATTGAAGAAAGAACGAAAGAACAAACATTCTGGAATGCACAATCTAGCAACCAATGATCACTTTGTCCTGTAGCTACACAAAATAGTTGGACTATCTAAAGGAAGTCTTGGGCTTTGGGGGTGGGTGGGCATACTTAGGTGTCACTCACTTCCTTTGGTTCCACTGACTTTTCCTGGATTATGTATTATTTTTGAGTTCCCTTTCCTTGCTTGGAATTACAGCAAATCTTTAGAAAAACACACACATAAAAAACTGAACTGAATATGAAGGGTTGTAAATTGGGGACTGCTGCTTCATAGAGTAATACAAATACTGTATGCTGGTCAGTTCGGTTTCACTTACCAGTGCTAACTTTCGTTCTTCGAGTATATAGTTTGTGAATACACACTATTGGGTTATGCACCTGCGCAGAACACTGATCGGAGGCTTAAAAGGTCATTGGTCAAAAGTTTTGGCGGTAAGACCGCTCACCGTACCACCCACCCTAAGGCGCTAGTCCGCCATTTTACCTCAGTTCCATACTTAAGCCAAGCACAGGATAAACCAATTGATCTCATCCGTGCAGCTCAAGAGGGGAGGCATGGTGGGTAGTGTGTATTCACAAACTATATACTCAAAGAATGAAAGTTATCACTGGTAAGTGAAACCGAACTTTCTCCTTCGTATAGTTTGTGAATCCCCACTATTGGGAGATTAGCAAGCTCACACTTACTTGGTCAGTGGGCAGTCGGATGAGATGATCCCATGATGAGTATGCTGGTCAGGTAGAATGGATTGTCAAGGGCGATGCGCCCGGAGCCCTCTGGCAAGGACGACATGACCAAGTCTGGCGTCCGCAGTGGCTCTGGTGTCCACCCTGTAATGTTGGACAAATGTAGAAGGTCTGGACCAGGTGGCAGCCTTACAGATATCCTCAAGCGGAGTGCCTTCCAAAAAGGCAGTGGATGTGGCAACCGCTCTCGTAGAATGCGCCCTGACATGCGGCGGAGGTGGCAACTAGGCAGACTCATAGGCCAGGTAGATGGTAGATGTAATCCATTTGGAGAACTTCTGGGCAGAGATGGGTTCATCCTTGGCCTTTCCTCCATATGCAACAAATAGACGCTGTGACTTCCTTAACTCCCTTGTCCTGCTGGTGTAAAACAATAAAGCTCGTTTCACATCCAGTGTGTGCCAAATCTTTTCTTGGGCATTGGTGGGGTTCTGGAAGAAGGTAGGCAATGAGATAGTCTGCGCCATATGAAACTGGGAGACTACCTTAGGAAGGAAGGTGATGTCCGCGTGGAGCACCACGTGGTCATTGAAAAACTGAAGAAACGGTGCATCTGCCCGCAGAGCAACCAGTTCACCTGCTCGTTGAGCAGACGTGATAGCCACCAGAAATGCTGTCTTCCACGTGAGGAGACGAACATCCGTGGTAGCCATAGGCTCGAAAGGGGTCCTGGTGAGCGCATTCAGAATGGCAGACAAAGACCATTGTGCTGTTGGAGTCTTGACCGGTGGAAAAGTGTTTCGCAATCCCTTGAGGAAACGCTTCACCGTCTGGTCGCGGAAGGCACCAGATGCAGGTGAACCAGCTGGAGAGTGAGCCACCACTGCTGCCAGATGGACCCGAATGGAGGTAATGCTAAGGCCAGACTCTGCCAAATGATGGAGGTAGGCCATGATGTCCTGCAGTCCCACCTGTGGAGGGTACGTCTGCTGGGATTCCAGGAAGGCACAAAAACCCTGTATTTGGAGGCATAGGACTTCCTTGTGGAAGGACGCCATGCTAACTCCAAGATCCTGGACAGTCTGAGGTGGAGGCTGGGCAGGTCCGAATGGTGGAGCTGGCCGTGCTCCATTTGGAGAAGAGTCGGTGAGTCCGGCAGCGTGCAATACTGTGATGACATGTGCAACAGTAGAGGAAACCAGGGCTGACGAGGCCACGCTGGAGCAACGAGGATTGCGTTGGTCTGGTGTTGGAACATTCTGGTGAGGACCTTCTGAACCAGAGGAAATGGGGGAAAGGCATAGAGGTAGTCCTGATCCCACCGTTTCATGAAGGCATTGCCCTCGGAGTTCAGTCCGATGCCTGCCCTGGAACAGTACCTGTGGCATTTCCTGTTGGACTCTGACGCAAAGAGGTCGATGCTCGGAGTTCCCCAAGCCCTGCAAAGGGACTGAAACACCTCGTTGTCCAGCTCCCACTCATGGGTCATTGAGGTGAGACGGCTGAGGTGGTCGGCCAGGACATTCAGCTTGCCCTGAATGTGTACTCCAATTGGAAAGATGTGTCTTTCCAGGCACCACTCCCAAAGTTGCAACGCAAGATAAAGCAGGATGGTGGACCTCGTCCCTCCTTGCTTGTTCAGGTATGCTACTGCCGTGGTATTGTCCAAGGCCACTTGAACCACATTGCCGGTGAGCAGAGCCTCGAAGGAACGTAGGGCCTTCCAAATGGCCAGCAGCTCCAAATAGATGATATGGTGCACCATCTCGTGAGGTAACCAAACATTGTTGACCATCAGAGTCCCGCAAGCAGCCCCCCAACCGAGGTTGCTTGCGTCGGTCAAAACCTGCACCGAAGGTTGTGGGGGGGGGGTAAAGGTTCTTCCCCGTGGCCACATTGAGGGGTGTCGTCCCCCACGCTAGCTTGTCCACCAGTTCTGGAGATGGAATCAACTGTTTGGACTGGCTCTCCATGAGCGGGTCGAACTCATGGAGGAGCCATGACTGCAGGGACCGGAACTTTAACTTGGCGTAAGAAATCACCGCCGTCGTTGAGGCCATGAGGCCTAGAAGTCTCTGTGCCTTTTTCGCTCTGATAAATGGCTTGTTCCTGAATTCGCTTACCCCTTGTGCAATGTCCATTAAGCGTTTCTGGGGGGCGAAGGCCCTGGTAGCTAGCGAGTCGAGTACCGTTCCAATGTACTCGACGTGCTGAGAAGGATTCAACTTTGACTTGGCAAAGTTGATTCTGAGGCCAAGACTCTCCATGAGGTGAACCGTGAACGCCGTGTCCCGAATGGACGACGAGCTGGTGGGAGAGACAATCAACCAGTCGTCGATGTACAGGAAGACCCTGATCCCCTTCTGATGGAGGAAGGCAGCCACCAGAGCCATGCACTTGGTGAAGACTCTCGGCGCTGTAGACAGATCGAACGGTAGGCACTGGTACTGGTACACAGAGTTTCCCATTCTGAACGGAGGAACCATCTGTGATCCTCGAGGATGCTGATGTGGAAGTAAGCATCCTTGAGGTGTATCACTGTGAACCAGTCCCCTTTGTTGATGAGAGGGAGGACGGTCTGGAGGGTCACCATCCGGAACTTCCTGGTGTGGATGCACTTGTTTAGGCGGCGCAGGTCCAGAATTGGCCGAAGTCCTCCGTCCTTCTTCTGAACCATGAAGTACCTTGAGTAGAAACCGTTGTCCCAATCGGTCGGTGTTACCCGCTCTATGGCTCCCTTGGACAAAAGAGCTGATATTTCTTCTTCCAAATGGGGGATGAGGTGATGAAATGGTGTTTTCCTACCCGAGGCATCCACACAAACTCGATGGCATAACCAGTGGACAAGATCTTCAAGACCCACCGGTCGTTCGTGACACCAGACCACACCTGGAGGAAGTTCCGGAGGGGGAGGTATGGGAGGTGGAGTGAGAGAGCCTTGGCCTTCGTGACTTCAAACCTGGGACTTGGATTTTGCATCGGTCCGCTTGCCCTGTCCGTAAGGTTGGTAACGAGGCTTGTGTTGGCACCTCTGTTTATAGAAACTGGCCCTGGGCTGGTCGGTCGAGCCACCCTGTTGCTGAGGGTTCCCCCGATACCATTGGGTAAAGGGCTGGAACCGTGGCTTGGCAGGCTGAGCCGGCGTGGTGAGCCCCAGGAACTTAGCTGTCGAATTCGTCTGCCGCAGTTCGTTAAGCACCTTGTCCAAACAGGCCTTGCCCATCAAATGGAAACTCTTCGATGAGCTTCTTCATGGCATCATCGAGAGAGGTGCCCCTGAGCCAAGCTTGGCGACAGAGCAAGATGGCAGAGGATATGTCCTTGGCTGCGTAATCATTAATGTGCCTAGCAGTCCGCATCTGTTGTTCTGCCAGAAAGTCTCCTTCCGTAGCCAGAGAGTCAAATCATTTCTGGGCATCGGCAGGCAGTTTCGCAGCAAGGGTCTTCACTTGCTCCCAGAGGTGGGACTGATAGAGGCCCATGGCCACTGAGTAGTTCGCAGCCCGCAGGAAGAGAGAACCGGTGGCATAAAACTAACCGCCCACCGTGTCCAGCTTCTTCCTGGAGTCGAAGGTACCGGAAAACCGCTGACGGCCATCTTATGCTGGAAGGCCTTGACCACCAAAGAGTTCGGCAAAGGGTGTGCCTGGAGAAACTCAACGTTCTCATCCAAGACTCTATACATTCCGTCGAGTCTCGACGAAACGGAGTGAGACGACACCGGCTTCTTCCATGTTGCCTTCACTGATGTCAACATGGAAGGAAGCATGGTGATGTGGACCGGCCAAATCGCCTTTTTATCCAGTTTGGCGGTCATTTGGTCCTCGCCCTCCAGCGGCGGTTGGTCCACCTTCAGATTCAGAGCGGTACCCAAATGGGCGAGCATTGCCATGAGGGAGCATTGATCCTCACCACGCAGTGGGTCAACTGTGCCGATAGCCTGGTCCGGCGTCTTGTCGGCATCGACGTCTCCCTCGTCCTCCTCCAAAGATGCGCTGGAATCATCAGAGGACGAGGGAGGAATCCTGGTATCCACGTCGGGGCCGCGCCAGTATGGCCTGGGCGGGTCGATGGGCTGGGAGCTCACCGCGACGTCTGGACCACACCAAGACAATATGGGTGGGCCAGCAGAGCGAACGCTCGACCCTCGAGAGGGCAGCGGAGCAGCAGCAGGGCCAACATCCCTGGGACTTGCGGTGGTCGGTACCGGAGCCGCAGATGCCACAGGGATGGTGGCCTTAAACTGTTGGGTGAATGACTTCACCATGGCCTCAAACATCCCCTTGAAGAAGTCCACCTGGGTCGCATCCACCGCAGATGGCTGGGACGGAACAGTGGCAGGCGAAACGGTGGCCGGTATAATCGGAGACAAAACGGTGGCTGGAATGGTGGTTGGTGGTTCGTCTATTGTTGGAGTCCTAGGCCTCGGAGAGACAGATGCCTGCCTAGTGGGTGGACGGCTCCTCTCTTGAGGCGGAGAAGCAACCACCTGCAGTGGGCAAGCTGGAGCCCCAGCCCTGCGTCCTTTAGCAGGCGATCCTGAAGAGGACCGTCCGCCCCACACTGAGGATCCAGGTGAAGGACATCTCGTGACCGAAAAGGGAGGCGAGGGCCCCGGAGAAACAGGAGGGCGAGGCGTAGGTGGGAGTGATCGCCTTTCCTCCGACCTATGCTTCTTTTTCTTCTCCCCATTTTTCTCCTTCTTTTTCTTCTTCCTGATCGAGAGGGTGGAAGAAGAAGATGGTAGAGGCAGAGGCCGAGTAGGCTGAGAGGCACCAGCAGACGTGGATGCAGCTGCGGTGGGAGCCAAGGCGAGCTCCATAAGATGCGCTTTCAACCGGTTGCTCCGGTTCTGAACTGTAAGCCGTGTAAAGTTCTTACAGTGTATGCAGGATTGGCTCTGGTGCGATTCTCCCAGACAGAAAAGACAGAGGCTATGCCCGTCGGAGGCAGGGAACTTCTTCAGGCAAGCAGAACACTGCTTGAAAGCTGCAGCCATGAAATTTTTTTCCCAATGGAAGGTTCGAGAAGGCGAACACCCCAAAGGGCAGGCCAGCCGCCACCCCCTTGAGGGGGGAAATGGTGACTGGAGTGAGGTCGGTAACTGAGTCCACCAGAAAGAAGAAACAGCACCGGGGTGGCAATCCTGCCCAAAGGACATGATTGCCGGAAAAAATTGTAAAGTTCGTCGAAGACTTTTCCTTAGAAAAGACGAAAAAAATTGAGGAGGCTCTCAACGATCGTCCTGCTGCTGAGGCGGAAAGAAGACAACTGAGGTAAAATGGCGGACTAGCGCCTCAGGGTGGGCAGTATGGTGGGCGGTCTTACCACCAAAACGTTTGACCAATGAGCTTTTAAGCCTCCGATCAGTGTTCTATGCAGGCGCACAACCCAATAGTGGGGATTCACAAACTATACGAAGGAGAATGGTCTGTTTTCATGCATTTTTCTGAAGACAGTGGATACCCTTAGTTTCCATTGCCACACAACTGAATTGTGATTGAACAAAGTTTTTTAAAATATTGAACAACTGTCTAGAATTAGTGGCTGCACATTGAGAATGTGCTAAATTGGAAAAGGCTGTCTTCAGGCAGTTGTTCTCAACCTTTTGGATTCTGAATGTTTTGGACTTCAACGCCAAGAATTCTTGACCATTGCCTTTGCTTGTTGGGGCTTCTGGAAGCTGAGGTCCAGAACATTTGGGGGAGGCAAATGTCTATGGAGTACAAATCAGCTAACCAATTTTTAAAAAGAGAAATCCTAAATAACTGTGGGGTTTGGCATTCAAAAGATCTTGCCACCCTCTAAACCAGTGATGGTGAACCTTTTACAGACCGAGTGCCCAAACTGCAACCCGAAACTCACTTATTTATCACAAAGTGCCAACATAGCAACAGGGGAGGAAGGAAATGTTCACATTGGGCTGCTGGGCAGAGGGGCAGGATGAACTCTGTGCTGGGGGGAGGGAGGAAGCGCTCCAATTGGGCTGCTGGGCAGAGAGGCAGGACAAACTCTGTGCTGGGGTGACTGCACAGGTGCCCATAGGTACACCATCACTGCCCTAAACTATTTCTTAGCATGCATTTGGAGACATTCATAAAATGGGATTATAGCATCACACTGGAGTAATAGGTGGGTGGGGATCATGACCTGCCAAGTGGTATTGACTAATATCCTTTTAGGTTCCTTCAAATTTCCTCACCTATTTTGCCAAAAGAAGTGCCTTCAGGTTTGCTCTGAGTTTCTTTAGGCAAAAGTCTGAAGGCACATCTGCTATCAAAGCCTTATTAGATATTGCTTTTATTCTGGGATGCTAAACCAGTCACATTCATGCCTTAAGGCCTTGGAGTTATCTGTTTCTAGGGATTCCTGACAACCCGTCCATTTGTTACACAAATGAGCACAGAATTTGAAATTCAACACAGTGTTGATACTCAGAAAGTTGGACAACTGTGAGTTCATCTGCAGTTTGGTGTCAGTACTACTTGCATACATTGGTCATTACCCAGGCCTCACCTTTCCTTTCTTATAACCCAGACTTCAATTTATTATTCAGCAGTAAGGATAGCAAAGACAAGTCTGGAAATGGTTCTGAAATACCAACCTTATAGGCCAGCTATGATGATTCAGTAGTGCCTTGCTCCTGAGGAGATTATTTTTTTCCTTGAGAAATCATAAATCGCTGAATAATTTCCAGTCTTATTATTATTCTTAGGCCTATGGCAAGATGACTGTGGTTATAACTGCAGCAAAGATAGCATTTCATTCCTTTGAATGTTGAACTCTCTTCCATGCTTGAAGCTAAGTCTTTTTTAAAAAGCCAAATATAGTGCATATAGTTCTCATTCCCATCACAAAAATCTGTCTGAAGTATTAAGTCTCCACTGGTTTCATAAGTGATAAAGTGAAGCAAAAACATACCAGACATATTACTTTCTGTGACATGGTGTTCTTTTGGGAACAGCAACAGCAACAGCAACAACAACAAACCTAGAAGCTCTTATATTTTCCATAACTATTAGAACAAGGGAAATATATGATTTATAGGTTATAGGATAAGCCAGAATTAGAAGTAGAAGG
The DNA here is from genome assembly GCA_035047345.1 of Bradypodion ventrale. NCBI lineage: Eukaryota > Metazoa > Chordata > Lepidosauria > Squamata > Chamaeleonidae > Bradypodion > Bradypodion ventrale. The sequence continues at coordinate 17,595,257 of JAWDJE010000003.1, read as the reverse complement.
TAGAGAGAATGGGTGACTTCATGGTGAAAAATAACAGGATTTGTTCCAATTTTAAAAAGGGTGAATACAAAATATTTTTTCACCTATATGATACAAAAGCCATTTAAAATCTATCCAGCTCTTTTTCCCCTTTGTGCTGCTGAGAGGTTCCAGAATGACTTAAATGGACTTATTTATTGTCACACAGGAAGTTGTTTCATTGCTTAATTGGATGGGAGGACATATCTGAAGGATGTGTGCACAGTGATGTAAACAATTGAGGCATGTTGTTAAGGTCTCCAGAAACTCTCTTTTGCCTGATTTGTCCCCCAAGTGTACCAGATTTTATAATTTTAATTATTTTAAAATATAATAATTGTGACTAGCATGGATCCAATATATTAATACAACTGAGTAGCGCCAGACAAGTTTGCAGGCAGCTCTTTGTACTGTCCAGCTGAGCCGAAGGAGGGAACGTAGACAGAAGACAGCAGGATGAGGAGATAGATAGATAGGTAGGTAGATCTTTATTGTCAATGTCCTACACAGAACAACAAGATTGAAAAACCACTTATCGACAACTATACAAAATTATCAACATATTCCCACCCCACATATACACATTTAACCCCTAAAAAGCTCTAAAACTCTAAGACTCTAAAACTCTAAAAACTGTATACAGAAGCTCCGTCATAGACTGCATTTCACTGCATTCAAAGTCAGAACCGCTTTTGGGTAGAAACTATTTCTCAAGTGGCTGGTCCTGGTCTTTATGACCCTATACCTTCTTCTAGAAGGCAGTCTCCAGAGAGTCTGAAAGTCTCCAGAGTCTGAGAGTCTCCAGAGCCTTATATTCTGCTAAGATGCTTCCCCTTCCTTGCTGCCCCACAGAGATGTTGATGCTGCTGGGGTGGTGCAAGGGCAATACACATGACATCCATAAAATCTACAAAATCAAAGAATCATAGGATAATTGGGGGGTGGTGGTGTATGAGGCCATTGAGTCCAAACCCTGCTCAATGCAGGAGTCAGAATATCAATGGCTCCTTCTCAAATGCCTCCAGTATTGGAATGCTCATCTTTCTGATGTTTCTGGGTGGACAACCATCTGTCAGATCTACTTTGATTTGGATCCCTTCATTTATCATTTGAGAAGGAGCCATTGATAAGCTCTCTTTGAATATAATTATGTATCCAACTATGTGTACACCTAGCACTTGTGCTATCCAGGCACTATCTAGTTAGTTTGCTAATCAGAATATCATGGGGCACTTTGTCAAAGGCTTTGCTGAATTCAAGATATATTATATTTATAACATTCCCACCAGAATATGAGAGTGTAAACAACAAGAATACAAAACAAAACAAAAAAACATACAAAAAACCCAAAAACAAACAAACAAAACAAAACAAAAAACACTGTGGCACCTTAAAGACTAACTCCAGCATTTTAATGTTAGCTCTCATGGATCAAGTCCACTTCATCAGACATAAGAGTGGATTTTCATGCTATACATTCATACATTTGACTTCAAAAATTTCTACTGGAAAAATATGAGTTATAGGTTTTACAAATCCTGCCGGATAAATTTTATCTCATTTTTCAGTCTGGTAACTTCCTTGGTGGATGCATTCTGACCATCCACCAAGGAATTTACCAGACTGAAAAATGAGATAAAATTTATCTGGCAGGATTTGTTCTTGATACAGCTATGTTGGCTTCTACTTATTACTGCATTATTTTCAATGGCAGAGTGACTACTGTTTCATTTGCTCTACAATTTTCCCAGGAATCGATCCAGAGGCATCCTGGCAGTTAGTTGAGTCCCTCAACACCCAACTAGACATGAGACTAGCCAGAGAAGCAGCTGTGGTGGCTGAAGGAACTTTTGGAGCTCCATGCTCCAGGGCTCTCCCTTTCCCCCACCAATACTAAATGTAGGCACTCATTATGATATACCGTACTTTGATTTCATTCCTAATTGATGCTACTACAGTAGATATGAATCATCCTGAATCAGCTTTTCAACCTAGCAATGCCTAGAGTTGGAATGGTGATCGCTGCTACATGTTTGGATACCTTGGCTGGAATCTCCTCCATGCCTAAATACTGGAATGAAAAGACATGGTAAGTCTTCTGTCCATGGTACAGAATCAGGCTAGATCCACTTCCAACAGAAAGGCATAGTGTACCTGCCAGATATAGTGCAGATATATAGTGGGTATATCACCATAGCCGGAATTTATATTTTGCTGAGGTATTTGGAATTCTGAACTATATAGGATATACTTCCAAACACCCCAGGATTCCTTGGGATAGAGCCACGGGAAAAGTGATATGAAAATGATAGAGTCATTCAGTACATAAAAGCCTTTAGAAAACCATCTCTTTCTGATTTGTATATACACATCGCTTCTTGGCCTTTTGGCTAAGTGTACTAAATGATCCTAAACCCATTTATTGCTTAGAAATTTTGTACCTGTACCTTTATATTTTTAAATTGTAGTTATGAAACAAAAGAAGAATATTACACATACAGATCTCACTTATGGAAAACCCTGCTTCACACTTCCTCAGACTAGCAACAGAATAGGATGCATCCAGCTCTAGAAATTCCTGGCCAAGGTCTGTCCTATAAAACTCTCATTCAACCATGTCTTCTGGAAGCACAATTTGAGAAGGTGACATAATGAGCTGAGTGCTTCTGTATGTAAGGAACTAATGCATGGCCACTTTCTGCTACATGGTGATGGTAGTTGGAGTGTAGCAGCATCTAGAAGACCATAAATTCCATATCCCAGATAATGAAAGCGCGGCGCCAAAATGGCCACTGCGCTCTTTGCGGCCCCCACCCCCACCCAGACTCAGACATCCGGGTGAGTTAGGCGGCGTGGCCACCCCTCTATAAAAGGGGTGGCCATGAGGCAGACAAGCTGCCATTTTAGAAATAGCGACGGAGAGGAGAAGTTTTCTCCGTCGCTGTTTGTCATTTAGTCTTCGGCTGTTTAGCCCTTGTGGTGCTTTCCCTGCTGGGAAAGGAGGATTAGCGCACGCAGAGCCTTGGCTTGCTTGGCTACCGCGTGCTTCGGCGCTAGGTTTTCGATCCCTGGATAGGGATCCTGCTTCTTCTTCTCCTCGGGAGACATGCCTCCCAAGCGGAAGGCCCCGGCGATGAAGCCGCGGCCAAGGGGGAGAACTTTTACTGGCCCTGCGCCGGACGGGAGACAGCCATCGGGTCGGAGGACCAGGGCTGCGCCCCCGCGGCAGGGCACTGTGCCAGCCTTGCCCACTGATACCGATGGGGCTACTCAGGCTGGCACTTGGCAGCTGGGCTTGGCTGGCCAGCCACAGGCTGGCCCCTCAGGGGCTTCGGCCCTCGGCCCGCCATTACCGGCCATGGGTCAGGGCAGCGTGGGAGGGCCTGGTGTGGGCATACAACCCGTTCCTCCTCCGGCGCCTCATGGGCCAGAGTTTTGGGCATGGCCCTATTCTGGCCCTGGCTCTCCTTTCGGGGTACCTTTCCGACTGCCTAGTGGGCCGTCCGGCCCACCCGGCCCGCCTTATGCTGGGGGCTCTGTGGCAGTGGATGCTCTGCTAGCACATTTAGCAGTGCTGGAAGCATCCTTGGGCATTGCACAGCCTCCTGTAGAGGGGGGTGCTTCTCTTTCTGCCGGGGCCCCTTCATTGGCACCGGCTACCTCAACGGCCACAATGCTGCAATGGGCAGCCAGCCGGGTTGAGCTGCTTGAGACGCTCCGGCCAGCGCCTGCTGGTGTCTCGCAGCTCCCCGTTCGTCCAGATCTGCAGACCCAGATCTCTGTGGCCCCAGAGCTCGATTCTGGTTGCGAGCTCAGACGCCCGCCGTGGGCCGGAACCCCCAGTGGGGGCGGCTCACGGGGGTGCACCTAGTGAGTATCAGGTTCAATTTAGTGCACCTACATCACAGCCCACTTCCAGTGGTGGGGTTCAGTGGCCCTGGCCTCGTCAAGTTCAGGCGAGTGGGCATCAGTTACCAGCCTATCCCAGTGTCCCATGGTTTCAAAATGGCACCTCGTTGAGGGCGGGGGTTTCCGCCCCTGGGGCAGTGCCGAGCATCGCAGGGGCTCTCCAGGTCCCGCTGCATATGCCCTCTATACATAATGTGCCAGTGATGGCTTTGCCGACGGCTGGTTATTCCTTGCCCCTTGGTGATCATTTGTCCCAGGTCACGAGGGAGAAGATTTGGCGGGGGGAGTACGTGGATATATTCTCCCTATTGAACCATGAGCCCACTAAGGAAGAGAGAGAGGGACAGGATGACAGAGACAAGGAACTGTCTCGTCGTCCTAAGCCACCGCGCACCTGGGCCAACTGGTTGCCGGCATATCTTATTTATATGGCGGTATACCTTAGGGCCCAGCCTGATCTGGCCATTCCTATGGTCCCATACATGGACAATATTTACAGGGCGATGGTTGATTTCCCTGGCCCATCGTGGTTGGCTTACGATGAGGAATTTAGAATGAGGGTGGCCCTACACCCGGAGATGAGATGGGATGAGCCCTGCCAAAAATTGTGGCTCTTGTACATGACCCCCACGCGTCCGGCGCCTGGGGATAGGTACCATTGTGGCCATGCTGTGCAGCGAGCTGCTCCAACACAGGCTCCCCGCCAGCCGGCGGGGCAGGGGGTTCCAGCCCGCTTGCTGTGTTGGAGCTTCTCAGCTAATGGCGTGTGCAATAAGCGACAGTGTCGATATAAACATGAGTGTCCCTCTTGCGCTGGCCCCCACGCTGCCTCCGCGTGCCCGCGGGCTGGTGGGTCACGGGGCAGAGGTAGAGGTGGACAGGGAGCGGGCAGAGCTTCTGCTGATGGAGCTAGCCAGTCAAAAGGCCCCCTCCCCAGTTAACGTGTATATGTTGGAGCGATGGCTCTCAACTTATCCAAGGAGAGAGGACGCGAGGTACCTCCTGGAGGGTTTCCAGTGGGGCTTTTGTATCCCATTCAAAGGGGTGCGAGGACCCCAAGATGCCCCCAATTTAATTTCCCTGAAGGGTAAGGAGGAGGTAGCTACCCTGAGCATTGCCAAAGAAGTAGAGGCCAGGAGGGTAGCGGGCCCCTTTTCCGAACCACCTTTCCCTAACCTGAAGGTCTCCCCTCTGGGGCTAGTACCTAAAAAGACCTCGGGTGAATTCCGTTTAATCCACCATCTATCGTACCCGGCCGGTTCTTCTGTCAATGATGCTATTCCTGATGACCTTTGTTCGGTCAGGTATACGTCGTTTGACCAAGCCCTACGGATGGTGCGCTCTTGTGGTCCCGGTGCCCTCCTGGCAAAATGTGACATTAAATCGGCATTCCGATTATTGCCAGTGCACCCAGGGGACTTTGAGCTATTGGGTTTTAGATTCCAAGGGAAGTTCTATGTAGACAAGGCCATGCCTTTTGGCTGCTCTATTTCATGTTCGGCATTCGAACGTTTTAGCACTTTCCTTCAGTGGGCCTTTGTTCGCAGGTCCGGGTCTCGGTCTGTAGCCCATTACCTCGATGATTTTTTGTTCGGGTGTGAACGGGGCTCGGACACGTGCACGCGTCTCCTCACTACATTTCAGACGCTAATGCTGGAACTGGGTGTCCCTTTAGCGCCCGAAAAGACCGAGGGCCCATCCACTACGCTCACATTTCTGGGTATTGAAATTGACACGGTCGCACAGTCATCCCGGTTACCCATTGAGAAGGTCACCCGGATCTCCCCGATGATTTTGGCATTGCTGGCCAAACGTAAAGTGTCACTTCATGAGCTTTAGGTACTTCATGGCCATCTTAACTTTGCCTGCAGGGTGGTGACACCCGGCAGAGCATTTGCGCGGCGCCTATGTGACACCATGTCTGGCCTATTAAACCGCCACCACAGGGTCCGACTGACCAGGGGCATGCGGGCTGACCTTTTGGTTTGGCTCACATTCCTACAGGAATTTAATGGGGTCTCTTTCTGGAGATCCGACCTTTTGGTTTCCCCTAGATTCCAAGTACAGTCAGATGCCTCCAGCTCCCTGGGATATGGGATTTATTTTGAGGGGAGGTGGGCTTATGGCCAATGGCCTCCAGCATGGCGGGGCATGGATCGCCTCTGCGATCTTACATTTCTTGAGTTCCTTCCAATCCTGGGAGCTTTTATGCTATGGGGCGAGGAGTGGGCCGACTCAGTGGTCCATTTTTGGTGTGACAATGCGGCAGTAGTGCACATTGTCAACGCTCAGACGTCTAAATCACCCAGGGTGATGGCGTTGGTTCGCCAGTTTGTGTTACGAAGCCTACGCCTGAATGTGCTTTTTAAGGCCAGACATGTCCCAGGCATTAATAATGATATTGCTGATGCTTTATCCCGCCTGCAGATCCCCCGGTTCCGTGCCTTGGCTCCGGAAGCAGAGGAATTCCCCTCGCCACTCCCGGCCGAGATTTGGACATTTGGCGAGGAGAGGTGAACAGGGCGATCGGCATGTCTTTGGCACCTCGCACGCGTAAGGCGTATCAACATGCTTTCATACAATTTAGAACCTTTTGTGTGCAACTTCAGTTGCCCGAAGTGTGGCCCATTCCAGTGGAACAGGTTTTACAATTTATGGTTTATCTACACAGTCAGGGTTTGGCTCCTCGTACTATAGCATCCAGGCTGTCAGCACTGGCATTTATGGCCAAAGTGAGGGGTTTTGCTGACTGCGTGAATGATTTCCGCATACGTCATGTTTTGGAGGGGTGGACACGGGAACATGGCCGCCGCCCGGACACTCGCCACCCAATTTCACCAGAGGTACTGACCCACCTTGCACGAGGCTGGCATAACTTGTGTTATGATAAGTATGAGATGGCTCTTTTTCACGTGGCTACCACGGTGGCCTTCTTTGGAGCGCTCCGCATCAGTGAGTTGGTACTACTGTCTAAGGCGGATGCAACTCGTAGTGCACTGGAACTCGACGATGTCTATGTCACTAATGAGTGGGCTCAGTTGAGGATACGGTCCTCAAAAGTTGATCAGCACGGCGTAGGCAGTGGAGTTAGACTGCTACGATGTTCCATTGCAGACATCTGTCCGGTTGGTGCCCTACAGGAGTTCTTGGCAGTGGATGGCGCGCACCCTGGCCTGTTTTCTGCCACCAGGATGGGTCTCCCCTTACTAAATTTCATTTTTGTAAGGTGACCGGTATGGCACTATCCAGTGTTAGCCTCCCCGGGGCTCGTTACGGCACCCATTCATTTAGGATAGGTGCTGCATCCACTGCGACTGCATTTGGGTACTCTGAGGCTGATATATGCCGAATGGGGAGATGGGGATCCATGCATTTTGCATTGTATGTTCGCCCACTTCAGGCATGAGTACCAGTTAAGTCATTATTCTCTTTTCTTCTTTTACAGAACCTGTGTGTCCCCGCACACCGGTGGCAGTATGGCTGGTGGGCCACAGTTACGTGCACTGGGCAGCACAGTATTCTGCAGCAACAGAGTGGGGACCCCAGCTTGGACTGCGTGCAACCGCATGTATACGTTGGTACGGTAAGCGCGGAATGAGATGGCGGGAACTGTTGCCATTCCTGTTTTCCATCAGGGATGCTGAACTGCCTGATGTCCTTGTACTGTACCTCGGGGGCAATGACCTTGCCCAGGTCACTGGACTCTCCTTAAAATTCACGATTTGCAGTGACCTAGCTTATTGCATTATGTGTGGCCGTACACAAGGCTGCTATGGTCGGACATCGTACCGCGTCATTCATGCAGGGGAGGTATTGACCTTCGTGCCCTTGACCACGCTTGCCACTCGGTGAACAGGGCTGTTGCCCGGTTCTTGGCAGACAAGGGTTTGGGGATGGTCATCCAGTACCCCACGATTAGTTTGCAAAATTATGATCTCTATGCAGGGGATGGGGTCCACCTGTCGGCTAGAGGTATGAACCTGAACCTCTTTCTGGAAGATTTGCAAGCAGGCCTGGTGACCGAGCTGATGGTCTGGGGGGGGGGGGGCGGTGAGTCTTCATAGACGCCTCCCTGTGTGGCGGGTAGCACTGGTAAGGTAAAGATTTATGACCCATAGGTATCCTGCAGGTTCGCAATTGACTGGCCAACACTTAGACAGGTACAGGTGTAATAGCTTTGACCGGTCAATGACGAACCAGGCAAGGGGTGATGGCAGGAGCTTTTCAGCTTGCATCACCTTGTGATTAGACGGATACACGTCATAGGGTGGGGTCAGTAGATAGTTTATTGACTCCGGTCAACAATTTGTTTGTGTCAACAAACAAATTGATACAAATGGATACATTGTTGCCAATTATTGGGAGGAACCTTACCAGTGTTACTGCGGCCTGCTTGCCTTAAGAATTACAATTGGATGAATACACCAATTGAAAGTTATAATTTGGACTAGGGCATTATTCAATAAAAGTGGCCCAATGCCTTTATCCATATACCGGTGTCTGAGTCTTTCTTTGGGGGGTGCGCCTGCAAAGGAATACACTGTATGAAGCTCTGCCTGGAGATCATGTTCTAGGGAAAATGGGAGCTATTTGTTTTGATTCAATTTGAATCAAGCAGCTCTGACTGTGCTGAGATGGGAACAGATGGCAAAAATGGAGGAAGAAACTGACAGCTAGTCAGTCTGTCAGTTCTATATTTATGGACAGCAAGTTCTGAGTTGTGTCCTCAAAGTCAATCCAATGCCAAGGAGTGGTTGTCAGTGTTTGCGAGTTAAGTTGAAAAGTCTGCTGCAAATATTTTGTTACGTTAAACCAGGGGTGCCCAAACTTTTTGGGATGTGGGCCAGTCACGTGGTTCAGGGGGTTGGTCACTTTGGCCCATGGGCTGGATCCAGCCCCTGATGCCAATTCATCCGGCCCACAAAGCCCTTGTTGCTCCCGGAAGCGGACATACAGGTGTGTTTTACTTCCGCTTTTGGGAGCAATGAGAGCTGTGCAGGCCAGATGAAGTGCAATCGGGGACTGGATCCAGCCCACGGGCCATAGTTTGGGCACCCCTACCTTAAACTGTAGTGGATAGCCAAATGTAGGTCATAAGTAGTTCCAGATTGTAAATAATCTCAAAGAGTCCTAGTAAAGCAAAGATGGCCATGAGGAAGACTCTGTTAATTAGTTGTTTCCCACAAGCTAACTAGCATAACTCACAGAATATAGCTTTCAATATGCTACTTCTGGGTTTCCCATTATCCAGAGATCTTTAGACACTGCTAATAGTTTTTTCCTAATATTCTGAGCTGTTACCTTTCTTTCAGGAAAATAAGCTTCACGTCTGTCAGCATCCCCTCATCATCTAATCCCTCGTTGACAGAAATGGCTTCAGCTTTCCTCTCCTAATGTTTCCTAGAGCTGCTATCAGCTGGACCACCAAGTTCTTCCTATTCGCTGACCCCCTCTGGCAGAAAGATACCCTCTTCTTCTGAAGACAACTGGGCAAGGTGAGGAATGACAATAAATTTTCTCTCTCATGGTAAACAATATTCAACAAACCCATCCTCCATTTCTTTTAAATCACGTAAGCTCATTTTGTGATCAAACATTTTGCACGTTAACTATGTGTTGGAGATGTTTTGTTGCTGTCTCTACAGTTCAAATCTTTAGCAGCCTCCAAAATATGTGTCCTGAAAAACAAGAGAAGCCTAAAGCCTTGTTCTCTTGGTTAGGCTATCTACAGTCTTCCTTATGACAATGAGCAGTCTTTTTTATACCAATGCCATTTCCAAACTGATTTTAGCTTGTTAAACACTAGTTGTATCAATATCACCTGTTCACAAGACTGTGGAAGCCCTACCTGTTGCATTAGGAAAGTATCTAGTGTGACAATAATCATTAGAGAAATGTCATCATTGTTTCAGCAGCTGTACTCTGGAATCATACATATATTTTTCCAACATGTTTTAGAAACACATTGGATCTGCATCGGAACAGAAAGAATGTTGAACTTTTTCTACCCCACCCACCCGCCTACCTGTCTTTCTTCATGAGTAAACTTCAACATTAGAACCTCTAATCAGCAAGCATCAATCAATCAATCAATCAATCAATCAATCAATCAATCAGTTTAATTTATATCCCGCCTTTCTCGGCCAAAGGCCAACTCAAGGCGGCTAACAGCATATACAAATAGCAACAAAATAATAATACAGAGATACAATAAATTTACAATAGTGAGCAATACAAGTAAGCATGGTATCAAAATACAAAAACTACATAAATACATTATAAACTACAGTAAAAAAACTGTATAATACAACAACAAACCCAGCGTGGAAAAACCCCATGTCCGCTGAAGAAAGTCACAGGAGCTACCACTCCCCCCCCCCCGGCAGCAAAGGCAGCCACGGCAGTTCAGATTGTCCCAAGGGCTGCAACAGCTGCAAAGATGCAGGCAAGAGTCTTAAGGACAGCATCAGCTCCAGCTGAGACAAAAAGGGGGGTTAACTCATTCATTGCCGGCCGGCCACTGGTCGAGAGCCCCGCCGGGGTCAGTGGTGGCTGGAGCGGGTTTTGAGGGCGGTGAAGAGCCCTCCAGTGCCGCTCATTTGTTGCCAACCACCCGCTGGTCGAGAGCCCCGCCTCTGGCCCGACTGGCCAAAGGAGGGGGAAGCGGGAGTCCCAGAGCCATGGCGGTGCAGTCTTTTGAAGGCACCCGCCGCCCTCCCGCAGGTGGAATAACTCCCCTCTGGCCCGACTGGCTGAAGGAGGGGGGAGGGGGAATCCTGGAGCCATGGTGGGCATAATGCTAATAGAGTGTAAAAACTAATTTAGAACACCGGGAGGGCCAATAGCCAATCACTTTTCTCTTCCTATCTTGCTGCCCTGATATATTGCTTATTACTGAGCTGAGCTCCAATGTAATTGTTGAGCCCGGCTCGCATTAAGAGTTGTGTAAGGTCATTGAGCCTTGAGCTCCGACCCTCCCCCCCCTTTGGATTATTATTTTCTTTTCCTGATTATATCTTGTAACATTGTAAACTGTTATTATGTTCTGTATTTGTTTATTTTTTATTTAATTGTTTATATTATGTTTATGCTTGATATGTTGTTATTGTCTTGTATTGCATAATGAACTGTATTGTGTCGTATTTCCCCTTTTCCTTCCCCTTTCCCCCTCCCCTTTCCCTTTACCCTACTTATGTTTAGTAGCTGAGGGATCGTGTAACCGTTTTGTTATGTTAGAACTTAAATGTTATTGCACATTTTATTGTTTCACTGCTGTATTGTAACATTGTATCATTTGTAATTTTGTATATTGTATTTGATTTAATTGTTGTAAGCCGCCCTGAGTCAGCCCTGGTCGAGTAGGGCGGGGTATAAATCGAATAAATGAATGAATGAATATAACACATAAAATATAAAATCCTGGAAATGTGATGCTTTGCATTAACACCTTTCCATCATCTCTTGAACTGTTTATCTAGTTTCTGCCCCTCATTCTGCCCATTTCTCACTTGCTGTAAATGTATTTTTAATGAATCCTTTTTCTTCTTCTGTACATTCATTATGAATCACTTATTTTTGTTTCCATCCTCTTGCTTTGGATTATTTCTCCACGCTTTTTTCTCCACTAGTGCAAATATTATTGCAACCAAGTAATTCTTGACAAAGATTTTTCTCAGGCAAGGGAATAATCAATTGCAGTGAACCTGCACCAGGCCCCCTTAATGTTTCTGGAGAAGAGTTACAAAATGGACTAAATATGGGTATAATTAGACAATATACACTCTAAATGTAGACTGGATCAAACAGATCACAAAAATTCACTACAGTGATATTGAGATTGAAATAATAGCACAAGAAGGAAGGGCCATGGAGGAAGGCAGTGGCAGGGCGGGATTTAAGCATAGGCTACCTAGGCTGCAGCCTATGGGCCTGCAGCACAAAAGGGCCCCCCACTTCACGTGATTCTACATCAATATTTAAAATCAGTTTTTTTGTTTCAGTTTTTAATTGGATAATTGCTGAAAATGCAGTTTTTGTAGGCTGATTTTTTAAAAATACTTTCCCTGGTAGGGCCAGTTTGCACCAGTTCACCAGAACCGGTAGTAGAAACTTTGGCTAGCCCTGCCCATCCAAGTTTTGAAATAAAGTAGTCATAATTCGGGTGCAACGTGGGCTTTACCCCTGCCCAGCATACCATGCCCACAGTGTGGTAGTAAATTTTTTGGGTGCCCACCACTGGAAGGAAGCATTTGATGGCTGAATCACTTATCAAGCCCCATAACTCTTCCAGGCAGTCCCACTATTGAGACTCCAGAGACAGTTTAGAGAGAGAGATCATAATATTGTTCTGTAGCTACTAGGTAGCCATTTTGCATTTAATCAGGATGGAAGGACACCGCTATGATGCTTTTAGACTAATCATTGTGTTGTGGAATTGTCCTTATATATGTAACTCTTAATCAACTTATACCTCTCTGTTACATTCTCAGAAGTGTGTATATGCATGAGTGTGCATGGAAGAATGTGTTCACTCTTGTGTGGGCTTTGATTAGATGTTACATACTGAATAGATTGTGACAAGTACCCTTTAACTGATTGTATCCGACAATTGTATCCATTGTAAGTAATCAATGACACATTGTAGCAAGCTGTTGAGAATAATGCCGCTCATGCCAATAGCAGTATCAGCTCACATGATACAGATTCCCCTGAATACCTGAAGGGCGGGAAACCTCCCCGCCGCACCGCACCTGGAGAAGATGGGCGTGATGATCCATGACGTCATGTGGACAGTAACCAATGAACTATCACCTGGGTTATTCAAAATGTACAGTGTACTATAAATAGAGCTGTTAGGTCCACCTTTACCTCATGTTCACTCTGACTACCATGCAATAAAGTTGTGTTTTAGCCCTTACTGCGGCTCCTTTTTGTCTTCCGTGCAAGACACCAAATTGGCGACGAAGGTGGGATGACATCCCGAAAAGTGAACATCGCGCCCTTGATACCACGAAGCTGGAAAAATGGGAACTCTATGAACAGCAGTTCCTCTACGCTATGGACCTCGAAGGCATCCAGGAGGAAGCCCAGTGCCGGGCATTCCTACTGGCCCAGTGCGGCCTAGAGACTTTGGAACTGGCCACCAACCTCCTAATGCCGAGACCACTCAGGATGAGTGGTCAGGCCCCTGGATGAGATCCTCGCCGAGTTGAGGAAGCACTTTTGCCCGAAAGTGTCCGTGTTTCCGGCAAGGTTGGCATTTCAGCAGCGGTGCCAGTGGGCCGGTGAGTCTGTGGCAGACTTCATGACAGCCCTGTGGGTGGCTGCCATGCCTTGCTGGTGGGAAGCGTCCCTGAGCGAGGTGCTGACAGACAGGCTCCTGCTGGGCCTGCGAGATGAGGGGGCCAGGAAAAAACTGGCCAAAGATGAGAGCATCTCGTTCGAGCATGTCCTGTGCATCGGCCAAGCTGCTGAGTCAGTGCAACAAGGCGAATGGGTGTGCCGGGCCAGGACCGCCACAGTTGGGCCCCCCCCGCCGGCGGTCCCAGTCCACAGCTGTTCCTCCCACGGAGAGCAGGGGCCCTCCGAGTCCACCATGTCCATCTCCAACTCCAGCGAGGACAAGGACATGCAGCGGGTGCAGAGGAGACCCGAGAGGCGAGACCGTGCCAGAGAGGACCGCGGCTGCGATGAATGTGGGGCATCCCACGACCAGAGCCGATGCCCATTCCGGAAGGCAGAGTGCCACAACTGCGGGCGGCGCTGGCACATCGCAAGGGTCTGCAGGTGGCATCGAGACGACGGCAAGGGCCAGGCGGAATGGCTCCAACGAAAGGCAGATGGGGTCCAGCACATCCTTGATGATGACGAGTCCCAGGAGCAACATGTGTCTCGACGGATTCCCGACGACCGCAACCAGGCGGTCCCTGCGTTTAGTTACGGCGGCCCCGGTTCTTTGTTGAGGTACTGGTACAGGGGGTCCCAATAAGGATGGAGATAGATTCGGGGTCATCGTACTCCATCGTCTCCCACAGGGAATTTCTACGCATTCCCCCAAAGTCACGCCCCAAGCTGAAGGCCCTCAAGACTAATTTGCGGGACATTCAGGGCAAGAGTATACCAGTGTTGCAGGTGGGAGAGTTCAAGGTTCAGTTTAAAAGGCGCTCCGCGCAGTTGCCCCTGGTCGACCTGAAGGAAGGGTCTTGCTGCCTCCTGGGTACACAGAAGTTCGGGCCCCTGGGAGTTTTCATCGGAGGCATACACGCCGTGCAGGCTGACCCGATCACGGAGGTGTGTAACGCACACCTGGCCGTTTTTGAGAAGGGGCTAGGGAAGTTCAAAGGGCCCCCAGTTTCCTTCGAATTGGACCCCGACATCCGACCCATCAGGATGAAGCCAAGAAGAGTGCCTTTCACACTAAAGGACAAAATAGAGACTGAACTGGACAAACTGGTGGGTCAGGGGATTTTGGTGCCGGTGGACTCTGCCGAGTGGGAAACCTCCATTGTTACAGCACTTAAGGCTAATGGGGAGGTCAGAATCTGCGCTGACTACAAGTGCACGATTAACAAGGCAATTCGCCCAAACACGTATCCAGTGCCGGTGGTAAGCCACCTGCTAGCAAACTTGCATGGGGGGAGGTGTTTTGCCAAACTAGACTTGGCCCAGGCATACCAGCAATTGTCGGTAACCCCAGCTACAGCTGCCGCTCAGACAATTGTTACCCACAAAGGAGCTTTTAAAGTGACGCGCCTCCAATTCGGCATCAATTCGGCTCCGGGGATCTTTCAGTCCCTCGTAGAAAGATTGTTGAAGGGGTTCCCAGGTGTTTTCCCCTACTTTGATGACATTCTGATAACAGCGGGAGGGAAACAGGAATTGGCCAAGAGATTAGACCGGGTACTAATGGTGTTCAAGAGAGCGGGGCTCAGGTTAAGAAAAGAGAAGTGTGTATTTTTTGCTGAAGATGTAGAGTTTCTGGGTTTCCGAATAACCCCTGAGGGCATAAAACCAGCAGAGTCCAAGGTAGCGGCAGTGAAAGATGCTCCTCGCCCCACCACCAAGGCCGAACTGCAGTCCTTCCTAGGACTCCTAAATTTCTATCACTCTTTCCTCCCGGGAAAGGCGTCGGTAGCAGAACCGCTGCATAGATTGCTCAAAAAGGATGCGGCTTGGTGGTGGGGGGACAGCCAGGAACGGGCATTCTGGGGGCTCAAACAGCTTCTTTCTTCCGAGGCTGTGTTGACCCACTTTGACCCAAAGAAACTAGTTGTGGTGGTCTGCGATGCCTCACCGGTGGGGGTGGGGGCAGACCTCTGCCACGTGCTAGAGAGCGGGCGAGAAGCCCCAGTGGCATACTATTCGAGATCCCTGTCCAAGGCAGAGCGCAACTACGCGCAAACAGTCAGGGAAGCCCTAGCGATTGTTGCAGGAACCAAGAAGTTCCACGATTTTCTCTATGGCAGGTCATTCAAAGTCATGACTGACCATAAGCCCCTCTTAGGAATCTTCACTACAGATAAGCCAACCCCGCAGATCTTGTCCCCAAGGATGCTGCGATGGGCGATCTTTCTCAATGCGTACCAGTATGCGTTGACCTACCGCCTCGGCAAGGAGATCAGCCATGCTGATGCCCTTTCTAGGTCACCCCTTCCACAGGCAGGGGACCCTGAGTGCGAGGTAGAACAGGACCACCAGGTGCTCCTGATTGAAGCTCTAGAGTCGCCCCCATTTCTGCCAGCTGAGATCGCCAAGGCTATGGCAAAAGACAAGTCATTGGCCTTAGTCAGTTCATGGGTACAGAAAGGCTGGCCGGCAACCTCCCCTACGGAGGAATTCAGGATTTATGGTAGGCAGAGAGACGAGCTCTCCCTAGAAAGGGGCTGCCTACTCTGGGGGCAACGGGTAGTAATCCCCAAAGTTCTGAGGTCCCGGGTGCTCAAGATGCTGCATATCAGCCATCCGGGGATCGTGCGCTCTAAGGCGCTAGCTAGGAGTTACGTCTGGTGGTCTAAACTGGACACAGATATAGAACACATGGTAGGCACTTGCGAGAGCTGCCAGAGCACCCGGCCCGAGGAGTCCCGACTTCCGCACAGAGAGTGGGACACGGCCCGTGGTCCATGGTCCCGTCTACACATGGACTTCGCGGGTCCTTTCAGAGGTACCCTTTTCCTTATAATAGTGGACTCCTACTCAAAGTGGTTGGAGGTAATTCCATGGCCAGTACATTGTCAGCTGCAACAATTAAGCAATTACGCAGGGTATTCAGCTGTTTCGGTTTACCTGAAGTACTTGTGAGCGACAACGCCACAACTTTCACGTCAGCAGAGTTTCAGGGTTTCATAGAGATTAACAAAATTTGCCACATAACTGCAGCCCCTTTTCACCCCGCTACAAATGGTCAAGCGGAACGCCTGGTGTGAACAACAAAGGACGCACTGCATAGGATGGGCCCCGGGGAATTGAACTTGCAGCTCTGCCAGTTCCTATTAAGGTACCGTGTAACCCCCTTAGCGTCAGGGCTCTCTCCCGCCGAGCTCCTCATGCAGAGGAAACCCGCCACAATTCTTTCGAGATTAGACCCAACCAGGGTGGAGGATACGGGTAGAAACATAGAAACAGGGGGCACCAAGAGTTTCGAGATTGGCCAGCCGGTACACTGCCGAAACTACACGGCTGGTGGCCCCACTTGGGTACCTGGAATAGTGGTCGGACAGATGGGGCCAGTCTCCTACAATGTTGAGACAGGCACAGGACTCCTCTGGAGGAGGCACGCTGACCAGCTCAGAGGTAGAGTAGTGGGAAGGTAAGACGTGAGTGACCAAATGGAGCAGTCAGCGTTAGGGTTCTCCCCCACCCGCTTATCCCAAGGGGGAGACACAGACCACAGGGGGGAGGGAAATGAGACAAACCCGCATCCTTTTGACCCACCGGGTAACAGGAACAATTTAGAGGAGAGGGATTTCAAAGATTTGTTAGATTTTGAGTTAGGAGACTGGGGGGATTTTTCGGAGTGGTCCCCCACCCATCCAAGCGAAGAGCGGGGTTTTTCTTTAGTCCCTGGAGCCTCCGGTCTCACATCCCTGGAGTTTACTCCCACACCTTCCCAATCCCCGGCTCACGACTCGCAGCCATTTGCTAACGAGTCACCCTCCTCAAATGCAGGGACTCCGGCCCGAAGTGCGGCCACCCCTCGCCCAAAGCGAACGTGCGGAAAGCCTCAATGGCTAAAGGACTTTGTCCTCACCTAGGGGGGGAGGGATGTTATGTACTGAACAGATTGTGACAAGTACCCTTTAACTAATTGTATCCGACAATTGTATCCATTGTAAGTAATCAATGACACATTGTAGCAAGCTGTTAAGAATAATGCTGCTCATGCCAATAGCAGTATCAGCTCACATGATACAGATTCCCCTGAATACCTGAAGGGCAGGAAACCTCCCCGCCGCACCGCACCTGGAGAAGATGGGCGTGACGATCCATGACATCACACGGACAGTAACCAATGAGCTATTACCCGGGTTATTCAAAATGTACAGTGTACTATAAATAGAGCTGATTGGTCCACCTTTACCTCATGTTCACTCTGACTACCATGCAATAAAGTTGTGTTTTAGCCCTCACTGCGGCTCCTTCTTGTCTTCCGTGCAAGACAACAAATTAGATAAGTTACAATTACTTTAGGGACTATCTTTCCCCTCTGGTTCCTACTCCCCCTATTATCTCCTCTTGGTTGGTCTACCAAAAGAAATTCCAGGGCCTGCTACTGTTGTAGTCTCTTGGCAGAAGAAGAATTCAGTTCAAGCCAGCCTTCTGTTCATGTTAGAGCTTTGCCACAGCAGATGCATTTCATTTTCAGGGGAAAAAAATCCTTTTGATGTCCTGCCTGAATATAAATCTGGAAGATAGATTATGAATGGGAAGAGTCACCTGTAGAGTATATCCATGTCTGGGATTTCTGCCAAGCACTGTTGCCATTTACATTTAGACTGGGCTGGCTGATTTTATTCCTTTCGAATGCAAAATATTACTTTGGAAGTGGCCCTCAAACCACAAGAAAGTGAGGCTGCCATATTGTATTCACACCATGAGAAGACAACACTCTCTGGAAATGACAAAAATGTTAGGAAAAGTGGGTGATAACCAGAAAAGTGAAAGATCGACCATGAGATGGACATATTCCATTAAGGAAGCCATGGGATTGCTTCCACAAGAGCTGAGCAGAACTTGTTAATGACAGGACATATTGGAGATCACTCATTCATAAGGATGGAAGTGACTTGCTGGCACATAACCTCAACACTTCCTCCCACTTGAAACAAATGTGTGACTATCTGAAACATAAGTGCACTGAACTCTAATATTTAAGCTCCAATACACACCTCCAAAGTCATAGACTTTTGCTTTCCCTATTCACAGTTTTTTCAAAAGAAATCACTGATCTGGAAATGCTTTCCTTATTTACAGGTTTTTAAAAAAAATCACTGATCTGGAAATGTATCAATACAGACATGAACCAAGCACAGATCAGGTCAAGCCATCCTCAAAACATCTCAAAGCACTTTGGTCCTAATCATTATGACAGATGTTTGGATACTGATTGAGCTGTAAGGTGTTTGCACATACCCCACTTTCTATGATTTTTATTCAAAATTCCTTCTTTCCTATGAAGTTTTATTCATTCCTAGTCTTATATGGCTTGTTTTTGTTTTCTGCACCCTGACATTTCTGTCTCAATATGATTCCTTTGCTCCTTTGCTCTAAAGTTGACTTTAACCTCCTTCTGAAATAGCAATTATAGTTGTATATCAGCCCATAGCACTTACAGTTATTTCTACAAAGTAATCAACATTTTACCCTCAACAAGCTGGGTACTCATTTTACATACTGTTGAAGGATGGAAGGCTGAGTCAACTTTGTGCCCCTTGGGATTGAATTCAGATTGTGAGCAGAGTTTTGGCTGTAGTACTGCACCTTAACCAGTGCATCATAAGGGCTCAATAGAACAATTGAACTCTACTCTTTGAATCCCTAAAAGGTGAAGGGAGGAAGTATTTCACCTCACTTAGAAATAAGCCTGGTAAACACAATTACTTCCCCTTAATGTGGATCACTTGGGCTGGAGTATTTGTATGTTGGACATTATGCAACTGTGTAGTAAATCTCTTTGTAGACACTGACATGATTCTGGGCTACTAAGGTGTTCAATGAGAGTTTATCCGATGATTCAGCATTTTAATGAGGCTGCAGAATGGTGGTGATTCTTTGCTTGGTCAGTAACTTCTCACCTATAGGTACTTTTCTTTGTATCTTGCAATAACTGTGTTTGCATATGTCTTAAAAGCAGCAGAACCCTTATCACTCACTGACAGGATTCCTAGTTCCACAGAGAATTTGCATCTGTGAATTAATTCCAATTAACCAGCCAAGGTGTATGTTTTAAACAGCTGTTAGTGGAGTAACAAGGTCCATTAATTCA
This sequence comes from Bradypodion ventrale, assembly GCA_035047345.1. Taxonomy (NCBI): domain Eukaryota; kingdom Metazoa; phylum Chordata; class Lepidosauria; order Squamata; family Chamaeleonidae; genus Bradypodion; species Bradypodion ventrale. The sequence goes on along the minus strand of JAWDJE010000003.1, from coordinate 17,575,846 downwards.
GATGAACAATCCTGGATAATGAGTTAATAATGAAGTGTTATGAGTTAATATTAACCATATCATTTGGACTTTGCAAACAAGAACAGAATCTTTAAGAGTCTGGTGCCATAAAGTTTATTAGTCAGGGTTGGAGTTCTGGTATAGGTCTCCCTTGCTCGGAATCCAGGTGTGTCCAACTCTAAGGGGTAGTGCCTATCTCTGTTTACAGCCAGAGTGGATTTGCAGACATTTCCATTGTGATGTGTGTTGTGTATGGAACTTGTGCCTTTAAGAAATGTAACCTTGTCTTCTAAGTAACCTTGTATCCAAATGAACTGTGAATGAATCCCAGAAATTACAATGTAACTCAGCTGGTTTTGCTAGCAATTCAGCTGCCACTAGAGGCAGCTGCAGAGCTCAGCCCATATGGTTCAGATCACCCAATCACGGAGTAACGCGGGAAACGTTTCCGCCACAGATAAACCTTGTAAGGTATTCAGTACGTCACAATGGTGTCAGTGATACTGCAACCAATAGGCGCCCGTAGGGCGAAATTCAAATGTACTGTAAGCATATATAAGGAGCTGTGTCTCCGCCATTACCACATGTTCAGATTGCATACCTTGCAATAAATATGTGTTTTGCCCCCTGAATGCTGCCTACCACGTATCAATCTTTGAACATCAAAATGTGGCAGGCATGACTAGATGCCGAAGCGCCTATCCTGCCAAAAGCAGTACCTATTTTATCTACTTGCAATTTCTTGCTTTCCAACTGTTAGATTAGGAGGAGAAGGGGCAGGCAATGGGCATTCACTCTGTTCTGCAGCACTCGGGTTTTGACCTGCTGACTTTCCAGTCATCAAGCACAGCTTCTTATAGATCAGTCAAGAAGCAGTTTGAGATTAGAAACTCTGCCATAGGGGAACACATGAGGTCAGGATTCCACATATCTCCTGCCAAAACATATCCTCCAAAGGATAGCATAGATGGTGAAGTGTGCTATAGATAAATTGTCCTTATACATTTCCTCTTCATTAGTGCCAACCGCAGGTAAGAAGGACAATCAGTTAATGCATCAGATTAAAAATATATTATCTATAATGTTTAAAAATCAGAAACAGACAGACAGTCTGGTTTTTTAACATAGGTTTTCAAATGATTTTGAGAGGATAGTCATTTCTGGTTTGGAATACTCTGAAGTGCATGCATTGTATCACCTATATATCCACCATTGTCAGGTTCCATCCATGGTTGAAGAGCTGCTGGATGGAAGTTTGCATCAATTTTAATGTGAGAGCAGCAGAAGATTGAAAGGTCTACTTGCTGGTCTCCCTACCCTGATCTCCCTCTCCTGCATTTACTGTAATTTTAAAAATAAATGTAGGCCACATTCTGTGTGTGCACAAATTTAACGTACCTTTTATCTAGCTTGTTCAAAACTGATTTTTAGTTTTGTTAAAACAATGTACAAAGAACACAGAAGGTAAAACCTCCACTTTTTGGATGTCCCTTTTCTTTCTTCTCTTCTTCATTGCTTCCTCTTTTACCCCATCAGGTGTCCATGCAAGGTTCTTGTTCTGGGACTTCTAGTGGCTTCCACTGGTGTTATTTGCTGTTCTTGTAATATTTATTTGGTGTTATCTCTCCACCTTCCTCTGGGTCTGCCTTGTGGTCTTTGTCCTTCTCCTCTTTCCACATATGCCTTGTAAGGTATGAAATTCTAAGACATTCTCTCCAAATCGGCCAACCACTTCATCTGTTCTCTCTGTATGTGGTGCAAGATTGATTCTGTTCCAATTCTTTTATGATCTCATTTCTTTTCTTTACCTACCAATTTCTGATTTTAAAACTTGTGTGATTTGCATGGCACTATAAGTTTACCTTTACACTTTCTCTCTCACGCTTAATATTTCTTTGCTCTCTTGCTTTTATCATGGCCTGTTTCACATACAGTATTCAATTTTTGCCTCTCGGCATAGAATAATGTTTTCTGTGTTTTTTTTAGTTCTCCGTTTTGTTTTCATTATTTTTATAGTTTCTGGATTATTTCATGGTGTAAATGTGCCCTCCCTTCCAGCCTTCTCCTTCTGCTTGTTTACTCAGGGAGCATGAGCCTCTCCTTGACTTGCAGGTCAAAGCTTTCTAGAGAATGTAGAGTCAGCAGATAGTATGGGAGAAAAATCAATGTGAAGAATATCACTGAATATGATGATGAGATGTTAATGCTTTGGGATCATGCTGGTGATGGGAACAACAGTTTTTTTTTAAAAGCATGACTAACTAACCTCTTCCCTATGTTTGGTTAGTGTTCTTCATAGTACTTTTCTCATACTTTCTGGTGTAGAGTGCTCAGTTTTATATCTCAGGAAGAATCTTCCTGGGATAATGTCTGCATTATATAGGTAGACATATATAATGTCTACCTATTGTCCCACTTTATGGGATCTGTGGTTTAGTGATGTATTTAGAACCATCTACATAATGTAATTCAGAAATATGTGTTTCTCATCCTTGGGTCCCCAGATGTTCTTGGACTTCAATTCCCAGAAGTCCAAGTCTATACACCTGCTGGTCAGGGCTTCTGGGGATTGAAGTCTAAGTAGAAGATCCTGTGTTGCTTTCAAGGAAGACTCCAGACAGAGAGCATTACTCTAGGCCAACATATACTTATTTTTAAAGCTCTATGAAGATCCATTCTTCCACATTCATATCAGGATGCCCATTCAACAGATGATTTGTGCCCCACCCAATTGGTGGGTTTCTGCTGTTTGCTTTTGCTTTGCACTCATGCACATGAAATTTGGAGTCTGTATGAAACCTTTTGAAGGGAGAGAACCTGACAAATTTCAGACAGATAAATCCAGAAGTTAGTGTTCTGGGCTCTTTTAAATTTTGTTTCTTTTTTATTTAAAAAAGAGAGACAGATGGGGGCACAAGTTATCATTGTTATTTAAATTAGTTTTGGCCATTGTTATTCAATTTGTGATCCATCCAATTTGATTCATGTTCCAGAGACAAATTAATCTGTCAATTTGCTTTGCTTTGTTTCACTCTGGAATCAAATCCTGTTTCAAACCATTTAAAGAATGGGGACCACTGAATTATGAACAGCCAAGTAGCCATTCCAAGTAGACTTCTTTAGCACAGCCCTATAAGAAACTCATTGTAATGTGCCATAAAGTTGGAATCAACTTACAACGACCCAAATAGAGCTTTCAAGGTATGTGAGATGTTTAAAGAGTAGTTTTATTTGTTCCATACCCCCAGTAGGTTACCATGGTAAATCAGGGTTTCAAAACCAGACCTCCTGGATCTTAGTCCATTAATCTATCCACTATACCAGACATAAGAAGCTTAGCCTCACAGTATAGACTTCATCCTCCACCAGTCACCTTGTCATCCCTAGCAGACAGAAGACATTGGTTCAATGAGCCACTGGTGGCTTACTCTCCATGGCTCATAGACTACCATTGGCTCAGCGGGTCAGAAGTTGTGCACTCCTGAGTTTATATCTGAGACATCAAGCTGAGCTAGCTGGTCTGTAGTCTGTTTCATTTATGCAGGGTTGCTGTTGTCATTTCTGTTAATTTGCAGATGAAACAAAATTCATTAAGATTGATTGCCCAGTTTTTCTGCAAAACAAGTCCATTTTGAGGGTGTTTTACTTTCATCATAGAAGCTTGCCAGCAAAACCTGATTTTTTTTAGAACATTTCCATGAATTCAGCAAAAGCGTGGATTCTCAGGTTTTGTTTGGTATGCAAAAACCTGTCTGCACAGTCTTAGTTCCTAATCCTCCCTGCCCTACTTTCTTCTTTTCCTCCAAGTCGCCGAACACTGCTGTGCTAAAAATACACCTAGATTTCGAACTAGTTATTACCTACAGGGAACTGTCTGAACAAGCTGCAGCTCTGGTTGACCAGCAGGCTGTCAGCCTGATCTGTCTGTGTAGTCTGTCTCAATGTTGCTTTGCATAGGTAAAGCATTCCTATATGGGTATACCTCCATGTTGGAGGTAGCTAAAGAACCAGCACTGTCTGTGTCTGCAGATGTTTCCATGGACATGTGGCAGGCATAACTAGACACTGGAGTGCACGGAATGCTGTTTACCTTCCCACTGAAGTGGTACCTATTTATCTACTTGCAATTTCTTGCTTTCGAGCTGCTAGGTAGGCAGGAGCTGAAACAGAGATGGGAGCTCACTCCGTTGTGCAGCACTTGGGTCGCGAACTGCTGATCTGCCGACCCTCCAGTCATCAAGTTCAGCATCTTTACCACTAAGCCACCACAGTCCCTTGGCTGTACAATAGTAGGCCGCTATTAGCCAAAGCTCTTTCCTTACTTATACTGAGAACGAAGGTGAGCTTGGAAAATTATTTTTCTGGAAATCACTGTCAGAATCCTCCAATTGGCCTGGCTAGTGAGCAGCTGGATGAATATGTGATTCTGAGAGTGACAGTCCAAAAAAGGAAAGAAAAGAAAAAATGATCTTTTCCTCAATTTGGGATCAGGGAGATGAGATTTTCAAACAAGAGTGGCTTGGATGACTTTTATGTTTACCAGAGATCAGGGTTTATAGAAGTTACTTTTAAGATTACAGCTCCAAGAATCTGTCAGTCAGCATGCCCAGTTAGGCTTTGGCCATGATGACTGGATAACTTTTACAAGTTTAATCCAAAAAAGATTTTTTTCCCAAGCTCTGGTAGAGATGCTGCCAAGATATGTATTGTCCAGATTATGGGTTTCAAGGGCACTCATCGTTAATGCTGCTTTGCATGCATGGAGCATTCCCAAGTAGACATAAAATTAGAGGGAGCACTTAACCTTTTATGACAGGGGCTTTCTAACTTGCTCTTCTCTTTTGGTTTCTTTCCATATTTTTACAAAATCAAAACAATTCAACAAGGAAAAAAGGGTGTTACTAGGTGCACAGGCTCACCACCCTGTCTCCTGTCTGCATCTGTCTGTGAATGGGAGGAACCCCACACAGCAATTATGTCAATGCTGTTTACCACTGCAGGAAGAGACCTAGCTCCCTTCTGCACTTTGTTGAGAAAGTTGAAAAACACTGGTGTCAACCTGAGCCTCCTGACACTCATCTACTGCTGCGTCCTAACTCAGCCAGTACTCTTGCCTGCTACAAGTCTTAACCTGTCCTTGTGCAGCTTTTATTTTTCTTTCATGTCCAGATCAAACTTTAGACTGCCAAAATGAAGCCACCTTCTTGGCTTAGTCATTGGCCAAAATTAATTCCTTACCAGTATATCTTTCCGTTAGTAACCAGCATACCAGCAAATGAGCTGGATTCCATATTTCTCCACATTCACACATTGTGTTGTTGTCCGCCAGCTGCTCCCATTTGAGCATATTGGTCTTACATTTGGGGACTCTGAACCTCAGGGTCCTCCAAGTGACATAGGGGAGGTTGAGTTTTTCAGCCATATCCTCCTTTAAGGTTATTCTTTATCAAGTGAGCTCCTTCCTCCATCTTCTAATTTGCTTTTGCTTTTTGTGTTGTTGTTTAGTCGCACAGTCGACTCCGACTCTTTGCGACCCCATGGACCATTGCTCTCCAGGCATCACTGTCCTCCACCATCCTCCTCAGTCCGCACAGCCCTGTGCCCATTGTGTCTACAATACCATCCAGCCATCTAATCTTCGGCCATCCCCTTCTTCTTTTGCCCTCCACTTTCCCCAGCATCAAGGCCTTCTCAAGTGAATCTTCTCTTCTTATTTGATGTCCAAAATACTTTAGCTTTATCATTGTTATTTGTCCTTCTAAGGAGCAGTCAGGGTTGATTTCTTCTAAGAGTGACCTATTTGTTCTCCTCACTGTCCAGGGGACTCTCAAAACTCTCTTCCAACACTACATCTCAAAGGCATCTATTCTTCTGCAGATTTCCTAATGGACCAGCTCTCACACCCATACATTACCACCAGGAATACCATTGCCTTGACTATCCGATTTTTTGTTTGCAAGGTGATTTCTCTACTTTTCACTATGTTCCCTTCCCCAGGTTTCTCATAGCTTGTCTCCCAAGAATCAGTCGCCTTTTTATTTCATGGCTGCAATCTCCATTTGCAGTGATCTTTGATCCTAAGAAAGTAAATTCTGTCACTGCTTCCACTTCTTCCCCATCTACTTTCCAGGGGCTGATATGGTCTGTTGCCATTATCTTGGTTTTCTTGATATTGAGTCTCAGGCCAGCTTTTGCACTCTCTTCTTTCAACCTAATTAGGAGCTTCTTTAGGTCTTCCTCACTTTCTGTCATAAGGGTTGTATCATCTGCATATCTCAAATTGTTGATGTTTCTCCCCGCAATTTTGATCCCATATTGTGATTTCTCCATCCCTGCATTGCACATTATGTGCTCTGTGTATAAGTTGAATAAGCAGGGTGACAAAATACATACCCTCAAGAATGTTTGTTCTTGCCATAAAGCTATTCCTGGATCTGAGCCAGCAGAATTGAATATAACTGTTCAGAGGATGTTGGGGGGTCATTCTCTTGCTTAGTTCTCTCAGTGTCCTCTGCTAACATTAAAGGGCAGAATTGATCATTTGGAGTCACAAAGTTGTGGTTATGTATTTTATAGTGGGGATTTGGTTTTAGGAGATAGGGTGCTACAGAGGTGCCTTGAACATCTGCTTGCAGTCATTGGGGAAAAGAAACTTTGCCCACCCCCATTTTAAAAGCTGCTTCAGCTCCATTGATCTACCTTACAGGGCATCAGTTCTCCATTTCTTTGAAAGGCATGGACCTCTTTGTGAAAACTACAGCCTCTCTCCTTGCACTTTGGATATACAAAGAAATTGCTCAGTTTTCAGACTCCTCCCTTCAAAGATGACTCTTTGACTTCCTAGGGGTCCATCTGCCACAGTGGTTCCCAACGTGGGGCCCACACCACAAAGGGGGATTTCAATTCCCAGAAGCATAAGTCAGTACATTGGCTGATCAGTGCTTTGGGGAATTGGGCTTCTGGGAATTGAAGTCCAAAAACCAAAGGTTGGGAAACACTGATCTACCACATTTTAAGTACTGTAGTCCTGCTACAGAGCAATTTGTTCAAGAAACTATACCTGTGGGAATTTTTTCTTTCATGCAGCTTTTACACTCAGATGATCATGCTTAGGATATGAATTGAACAATCCAACCCCTAAATCAGTTGGTTTTTCAGTTTTTAATTTTCCATGTACGTATCTGAAAAATGGAGAAGATCTGACAAAAAATGAGAATGAGACATTTTATGTAAATCCCCAGACCTGATCACCCCATCTCTTGTTTGGATCATTTTGCTGAAATTATTCTAAGAGCTTGGGCTTCTTGCAAAACTGATCACAAATTGGAGAAAAGGGGAAGAGAAGGAAGATGACAACTTCTGAAATACTGCTTAGAAATGAATTCCCTCTAAGAAACAGTGGTCTTAGACTGTTAAATGAGAAAGCACAAGGTGGTGGGGTGGGGGAAAGAGAAAAGATGAAGCAACACAGAGTAACTGCACTGTCAGATATTAGCAGAAACTCACTCCGATCTGCAACACAAGACTTCCTGCTCTATCCATGTAATTAGGTTGTTTCCATGGTAATGATCTAATTATGGACTTCTCGGGTTTGTATAATCACATTTGCTATGTTTTGGCATTGGATGATTTCCCACCATATTTCTGAACAAAAAACACTTGGCAGCTCTGTGCTCATTCTCTTATGCTGAAGAATTACTTTTGGGAAAGGAAAACCTTAGTGTCTTTCCCACACACTAGAGGGGGAAACAATGAGAGGGAAGGAAAAGGTTTCCTCTTTGTTGTATATTTTCTCATCCCTCTCCATCCCTCTCCATCAGTTTTCCATACCCCCATCCTGTTGTAGTCTTCAGGTATTCATCTGAATCTCAGAAACTGTGCAGTGCTTCTCCTTAAAGTCTACAGATGGAGAGAAAGCTCAGAGTGAGCATCTGTGATAGAGTGGAACATTTGGCATTCATGGAGGAGGTTACTTATGAGCCTGGGCATTTATTGTATCTCCCTCCATTCCTATCTAGCATCAAGCCATACTTAACTCATTGTAAAGTTTCCTTGGACGTACAATATTTTAAAACAAGAGTGAGGGGGAAAGAACTGAGGAGTGAAATGGTGGATTCATGCAATTGGGTCCATCATGACATTTGAAGTGAGGCAAAGAATTGAGTACTGGCACTGTGTTGCGTCCGGCCCTTGCAAGCAATAGTCCAGACAACGATGAAAAAAACAGCAACAAGCCTTTATTTAACAGTCTATTCAAGATGAGCTTACAAGGTGCAGAGATGGCTATACAATCCCATTGGAATCAGTCCCTCCGGACTTTTTGCCATGTAGGAGGCAATAACTAGCTACCATAGAAGCGTAGCTAATGGAGGAGACCCACGCTTAGCACTACCCGGCTACCTGTACGGAATAGGAAGTATAGGTCTGGTCCGGCCCCACCCTTGTTTACCTGTGGGGCTTATATAGTGTATCCCCAGCGGTGGCTCCTTGATACAAAGTAGTGACCTGCCAGACAAATGTAGCTAACCAATCATAACAGGGAATATATGTAGTTAACCAATGGAGAACAGGATCCAAAACTGTAACCAATCACAAGGCTTGATTTAGCATAATGAGTGCACCCTTGTGCAGGGGATTTCACACCACTTTAGGCTTCTAATTAGGATGGTGGGAAACTGCCATTTTCCTCTTGCAAGAGCGCTGCCCGTGCTACTTGCAATGTGCCTCAATACCCAACACACTGTGACCTGTGAGCCTTTTTGTACCCCATGTCCTGACAGCATGAGCACAAGGCTTAATGGATAGAAGGGGTCCAATGGGATAGCAGCATTAATTCCACATGTCCCAGCAGTAATGCAAGCGCGGCGCCAAAATGGCCGCCGCGCCCTTTGCAGGCCCCCCCCCCACAGGACAGAGAATCCGGGTAGTTAGGGGCGTGGCCAGCTCCCTTATAAAAGGGATGGCCACGAGGCAGCCGAGCTGCCATTTTACCTCAGCGACGGAGCGGAGAAGTCTTTTCCCCTGTGTCTCCGTCGCGCTTTAGCCTACCGGGAAGCCTTTTGGTAGCGGTTCTGCCTTGCTGGCTTCCCTTCTTGCTTCGGTGGAGATGCCTTCGAAGAAGAAGGCAGCTTCTAGTGCAGCTCGCGCTGTTAGGAGGCGCAACCCAGGTCGGAGGACCGCGGTGCCGCCTCCTCAACAGCCGCCTTTGCCGGCCCCTGCCGGGGCCAGCGGAATGGGGTCTATTGCCCCTTGGCCCGATCAGAGTGCGGGCGTGGAAGGCGTTCCGGCCCGCGGCCCACGAGCGGTGGACACCGCTCCTGCACCTGCCCACCCTGTTGGGCCTACTCATCTTGGGTCGCAGCCTCCCCCGGGGCACTCTAGCCTTGGGGGGTGGTGCGGCCCCCTGCCTTGGCAGGTTTCTCCACCGACCCTGCCGGGCTTCGGTGCTGGCCAATGGCCATATTCGGGTCCTGGGGTACAGGGACCTGCACCCGCGCCTGGACCAGGCGGGCCGGCCGGCCCTTTGCCCCTGGTCAACGTGGACACCTTATTGGCCCGCATCGCGGCCCTGGAAGCGTCGTTGGCTCGGGCCAGTCAGGCGGGCGCCCCCTTCGGGGTCCCTTTTGAGGCGATGTCGGCAGGAGGACAACAGCCGGCAGGGAGGGTCGAGCTGCTGCAGGCGCGTGGTGCGGTTTCGGCCACTGCCTCGCAGCTCCCCAGCCAGCAGCCAGGTGCGGGTCAAGCCCCGGTGATGAGCTCTACGTCGGTCGTGAGCTCCGACGCCCCCAGTGGGCCGGAACCCCCGGTGGGGGTGGCCCGCGGGGGTGCAGCATGTGAGTATACGGTGCAAGCGAGTACATCCACACACATCCCCAATATGGGGGGGGGTCTTTCAATGGCCTTGGCCTCGCGCGGGTGGTGCGGGGGCCACGCTATCGGCAACCCACCCGGCGACGACGACTGCCACCTTGGGTACTGGGGTGGGTACTTGTTCTTACACTCCGGGGAATGTGCTGGGGGTGGCTGGTTTAGCTCAGGCCCCTTTTCCTAGGCCGGCTGTGCCTTGTTCGGCTTTGCCGACGGCGGGGTATTCCTTGCCACTAGGTGATCACTTGGCACAGATTACCAGAGAAAAGATATGGCGGGGGGAATACGTAGATATCTTCTCACTCCTGAACAGAGAGCCCACCAAGGAGGAAAGGGAGGGACAGGATGAGAAGGACAAGGAGCAGGCACGCCGCCGTAAGCCGCCGCGTACCTGGGCCAATTGGCTCCCCGCTTATTTAATATACATGGCGGTGTATTTGAGGGCGCGGCCGGATTTAGCTATTCCCATGGTCCAATATTTGGACAATATATACAGGGCAATGGTTGATTTCCCGGGCCCCTCATGGCTAGCATATGATGAGGAATTCCGTATGAGGATTCCCCTCCACCCCGAGATGAGATGGGATGAGCCGTGCCAGAGGCTTTGGCTCTTGTATATGACGCCTACACGCCCTGCCCCGGGAGATAGATACCATTGCGGACATGCGGTCCAGCGAGCGGCTCCAGCGCAGGTTACCCGCCAGGCGGCGGGGCAGGGGGTTCCAGCCCGCCTGCTGTGCTGGACTTTCTCGTCCAATGGTTCCTGCAATAGAAAGAATTGCAGGTATAAGCATGAGTGTCCCACATGTTCGGGCCCCCACGCAGCCTCTGCCTGTCCCAGACCTGGGGGGGCACGAGGCAGAGGGAGGGGTGGACAGTGGGCTGGCAAGACTGCCTCGGATGGAGCTGGTTCTCCAAAAGGCCCCCTCCCCAATTAATGTGGACATGCTGGAGCGTTGGCTCGCATCGTACCCGAAGGGGGAGGATGGGGAGTATCTCCTTCAGGGTTTTAAGCAGGGATTTCGTATTCCTTTCATGGGTGATAGGTCCCCTCAGGATGCCCCCAACCTGTTATCCCTCAGAGGGAGGGAGGATGTGGCTGCGGCCAGCATTAAGAAAGAGTTAGATGCGGGCAGGGTCGCTGGACCTTTCCCTGCACCCCCGTTTCCAAATCTTAAGGTGTCGCCACTGGGCTTGGTCCCCAAAAAGTCCCTAGGCGAGTTTCGCCTTATTCATCATTTGTCCTACCCAGCCGGCCGATCGGTCAATGATGCTATTCCTGATGACCTCTGTTCAGTCAGGTATACATCGTTTGACCATGCATTGCGCATGGTACGCTCGTGTGGCCCGGGTGCCTTGCTGGCCAAGTGTGACATTAAGTCGGCTTTTCGCCTCTTGCCAGTGCATCCGGGCGACTTTGAGTTGCTGGGTTTTAAATTTAAGGGTGAATATTATTTTGATAAGGCCATGCCTTTTGGCTGCTCCATATCATGCTCGGCATTCGAGCGTTTTAGTACCTTCCTAGAGTGGGCTTTCGTCCGCAGGTCAGGGTCCCGGTCTGTAGCCCATTACCTGGATGATTTTTTATTCCGGGGTGAACGGGGCTGGGACACGTGCACACGTCTCCTCAACACATTTCAGACGCTAATGGAGGAACTTGGTGTCCCTTTAGCGCCCGAAAAGACCGAGGGCCCATCTCCCAAGCTAGTATTCCTGGGGGTTGAGATTGACACAGTAGTGCAGGCTTCTAGGTTGCCGGGTGATAAGGTGTCCAGGATAGTGGCCCTTATCTCGGAATTGCTGGCCAAGCGTAAGGCATCCCTGAGGGAACTGCAGGTGCTACATGGTCACCTCAATTTTGCCTGCAGGGTGGTCGTACCGGGCAGGGCTTTTGCCCGGCGCTTATGCGACGCCATGGCAGGGTTATCCAGGCCCCACCACAGAGTCAGGCTTACCCGGGGTATCAGGGCAGACATGTTTGTCTGGTTGCAATTCCTGAGAGAGTTTAATGGGGTCTCATTTTGGAGGTCTGACCTCCTGGCATCCCCCAATTTCCAGATCCAGTCTGATGCCTCAGGATCCCTGGGTTATGGGATGTACTTCAATGGGAAGTGGGCCTATGGTGGGTGGCCACCGGCATGGGCAGGCACAGGTCGCCTGCGGGATCTCACATACCTGGAATTTTTCCCTATTCTGGGGGCTTTGATGCTATGGGGCGAACAGTGGGCTAATTCGGTGGTGCATTTCTGGTGCGACAATGCTGCTGTCGTCCACATTGTCAATGCACAGACTTCCAAATCGCCCAGGGTTATGGAACTAGTGCGCCATTTTGTGCTGCGCTGCCTGCGCCTCAACGTCTTGTTCAGGGCCAGGCATGTCCCTGGGATTAATAATGATATTGCTGACGCTTTGTCCCGCCTGCAGATCTCCCGGTTCCGCGCCTTGGCCCCGGATGCGGAGGAATTTCCCTCGCCACTCCCGGACAAGATCTGGACTATTGGCAAGGAGAGGTGAACCGGGCGATTGGCCTGTCACTAGCGCCACGCACGCGTAAGGCGTACCAACAAGCATTCAATTCTTACAGGGCATTTTCGGCTCAATGTCACCTGCCAGAGACCTGGCCTATTCCGGTGGACCATGTTCTGCGGTTCATGGTTCACCTGCATGCACAGGGCCTCGCACCTCGCACCATAGCATCCAAGCTCTCGGCGTTGGCTTTTATGGCCAAAGTGGGAGGTCATGTGGATACCACCTCTGACTTCCGTGTGAGACATGTTTTGGAGGGGTGGGTGCGCGAGCGCGGGCGTTGCCCGGACGACCGGCACCCTATTTCCCCAGGGGTTCTTACCCAGTTGGCCCGGGGCTGGCCAGGCCTCTGTTTTGATCATTATGAGGCAGCCCTTTTCCATGCAGCCACAACGGTGGCATTTTTTGGAGCGCTCCGCGTCAGCGAACTCGTGATGCTGTCTAAGGCGGATGCAAGTGGTAGGGCACTGGAACTCGAAGATGTCTATGTAGCCAAAGACTGGGCCCAGTTGAGGATACGCTCCTCTAAAACAGATCAGCATGGCGTAGGCAGTGGTGTAAGACTGCTACGTTGTTCTTTGGCAGACATCTGTCCGGTTGGTGCCCTACAGGAATTCCTGGCACTGCGTGGCATGCACCACGGCCCGTTTTTCTGTCACCAAGATGGGTCTCCCCTTACTAAATTTCAGTTTTGGAAGGTGACAGCCAGAGCCCTCACCAGGGTGGGCCTACCAGGTGCCCGTTATGGCACACATTCGTTCCGTATTGGTGCAGCCTCTACAGCAGCTGCTTTTGGGTACTCTGGGGCTGACATACGCAGCATGGGGAGGTGGGGCTCGCAATGTTTTCAGTTTTATGTGCGCCCACTCCCGCCATGAGTACCAATCCAGTCACCTTACCGCCTTTTTTCTCAATTTTCTTACAGACCCTGGGTGTCGTATTACACCGGTGACAGTATGGCTGGTGGGCCACAGCTATGTGCACAGGGCAGCGCGTTACGCTGCGGCGACAGAGTGGGGACCCCGACTGGGACTGGGTGAACACGCCAGTCTCACATGGCATGGTAAGCCTGGGATGTTATGGCGGGAGCTGCGGCCTTTCCTTTTTTCTGGCCTGGGTGCTGACCCGCCTGACATTCTCATTATCCACCTGGGGGGCAATGATTTGGGCCAGGTCACCGGCTTATCGCTCAAGCATGCGATTTGCGAGGAACTCGCCTACTTGCATTATGTCTGGCCTGCCACAACCCTGGTGTGGTCGGACATTGTTCCGCGCCATTCTTACAGAGGGGGCGTTAACCTCATGGCCCTTGACCGTGCTAGGCGCACGGTCAATAGGGCGGTGGCGCGGTTTCTTGCCGACAGGGCTTGGGGACGGGTCAGTCATCACCCCGATATTAGCCTGCAAAATTATGACTTGTACGCAGGGGATGGGGTCCATCTGTCGCGAGGAGGTATGGACCTCCTGTTGGGTGATTGGCGAGCAGGCCTGTTGACCGAGCTGACGGTCTGGGGGGGGGCGTCAGGTCTTCTTTGAAGCCCCTCCGTGTGGCGGGTAGCACTGGTAAGGTAAACAGTATGACCCACAAGTATCCGGCAGGTTGGCAATTGACTGGACAACACTAGACAGGAATAAATTAGTTAAACGTTGTCCGGTCAACGACGAACCAGGCGATGGGGTGATGACGATTGCTAACCAGCATGCATCACCCCTGTGATTTCACGGATACGCGTCAGAGGGTGGGGTCATGAGTTAGTTATTGACTACGGTCAACAATTTGTTTGTTGTCAACAAACAAATTGATACAAATTGATACATTGTAACCAATTGCCGTTGGCAATTTTGGGGTGGTACCTTCCCAGTGTTACTTCGGCCTGCTTGCCTTATGAATTATGATTGGTCGTTTTACCAATACAAATTTATAATTCGGACTAGGGCATTGAATCAATAAATGTGGCCCTGTGCTGTTATCCACTTTCAATGTTGTCTGTGTCCGTTATTGGGGGGGTGCGCCTGCAATGCAAGCGCGGCGCCAAAATGGCCGCCGCGCCCTTTGCGGGCCCCCCCCACAGGACAGAGAATCCGGGTAGTTAGGGGCGTGGCCAGCTCCCTTATAAAAGGGATGGCCACGAGGCAGCCGAGCTGCCATTTTACCTCAGCGACGGAGCGGAGAAGTCTTTTCCCCTCCACCCCCTCCCTAGTTAACAGTGTGATATTTTGGTTGCTTCGGGGCCGGGTGGGAATTTTTGGCTGGGACCCATATTGGCTTCCGGGTCCTGGCTTTTTTACCCATCCCACACTGTTGCTATGGTTTGATATAGGGGTCTTTCTGCGTTCATAACGTTGACTTTGGTCACATTGGCGGGTAGCACTGGTAAGGTAAACAGTATGACCCACAAGTATCCGGCAGGTTCGCAATTGACTGGACAACACTAGACAGGAATAAATTAGTTAAACGTTGTCCGGTCAACGACGAACCAGGCGATGGGGTGATGACGATTGCTAACCAGCATGCATCACCCCTGTGATTTCACGGATACGCGTCAGAGGGTGGGGTCATGAGTTAGTTATTGACTACGGTCAACAATTTGTTTGTTGTCAACAAACAAATTGATACAAATTGATACATTGTAACCAATTGCCGTTGGCAATTTTGGGGTGGTACCTTACCAGTGTTACTTCGGCCTGCTTGCCTTATGAATTATGATTGGTCGTTTTACCAATACAAATTTATAATTCGGACTAGGGCATTGAATCAATAAATGTGGCCCGGTGCTGTTATCCACTTTCAATGTTGTCTGTGTCCGTTATTGGGGGGGTGCGCCTGCAATGGAGGCCATGTTAGGTGTGTTGGTAACACTGACTGGTAGTTGTTTTTTTTAAGAGGCACCCACTACATAGTTTAATAAACAGAGAGACTACCATTCCTTAATACCTTTCAATTCCTATGGAGCTTAGAAACCTCCACTTGGATCCATCTCCATGCTTAATGGTATTTATTACTAAGAGAACCTTGACAAAGGGCAGAGGTGTATCCTGAATTCCTCTGAGACTTTTTTCTTAAGTCTATACGAGTTCCAGCTAGGAGGAATCCTAGTAAATTCTAGTAGCTGTATTGGGGAAAAATCCAAAAATTGTATGTCTAGTTTCAAACCACCTTGTTCCAAAGTGGTGTTCTTTTATTGTGATCATGACAAAGGTGAGATGTTTGTATGCTTCTTTCTTTTGAAAGGCCAAGTGCACCTGTAACACTCTGTGGTTCTTTCTTTCTTTGTAGCAAGATATTTTGTTTATGTACTTTTACAAAAAACAACAGTGATGTAACAAAACTGAACACCTGGGTTCTTTCCATCAGCACCTGAATGGGATTTGCTTGAAAAAATAAAGATGAATTCAAATGTCTCGTTGAAACCAAATTAGAACAAAATCCAAGCTATTCTTATAAACTGAAGATGACATTCACAACTTAGAGGAATTGGCTTCACATATACAGACTATATACAGTGTATATGACAAAGACCCTGGCAATTTTCAAGTGTCTTGCAGTGGGGACCTTTTTTCTGCATCTCAAGCTTTTTAAATTTTGAACAGGTGAATTTTGGTTACTGGATGAAATAACTGTCTCCTGCTTATGCACTGACTGTGTTCCATAGATCCATCTGTTTTCAAAAGGAGAACGATTATATTGTACAAAATGTAGAAGAAGAAGCTGATCAAGCTGATTGATGTGGCAATCCTGGGTGACAGTCAGCTGGAAGAAAAAGAGATTGAAAAGATCATGAGATATCAGGTTTGAGAACTGAAGCACAGCATGTCTGGGGGAAAAGAGCAACGGTGATGCCAGTACTGTTAGGATCACTGGGAATAATTCTAAAACATCTCAGTGCATTCAGCATTGATAAGCTCATGATGGAGCAATTGCAGAGAGTAGCAGTACTAGGTAATAGCTACATTATCAAGCAATACCTCACTTACTCTTAGGTCCAGGGCTAGGACCCAAGTGATGGGTTTCAAAAACTCAGATCTGAACTGTGTACACAGTGGACTGTGTACACAGACGATGATGATGGTGACAATGATAGTGTGTCTTCAAGTCAATTCAGACTCTTTCCAAGGTTTTCTAGGTAAAGAATACATAGAATCACTAAGTTGGAAGGGATCTCTTATATCATTGAGTCCAACCGACCCTGCTCAATGCAGGAGTCTGAATCAAAGTAGATATGACATGTGGTTGTTCAATTCTCTCTTAAACGCTTCCAGTGTTGGAGCACTCACCACCTCTCAAGGCAGTTGGTTCTACTGTTTTACTGCTCAAACAGTTAAGACATTTTCCTTAATATTCAGCCTATATCTGGCTTCCTGTAGTTTTAACCTGCTATTACGTGTACTGCACTCTGGGATGATGGAGATCAGATCAGATCAGAACAAACTACAGAAGTAGTTTACCATCATACCTTTTACATGCTGGAATATACAAGGATTCAGATCCAAACTTTCTGTCATCAAGCACTCACAGTTCTGAGCCTGGATGGGCAAATCTTTGTTTGCTTCATCTCCAGTCACATTTTAAAAAAAACATTATTTTCCCCTATCCTGAATTTGAGGTACTTTGTGGACGTTGACTCTCACCAAGAAGAAACTGATGCAAAAGTATCACTAATCCTTAGCAAAAATTGCAGGTTTGTAGCAAAAGGGATAAGTGTTGTTTCCATTCAAAAGGCTTTTGTAAGCTGTCAGTTCTTTGTAAACCACATTGAAGTAGCCTCCCCACCCCCAACCTTCTGGTTTCCTGGAAGCATACACTCAGCATCCCGATTAGATGCAATTATCTGGTGATATTGATTGTCTGTTAATGTTATCTGATGAACAAGGGCCATCTTTAGCCTGCAAGCTAATGCTTCTTTCTGTCAGTTTTAATCTGAGCCCTTCCAAATTGAAAGTAATATCCATGCAACCACCTGGCTTTATCCCAGCTCCTTAGAAGCAACCAGAGTTGCTGTCATGTAAACAGAAGGCATGGGCTCTGTTCTTTCCCACTCAACCCCTGGAATGAAGAAACTAGATATGGTGATTGGAGAAAGGCATGGTCCACATTTATTTAAAATTAACTCTAACTTGTGGGCAGGTGGGTGGGTGGGGCGCTCGTAGTGCTTATACCTAGAACTTTCAGGCCCAGATGGGTGAATTCTTGCTCCAGTGCAGTGCTGATCCTTGTGAGCCACTGCCCAGGTTGGCAGCCAGTCGGGGAGTCAACTCAGAGGCCATTACTAACTCAGTTCACATGAACCAGTGTTGGTCATACCCTTAGCTGTCTCATGGCGAACCACAGCATGCCCAATCAATTTGCACGACTCTCGCCAGGCAAGCTAAGACACCTCGTCAAAAGATGCCCTAAGGATTCACCACTAACCTTATCTACCCGGCACTACCCAGCCTTATGTGTGACCTATTTAACGAGATATCTGCCACTTCTAATGAGATACCCGCCACCACTAAATAAGCCAGAGTAGGATAGGAAAGAAAACTACCCTGCCTCCACAGAGCAAAATCGGGAAGCATAGTGTAAAAGATTCCTATCCCACCCCTTAACGGTGACCCCAAAGGTACTTTGGTTAAAGGGTGGGCGGATGGGGCGTTGAAGTGATGGCAGCCAAAGAGTCATGGGGTAGGGCCAGCCTAAGTAGGCTTCTCTCCTCCCCCTCTCATGCTGTGATGTCCCTAGAATACATCGCCCGGCATCTGCCTTCACCCCATGAACTGGGTCACTCTGTGGGTGCACATTGATTTCTGTTCCTCTATGCCCTTGATGGTAAACCCTGGCACTCCAGTTGTTTATTTATTTATTTATCCAATTTGTATAGCTGCCCCAATCAATGTGCGACTCTGGGTGGCATACATAAAATCCCCAATGTTTAAATTCTAGAAACCCTTAAAATTATTGGACTTCAATTACCAGAAGCCCAAGTTAGCACTCCTGCTGATCATGGTTTCTGGGAATTGAAGTTCATGAACAGCTGGAGTGCCAAGGTTCATTATCACTGCTCTGTGCAAATATATTCCCTAAAGAATCTGAGCATGTATTGTAATTGGCCATGGCATTGGGGAAAGTTTTAGGCTAGAAAGTGTATAAGGTCCATCTAAAGAGGTTTCATGGCTTATTTCTGGGTCACAGTCCAGAAGCTTCTTATCCCTGGTTTAAGATAGGAACATTCAGAGTTTAAATATGTTACTTTTGCAGACAACAGCTCTGATAATCTCACAAATAATGGCTTTTCTCACAAAAAAAAAGAATCTCACAAAGAAGAAAAGCTGAGAATATCAAATCAATTAGAGTTGTCAGTATTCCTTTTGACAAAGATTTTATATATAAATACCATCCAGAAATTGCACTGCCATTAGCATTTGCATGGCATGGAAAGGAGGCGAGATACGGCTGTCAAGATTGTGCTGTTATAGAGGCAAAATGCTTGCCAAGAAAAAATAGTCAGCAGCTTAGCTATTCTAGTATCATTATTGTTCTGAACTCTCTCTGTAACCTTTCAGAAGAATCAGTCTTTCTTCTTGGCTTGATGCCATTACATCACTTAATTGATTCCCCCCTCCCCAGGAGTTTCCTATTGCCATAGTAACCTTGATCAAATAGTTTTAGACAAACACCTTTACTACTTTCAGGGTGCCTTAACAGAAAACATCTGTGCCCTTGCATAGATTTCTTGATAAATGTCAGGGATTTTTATTTCACCAAGTAGGAATATTGTATCTTCTGTTTTGGCTGAAGAGTCTAAATGTTTGTCCAGTCCAAGGGTTACAGGGATAAAATCAGGAGTGGGATTATAAGGGAGAGAATTTCTTGGAATTCCATACCATACAAGGCATATGTGGAAATAAGTGAAGGACAAGGAGCATGAGGCAGACCCAGAGGAAGGTGGAGAGATAACATCAAAGACATATTACAACAATACCAAATAATGCAGGAAAAGGCCACTAGAAATGCCAAAGCAAGAACCTTGTATCTTCCTTGAAGGGGTAAAAGAGTAAGTGAGGAAGAGGAGGAGGAGGAAGTTTAATAAGTGTTATCAGCAAATTGAACACATTCCCTGCTTCCCCATGGAGCAGTAAGGGAAGTGAAATAACTAGTTTTTGCCATTGCTGATGTTTCAAATCACTTAGATTATTTTTCAAAAAAATATTTGCCTTTGTATGGAGAACCACGGCTGTGGGCAATTTCTTGAAGGACAGCAAAAAAATAATAATTCTGGAACATCTCAGAAGACATCAGAAACAATGCTTAGGCCTGGTGATCAAGTGACAAGGTAACACTTGGCTCACTTGCTTGGAACATCAGACAGTTCCCTACTTGTGGTTCCCTTGATATTTTTGGCTTTGTAAACTGTATATGGCTTCATGGTTTTAAAAAAATATATAGCTTCCATATGATATAGATTCTGGTGTATCGTAACCTTGTGGCATTATATATTATCCTGGTGAAAATACCTGACCTGACTTCTTGACTCTAGTATTCATCTCTAGAGGATGGAGGGATGGTTCTGTGGGAAGGACATTGGGATATTCTCATCACTGAAGACAGTGTTTCCTTAGCCATTTCATTAACAGTATTTGCTGGTATGCACCTACAGAGTTCCGGAGCTCTGAATAACAGCTTCCCCCACCCATTGAATTATTCCTGCAGAGCAGTAAAACTTTCTAAATGAGTGAATTATATATATGTAAACAGAGGTGTCATCTTGTATGTTCTTTATACAAATCCACACCCCTGCACTGCACTGTAGCTTGGCACTAACCTACCTTTGGTTGGAGAGATGGTCGTGGTGGGGGTTTGGTGGCCTGTTTTGGGGTTTGTGCCCCCAAAAAGGGTCTCCAGGAGGGCATCCTCACCCTCCAGGAAAAACGACCAGGGAAGGTGGTACCCTGCATGTGCAATGGTCCGTGTGCGCAACGTGGCCTCCCCAGCCAGCCAGGCAGTGGCATGCAAGCGACTGCACCTGCGTGGGTGTCCCAATGCCCGCCTGGGGTTCTGTGCCCACGAACAATGGTCATGGGGGCCCCAGACCCCACCGGTAGAAAACGCGGCCAGGGCAGCCAGCTGCGCCCATGCATGACCATCTGCACGCACTAAATGGACTCCCCGGAAGCCCAGGTGTCATGCATGTGGTGGCATGCATACAGGGCCACCCAAGGACGCAACACACAATGCATCCACTTCCAACATGGTGGTGGAGATGACAGGGAAAAACAGGCACTGCGAGGAGGAGGCGAGGAGCGGAGGCTGCACGGTGGACTGCCACAGCCACCACCGGGTTCCCTGCTGACACCGCACACCCTGGCCCGGCACTGGCCTGGAGGTGGCCACAGTGAGGACCAGCAGTGCCGACCAGGGACTGTCCACCACCATCACCACTGCTGCACGGCCGTGCCTGCTGAGCTGGCAGCTGAGCAGGCCCCTTGCTGGGCCCCACATGCTTTGGAGGGAGCCTGGGTCGCCGCGCCAGACCCCACCTGGCCAGGTAAGCACAGGGACAAACCCCCGGGCAAGGTCCGGTAATCGGCTTGCAATTTTAAAAAGTAAATATATAAATACATGACTGACCATCTAACCTTTGGTGTGCCTTAAATTTGGCTTCATGATCTGGTCCTGATAATTCTTTTTTGCCATGCTTGTTCCAAATGATTGCTTTATTCCAGATAATTTATCTTTTAATGAAACATTTTTAGCAAACTCCCCTGGATTTGAAGGACATTCTCTGACCTCTAGAAGGTGTCCAGCAGCTTCTACAGTCCTAGGACTAACCAAAGCAAAGATGATATTCTGTATACTTCCCAGTTTCTGAAGGTTATTGTTTGCTTTTTTACCTATACATCCTGGAAAAGACTGACACCACAGTAAGTGCTGTTGGGATTTTCTTTAAAAGTGCTGAGGAAATGGATATCATCACTAACGCCCTACCATCAGTGTAAGAATGGAAATGAGATCAATTTCATAATAAATCAATCCCATTTTCCAACCTGCAACAGTTCTATCTGACAGAGCGAACTTGCTGAGGAGTATGAGATGCCAAGGTCAAATAGAAAAAGACAGATCTTGTTTTCAACTTTTCCTTAAAACATTCTCTCAGCTATCCTGAGCCAAAGACCTCAAAGGACACTTTATAGTTTACTTACCTCATCCATAAATGGTTCCTCAGGGAAGGTTTTCCCTCCTGTCATTAACAGTTCTGTTTAAAATCCTGTCAATCAGTAATTTGAAAGCAGTGATCAACTTTCTTGCAGAAACATTATATATATATTTTAAAAAACCTTGGATTCTGGAGTGTGTGTTTTTTAACTCAAGCAAACTGCAACACATTAAAACTGAGCAGAAGGATGAAAATTAGGAATAGGATTAGAGTTTGTGGGTCTTCTGTTTGATGAACCCAGTAACTGTTCCAATGTCATCTTCCCCCTCTATTCTGACAACGAGAATATATATGCCACTTCCATTTTTTGGCATCATGGCTTGTGAAATGAATAGCACAGAATTTTTTTGTAATTTCTTGATCCAAGTGCATCAAATTTCCAGGGACAAAAATGGTGGCCAAATGGCAAAGTGGAAGAGAACTATTGAAACAATGTTTCTCCCTGCTGTCTTTTGCTGAGGTAAAAAAAATTGTATATTATTACATATCATCAACAAAATAATTATATATACATATATATACATAAATATACATAAGGGTTTCTGTTATTTTACTTACAGTTTCTTTTTAATTTTCAAACACGTCTACAGCCTCTATATGTCAATTATTCTAGGGCTAATGACGTTAAAAATCCTTCTAAACCATATCCTTATATATTCTCATATTTGGGGCACATATGATGATCATAATTCTAAATTATACCTTAGCTGTATCTCACTTCATGGGTTAAAGAGACACCATTCGAAACAAGAAATCCATTCTTCCTTTATAAGTAACATGTTAGATCTATAGCCTGATTAAAAC
Source organism: Bradypodion ventrale (assembly GCA_035047345.1). Classification (NCBI taxonomy): domain Eukaryota; kingdom Metazoa; phylum Chordata; class Lepidosauria; order Squamata; family Chamaeleonidae; genus Bradypodion; species Bradypodion ventrale. The sequence goes on along the minus strand of JAWDJE010000003.1, from coordinate 17,553,455 downwards.
CTTTCGGTGTGAGGGTTTGTAGCTTGTGAATGTAGAATGCCTCCCTAAGTGAGAGTACCTTATCTACATTTGTTTTTTCATATGCCTGTGTTTTTATTATCTCCAATACTGTACTACAAATTTCAAATGATTTTCACTGTGGCCAGCTTCCACAAAATGGGGCACTAAAGGAGCCTGCATTATTTTATTTCTAATTCTGGAGCGGTGCTCCCTCACTCGTGTTTTGATCACTCTTGATGTTTTCCTGATGTAGCCGTGCCTACAAGCACACGTGATTAAATAAATGCAATTTTTTATATAGCAGTTTGAAATATGCTTAAGTGGTAAAGTGAAATCTAGATCTGTTAGCGTTGCATTCCTAGTCTCCCAAGCACACTGATAGCTTCAACGACTTACAATCAAAGGGCAAATCGTAACTCACAACCATCTACCTCTGCAGCTTCTCATGATTTTTTAAGACCACGCCCACAATGACGAGGACGGAAGAAAAAGACCTTCTAGTTTTCAATTTGTCATTGAGACAACTCACTATAAGGGAAATTCAACTATTGGATTTAGGATTTAATTTTGTACCCACGCCAAATTATTTTGCTTTTCAAACTAGGATTGATATTTTTAAACTTGTAAGATTGTTAAAACTGCTCTAACAGTTAAGATGTTTTCCCTGATATTCAGCCTGTATCTGGCTTCCTATAGTTTCAGCCCATTATTATGTGTCCTACACTCTGGGTTGATCGAGAACAGTTCCTGCCTTTTCTCTTTATGATTATTTTTCAGGTATTTGAAGAGTGCTATCATAGCCCTATAAACTGTGAAAACAGAAATCATACAGGTGTTATAAGTGAGTGAAGGTTGACAAAAAAGAAGCCTTTCATCTCTCAAGAAAATTCCTATGAGAAACAAACACAGCTGGTGAGATAAAGTGACCAGCTGCAAACCAGAAAAGTTCTGTGTTGACCAGAAAGTTTGACCACACAAGTCTGTTCAAACTGTCATTATGAGAAAAACTAATAACTCCTGTGTATGAATTTTTTTGAGACTGCAGTGACTTAATGGTTAAGACTAGAAGTGCAGCACAACAAAGTGAGCTCCCATCTCTGTCCCAGCTCCTGCCAACCTAGCAGTTTGGAAGTAAGAAATTACAAGCAGATAAATAGGTACCGCTTTGGTGGGAAGGTAACAGTGTTTCATGCACTCCGGTGTCTAGTCATGCCTACCACATGAGCATGGAAATGTCTACAGATGCAGACAGCATTGGCAATTTGGCTATAAATTGAGATGAGCAGTCATTAGGTATGACTAGCTTTCAAGCAAGGGAAACCTACTCTAGATGTGGTCTAAATAACTAACACAGTAGAGAGTCTCCTACTATAACTCATGTTCTCTTCTTTTTTAGGGTGTGGGTTCAGCATCTCTGGTTTCCTGAGCTTCAGGCTCTCTCTTGTCCTCTTGGGGGAATCTCTTGTTCGTCTTCTTCTGCATGCTGTCCACTAGGCTACTCTTCAAGAATCTGAAAGTGGTTCTCCAGCTCCACTGGTGAGTCTCTTCTTCTTTTGCCCCAATTATGACATGTTTCCACCATGTTTGTTTTCTCATTAGCATTCTCTCCTTTGTTTTGCCTTGTTCTTCCATCTTTAGTGCCTCCCTTGATTGCTGCAGCTCAAGAGTTCTGTCTATGCAGACAGTGCTGGCTCTTTGGCTATAAACAGAATGAGCACTGAACCTTAGAGTTGGATATGACTTTTGAGCAAGGGTGACTTTTACCTTTACCACTGTGTTTGACTGAAGAAAGAAATAAGAACTGAGTAGGTCTACGGTATATGTGTGACTTTGCAGTGGCTGTGGAGCAGAGGAATGAGATGACAGCACTCAAAGAATGGAGGAACATCCCTCATTTTTGTTGTCATGTCATCTCTGACTTATGACCCTATGAAGGAGAGATCTCCAAAATGTACTGTCATCAACTTCCTAGATTAGCTCTTGCAAACGCAAGCCAGGGGCTTCCTTTACGGATACACATTTGGTCTTCCTCTTTTCCTGTTGTCTTCCACCTTTTCTTAGCATCATTGTCTTTTACGTAGCATCTTGCCTTCTCATGATTTGCCCAAAGAAGGACATCCTTAGTTTCACTATTTTAGCTTCACGAGATGGATCAGGCTATTTCTTCCATCAATTTTCACTTCTCCTTCTAGTCTGCCTTTCGGTATGATATTTCTGTGTGCAGATTGAACATGTTAAAATCCACCATTTGTAAGATTGAAAATATGAAACTAAGAAAGGTACGATATGATTAAAAACAGGGGAAAGCGCTGCACTGGCCCCAAAGGAGGAAACTGACAGCTGAAACACATCTGTCCTGTATACACCAACATGCCAACATTCAATTTTCCTTCTAATTCTGCCTGTCATTCTGGCTTTCCCTTAACTGCTCCAAATAAAGGGGCTGCAGAGATTTGCAGTGGAGATGGAAGACCCATTCTTACGAACAAGAGCTTCCTTTGCCTTCTCAGTTTTTTTCAATGCTCCAGGCGCTCCCAGAAGGCCAGAAGGAGTCTTTTTGACGCCTCTTTTGTGAAATCTGCCTCATTGATGTTGTACTGTAAGTTGGGAAGAGTTGATGTCTACTGGGACACTTCCTGGATGGAACAACAATGACCAATAGCTAGGTTGCAAAGAGGATATCCACCAGAAGCTTGATCATGAATAGAGGCATTGGTTGCAGCAGATGTGAGCACTAAGGAATAGCTCCATTTGTTGTTGTTTGTTGTTCAGTCGCACAGTCGACTATGACCCTTTGCGACCCTATGGACCATTTTCCTCCAGGCGCATTTGTCCTCCACCATCCACCTTAGCCCACCCAGCCCTGTGCCCACCGTGTCTACAATACCATTTAGCCATCTCATCTTTGGCCTCCCCCTTTTTCTTTTGCCCTCTACCTTTCCCAACATCAAGGCCTTCTCAAGTGAATCCTCCCTTCTCATTTGATGTCCAAAGTACTTTAGCTTCATCTTTACTATTTGGCCTTCCAATGGGCAGTCAGGGTTGATTTCTTCTAGGATTGACCTATTTGTTCTCCTTGCTGTCCAGGGTACTCTCAAAACTCTCCTCCAACACCACATCTCGAAGGCATCTATTCTTCTGCGTTCAGCTTTCCTAATTTTCCAGCTCTCGCATCCATACATTACCATTGGAAATACCATTGCTTTGACTATTCTAATTTTTGTTTGCAATGTGATGTCTCTGCTTTTCACTATGTCCCCCAGGTTTCTCATAGCTTGTCTCCCAAGAATCAGTCACCTTTTTATTTCATGGCTGCAGTCCCCATCTGCGGTGATCTTTGATCCCAAGAATGTAAAGTCTGTTACTGCTTCTACTTCCTCCCCATCTATTTTCCAGTGACTGATTGGGCCTGTTGCCATTATCTTGGTTTTCTTGATATTGAGCCTCAGGCCAGCTTTTGCACTCTCCTCCTTCAGCCCAATCAAGAGATTCTTTAGATCTTCCTCACTTTCTGCCATTCGGGTGGTATCGTCTGCATATCTCAGATTGTTGATGTTTCTCCCAGCAATTTTAATCCCATATTTTGATTCCTCCATCCCTGCATTGCGCATTATGTGCTCTGTGTATAAGTTGAATAAGCAGGGTGACAAAATGCAGCCTTGTCTTACTCCTTTTCCTATTCCAAACCACTCTGTCATTCCGTGTTCTGTCCTAACTGTTGCTTCTTGTTTCATGTACAGATTTCTCAGGAGGCATATGAGGTGCTCTGGTATTCCCATCTCTTTAATTACTTGCCACATCTTGTTGTGGTCTACACAGTCAAATGCCTTAGTGTAGTCAATAAAACAAAAATAAACTTGTTTCTGATATTCTTTTGTTTTCTCCATGCTCCAACGTATGTTGGCAATGTGGTCTCTAGTCCCCCTGCCTCTTCTGAAACTAGCCTGCACCTCTGGTAGTTCTCTCTCCACATGCTGCTGAAGTCTACCCTGTATTATCTTGAGCATCACCTTGCTGGCGTGTGGGATGAGTGCAATTGTTCAATAATTTGAACACTCTTTGGCATTGCCCTTTTTGGGATTGGAACATATACTGATCTTTTCCAATCCTATGGCCACTGTTTTGTTTTCCAAATCTGCTGGCATATTGAATGCAGTAATTTGACACCATCGTCTTTTAGAGCTTTGAAAAATTCAACTGGGATACAATTATCTCCACTAGCTTCGTTGTTTGCAGTGATCTTTAGGGCCTTTATGACTTTGCTCTCCAGGATGTCTGGCTCAAGTTCAATTTCTTCATCATTGTGATTATCAGGAGTGTTGAGGTCCTTTTTGTAGAGTTCCTCTGTGTACTAGTTCCATCTTTTCTTAATTTCTTCTGCATCAGCTAGCTCCTTTCTGTCTTTGTCCCTTATCATGGTCATTTTTGCTTTAAATGTTCCCTTGATTTCCCCGATTTTTTTGAAAAGATCTCTGGTTCTGCCTCTTTTGTTGTTTTCCTCCATTTCTCTGCACTGTTCTTTTAGGTAGTTTTTCTTATCTCTCCTTGCTTTTTTTTTGAAATTCTGTGTTCAAATAATTGTATTTTTTTCCTTTCTCCTTTTACTTTTGCGTTCCTTCTTTCCTCTGCTATTTCAAGAGCCTCATCAGATAACCACTTTGCTTTCTTACGCCTCCTCTCCTTTGGTATGGTTTTCTTTGCTGCTTCCTGCATGATGTCTCTCATCTCCATCCATAATTCTTCTGGCACTCTGTCTACCGAGTCTAAGCCATTAAATCTGTTCATCACCTCCACCGTGTATTCTTCCATCAAAGTGGTCCCTATTTATCTACTTGCAGTTTCTTGCTTTCAAACTGCTAGTATAGCAGGAGCTGAGACAGAGACGGGCACTCAAACTGTCATGCAGTACCCAGGTATCTGACTTGCCTTCTTGACTGCTGACTTGCCAGCCTTCCTGCTAACAAGGCAAGTGATGAGTAAGATGGGATAGAAATATCAAAATAAATAAATAAATAAATAAATATAAATAAATGTTAACCACTGAGCCACTGTATTAGCATTATATTTACTATGGATCCCTTTTAAGGACCATTCTTGGAGAGGGCTGTTCCTGGATGCACAAATAAAACCCCAGAAAAAAAGATTGTCATTTTTGTAGCATGTTGAACATCTTCAAAAGACACCTGGAAGCCCAGAAATAATCTCTGTGTTCCATAGCTGAGAGGCAAAGCCAAAACAAAATTAGAACTATTAAAGTATTGAAGGATTTAATTTAATTTAATTTAATAGTCATATTTTATATGCCGCCCACTCAGGTAGAACCCGACTCAGGGCGGCATTACAACAAGTTCTAAAAACACATAAAAACACTTTAAAAGCCCATATCCCACCCGCTTCAAAAAACCCATATCACACCCACCCATCCCACCCACTATAAAAAAGAAAAAGAAGAGAGGGTTCTTAATTGTTTACATAAGCCAGCAGGTGGGGACCATTAGGGCCCCACACCTGCCCTGCCAGCCAGGTCTTCAATCCTTTCCTGAAGGGCAGCAATTCTCTTTGAAGTCTTAGATCTGTTGGCAGGAGGTTCCAGAGAGTTGGTGCGGACATGGAGAAAGTCCTCCTTCGGGTGCTGGATAGATGTGCACCCCTAGTTGATGGCACTATTAGTGAGCCCCTCTGGTCCTCTCTGGTTGGACAGGCAGACACTCTTGGGATGATGCAGTCTCTAAGGTACCCAGGCCCACTCCCATATAGGGCTTTAAAGGTCAAAACCAGCACCTTGAATTGCACCTGGAGACAAACTGGTAACCAGTGCAGCTCCCGAAGTAGTGGTGAGGCACAGGCATATTGTCCGCACCCCATCACCACCCTGGCCGCCGCATTCTGGACCAGTTGCAGCCTCTGAATGGTCATCAAGGGCAGCCCCATGTAGAGCACGTTACAGTAATCTAGTCGGGAAGTGACCAGAGCATGAGTGACCATAAGCAAGGAGTCCCGGTCCAGGAGCGTGCGCAACTGGCAAATCACCCGAAGTTGGGCAAAAGCCCTCCTGGCCACAGCTGCTACCTGTTCTTCTAGCAGCAGCCGCGACTCCAGAAGGACCCCCAAGTTGCGCACAGGTTCTGTCTGGGGCAAAACAGCCCCATCCAGTACCAAAGATGGTAGCTCCCTGGATAACATGGGGCCCCTTATCCACAGCCACTTTGTCTTGCTGGGATTCAGCCAAAGCCCATTGGCCCCCATCCAGACCCCAACGGCCTCTAGGCAACCAGATAGGATGTCAATGGCATCGCTAGGGTCCCTACGGGCTGAAATGTACAACTGAGTGTCATCCGTGTACTGATGGTACCGCACCCGTGGGAACGAATGATCTCACCCAGTGGCTTCATGTAGATGTTGAATAGGAGAGGAGAGAGCACCGAACCCTGAGGCATCCCATATTTGAGAAGCCTAGGGCTGGACCTCTCATTCTCCAACCACACCGACTGGGTACGGCCCTCCAGAAAAGAGGAAAACCAGGACAACACAGTGCCCTGAATCCCCAGTCCTTTGAGCCATTCCAGAAGGATACCGTGGTAGACGGTATCAAAAGTCACTGAGAGGTCAAGAAGAGCAAGGACAGATGGGTAACCCCCATCCCACTCCTGCCAGAGTTCATCGATTAGTGAGACCAATGCCGTCTCCGTACCATACCTGGGCCTAAATCCTGATTGAAAGTTGTCTAGATAATCTGCTTCCTCCAGGACACTCTGCAGCTGGCGCGCCACCGCCTTCTCCAATACCTTACCCAGAAAGGGAAGGTTGGAAACCGGCCTGTATTTGTTAAGGACAGCTGGGTCAAGGGATATTTTCTTCAGGAGGGGGCGCACCAGAGCATGTTTTAGCGGTGCAGGAAACACCCCCTCCCATAATGATGTATTTATTATTGCCCCGACCCAGCCACCTGTCACCACCTTGGAGGCTTTCACCAACCAGATGGGACAGGGGTCCAAGGGACATGTAGTGGCATGTACAGCTGCAAGGAGCTTGTCCACTTCATCAGGGACAACAGAATCAAACCGATCCCAGATCGTACAGCAAGACTGTGCTCCGGTCCCCCCCCCCAACCCTCCCCATCCACGCCGGGATTCAGCCCTGAATGAATCCGATCAATTTTCTCCACCAGATGGTCAGCAAAGTCCTCAGCCAAACCCTGCCAACCGGGCACTGATCCCCCCCACCAAGGAGGGACCTGGTTACCCAGAACAGGGCGGCTGGGCGATTATCAGCGGAGGCAATAAGGGTGGTGAAATATTGCCACCTCACCACCCCCATCGCCACTAGGTAGGCCCTAATAGCAGCTCTAGCTAGTGTCCAATCGGAGTCATCCCAGGTCTTCACCCAGCGGCACTCTAGTCGTCTCTTTGCCCGTTTGAGCTCCCGCAGTTCATCCGTGAGCCACGGGGATGACCTAGCCCCACGGGCTCGGAGAAGCCGCAGTGGCTCGATTTCATCCAAGGCTGATGTTGCCATCCTGTTCCACAGGTCAACAAGCACCTCGGGTGAATTGTGTAGCCGATCCAGAGGAACATCCCCCAGTTCTCTCTGGAATCCATCTGGATCCATTAGTCGCCAAGGGAGGGCCATTTTAATAGGACCTGCCTCCCTACGATGAAGGGTCGCCCCCAGAAAGTCAAGAGTCACCAGATAGTGATCTGACCATGGCACAGGTAAGATGACTAAATCCTGTAATCTCAGATCACTCTGCCACTGCTCCGATATGAAAACTAAGTCTGCCTAAAATGTAGAAGGAAAATACAGTGGTACCTCGAGTAACAAATTTAATGCATTCCAAGGCATTTTGTATGTTATGAAAAAAAATTGTAACTTGAATTTCCCATAGGAATGCATTGAAAAACAAAATTCATAACTTGAATGCATTGAAAACCAATTAATCTGTTCTGGAAAAATTCGTAACTCGAGCCATTATTTTAAATTGTTTTTCATTTGTATTGTGAACATTTTGTAACTCGAACCATTTGTAACTTGAGGTACTGCTGTAAAAATCTTATCTATGATAGAGACCACCCCCTTCTCAGAGCTGATAAAATAATCTAGCTGTAAATTAGGTGGTGATTAAAGGGAATGAGAATAAACAAGGTATAGAAAATTACCTTCTGCTGCATAACAATCGTTCTACCAGTCAATTAAACTGGCTACCTCCCACTCTGTATCTTGAAAATAAATAAATAAACAGCGCTCACAAGAATGCCTTCAATTGTCTTTGATGTATTGAGAAGAAAGCACTTAAAAATTATATCCTGAGCAAGGAAAAGGACCAAAGGCCACATCATACCTGTAAACAGCTCGACATGAGAGTTAAAGTAGTCTTCTCCTGTTGGGTTAATTGCATTGATTTTTGTTGGTGGTGAAGGAAAATGAACTGACGAAGACAGGAAATGAGTCCCTAAAGGTTTCTAGTTTAATTGTTCATTTGTTGTTGTTTTTCTCAGCACAGACTGGAAGAAATGTTGGACCTTGCTAAGCCAACAGTTAATGGCTCATGCTGTGTTAGCAAATGGTCAACCAGTGGCATGAGGTGGCTGGAAATACAACAGGTCCAGTTCAACAGATGCCTTGAGGAACACATCTGTACTTCCCTGGTTGCTGCAGCCTACCCTGCCATTAGTCATACAAGAAGATGGCTTCAGGTGACAAGGAAGTGACAAGTGGGGTGCTCTCACTCTCTGCTGTCATTACTACTACCCCAGAGGTGCTCAGTCTGCCAGAGAAAAGTTTTTCTGTGTCTGTTGCCCTATTGCATCACCATGCTGCACTGCTCAGTTACAGAAAAAGAGGTATCTGTGGCTCGGTACCTATCCCTACATACTGGATGAGAATGTAGCAGAGAGCATAGTAGTAGAGGTATTCAGAGGAAGTGCCCACATCTATGGCACAGGTGGTTTTCTCTGGACCTCCTTCCCATCTGTCTGAGTCCAAGAGGATCCTTTAAGTCAGGCATTAAGGCAGGGGTGCCCAAACCTTTCAGGCCATGGGCCAGTCATGTGGTTCAGCGGGCCGGTTACATGGTTCCTCCCACCCGAAGCAGAAGTAAATCGAGCCTTGCAATCTGTTTTGCAACAGGATGAGATAGAGATAGATTTTAAGCTGCCATTTTCTCTGCTTAAACCAGGGGTCCCCAAACTATGGCCTGTGGGCCAGATCTGGCCCTGACACCAATTAATCCAGCTGGCACTGCCCTCGTCGCTCCTGGAAGCAGAAGTAAAATGCACTCAGGAGTGATGAGGGTGGCGCAGGCTGGATGAATTGGTGTTGGGGCCGGATCTGGCCCACAGGCCATAGTTTGGGCACCCCTGCATTAAAGAATAGGCCAGCTCAGGCTAGCAATCACACTTGTAGCACTTAGTGCACTATCTGTGTGGTTCACAAGTTAATTAGCATTTTGCACCCAACATGCTGGGTACCCATTTTACCAACCTTGTAAGGATGGAAGGCTGAGTCAAACTTGATCTCTTGTCAGAATCAAACTTACAATCTTTTGGTTGCAGTACAGCAGTTTAACCCCTGCACCACGAGAATCAGTTACTGCTCCATCTCTGTTCTGTGGCACTGTAGCTCCCCATGAAGTTTGTGTTCCTTTCCAATGCTAGACATTTGTACTGCAGATGCTTGTAATGCTCTTTAGCTCTCAAGACAAAATATTATTTAAAAATATAGTTCTGTTTTTCAAAAATGGGAAAGTTCATTTATTGTCCACAAGTGTCCCATCTCATAATGACTAAATGCTTCATTAGCAGGAGTGTTGTTTTACACTTAGCCTGGAGCTTAAATATCTGCATATCTGATTTGCCCAAAGACATCATAGGGAATGCCCAGTAGGTCTCTTGTATTCATTCCCTCTGAGATTAAATGGTGTTTTTGATGCATTTATCACTCTGACCTCCAAGTACTGATGCAGATCAGTTCCAGAATTCTTACTGCATTCAGTCAAGATGTCTGTGACTCACACCACTATTTTGAATGTTATGAGTCCTGCACTAACTCAGGCCTTTCTTGCATTAGGTTTTATCTCAGCAGAATCATTTGAAGCTTAAACTATCACAATCCATCACTGGGACCTTGTCAGCCACCCACACCATGCCTTAGTTGCACCATAAGTGTGAATCCTGCCTTGTGGTTCATTAAGTTTTGGATACAATGTTCTTTATGCCTTTTGCTCATCATAGAAAATTATTTGCATTAAAACATTGTTAGACAGGGGTGAAATAGTGACTGTACCTTCTCATGTATTCCCAAGCTGACTATTCTTCTTGTAAGGGCATTATGAGATGCATGAGAATCTATGGGTATGAACAGTGAGCCCTCCGGGAGGCTTTTAGAGGATATGAGTTTCATTCAAAATCAGAGGTGACTCATTCTGCTGTTTAAATTGGAGTGTATTTCACTTGGAAAGGCAGAAGGCACTTTTCTTCTGATGTAAATCCAGAACTAGATCTGTAAAGTTGCCTTGGCCTATGCTACAGCTATTTCTCTCCAGACCTTCTTGTTTGTGCAATAAAAATTGAAGAGCCTTATCTAAATCTCTGTTCTCTCTCTCTTCCTGACAACAACAGGTTGTCCTGGAACATATGGCTGCCTGTTTCTTCTGTAAGATGTTAAATAGTTTTATTTGTGCTTGCCTTTGCAGGTATGTGCTATTTCAATATCTGCTTATCTCTTACATCAATCACGGCAGCCATCTCTGAATGAAAGCAAGGCTGGGCTGGTGATGAGAAGCAGGCAGGTTTTGATTGGACTCCGACATTGCATTCTTGAGAAAGAATGCTGTTTACTACTTCTTGCCTTCCAGTTATATTGCAGCGACCTAACTATTTTGATTAGAGTGACAGGAGAAACAAGGTGCTGTTAACTCTTGATTTCGTGCATGCAGCAAAACCTAGAGCAGTTTAGGTATATTCATGTAGGCATCCTTGATTGCCTCAGCCTCACATGTGAATTCAATTCAATTCAATTCAATTCATTAGATTTCTATGTTGCCCACTCGGCTCATAATCATAAAACAAACTGAATAACAGCTAAAACATACACAAACCAATGTGAAGTTAAGGAATTGTAAAGCCATTTCCCCTTCTTCCAGCCCTGCCTCACACATTATAGAACAATCAGCCCTTCTCTATGTATCAAGTTGATTATGTGATTTACAGACAGAAGAGCATGAAACAGTCTAATTTAAGTGCAAGGGGCACAATCTTTATAAAACAGAAGGCCAAACTTCTTTCTGGAAGTGAGGAGATTTTTAATCTTCCATTATACCTGGAAATCATCCAGAAATGAGGGGGAGGGGGGAGCCAGACTCTGTCAACAGTTCCTTTAAGAGGCAAATTGAATTAGTTTACTAATGGAAATGTAAGAGTTTAAGAAGAGAGATATGTAAACTGAGGAATGGCAGGCATTTTGAATCAGAGGGGAATTTGAGAATGGAACAATATAAGAATTAGGCTCATTCACCAAAGTGGGAACTACAAGGCTCACAAACCACTTAAAGTCACTAGGGAAATACTGTACTGTAAACAGGCTAGTGCTAAGATGCCAATAATCTGTTTCCAAGTACAGTGGAACCTCATACAACAATTGCCCCATAAAGCAATGAAATCGTATAACAATTATTTTTTTTCTTCTTCAAAAATGGTGTCCGGCATAACAATTTTCCCTATGGAAAAAATCGTACAACAATTTTTCAATGGGAAAAACAACTTAGCAAAAAAAAAAAGTTGTATGATGCATCCCATAGGGAAAATCACTTTAGGATGCATGCATCATATAGCAATTGTTTTGTACAACAACGAGCCCCGTGGAACGGATTAAAATCATTGTATGAGGTACCACTGAACTGTATATGATTTGTGCTTCTAGACCTCAGGAACAGACACCAAAATTTTACAAACAAAAATGTAAAATGTATCCACAATCTTCGATGAGGCTCTTTCTGTGTACGGTGTACCCCCTGTCACTTGGAGGACACTGAATAGGCTGAGTGTAAGAGTGTCTCAATGTAAGACCAACATGCTGCTGGAGGACAATGACACACTGTGGGAATGGGAAGAGATACAGAATCCAGCTCATTTACTGGTCTGCTGATTACTATCAGAAATATCTACCAATGAGAATTTAATTTTGGTCAATGACAAAGCGAAGAAGGTGGCTTCATTTTGGCAGTCAAAAGTTTGATCTGGACACAAAAGGAGGAGAAGGAGAAGAAAGAGGCTGAGAAGGATGAGGATGGGGGAGTCAAAAGATCAGATTTCTTGGGTTCTTGGAATAAAAGTAAGAGGTCTGCAAATATTACAGAAGTAGGGAGTTATAAAGGGGGAGCTAGTTTTACTGCATTTGTAGTAGAAGAAAAACTTACAATGTTTGAATTGTGTTGCATTTCTTGAATCCAATAAGAATTCCAGTAGAGTCTGGGTGGATAAAAAGACCCATGGCCCCCGGGAATGTTTGTGTATGCAGAAGGAAGCCTGTCTCAACAAAACACAATGGTTCCTTTGTATCATGTAGTGTCAACAGGCAATTATTCAAGCAAGCCCACCTGCCCTACCAGCCAGCTGTCGTGCTCCTCAGCTTGCTCATGTCAGAGAAGCAGTGGCTACTTGTTCATGTATTGTGCTTAGTCACTTGACAGACAGCAAGTGATGGGGGGTGGGGGTGGGAACTGTTACTCAACTGCCCAATGGGATTTTGTCCACAGAAACGTAAGGAACAAGGTGAAATAAAAGTGAAATACAGCCAGATAAAAAGAGATAAATCGCTTACCAGTTTCATTTCCCCATCACAATGTATTTTTTTGGAAATACACTGTGAGTGTTTTCAAATACTGGGATTTGCAGATTTGTGAAATCCTTGAAGTTCACAGCAGCCATGCTCCAGGTTGTTCCACTGATATTTGGCAGAGAATTCCAAATATTTCATCATACTACAAATCTTAGGATTCTTTTGGATGCCTGTGTAGCGTAAATGTAATCTGTGTTATGATGCTGTGTCAAATCTGATCAAAGCAATCAATAGAAGGAATAAGAGAAACGGGAAAAGATATTCAATTGTCATCTATGGGGTGGTGTGAGGAATATGGGGTTATTAGGAGTCAAAAGGGTGAAGAACAACCTTGAGCTACAAAAACCAGACATATTTATGTCCAAAAATCGTACAAATTATGTGGGGGAAGGTAGGTGGGCAAAGAGAAATCTCGTCAGAGACAAATATAAGGCAGGGTAACAAAAGTGATGAGCTGCAAAGCAAACAGTCCTGTGGGAAGAGACATTTGACCAAATAAGTTTACGTTTTATGTGTAAGGAACAGCACACCCACATTATCCCCACTATCATAGGACTTATTCAACCTGACAGAGACCTGCACCCATTCAGGAAGCTCACATAAATCTTTGTAGTGCTTCAGAGTACCTGTGGTCCTGCTCCAGGCTAGAGAAATCTATGATAGCTTTCAATCACTGACTGTTTATGCTTCCAAACTAGGCAGATCAGGTAGAACATGCAGTGTGAATTAGCAAAAGGTAGAATTACCAATAAATAAATAAAGGAACTGGAAATCACCAACCTTCTGTTTCAAGATAGCTTTTATTTGAAAGAACAATAGCTTCAAGGTTCAGAATTACTAAAAAGCATGTAATAAAATAAAAATGAATACTTTTATTTCCCCCTTTTCCTAGGATAAAACAAGAAAGGCATATCTAACTATATTACCTGGCCAAACTAGAAACATATTTGACTACATCTTTCTACTGTTTATTCACAAGCAAGTATAAGCACACTTCTTCCTCCACTCCAGAACAGCATGAGCGACACCTAGCCATCATAACCAAGATCATAAACATGGCACTTCTTCACATTCCAATATAACAAAACCCATTTTTCATCTTTCATCCCATCTCTTCCTGCATATTAACCAATAAAATCACAGCATACAATGTTCAGTATTCCTAATTCTGTTCTCACAGTTTTCAGCCTGTTTTGACTTTTTTTCAAAGGTAAACTAATCAGCATCTGACTTGAAGGCTGTTTCCCAGGCTCACTAAAGCAAAGACCCCATTTTAATCCATTACATTATGTCTACATTAATTTGAAAGTGGGGAAAAAGTACTAGGTCATATAATCACAAGAATCTATAAATACGGCATCCCAGATAATAAGAAGGAGAGAAGGACAGCATGGAGTTCTCTCCATTGGTTCACATATTCAAGCAGATGTGGCTTGGTTGAAATTTAAATGTAATTTTCTGTGTGTTCCTTTAAATATGCTTAAAGGCTAAGAAATGATTTTATTTTAATATTTTTACTTTTAAAGCCCCCTTTCAGGTTGTTTGTACTCCTATATTCATACTTCGCATTTTTAAGTACTTTCCTGTAACTTGGGTTCTGTTCGCCTCTGTTTCATATCCTCAATAAGTTTGAAGAACTTTATGTTTTGGATTTCTAACCAAAGCATTTTTTAAATTCCTAGTTTCGTGCTTTTGTGTTCAAGTTCCATATTTTTAAGCACACACTAAGACCTCTTAAGCAATGTGCCTGTTATGTTTTCAACAGCTCTGAAGTACTTTAGAAGTAATTTAGAAGAATAAGAGCTTGTCGAATAGGCAAGGTGTTTTGCCTTGAACTGTAATGGTGCAGAATCCCTGAAGTACAATCCATTGATAAAATAATTTTACCAGCTGGGAAAGGACGTGAGCTTCTGAGTCCCTCTGAGTTGTCTAAAACATTTAGGTCTGCTCATGAGTAACATACACGGCCTCTTTCAAAGTAGTCTGACAGTTGTGAGCCAAGCCTTAGGAAGGAACCTCACAGCTGCTTCATTTTGGAGGGCTCCTGAGGCACAAAATGGCACCCCATTGGTAGCCAACCTCCTCTCTCTCCCTCAAATCACCTCACAAAAAATCTGCTCCAAAGTTCATTGTGAGGGTGAAATTAGCAAGTCTGAGGAAGCAGCCATAAGACATGGCATCTGTGGTCACCCAATGGAGCAGAAAATTTGGATGTCAATTTCTGTTTGGCCCCACCACATAAATAAACAGCAAATAAATAAACCCGGTTAAGTTGTATAGCATGTGGAACCTGACATTGAGAAACCACATAAACTCCTCTCCCCAGCCTGTAGAAAAATAATAATAATGACAAAACAAATGACAAAGCAAATTTTGCTATCCTTTCATTACACCCACAATCTTTAGCTTTAGGTGATTGCCTCTCTGTGCTTAATGTCAGTGTCATCCCTGATGAGGACGGAGGATACAGGAGCTAATTAAACTACACCTCAGTCTGCCCTCAACCCATTTAGTTCTAGCTTCATGCTGTATCATCCCTTACAATACCCTGGACAATGACAGTGCTCTCTTAAAAGCATCTATTTTCCTAAAAGCTGCTGCCTTTATTCAGTTCCACTAAAAGCATCACTGGTGTATTTCCAACTTTGACTGTTCCTCTAGGACATCGCCATTTTCTGATCTTGCGTGGGTCACTTGTACTTCCAACCCGGAGGGTTTGTATAAATAGAAAACTAATCCAATTTTCTTCCATGCAAACAAAACATCTCCCCTTCTCGCTCTCTCACCCCCCTCCCCTTCTTTCCCTGGCATGCTGCTCCTATCAATCCTCTAGCACTCCCTGCTTCTTGTTATAGGTTGTATAAAGAGATCTGCAGCATTAGTGGCACCAGGCAAATTGAAAGGGAAGTGGGAGCAAAGGGAGGGGGCAGAATCTTGCATTCTTTTGATTGCTTTTCATCCCCTTACCTTCCCCCCTTTTTTTGAGAGAGAGAAAGAGAGATAAAAGATCTGGCAATGGATTTGTCTGCAGCAAAAAATAACCTTTTGAGCTGACTTGCATCACCTTGCAAAGATGATGTTTTCCAAAAGAAAAGAAGCCCAGACCACCTATCAAGTGTGATTTCCTAAAGAAAAGACACATCCCTCTCTATTTTTGTCCCAGCCACAATGTGCTTTCAATTGAATTGTCTGATCGGCTAATCAAAGGCTTTATGTTAATATTGAAAAGTCCCTTGGACAAAGACATTATCCCTTTTTGAGACACAGCTTGACAGCAGTGAATCCTTGAACCTTCTTGGAAATGACATAATTGGGCCTGGTATAAAATGGATATGAGATATACCAGTGCCATTTCCCCCACCCCCACCCATTTTCTCTGGAATCTGGTGCAAGTACCGGTAATTAATTCAAAGCAATATTTATATCCTGCTTTTCTATGCCCTAACGTACTGAACAGGGCTTTAGCTCACAGGTGGAGCATCAGCTTTAGAAGACTCCAGCTTCAGTCGCCTGGTGTCTCCAGATGCAGTTGGAATAATGCCTTCCTGGGACCATAGAGAGCAGCTACTAGTCAGTGTCAACAGTAGTCATCTGGATGGTTCAATGGGCACCTTCCTATCTAAATGGAGAATGAATGGCTGGCCTCAATCTATACATATATTTTATCTGAGTATAGAGAAGGTCAGGTAGAGGGAGAGGTTTTTTAAAATAGTATGAAAAAATATAACTGGCTCAGGAAATAGCAGGTACTTGGAAGTACCTTGTTCCAAATAATAAGCTGCTGTTACTTACCATTAAGATGCCTTCAGTTTATGGCAACACTATGAATGAACAATCTCCAAAATGTCCCGTCCTCAATAGCCCTGATCAGCTTTTGTAATCTCAAATTTGTGGTTTCCTTTAGGGAGTCAATCCATCTCATATTTGGTCTTCCTCTTTTCCTGTTGTGGTTAACTCTTCCTAGCATTGTTCTGTCCCCACCCCACCTCCAAAGGTTCTTGCCTTCTCCTTATGGGAGCAAAGTATGACCAGCTTTGTTTTGTCATGTTTGCCTTCAGAGATAATTGAGGCTTTAGGATCTATTGGCTTGTCTTTCTGGTGGTCCAGGGTATCTGCAAAGTATTCCTCCAGCACTACATTTCAAATGAATCATTTTCATACTCCTGTCAGCTTTCTTTACTGTCCCAGTTTCATAGATGTACATGGTGGTTGGGAATACAATAGTATAGATCAGTGTTTCCCAGCCTTTGGCTTTTGGACTTTAATTCCCAGAATCCTAAATCAATTCCTTTAGTGAATGGGACCAGAGACAATGAAACAGCCGAAAGGTTGGCTTAACACAGGTTTATTGCATGATGATCCGGGGGAACATGAGGCAATGGCGGATGGGTAGCTCAATATATACGGTGGCTATACATTTTGAATGTGGCTCCTCGACAGTCTATTGGTTACTGTCCGTGTGACGTCATGGACGGTCACGCCCTCCTTGTCCAGGTGATGGCGGGAATCTTCCCGCGCTGTTGTTTGCTGGTGAGTCTGGGCCAGGAGAGCTTGAACGCTCGCTATTGCCACCCGGTGGTCATTAGCTCGCGTCCTATTGTAAAGGCTACAGTTAAGCAGCTGCTGGTTATAATGTTACACAAGCATGGTTACATTGGATACACATGAATGGATACATTGTAAAAGGTACAGTACTAGAACACAACATCCCTCCCCCCTAGGATGGGACGAAGTCCCTCAGCCAAGATGGCTTATTGCAAACGCGTTTGGGCCGCGATGTGGGCTGACCTGCCCCAGGGGCGCTACTGCTTCCTCGTTCCCTGGTCCCTTGTCCTGAAACGGGAGAGGCTTGCCGTGGTTTGGCGGTTTTGGGGGAAGGGAAAAACTCCATTGTGGGCAGACCGGAGACACTCGGGGCTAACGAAAAACCCCTCTTCTCGCTTGGACGGGTGGGCGACCACTCCGCAAAACTTCCCCGGTTCTGAAAATCAAAATCTAACTCTGTTGGGGTGTCCGTATTAGTGGGGAGATCCCGCGGGATATCTATGAGATCGGCTTCCCTTCTCTCTGCTGACCGATCCCGCAGGATGTCTACGAGGACAGATTCCCTTTCCTCCCCCCTTGGTGGGGACCCATGGCCCCCCTTTCCTCCCCCTTGGGCTGAACGGGTGGGGGAGAACCCTAATGCTGAATCCTGTTTCCCGCGGTCCGTGCCCTGCTCGTCGGGGACCCTGCGTCTGAGCTGGTCTGTATGCCGCCTCCAGAGTAGACCTGTGCCGGTCTCGACGCGGTACGAGACGGGACCGGTCCGCTCTAAGATGACGCCCGGTATCCAGGCCGGGCCCGCGCTGGCGTAATTCCTGCAATACACGGGGGCACCCACGTCAAAACTCTTTGTGTCCTCTATCCCAATGTTCTTCCCCTTGTCCTCTACTCTCGTGGGGTCTAGCCTGGTTAGTATGGTGGTCAGTTTCCTGCGCATAAGCAGCTCCGCGGGGGAGTATCCTGAAGCTAGGGGAGTCACTCTGTAACCTAGCAGAAACTGGCACACTTGATGGTTTAGGTCCCCGGGCCCCATGCGCCGCAGCGCAGCCTTGGTGGTGCGCACAAGGCGCTCTACTTGGCCGTTTGTGGCAGGGTGAAACGGAGCGGAGGTGATGTGCCGAATGGCGTTGATTTCTGTGAATGCCCTGAACTCAGAGGACGTGAAACAACTTGTGTTGTCGCTTACGAGGGTGTCGGGTAAACCGAACGTGGAAAAAACCCTCCGCAAGTGCTTTATGGTTGTGGCCGTGGACGTGCTTGTAACCGGAATGACCTCCAACCACTTGGAGAAGGCATCCACCACAAGGAGAAACAGCGTCCCACGGAACGGGCCAGCAAAGTCTACATGAATCTGGGACCACGGTCCCTTCGCCCACTCCCTGTGAGGCAGGCGGGCTTCTTCTGGTCTGGAGCTTTGGCAGGGCTCACAAGTGCCGACCCTGTGCTCGATGTCGGCGTCTAGCTGGGGCCACCAGAAATAGCTCCGTGCCAGGGCTTTGGAGCGCACAATTCCAGGGTGACTGACGTGCAGGAGTTTGAGTACCCGCGGTCGTAAGGACGCCGGGATCACTACTCGCTGGCCCCACAGAAGGCACCCCCTCTCAAGGGACAACTCTAACTTCTTTCGAAAAAATGGGTCGAACTCTGCTGCCGGGGAGGACGCTGGCCACCCTTTCTGCACCCAGGAGCTAACCTTTGCTAAAATGTTGTCCTTGCCGGTCGCCTTGGCGATGTCGGCGGGCAGTATTGGGGGCGAGTCGAGGACCTCTATCATCAGCACCTGGTGGTCTGGCTCCTCCCCGCCCACGTGGCTGCTATCCTGGGGAAGGGGGGACCTCGATAGAGCGTCCGCATGGCTGATCTCCCTCCCGGGCCTGTACACTAACGCGTGCTGATACGCGTTGAGGAAAATGGCCCACCTAAGCATCCTTGGGGACAGGATCTGAGGCGTGGGCTTGTCTGCGGTAAAAATGCCTAGCAGGGGCTTGTGATCCATTACGATTGTGAAGGGGCGGCCGTACAGGAAGTCGTGGAACTTTTTTGTTCCCGCAATTATCGCTAATGCTTCCCTGTCTGTCTGGGCGTAGTTTCTCTCCGCTTGGGACAGGGGCCTGGAATAGAACGCTATCGGGGCCTCCCTTCCGTTTTCCAGCACGTGGCACAGCACCGCCCCCACCCCCACCGGGGACGCGTCACAGATCAGGACCACTGGGCGCCTGGGGTTGAAATGGGTGAGGATGGCATCAGACGCTGCTTTAGCTCAGTAAATGCCCTCTCTTGTTCGTCGCCCCACTTCCATGCCTCGTCCTTTTTAAGCAATCTGTGCAACGGTTTGGCCATGGCTGCTTTCCGGGGAAGAAAGGAGTGGTAAAAATTCAGCAGCCCTAGGAACGACTGCAACTCGGGCTTGGAGGTGGGGCGAGGGGCCTTCTTGATGGCGGCTACCTTAGATGTGGATGGCCTTATTCCCTCAGGAGTGACACGGAACCCTAGGAATTCAACCTCGGTCGCGAAGAAGACGCATTTGTCTTTTCGCAGTCTCAACCCCGCTTTTTCAAATATCGCTAGAACCTTGCCCAACCTCTTTGCCAATTCAGCCCGACTTCCCCCCGTTATCAAGACGTCATCAAAATAAGGCAACACCCCCTCGAGCCCCTTCAGGAGGCGTTCCACGAGTGACTGGAAAATTCCAGGCGCCGAGTTTACGCCGAACTGAAGGCGCGTCACCTGGAACGCCCCCTTATGGGTGACTATGGTTTGGGCAGCCGCTGCGGCTGGGGTCACCGAGAGCTGCTGGTAGGCTTGTGCTAAGTCGAGCTTAGCGAAACACTTTCCCCCATGTAACCTGGCCAGCAAATGGCTGACTACCGGCACCGGATACGCATTAGGGCGAATGGCCTTGTTGATGGTGCACTTGTAATCCGTGCATATGCGTACCTCCCCGTTAACCTTTAGTGCCGTTACAATTGGAGTTTCCCACTCCGCAGAATCAATAGGAACAAGAATCCCCTGGCCCACCAATTTGTCCAGTTCCGCCTCTATTTTGTCCTTGAGCGCAAATGGCACCCAGCGCGGTTTGAGTCTTATTGGACGGACCTCAGGGTCTAGGTCGAAGGCTACTGGGGGTCCCTTAAATTTCCCCAGTCCCTTTTTGAAGACTTCGGGGTGCGCGTCGCACACCTCCTGAATCGGGTCAGTCCCAACGACAACGGCGTGCACCCCCCAATGAACAAACCCAGGGGCTGGAACCATTGAGTCCCGAGGAGGCTGCAATTCCCCCCTTTAAGAACAACTAGGGGGAGAGTCGCGGCGTGTTTCTTAAATTGGACCTGAAATTTTCCAACCCCCAATACTGGAATGCAGTTCCCTTGCACGTCCCGTAGCGTAGACCTCAAAGCTTTGAGTTTGGGCCGCACGTGGGGGGCAATTTTCAGAAACTCCTTCTGGGGAATGATGGAATATGAGGAACCCGAGTCAATTTCCATCCTAATGGGGGCCCCTTGTACTAGTACCTCAACAAAGTAACGGGGGTGTCCCGTGGACACGCTGAACACCGGCGCGTCGTCCTCGCTGTCGTCGGCGATGCAGCCCATGCCGTCTCGCTTCCTCGTGGCCTGGGCGCCGTCCTTGGGTCTCGTCGCGCGGTCTCTCGAGCTCTTCCGGGCCTCGCGCCTTTTCCTGCAGACCTTGGCGATGTGCCCGCGGCGGCCGCAGTTGTGACACTCGGCCTTTCTGAAGGGGCATTTGGCGCGGTCGTGGTTCGCTCCGCAGCCATCGCAACGCCGGCCTTCCTTCCGGACCTTCCGGACGTCCTCGTCGTCGCTGCTCTCCGCGGACGACTTCGAAACTCGCCGGGCCGCGTGCACCGAAACGTGCACCGAAGTCTCTGCCTTGCCCGTCTTTGGCCGCCAGTCCTGGAGCTCCTGGACCCCGGCCTTCGTAGCTTCCACGGCTTATGCCTCCTTCAGGACCTCCTGCAACGTGGGGGGGGGGGTGGCTCCCGGTTCATCAATGTGCGCTGAGTTTCGGCATCGCTCAGGCCGCACAGCACGCAGTCTCTTAGTGTGATTTCTGCGTTCTCCCATTTGCATGGGCCGGCCGCCAGTCGCAGAGCCGCTGCGAAATCGGCGACCGTCTCTCCGGGCGCTTGGACTCGCCTCCAAAACGCGCTCCGAGTGGGGAACATCGCCGTCGAGGGCCGGAAGTCCTCGCGCAGCATGTGCATGAGCTCTTTCACCTTGAATTCACTCGCCCTCCTCGGCGCGATCAGGTCCACCAAGACCCTCTTGGTGTCTGGCCCCAGCATCCTGGTGAATATGGCCCTTTTCTTTGCCTCATCCGTAACTTCGGATTCCACCAGGGCTCCCTGGAAGTCCATCTCGAAGATGTCCCAGTCTGCCGGTCTCCTGATTTCGAAACCGGCGCATGTCTTGGTCCCGTGGGCAGCCATATCCCACCTTCGTCGCCAATTTAGTGAATGGGACCAGAGACAATGAAACAGCCGAAAGGTTGGCTTAACACAGGTTTATTGCATGATGATCCGGGGGAACATGAGGCAATGGCGGATGGGTAGCTCAATATATACGGTGGCTATACATTTTGAATGTGGCTCCTCGACAGTCTATTGGTTACTGTCCGCGTGACGTCATGGACGGTCACGCCCTCCTTGTCCAGGTGTAGGTGATGGCGGGAATCTTCCCGCGCTGTTGTTTGCTGGTGAGTCTGGGCCAGGAGAGCTTGAACGCTCGCTATTGCCACCCGGTGGTCATTAGCTCGCGTCCTATTGTAAAGGCTACAGTTAAGCAGCTGCTGGTTATAATGTTACACAAGCATGGTTACATTGGATACACGTGAATGGATACATTGTAAAAGTTACAGTACTAGAACACAACAATTCCCAAAAGCACTAATCAGCCAATGTACTGACTTAGGCTTTTGGGAATTGAAGTCCCCCTGTGGGGTGTGGAAACCACGTCAGGAACCACTGGCATAGATGATCTTGGACTTAGATACATCCTTACACTGGCTTATCTTTACGAATTCCTTCATCATTGCCCTTCTGAGTCTTTACCCACAATGAAGGTGGTTGAACGGGTGGGTGGGTATAATCTGTAAAAGGGTCATTTTTCCTTTCACCAAATCACATGCATGCATTTGCAAAACCACATACTATGGCTAATGCATACAAGTAGGTTGTCAGTTTCACAAGAACCCACAATTACACTTCACAGATCTATCATGCAGCCCAAACTGCATAAGTACCTCCTTTAGAAAAGAGATTTCCAATATATCAGAAGAGCAGATGGTTCATGGGCATCAACACACACACACACACACACACACACACACACACACACACACACACACACACACACACACACACACACACACAAAGCAATGCAAGAATAGCTCTCAGACCTTGTTATTCTAAGATGATATGGAGGGTGCTAGCTGATGTCATATAAACTGAAGGAACAATGTGTCAGAAAAATGTTTCAAGAGCAAAGGAAGCAGACGGGTTTTAAATCCAATAGGGATTTGAAGCAATTGAACTGCAAGGAAAGGCTTTAAAGTGCCTTCCACATGACCAGGGGATTAAAGAATAAACTCTTGACTTTCTGATAGCAGGAATGATGAATGAGGTTGTCATCGTTCTAGGCATCAGTGCCCTCAAAAACACTGTTTGCATCAATAGCAAAACAAAGCAGTTTTCCTTAGGTTAGAAATTAGTCAATCAAGTCATGCTAGAATTAGAACTGGCCTACATAGTACAATCTGGATCACTGGGCTGACCCTACCATTTGGCAAAGTGAGGCAGCATTTTTCAGTGTCAGATATTGGGGACCAACTTTGAGGCCAGAGCTGATTTTCCCCATGCAATCAAAAGCAAGGCCACTGCTTCCATATTTAGTATTTTATGACTCACATCCTCTATCTCAGGAGTTCTCAACTTTTTAAAGCTGGGTCCCGGGCCATGCTCCCTCAGACAGCTTTGGGAGCCGGATGGCCATTTTGCCCTTCCTCCACCACATGGCACTTCTTAGTGAGGTGGAGGCAGTGGGGGGGGGGGGGGGGCACATGAAATGGTGCGGCATGGTACATCCGGCCCATGGACTGCAGGTTGAGAATCCCTGCTCTATCTGATTTATTTTCATTCTGAACCTGAGATTTCTTTTCATCTCCCCAATATTTTGTTGTATTCCATGTTGAGGCTAGCCCCAGTGTCACCAAGCTGTTTGGACTCTATTCTCTGTACTTTTTGTCCAAGCTATAACCAATGAAGACCCTTCTCATGCTGAATGCATAAAAGGGGATGGGTTGTGAAATTGCACTGATACTATTTTGCCACAGCCATATTATTGAAGCCGTAATTGTTCCATTTGTTCATAGCTGTCAAGTATCCCATTTTGGCCAGGAAATACTGTAATTCACCCCTCTTTCCCGCCATCTTCCCATATTAGAACAGCCAGAAAAAGGGCTTACTGCACATGCGTGCCTGTCAGAGGCAGCAGTGCACATGCGTAAATGGCCAGAAAAGTGGTTACTGTGCATACATGCTTGTCAGAGGCAGTGGTGCGCATGCGCGAATGCCTGCACCTGGAAAATTTCCCTTATTTCCACAACCAAAATTTGACAGGTATGCATTTATTAGTTCCTTCTGTGTTCCACAGTGAAGAGCCTATATCATGTCTTAGAACAAGCAATTCAGAAGCACACTCAGGTAAGGGCCTTTGGAACAGGAATATCTCTGGTGGACTCATCTGCTTTCTTATTTTAGATCAATTCAACCCATAATGTCTAATGTTGGGCTTTAACAGACACCTTTTGCCAAGATAGCAAAACCTCAGCAAAATGTAAAAAATAATAATACTTAATTTGGTGTGGACTAAAAGTATGTCGTCAATCAAGTTTGGTGTGAACTCACGGCTGGTGCTAGAAGAACAAGTGGTAGCTGTGGCCAGGAGGGCTTTTGCCCAACTTTGGGTGATTTGCCAGTTGCACCCGCTCCTGGAATGGGACTCCTTGATCATGGTCACTCACACCCTGGTCACCTCCAGACTGGACTATTGTAATGCGCTCTACATGGGGCTGTCCTTGACGACCATTTGGAGGCTGCAGCTGGTCCAGAATGTGGCTGCTCGGGTGGTGATGGGGTGTGGACATTATGCCCGCACCTCGCCGCTACTTCGGGAACTACACTGGCTACCAGTTTGCCTCTGGGTGCAATTCAAGGTGCTGGTTTTGACCTTTAAAGCCCTATATGGTAGTGGGCCAGGATACCTAAGAGACCGCATCACCCCAAGAGGGTCTGTCCATCCAACCAGAGTGGACCGGAGGAGCTCTCTAGCTATACCATCAGCTAGAGGGGCCCATCTCTCTAGCACTCGTAGGAGGGCCTTCTCTGTGTCCGCACCAGCCCTCTGGAACCTCCTACTGACAGAGCTAAGATTACAGACAGAAATGCTGCCCTTTAGAAAAGGCTTGAAAACTTGGCTGGTCCCAGCTGTGGGGTCCTAATGGAAATACGGTCCCTGCCTGTTGGCTCACACTAAGATATAAATCAGGAGCCCTTCTCTTTCCCTTTTATGTATAGGATGGGATGGGTGAGTTGGATAATTGGGGTGTGTGTGTGTATGGGTTTTTATATGTTTTAGAACCGATATAAGCTGCCCTGAGTTGGGTTCGCCTGAGTGGGTGGCATAGAAATTTGAATATTAAATTAAATGTGAACACCATATGGGAGCTATTTTTGCCAACCCCAGTAGACTAATGATGAAGCAACAAAATCCTGAGTATCCAAGAGGCAGAACAGCATCCCACACAGATCCTGTACATTCAATGTAGCATTCTTGTGGCTAAACCTGGCCAGAAAAGAGAACCAGTCTGGCCAGGTTATCCTGCTATGGTAACAGAGTAGACCAAATTGCCAGGAACTCAATTCCAATTGTCAGGCGGCAGTTAACTAACCTGACATCCCTGAGAACTAACAGCTGTGGGTGGTGGAACCCATAGGGAAGGGTGATGGTCCCCGAGTGGATTAAATCCTACTCGAGTCCTTCTTGATAGAGGGCAGCAGCTTCATCACTACTGGCCTGGGGTTGACAAGGACTTTGTGCGCCAAAAGGGCTCAGGACCAGAAAATGACTCAAGAAACAGAATCAGTGTTACGGGTGTCACACTGCGATACAGAAGGCATTGCATTCTATTGTCCCCAGGACAATCTTCATGGCTGATTGCCATGATGATAGCCAATATTTGTAATTGGATACAGCACAAGACGAAGAAAAGAATACACGTGAGAGAAGAAAAATCAAAACTAATATAGTGTATCAGGAAATGATGGCTAGCACCAGAGAAGGAGATTGATTGGGGTGGATAGAGAGAGAGGTCCAGGAATCAATCTTAAGACTTCTGTTTTTTATGGAGAAATCCTCACTGAAAATCAGCCATGGCAAATTGTCTTTATCAGTGTGTGCTATTGTGCTTAAAATGTATCAATCTCTCTTTGCTGCTATGGGTGTATGTTCCTATAAATTTTAATTATCTGCTCGGCTTCTGAGCACACAAGTATTGTGGGACAGACTATTTGTGAAATCCTTCTCTCTCTTTTTTTTTCTTTTTCTTTGACTGTTTAGCATTTTCCTGGCTATCTGAAATGATAACACCCTGCCTCCAGCAGTGCATTGTTATGGAATTCTGAACTAGACAAAATCACATTCCACACGCTAAGACAGATTTAGGAGTTTTAATAATATTGTTTAGCCAAACAGATTCAGGAACGCTTTATCAAGCTAATTAATCCCTGAATGAATATACATTTTCAGAGCCATCTTTTTATAGCATAAAATTTGGAAATTTCTACACATTACATCACTATGGGATAAGCCAAAATTATTAATTAACCTTTTGACATTTCATTAAGTTCAGGTTAGAACATTCAGTAACTGTTATTTAGATCATGTCATATAAGGAACATGTCTCATGTCACATCATGTCATGTCACACAAATATTATTCAGCATTACGGTTTTCTGAGTCTAAGAGAAATTCCTGTCAGCTGTACAAAGTGTGCTGAGCTTGTGGACACAAGGCCTCCTGTTTACTTTAGCCTTGTCATCAGTTCTATTTGATAGGTCAGCCTGATCTGTTTAACTTTACAGAGTACTGAGAAAATAATTTTACTTTTAAAACAGAATTAATATTATCTTAATTCTTTCACCCCTACTTCAGCATCATATGATAGAAACTTCATCAAATCACATTCTCTGAGTCGTTTAAAATGTCAAAGATGGGGAAAATACTTCTACTTGTTGCCCAGCTCAACCGTGACAGGTTATCTCTCTGTCTCACACACCTGCATTTGTCTGCATTTGCACTAAGTAAACTTTTATTTGCATATTTTCCAACATAAGGAAGGCAGGTTTTTTTGCTTGTTTTTTCAATGGTAAACGTTTCAGCTATTTGTATTTTAAAGTGTTCACATAGTTTTCTGTATACTTCATTCCTCTGACACCTGCTATTTCTTGTAGATATTGAATTCTTAAATCAAGGTGCACTTCTTGTCATAGGGACTGTGGTGGCTTAGTGGTTAAGATGCTGTACTTGATGACTGCAAGGATAGCAGGTCAGCAGTTCAAGACCCAAGTGCTGCACGATGGAGTGAGCTCCCATCTCTGTCCCAGCTCCTGCCAACCTAGCAGTTCGAAAGCAAGAAATTGCAAGTAGATAGTGTTCCATGCACAGCATTCCATTCACTCCAGTGTTTAGTCATGCCTGCTACATGACCACAGAAATATCTGTAGACGCACACAGTGCTGGCTCTTTGACAATAAACAGAAATGAGCACTGAACCTTAGAGTCAGATATGAATGGCTTTTGAGCAAGGGCGACTTTTACCTTTACCTTTTACTTCTTATAATTAGCACCAAAAAGATGTTTAAAAATCTATCTCTGCCAAGAATGTTGTACCCAGGGACAGTTTCCTCCTATCTCTAGTCATGTTCCTGCCAGGTAAAAATTTCTTTTCTGGTATATTTCTTCACCACGTTGTTGTTCATAAAAGTCCTAAATTTTACACATGATTAAACTGTGGAGATCCCCCACACAAAATTAATTTAGCAATTTTTGCTTGAATATTTCAGGCTTGACTTCTTAAGCAAAGATTTACAATCAGGAAAGCAGTGCTTTGCTTAGGATAATCCACTCTGATTTTAATGGACATTTTCCCTCCAGATTTATGTCCTTGTCATGAGCAAGATTAAACAGTTGAAAATAGGTACAAAAGACAAATGTTGCAAGCCTTGGAGAAAACAAGTAGTATTGATTTTAAATTAAGGGAGGCTATGTGCATGAGTAAAAAAAGAAATTAGGTGTGTCATTTCTTGTTTGAGCAAGAAAATAAAAATAACAATTCCACCTAAAGGTACAAGTGTTTTCTACATGATTATTGAATCTAGAAGGATATTTTTCAGAATTCAGTGTTCACCAAAATTTACCAAGAATTCTCTTGGCTAGAATTTTGGGTTCTTTAGCCAATAAATTAAAGTTACTACAGGAGTTTTCAATTAACACAGATGGAGAGCAAACATTAACTTTCTGTGAGGAAGAAAAAGAAAATGGCTACTAAGCTCCATCAGAGCTGCAATTAATTAGAGAACTGGTAGTCTCTCTGCCCATTCGATTCAGTCTAAGATGCCACTAAAAAATATCTGCCAATTATATTTAATTGAAAACTCATGGGAATACATTAATGTCTTTCCTAAACCTAACAAAATCATGACTTGGGGAATTCCTGGTGAATTTTAGGTGCTGACATCAAAGAAATATGAAAATCCTATGAATACAGTGGAACCTCATGCAACAATCACCCTGTATAGCAATGAAATCGCATAACAATTAGGTTTGAGGGGGAAATGGCATCCCGCATAACAATTTTCCCTATGGAAAAAAACGTACAACAGTTTTTCAATGGGAAAAACCACTTAGCCAAAAAATTGTTGTACGATTCATCCCATAGGGAAAATCGCTATACCATGCATGCATCGTATAGCAATTGTTTCATACAACAACGAGCCCCATGGAACGGATTAAAATCATTGTATGAGGTACCACTGTATTGGAATTATACTGCGGATCAAAGTTCCAGTTGCCCCACCCATGTTATGATTTAGAACCAAATGCTGCATCAAATTTGCATGATTTTAAAAAAGCAAAATGGAAAGAGAAAATTCCTAATGCAAAATAAAATAATTTGAAACGACAAATAACTTGAGTGGAAAAATATTTTGGAAACATCCCCAATGCGTAAATAGGCAAGTTCAATCCAGAGTTAGTGTACATGAGAAGCCAATTTTGCTATGGGTTGGCAGAAGTTCTTTTTAAAAGCAGAAGTAATATTTTTATCAGGCAATCCAGGCAGCCTGAGTTTGTGTGTGAAAAATCTGACGAATCACGAGTTACTATCAAACATCAAAACTGGCCTTTACTGACCTCCTCTCCTTTTCAGGAGAGCTTTGATTGTGATTGTCTTGTCTGCTGCTGGCATGCTCAATCCACTGCCAATGTGTCTGTGTTTGAGATATGACATGTTTCACTTGAATTCATCCAGCCTGAAGAATGGGAATTAAACAGGAAGGTTGAAGAGCAGCACAAGCAAACATGCATATGAATATTGAACCTGAACCTGTTTTATTTATATCCTGTCAACGTGTTAGAGCTTTGGGCAATAATGATATCAAGGTGGAATAGTACTGCCTTCTCTAGCTATGCAAAAGTATTGTTATTTGCATATTTTCCTGCTAGAGGAAAACCTCTTAGGGTTTCCTAGATGTTGTTGACTGCAGTGACCTATGCTGACCTTCCTTCTGTTGTTTTATGGTAATTTAGCATACAAAAAGTTAACACATAATCCTTGGGAGGAGGGAGTCTCTGTTTCCAAGACTAACTTGCTTGCATGTTGTTGTTTTTTTGCTAACCAAATAAAAAAATCCTAACCCTAATTCCTTATTTCCTGTTTGTTGGGAGCTGTTGGCCCTTTGTTTTTGAGGAAGATGCATTCATTTTGAAAAATGTTCTCTCTGTATTTCTAACTACAGTACATGACTATAATGAAGGAAAACCTTCATTTTTATTTAGTAAATCTACATCCTCTTCTAATGAATCTGAAATCAACCTGGTAGGATTTTTGATCAGATAGTGAGTAAATGTATTTTTCTCTTTTCCATCAAATGTTTGGTCTCATTAATTATTTTAGGCTGGGAAGCACTCTGCACTCTGAGCATGAGGGAAACTTGCATACAAACACACACACACACACACACACACACGTGCGCACATGTCTCTGTGTGTGTGTGTGTCCACATATCCAGTGATCTATTTATTGCTCTCTTGTATTCAAGAATATGTGTCTCCATCTGCCAATAATATTGTTATTCTTCAATAAATATTAGAAATGGCATAAAGAACTAGAGAGAAGATAAGGTGTTGAATGGAGAGGAAGAGAGACAAGCAACTGGGGGAAAATATGGCACAGATGTTTGGAAAATCTCCATCATTTACTAGGAGAAAAGAACAGTTAATTAGACTCTTACATCATGCATTCCCTGTGTGAATCCAGAATTTCAATGAGAATTTGAGCAAAATAAACCAAAAATGATGTCATTACTCAGCCTGTGCAGATGGATGGATGGATGTGCAAGTATACACACTCTCAAACACTGTAATAGTGATTTCTCAAATGTACTACCTCTATTTAGGAACAAGAAAGAAGTTAATTGATTGAGAAATCACAGGTGGAAATTCACTTAAAGAAAATGGAAAACATCCAAGGAAAAAGGACGTGGAGCAGAAAACTGTTTAGATTTAAAATAGAGGCAATTCCTGTGGGATTGTGTCAGTGATGGGCACCGAAATTTTTTACTACCACACCATGGGTGTGGCCTAACTGATGGGTGTGGCCTAACTGGTGTGGGCATGTGATTGGGTGGCCAATCTAGTCATGCCTGCCACATAGTCCATGAAAACATCTGCAAGCACAGACAGCACTGGCTCTTTGGCTGTAAATGGAGATGAGCACTGTACCCTAGAGTCAGATATGACTGGCTTTTGAGCAAGGGCAACCTTCACCTTTACCTATTGTTAGATCCAAAGCTGCCAGTCATATCTGACTCTAGGGTTCAGTGCTCATCTATTTATAGCCAAAGAGTCAGCACTATCTGTTTGTAGATGTTTCTGTGGAAATGTGGCAGGCATGACTAGACACCAGAATGTTGTTACCTTTCCCACCGAAGTGGTTCCTATTTATCAACTTGCGGTTGCCAGGAGCTGAGACAGAGACGGGAGCTCAAACAGTCATGTTGGCCTTCCAGCTAACAAGGCAAGCTTCTTAACCACTGAGCTCAAGTGGCTAAGGCTGTGACTGGAAGGTGGCAGGTCAGCAGTTGGAGAACCAAGTGCTGGATGTTGGAGTGAGCTCCTGTCTCTGTCCCAGTTCCTTCCAACCTAGCAGTTCGAAAGCAAGAAATTGCAAGTGGATAAATAGGGACCACTTTGGTGGGAAGGTAAACAGCATTCCGTGCACTCCGGTGTCTAGCCATGCCTGCCACATGACCATGGAAACGTCTGCAGAAGCAGACAGCGCTGGCTATTCAGCTTTGAAATGGAGATGAGCAACCTGAACCCTAGCATGGGATACGACTTGCTTGAAAGCCAGTCATGTCCAACTCTGGGGTTCAGTGGTCATCTCTGTTTTACCGTGGAGTGCCCTGGGCCAGCTGCAATCTACCTCAAAGCATCAGTGAGTCTTTAAGGTGCCACAACATTTTTTTGTTTACTCTCTGATATGCTTGCACAGAATAAAATGGCACCAATTCTAAAGTTTTATTCTGTGCAAGCAGATCAGGAGGTAAACAAAACAAAAACACAAAAATGTTGTGGCACCTTAAAGACTCACTGCTGTTTAGGGAGCTTCACAGCCCTCATTTCCCCTCCACCCCCCCCCCGGGAAATCCCTTTAGCCTCTGCTCCCCCACACACACACACATACAGTGGGAACTAAACAAAACAAAAAGACACTCTTACCCAGAAGGCGCCACATCGGGCTGCTCTTTCCTCCCATGGTGGGTGGGGGGAGGAAGGAGTGCTCACATGACAGCTTTGGCTTTCCCTCCTCCTCTAGTCCTCCAGCGAGTCCAGCACAGCGCCTGCTTCCCGATCCCGCCCACTTCCTACCAGGAGAGCGACAATGGCTCTTTCTTCTCCAATCTCCTCCAGAGCGGCTGCTGCTGCCTCCTTAATTGGCGCGGGTGCCACTTGGGTGGTGGTTGAGGTGGCAGTGTGTGCACACCTGGGGCAAAGGGATGGGGAGCTGATGTCATGCCACCGAGAGCAGCTTGGCACCTGCCCCCGCCGCTGCTCCCCTTGCCTCCTTCTAGCAGCAGCACAACTTTTGCGATGCCTGGAGCTAGTCCTGCAGGAAGAGAACTTCCTGCAGGATGTCTGTCTGACTCTGGGCATTGCGAGAGTTGCCCTGCTTGCGCCATGCTGCCTGGACACCTCTTGCAATGCCCAGACAGACATCCTGCAAGAAGTTCTCTTCCTGCAGGACTAGCTCCAGGCATTGCGAAAGTTGCTGATGCTGCTAGAAGGAGGCAAGTGGCAAGGAGCAGTGGCGGGGGCATGTGGGGCAGGCAGGCGAGCTCCTCTGGGTGGCGCATGACATCAGCTCCCCCTCCCCTTCCCCCAGGGCCAGGCGCGCACACGCCACCACCTCCACCACCACCCGAGCAGCACCTGCAGCCTATTAAGGAGGCAGCAGGATTGGAAGAGCTGATGCCATCGGGTCGCCCACTCTCCTGGGAAGAGGTGGGCGGGGTGGGGTGGGGAGGGGGTGTGGCCAGCTAGGTCTACTACCAGTCCGCTCGGACCGGGGCAGACCAGCTGATGCCCAGCACTGGATTGTGTTGACCCACCCCGGTGGTCATGGTCACCGCACAGCAGGGCTACACATAGAGTCTATTCAAGAAGAGTCCAAATAGCAAAGTCAAAAGAGCAAGCCAAGGTCTGGTTACCAGTAGTCCAAGCAAGCATCTAGTCCAAAGGATGTCCAGGGAATTGGAACCTGCTAAGTCTCCAATGTAGCTCTTACACCCTCTGGGTCCCTGGGAACCAACATGGATAATTTTGCCCCAGAAAGTGGGGGGACAGGGGACCTCTGCACCTTTTTTAAAATATAAAATCCAAGATCCACACACTGAGTGTTCACTAGGCTGGGATTAGGGATAGTTCACACACTCTTTCAACTGTTGTTTGAAAGTGTGAGAATGGTAATCTAAACTACTTTACCACTTTAGGTTTCAGACATTGCACTGTTTCTTCTACTGCTGGTTGTTCTAAATCCATAAGAATTAGCTTCAGTGGTAAAGGAAATATTATTCACTGGTTGAAAGCATAGCAAGTCTCAACTAGAGAAGGTCCACTGAATCAAAGGGCATTTGTGAGTCAAGGACGCTGTAAGTTGCACCTGGCAAATTCCCTTTGGTGCAGTTCTGCCAGTGTAAACAGAATCATGGTGCCAGAAATAATTAATTTAAATCTTCCTATGTCCTCATAAGGGACTGCTGTGGCTTAGTGATTAAGATGCTAAACTTGACAACTGGTAGGTCGGCAGGTCAGCCGTTCAAGATCGGACTGCTGCAAGATGGAGTGAAATCCCATCTCTGCCCCAGCTCCTGCCAACCTAGTCATAAGAAAGCAAGAAGTTGCAGGTAGATCAATAGGTACCACTTTGGTGGGAAGGTAAACAGTGTTCCATGCACTCGGTGTCTAGTCATAACTGCCACATGTCCACAGAAACATCTGCAAATGCAGACAGTGCTGGCTCTTTGGTGCTAAACAGAGATGAGCACTTAACCCTAGAGTCAGATATGACTGACTTTCGAGCAAGGGCAACCTTTACCTATGCCCTCATTTTATGTTCAAGATGGGGTGAAGGGTGAGATTTTAAAAGTCAGAAATCATTACTGGATCACTACTTTGGGGACCACGGTGTCTGTCTTTAACCCACTACACACTCCTTCTCTGAAACTCTCAAAGGCTTCTCCAGGATAAAATGAAACTCTGGGAACCTTAGAAGATGAAATGATGGGAAGAGAAGCTTTAAATTATTTTAAATTAATTATCCACTGTACTTTTATCCAGTTTACACTGATGCAGAGTTGTACAATATAATTTTTCCCATTGATTCAATGGGCCTACTCTAGTTATGACATATACACTAAGCAATAGCAACTGTGAATTAGAGACAGGATGCTTGCTACATTTCTTAGTCTCCCAAATTAAGCTAATCCATTTAAAGGAAACAGCTTAATGAGGAATGTCACTTCCAGACAAGAGTGACACAAAGTTCATTTTTTTTCTTCCAAGATATTTGTAAGTTGTGCAAAATATATCTAGTGTTTTTTTTCCTTTTGAGAAGCAAGTTGCGCGCGCACACACACACACACACACCAAACAACGGTGAATTTAAAGATGAATGCAAACAACCCATTCAGTGCTTCAGATTCTAAATTAAACCACCAGCCATCTTAATTCTTGATGCGTGGGTTGCCCAGTTTTGTGCAAAAATTCAAGCAGTCTTGTTCAAAATTGGGCACTTTCTCACAAAATGTATTTCTTGCCAATGTGAGTATTCCAGCAAGAGTGGTAGGAAATGCTTTGCTATTTTTCCTGGGAAGGAAATAAAAACTGAGTTCTTCATCCAAACAAATGAAGATAAGATAAATGAGTACTTTTATATCTATTGTGAAAACATTCAAAAGTGTAATTCTGCATATTCACAATCTTTTAAAAAAAGACACATGCCCTTTGAGAATGCTTACAAGATAGATAAATCATATCCAGCAGGAATACAAATTACACAGGGACCCACCATAGTATTATAGGTTTTTACTGAAGCCAACAGTCATAGATATTTATTAGCAATGCTTGTCAAGGTCTGCTAGCTGTGACTTTTAATTCACCTAATTAATCTGAATTCCCCATAATAAAAAAGAAAACATTTTTTCTATCCTTTCTCTGTAACTGGATGAGCCATAAGTCAAAATTAAAGTATGATTACCTGCTGTAAGGTTCAGAGATTCTTTTCAAAGTTTCATTATTTACAATCTTTATTTCTTTCCTTCCTTTTTTGGGGGGAGACATTTCACTTCACTGAAATTATGAGTTAAAAAGCAGTTAACTGTTTCACTACCCATCCAGCAAAGTGCATTTAGATAAAATATCTGGGGGGGGGGGGGGGAGAGATGCTGTTATTCATAAAGCCTTAACTAATGTGTTTTACTTCACAGAGGCCAGGGAGTGAAGATCTACATGATTATTAATTGTACAAGGGTAGTAGATAAAGAAGCCATTTCATGATAACACTAGAACAGGTTCTTCTCAACTTGGTGCCTTCAATATCATGTTGCCTTGGACATGATGGAAATAGCAGAGCAGCAGAAATGGAGGCTACCATATATTAGGGAACACAATAAATTGAAAAGTAACTTCTTTTGGCAATACCAGCTGAGGAATTCTAGGAAGTAAAGTAATGTCTGGCTAAGTTTTCCTGCTATGGTAATAGGGAAGACCATACTGCCAGCAACTCAACATTGAGTGTCAGCTGGTGGTTAACTAACCTAACCATCCTGAGGACTAACGGGTTTGGATGCAGAAGTCCACAGGGAAGGGTGATGGTCCCCAAGTGGATTAAATCCCACTTGAATCCATCTTGATGGAGAGCAGCAGCTTCATCAATACTGGCCTGGGGCTGAGGAGGACTTTGCATGCCAAAAGAGCTCAGGATCAGAAATTGACTCATGGAATTGGATCGGTGGTACAGGGGTCATGCTGCGATGTGGAAAGAAGATGAAAGGCCACTGCATTATATTCTCAGGACAGTCATCATAGCTGATCACCATGAGGCTCACCAATATTTGGAAATGGAAGAAGAAGGAGAAGAAAGTCTAAAAGCATAACTTTTCCAAGCTCTGATAGAACATATGGACTTCTGCCACACTGAATATGTGGATGGGGTAAATAGGATCAGACAGGAAGACCCTGCCCCTGGTGTCAATGTGCTGGCTAACCCTTCTCCAAGTACATGGGTGCTCTGTGTACATAGAATTGTGGATCTATCAAGGTCTTGTTTCCACATTTTTGTTTCCAAGGATGAGATGGATAGATGGTATTGTAGACACAATGGGCACAGAACTGGGAGGACTGAGTGGGATGGTGGAGGATAGAGGCGCCTGGAGAACGATGGTCCATAGGGTCGCAAAGGGTCGGAATCGACTGTGCGACTGAACAACAACAACATGTGCTTCTGGCCACTATTCAAACCGCTGGTTGCAGGGCCGTAGCCAGGATTCTAGATTTCGGGAGGGGAAATTTTTTCCCAGGAAGGGAAACAATGCCACAAACACATACAGTGGTACCTCATACAATGATTTTAATCCATTCCACGGGGCTCGTTGTTGTACAAAACAGTTGCTATATGATGCATGCATCGTATAGCAATTTTCCCTATAGGATGCATCATACAATGATTTTTTTTTTGTTTAGTGGTTTTTCCCATTGA
This sequence comes from Bradypodion ventrale, assembly GCA_035047345.1. Taxonomy (NCBI): domain Eukaryota; kingdom Metazoa; phylum Chordata; class Lepidosauria; order Squamata; family Chamaeleonidae; genus Bradypodion; species Bradypodion ventrale. The sequence continues at coordinate 17,517,461 of JAWDJE010000003.1, read as the reverse complement.
AAAATTGTTGTATGATTTTTTCCATAGGGAAAATTGTTATGCAGGATGCCATCCCCCCCCCCCAAAAAAAAACATACCAAAAAAACCAAAAACCTAATGGTTATGCGCTTTTGTTTCTATACGGGGTGATTGTTGTATGAGGTTCCACTGTACTGTATATAACATTGGCAACCTGGGGGGGGGGGCTTGGGGGGGCTGTTAGCTCAGGAGGGATTTGACCCCTCCTGACCCCTTCTGGCTACAGCCCTGGCTGATTGTAACCATTAAAGCCATAAACAACATGAGTTAGAGTTATTTGAAGGATCATTTATCTCCATATTAACCATCCTCAGTTTAAAGATCTTTGGGGGAAGCCTTTCTCTCCGTCCCAACCCTCCACATGCATACAGATATGGGCGAGGGCTTTTCAAGGGTTGCTCCCAAGCTATGGAATTTCCTCCCAGGCCAGGCTACTCCCTGTCATCCATCATTAGGCAACGACTTTTCTTTTCAGGCAGGGTTTTAATATGTAAACTGCTGCTGGGGAAGGAATCATAAGGTGGAGATTTATCTTTTTTTATCTTTTAAAATGTCTTTTCCAAATTGTTTTAAAGGGATTTTAATTACTTATTTAGTACCTCTTAATAATTTATATATTTATTTATTTTTAAAATAACATGATTCATTTTATTTGGAATTTCTTTAGATTTGTGTTTTTAATTCTCCAGTAAGCGATCTTGAATCCCTTGACAGGAAGAGTGGCAATGTTACAAACGGAATGAGTGAAAGAATCAATCAATGAATCAATGTTTTCAGGTGGGCTGGTTTGACAATCATATCAGAATTAAAAATGGCACCAACAAACACAGTCCCTCGTCTTGGGGCTCATGCATTTGCAATAGATTTGTAATGACGGAGGGTGTGAATGTGATAGAACACATGGAAGTAGACAGTGAATCTACAGTAGACAAAAGTAATGTATCCTTGTGTCATCCATAATAAACATATGGAAAATATTGTTCAGACTTATAGTTTGTCATAAGATACTAAGTCAGGGGTTCCCAACCTTTTCAAGCCAGGGGCAGGGTCACCCTCTCTCAGTCATGAAATGGTGCCGTGGGCCAGATCTGGCCCACTGGCCTTAGGTTGGGAACCCCTGTACTAAGTGAATGATGTGTTGGCTCTGTGTTATGAATATGTGAGAAAACAAGCTTGGATTCATAACTTCGGTTCATGATGTAAGTGGTCCAACTGTAAAATCAAGGAATTGCAAAATGTTCTGGGTCTTTTGGACAAGTCTGCTGAGTTTGTAGGAGAATAAGAGCTTGAGGCTATGTTGGCCTGTGTCATATCCATGACTACATCTGAAAGAAACCAGGCCATAACTTCACTTAAGGATGTAAGAATATAAGTAAACTATGCCAGCTGGAAAGAAATAATTTGTGCTGTGACATCATTTTCCCAAGCAAATTATTAGACTGTGTGATTACTTGTGTACACTGCCTGTAAAAGCCCATTTTTATCTGAACTAATTTCCTAGCCACTTCAGTTTCTGGTCCAAATTCAAGGTGTGAATCAGCAATCCAAATATCCATACTTTGAATATAACTCAAAATCAACAAACAGATCTGTTTTTTTCTTCTGGTAGTCCAAATTGGATGAAATGTCCTGGCATAGGAATAATATTGCCTAATAATAAAGTTTAAGGGTTTCTTCAGGAAGAACAGCCTTAACTCTCTGCCAGTTTTTCCTCCGGTCAAATTTTATGAAAATGGCATACAGAAAAGGGTACAGATCAGGATCTGAGATCTCTGAGACTAGCCCATATTTCTTACCAATTTCACAGCTTTATTTCTTCAGTCAGATGGAACACCTGAAATCAAGGGTTAACCTCTGTGCCTTGGACAACTTACACTGTCCCAGAGTGGTCCCAGCAGAAAGGCATGATGAACCATGGCCGAGTACAGTATACCTAGAAAGCCTTGGGAAAGGGTAACAGTAAGAGGAATCCGTGTGACAGCACTAATTATTAATCATCACCAATAACATATTGCAAAAGATAACAGAGATATGGTGGTTAAAATTGTGGTGATTAGGCTAGTTGATTAAATGTAGGACTAAATGTAGGAAGGAGGGAGGGAAGGGAGGGAAAAATAGAGATACAAGCAATAGGACCTTTTTTTGATTGGAATACAACCTGTAGTATAACCTTGAAATAGAGGTTAAGCAGTCTTCATGGGAGAGAGGAGGAAAACTGTCACAAGGAAAATAAATAAATAAACTCTATTATTGCTTGATATACCAATGTATGCAGAGCTAATATACAGAGAGAGCATTAATTATAGCAGGCCACAGCTTTTAGTTCAATCTGATTTAACAAAGATTAATATCTCCAGTAACATCTCACTCTTAAGTCTGAGGAAGTGATTTGATCCATATAGCAGTTAGTCTTTAAGATGCCACAACATTTTTGTCTTCTTTTTTGTTCGTTGGTTTTTGTCTAATACATCTTCATGAAATCTGACTTCATCTTCATGAAATTTGCCAATATGTGTTTTTCTTTTAAGTGTGTGGAATCACCAGAGGACAAGGGAGTTTTAAGGGGAAAAACACACTTACAAGAAAGCTTAGTTTATAAAATTGGTCCCTAGGTTGAAAAGGAACAGAAAGGAGAAAATTGGGTAGTCTATTCCTTTACTATACCTGAGCAAGCATGTCCATGTTAGCAAAGAGAAAGATTTTTACTTAACAGATACTGCAAACCCAGTCTCCAATCCCAGTGAGGTACTAGTTGCCCTTTACCCAATACTAGTAAGACCACATCTAGAGTAGTGTGTTCAGTTCTGGACACTGCACTTTAAGAAGGATGCCAACAAATTTGAACAAATTCAGAGGGGGCAACAAAGATGATCAGAGGAATTGAAACCAAGCCTATGAGGCAAGACTGACAGAACTGGGCATTTTTAGCCTTGAGAAATGGAGACTAAGAGGGGATATGATAGCATTCTTCAAATACTTGGAAGATACTCTTAAAGAGGAGGGACAGGGTCTGTTCTTTATAATCCCAGAGGACACGTAATAATAGGCTCAAGTTAAAGGATCCCAGATATAGGCTGAATATCAGGAAAAAGTCCCTAACTGTAAGAACAGTACAACATTGGAACTAATTACCCTGGGAGGTGGTGAGCACTGCAATACTGGAGGCATTCAAGAGAAATTGGATAACCATCTGTCAGATCTGCTTTGATATGGGTTCCTATATTCCATAGGGGGTTGGACTGAATGGCCTCATAAGCCCTTCCAACTCAATAAATCCATGATTCTATGATTCTAAGGTTCCTCTTGCCCTTTCTGGCCAGTCACCTAGACACACTCATGTCCCTATCCCTAAAATGTCTCATTCTCTATTTCAGTGTCTAGGAAATTATGTCAGAGAGTGAACAAAACAAAAAGAAAAAAAACGTTGTGGCACTTTAACTTTAAAGACTGACTGCTGGTAGGAAAACATGGGAACAGCACAACTCCTTCCCTCAAGAGGGTTGATGAAGGGCTACTCTCAATATAGAAAAGTAGAAAAAAGGTGACATGGACCTTGCAGAGGAAAATTCCTCTCTTCTTTTCCCTGGCTCAGAGGAACTCTATTCCAAAAAGCTTCCTGATTCTCTTTTTTTCACCTCCTGTGCTACGCATGCTTTCCCCCTCAGTGCCTGATCACTGCTTGAACACTGTTGTCTATGTTCCAGACCAGGCAGGCATATTGGCTCTCAGCCAGTGATGCTCTCTGTTTCTCCTAGTTGTTTGTCTTGGTGCAGCTTCCATCTCCAACTCTCACCTGCTCACTTGTTACGTGTGAGAGCAGTCTGCAACTTGGGTGGTCAGAATCAGACCAATTAAAACCTCAACAATGTTGAGACTAACTTAAATGTTGAGTCCTTGAGGTAGCAGCAGTACAGCCAGGGTTGGAGGCCTTTTTGAGTCTTTTTGGATGGTGTTTCTTCAGTGGGAATTAAGCAACTCTATGTGTTGATGTCCCCATCTGTCATGGTCCATATGTCTGTCCCTCTTTCCATGTGTGTGTAGTGACTGCATACCAGCTAGAAGGGAAAACAAAGATTTGGGTTGATGCCCTGCTGAAACCTGACTCCTCTACAGCCCTGCACTTACTATCTTTATTTGAACTTAGTGCTCAGCCATCCCATGTGGATAAATAAAGAGATCACACACTTTGTTTAAAATTCAGCAAAGCTGTCATTTTTGCTAGCATCCTTGCCAAAGTAAAAGGGAGGGGGGAATTAATGGGGGTTATGACTCAGATAATATTATCAGTGAACCTTCTGTTAGCTGCTAACTTAACTTTCTAAATAAATGTCAAATTTCATTTGAAATTTTAAATACACATTTTTCCTTTAAAAATATCCCTAGTCTCATTTAGTGCTACAAAACTTACTTATTTATTTTTCCAATTTGTATAGCCACCCAACTCAAAATGACTCTGGGCGGCTCACAACATTAAAACAGCACAGCAGTCCAAAAACATTAAAAACCCATAAAAAACAAAATTCAGGCTTAGACTAAAGAAAATAGGGAAAACAAGGAGACCAGACAGATATCACCTAGACAGCATCACTAAAGAATACACGGTGGAGGTGATGAACAGATTTAATGGTTTAGACTTGATAGACAGAGTGCCAGAAGAATTATGGACAGAGATGAGGGACATCATGCAGGAAGCAGCAAAGAAAACCATACCAAAAGAAAAGAAGCACAAAAAAGCAAAGTGGTTATCTGATGAGACTCTTAAAATAGCAGAGGAAAGAAGGAACGCAAAAGTCAAAGGAGAAAGGAAAAAAATACAATCATTTGAACACAGAATTTCAAAGAAAAGCAAGGAGAGATAAGGAAAACTATCTAAAAGAACAGTGCAAAGAAATGGAGGAAAACAACAAAAGAGGCAGGACTAGAGATCTTTTTAAAAAAAATCGGGGAAATCAAGGGAACATTTAAAGCAAAAATAACCATGATAAGGGACAAAGATGGAAAGGAGCTAGGTGATGCAGAAGAGATTAAGAAAAGATGGAAAGAGTACACAGAAGAACTCTACAAAAAGGACCTCAACACTACTGATAATCACAATGATGAAAAAATTGAACTTGAGCCAGACATCCTGGAGAGTGAAGTCATAAAGGCCCTAAAGAGCACTGCAAACAACAAAGCTAAAGGCGATGATGGTATCCCAGTTGAATTTTTCAAAGCTCTAAAAGATGATGGTGTCAAACTACTGCATGCAATATGCCAGCAGATTTGGAAAACAAATCAGTGGCCACAGGATTGGAAAAGATCAGTATACATTCCAATCCCAAAAAAGGGCAATGCCAAAGAATGTTCAAATTATCGAATAATCGCACTCATCGCACACGCCAGCAAGGTGATGCTCAAGATAATACAGGATAGACTTCAGCAGCATGTGGAGATAGAATTAACAGAGGTGCAGGCTGGTTTCAGAAGAGGCAGGGGGACTAGAGACCACATTGCCAACATACGTTGGATCATGGAGAAAACAAAGGAATACCAGAAACAAGTTTACTTTTGTTTTATTGACTACACTAAGACATTTGACTGTGTGGACCACAACAAGATGTGGCAAGTAATTAAAGAGATGGGAATACCAGAGCACCTCATATGCCTCATGAGAAATCTGTACATGAATCAAGAAGAAACAGTTAGGACAGAACACGGAATGACAGAGTAGTTTGGAATAGGAAAAGGAGTAAGACAAGGCTGCATTTTGTCACCCTGCTTATTCAATCTATACACAGAGCACATAATGAGCAATGCAGGGATGGAGGAATCACAACATGGGATTAAAACTGCTGGGAGAAACATCAACAATCTGAGATATGCAGACAATACCACCCTAATGGCAGAAAGTGAGGAAGACCTAAAGAATCTCTTGACTGGGCTGAAGGAGGAGAGTGCAAAAGCTGGCCTGAGGCTCAATATCAAGAAAACCAAGATAATGGCAACAGGCCCAATCAGTCACTGGAAAATAGATGGGGAGGAAGTAGAAGCAGTAACAGACTTTACATTCTTGGGATAAAAGATCACTGCAGATGGGGATTGCAGCCATGAAATAAAAAGGCAACTGATTCTTGGGAGTCAAGCTATGAGAAACCTGGGGAACATAGTGAAAAGCAGAGACATCACATTGCAAACAAAAATTAGAATAGTCAAAGCTATGGTATTCCCAGTGGTAACGTATGGATGCGAGAGCTGGACAATTAGGAAAGCTGAACGCAGAATAGATGCCTTCAAGATGTGGTGTTGGAGGAGAGTTTTGAGAGTACCCTGGACAGTGAGGAGAACAAATAGGTCAATCCTAGAAGAAATCAACCCTGAATGCTCATTGGAAGGCCAACAGTTGCCTTCAAGATGTGGTGTTGGAGGAGAGTTTTGAGAGTACCCTGGACAGTGAGGAGAACAAATAGGTCAATCCTAGAAGAAATCAACCCTGAATGCTCATTGGAAGGCCAAATCGTAAAGATGAAGCTAAAGTACTTTGGACATCAAATGAGAAGGGAGGATTCACTTGAGAAGGCCTTGATGTTGAGAAAGGTGGAGGGCAAAAGAAGAAGGGGGAGGCCAAAGATGAGATGGCTAGATGGTATTGTAGATGCAATGGGCACAGAACTGGGCAGCCTGAGGGGGATGGTGGAGTACAGAGGTGCCTGGAGGACAATGGTCCATGGGGTCGCAAAGGGTCGGAATCGATTGTGCGACTGAACAACAAAAAAACCCCCAAATTAAAAATGCTACAAAGATTAAAAGAACGAGGATTAAAAAGAACGAGGGAGCGGTATTGCTTTTTTTTTATCAGTCAACAGGCGCCTCAATGCTTGGAGCCGTTCCAGAAGGATACCATGGTTGACGGTATCAAAGGCCGCTGAGAGGTCAAGAAGAGCAAGGATGGAGGGATGACCTCGGTCCCACTCCCACCAGAGATAATCCAACAGCATGACCAATGCGGTCTTGGTACCATATCCAAGCCTGAATCCTGACTGAGAGGGGTCTAAATAATCCGCTTCATCCAGAACCCCCTATAACTGCCACACCACTGCCTTCTCCAAAACCTTCCCTAAAACGGGGAGGTTAGATACAGGCCGATAGTTGGTCATTATTGTTGGGTCAAGCGCTGACTACTTCAGGAGGAGGCACACCAAGGCATGTTTTAATGGTGCAGGAAATAACCCCTCCCACAAGGATGCATTGACTATTGCTCCAACCCAACTACATGTCACTGCCTTGGACACCTTGTTCAACCAGGTGGGACATGGATCTAATAAACAGGCAGTGGCACAAACAGATCCAAGGAACCTATCCACTTCCTCAAGGACAACTGGATCAAACTTATCCCTGATAACGTGGCAGGACTGCGATCCGGTCACCTCCAGGTATATAGTATCCATGCCAGGGTCAAACTTTGAGTGAATCCGAGCAATTTTCTCAACGAGATAATCAGCAAAGTCCTTACCTGAACCCTGCGAACCAGGGCCAGGCCTCCCTCTACCAAGGATGGACCTAGTCACCTGGAACAGAGTCACTGGGTGATTATCTGCAGAGGTAATAAGGGTGGTGAAATATTGCCATTTCACCACCTCTATCACTACCAGGTAGGCTCTGATAGTGGCTCTAGCCAGTTTTCAGTCGGAATCCCTTTGAGTCTTCACTCAGTGGTGCTCTCTCTGTGCATCTCTTTGCCTGTATAAACTCCCTCAAATCCTCCATAAACCATGGGGATGAGCAGGGGGGCCGTATGCAGAGAGGCCATAGTTGTGCAATCACATTCAAGGCCGCCATCGTGGCAGAGGTTGACGAGCGTCTCAGGCAAATTGTGTAGTCAATCCAAAGGAAAAGACCCCAGTTCCCTTTGGAATCCTTCAGGACCCATCAGTCACCAGGGGCAGGCCAATTTAGCTGGCCCTGCCTCCCTATGATGAAACGTCGCCCCCAGAAAGTCCAGAGTCACCAGATAGTGATCTGACCATGGCACAGCTTTTTCAGTTAGCTTTCTGAACTGCTAACAGGAGCTCCTGGGTTATGTGAGGTAGTCTAAAACTGCACAAGCTAAATAGCAGAAAGGCATTAGTTAGCTGTAAATAGGCATATTCAATAATTATACAAATAAAATATTGGGGGGAGGGGGAATCACAAGGAAAAAATAAGAAACATCAATTGAAAACAAAAGGAGTAAGAAATATCTTAGATGAAGAAGGGCTCTTGAATGATTATGGCATAGCCAGACATCAAAGCCATGTCCCTAAAGATCCAAAGCCTTTCTCAGGTAGTAAGGTTTTCATGTTGGTAATGAAAAACAAAGTTGGGATGGAGCAGAGAATGCCACTATCTGCCACAGAAACAGAAAAGAGTTTATTCTCACTGTTCCAACTAAATTTCAATTTGAAATTGCCAAGAGGATATTTGTGGCAGACAACTGGGCAGGAATGTCTTTCAAATATCCACTCCCAAACCACATTGAAATTAAGGTGACAATTCTTTACACATTTAATTTAAGGTTTAGTCCCTATGCACTACTTCTGAGTCTATACGTTTGTACTTCAAGATCTAAAAGAAGAAGATTGCATCTCTCATAATACCCCAGCTTGCATTGTTGGATGAATTATTAGTTTATTAGTTCAACACTTACCATACATTTGAGTCTTGTCATGCCAAGAGAAGCATACATCTAAACATAGCTCCGATTGGATGAGTTTCCTGTACAGTACAATTTCCTGACTGTATTGTTTATTTTGTTTGCTTTCCTTTTTTGGAACAGCTTAATGTTCGTTAATGATCTGGGAATTGTTAATATCTAATGATGGCTGTAATTATTAGCTCAGTAATGGAAAGCCTTGGAGAAAAAAACAATTATGTAATAGGTTTTGTTTTCTACTTGGAAGAAAGGTATTATTTTTAACTCTACATTTGCTGCTGATTAAATCACACTAATGGATAAAACACTGAAACATTATGTTGTCCTTGAGACATCTTTACTTGGAGGCTCAGCATTAATTACTAGCATGATGTGCCTTTAAATCAGAGATTTTCAAGATGTGAATATCATAAGAGGCTGGCACATCCTTCAGCATTTCCATAAGCAAAGTGCATAGGGCTTGATTGATGAGACTAGCCTTTTGAAGGCTTATTTCTTATGTAGCTACAGCCACTGAAGGTGTTAGAAGAGCACCCGCAACAAAAAGGTTTCAGACTGGGAGAAGTCCTCCCATAAATCAAGATTATGTTCCCAAATGTCTGGTTGGGAAATTATCGCTTCTAATTTTCCCGGATGAAGACAAGGTCTTCTTGGTCAAACTTCAGGAAAATACCTGTAAATCACACTGGCAGCAGCAGCAGTTCACAAACATGTTGCAAACAAGGACAAATATTCTGCTAGGCTCATCAGAAGAAGAGTTATATAAATTCTTGGTTGCTAAATATAACATGGTCCCATATTGTTGTGATCAGGGGTTCCCAACCTAAGGCCCATGGGCTGGATCCAGCCTGAGGGTGGCATTTCATGTGCCCCCCTCCAAGGGCACCCCTCCTGCCCGCAGTGCGATTCAGGTGCCGGGGAGGGCGGTGGTGAATCCTGAGGCGCTTCCCCACCACCCCCAACCCAGCAGCCGAGGCCTGGCCAGCCTTGCAAAGCCTCCCGCTCGTTGGAGTTTGCATTTCTGTGAGAGGAAATGCACACACCGCCAGTGCATCCTGGGTGGTGTAGGTCTTTGGGTGGGCGGCCCCCATTGGGAAGAAGGGGGAGCGGGACTACAGCTCCCAGCGATCTCTTCTTAAACTCCATTGTGGAACCGCCTCCTCGGAGGGGGTGCTGTCCCCGAGCACAAAGGCCACTGAGAGCTGTAGTCCTGCTCTCCATTTGTCTCAATGGGGGCCAGCCACCCAAGGAACTACAATCCCCAGGATGCACCAGGGCCGCTCTTCCATTGCTGTTTGGTTTCAGCCAGCTGGCTGGGGAGGGGGGCTTTGCAGCCCATTTTCGGGGTGACAAACCCCAAAATGGGCTGCCACTCCCCCATGCCGGCCACCCCAAGTGCCCAAGATAGGCGAGTGCGGGTTCTGGGGCAGTGGGTGCCAAGGTGTCATGGCGCATGACTAACAAGGGCCAGGACACCTTGGTTTTAGATATATAGATTTTCTAAGATTTCATCAATACACGGATGCACAGATAACCTTCCTTTTTTCAGCTGTGTTGACACACTATTATCACTGCCTGAGAAATGTGCTCAAGCAATCATGTTTATTTTGTGAACAAATCAATAAATATCATGTCCATCTCAGGGGGTACAAAGCAGAACATAAACACTTTCAATGAACAAGGAGGGAATCAAAGGCAGTAGACTTCAGTTTCATCATGTACTGTAGGTCACACTGTTGTAGCTGTTTTCAGACTATTCACAAAGTGAAAGCCCACATCATGGGCACAATTCACACAATTTTTCATTTAACAAAGAACTGTTGAATTGGAAAGTATCATAAAGGTCATCTAGCCAAGCCTCTCTGACTGCAGGAACTATGATGCAGGAGGCTGTAATTGCTGCCTTTACAGAAGTACCTCTGCTTACAAGCTCAGCTTTTGAAATGACATTTTATGATATACTGGTGACCCAATGCATTCGTATGGAAAACCACATTTTGGTTAATGCATTTTGGTTTTCAATGCATTCCTACGGGAAATTGGATTCAATGCATTCCTATGGGAAATTCAGGAGGGCTTTTGCTCAATTTAGAGTAATCTGCCAGTTGTGCCTGTTCCTGGACTGGGACTCCTTACTCATGGTCACTCATGCTCTGGTCACCTCCAGACTAGATTACTGCAATGCACTCTACATGGGGCTGCCCTTGATGACCATTCAGAGGCTACAGCTGGTGCAGAATGTGGCTGCCCAGGTGGTGATGGGGAGTGGGCGTTATGCCCGTGCCTCCTCACTACTCCTGGAGCTGCACTGGTTACCAATTTGCCTCCAGGTGAAGTTCAAGGTGCTGTTTTTGACCTTTAAAGCCCTATATGGCAGTGGGCCAGGTTACCTGAGAGACCGCATCGTCCCAAGAGTGTCTGCCTGTCCAACCAGAGTGGACCGGAGGGGCTCCCTAGTTGTGCCTTCAGCTAGAGGGGCTCACCTCTCTGGCACACGAAGAAGGGCCTTCTCCATGTCCGCTCCAGCCCTCTGGAACCTCCTGCCAACAGAATTGAGGCTACAGACAGAATTTCTGCCTTTCAGGAAAGATTTGAAGACCTGGCTGGTGGGACAGGTATGGGGCCCTAATGGCAATATGGCCCCAGCCTGTTGGCTCATCTCCAGCTAGAGTCCAGTTGGTGCCCTCCTTTTGTGTTTCTGTATTCCTCCCTTCCCTTTTAGTTTGTAGTTTTTAGTTTTAAATGGGGTGGGAGTAGGAGGGTGGATAGATGGGTGGATAACGGGGTTTCTAACCTGTTTTTAAACGTTTTTAAATTGTTGCACGCTGCCCTGAGTTGGGTTTTTACCTGAGTGGGCGGCATAAAAATTGAAATAAAATAAAATAAAATAAAATAAAATAAAATAAAATAAAATAAAATAAAATAAATAAATAAATAAATAAATAAATAAATAAAAGTAATTTTTGCTGTAAGAAACATCCAGTAGAACGCATTAATTACATTAACCGAGGTTCCACTGTAAATTGTCTTCTAGAACTTGGAACTAAAGGAGTACCTATTTATTTTTTAAATAACTTACCAAAATATTATTTTTCCCTATGCACTTTTCTTGCATTGAGACCTGCAGCCTCCTCATAATGCTAGAGTTCCCAGATCAAAAGTGACACCTTTCCTGAGATTTCAGGGCCAAATATGTTAAATATGTTTAGTTCAGGGATTCAAAATCCTTCTGGAAACTGTGTCATTATTTTAAAGTTTCCATCTTAGGGTTGTCACTTTTATTTAACAGTGAACAGCAACACCAGCAATAATTAGAATAGTTAAAACACTTACATAAGATATTCTAGAATGCTCAACCCAATTAATACCAATGTTACCTCCCCAAAAGCTGTGCCCCCCTCCAAAAAAAAACCCCACACACACCAGAAGCAAGAACTTAGAATGAATCTGGATTGCTGAAAACTGCATGAGACTTTTAAAAATTACAAATGGAATTCCTTGCTTTTGAATTGATCCAGAATCTCCACATTATGTTACAAATCCTAAGCACCCCGAACAGGGAATGAGAAGCCGCTTAACTAAAAGAGGTTTCTTCTCTTTAGAAATGTCACATCCAGGGGTTTACAATCTATGGCCAGTGGGTGGCCCCAGCCCCCAAGACCATTCCATACAGCCCACAGTGATGACCCTGGAAGCAAATGCACCCGTACATGTGCAAATGCATCTGCTGCCATTTTATCCTACCCATGGCGCAGTCTGAGGACGAGTTGTCTGGCCCGTGGTGCGGTAAAGTTGAGAACCCCTACTCTAATCTGAAGTCCGTGCTACAAAACCATAGCCATTCTAACTTAGCATTAGCTCTGCAATTTATGGCAGTACAATTTTTTTTGCAAAATTGTCCTTAAGGTAAAGGTCACCCTTGCTCAAAAGCCAGTCATACTCTAGGGTTCAGTGCTCATCTGTGTTTACAGCCAAAGAGCCAGTGCTGTCTGTGTCTGCAGACGTTTCTGTGGACATGTGGTAGGCATGATTAGACACCGGAGTATACGGAACACTGTTTACCTTCCCACCGAAGTGGTGACACCCCCCCCCCCCATGACATTTTGTAATACAGAGTCCTATTGTACTGCACAATAATAGTAACACAAGTGCATCAAAATAATGAACTAAAAATATGCAACCATTTAATTGGAAAATCTGTACTATTTTATCATCATCAATAAAAGTGGTTATTTGTTTTAGATTTGTACTCAGTGCATTTAAAAGGGTTTTCAGATGATTAAGGACATTATTGAATAAAAATGCTACTCTATAATACTGTACTTCTAGGTGGTAATTTACAAGGTTTTCTGTGCCAGCGAGCACGCCCTGGAGGGCACACTAATCCCAGGAGAGTTGACTCCTACTTCAAAGGTGAACAAACTGGGTCTCCTTCATGCAGTTTTACTTTGTGGGGAACTTTCCAGTAAGACCTTGAAAGCTGATCTGCTTCTCTCTGTTGTGAAAAAGATAAAGGACTTGTCTTTTGCAACAGGGAGCCTCTCAAATGTAGAACACTCTCTTTTTTCCTTCTTCTCTTTTTCAAGCTTTTTTCCTTGAAAGAAAGTGTGGTGAAATAGATCAAGTGCGGGATGAAGACCAGTGCCTTACTCATGTTTTTAGACTACAGAATTCACAGAAGAGGATTCAGGACTATGTCCGCTATCTGTGCCTGCAGATGTTTCTGTGATCATGAGGCAGGCATGACTAGATGCTGGAGCACACTGAATGCTGTTACCCTTCCCACCGAAGCCGTACCTATTTATCTACTTGCAATATCTAGCTTTCGAACTTCTAGGTTGGCAGGAGTTGGGACAGACGATGGGCACTCTGCCACAAAGCACTCGGGTCTCGAACTGCTGATCTGCCACCCTTCCAATTGCAAAGCTCAATGTCTTAACCATTAGGCCACTACGCTTCCTATTTCATTATCGACCAGCCATTAGAATGCTAAAAACAGATCACTGTTTCCCTTCTGCTATTATCTATTATTCTCACTATTTGCTGTCAAATAGCTTTCAACTTAAAGTAGTCTTTATGAATTAATGCCCTCCCAAAAAATTGTCATTAGCAGTCCTGCTTACATCTGATGAACTGGCTTCTTTTATTGAGTCAATCCATCTAATATTCTATTCAGTCTTCCCCTTCCTCTACGCCTTCTATTTTCATTAGCATCACTATCTATTATATCCCAATAAGTGTTCTCATTGTATATCTAAAGTACAAGAGTTCTTATTAGTCATCTTAGATTCCACTGAGCACTCAGGCTTGGTTTGCTCTAGAATACTTAATATATTTGTATTTGTTATTTGTGTTTTGATTTATGGTCACCTCTACTTCTCCTATATTCCAATAAGTCATTTTGCCTTCATAAGTAAAATTTAGTTCAGTTTCACCCCTTGAATTACTAACCTGAAAATAAAGCCTCTATTGTCTTGAGGCAAATGGTGTGAGTGTGGCATCTTATCTGGGTACACTATGGGCATTGAGCCATAGAATATATCCAGTATTGTAGCTTGTCCATTCTGTTCTAATTTCTTTCAACTTGGCCAAAGCCTTGTTGCCACAGCAACCCCATGTCTGTCTTTTTGCTCATCCTATAATGCCCATCCTATAATGGTGACACTGCAGTGGCTCAAGTGGCTAAGACACTGACTGGGAGGTGGAAGGTCAGCAGTTCGATTCCCAAGTACTGCAGGACGGAATGAGTTCCCGTCTTTGTCCCAGCTCCTGCCAACCTAGCAGTTCAAAAGAAAGAAATTGCAAGTAGATAAAAAGGGACCACTTTGGTGGGAAAGTAACAGTGTTCTGTGTGCTCCGGTGTCTAGTTGTGCCTGCCACATGACCACGGAAACGTTTCTGGCTCTTCGGCTTGAAACAGAGATGAGCACTGAACCCTAGAGTCGGATACGACTGGCTTTCGAGCAAGGGAAACCTTTACCTATAATGCAAAAGTCCAATCCAAGAGAAAGTTCAAGCCAAGAGAAGTCCCTCTTCTCCAACAGTTAAGCATGCAGTTTGTGAAAGATTATTTCCATTTCGTTCAATTGGGCATTCCATTGGATATATTTGTAGTCCTGTACAGTCTGTATGTCTATAGGCTTATTACCAGGGTCCATTTGGACCCTAAAAGTAGGCCCTGATTAACAAATGGATTTTCTTTCCTGCCAGCTTTCTTCTTAATTAGCTATTAGCCACAGGTGAACAGCCAGTGGGATGGGGAGGTACTTCTGCTTATACTAAGAGCAGCAGAAAAACAATCATCTTGATCAATGTCAGAAGGCAGTTTTATCCTGAACCAGTGTTACACTGCTACAGATGCCCACCGGTGCCCGGGCACCAGTAGCAGAAATTCCCCCAGGCCATGCCCACTTGGCCGGCCACACCCACCTCCCTACCCCAGGCCATGGTGTAGGGAGGCCAAGTGGGTGTGGCCCACAGAGTTAGCCATTGCCATAGAGTTAGCCACGCCCATGGGGGTACTAATTTTTTTTGCAGCTCATCACTGTCCTGAACATATGTGTAAGAGAGAGAGAGAGTCATAGATACACATTAACTATGTACATGAATGTTTTATTCACTCCTACCCACTTACTAAAAACTCCAGCTAGTCATACAACATCTACAAGGTGTGAATAGCCATTGCAACTTCCACCCTTGTTCCATTCCTTCCATCTCGTAATTTAAGATGCTTCCTTCTAATCTTAGAGTATACTATAATGATGAGAAAAAATGTCTTATGGTATCAGTAGATCAACAATGTAAACAGTCTTCAATCTGATTCCCTTTTTCCATTTCTTTCACAGGCAAATATTTATCAAAATCAAACTGCATCTCCGAGGAATGCAAGTTACACAACCAATGTACAAATACTGGCTATTGTCCCATGAGAAACAATTGAGATATTCTTAAAGGCTGTAAGAGCTTGTTAAGACAATAGCTTATTTCGTGGAAACAGCTTTGTAGTAGTTGGCTAATATTCAGATTTCAAAATCCATTTATAACACTTACTAGCAGAGTTTGCCCGGCGTTGCCGGGCTGTTTTAAATTGTGTTGGAAGGTTTTTTTTCTTAATGCTTGTAAAGAAGAGGTTAGTCTGTAATTGTCATTTTTAAAATGTTTATTTATACACATTTTTTGTTGTCATTTGTTAAATAGATTGTATTGTTTTGACACTGTAAAGTAATAACATTTATCTTTGTAATTTTTCTAATGTATTTTTGAATATTTGTTTTAACAAATATGTTATTTTTTGTGACGATGCCGGGCTGTTATAAATTGTGATTAGTTTTTTTGGTGGTTGTTTTGTGGAGTAAAAAAAGATCAAAAGATGATATAATGTTTTTTTAAAAAAATTATTTAACCAAATAATGGTTTAGTATGTGACTGTTTTTTTTAATAGTTGTACCATAGGTAATAATTTTAGCAATGTCAAAGTACATGTTTTTTACATTTCATGTTTTTAAACTGTGTTAAGATGTTTTTGGTTTTTATGTGAGTTAAAACTCAACACAGGATTTTAGAAATCTTTTTATTTTATTTTTGTGACATATGTTTGTGATTTGTGTAAAAGTGTGATGTATTGTTATGTTTTTGACTTGTTTTTACTCTTGTGGCTTTTTGTTTGGGGCTGTTGTTTCTTTTTGAGTTGTTTTTACTATTCTGCCCTGCAGATGGGGCTGCTAGTGGTTTTCTTTTACTTTCACTGTTTTTTCTCTCTTGGCCTCTGGGTGGAGCTTCTTCCGGTACATAGTCTCTTTGTTTCTTCATTTCTGTTCCGGTCGTCGTGGAGGGAGGATGTGCTGGTGAGTTGTCTGGTTTTCTTTATTTTGGGGTTTTTCTTTGTTTTGCTTTTGTGGTGGTGGGCTGGGAGGTGTTTCTGTTTATTATGTTTTTTTTGGTTTAGTTTTCGGTTTGTTTAGTTTTAGGTGTGTACTTTGTGGTTTAGGTTTGTTTAGTTTTAGGTGTGTACTTTGTGTTTTTTTCGTGTTGTAGTTAGGTGTTTTATATGTGGGTTTGATGTTTTTGTTTGTGTATTTTGTGTTTTATTTATTTTTGTTTATTGAATTATTTTTGTTTTATTATTTTTAAATAGTTTTGGTGGTTACTTTTGTTGGCTGTTTTGTTGGTGGTTATGGGTAGTTTTGGCTGTAGTTCAGGTCGGAGGCTGCGCCCGGGTGAGTACCTCCGGGAGGAGAAGGCAGCGACTGGAGGCCTGTTCGCTGCCTTTGCTTCCTGGGTAATTGGTTTGCTTTCAAGGGTGGGTAAAGGCACAAGTACCTTTCCCCCCCTTGAAAGTGAAACACTTACTCGGGAAGTAAAGGCAGTGACTGGAGGCCCGTTCACTGCCTTTGCTTCCTGGGAAATTGGTTTGCTTTCAAGGGTGGTGGTGAAGGCACCAGTACCTTCCCCCCCCCTTGAAAGCGAAACACTTACTTGGGAAGTAAAGGCAGTGACTGGAGGCCCGTTAACTGCCTTTGCTTCCTGGGTAATTGGTTTGCTTTCAAGGGGGAGCGAAGGCACCAGTACCTTCCCCCTTGAAAGTGAAACACTTACTCTGGAAGAAAAGGCAGTGACTGGAGGCCCGTTCGCTGCCTTTGCTTCCTGGGGAATTGGTTCGCTTTCAAGGGGGGTGGGCGAAGGCACCAGTACCTTCCCCCTTGAAAGCAAAACACTTACTCGGGAAGTAAAGGCAGCGACTGGAGGCCTGTTTGCTGCCTTTCTTTCTTGTTGAATTGGTTTGCTTTCAAGGGTGGGCGAAGGCACCAGTACCTTCCCCCCTTGTTTTGGGGGGTATTTTTGTGGCTTGTTTGTTTTGCGTGGCTGTGAGGCGCTGCGTTTTGTATTTTTATTTTTTGTGTGCCAGCTTCCTCAGTGTTCTGCGTGCTCATGGCGTGCAGGACTCTGGGGCTTGTAGTTTTGCGTTTGGGGTTTCCATTTGTGTAGCAGTTTTTTCTGTGGCTTGATTTTGATTGGCTGCAACGCATTTCCCAATGTTCTTTTTGCTTGCGCCTCTCAGCTGTGGCGCGGTGTGGTGCAAAGAACGTTGGGAATTGAAGTCTTTTCTTTTTGTTTGCGTTCGTGGGACTCCTGCCCCACTGGCGCATTTCTCAACCCGACAGTTACCTCTAAACTGGGTTCGGGCGAGTGCACGAATGCTCAGTATGACCAGGTATGGCCAGGTGCGGGATCCTTTGTCACATTACAGCAGTTAACGCTTGGATTTATAGGTATAGATTATAGTAAAAAGCTTCCAGTGAAGAGATTTACTAGCTCTACCCATGTAATCTGACACCAAGTGTCCTGAAGTTTAGTGATTATATTTTCTATAGAATTGCATAGAACAGAACAAGAAATGCTGTTTTTTAAGAAGAACGTTTTGCTTTATTCATTAGTTCTCAGCAGCCATGTTGCAAGATGGTATTGTGGATGCAGCGGGCAGAGAGCTGAGCGGGCTGAAGAGGATGGTGGAGGACAGGGGCGCCTGGAGGAAAATGGTCCATGGGGTCAAAAAGGGTTGGAATCGACTGTGTGACTGAACAACAACAACAGGGGATGCAGTGGCTCAAGTGGTTAAGACACTGATTGGGAGGCAGAAGGTCAGCAGTTCAATTCCCAAGTGCTGCATGTCAGAATGAGCTTCTGTCTTTGTCCTAGCTCCTGCCAACCTAGCAGTTTGAAAGCAAGAAATTGCAAGTAGATAAACAGGGACCACTTTGGTGGGAAGGTAAACAGTGTTCTGTGTGCTCCGGTGTCTAGTCATGCCTTACAGATTTCCACAGAAACATCTGCAGAAGCAGCCAGCACTGGGTCTTTGGCTTTGAAACAGAGATGAGCACTGAACCCTAGAGTCAGATACGACTGACTTTCGAGCAAGGGACACCATTACCTTTTACCTTTATTGTTAGCATTAACAATAGGTCAGAAAAATAGAGGGAATACTATCTGATGCCTCCTAGCAGCCACACGTGATGTTTCATCTTTAAAATGTTTGTGCACATGAAAGGCAAAACAAGAGAACTAGTTGTGAGTTCGATCCTGACAGAATCCATGGTTGACTCAGACTTCCATTCTTCCAAGGTCGGTAAAATGAGTAGCCAACATGTTGGGGGCAAAATGCTAATTAACTTGTGAACTGTCCAGAGAGTGCACAAAGTGCAAATGGGTGGTATATAAGTGTAATTGCTTTGCGTTGATGACCCATGGCATTGGCAAAAAAGAAAAAAGAAAGAAAAAAGAAAGAGGAAGGAGTGATGAGAAAGGAGATTAAAATAAATATGTGCAGTGAAAATAAAAACAATTAAGTTGATAACTGGAGAAATGTAATGTAAACAAATAAATAAGAAAATTGGACAGAGAGGCAAATAGAGAAAAGGATGATAAACAGACAGACATCATGCATGTCCTTAGAGTCCACTGGTCAAATGGGCAAGTGTTCTACCATCAGTTGTTCAATTCTGCCCTTTCTGTCAGATTTGAGGTGCTTTTGCAAGACTAGGCTTCAGGCTACTGCTTTAATCTCAGTCTTTAAAATGTGTCTCAGTCTTGGCTTTCAGGCAGACCCCTTTGAGAATCTGTAGGCTGCCTGTCAGGTCATTTCCCTCAGCTCCATCTCTTGAGGTACAGTTGCCCTTTGGTTTCTGCCTTGATTGGCCCTGCATGTTGTACAGGTATTTTTGGTATTTTTGGTTTATTTGTCATTAATACTTTCAGGGTTTTTATCAAACTTATTTCAGGATATTGTATTATGTGTATTTTCATGTTTATTATGTTGCAGATTCTTGACAAAGACACGAAATATCCCTTTATCAGGAAGGATATCGAATCCCCCTTTCTGCACCGTTCTACTCATTTCAGGATCCGCGTTCTCCAGGATACTTGGGCACTTTTTCATTTATTACCTCTTACATGTGGGACTTATTTCCTATGCAGGATTCTTCCCTATGATGGACTAGTGTTTTCACATGATGGACTTGTGGTTCTTTCACACGCGTGTTCATACTTATTGCTGGGACTAGCTTTCGTTGCTCCTACATTGTATTTTTGTCTATGTGTTTGAATCACAGTCCTGAACATAATTTGTATATATCATTATTCGTGATCTTTACTGTACCTTAAGATGTATTTCTGACTATATTGCTTAGTATATGATTGTCCTTTTTGACATGATTTACTGATTGATTTTTAGATGTACTTTTTAGACGTACTACTTGGCTATTTAGCCTTTATTGCCTTTCTTACCGACAGCTCTCTGTACCGCGGTAATTCCGAACGCTTCATTCTATTATTAAATCTATTGTTCATTGCTTACTTTGGGTGTCGGCATTTGCCTCCTGTTCCCCCCTTGATTGGCCCTGAGGCATTAATTTTTAGCACCCCGGTAGCTCATTAACTGCACAGGAAACACCGGACATGTTCTGTTTTATTTTATTTTTAAAAATGCAATATATCAATATATAGCAGTGTCTTCATTCTGTCAATTTTGAGCTGCTGGACTGAAAAATATTACATTTATTTTAACAACAATCATTTTAAAAAAGCATGAAGCATCATATTTCCAAATATCCAAGAGTTATTTGGATTCATTTTTACACTCATCATTTTACTCATATTTGTAATGTTTTCCATAAAGGTACATGGCATAATTTAAAATATGTTGCACTTGAATATTTATTGTGGTAACTTTTTATGTTTTTGTAATATAGTGTAGGCTGAGTCAGGGCCCCTTTGAACTGTGTGGTTAGATGAGAAACCCCCAAGATAAACGTAATTTAGATGTGGATGTGAATATAAAAATTCAAAGATGACTGGATAGCTTGGTGGTTAAGGTGTCTGGCTGTTTATCCAGATGCTGGTACTTTGATTCCTCACAGAGCTTATTGCAAGAAGAGTCAGCCTTTGTACTTGTAGGCAAGCTGCATTGTCCCATGTAAGAAGGGAATTGCAAATCACTTTGATGCATTCTCTTCCTAGAAAACTCTGGAAAAGGTCACCATAAATCATAACTGATTGACAGAATGCAACAATAAGTATAGAAACATCTTAATTCAATTGTGTAAAAATTGTTTTCACCATCCATCATAACATATAGCTGCGGCTATCAAAAAGAGGCATTCAAAAACACAAGTGTAATTGTTCTCTAAAAAATGGTCACTTAGCAAAAATTTGCTTTTTCATGTATTCCAAGAGTTCAATTCTTATTAGGGCCCTGTGCAGAGTGAAAGCAAATTAGTGTATACGTCCTCTAGAATTATGCTTCAGCCTTCCAGGATTTTGGAGGGAAATTTTACTTTTATTTAATGACATGAGAGACAACGACAGCCTCCATTTAAATGACCACAGTTTGTTTTAAGAACAAGCATATGTTAGGAATAGGACCATCTGAAATTTAAGTGAATAAGTTGGAACAAGTGTACTATAAAAGCCTCATCTGGGAAGAACCTCTGAAGAATCTCACTGAAGACTTTCCCTGATTAAGAGTGATTTTTCGATGTTCTCAGTCACCCCAATTACTTCACTGATCTATAGTAACATGATTTGTAAAGGGTTCAAAATTATAATTCAGTATTATGGCTAGATGTAAACCCTGCCCTTTGAACTTTGCTTTTCAGTTTTGTTCTACACAGTAATACCTTGGGTAACACTAAAACTTGGTTCCACAAGTCTTAGCATTATCCGATTTTTAGCGTTATCCAATGCATGCATTGCATTGGATAATGCTTAAAAAAGTGAGTCTGGCCGCTTCCCTTCCCAGAGGGCCGGCGGGTGTCTCTGCACTCACCCTCCAGCCCTCCCGGGAAGAGAACCATCCAAGCGAAAGGCAGTGGCCAAACAGAGCACCCATTCGGCCACTGCCTTCTGGAGAAAATTTGCATCATTACCTGATTTTGCATCATTATACAAAATTTGCATTATTATCCAAAATTTGCATCATTATCTGATTTTAGCATTATCCGATGCATTCGTTCTCCGAGGTATTGCTTTAATTGAAAAAAGCATTTTTGGTCCTCACCAAAATATACTTGTCATAATAATTTGTTTATTTTGTAGTAATTATGGTGGGGTGTAGCAAGACTAGGGACTGTGGTGGCTTAGTGCTTAAGAGGTTGAACTTGATGACTAGAAGGTCGGCAGGTCAGCAGTTTGAGACCTGAGTGCTGCATGACAGAGTGAGCTTCCATCTCTGTCCCAGCCCCTGCCAACCTTGCAGTTCGAAAGCAAGAAATTGCAAGCGGATAAATAGATACCACTTTGGTGGAAAGGTAAATAACTGAGTCATTATTGCTGAAGGGTGATATTCAAACATAACTATAAGTAATCTGAAAATAAGTCTTTCCTAAGTTCTATTTTACTCTTTAAAATACTCAAAATACTGATAATGATGGTGAATGGTTTTGTTTCATTTTCTTGAATACTTTTTTTTAAAAAAAAAATCTTGAACACTTTCCAGCAAAGGATGAAAATGGAATAGAAACACAGCTTGGTGGATACACCAAGCTCCAATTTCTTCTTTTCCAATATGTATACCTAATTAAAAAGAATTTTCAGTGTATCTTAAGCAGGAAAAAAATCAACCCAGTCATTTTAAAAAAGCAAAATGTATATTGCTTTCCCCAGTTCATTTCCAAAATTTCACAATCCATTATAAAGCAACCAATTAAAAGTTTTCCTCCATGAATATGCAAGGGGAAGGACACTCTGAAGGTCAGGGACAAGACAGAAGGAGGGGCCCTACTTCAGCAAATCTACCCTGAAGTATTTCTATCTGTCCTTTCCAAAAACATGTACTATGGACAGGTTTGTTTTTTAATGAAATCTGAAACTAGGCTACCTAATCCAGCATCAAAGAAAAGCTGAGGAGCTCAGAGTTGTTTACCCAAACAGTTCAGTGCATGAAGAATCTGTGAGACAAACTACAGGTAAAAGAAGGCTTTTCTTAAACACAATGACAAGCTTTCAAGTTGGCTATTCCTAGGGATATTTCAAAAACAGATGAGACAAATCAATGATTAAAACTTCATTCAGATTTGTTATGTTGACATGATTGACTGATTAAAGAAGCTAGAACTATGCATTTGCAAGACATGAACAGGGCTGCTAATTATAGAAACCTTGTGGCTTAAGTGGCTAAGATGCTGACGGAGGCAGGAGGTCAGCAGTTCGATTGAGTACTGCAGGATGGAATGAGCTGCCGTCTGTTGCAATGGCCCACGGAGGGGGTCACCTGATGTGGTAATGGCCAATGGAGGTTCGGAATGACTGGCCGCAATGGAAGGCACGTGAGACGAATGTGCGGTGAAAGTCCAGTCCCGATTGGCTCGGGTGGTCTGTATCTATTACCCTGCCTCGGGATCTTCTGTGCATAGTTTGCTCATGACCCCGTTACAGAAGGCTATGCATACGTGGCATTTTGTTGGCCAAGTTACATTTGCCAGCTCTAGGAAGTTACTCGGAAGTTTGCTGAGTATCTTGGACCCTGCTGGGAAACTAATTAACAGGGTTGGCGACACCCATTGTTTCTGCCTTATCTCAGAGTCTTGGCTATGTTGACTCCGGATAACTGGACTTAATAATGTCTGGCATGGCTAGTTTGCTCAACTAAGCCCACAACCAGGAGTAAGATAATGGTGAATTAACTTGGGTTCATCACCTCATGACTTTTGCCCTACTTCTCTCAGAGCTGCCAGCCAAGGCAATATGAATCACCCCATAACTATCAATATAGCCCGTACCCCGATTGCCTTTCCATCAAGGTCCGGTTGGTACTCAAGCTGTGTGCTAGCGAGCGAACACATCGGGAAAGGTTTTGGCCAATTACGAACGCGGGCAAGCCACAGCCATCTTTGTCCCAGCTCCTGCCAACCTAGCAGTTCGAAAGCAAGACATTGCAAGTAGATAAATAGGGACCCCTTTGGTGGGAAGGTAACAGTGTTCCGTGCGCTCTGGTGTCTAGTCATGCCTGCCACATGACCATGGAAACATCTGCAGAAGCAGACAGTGCTGGCTCTTCGGCTTTGAAACAGAGATGAGCACTGAACCCTAGCGTCGGATACGACTGGCTTTCGAGCAAAGGAAACCTTTACCTTTACCTGTTGGGTTGCAGTAAGTAAAGAGTGGTAGGGGCCATAGTGGCTTAGGGGTTAAGATGCTGAGCTTGATGACTGTGGTCATGTGACAGGCATGACTAGACACTGGAGCAGTACCTATTTATCTACTTGCAATTTCTTGCTTTCAAATTGCTAGGTTGCCAGGAGCTGGGACAGAGATGGGAGCTCACTCCATTGTGCAGCACTTGGGTCTTGAACTGCTGACCTACCAACCTTCGAGTCATCAAGTTCAGCAACTCAACCACTAAGCCACCACAGTCTCATTAAGCATTTTAGACATCTACAAAAAGCATATATTTCAGAAAACTGATGAGTCATTTTTATAGACTAACAAGAAAATTGCATATTGCACCTAATGTTATTCAGGCCCTATAAAAAAGACACTTAAATGTCAGGAAGAGTGGGTTACATTAATCTTCAACTTACAGTGCATGTACAAGTACGTACATACATACTTACTTCTGATAGACACACAGTGGCTGAAATTGAATATGTTCCAATTAAAATAGACCCATTAACTCCATGGAAAATTATAAACTTACTCACCAGATCCTGAGTGATTGAATTAGCCTACTATGGTTGTAACTTACTACCAGACTTTCCTCCATTGGATTATACAGACCGTTTATGGTTTCCCCTCTTTGGTTTGCCATGCAAAACAAAATACCAGCAGCAAAGTTATGTTCCCCAACATAATTTGGTTAGTCAATGAAATGAAATATCTGTTCTCCCCGCCCCCCTCAGTCATTTACTTTTATTCAGCAGCTGTCATTTTTATTTAGTATCGGATGCTCATCTTTCAGAAAGGTAGTGATTATTAAATGGTCTTTAAAATTTCTGGCATTATTTGGAAGCATTGACGTGCCACATAACACTATATTATGCAATGCTCCACTGTGTGGAATAGGAACTACGTTCATATCCCTGTCATTAGTTCACGAGTGTGGATTTTATTGTAATCTTCCTTTGCTTCTATTGTGACTGCTGAAGCCCGGAAGCTCTTAATTTCTGTCACCTAATCATTCTGCCATAAAATGTATATGAACTTTCCCTGACCCTTCCATTTATTCTTCCAAATTAATAATGCAAAGGCTAGAGTTATTCAGTGGGGTGACACAAAGAGGAAGTCACAATGCAGTTTTTAAATGTTGCTACTGCCTATATGGCCAAAAATACATCACGGTAAATTTTGAAGTTGGGGAGATTAATTCCACCCTCATTTGATTGGCTCTAGTAACTTCTTGTATGTGAGGGTTTTGATCTCTGTCCTTTACATACATTCAGAATAATGGGTGAAGAGCATTTAAAAGAGAAAAGATACTATATATATACTATATTTATACTATATTTTATATTCTATATTTTAAAAGGGAAAAGATTATATATTCTTAACCATCAAGGACATCGGGTCGGGTCGGGGTTATGTCGGGGTCTGTTTTCTGATGCTACCGTGGACACTGAGTCAAGGGGCTCTGACACAACGTTGAGTCAAATGACTCTGTCAGGATCGCTAAGCACTGAATCGGATCTATGTTGAATTGCTGTATTATTGATTTATTATTATGTATTTTTTGCTGAATTTTTGTATATTACATTTGATGGATTATAATTTTTGATCTGATTTTATGTTATGTATTTGTACTGTAGATTAGTTTAATTTTGTATGTGTGGATTGTTTTTGGATTGTTTATTGTATATTTTTTTACCCTGTTGTAAACCGCTTTGAGTTATCGCATGATAAGGAAAGCAGTATATAAATGTGAAAGTAAAGTAAAGAGTTTTCTGAGATTGTGTAGTGTTAGCCCCCATTGCTTCTAAACAAGGAGAGGGGCTTGCCTGCACTTTAAAAATATTTTTTTCCATAAATGTAAATTATTAGTTTCCAAATCTTCTGTGATATTTTAGTAATTTTACTACAGGTTTAAGGCTGCTATTCTTGTAAATGTCTGGAAGGATAGCACCCATGTGATGTAGGTGTGCTGGTACCCATTGGAATGGCCAGCCCCAGTATATCTCGTTTATGGAAGTTCATCACATTGGCATGCCTATTGATTTGTCCTGACTTATTTTGTACCCTCAACTCTTTCAAAAATAGCTTATTAAGTCCATTAGTCATTGACTTAATTGTGGGGGTTTACTTAATAGAAGCAGCAGCACATCATCTGCATAGACTACATTTGGGTTCTTTCATTAGTGATTCTTCTTCTTTTGTGTCCCAATCAAAATGAAGCCACTTTTTTCGCTTTGTCGTTGGCCAAACTTAAGTCCTCATCAGGGCATGTTTCTGGCAGTAATTAGCAGTCCAGTAAATGAGCCAGATTCTGTATCTTTCCACATTCCCACAGTGTGTTGTTGTCCGCCAGCAGCCCCCACTTGAGCATGTTGGTACATTTAGGAACTCCAACCTTCAGCCTATTCATGGTCCTCCAAGTGATGTGGGAAGGTTGAGTTCCTCAACTATATCCTCCTTGTATAGTGATTTATCTAGATAGACTTGAGATGGATAGATAGGCTGTTCAACTTATGTCACTTCCATGTTCCCACCACCCATTTACTTCCTTCCTCCTTCCCTGTATTTCTCTGTTACATGTTTTTGTATTGTGTTGTTGATTTTTTGTAATATAAATGACCTGCAAGGTGTAGAAGTAATTGTTGTTGTATGTGTAGAAGGAAATGCTGAGGAAGAAGAGGTAGTCTAGCATAAAATATAGATGCATTCTTGTATCTTTAAAAATAAAATAAAAATTAAAGTTAAAAAAAGAATACTGTGAGTCCTAGAGAACTTCAGTGGCACTTTTCAAAAATATTATCTTTTGTTTCAAATTGATTGAGAAGGATTGAAATTCACATGGAACAAATTTTGGGCACAGAGTTGATTTACACACCATACACCATGGGTTTGGCTATCACAGAATAAATCACTGTGGTTGTGACTTTTGGACAATTTTGAAAGTTGTTTGGATACTTTCATGGAAAATGGTAGCAAAGAAGAAGGATGGATACTATACGATGTGATGGCTATACAGTATAGTCCTTCTATTTCCAAACATATTATCCTTCTGTGTTAGTTGCTGGGGAGCATGAATGAAAGGGCACTGATGATTCCTCTCCTGATTGTGGACTTCTCATAGACATCTCCTTGGCCTCTGGTAGATAAAAAAGACAGAATCCAGAGTCAATTGATATGATCCAATCTTAACACACATCATGCCCTCCTCCTGTACTTTAGCTTCCAAGAAAACCAACAAGGGTGTTACTCCAGAATCCCAACAAAAGCAATACAGTTTTGGATGAACTACAAAGAGCCTAGGGAGACCTGGGTTCAAGACCACAAACCTGCTAAAACTGGGGAGAAAATTTGTGAATTTTACTCCTTAGGGGGAAGGCAGGATCTAAATATGATCAATAGTAATCATTGTCATTGTCGTTGTTGTTGTTGCCGCCGCCGCCGCCGCCGCCACCACCACCACCACCATCATCATCATCATCATCATCATCATCATCATCATCATCATCATCATCATCATCACCTCGCTATATCAGTACAAGAATCAAGTATGGTAGATATAAGGAAATCTCTAGCCATTGCTGCTTATATTGGCATACCTGTCAAGTACCCCGGATTGGCCGGGATTTCCCATATTTCCACGCTGATTTTCTCCATTTCCCACCCGGAGCTGCCACTACCCCGTAATTTGGCAGCAGGGGGAAAGGAGTTACTGCGCATCCCTTCTGTGCAGGTCCTTTCTACACATGCGTAGAACCCTTCTGCGCAGAAGGGGATGTGTAGAAGCCTTCTACGCATGCGTAGAAGTGAGCTGCGCAGAACGATTCTGTGCTGGTCCATTCTACGCATGCGTAAAAGCCTTCTACGCATGTGTAAAAGCCTTCTACGCATGCGTAGAATGGACCTGAGCAGAAACGTTCTGCGCAGGTCCCGTAATCTCCGGAGCTGCGCTTGACAGGTATTATATTGGCTGCCAGAAGAAGGGAATTGCTTCTTCTTTCTAGTGGAGGCTAGTGGAGATGCTGAAGGCCCTGGTTTGTATATGAGACCACATTTAAGACAGCAGTGTGTTGATCAGCATTGCAGAAGGAAGAACTATAACTCAGTGGTAGATGCACAAATCTGAGGTTCAATCCTCAGCATCTCCACATAAGAGCTGGAGGAATTTGTTCCTTGAATTCCGAAGAGCTGCTGCCAGTCAGCTTGGACAATATTGGGCTAGATGGGTTGAAGGTTTGACTCAGGATAAGACGGGTTGCTATGTTTCTAGATTAAGATGAGATTTAATGGTATTTTTCAATTGATATTTCTGGAATATTACATCTTTCTCTGGAAAAAAGAATAGTAAACAAAAGGCAAATTTAACAAAGTTATTATCCAAGGTTCTCGTTTAATTTGGCTTAGCCAATTTGGCAGGCTTTGCTAGATAAAATAATTAATCCGGAGTTTTGTTTAATCAATATTTAGGTTTATACCTGCGCCAAACCCTGAGGCTTTGTAGGTTGTTCAATTAAAGCATAATGATTCCTACCCTGATGGGAAATAAATTATTCCACTAATGAATTAACCCTTCTAAATCTGTCTGGTAGTAGCTAGGTCTGAACAAAGTATTTAGCTAAAAGGTCAATGCTGTATTGAAAGGTTCTCCCATAATAGTTTATTTTCCTTCACTCCTCTACACACTTTAAGAAAGAATGTTTTAAAGAATGCTGGAAAGTGTCATTATTGGATTACAACTCAGGTAAGCATGGGGACTCTGAGAATATACACAAAAAAGTAACATACAACTACTGCTTTACACTAGATCAGGTTAGAAGTAGACACAAATCTATCCATTTTATGTTTTCTTGCATTGGAATTTTCAAAAATCTCAAGCTTTTTCATCCCTCAAACAAAGAAATTAGTTCTGGCAAAGTCATTTTAAGAAATAGATGTAAACTCATTTCTTAAAATCTGCACTGCCTAATCCCAGAAGTACACTGTTGTTTCCATGGAAAAAATAGGGATATTTGTTTCTGAAGGGAAAAATGAAATTTTCTGAATTTTTCTCACCATTAGATGAAATTATGACAGTTTGTGCATTCTTCTTATTTTGGCACTTGAGTGCAAAAACCTGTAGAAGGTCATTGGTTCTTTTTTTGCACAGAGCCCTTGCATTTGCACAGAAAAAGCCATTAATTTTGTTTTTTGCACAGAAGCAATGACTGGAATGTATTAATGTTCAAACAAAGTTTATTTAGTTTGCCATGTCTATTTGCAGCAAATTGATGATGCACTGGGACACATCTTGGTTGTACAATCAGGCACACAGCCAGACATGCAACTGAGATGTGTCCTGATACCTTGCTAATTAGCTAGGATTAGCAACAGCTAGTAATGCAAACCTTACATTGTCAATAGGATTTTAGATATGCTCCTTATTTTGTTTTGTTTCTTGCTGAGGGTGGGGGGAGTCTCCTTTTTTCACTCTTATGTAGTAGTGAAAACCCTCCCAGTAGTTGCCAACCCTTTGTTGTTGTTGTTGACAAAGTGCACCTATCTGTTAAAATGTTCCTTTTCATGAAGGAGAACATAATTTGTGCGTATTTCTTACATTCTAAGGAAATAAATATATTTTTGCAGAAATTGCTTAGTGGCAGAAATATTTTTAAAGCTTTCTTGCTTCATTTGAAGTTAAGTTTTATACTTAGAGTTAGGATGTGTCATGACTGTTGAATAAATTGGGTTCCCAATCTGGTTTCTGTGAAATTGATGTAAGGTTACATGGTGTTTGAGTTGATGTGCACGTCCATTGTGAAAACTTGAGCCATCTATTTTTTTCTCTGTAGTATATTGCTATATTGAACTATACTGGCTTCTCAATTGTTTCTTTTAAAACTCAAATGGCAATTGTGTGTTTTGTGTGCTGCATTTTGGTATGTTGTACAGAAGTTGTTGCTCCTGGTTTAAAGTATGAATTTTTGTATCTTTTGAAAAAATATTTTACGTTTATAGTGCTATTATATTATACTAAGTGGTATAGCAACAGCACATGAAATATTCAGCACAGAAGTGTCATAGTGCTATAATTATAACAGATCAAAAATTATCTGGTTTCTTAAAAGTCTGTTATCTTTATGGGGAAACCAAAAGAAGCAATACACCAATACATGTGTTCATACACCCTTAATTGAAAGAAAATACAGTAATTAGGAAACTGGTGCAAAATGCATGCCCTATGGCAGGTGGTTTAAAATAACCCACATTTTGACAAGATAATGCACACTTCATCTGTCAGTTTTATATTCTTCAATATTTGAATAGATTCTAAACCTGCCAAAACCAATGTAGATGTAGGAATCTCTACTAATGTAGATGAATACAGCGACATTTTATACAGTAACTCTTTCATGATGACTTTCTTCTCCTTTCTTGTGACAAAGTTTTTTAGACATCCCTGCACCTGACTTGTCTGTTATTGCTTTGGATGCAGAAGAACCCTTTACCCGTGACAAGACCGCACCATCCAGTCCTTTTGGTGCTTTCATGAGTAGACAAAGTGATTGAATAAAGCTTTGTTTTTACCTCTGAGGGTGAAACCAAATTCCTTTCATCATCACTATCAATAGGACCTCTGTCAGCTTTTCCATTGACTTCAATGGGATGTTTACCGTTGCATGGAGAAAATCTGTGTTTTTCTTGAATTGAAATCAAGAAAAACACAGATTTTCTCCATGCAACGGTAAACTCCATTGGATCTGATGAGATTATGGAGTTATAGAGATGTATAGGATTGCATTGTAATTGGGTCTTAATTTAATCACAGAGGTTGTTGTTGTTGTTGTTGTTCAGTCGCACAGTCGACTCCGACCCTTTGCGACCCCATGGACCATTTTCCTCCAGGCGCCTCTATCCTCTACCATCCCCCTCAGCCCTCCCAGCTCTGTGCCCATTGTGTCTATAATACCATCTAGCCATCTCATCCTTGGCCTCCCCCTTCTTCTTTTGCCCTCCACCTTTCCCAACATCAATGCCTTCTCAAGTGAATCCTCCCTTCTCATTTGATGTCCAAAGTATTTTAGCTTCATCTTTACTACTTGACCTTCCAATGAGCAGTCAGGGTTGATTTCTTCTAAGATTGACCTATTTGTTCTCCTCGCTGTCCAGGGGACTCTCAAAACCCTCCTCCAACACCACATTTCAAAGGCATCTATTCTTCTGCGTTCAGCCTTCCTAATTGTCCAGCTCTCACATCCATACATTACTACTGGGAAAACCATTGCTTTGACTATTCTAATTTTTGTTTGCAATGTAATGTCTCTGCTTTTCACTATGTTCCCCAGGTTTCTCATCGCTTGTCTCCCAAGAATCAGTTGCCTTTTTATTTCATGGCTGCAATCCCCATCTGCAGTGATCTTTGATCCTAAGAAAGTAAAATCTGTCACTGCTTCTACTTCTTCCCCGTCTATTTTCCAGGAACTGATGGGGCCTGTTGCCATTATCTTGGTTTTCTTGATATTGAGTCTCAAGCCAGCTTTTGCACTCTCCTCCATCAGCCCAATCAAGAGATTCTTTAGGTCTTCCTCACTTTCTGCCATTAGGGTGGTATCGTCTGCATATCTCAGATTATTGATGTTTCTCCCAGCGATTTTAATCCCATATTGTGATTCCTCCATCCCTGCACTGCGCATTATGTGCTCTATGTATAGGTTGAATAAGCATGGTGACAAAATGCAGCCTTGTCTTACTCCTTTTCCTATTCCAAACCACTCTGTTATTCCATGTTCTGTCCTAACTGTTGCTTCTTGGTTCATGTACAGATTTCTCAGGAGGCATATGAGGTGCTCTGGTATTCCCATCTCTTTAATTACTTGCCACATCTTGTTGTGGTCCACACAGTCAAATGCCTTAGTGTAGTCAATAAAACAAAAGTAAACTTGTTTCTGGTATTCCTTTGTTTTCTCCATGATCCAGCATATGTTGGCGATGTGGTCTCTAGTCCCCCTGCCTCTTCTGAAACCAGCCTGCACCTCTGGTAATTCTCTCTCCACATGCTGCTGAAGTCTGTCCTGTATTATCTTGAGCATCACCTTGCTGGCATGTGGGATGAGCGCGATTGTTCGATAATTTGAACATTCTTTGGCATTGCCCTTTTTTGGGATTGGGACGTATACTGATCTTTTCCAATCCTGTGGCCACTGTTTTGTTTTCCAAATCTGCTGGCATATTGAATGCAGTAATTTGACGCCATCATCTTTTAGCGCTTTGAAAAATTCAACTGGGATACCATCATCTCCACTAGCTTTGTTGTTTGCAGTGCTCTTTAGGGCCTTTATGACTTCACTCTCCAGGATGTCTGGCTCAAGTTCAATTTCTTCATCATTGTGATTATCAGGAGTGTTGAGGTCCTTTTTGTAAAGTTCCTCTGTGTACTCTTTCCATCTTTTCTTAATTTCTTCTGCATCAGCTAGCTCCTTTCCGTCTTTGTCCCTTATCATGGTCATTTTTGCTTTAAATGTTCCCTTGATTTCCCCAATTTTTTTGAAAAGATCTCTGGTTCTGCCTCTTTTGTTGTTTTCCTCCATTTCTCTGCACTGTTCTTTTAGGTAGTTTTCCTTGTCTCTCCTTGCTTTTCTTTGAAATTCTGTGTTCAAATGGTTGTAGTTTTTCCTTTCTCCTTTGACTTTTGAGTTCCTTCTTTCCTCTGCTATTTTAAGAGCCTCATCAGACAACCACTTTGCTTTCTTACTCTTCTTTTCTTTTGGTATGGTTTTCTTTGCTGCTTCCTGCATGATGTCCCTCATCTCCGTCCATAATTCTTCCGGTACTCTGTCTACCGAGTCTAAGCCATTAAATCTGTTCATCACCTCTATCGTGTATTTTTTAGGCATGCTGTCTAGGTGATATCTTTCTGGTCTCCATGTTTTCCCTATTTTCTTTAGTCTAAGCCTGAATTTTGCGATCAGTAGGTTGTGATCTGAGCCACAGTCTGCTCCAGGTCTTGTTTTTGCTGACTGTATGGAGGTTCTCCATCTTTGGCTGCAGAGTATGTAGTCAATCTGGTTTCGGTGTTGGCCATCTGGTGATGTCCAT
The DNA here is from genome assembly GCA_035047345.1 of Bradypodion ventrale. Taxonomy (NCBI): domain Eukaryota; kingdom Metazoa; phylum Chordata; class Lepidosauria; order Squamata; family Chamaeleonidae; genus Bradypodion; species Bradypodion ventrale. The sequence continues at coordinate 17,484,550 of JAWDJE010000003.1, read as the reverse complement.
GTGTAAAGTCGCCTCTTGTGTTGCTGGAAGAGAGTGTTTGCTATGACCAGTGCGTTCTCTTGGCAGAACTCTATCAATCTTTGCCCTGCTTCATTCTGTGTTCCAAGACCAAATTTGCCTGTTATTCCCTCCAATTTTTGATTTCCTACTTTGGCATTCCAGTCTCCTAATATAATTTGGACATCATTTCTTGGTGTCTGTTCTATGAGGTGTTGTAAGTCCTCATAGAACTGGTCCATTGTGGCTTCATCTGCACCAGTGGTTGGTGCGTATATTTGAATCACAGTGACATTGAAAGGTTTGCCTTGAAATCTGACTGACATCATTCTGTCATTTTTGAGATTGTATCCCATTACTGCTTTTCTCACTCTTTTATTGACAATTATGGATACTCCATTTCTTCTAAGGTTTTCTTGCCCGCAGTAGTAGATATGATGGTTTCCAGAGCTGAATTCGCCCATCCCTGTCCATTTGAGCTCACTGATGCCCAAGATGTCAATGCTTATTCTTTCCATCTCGTTTTTTACCACTTCCAGTTTTCCTTGATTCATAGACCTCACATTCCATGTCCCTATGCAGTATTGTTCCCTGCAACACTGTATTTCTCCTCCTCCTTTCGTATCCCTCCCCCTTTTCAGATCTGCTGTGCTGAGCATCCCCTTGTTTTGCCTTTTGTTTTGGTCCATAGGGTTCTCTTGGCAAACTTTGTGGCGTGCCTTGCGATCAGTAGGTTGTGATCTGAGCCACAGTCTGGCTCAGTCTCTACGCCAGTCTTTTCCCATCACACATGTTATCACAGTTTAAACAGTTTTAAAACAAAGTATTATCATGCACAATATCACAGTTTATCACATAGTATCAAAGTAAAAGTTGAACTAATTAATGAAAGGGAAAGAAAGAAAGAAAGAAAAAGTCCACTATATCAAGTCTCTATGTAAGTCAGTTTCTTGTACAGTCACTATGTCAGTTGCCATAAGCCATCTATGTTTAGTCAACTATTTTATTTCAGTTCGATTACTTATCCTTTGCATGCACACAGCAGCTCTTGCCTCTCTTCGGCCGCATGGAGTCGGTCAAAGGCGCCAGCTCGGACCTCGCTGTGATGGTGGTTGTGGATGGTATCTCTTGGGGGTGGTCGGGGGTCTCCGGAAGTGTCCTTATCTCTGGCCCCAGGTCTTTGGATGGGGAGGGAGGGGCAAGATCCTTTACTCACCTCCCCCTTGGGCCTCTCTGGATGGCAAATGGGCAGTAGAGCTGGGCCTTCCTGAAGCCTTTTCTTCCTCTCCAGGCTCAGGTCTTTGGATGGGGAGGGAGGGGCAGGATCCTTTACTCACCTCCCCTGTGGGCCTCTCTGCATGGAATGAGCAGTAGAGCTGGGCCTTGCTGATTCCTTTTTCTTCCTCTCTAGGCCCAGGTCTTTGGATGGGGAGGGAGGGGCAGGATCCTTTACTCACCTCCCCTGTGGGCCTCTCTGCATGGAATGAGCAGTAGAGCTGGGCCTTTATGATTCCTTTTCTTCCTCTCTAGGCCCAGGTCTTTGGATGGGGAGTGAGGGGCAGGATCCCTTTACTCACCTCCCCTGTGGGCCTCTCTGCATGGAATGAGCAGTAGAGCTGGGCCTTTATGATTCCTTTTCTTCCTCTCTAGGCCCAGGTCTTTGGATGGGGAGGGAGGGACAGGATCCTTTTACTCACCTCCCCTGTGGGCCTCTCTGCATGGAATGAGCAGTAGAGCTGGGCCTTGCTGATTCCTTTTTCTTCCTCTCTAGGCCCAGGTCTTTGGATGGGGAGGGAGGGGCAGGATCCTTTACTCACCTCCCCTGTGGGCCTCTCTGCATGGAGTGAGCAGTAGAGCTGGGCCTTGCTGATTCCTTTTTCTTCCTCTCTAGGCCCAGGTCTTTGGATGGGGAGGGAGGGGCAGGATCCTTTTACTCACCTCCCCTGTGGGCCTCCAGAGGAGTAGTGGAATAAGACGCCGCTGCCGCCGCCACCAAGCCACCGCACCTCCCCGCCATAACTCCCTGCCGTACCTCCCTGCCCCCTCCACTGGCAGTGAGTTCAAAAGGAACCTCCTGTGGTCCAGGAGGCTCTAAAAAGCTGACGCCGCTGATGCCACCAGTGGAAAGTTCAAAAGGAGCCTCCAGGAGGCTCTAAAAAGATGGCAACGATGCTGAGCTGCTGCGCCTCCCCGCTGCGCCTCCCTGCCTCCCCTCCTCCCTGCCCCCTCCACCAGCAGGGAGCTTAAAAGGAGCCTTCCATGGTCTGGGAGGCTCGAAAAAGGCGCCGCTGCTACCGCTGCTACCGCTGCTACCGCTGCTACCGCCGCACCTCCCCACACTCCACCGGTGGGGAGTTCAAAAGGAGTCTCCTGTGGCCTGGGAGCCTCGAAAATGACACCGCCACGTTGCTGTGCCCTCCTGCCACTCTGGGAGATGAGTTGGGGGGGGGGGGCTCTTGGACTGGCTGCTATTGACGTTTGTGTTGTATTTTTTGTAATTTTCCTGTATTTATTGATGCTGTTTCATTGTAGTATTGATTCTATTGTTATTATGTATTAGTGTATGGTTTAATATGTTGTTGCCACCTTGAGTCGGCTTCGGCCCGAGAAAGGCAGGGTATAAATTAAAATTGGATTGGATTGGATGCATTCCCAAGTTTATTCAATTATTTAAAAATGGGTAATATTCGGAAACAGATGAATCCAATTTGTTTCACATTCACTTAACAATTGAAAAGCTGTGTGTGAAGGCACACTACTTCTTACAAAGTTCAAAACAGCCTATGATACTTTCAAGACATTAATTGACTTTAGGGTTTCTCGGAACCAAAGCCACTATCACAAGAATCTGACAAATCTTTACTATAGTTAATCAATGCAAATGCATGTTGTTTAGCATAATCACTAACCATAGACAGGTTTTCAGACTGTCATCAATTTAAGATGAAAGGCATAACAGTGGCTAGCCTCCTTCCGATAAAAGCAGCTTTGAAATGCATTGTACTGAGACAAAGCAGCAAAACAAAAATGTGAGCTTCTTTTGCTTCTTGTCAAATCACTTTCTCTGAGGTTTGGTAACCATTTCTAATTATTTAAATGTGCCACCTTTCTTCCAAGACAGCAACCCAGGGCAGCTTACAAGACAGCTAAACAAATCTCATAAAAATAACAGTCAAGACTGTTAGAATATTAGAATGCAGTTGAGACAAAAACTGTTTTAAAACCCATCAACTAAAAGAGCAAGAATAATAATGATAAAATGAAAAATTAACAATTCCGTAAAAGTAAAGGTCGGCATTGCTCAAAAGCCAGTTGCATCCAACGCTAGGGTTCAGTGCTCATCTCTGTTTATATCCAACGAACCAGCACTGTCTGTATCTGCAGACGCCTCCATGGACATGTGGCAGGCATGACTAAAAACCGGAGTGCATGGAACACTGTTTACCTTCCCACTGAAGTGGTACCTATTTATCTACTTCCAATTTCTTGCTTTTGAACTGCTAGGTTGGCAGGAGCTGGGACATAGATGGGAGATCACTCCATCGTGCAGCACTCAGGTCTCAAATTGCTGACCTGCCGACCTTTCAGTCATCAAATTCAGCATCTTAACCACTAAGCCGCCACAATCCTGACAGTTCAGTACAACTATATAAACCCCCTGGCTTTAACAGGCAGGTAATTGCAGAAGGCAAAGCTTTTTGCTTGCCAGAGGAATAACAACAAGGAGTCTTCTATTACAAAATTGGGGAGTACCTGCCAAGAAGCCCTTCTTTCATCTCTTCATCAGATGTGCCTCTGAAGATGATGAAATAAAGATACAGGCCTCTCTGGCAAATCAAGTTGTAAGGAGCTTTCCAAATTTTATTCTTTATAAATTGTACCCAAAATGGAATGGTTCCAAAGACTTGCTAGATCTGTTCGGCAGAAAACAATTGCTGTAAGAGTGTACATAGTACAGGCAATCATATGTCAAAGTCAAAATCACCCACACTATTATGTTCCCAGTTACTATACTGCAAATGTGAAAGCTGGTCAGTGAAGAAAGCCAACGAGGGAGAAATGATATGTTTGACATATGTTGTTGGAACAGAGCTTTCTGGGTATCAGAGACCACCAGAGAGACACCACTGAATCAAGTCTAAACCCTCTTTAGAAGCAAAAATGATGAAACTGAAGCTGTTGTATTTTTGGAAGACAAGATTTGCTGGAAAAGGAAGTAATGCAAAAGAGGAACACCAAATATAAGATAATTTAACTCCATAAAAGAAGTCACAACCTTGACTATGAATGATAGGACTGCTTTAAGATCATTCATCCAGATAGGCACATAGCAAGCACCGCAATCCCCAGGGAGTTGTTATGGCTAAGCATGAATTCAAAGCTCGGTCTCATGAGTCCTAATCTGACACTCTATGCGCTGTCCCCTACTACTTTCATCCATAAAGATGTAAACATGAAATCCATCGACAGCCTTATGGCTGGTGGTAGGTTCTGTTCTACCTGGAAGGAGGTTAAAAAGTGATGCAGAAATCATCCATTGTGTATATTTCTATATTTTGTATAACATTGTGGATTATTATTACTTATAATATTATTTATTATATAAAAATGTGTTATTGCCAAATCTTGTTGTGTGGTCATACAAAAAACATAACCTTTTAGGGCTTCTTCATCTTCCATGTCTAGGTCAGATGCAAAACTGCTGAAATGATGCCACCTTTTGGTGAGTTCATTTTGCAGTTCCCTTTGCCTGACCTAGTGTGAAAAAGATTAGCTGGCAACACAAGATTGCCATTACCAGGGTACGCCTGAGTGTGGTTAAAAAATACCACAATCTTTGAGGAGGCTCTTTCTGTGTACCCCACTGAAGGCTGCATTGCTATATGTCAAGAAATCTTTGAGGACACTATCTTTTGTATGCCGAGTCTTTTAATTTAGCGCATGACAGATAATGCCTACACAGATTTCTTAATTTATAGAAATCCACTGCTTTGTAAATCTGTGCAGCAGGATTTTGGCAACTTTGTACTCATATAAATATACATAATTTGTATAATCTGTATATAGAATATACTTTATTCCTACATTTATAATCTATATCTGTATCCCAGATAGTCTAGGCCACTGATGGAGAACCTTTTAGAGTGCCCAAAGTCAACAGGCTGCCATCCGTGCCACAGAGTGGCGGGGTGAACTCTGTGCTGGGGGGAGGGAGGAAGCACTCCCATTGGGCTGCTGGGCAGAGGGGCGGGGTGAACTATATGCTGGGGGAACAGCACACATGCCCATAGAGAAGGCTCTAAGGGCCCTTTCTGGCATGTATGCCATAGGTTCACTACCACTCGTCTAGGCACTTTTCAAGTGCTAGAAAAATTTATGGTTACTTTAAAAGTGATTTTAACAAGCATTAACTTTAAACTTTGGGGCTCAGACTCCATCCCAAAGTGAGTCATTCCTGAAGACAATGGGAAAGGATTTTATTTTATTTTCATGTGCAGCTTAACTCTAATCTTTTTTTCCCCAAAATTTAAAAAAGCTCCTATCTCAAAGTCTGTGGCAGCTAATTAAGGAAAAGAAAAAAGGTTTAATTGGATTTCAAGAGTGCTTACAGATTCAAAGCTGCAATTTGGATAGTTGGGTGTCCTTTAGATTTTAACCCTTTATCAACCTTAAAAGAGCATTCTTAACCATGCCTAGGATTTCTAGATGAGTAGCTATGTAGAGTACAACAAAACCGAGAGAGCCTTATGGTAGTGTGTAAACTGAGCTATTGATCAAGGCATATGTTTTGTGGGGGGACCTAATTTTTATTCAGTATTCGCAGAATTAAGTTGCAACTCTATCAATATTATTAGGCTTTTAGCAGCACAGTCTACATCAGAGGTACCCAATGTAGGGCCCACGCACCACAGGGGGACTTCAATTCCCAGAAGCCTAAGTCAGTGCATTGGCTGATCAGTGCTTTGGAGAATTGACTTAGGCTTTTGGAAATTGAAATAAAAAATGTTGGGAAACACTGGGTGATCCAAAATGTGTTCTGCAAATTCAATACTGCCCTATGCTGTCATAGATTTGGATAAGATTGCAAATTCAGTGCATGCCCAGACTCAGGAATGTTGGTAACTCTGAAAGTGTTCTTCTCTTTACTGCAGTTAATTTTATCTCTTAGCTGAGAACTCTTGAGCAATCCTACTGTTCAGGCACAAGATGTTTATTTCCCTGAGTCAAGAGTCCAGCTACGTCTTTAGGTCATACTACTTTGTTCTCCTGCTTACTGATACTCTCCTTTCAGTCCCCCTTGCTGTCTTCTTTTGTAGTTGACAGCTGTGTGCCTTGTGCTTTAAAAAAATAAATACATAAAGTAAGTGACATAGTTAAAGAATTGAGCAGAACAGTTCCATGAATCAGTTGCTGCAAATAACACTTATGGGTTTAATGAATGGGTCAATGATAGTTGGGACTAGCAATAGGATACCAGCCAGTCAGGCCAGGTTATCCTGCTATGGTAATAGAGTAGACCATGCTGCCATTGACTCAATGCTGAGTGTCAGGCGGTGATTAACTAACCTGACAACCCTGTGGACTAGCGGCGTTGGAGGAGTCCATAGGGAAGGATTATGGTCCCCAAATAGATTAAATCCAACTCGAATCCATCGTGATTGAGGGCAGCAGCTTCATCAATACTGGCCTGGGACTGAGGAGGACTTTGTGTGCCAAAAGTGCTCAGGACCAGAAAGTGACTTGCAGAGCTGGATCAGTGGTACAGGTGTCATGCTGCAATGCGGAAGGCAGATAAAAGGCCACTGCATTATATTTGCAGGGCATTCTTCATGGCTGATTGCCATGATGATCGCCAATATTCAGAATCAAATACGGCACAAGAATAAGTACTTACTTTGGAATAATCATGCATAGGGTGACAGATTAATAATTGTGCAAATAAAACCCAATCATTCCTTCTTTATACTGTACTGTGATTTCTACTGGGTTTGACATTTGTGTTCTTCTTAGAGGTACCCTATTGGCTCATGGGAAGTAGAAAACGCTGCTGGATGAAGGATTCATACTTATGATTCTGGAAAAGCATGGGTGAGCTGAGATAAGAATGCAAAGTGTTTTAGCAAATAATTTGATAAATTACTTATCAGGGAAGACAAGAACCAAGTTCAAAACCAATTTGAAATTCTAGATGATATGTTGGATGTATTGAGGTTGGTGGCATAAGACAGAACATCCTGTAATCCACTTTGTAGCTGTCTCACATTCATAGATAGTGCTTAAGAGAGGACTTGGGAGACAGAATGATGCAATAACAGAACTACAACTATCACTTGCCATATGCATGAATACACACTTCAGAGTGAACTTGTGGGATCATCAATTCCAAGTTCATGTTAAGTATGTTTGCTGTCTCTTAAGCAATTGCTTCTGTTTAATCTAAACATCTATTAAGATCATCCCATAATATCCACAGAAACAGTCTTATGAAATTATCAGACCAAAAAGCTTTGCTTTTTCTAATAATTTTGCTGAATTTTCAGCATTCATACTTCAGAGTAAGTTTCACTGAACTCAATTTTGCTAGCTTTTAATTAGACAGGAATAAGACAGGATTTATGATTGCAAGATCACCAGCATTCAATTCTGTGAGATATCAGACAAAAACTAAGACCCTTGTGACATATCAAAGGAAGGACATCCTCCATACTTTGCTTTACTCCAAACAGCACACAACAGGGAGTTTAGGAGTATGTGAGAAAAGCAGGTAGAAAAGCAGTAGGTAAGTGAACTTTAGTCCAATGTACCATTTAGAAAACACACATGCAAAGACCTACATAATAAGTTTTGAGTTCTGACACCAGGTGGGAATGGGTGGGAATGAATGCCTAGGTTTTAAAGACACACCATACACAAGAACCAAACTCTCTTCTCTTCCACCTCTTGCTTTTCCTGAAATCTCTCCTTGAGATCCAGAAAAGCACAGCAATTCTCTGATGCCCTAAAAGCCAGCATTTCTAATAGTGCTATTAATCCTCAACTCCCTACCTATCCCCTAGTCTTAAAAGCCACCAAGATTTCTTTTACCAAAAATTCAGAGAGCACCAAAGAGCAAAGCTTTCTGAGAAAAGCACAATGGTGACCAACCCAGTTCTCCAGTAGTGGCAAAATCATGGCCACTTGAATTCCTCCAAAAGAATAAGATACCCCAGCTCTGAGTTGTCAGTTTGAAGCCTTTATTTATCAGGGAGAGAGACTGCGGCAGGAAGTTTTATCTGACTTCTGAGTTTTGTTGCTAAGGTAGCTGAGGGGAAAGTCCATTCCAGGAGGGGCATGTGATGCTGGGCTCTCTCCATTGCCTTTGTCTTCCCCACATTTTCTTCAGAACATCCCACCATAGTAGATGAGGAGGAATGGCAAACCCAGTGTCTTATAGGCATCAGTGTGGTTTGAATCCTGGGTCTCCCAAGCTGCAGTCCAATATACTATCCATCATTCTTCCTTCCTTGAGTTTTAGACCACCTTGCCTCTGAACTAAATTACAAGGGAATTTTTGAGGGGTTGATCTCAGGCTGTGGAAATGCTTTCCAGGGAAGGATACTCTGCCTCTATCTCTGTTGTCCTTTCTTGTGGAGTTAGTCTTTTTGAGTCTGAGTGGCTGCTAAGGATAACAGCTATTTGTTGTTCAGTCGCACAGTCGATTCCAACCCTTTGTGACCCCATGGACCATTTTCCTCCAGGCACCTCTGTCCTCCACCATTCTCCTCAGCCTACCAAGCTCTGTGCCCATTGTGTCTACAATACCATCTAGCCATCTCATCTTTGGACGCCCCCTTCTTCTCTTGCCCTCCACCTTTCCTAGCATCAAGGCCTTCTCAAGTGAGTCCTCCCTTCTCATTTGATGTCCAAAGTACTTTAGCTTCATCTTCACTATTTGTCCCTCCAATGAACAGTCAGGATTGTTTTCCTCCAGTATTGACCTATTTGTTCTCTTTGCTGTCCAAGGGACTCTCAGGACTCTCCTCCAACACCACATTTCAAAGGCATCTATTCTTCTCCGCTCAGCCTTCCTAATGGTCCAGCTCTCACACCCATACATTACCACTGGGAATACCATAGCTTTGACTATTCTAATTTTTGTTTGCAATGTGATGTCTCTGTTTTTCACTATGTTCCCCAGGTTTCTCATAGCTTGTCTCCCAAGAATCAGTCGCCTTTTTATTTCATGGCTACAGCCTCCATCTGCAGTGATCTTAGATCCCAGGAAAGTAAAATCTGTCACTGCTTCTACTTCTTCCCCATCTATTTTCCAGGGACTGATTGGACCTGTTGCCATTATCTTTGTTTTCTTGATATTAAGTCTCAAGCCAGGTTTTGCATTCTCCTCCTTCAATCCAATCAAGAGGTTCTTTAGGTCTTCCTCACTTTCTGCCATTAGGGTGGTATCGTCTGCATATCTCAAATTGTTGATGTTTCTCCCAGCAATTTTGATCCCATACTGTGATTCCTCCATCCCTGCATTGCGCATTATGTCCTCTGTGTATAGATTGCAAGCACGGCGCCAAAATGGCCGCTGCACTCTTTGCGGCCCCCCCCTACCGGACTTGGACATCCGGGTAGTTAGGGGCGTGGCCAGCACCTTTTAAAAGGGGTGGCCACGAGGCAGCCGCGCTGCCATTTTGCGAAGCGACGGAGAGGAGAAGTTTTTCCCCAATTGCTCCGTCGCTCTTCCCTTTAGCGGGGAAGCCTTCTTTGGCAGCGGTTTCTTCTGCGCTTCTTTCTCCGGCTTCCCAATGATTGGCAGCAATGCCTTCCAAGAAGAAGGCGATGGCGAACGCGGTTCGCACTTCCAGGAGGCGCCAGCCGGGTCGGAGGACCGCGACTGCGCCCCCTCAGCAGGCCCCCTTTCCGGGGGCGCCCACCGGGACCGGCGGGATGGGGTTGATTGCTCCCTGGACTGAGGCTGGGCAGCCTCAGACCGACCCTGCAGGGGATGCGGCCCCCGGCCCACAATTAGCGGCCACCGGCCCGGGCCTGGTGCATGGCCAGGCTGGGCCTTCGGGCCTTGGCATGCAGCTTCCAGCGGTGGGCTTTAACCAAGGGGGTTGGCTGGGTTCCCTTCCCTGGCAGGGCTTGCCCCCGGCTCCTGCGGGGCCGGTGGTTGGGGCATGGCCATATACGGGCCCAGGGGTCCAGAGACCTGGCCCGGCGCCAGGGACTGGTGGGCCGGCTGGCCCTTTGCCCCCTGTCAGCGTTGGGGGCTATGTAAACGTGGATGCCCTGCTGGCCCGCGTAACGGCCCTCGAGGCATCTTTGAGGGTAGTTAATCCATCCGGGGCACCGTTTGGTTTACAGGTCAACTCAGCGCCTGACGGTTTTCGGCAGGCGACCGAAAGGGTCGAGCTGCCTGAGGCAAGTAGGTCGGCACCAGCCGCGGCCTCGCAGATCCCCACCCAGCAGATGCCGCCAGTTGGCAGTGGTCAGGCCACATCTACGAGCTCGGTTGCGGTCGCGAGCTCCGACGCCCGCAGTGGGCCAGTACCCCCGGTGGGGGCAGCCCATGGGGGTGCAACTTGTGAGTATACGGTCCAAGCTAGTGCACCCACACCACTACCCACAATGGGGGGAGGTTTGCAGTGGCCGTGGCCTCGCCTGGCTGGGGCGGCGGGTCAGCCGCCGCCAGCCAATCAGGGTACGGCTCCAACACTTCAAGGCCCCTCTTGGGGCGGGGTACCATGTCCTCCAGGGAACTTACTGGGGGTGGCGGGGCTGGTCCAGGCTCCTTTCATGGTGCCCGGCACTGTCAATGTTCCGGTGTCGGCCTTACTGAGAGCAGGTTATTCATTGCCCCTTGGGGATCACCTGGCTCAGGCCACCAAGGAAAAGATCTGGCGGGGGGAGTATGTGGACATTTTCTCCCTCTTGAATAGAGAACCCACCAAAGAGGAGCGGGAGGGGCAGGACGAGAAGGACAAGGAACAGTCTCGTCGACGTAAGCCGCCACGCACGTGGGCCAACTGGTTACCCGCGTACCTTATATACATGGCGGTGTACCTCAGGGCCCAGCCTGACCTGGCTATTCCGATGGTCCAGTATTTGGACAACATATACCGGGCGATGGTTGATTTCCCTGGCCCGTCGTGGTTGGCTTACGACGAGGAATTCTGTATGAGAGTGCCCCTACACCCGGAAATGAGGTGGGATGAGCCCTGCCAGAAGCTGTGGCTTCTGTACATGACCCCCACGCGCCCGGCGCCAGGGGAGAGGTACCATTGTGGACATGCGGTCCAGCGAGCTGCCCCAGCCCAGGCACCCCGCCAGGTGGCGGGGCAGGGGGTTCCAGCCCGCCTGCTGTGTTGGAGCTTCTCGGCCAATGGTGCGTGCAACAGGAAGCAGTGCCGATACAAGCATGAGTGTCCCTCTTGTGCTGGCCCCCATGCCGCCTCTGCATGTCCTAGGGCAAGCGGACTGCGGGGCAGAGGTAGAGGTGGACAGGGAGCGGGCATAACTGCCGCAGAGGGAGCTGGTCCGGCAAAAGGCCCCCTCCCCAATTAACGTAGACATGTTGGAGCGTTGGCTCACGATGTACCCGAGGAGGGCAGACGCAGCTTACCTGCTTGAGGGTTTTCAGCAAGGGTTTCACATTCCTTTCACAGGGGTCAGGTCCCTTCAAGATGCACCCAACCTGTTATCACTCAGGGGACGGGAGGAGGTGGCTGCCACGAGCATTGCTAAGGAGGTCGCTGCAGGCAGGGTCGCTGGCCCTTTCCCTCTCCCGCCATTTCCCAACCTCAAGGTTTCCCCGTTGGGGTTGGTGCCCAAGAAGTCGCCGGGGGAGTTCCGTTTGATACACCACTTATCTTACCCGGCTGGCTGTTCGGTCAATGATGCTATCCCTGACGACCTTTGTTCGGTCAGGTATACATCTTTTGACCAGGCCCTGCGCATGGTGCGCTCATGTGGCCCGGGTGCACTACTAGCTAAGTGCGACATTAAGTCCGCGTTCCGTCACCTCCCAGTGCACCCGGGCGACTTTGAGTTGCTGGGTTTCAAGTTCCGGGGTGAATTTTATTTCGACAAAGCCATGCCTTTTGGCTGCTCCATTTCATGTTCGGCATTTGAGCGCTTCAGCACCTTCCTCCAATGGGCCTTTGTTCGCAGGTCAGGGTCCCGGTCTGTAGCCCACTACCTTGATGATTTCTTATTCGGGGGTGAACGGGGCTGGGACACGTGCACACGTCTCCTGAATACATTTCAGACGCTAATGAAGGAACTCGGTGTCCCTTTAGCGCCCGAAAAGACCGAGGGCCCTTCAACCAAGCTCACATTCCTGGGGGTTGAGATTGACACGGTTGTGCAGGCATCCAGGTTACCTGTTGATAAGGTTTCCCGGATCGTTGCACTCATTTTGGACTTGCTGGCGAAACGCAAGGTGTCCCTTCGGGAGCTCCAGGTGTTACATGGTCACCTTAATTTCGCTTGCAGGGTCGTTGCACCTGGCAGAGCATTTGCTCGACGTTTGTGCGATGCCATGACTGGCTTGGCCAGGGGCCACCACAGGGTCCGACTGAACAAGGGCATGAGGGACGATATGCTCATTTGGCTCCAGTTCCTGAGGGAATTCAATGGGGTGTCATTTTGGAGATCCGACCTTTTGGTTTCCCCTCGTTTTCAGGTTCAGTCGGATGCATCAGGGTCTCTGGGTTATGGGATTTACTTTGAAGGGAAGTGGGCCTATGGCAGATGGCCGCCAGCCTGGTGGGGCACGGATCGCATGCGTGATCTCACGTACCTGGAATTTTTTCCCATTCTGGGAGCTTTGATGCTATGGGGCGAGGAGTGGGCCAATTCGGTCGTTCATTTCTGGTGTGACAATGCGGCAGTGGTCCACATTGTCAACTCACAGACGTCTAAATCGCCAAGGGTCATGGAACTGGTTCGCCAGTTTGTGCTGCGCAGCCTCAATGTGCTTTTTAGGGCTAGACATGTTCCAGGCATTAATAATGATATTGCTGATGCTTTGTCCCGCCTGCAGATCCCCCGGTTCCGTGCCTTGGCCCCAGACGCAGAGGAATTTCCCTCGCCGCTCCCGGACGAGATATGGACGCTTGGCAAGGAGAGGTGAACCGGGCGATCAGCATGTCGCTCGCCCCCCGCACGCGTAAGGCGTATAACCATGCATTCAGTTCAGTTCATTCCGGGCCTTTTGTGCCCTTTTGTGCCCAATCACAGCTGCCTGAAAGTTGGCCCATCCCAGTGGCTCATGTCCTCCAATTTATGGTTTACTTACATGCCCAGGGCTTAGCCCCCCGCACCATAGCATCCAGGCTGTCAGCGCTGGCATTCATGGCCAAGGTGGGTGGTTTTGCTGAGAGCACAAATGATTTTCACATACGACATGTTTTGGAAGGGTGGGTGCGAGAACGTGGGCGCAGCCCGGACGACCGCCACCCTATTTCTCCAGGGGTACTTACCCACCTTGCGCGGGGTTGTCATGACCTGTGTTTTGACAGGTATGAGGCAACCCTGTTTCACGCGGCTACTACGGTGGCCTTTTTTGGAGCGCTCTGCATCAGTGAGCTGGTGCTACTGTCTAAGGCGGATGCGAGTCGTAGGGCACTGGCACTCGAAGATGTCTCTGTTTCCAATGATTGGGCTCAGCTGAGGATACGTTCCTCTAAGGTTGATCAGCACGGTGTAGGCAGTGGTGTAAGACTGCTACGATGTTCCATGGCAGACATCTGTCCGGTTGGTGCCCTACAGGAGTTCCTTGCACTACGTGGTACGCACCCTGGCCCGTTTTTCTGTCACCAAGATGGGTCTCCCCTTACTAAATTTCAATTTTGGAAGGTGACCGGTAAGGCACTAGCCAGTGTTGGCCTCCCGGGGGCTCGTTACGGCACCCATTCATCTAGGATAGGGGCGGCTTCTACCGCAGCGGCGTTTGGGTACTCTGAGGCTGATATACGCCGTATGGGCAACATGGGACGGTGGGGATCACGATGTTTTCAGTTGTATGTTCGCCCTCTTCAACAGTGAGTACCAGTTAAGTCACTGCTCTGTTTCCTTTTTTCCTTGACAGACCCTGGGTGTTGTCTTACACCGGTGACAGTATGGCTGGTGGGCCACAGCTATGTGCACAGGGCAGCGCAGTTTGCTGCGGCGACAGAGTGGGGACCCCGACTGGGACTAGGTGCATCCGCAAGTCTCAGGTGGTACGGTAAGCGCGGAATGTTATGGCGGGAACTGTTGCCATTCCTTTTCTCCATCAGGGATGCTGACCCGCCTGATGTCCTGATTATACACCTCGGGGGTAATGATTTGGGACAGGTCACGGGCCTATCGCTGAAGCATGCGATTTGCGGTGACCTGGCCTACTTGCATTATGTGTGGCCCGCCACAACCCTGCTTTGGTCGGACATGATACCGCGGCACGCTTACAGGGGAGGGTTTAACCTCCGGGCCCTTGATCGGGCTCGGCGCTTGGTGAACAGGGCTATTGCCTGGTTCCTTATGGACAAGGGTTGGGGGCGTGTCATACGACACCCCACCATCAGTCTCCAAAATTATGAGCTTTACACAGGGGATGGGGTCCATCTGTCGCCGGGAGGTATGGACCTCTTGTTAGGAGATTGGCGAGCAGGCCTGTTGACCGAGCTGACGGTCTGGGGGGGGGCGGTGAGCCTTTATTGAAGCCTCCCTGTGTGGCGGGTAGCACTGGTAAGGTAAACATTTATGACCCACAGGTATCCGGCAGGTTCGCAATTGACTGGACAACACTAGACAGGCACAAGCTGGTTAACGTTGTCCGGTAACGACGAACCAGGCAATGGGGTGATGGCATGAGCTGGGCAGCAGGCATCACCCCGTTATTTTACGGATACGCGTCAGAGGGTGGGGTCATTAGTTAGATTATTGACTACGGTCAACAATTTGTTTGTTGTCAACAAACAAATTGATACAAATGGATACATTGTAACCAATTGCCGTTGGCAATTTTGGGTGGAACCTTACCAGTGTTACTTCGGCCTGCTTGCCTTAAGAATTATAATTGGTTGAATACCAATAGAAATTTATAATTCGGACCAGGGCATGAATCAATAAATGTGGCCCAATGCCGTTATCCACTTTTACCAGTGTCTGAGTCCTTTATTGGGGGGTGCGCCTGCAATGAATAAGCAGGGTGATAAAATGCAGCCTTGTCTTACTCCTTTCCCTATTCCAAACCACTCTGTAATTCCGTGTTCTGTCCTAACTGTTGCTTCTTGGTTTGTGTACAGATTTCTCATGAGGCATAAGGTGCTCTGGTATTCCCATCTCTTTAATTACTTGCCACATTTTGTTGTGGTCCACACAGTCAAAAGCCTTGGTGTAGTCAATAAAACAAAAGTAGACTTGTTTCTGGTATTCTTTTGTTTTCTCCATGATCCAACGTATGTTGGCAATGTGGTCTCTAGTCCCTCTGCCTCTTCTGAAACCGGCCTGCACCTCTGGTAATTCTCTCTCCACATGTTGCTGCAGCCTATCCTGTATTATCTTGAACATCACCTTGCTGGCATGTGGCATGAGCACAATTGTTTGGTAATTTGAGCATTCTTTGGCATTGCCTTTTTTAAGGATTGGAACGTACACTGATCTTTTCCAATCCTGTGGCCACTGTTTTGTTTTCCAAATTTGCTGGCATATTGAATGCAGTAGTTTGATTCCATCATCTTTTAGGGCTTTGAAAAATTCAACTGGGATACCATCATCTCCACTAGCTTTATTGTTTGCAGTGCTTTTTAGGGCCTTTCTGACTTCACTCTCCATAATGTCTGGTTCAAGTTCAAATTTCTCAGTATTGTTATTATCAGGAGTGTTGAGGTCCTTTTTGTAGAGTTCCTCTGTGTACTCTTGCCATCTTTTTTTGATCTCTTCTGCTTCAGCTAACTCTTTTCCATCTTTGTCCCTTATCATGGTCATTTTTGCTTTAAATGTTCCCTTGATTGCCCCAATTTTTTTGAAAAGATCTCTAGTCCTGCCTCTTTTGTTGTTTTCCTCCATTTCTTTGCACTGTTCATTCAAGTAGTTTTCCTTATCTCTCCTTGCTTTTCTTTGAAATTCTGTATTCAGGTGATTGTATTTTTTCCAGTTTTAATGAATAGATAATATACGTTAAATGTACTGTATACAGCCAATATGCTTTTAAATGGCTTTTAATTCAACTGTGTTTTCATGTGACAATTTGTTTAGTTACACCTTAACCTTGTAGTTTTTGTGGCTGGAATCCTGTTGTACTGCTCCATGTGTAAAATGGGGAGGAGGTCATCATCAAATTGCTGATGATTAAAGGGATGCATGCAACTTTGTACATAATGCAACAAAAATGTATGCACTTTTAAATTACCAAAGGAAGCCTTTAATCAGTGGCAATTTATGTTGTTGATGACATCATCTGCATTCTGCACATGGAACTGCAAATTAGGATTTCATCTTGTGTTTCTTCTTTAATATTGTGAGCTGAATTGAGTCACAATCTGGGGGACAACCATAGGCAGAAATCAAGTAAAGTAAAGCAAGCACTCCCAGAGGAAAGACACCCAATGTTTCTTTACCCCATGTTCATGAGAAGGTATCACATTTGAAACATCCTGGATCTTCCATGAAACATAGCTTGGTGGTAAAGTACATGATGTACATTCAGAAGGTCCCAGGTTTAATCTCCCACATGTCCACACAGGATTAGAAAAACTGCACTGGAAAGTCACTGCCTGTCAGTGCTAACCATACTGAGGTTGAAGGCTCAAAGGTATGAATCCCTGTAAAGTAACATCCTATGTTATTTTCTCATTCTGGCCATGAACAGCTGAAGGAGGGGAGAATCTTATCTACTGCATAGCTACAGCATATGTGCTGCTTCTGGTACTAAATCTATATATATAAAACAGAGGTGTTTGTTTGTGGGTCCTGTATATGCTCCCACACCCCCTGAAATTTGGCACACACCTACCTTGGGCATGCAGTAACTTAAATGTCAGGGTTCTGAGACCAGCTGTGGCTGCATGCCCCACAAACCAGAAAAAACAGACAGCACATGAACAAAATACAGGGTATGTGTGGGCATGCGCAGACTGGGCATGCGCAGAAACAATGAGCAGCACCTCGCGACCAACAGCCAATAACACGTGCAGGGCCGATGCGGAATGCAAAGCCGCAGAGCTCAGGGGGGAGACTGGGCACACACAGAGCCATTGGGAAGTGGCTCGCACCCGATGGCGATGACTGGGTGTGTGTGGACCCATTGCGGACTGCCTGAGGGGACAGCGTCGAGACAGTGCACGGACAGTGCCATGACTGACAAGAAGGAAGCAGAGTCAGAAGAGGTAGCGGACCACACAGACAACACGGCGGAGGCACCTCCTGACATAGGACCACTTCCCACAACACGGAGGACTGGAACTGCCAGCTCCACCACCACCCCAGGAGGTAAGGCGGCGCCCCCCCCCAAACAAACCCCGGGTGAAGCCGGGCAATCAGCTAGTAAGAGAATAAAAATAGTATACTTAATAAACAGGTAAGTAAATTCAGAGCCCTTTGTATTTCTCCTACATAAGTACATTTTTATGGCTTGATGCTGTGATCTTCCGGGGGATAAGCCATCACAGACTGATCCAAGTTAATATGCTTCCTCCTTCCCTGCCTGGCAATCCCCCACTATTTTCATAAGACTGCAGATATCATCAAAAACAAGCCATGCAAATAAAGAAAATGGATTCAGCAGAGGCAGCTTATGAAAGAGAAATTGATTCAGAAACTAATTAAAATAAAGCATACTTCTCAAATCCTCTTTAAATTATTCAGATACAACAAGATGGGATGCGGAAGGAAGGGAGAGTTGTTTCTTTCTAAATAATCTGCCTTTGTTTCCAAAAATAGTCAGCTCTGTTCAAACAAAAGCAATAAGGCTTCAGCAGCAAGGGATTTTGAAACCTCCCAAAGGATGTGGATTTTCTGCTAGTTTTGTATTAAAGCTGAATCAGATATTCACAGGGGAAACTTCCCATTGATCGCATCTTCTGCATCCAAGTGGTCTGGATAGAGGCATAAAATCTTCTTTGATTTTGTGTTTTGTGCAAGCGATACTCTCAAAGGCTTCCTGCAAACAAGCAGGTCCAAGAGAATCAGACCATAAAGCTTAGTGATTAAGCCAGTGAACAGAAACCACAAGAATGAAATATGCAAAGAGAGTAAAAGCTGCCATTTCAGTTTGGACAAAAAACGTGACTGATTAATTCTAAAGCATATTAGGGTTACTAATCATACCTGTCAACCGTGGCTCTGGAAAATACGGGACCTGCGCAGAACGGTTCTGTGCAGGTCACCTTCTACGCGACCTGCGCAGAATGGTTCTGCGCAGATCGCCTTCTACGCATGCGTAGAAGGCTTTTATGCTTGCGTAGAACCCTTCTACGCTTGGGTAGAACTGTTCTATGCATGCGTAGAAGCTTCTACGATCCCCTTCTGCGCAGATCACCTTCTACGCATGCGTAGAAGGGTTCTACGCAAGTGTAGAAGGGTTCTACGCAAGCGTAAAAGCCTTCTACACATGCATAGAATGCGATCTGCACAGAAGGGATGTGCAGTACCTCTTTTCCCCCTGCTGCCAATTCCCCGGTTTTGGCAGCTGTGGGTGGTTAATGGCGCAAATCGGCACAGAAAATCGGGAAATCCTGGCCAATCCGGGAAGGTTGACAGGTATATTCCTAACAATGACAAACAAACATCCATGTGGCACGCATAGACACACCAGGGCCATGATTCGCCTATAATTTTCCAAACAAAATGCAGAACTGAATTATTTCTTTATTTATTTCTTTATTTTTAAAGGTTTGTGGCCATCTTATATGGCTGGCTGGACTGGTTGGCTGCTTGTGTGCAAGTCTATCTTGAACATCGGTACCTAATTTCAGTTGTTAGTCTCAGCTACAGTTGTGCCCTTATGTAAATACCATTGATTCAGTAGGTCTGCTCTAATTGCAACTAGCCATTGGGTTTAGAACATAGTCTTCCTCGCTCTCTCTCTTTTTTAAAAAAATAATTTTTATTAGTTTTATTACCAAATAACACTATTCAGAAAAAAAAACTATTTCAAGAAACAAAATATTACATAACAAAAATTTAAAGACAAAACAAATTATGGAAAATCAGATTACAGCGAAATGGAAAATTAGAAAGTAAGA
Source organism: Bradypodion ventrale (assembly GCA_035047345.1). Taxonomy (NCBI): domain Eukaryota; kingdom Metazoa; phylum Chordata; class Lepidosauria; order Squamata; family Chamaeleonidae; genus Bradypodion; species Bradypodion ventrale. The sequence continues at coordinate 17,465,336 of JAWDJE010000003.1, read as the reverse complement.
TATTACGATTCATCAATTTAAATTAATTTCTGTTACAAAAACTATATATAATGTCTACTCTTATCCATGCCCTTATCATTTAACTGTATCTTCTTTTGCTATATGTAGCGATAATTTATATTCACCCAGTGATATTTACATTGCTTCTGGAGAATGAGTTTGCTATTTGTTACTATTTTGCATCCAAAATGTGAGGAATTCAGGCGCTGGTGTACATCCTTGGTTCCTGACTAACATGTGCTCAATAAAGCATTTCCAAATCTCATGAAATTTATTTTCTTTTATTATACCCTTTCTTATGCTTAACTCCCATGTTAACTTATCATTCACTGCTAATGTCCACATTTCCTTGTACCAATCCTCCATTTTTATTATAATTCCACTTTTCAAATGTTTAGCTATGCATTGTCTTGCTATAGTTAACATGATTAATAATAAATCTTTTCTGTATTTATCTAATTTCAAGTTATCTATCTCAGATAATATTGCAAAGCTTGCATCCAATTTGAAATCAGTGTCTCTCTTTAATCTTACATGCATTTCTTACAGGTAATCAGAATGAAATATAGTCCTTGAGTTCAAGTCATTCTTTAAGCCTTGCAACTAAGTGGAGATTTAAACCATTGTCTCTCCTGTCTTGATCCAATGTTCTAAACCAGGGGTTGGCAACCTTTTAAAGTCAGGAGCCAGGTCATGCTCCCTCAGACAGTTGAGAGGGCCAGACTGGTGGTTCCCCCACCCCCACACTGCAAACGTTGCCATAAATGCATTCACGACTGCTTCTGGCAGTGGCAGTGGTGATTGGAGTGAGGGTGGGGGCTGGGTGATTTAGCATTGTGGGATGCATTCGGCCCATGCATTCGGCCATGTTACTGACCCCTGTTCTAAATCATATGACTTGACAGCTTCAAGAAAGGATTAGGCAAGTTCATGGAGGACAAGGGTATCAATGGCTATAATTATGGATACTTAAGGACAACCTCCGGGTTGGAGAGATAGGCAGGATATCTCTCAATGCCATTTCCAGGGAATCAAAAGCAGGTGAAGGCATCTGCTTGGGAATAATACCCTGCTGGACTGGATGGGCTGTGGCCTGTTCCAGCAAGGCTGTTCTTATGACCTGAATTGTCTTGGTGGAGACTCAACCTTAATAACTAGCAACCTATGGTTTCCCCGTGCCCGATTGGGCATGGGATGGCCGGGTAGAGGCCTCTTGAGTGAGAAGGCTCCTAGCGGTGGCCTCTGTGGGCAGCCATATCAAGGGGGGGGGGGTGAATAAATTATAGGGCTATAGGGTTTGATTCACCCAATTAACGTGACCTGACCAGCGGCTCTGCCAGACCGGCAGAACGCTATCTCCTGCATCTCCTGTGTATAATTAGGCAAACATTCTTCCCCCTGGCTTGGCGCTAATCTCGGGCGCAAACAGGGACCATGTTTGCCCAGCCAGTAAGCCCAAAACAATAGGGCTTCCCCTGTCAAATGTTTGCCTGTCATAATTAACTTCCCCTGAAGAGTTTCCCCAATTAACCTGAGTAAACAGGTGACTTGATTGAATCACTGGTGACGGTTTTTTCTACCTGCCTTCTTATCTATAAAAGGTGTATGCTTTTTCCCAATAAACACTGATCTGATCCTGCTTCCTTGCCTCGTATTGTCATTGATCAGTCTCCTCCGGGACGTAACGCCGCCCTAGCGGCCAGACATCGCTACATCTGGTGACCCCGACGTGATTTACTCGTGAGTAAGAGGACCCTGGAGAGGTCTACTCGCGAGTAACGATCCACGCGGTCCGGTTCTGCGCTTGAACCGCGACCAAAACCGGCCCGGAGGACAGCGCGGCGCTCTGGTCGGCAGCCAGCCGGACAGAGAGGCGGCCCGCGGCGAGGCATTCCAAAGAGGCATTCCTACAGCTTGCTCCCAGCTTTCGGGGAGGCTTGCACAAAGGGAAAAACACGTTCCGCTCAGGGCAGGCTGTGAGCCCCTGACAGCGCAGAGGCCGCCGAGGGCCCGTGGCAGAAGGTCCACGCTCCGAGGTCTACCCCAGACACCCGACGCCCGAACCTGTTGCCTGCAAAGACGCGTCGATCTCCGTCCCGAGGAGGAAACTTCAGAGGACCATCGCAGGTAATATGGGGACTTGTTCTCATGGACCAAGTCCGTCCGCTAGCCAAAGAACTCGTGAGGAAGAGTTCAGAATCCTGGCCAGGGTATTTCAGTTACGATTTCACAGCAGGGAACTAGCGAGACTTTTGGCGTACCTCAGGGAACACTGCCTACTTTACCCAGAAGTAGGTACGTTAACCCTGGGATCAGATAGGAGACTGCATTCAGCAACCCCCCAAAGCTCCAGGAGGGATAGTTCGTACTTGGAGGAAGTGTAGGAAACTCTTAGAACAGATCGAACCAGTCCGGATAGAGGCCAATGAACCCCCGTTAGAGAAGTCATCAGGCAGGCCAGTCGAGCCGACTGCGCCCACGGCGCTCTGTCCGTCATTTAGCTATCAGCATAGTAACGTAGGGAGCCTTCCCGCGGTGACAGCTGCAGACGTCACCGAAGGAATGCAAGGAATGAGAAACGCAGGCGCTTCTCTGACAGCTCCAAGCTCCCTAGTCGTGAAGAGTGCCCTTCAGCGCACAGCAGAGATAGAACTCAAAAAGGGGGAATTGTCAGCAGAAGAACTAGCTGAGCTTAGACAGATATGTCCAATCCGAATGGAGATGGACGCGCTCACAGGCGCCCAACAAATCGTTCATTCCCCAGTCCCGTACAAGCTCCTCATGGCTTTGCGGAAAGCAATCTCAGAGACAGGGCTCCAAAGCTGTTTTACCAGGGGCACGCTTCAGCAGGCGTGCGAAACCACCATGTGGATTCCTCATGACTGGAAGGCCGTCATGAGGATGATGCTAACCCCTAGCCAGTACATGATCTGGGACAGCGAGTATCGGCTCGAGGCTCAGGCCAGAGCCGCCAGGATGGGAGGCGCGGTAATCGCTGAACAGCTATATGGTTCAGGTGCCTTTGAGTCCATCCAGGCACAGATCGCCTTGCCTCTAGCCACCCTAGAGATGTCGGCCGAAGCCGCCTATAGGGCATACTTCAAGGTCCCAGCGACTGGCAAAACGGCCAAAAATTACACTGCGATCAAGCAGGGAGCCCAGGAGCCCTACATGGACTTCATCAATCGCTTGGAAGAAGCAATCACCAGGCAGATTGATAATGAGCAAGCCCAGCAAGAGCTCATGATTAAGCTAGCCAAGGACAATGCCAACTTGGACTGCCGTAAAGTTTTGCAGTCGCTAGGCAATCGTCCTGACTTGACCTTAACGGACATGATCCGAGCATGTGCTGACGTTGGCACAGATTCCTATAAAATGGGTCTGCTAGCGGCAGCCGTGCAAGGGGGTAGAAGATCTCATCCTAATGGAAAGACCAAAGGGGCATGTCACACTTGTGGCAAGGTCGGTCACTTCGCTAGGGAGTGCCGATCCAAGGGAGGCGGACAGAAGTCCGGCCATTCCAAGGCTCCGAATACCCTCTGTCCGAAGTGCAAGAAAGGCTATCATTGGGCCAGGTTTTGTCCAAGTTCGGGAAACCGGAATCCGGGCATGTCTCTGGCCCCAGTCCAAACAGAGGCTTCCTTCACCCAGATCCAGAACTCCCCAGAACTAGACTAGATTCTAGGCACGTTCCAGGCACTGCAAGGGCACAGGCCAGCCCCAAGGGTAGTACAGGGCTAGAATTGACTTGCCAGGCAGACGTTACATGTGACCTGCCAGGCACAGTCTATCTGGTCGATTCCCAGTACATGGGTCCCCTGCCCAGAGGCTTTTTAGGTTTAGTTTTGCCCCGTAGTGTAGCTGGTGCACGTGGAATTTTCATAATTCCAGGAGTCATTGACTCGAATTTTACAGGCGTTCTCCAGGTCCAGCTCTGGACACACCTGCCCCAAACCATTCATAAGGGAGACACCTTAGCGCAACTGATCATGGTTCCTTGTCACTCGCCAGCAGGCAGCCAGGGAAGGCTCAGTGACAGCGCAAGTGAGGCAGTGCAAGGATACCAGGTCTTAGCGACAGTGGAGACCAACATTGAGTGGAAGCAGCGCCCCGTTATCGAGGTATTTTTGAACAAAAGAGTGTTCTCAGGGTTACTCGATACCGGAGCGGATGTGAGCGTGGTAAGCAGGAGTCAGTGGCCTAGGGAGTGGGCCATTGAGCCGGTCTCCGATGTGTGGGGGGTAGGTGGAGTTCAGGAAGCGTTTAGAAGCCGAGAGTGGGTAGAAGTCACAATCCCGAAGGCCGAGGGCACAGCGGTGATTCGGCCGCACATTCTTGACGTGCACGTCAACCTTTGGGGGCAAGACATTCTCCAGCAGTACGGTGCCACCCTTACCTTCGGGTAATGGCGTTGCCACTTAAATGGCTCACCGATACTCCGGTCTGGGTAGAACAATGGCCGGTAGTGGGAGAGAAATTAGTTGCCCTCAAGCAGCTAGTGAAAGAACAGCTAGACGCAGGACACATAGAACAGTCCACTAGTCCCTGGAATTCGCCAATTTTTGTGATTAAGAAGAAGTCGGGGAAGTGGCGACTCCTCCACGATCCCAGAGAGATCAATAAATGCATTCAGCTGATGGGCCCGCTTCAATGCGGTATCCCTAATCCTAATATGATTCCCGAGGGGTGGGAGATTCTAGTCGTGGATCTCAAGGATTGCTTTTATACAATCCCCTTAGACCCCAGGGACCGGGAGAGGTTTGCCTTTACGGTGCCGGTCGTGAACCACAGTGAGCCCACGCTCCGTTACGCGTGGAAATTTTTGCCACAGGGCATGCTCAATTCGCCCACCCTGTGCCAAATCTACGTTCACGACGCGCTGGCAAGGTTTCGAAACCTCTACCCACAAGCCATAGTTTGTCACTTTATGGATGATATTTTAGTAGCGTTGCCACAGCTTGGCAGCACAGTGTTTTCAGACCTCCAGGCCAGCCTGGGGGACAAAGGCTTACTCATTGCCCCTGAGAAAGTGCAGAGAACCGAGCCCTTCTCATACTTGGGCCATCGGCTTCTCCGCTCTTTCGCAGCGCCAGTTTTGCCTCAGATAAACTTACAGGACTCAGTCACCCTGGTAGAGTTGCAGCAAGTTTTAGGAAATATCAATTGGGCCAGACCGTATTTTCGTTTGGATACGGATCTTCTAAAGCCGCTCTTCTCGCTGCTAACTTTAGGTAAGCAGCCGGCAGACCGGATAAAAATTTCTCGAGACGCGCACTTGGCGCTCGAGAAAGTGAACCAAGCTCTCAGCCAGAGGTGGGTGGATAGGATCGCCCAGGGGCCATATGCCCCGATCCTGAATTTGTACATCGTACGGTCAGGATCCATGTTCACGGGGGCGCTAGGCGTAGACTCAGAGAAGGGAGCGAAAATTGTGGAGTGGGTCTACTTGCCTAACACATCATCACGGAACATTGTTCCGCCCCAAGAGTTGGTTTCCGCGGTGATTTACCGCGGCAGGCTGAGAGCTAGGGACATTTCAGGAAATGATTTGGCCAAAATTGTGGTTCCTTTCACCAAGGAACAAATTCATCAGTTAATGCAGCTAGGTGATTCGCTTCCGATAGCTTTGGAGGGTTTCACTGGAAGTTTAGCATACCATTTGCCCAAGGACCCCAGACTCGTTTCCCTCCAAACAGGAACAGTCAGCTTGTTCGAATTGCTCTCGCTGGTCCCACTTCAGGGGGCTAGGACAGTTTTTACCGATGGGGGACGCACATATGGTGTCCTGACTTGGCAGGAGGGCGAAGCTTGGCACACGCTGCTAACTCTTCCACAGAAGTCCGCTCAGCGGGCAGAGTTGGCAGCCGTGAACCTTGCCTTGCGCACCTTCGCCAAGGAACGTTTAAATATCATAACTGACAGTCTGTATGTTAGGAATTTACTGCACAGTCTACCGGGAGCTTACATCACTCCCGCGATAGACAAGAATTTGCTTAGCCTGTTCCTCACCGCTCAATTTCATTTGCGAAACCGCACGGAGCCGCTCTATATTGCCCATATTCGAAGTCACCAAGACCTACCGGGTCCGATTTCCGCGGGCAATAGCAGAGCGGACGCGGCCGCAAGGGAAATTCAGCAACGTTCAGTTTTGGGTGTTTTTACTACTCCGATCCAAAGTCATGCCTTCTTCCACCAAAATGCCAAGGCACTCGCCCGACAGTTCAATCTGCCACTTTCTCAAGCCCAAGGTATAGTCCGCTCTTGCCAGCATTGTGCAGGGGCGCCGGGGGGGCCCTCGTGGGGGGTCAACCCACGGGGGACAGAGGCCAATCAGGTGTGGCAGATGGATGTCGCGCATGTGCCGCAGTTTGGTAGATGGCAATACATGCATGTCTGTATTGATACCTTTTCCCAGTTCGTTTGGGCCACAGCGCAGAAAGGGGAGACTGCCTCCCACGTGGAGCAGCACCTCCTTTCCTGCATCGCGGCGATGGGCAAGCCGCGGCACGTGAAAACAGATAATGCCCCGTCGTACAGCTCTAGGCAGTTGGCCGCCTTCATGGCCACATGGGACATCAAGCATACATTTGGGATTCCCTACAATCCGCAAGGGCAAGCGATTGTAGAGCGGGTCAATCGGACGCTAAAGTCCTATATTGACAAACAAACAGAAAGGGGGGAGCCACCAGCCCTCCCCAAATCACAGGGACAGGCACAGTTTTGCTTAAATAAGGTATTGTTCACTTACAATCACCTTAATGTTTTTTCGGACTGTACGCCGCAGGAGAAGCATTTCCGCCGTTCGGAAGCTCTCCCGCGACCTATGGTTCGGTACCGAGTGCCACCGGATCCTTCTTGGAGGGGCCCGGTGCCGCTCATAACATGGGGGAGAGGGTATGCTGCAGTTATGTCCCCTACAGGTGTCGTTTGGATTCCAGCTCGGTGCGTCAAGCCCTACTTGGAACCACATGGCGTGGACACAGACCGACCAGAGCCCGATCCCGGAGATGGAGGACCTCACTCTGACCGAGGGGACCCGCCGGGAGAGACCGCGGTCGCGGACGACACCACCGAAGATAACCTGGGGGATGGTCAAGACCCTCTGCCATGATGCTCAGCATGCCATCCAGCGCGAGGGGAAGGAGCTGACACCAGAGAACTTCGTGGCTGCAGCGCTCGCCCAGATCCATGCCAACTCCATGGCAGTCACCATCATCCTGACCCTCACCCTGCTTTTGGGGGGAGGCGTTCAGGCCGCCTCACTGGAGGCCAGCGATTTAATGCCGGGCGGAGACCTTTCTGCCCGCATGCAGTACAACATTTGGGAAAGGTTGGCAAGCCTCGTCAACCAGTCCGATTTTTGCCTCAGACAGGACGTCGGTTCTGCTTCAATCCTCAGCACCTGCCTCATCCCGGTGTGTCATTCCCCAGGCGCACACCCCCGGGATGGGGACTGGCTGGTGAAGCGATTCTTCAGCCCGTACATCCCAGCGGCCTCCTCGGAATATGCCCGTTGGGAGATGCGGCTAACCATGACTTTACCGGCTGATGCGGCCACTCTCCACACTCCTCGAGTGGCGGTCAGCCCGAACTCTACCTGTGGCCGAATTCACGGTTGCTCCGGAACCGGCCGAACCCGGCGCCGGTGCCTCGATGTGGGCAGCGGCAATTGGACTTGCAGTAACCCAGTGCCACGCGGCACACCATATGCCCATATCACCCTACCATCTGGATGGTTTTTCACCTGTAACCAGTATACGTTTAACTACATTCCTGCTAATATTACAGATGCTATTTGTTGTATTAGCCGCTTGACACTCTTGCTCCCCACTAAGGATATGATTGCCCCAAGCCCCAATGTTCCTATTGTATCCAATGTATCTAATGTCCCTTCACTCATACGGCACACTCGCACCACCACGTTAGACAGCTCATGTGAAAGCAGCTTCAGGGTGATGAGACCCGCCGAGTATCTCTCTTTGGCAGTCAGCATCTTTGGCATGCCAGGCTTAGCCGTCGGCAACGCAAAGAGGATTGGTCGCTTGGCTTGCGGGTTAGCAAAGGCCATCAACCATACCTCCTCAGCGATAGCGCTCCTCAATCAGGAGCAGGCGGAACTTCGCCATGCCATTCTCGATAATCGAGCGGCTATCGACTACCTCCTACTGCTTCACCACTTGGGCTGCGAGTCTTTTAATGGTATGTGCTGCTTTAATCTTACGGACAACTCTCGTAAGATTCAAAGCCAGATCGAAGATCTCCACTCTATAGTGGCTGGCATCACAGAAGGCTCTGCATGGGGGGCGTGGTGGAGCTCACTATGGAAATGGATGTGATCGTGGATCCCATGGGGGTGGCTCCAGACGGTAATCAAGGTAGTGGTGGGGGTAGTCATACTAGGCATTACAGTCTGCTGTCTTGCTCAATGTATTCCCTCACTCATCTCAAGATGCCGCCGGAGAAGGAAACCCCGTGACGTCATTCCAGACCAACAGCTGGTGCCACTTCTGCGCAGGGTCGCTGGTCAGGCTCTTAATATAAATAAGTAAGGGGAGATATGGTTTCCCCGTGCCCGGTTGGGCATGGGATGGCCGGGTAGAGGCCTCTTGAGTGAGAAGGCTCCTAGCGGTGGCCTCTGTGGGCAGCCATATCAAGGGGGGTGAATAAATTATAGGGCTATAGGGTTTGATTCACCCAATTAACGTGACCTGACCAGCGGCTCTGCCAGACCGGCAGAACGCTATCTCCTGCATCTCCTGTGTATAATTAGGCAAACATTCTTCCCCCTGGCTTGGCGCTAATCTCGGGCGCAAACAGGGACCATGTTTGCCCAGCCAGTAAGCCCAAAACAATAGGGCTTCCCCTGTCAAATGTTTGCCTGTCATAATTAACTTCCCCTGAAGAGTTTCCCCAATTAACCTGAGTAAACAGGTGACTTGATTGAATCACTGGTGACGGTTTTTTCTACCTGCCTTCTGATCTATAAAAGGTGTATGCTTTTTCCCAATAAACACTGATCTGATCCTGCTTCCTTGCCTCGTATTGTCATTGATCAGTCTCCTCCGGGACGTAACGCCGCCCTAGCGGCCAGACATCGCTACAGCAACCTAAGGTTTCCTTTTAATGGATAGTTCCAGCTTTCACTGTTTCCTTAACTGAGAGAGGTAGAACCTGGGAAATAATACCTACTTCCTCCATTCCAGCTTCTTATGCTGTGTCAAAAATATCCGTGGTTTCTCTCTGATGCTTAGAGAGTGGGGGTGGGCAGGTTGTGTCAAGATAACAACAATGAAGGCTGTGATAATTCAGATGTGGCACAAAACAGGGTGCCTGCCTAAAGTATTATAAATTCTAGAGTTGTTTCTATTTTAAAAGGAACAAATAATGAGTCATTTCTGAAGGCTTTTCATCACTTCTAAGAACTGGGTCAGTTACCATGGCAATAAATGCAGCACAGGAATCCGAATGTAATGCAAAGCTATAAAAAGTCCCAATTTGCACTAACCTTTTTTGGAGATATATATCGAAAGGAATGGGTTAAGTGGGGGATGGAATCATCACTGAAATATCAAAGAAGTCAATTTTTGTTGCTTTTATTTCAAATCCATTGATGCCTTTAAGAAAAAGACTCTAGGCATCTTCTGGACAAAATACAAACTGTATATTTTACATTATTTATACACTATATTTAGATACATGGAATGTTTCCAAGGATATTTTGGATGAAGTGGAACCAGGCAGCTGGACGGAGCCTTCTGCAGAATCTACTGTTTCATTTTGTGTGATTGTTAGACAGTATCAATAAGAAATGGATCTTTGAAAACTCTTTGGGAGTTAATGATATCCTTGCATCATGGGGTCTTTTTTTCTGGCAATGAAGCATTTTTGAGCAGGAGGGAAGAATTGCTGGGAATAGCTTTTGGTTTGAAAAATCGTTGTCTCTGAAGAGTTTCAGATATTATCACAAGATTGCTCTCTCTCTCTCTCTCTCACACACACACACACACACACACACACACACATAGACACACACACACACACACACACACACACACACACACAATGCCTGGGAAAATAGAATTAAACAAGAGGATGACCCCCGACATCCTCAAAAATGGATATGAGCCTCAAGTTGGGTGGCTCAGATCCAGGAAGAGCTTTATGGCAAGAACAAACATTCTTGAGGGTACACGAGAGCAAAATCAAATTAGAAGATGGCGGAAAGAGATCACTGGACAAGGAATAAGATTAAAGGAGGATATATCTGAGGAACTCAATGTCCCCTACTTCGCTTGGAGGACCATGAATAGGCTGAGGGTTGGAGACCCTAAAAGCAAGACCAACATGCTCAAGTGGGAGCTGCTGAAGGATTACAACACACTGTGTGAATGTGGAAAGATACGGAATGTGGGTCATTTACTGGTCTACCAATTGCTGCCAGAAACATGCACCAATGAGGACATAGGTTTGACCAATGACAAAGCAAAGAAAGTGGCTTCGTTTCAGCAGTGCAGCGTTTGATCGGGACACAAAAGCAAAAGAAGCAAACAGAAGCATGTCTCAGATATTGAAAAGCGCACACGTATCAGCAGATATGGAAAGAAGATGGTTTTGATGCTCTTTGGGTGTGGATAGGATTGGAGCCAGGCTCAATGCTGAAACTGTGGGATTTGTAGTTTTAAAAAGTTCTAGAAGAGAAAGTTTAGGTATGGTGGTCTTATCAGGTTTCACTTAAAAGGATGCAAACTTTATTGTTTTCCCCCAAGTCCATGAACAAAGGGGAGCCAGTGGTTCAGTAAAAGATTCACTTGACTTTTATAATAGCAAAAAAACCCTATTTTATGCAATGCTGAGCCTGATCTAGAATCCCATATGATATGCAAACTTGCCTTTGTTTGATGATCCAACCCATCTTAATGTTGGCTCTCCCAAGAGGTTTGTAATCTAAGAACAAACACAGGCGTAACAACAAAGAAAGAAGAAAGAAATGGGAGGAGGCTTGAGGTGGGAAAGAACATACACAAGTTGAAGCTAGTTAGCTTGAATATGTGCTCAAACAAGACACATGGAACTTAACCCATCGTTACTACTTTACAGGTTTATGTGGCTTATTAGAGGCATAGCTCTGGAAATCCTTTTTCTTTTGATCAGTTCTTGGAGCAGATTTCGCTTTTCTTTCCAGGCAGCCATACTTGAGATAACATTTGTCAAAGTTTGGAAAACTCATTATTACAGGAAAGTGTAGGAGGTGCAATTGCAAGTTACAGGCAGATCCTATTCTTAGTATATTGCTAATGGAATAATGTTTTGCCTCTGTGTCTACAGAAATTAAGAAAGCAGGTTCATTAATTTCTCATCAACTGATGCAAAAGCCATATTATATTTTGATGTTGGGAGAAAGGAGAAGCTTTGCCAAATTGCCAAAGCTTCAAGAACAGATATAATCTGTAATTATGCTTGTTCCACCAACTAATGATTTGTAATTTGAGTTGTTGGACTGAATATGTAATGCCAATTCCATCTTCAGGCTCTGTTATGTCGTAACTCAAAGCAGAGTTGGGCAATTTTGACAGGACCAAGAGATAATTTTCTGCTCCCAAAATTTGTACACAAAACAGTAAGAGCAGGAGTTCTCAACCTTTTTAAGCCGGGGGCCAGATCACGCTCCCTCAGACAGATTCAGGGGCTGGATGGTCATTTTGCCTTTCCTCCATCACATGGCACTTCCTGGTGTGGTGGAAGAGGTGGGGGTCACATGAAATGGTGCAACAGGCCACATCTGGCCCACAGGCCTCAGGTTGAGAATCCCTGAGAAAAAGCATGTCCCCCCCCCCAATTTATGTGGTGCAGGAGGCTACTTCAAAAAGGTGAATTGTTCAGGATGCTAAACCCTACTATACCTTCCATATTTAATCAGTTCAAAGATTCTTTGCCAGGTGCTTTATTGTACTGCTCTGAAAATATATTGGTGTAATAATAAAAGCCTGGCATGCTTGCACTTCCACACTTGGAAGAGAAAGAGTAACAAGATATTTTCAGCAAGACTCTAAACAAAAGAAAATTTGGTAAATGTGTTTGTCATTAAGTGGCTAAATATTTCATCCTACACATTCGTAATTGGTAGGATTTTATTTTCACTGATAAGGAATCTAATGATGAAGAGCAGGGAGTTTATCATTAAAAAATTGTTTGGGAGAATATACTGTATTTAGAGCTAGGAAAATGTAACTTTTGGATTACAGTTCCCTGATTCCTCCATCAGAAGTGTCAGTGCTGTAGCTGTACTTTCAGAGGAACTCTGGGAGTTAAGGTCAACCAAGTCAACGAAGCAATGTTTCCAAGGATTTCTTCTAAGAGGACTTACATCTTAAACAATAGACTATATCAGGGGTGCCCAAACTATGGCCCATGGGCCAGATCTGATTTGATTATTTTATTTATTTCTATTACCTATGTTGTTATAGTGCATTTTCTTTGATGAGTTAAAGTTGTGTATGTGGCTCTTTCTTTAGGGTTGTTAGGTGTCTGTGCATCCCGTAATCCAGACTCCATATTTTAGGGGCTGCCATTCAGTAAGGGTTGGCAGAAATCTTTCACTGTGGAATGCATTATGGAAGAAACCAAATTCTGTAGGCTTTGACAAGGCAGAATGATTTCATTCCACTCTGTGCCAAAAATTTCATGGAGCAGAAGCAGACAGTTTTGCCTCTCCTTAGTTACGGCTGACACAATGCTGTCATCAAAAGCCATCGACCCACATCTTCACTTCCTCTCTCCCTTGAGTCATGCATTGAGGAAGCATGGAGATCAGGATGTGACTTGCCGTTCTTCCTGCCCCCAAGCATACCTATGCATGTTCATAGACACAGAAGTAATATCACTGGACAAGTGCTAGCAATTCACACAGTCTGCTCTATTATATTCTGAGCATTCCCTTCATCATGCCGAACTACAACTAATACTGAAGATAATTATCTCTCTCCTCTCTGCTTAATCCCAGTGAATTTTGGGAGCAGCACTGATGAATTTTGGTGGCAGCAACAATACTGATCTCTGTGCTGATCCATTACACTCAGTTCACAGTGCAGAAATATCTGCTAATGTAGACAAAATGGAAATGTTTTGCCCATTAATCAAGTCAGTAACGTAAGAAGTTTACATGGGGCTACTTGTTCTTGTTTTACCTGGTTTTCACAGTTTATTCACAGGGTGGTAGCAATAGCAATAGTAATTACACTTATATAGCATACCTGTCAACCATCCCGATTTGGCCGGGATTACCCTGTAATTCGGCGCCGATTTGCGCCATTTCCCGACCCGCGCTGCCAAAACCTCGTAATTTGGCAGCGGGGGAAAGGATGCACTGCACAGCCCATCTGCGCAGGTTGCATTGCACGCATGCGTGGAAGGGCTCTACACTTCCGTAGCTCCCTTCCACGCATGCGCAGAAGGCTACGCCGCCTGCGTAGAAGGCTACACAAGTGGCGTAGCCCTCTACGTGCATGCGTACAATGCGACCTGCGCAGACGCGGTCTGCGCAGGTCCCGGATTCGCCGGAGCCACGGTTGACAGATATGTGCTAAGTGTACTTTCTGGGTGGTTCACAAGTTAATTAGCATTTTGCCCCCAACATGCTGGGTACTCATTTTACTGCAGTATATCAGTTTAACTACTGCACCACCAGGGCTATTACAGAATTGCATGGTCGTCTTATATGCAAAATGCAGCAGCCTACTGCTGAACATGTGTCTGACAGGAACATGTATGCACTATGAAGACTGGTATTAGGAAGGAAGGAAGGAAGGATGGATGGATGGAAGGAAGGAAACTAACTTACAGTTTATTGTTTTCAGGAAAATTCATTTATGAATAGTGCAGACGTTTATAGAGCCTTAAACTTAGCTAAGGAAATCTTTATCAGTCCTGGCTTCCATGCAAGCAGTCAGGCATTTTTCCAAAAATGAGAAGTGGTAGCATCTAGATCCAGAAGTGATGCGAAGAGACGACACTTGGCCCATCTAACTCTACTGTCTCTTTTCCTTGTGCAAAGCATCATTACAGAATTTTCTGTTGTAACACAGAGAAGGCTAGAAATTCATGCACATTCAATGTCTATTGAATGGGGCTACTATAGCTGAAGAAAAGTCATTTTGAACGGTAAGTGTACTAAAGGGTAGAAAGGTCTCCGCATGCCTCTGTGTACAAGCAAGAAAGTAGGTAAAAGAACTGAGTTCGTATGCAAAAAACTTGGTACAGTTCTGACCTATTGTGAATTTTGTGTATTCGTATGTCTGCTGTCTGTCTAGGACCTGGGTTGCTACAAGAGGAGCCTGTATGCATTAGAAAAATAAAGCCTTTCTCTCTTGTACTTTTGGTACAAGTATTTTTTTCAAACCCCAACCATCCAAAATAATACTGCTTTGCTGTTGCTTGGCAACAGGGCAAAAGCAATTTCTTAAAGGCCACATGTTATGCTAATTCAAGAGTTGTGTGTGGCAAAAACGTGCAGTTTACAATTCCCACAGTAAAGGTAAAGGTTTCCCTTGCTCGAAAGCCACTCATATCCGACTCTAGGGTTCAGTGCTCATCTCTGTTTCAAAGCCGAAGAGCCAGCGCTGTCTGCTTCTGCAGACATTTCCGTGGTCATGTGGCAGGCATGACTAGACACTGGAGTGCATGGAATGCTGTTACCTTCCCACCAAAGTGGTCCCTATTTATCTACTTGCAATTTCTTGCTTTCAAACTGCTAGGTTGGCAGGAGCTGGGACAGAGACAGAAGCTCACTCCATCACACAGAACCCAGGTCTCAACCCGCTGACCTGCTGACCCAAGATCAGACACTGGATGAGCTGTCTTTGTTTTCTTGATCCATCAGTCCCTTTGGGCTTTTTCCATCTCTGTGTGCATAATTGCATGTACAGTACTTACCTTCCAAAAGCAAAATAGCACTTATGTTGTATTGAGACATTTTGTAGGAAATGTAGAAAACACTAACCCAAAAAGGTGCTTGTAGGCTTGCAGTTGCCATGGAGGTAAGAACTCTTGTGTGGGTTTGGAGAATCTTTGATGGGTTGTCTCAGCATGTTGTGATAGCTCTTCTCCATGGAAATTGAGGCAACAATAAGATCCCCCATCCCTATTTATAACTTAAGATTCTACAGAACTGCTATCTTCACAAAGCAACAGGCAGAAGCTAAACGATCAATTAGCTTAGTAAAGGTAAAGGTACTGTTGAGTCCAGTGCTAAGAAGTACTCTGACCAGCAGGATTGGGTCAAACACAAGTGATTTATTATCAGCTCAGGAAATCGGACTGGGGAATATGCACAAGGTGGCTTGCTTATATACAGTGAGAATGCAAGCGCGGCGCCAAAATGGCCGCCGCGCCCTTTGCGGGGCCCCCCCCCACAGGACAGAGAATCCGGGTAGTTAGGGGCGGGGCCACCTCCCTTATAAAAGGGGTGGCCACGAGGCAGCCGTGCTGCCATTTTGCCTCAGCGACGGAGCGGAGAAGTTTTTTCCCTGCGTCTCCGTCGCTCGTTGGTACTACCGGGAAGCCTTTTTGGTCAATTTTGCCTAGCTAGCTTCCCTTTCTGCTGCGGTGAGATGCCTTCCAAAAAGAAGGCTGCTGCGAATTCAGCTCGGGCTGTTAGGAGGCGCAATCCGGGTCGGAGGACCGCGGTGCCGCCTCCTCAGCAGCCACCTTTGCCATCCCCGGCCGGGGCTGGTGGCATGGGGTCTATCGCCCCTTGGCCCGATCAGAGTGCGGGCGCGGAGGGCGCTCCGGCCCGCGGCCCGCGAGCGGTGGACACCGCTCATCCTCCTGCTCAATCCGTTGGGCCTATTCCTTTCGGGCCGCAGCCTCTCCCGGGGCCCTCTAGCCTTGGGGGGTGGCCCGGCTCCCTGCCTTGGCAGGTTTCTTCACCAGCCCTACCGGGCTTTGGCGTTGGCCAATGGCCATATACGGCCCCTGGGGTGCAGGGACCTGTCCCCATGCAAGGATCAGGTGGGCCGGCCGGCTCGTTCCCCATGGTTAATGTGGACACCTTGCTGGCCCGTATTGCGGCCTTGGAGGCGTCTTTGGCCCGGGCCAGTCAGGCAGGCGCCCCTTTTGGGGTACCTTTTGAGGCGCTAGCGGCAGCAGGACAACAGCCGGCGGGGAGGGTTGAGCTGCTGCAGGCGGGTGGCGCGGCTCCGGCCACTGCCTCGCAGCTCCCCAGCCAGCAACCTGGTGCGGGTCAAGCCCCGGCGATGAGCTCTACATCGGTCGTGAGCTCCGACGCCCCCAGTGGGCCAGAACCCCCGGTGGGGGCGGCCCGCGGGGGTGCAGCATGTGAGTATACGGTGCAAACGAGTACATCTACACATATTCCCAATATAGGGGGGGCCTTTCAGTGGCCTTGGCCTCGCGCGGGTGGTGCGGGGACTACCCCTCTGGCGGCCCACCCGGCGACAGCGACTGCCACCATGCCCACTGGGGTGGGCCTAGGTTCTTACGCTGCTGGGAACGTCCTCGGGGTGGCAGGGTTAGCTCAGGCTCCCTTTACTAGGCCTGCTGTCCCCTTTTCGGCTTTGCCGACGGCAGGGTATTCCTTGCCACTGGGTGATCACTTGGCACAGGCTACCAGAGAAAAGATATGGCGAGGGGAGTATGTAGATATCTTCTCACTCCTGAACAGAGAGCCCACCAAGGAAGAAAGGGAGGGTCAGGATGAGAAGGACAAGGAGCAGGCACGCCGCCGTAAGCCGCCGCGTACCTGGGCTAATTGGCTCCCCGCTTATTTGATATATATGGCGGTATATTTGAGGGCGCGGCCGGATCTAGCTATTCCCATGGTCCAATATTTGGACAACATATATAGGGCGATGGTAGATTTCCCGGGCCCCTCATGGCTAGCATATGATGAGGAATTCCGTATGAGGATTCCCCTCCATCCCGAGATGAGATGGGATGAGCCCTGCCAGAGACTGTGGCTCTTGTATATGACACCCACACGCCCTGCCCCGGGGGATAGATACCATTGTGGACATGCTGTCCAGCGAGCAGCTCCAGCGCAGGTTACCCGCCAACTGGCGGGGCAGGGGGTTCCAGCCCGCCTGCTGTGCTGGACTTTCTCGTCAAATGGTTCCTGCAGTCGAAAGAACTGCAGATACAAGCATGAGTGTCCCACATGTTCTGGTCCCCACGCAGCCTCGGCTTGTCCCAAGCCTGGGGGGGCCCGAGGCAGAGGGAGGGGCGGACAGTGGGCTGGAAAGGCTGCCACGGAGGGAGCTAGTTCTCCAAAAGGCACCCTCCCCAATTAAGGTGGACATGCTGGAGCGCTGGCTCGCATCGTACCCAAGGGGGGAGGACAGAGAGTATCTCATTCAAGGTTTTAAGCAGGGATTTCGTATCCCTTTTATGGGTGATAGATCCCCTCAGGATGCTCCCAACCTGTTATCCCTCAGAGGAAGGGAGGAGGTGGCTGCGGCCAGCATTAAAAAGGAATTAGACGCGGGCAGGGTCGCTGGACCTTTTCCCGCACCCCCTTTTCCCAACCTTAAGGTTTCACCATTGGGTTTGGTTCCCAAAAAGTCCCTAGGTGAGTTTCGCCTTATTCATCATTTGTCCTACCCAGCCGGCCGATCGGTCAACGATGCTATACCTGATGACCTTTGTTCGGTCAGGTATACATCGTTTGACCATGCGCTGCGCATGGTGCGCTCGTGTGGCCCGGGTGCCTTGCTGGCCAAGTGCGACATTAAGTCAGCTTTTCGCCTCTTGCCGGTGCACCCGGGTGACTTTGAATTGCTGGGTTTTAAATTTAAAGGGGAATATTATTTTGATAAGGCCATGCCTTTCGGCTGCTCCATATCATGCTCGGCTTTTGAGCGTTTTAGTACCTTCCTAGAGTGGGCTTTTGTCCGCAGGTCAGGGTCCCGGTCTGTAGCCCATTACCTGGATGACTTTTTATTCGGGGGTGAACGGGGCTGGGACACGTGTGCACGTCTCCTCAATACATTTCAGACGCTAATGCAGGAACTTGGTGTCCCTTTAGCGCCCGAAAAGACCGAGGGCCCATCGACCAAGTTAGTATTCCTGGGGGTTGAGATTGACACAGTAGCGCAGGCTTCTAGGTTGCCGGGTGATAAGGTCTCCAGGATAGTGACCCTTATCTCGGAATTGCTGGCCAAGCGTAAGGCATCCCTGAGGGAACTGCAGGTGCTACATGGGCACCTTAATTTTGCCTGCAGGGTGGTCGCACCGGGCAGGGCTTTTGCCCGGCGCTTATGCGACGCCATGGCAGGGTTATCCAGGCCCCACCACAGAGTTAGGCTTACCCGGGGTATCAGGGCAGACATGTTCGTCTGGTTGCAATTCCTGAGGGAGTTTAATGGGGTCTCATTTTGGAGGTCGGACCTCCTAGCATCCCCCAATTTCCAGATCCAGTCTGATGCCTCAGGATCCCTGGGTTATGGGATGTACTTCAATGGGAAGTGGGCCTATGGTAGGTGGCCACCGGCATGGGCAGGCACAGGTCGCCTGCGGGATCTCACATACCTGGAATTTTTTCCCATTCTGGGGGCTTTGATGCTATGGGGCGAACAGTGGGCTAATTCGGTGGTGCATTTTTGGTGCGACAATGCTGCCGTGGTACACATTGTCAATGCACAGACTTCTAAATCGCCCAGGGTTATGGATCTAGTGCGCCATTTTGTGCTGCGCTGCCTGCGCCTCAATGTATTGTTCAGGGCCAGGCATGTCCCAGGGGTTAATAATGATATTGCTGACGCTTTGTCCCGCCTGCAGATCTCCCGGTTCCGCGCCTTGGCCCCGGATGCGGAGGAATTTCCCTCGCCACTCCCGGACGAGATGTGGACTATTGGCAAGGAGAGGTGAACCGGGCGATTGGCCTGTCACTAGCGCCACGCACCCGTAAGGCGTATCAACAAGCACTCAGTTCATATAGGGCTTTTGCTACTCAATTTCACTTGCCAGAGACCTGGCCTATCCCGGTGGACCATGTTCTGCGGTTCATGGTCCACCTCCATGCACAGGGCCTTGCACCTCGCACCATAGCATCCAAGCTCTCGGCGTTGGCTTTTATGGCCAAAGTAGGGGGTCATGTGGATACCACCTCTGACTTCCGTGTGAGACACGTTTTGGAGGGGTGGGTGCGCGAGCGTGGGCGTTGCCCGGACGACCGGCACCCTATTTCCCCAGGGGTTCTTACCCAGTTGGCCCGGGGCTGGCCAGGCCTCTGTTTTGATCATTATGAGGCAGCCCTTTTTCATGCAGCCACAACGGTGGCATTTTTTGGAGCGCTCCGCGTCAGCGAACTCGTGATGCTGTCTAAGGCGGATGCAAGTGGTAGGGCACTGGAACTCGGAGATGTCTATGTTGCCAAAGACTGGGCCCAGTTGAGGATTCGCTCCTCTAAAACAGATCAGCATGGCGTAGGCAGTGGAGTAAGACTGCTACGGTGTTCTTTGGCCGACATCTGTCCGGTTGGTGCCCTACAGGAATACCTGGCACTGCGTGGCATGCACCACGGCCCGTTTTTCTGTCACCAAGATGGGTCTCCCCTTACTAAATTTCAGTTTTGGAAGGTGACAGCCAGAGCCCTCACCAGGGTGGGCCTACCAGGTGCCCGTTATGGCACACATTCGTTCCGTATTGGTGCAGCCTCTACAGCAGCTGCTTTTGGGTACTCTGGGGCTGACATACGCAGCATGGGGAGGTGGGGCTCACAATGTTTTCAGTTTTATGTGCGCCCACTCCCGCCATGAGTACCACTTCAGTCACCTTACCTTCCCTTTTTCTCAATTTTCTTACAGACCCTGGGTGTCGTATTACACCGGTGACAGTATGGCTGGTGGGCCACAGCTATGTGCACAGGGCAGCGCGTTACGCTGCGGCGACAGAGTGGGGACCCCGACTGGGACTGGGTGACCACGCCAGTCTCGCATGGCATGGTAAGCCTGGGATGTTATGGCAGGAGCTGCGGCCTTTCCTTTTTTCTGGCCTGGGGGCTGACCCGCCTGACATTCTAATCATCCACCTGGGGGGCAATGATTTGGGCCAGGTCACCGGCTTATCGCTCAAGCATGCGATTTGCGAGGAACTCGCCTACTTGCACTATGTCTGGCCTGCCACAACCCTGGTTTGGTCGGACATTGTTCCGCGCCACTCTTACAGAGGGGGCGTTAACCTCCTGGCTCTTGACCGCGCTAGGCGCGCGGTCAATAAGGCAGTGGCGCGGTTTCTTACCACCAGGGCTTGGGGACGGGTTAGTCATCACCCCGATATTAGTCTGCAAAATTATGACCTGTATGCAGGGGATGGGGTCCATCTGTCGCGAGGAGGTATGGACCTCCTGTTGGGTGACTGGCGAGCAGGCCTGTTGACCGAGCTGACGGTCTGGGGGGGGGCGTCAGGTCTTCTGTGAAGCCCCTCCGTGTGGCGGGTAGCACTGGTAAGGTAAACAGTATGACCCACAAGTATCCGGCAGGTTCGCAATTGACTGGACAACACTAGACAGGAATAAATTAGTTAAACGTTGTCCGGTCAACGACGAACCAGGCGATGGGGTGATGGTGATTGCTAACCAGCATGCATCACCCCTCTGATTTCACGGATACGCGTCAGAGGGTGGGGTCATGAGTTAGTTATTGACTACGGTCAACAATTTGTTTGTTGTTGACAAACAAATTGATACAAATTGATACATTGTAACCAATTGCCGTTGGCAATTTTGGGGTGGTACCTTACCAGTGTTACTTCGGCCTGCTTGCCTTAGGAATTATGATTGGTCGTTTTACCAATACAAATTTATAATTCGGACTAGGGCATTGAATCAATAAATGTGGCCCTTTGCTGTTATCCACTTTCAATGTTGTCTGTGTCCGTTATTGGGGGGGTGCGCCTGCAATGCAAGCGCGGCGCCAAAATGGCCGCCGCGCCCTTTGCGGGGCCCCCCCCACAGGACAGAGAATCCGGGTAGTTAGGGGCGGGGCCACCTCCCTTATAAAAGGGGTGGCCACGAGGCAGCCGTGCTGCCATTTTGCCTCAGCGACGGAGCGGAGAAGTTTTTTCCCCTCCACCCCTCCCTAGTTAACAGTGTGATTATGGTCGCTTCGGGGCCGGGTGGGAATTTTTGGTTGGGACCCATATTGGCTTCGGGTCCTGGCTTTTTTGCCCACCCCACACTGTTGCTATGGTTTGATATAGGGGTCTTTCTGCATTCCTACTGTTGACTTTGGTCACATGGGCGGGTAGCACTGGTAAGGTAAACAGTATGACCCACAAGTATCCGGCAGGTTCGCAATTGACTGGACAACACTAGACAGGAATAAATTAGTTAAACGTTGTCCGGTCAACGACGAACCAGGCGATGGGGTGATGGTGATTGCTAACCAGCATGCATCACCCCTCTGATTTCACGGATACGCGTCAGAGGGTGGGGTCATGAGTTAGTTATTGACTACGGTCAACAATTTGTTTGTTGTTGACAAACAAATTGATACAAATTGATACATTGTAACCAATTGCCGTTGGCAATTTTGGGGTGGTACCTTACCAGTGTTACTTCGGCCTGCTTGCCTTAGGAATTATGATTGGTCGTTTTACCAATACAAATTTATAATTCGGACTAGGGCATTGAATCAATAAATGTGGCCCTTTGCTGTTATCCACTTTCAATGTTGTCTGTGTCCGTTATTGGGGGGGTGCGCCTGCAATGGCAGTTACACAAATGGATACATTTCGGCGGGCCTCCGGAAGGCGGCAAAAAAGGAAACGACGAATCAGCATTGTTTAAGACAGCTCTTTGAATTTGGCACCTATTGAAAAGGCGCGCTTCCTGGCTTTTGCCGCTTGGTGCGGCTTGAGTTCAAAAACAGAGCAAAACATAATTCTAATAAATAATACTTGGACACAACAGTTACCCTTGCTAGAAAGCCAGTCATATCTGACTCTAGGGTTCAGTGCTCATATCTGTTTATAGCCAAAGAGCCAGTACTGTCTGCCTCTGCAAACATTTCCATGGTCATACGAAACGCTGTTTACCTTCCCATCAAAGTGGTGCCTATTTATATATTTGCAATTTCTTGCTTTCGAACTGCTAGGTTGGCAGGAGCTGGGACAGAGACAGAAGCTCACTCCATTATGCAGCACTCAGGTCTCAACCTGCTGACCTGCCGACCTTCCACTAAGCCACTACATTACCTCAATCAGCCTAGTTTTATGCAAATTAAAAGGTTACCTTAGTAATTTGGGTACTGTTACCTAATATTAAGGAGTCACATTTTTGTTATGTTTAATAAAGCTGATAGTTCCTGTCCCTTCCCATGCTTTCACACAATCACTACATATCCCAGTTTCCATAGGTATTGCATGAACCCAGTTTGCTGCAGGCTGGAGCCAGTGGAACCAGGAGGTTCACTTGGTATTTTTTTCCTAGAACAGGGGTTTTCAACCTGTCTCTCATGAGCCGGATGCAGCCCGCTGCCCCTTTTCATGTGCCCACCCCCACCCCCACTGCCTTCACCACACCAGGAAGTGCCATGTGGTGGAGGTAGGGCAAAATGGCCGTCCGGCCCCAAAAGCTGTCTGAGGGAGCATGACCCGGCCCCCAGCTTTAAAAGGTTGAGAACTCCGATTTTAGAATGAATCCTATGTGTAAAAATATATCTTGGGGAACATTGGGGGTTTTCTTATAAAATTGGTAATAAAGAAATAAGACTTTTCCACTCTGTGTAAACCTAACTTGTATCTTCCGGTTTCACAAGTGTAAACAATGCAATTAAGTGCATCTGCTTCTGGAAGAGGCCAGAGGAACAACAGCAGTGTTGAGTTGCTCCAGGTGCCCACAGGTGACCGGGCACCAGTAGTGGAAATTCCCCCAGGCCATGCCCAATTGGCCAGCCACGCCCACCTCCCTACCCCTGACCATGGCGTAGGGAGGCCAAGTGGGTGTGGCCCACAGAGTTAACCATGCCCACAGAGTTAGCCACGCCCATGGTGGGGGATAGTATAAGGTTTTGCAGCGCATCATTGAACAACAGGTGCCATTAGGCAAATCAAGATTGCCATAGAATGAGCAGCTAACCCCAGCTCCTCCTCCATCATGGCAGCCTTCCATGTCAACCGCATGGCAGGCAAGCTCCTTGTACCTCTCCATGTGATGCTCTGTTTTTCTATCCTATATTTTATTTTCCCCTTTGGAATCATTCCTTTGTCTTGTCTTTTGCTGGTCTTGTTCTATCCTCTGCCAGAAAGATCCTTATTTAAAATAAATGTAACTATTATTGATATGTTTTCTTCTCATGTATATACAGTATATGCTCCAGGGTACAGGGAACACCCTCTATCATGAGTGTTTCCATGCTCTGGCTTGCAGACAATGCATCCACCCACTATGGGTGCTGCAATCTTTGGGTTTTCAGGTATTACAGGTAATGGGGTGTCCCCATTCAAAGGGCACCCCCAGAATTTCAGGTAACAGTACCTAGCTGCAAAACCAAAGGTTGGGAACTTCATTCTCCACTGTGCTTCCAGAGGGAAGAGCCAGCTTGTGTGGTCTTGAGCAAGCTGCACAGCCCCAGAGATGTCCCCACCACCAGAAGAAGGGAATGGCATACCATTTCTATGTCATTTCTACCTAGAAAACTCTGGAAAGGGTTGCCATAAGTCAAAAGTGATTTGATGGCACACAATTATTATTGCTAAATTGATCAGACGCGAGCTTAAGCATTTGGAACAGACCCATCAAGCGCGGCTCTGGAGATTATGGGACCTGTGCAGAACCCTTCTGCTCATGCACAGAAGGGTTCTGCGCAGAAGCACATGCACAGTAACTACTTCCCCTGCCAGTCAAATTACGGGATGGCAGCGGGCGGCAGCGGGCAAGTGCAGGAAGAGGCATGGAAATACAGGAAATCCCAGAAATCCTGGCCAATCTGGGATACTTGACAGGTATGATTTGGAATCCAACTGTGTGGATTCCGCATGCCCAATTGGCATAGAACCTTGGCAGAGGTTAAACCAGTCGAGCAGACTCCTGGCCACTGGCCCTTGCCAGTACGGAAATTAAGGGGGGTGGATTAATCATAAGGGTTTATTCACCCACACCTGACCTGACCGGCGGTTCTGCTGAGAGAGCAGAACGCTAACCTCCCGTTACCCATTAGGCAATTACTGACTCACAGATCAGCCTAATCTTTGGTGCAAATAGAAGCCATATTTACCCTAGTGTAAGCCTCAGACAATGGTTTCCCCCTGTCAGTGTTTGCCCGAGTTAATTAACTTCCCCAAGAGAGATTTCCCATTAACCCGAGTAAATGGGTGATGTGATTTCCTGCATTGCCTTCTGATCTATATATGATGATGCTTTTCCTTCAATAAACCACTGATCTGATCTCGCTCCATATTGCCTCGTGTCGTTCCTTGATCAGTCTCCTCCGGGACCTAACGGCCGTCCTAGCAGCCCCGATTCCTACACCTGGTGACCCCGACGTGATCTACTCGAGAGTAAGCGATCACACAGTCCGGTTCTGCGCTTGAACCGCGTCCGATCGTCCCGGAGGACAGCACGGCAGCCCGGCCGGTAAGCCAGCCGGTCGGGAAGACGGCCCTGCGGCGAGGCATTGCAGAAGAGGCATCCTACAGCTTGCTCCCGACTTTCGCGGCGGCTTGCAGTAACGGAAAAACGCGTTCCGCTCAGGGTCAGCTGTGAACCCCTGACAGCGCAGTGGCCACCGAGGGCCCGTGGCAGGAGACCACGCTCCGAGCTCTACCCAGAGAATCGTCGCCAAAACCTATTACCTGGCCCAAAAGACGCATCGACTCGTCCCAAGGAGGAATCTTCGGAGAACCCCCGCAGGTAATATGGGGACCTGTCCTCAGTGGCAACGTCCGTCCGCTAGCCAAAGAACTCGTGAGGAAGAGTTCAAAATCCTGGCCAGGGTATTTCAGCTACGTATTCACAGCGGAGAGCTAGCGAGACTTTTGGTGTACCTAAGGGAACACTGCCTGCTTTACCCAGAAGTAGGTACGTTAACCCTTCAGCTTTGGGATCAGATAGGAGACTGCATTCAGCAACCCCCGAAAGCTCCTGAGGGCGTAATTCGCACATGGAGCAAATGTAGGAAGCTCTTAGCGGAGATAGACCCAGTCCGGGTAGAGGCCAAAGAACCCCCAGCGCCAGTCGAGCCATCGGCGCCCACGGCGCTCTATCCGTCATTGCAGTTTAAGCAGAGTAGTGTAGGGAGCTTTCCCTCGGTGACAGCTGCAGAAGTCACTGGCGGAATGCATGGAATGAGGAGTGCAGGCGCTTCTCTGACAGTTACAGGCTCCCAGACCAAGAGTGCCCTTCAGCGCACAATTGAGGAAGAGATCAAGAAGGGGGATTTGCCAGCGGAAGAACTAGCTGAGCTTAGTCAGATTTGTCCAATTCGCTTGGAAATTGATGCCCTCACAGGGGCCCAGCAGGTAGTTCATTCACCAGTCCCGTATAAGCTTCTCATGGCTATACGGAAGGCCATTACAGAGACAGGACTCCAAAGTCGCTTCACTAGGGGCACGCTTGAGCAAGTGTGCGAGAATACCATGTTCATCCCGCACGACTAGAAATCCGTCATGCGGATGATGCTCAACCCCAGCCAGTATTTGTTATGGGACAGCGAGTATCGCCTCGAGGCTCAGACAAGGGCTGCCAGGATGGGAGGCGCAGTACTTCCTGACCAGTTATATGGTTCAGGTGCCTTCGAGTCCATCGATGCGCAGACCAACTTGCCACTAGCCACTCTTCAGATGTCAGCCGAGGCTGCCTTCAAGGCTTTTCTCAAGGTCCCGGCAACTGGCAAAGCAGCCAAAAATTACACCGCAGTCAAACAGGGAGCCCAGGAGCCCTACATGGACTTCATCAATCACTTAGAGGAGGCGATCAGTAGGCAGATCGATAATGAGCAAGCCCAACAAGAGCTCATGATGAAACTGGCCAAGGATAATGCTAATTTAGACTGCCGTAAAATCTTGCAGTCACTGGGCAATCGTCCCGACTTGGCTCTCACGGACATGATTAGAGCTTGCGCCGACGTTGGCACAGAATCCTATAAAATGGGTTTGCTAGCAGCAGCGGTGCAAGGGGGTAGAAGACCTAAGAATAAAAATCAAGGGGCATGTCACAATTGTGGCAAGGTCGGTCACTTCGCTAGGGAGTGCCGATCCAAGGGAGGCGGACAAAATTCCGGCCGTTCCAAGGCTCCAAACACCCTGTGTCCGAAGTGTAAGAAAGGCTACCATTGGTCCAGATACTGTCCGAGTTCGGGAAACCGGAACGCGGGCACGTCTCTGGCCCCGGTCCAAACAGAGGCTTCTCCCGCTCTGAGCTCGCCAGAGCTAGACTAGATTCCGATCACATTCCTAGCATTGCAAAGGCACAGGCCGGCCCCAAGGGTAGTACAGGGCTAGAATTGACTTGCCAGGCGGACGTCACATGCGACCTGCCAGGCACAGTCTATTTGGTGGATTCCCAGTACATGGGACCCCTGCCCAAGGGCTTTATAGGTTTAGTTTTACCTCGCAGTGTAGCAGGAGCACGCAGAATTCTTGTAATTCCAGGAGTCATTGACTCCAATTTTTCAGGCGTTCTCCAAGTTCAGCTTTGGACGCACTTACCCCAGACAATTCACAAAGGAGACACATTAGCTCCACTGATTATGGTTCCTTGTCACTCACCAGCAGATAGCCAGGGAAGGCTCAGGGACAGCTCAGAGTCCCGGTCAGAGGACCGCTCGAGCACCAGTGAGGCAGTGCAAGGATACCAGGTCTTAGCGACAGTGGAGACCAACATTGAGTGGAAACAGCGCCCAGTTATTGAGGTATTTCTGAATAAAAGATCATTTTCAGGGTTATTAGATACCGGAGCTGATGTGAGCGTAATCAGCCGAAGCCAGTGGCCACGGGAGTGGGCCATTGAGCCGGTCTCCGATGTGTGGGGGGTAGGCGGCATCCAAGAAGCGTTTAGGAGCCGGGAGTGGGTGGAAGTCACGATTCCAAAGGCTGACGGCACAGCAGTCATTCGGCCGCACATTCTGGATGTGCATATCAACCTTTGGGGGCGAGACATTTTACAGCAATACGGTGCTACGCTTACCTTTGGGTAATGGCGTTGCCACTTAAATGGCTCACCAATACGCCGGTCTGGGTGGAACAATGGCCGGTAGTGGGAGAGAAATTAGTCGCCCTAAAGCAACTGGTTAAAGAACAGCTAGACGCAGGACACATAGAGCAGTCCACCAGTCCTTGGAATTCACCTATTTTTGTCATCAAAAAGAAGTCGGGGAAGTGGCGACTCCTCCACGATCTCAGAGAGATCAATAAATGTATACAGCCAATGGGTCCGCTTCAATGCGGCATCCCAAATCCAAATATGATTCCCGAGGGGTGGGAGATCCTAGTTGTAGACCTCAAGGATTGCTTTTACACCATTCCCTTAGACCCCTGGGACAGGGAAAGGTTCGCCTTTACGGTGCCGGTTGTGAACCACAGCGAGCCCACGCAGCGTTACGCATGGAAATTTTTGCCACAGGGCATGCTCAATTCGCCGACCCTGTGCCAAATTTATGTTCACAACGCACTGGAAAAGTTTCGAAGCCTTCATCCCACAGCCTTAGTTTGCCATTTCATGGATGATATCTTGGTCGCGGTGCCGCAACTCGGCAGCAAAATGTTTGCAGACCTCCAGGCCAGCCTGGGGGAGAAAGGGTTACTCATTGCCCCAGAGAAAGTGCAGAGAACCGAGCCCTTCTCATACTTGGGCCATCGGCTTCTCCGCTCTTTCGCAGCACCAGTTTTGCCCCAAATCAACTTGAAGGACTCAGTCACCCTGGTAGAATTGCAGCAGGTTTTAGGAAACATTAATTGGGCCAGACCGTATTTCCGATTGGATATGGATCTTTTGAAGCCGCTCTTCTCGCTGCTCACATTAGGTAAGCAGCCGGCAGACCGGATACAAATTCCTCGAGAGGCACGCTTGGCTCTCGAGGAAGTCAACCAAATTCTCAGCCAAAGGTGGGTGGACAGGATTGCTCAGGGGCCATATGCTCCGATCCTGAATTTGTACATCGTTCAGGCAGGATCCATGTTCACCGGAGCTCAGTGGATTCCGAGAAAGGGGCGAGTATCATGGAATGGGTGTACTTGCCGAACACCTCTTCCCGAAACACCGTTCCTCCCCAAGAATTGGTCTCCGCAGTGGTTTACCGCGGAAGGCTGAGAGCTAGGGACATTTCAGGGCACGACTTAGCAAAAATCGTGGTCCCATTCACCAAAGAGCAGATTCAGCAATTGATGCAGCTCGGTGACTCGCTTCCAATTGCTTTGGAGGGATTCACCGGATGCTTGGCATACCACTTGCCCAAAGACCCCAGACTTGTCTCGCTTCAAACGCAGACAGTCAGCTTGTTCGAATTGCTCTCGCTGGTTCCGCTTCAGGGGGCCAGGACAGTTTTTACTGATGGGGGCCGCACATATGGTGTCTTAACTTGGCAGGAGGGCCAGGCTTGGCGCACGCTGTTAACTCTTCCACAGAAGTCCGCGCAGCGGGCAGAGTTGGCAGCGGTGAACCTTGCCTTGCGCACCTTCGCCAAAGAGCGCCTAAACATCATTACTGACAGTCAGTATGTCAGGAATTTACTTCACAATCTACCGGGAGCATACATCACTCCCGCGATAGACAAAAATTTGCTGAGTTTGTTCCTCACAGCTCAATTTCATTTGCGAAACCGCACGGAAGCGCTCTATATTGCCCACATCCGAAGTCACCAAGACCTACCGGGTCCGATTTCCGCGGGCAATAGCAGAGCGGATGCGACAGCAAAGGAAATTTAGCAACGTTCAGTGTTAGGTGTTTTCACTACTCCAATTCAGAGTCATGCATTCTTTCATCAAAATGCCAAAGCGCTCGCCAGACAGTTCAATCTGCCACTCTCTCAAGCCCAAGGCATAGTTCACTCTTGCCAGCATTGTGCAGGGGCACCGGGGGGCCCCTCGTGGGGGGTCAACCCACGAGGGACAGAGGCTAACCAGGTGTGGCAAATGGATATCACGCATGTTCCGCAGTTTGGCAGATGGCAGTACATGCACGTTTGCATAGATACTTTTTCACAATTCGTTTGGCCAATGGCGCAGAAAGGGGAGACTGCTTCCCACATGGACCAGCACCTCCTTTCCTGCATCGCGGCGATGGGCAAGCCACGGCACGTGAAAACCGATAATGCCCCGTCCTACAGCTCCAGGCAGCTGGCCGCCTTCATGGCCACCTGGGACATTAAGCATACTTTTGGCGTTCCTTACAATCCGCAGGAGCAAGCGATTGTGGAACGAGTCAATCGGACACTCAAGTCCTATATTGACAAACAAACAGAAAGGGGGGCGCCACCAGCCCTCTCCAAGTCACAGGGTCAGGCACAGCATTGTCTGAATAAGGTATTGTTCACATACAATCACCTTAATGTTTTTTCGGATTGCACACCGGAGGAGAAGCACTTCCGCTGTTCGGAAGCTCTCCCGCGACCGATGGTCCGATACCGGGTGCCACCGGACCCTTCCTGGAGGGGCCCGGCGCCACTCGTAACCTGGGGAAGAGGGTATGCTGCAGTTATGTCTCCTACAGGTGTCATTTGGATTCCAGCTCGGTGTGTTAAGCCTCACTTGGAACCACATGGCGTGGACCCAGGCTGACCCGAGTCCGATCCCGGAGATGGAGGACCTCACCCTGACTGAGGGGACCCGGCGGGAGAAGCGGCGACTGCGGACGACGGCGCCAAGGATCACCTGGGGGATGGTCAAGACCCTTGGCAGTGAGGCCCGGGACGCCCTCCAACGCGAGGAGAAGGAGCCGACACCGGAGAATTTCGTAGCTGCAGTCTTTGCCCAGATTAATGCCAACTCCGTGGCAGTCACCATCATCCTGGCCCTCTCCCTACTTGCGGGGGGAGGCGTCCAGGCAGTCTCACTAAAGGCCAACGGCTTGATGCCAGGCGAAGATTTTTCAGCCAGGATGCACTACAACTTATGGGAAAGGTTGGCGGGTCTCGTCAACCAGTCCGATTTTTGCCTGAAGCAGGACATTGGTTCTGCCTCCATTCTGGGCACCTGCCTCATCCTGGTGTGCCACACTTTGTATGCACGCACCAGGGACGGTGACTGGCTGCTGAAGCGGATTTTCGGTCCGCATCTCCCTGCGAGCTTCACAGCATACGCTCGCTGGGGGGAATGCAGCTGACAATGACTTTACCGGCTGACGCAGCCACTCTCCACACTCCTCGAGTGGCGGTCAGCCCGAACTCTACTTGTGCCCAAATGGTCGGCTGCGCTGCGGTCGGCCGAACTCAGCGCCGCTGCCTCGACACTGGCAGCAGCAATTGGACTTGTGATAAACCAGAGACACTTGGTTCAATGTATGCTCATGTTACCCTACCTTCAGGATGGTTCTTTGCATGTAATCAGTACACTTGGAACTAAATTCCCGCAAATGTATCAGATTCCACATGTTGTATCAGTCGGTTGACACTGTTACTCCCCACTAAGGATATGATTGTTCCAAGCACAAATGTTTCAGATGTTTCCGCACCCATACGACACGCTCGTGCCACCCATTTAGACAGCTCATGTGATAGCAACATTAGGGTTCTTAGTCCAGCCGAATACGTCTCGTTGGCAGTCAGCATACTTGGCGTGCCAGGCTTAGCTGTCGGCAACACTCGGAGAATTGGTCAATTGGCTTGCGGTTTAGCAAGCCATTAACCATACCTCTTCAGCGATAGCGCTGCTCAACCAAGAGCAGGCAGAGCTTCGCCATGCCATCCTTGACAATCGAGCAGCTATAGACTATCTTTTGTTGTTACATCATTTGGGTTGCGAATCTGTCCACAGCATGTGTTGCTTCAATCTCACTGACAATTCACGCAAAGTCCAGAGCCAGCTCACGGACCTCCACACCCTAGTCAAGAATATTAAGCAGGGTTCGATATGGGATTGGTGGAGTTCGTTGTGGTCGTGGCTCCCGTGGGGGTGGCTCCAGACAACGCTTCAAGTAATTGTGGGGGTGATAATATTAGGCATAGCAGGATGCTGTTTCATGCAATGTATTCCCTCACTGTTATCAAGGTGTCTTTCATGGGGGGAACCCTGAAGCGTCATTCCCGCTCATCAGCTAATGCCTCTCTCGCACAGAGTCGCCTGTCAGGTCCCTAAACAATAGAAAAAGGGGAGATGCGGATTCCGCATGCCCAATTGGCATAGAACCTTGGCAGAGGTTAAACCAGTCGAGCAGACTCCTGGCCACTGGCCCTTGCCAGTACGGAAATTAAGGGGGATGGATTAATCATAAGGGTTTATTCACCCACACCTGACCTGACCGGCGGTTCTGCTGAGAGAGCAGAACGCTAACCTCCCGTTACCCATTAGGCAATTACTGACTCACAGATCAGCCTAATCTTTGGTGCAAATAGAAGCCATATTTACCCTAGTGTAAGCCTCAGACAATGGTTTCCCCCTGTCAGTGTTTGCCCGAGTTAATTAACTTCCCCAAGAGAGATTTCCCATTAACCCGAGTAAATGGGTGATGTGATTTTCTGTCAGATGACGGTTCTTTCCTGCATTGCCTTCTGATCTATATATGATGATGCTTTTCCTTCAATAAACCACTGATCTGATCTCGCTCCATATTGCCTCGTGTCGTTCCTTGATCAGTCTCCTCCGGGACCTAACGGCCGTCCTAGCGGCCCCGATTCCTACACAACTGGGCAAGAATAAATTCCAATTTGGAAAGAAGAAATGCTCGCTGGTGGCATAATTTCAAGGTTTTGCTAGCATAGCTTGCCTTGATGTTCCTCTCTATATTCAAGACTGCTCTTTAACCTTCCTCTTAAAGTGAAAATGGTAAATGAATTGTGCAGTTCTGAAACTGGTATACTAATTAAAAGACAGAACTTTCCTCTGGCATTTGGCTATGAGAAAATGAGTCAGCTTCTCTCAATGGCCATTTCTCTCGCTGTCACCCTCATTTGTTTCAAATGGTGAAAATCTGTTGCTGCTTTTTTCCCCCTTAGATGCAGAAATGCTGGCTCCAGGGTCTTTGGGGTGATTATTTATTTATTTTGATTTTGGAGTTAGGCCAGCTGCTTGGCTACAAGGCAAATGGCAAGGGAAATCATATTAGCATAGAAAAACAGAAAACTGAAAAAAGAAAGTAGAAAATATGCCTGGAAGCAAATGCTCACAGAAGTAGCTAAACATTCCCTTCCAGAGGTGCAGAACTCATTGAATGCACCTGGGCAATGTTCTTTGATGTTTATGAGACGATCAAAACACCTGCACTGAACTCTGTTATGGGATGTTTGTTGTGCTAGGTGTGTTGATTGTGAGCACCACATTGTTTTCTCCTAGGGATGTATTTGTCCTTTTGCATTTCTCCTCATTTTCTCCATCTTAATTTTAGTCTGTCCCAAGTACAGAGTGGTGGTTTTTTCCAGCGAGGTGGAGGCCTAAGAGGGATGCTCCCTTTGAATTCTAAATTTATTTGTTAATTTAGTATACAGATACACTGCATTGTAATAGTACATGTTTTGCATGGAAATTATGCTAATATACCTCTGCAGACACTATGGCCTAAAGAAAAGGAATTTGTATTAGGCAGATTTGTGTACAAAAATGCATGCAGAGGAATGTGGAAAAATATGCATAGAAATATACAAATCAACATCTACGTGCATATTTGTTCATATCCCACTCAATGCATGCATTTTTATACACAAATTTGTCTCATGCATACTGTTTGCAAGCCATTTCCCATATCTTCTTTTATGTACCGCTCAAACCCTGGATTGCCAAAATGAAGATACCTTTTTGGCTTTGTCATTGGCCAAACTTGAGTCCTCTGGTAGTAATTGGCAGGGACTCCAACCCTCAACCTATTCAGCATCCTCCAAGTGATTTCCGAAATACAGTGGTGCACTGGTACCTCGCTTAAAGAGTATAATGCGTTCCACGGGATTGCTCTTTAAGCGGGTTTGTTCTTTAAGCAAAACACCATTATAAGTGACCAATTGTGACTTCTGGCACAGGGGATTGTGAACCCCTATTTAGTTATTAAGCAAGTTTTTGGTTGGTTTTAGTTGTTAAGTGAGGTGACCATTCAGAGAAAATTCTGCTCTTTAAGCGAGTTAGTCTCCAAGCGAGGTGCTCTTTATGCAAGGTTTTACTGTATAATACATAGACTGACATTATTTTCACCAGTTTGAGGTGTCTGTGTCAGCTTTTCCTATATGCTTCAAAACTATATCCATAATGTATTTCTTATTGTTTGGAAAATTCCACTTCAAAACTTTGTGCAGTGCAGATTTCCTAATATCAATAATTTTCATTCTGTGCATTGGGGTATACAGAAAGAGCTTCCTTGAAGACTGTGATATTTTTAACCACAATCGGGATACCCTGGTAACGGCAACCTTGTGTTGCTGGCTAATCTTTCTTACACTAGGTCAGGTGAAAGGAACTGCAGAATGAACTCATCAAAAGACGCCTTCATTTTGGCAGTTTCATGTCTTGCCTAGACACAGAAGAAGAATTCTGTGCATTAGTTTCAAAGTTGGCTGGATTGTTCAGTTATCTGGCTGTGGGAGTTTGATTCCCCACTGTCCCTCTTGGAACAAGAGCCATCCTGTGTGGCTTTGGGCAAGCTGCACATTCACAGGGTCCTGCCAGAAGAAGGGAATAGGAAATCACTTCTGTGTATGCTCTAGCTCTGAAGCCCTTGAAAGGGTCAGAATTGACTTGATGACACATGATGATGATGATTGGTTTCGTCATGATGATTGGTTTCATCATCGTCGTCGTCTGTAACTCATATTCAAGAATGCATTTTTTTTCCTGAAGCAGGAAAAATGCCATTGGTGTGAATTGGTTTAAGGTGGATCCCAGCTTGCCATGAAGTGACCCTCATACTATGATCATGGAGCCATCTCCTGCACATACCTGTCAAGTATCCTGGATTGGCCGGGATTTCCCACCACCATCCCATAATTTGACCGGTGGGGGAAAGTAGTTACTGTGCATGCCCTTTTGTGCAGAACCCTTCTGTGCATGCATAGAAGCCTTCTGTGCATGTGCAGAACCCTTCTGCACAGAACCATTCTGCACATGCATAGAACCCTTCTGCACATGTGCAGAACCCTTCTGTGCAGAAGGCTTCTGTGCAGGTCCCGTATTTTCCAGAGCTGCACTTGACAGGTATGCTCCTGCAGCACATGTGAAATGAGACATGCAGGATTTAACACCAGGATTGCAATGGAATGATGCAGCATTGAGGATATTATCAAGGTGTGCCTTCACAGCCAGTCCATCTGGCATTGCCTCTTCTGCTTCCTCTGCTAATTTTTCCGTTGGGTCCAATATGATGATTTCCAGTGGCATTTCCTCTACCTGAGGGGACCATCACCCCACCTAAAGGGGTTCATCTGCCCATAGCCGTTGGCCCCTTTAGGGAGTCAGGTTATTTACCGCTGCCCAACACTCGGCATTGAGTCTCTGGCTGTACGGTCTACTCCATTACCATAACACGATGTTCAGCCAGACATTGGTTTCAAAGCATAAAATAAGAAACAGTCATATAAGAAATAAGCAAGTATTTCCTTTGTCTTTATTGTTTTCCTTCAGTATGTTTCCTAGCAGGGATGGGCAATTTTTCTCACTTTCACTTCACCATTATTATGTCTCAGATTTTTTTCCCCTTCCCAAATAAGAAAAAAAGTGAATGAACTGAACTAGAAAAATAGTGAATGAACTGAACTAGAAAACTCAACTGACTAAATTCAGCAGGTACAATCATTCCCTTGTTGGGATAGATTGTATTGTATCTCCTTCCTGTATAGACATTACAGATCAGGAGCCTGTCACAAAAAATGTTGACAACCCTACATCAGAACTCACATGATCAGAAAGATAATATTCAAAAAGCATTGATGTGAAAGCATGAGCAGGAAGACATTCCCCACTCAACTGCCTTTCTCCTTAGGGAGAGGGGCTGTTTGAAGAGGAAAGAGGATTCCCCTTCACATGGAGTCTCTACATTAATTGTGCATGGCTTCCTTGATTCCCAGTAGCAAAATCATTGTTGTGCAGTGTTATTAGGGAAGTTCAACGACATGTTTAACTCTAGTCAAACCTAATTAAGGCTACACAAAATGGTGCTCAATCCACCCTATCATACCTGTCAACTTTTGGATTTGAAAATAAGGGAAATTTTGGCCGTACCCCTCTGTGGGTGTGGCCAAATCTATGGGCGTGGCCAAATATAGCCATGTGACTTGCTGGGCTCTAGTCATGCCTGCCACATGGACATGAAAATGTCTGCAAACACAGACAGCACTGGCTTTTTGGCTGTAAATGGAGATGAGCACTGCACCCTAGAGGTGGATACGACTGGCAGATTTTACTTTCTTAGGATCAAAGATCTGATGCTTGGGACACAAGCTATGAGAAACCTGCGGAACATAGTTAAAAGTAGAGGCATCACCTTGCAAACAAAAAATTGCATAGTCAAAGCAATGGTATTCCCAGTGGTAATGTATGGGTGTGAGAGCTGGACCATTAGGAAAGCTGAGCTCAGAAAAATAGATGCCTTTGAAATGTAGTGTTAGAAATAGGTCGATCCCAGATAAAATCAACCCTGACTGCTCATTAAAGGTCAAATAGTAAAAATGACGCTAAAGTACTTTGGACATCAAATGAGAAGAGAGGATTCACTTGAGAAAGCCTTGATGCTGGGAAAAGTGGAGGACAAAAGAAGGGGGTGGCCAAAAATAAGATGGCTAGATGGTATTGTAGATGCAATGGACACAAAGCTGTGTGGGCCAAAGAACCCTTTCCCCATTTTCTTGGGAGACTTTTGTTTTGTTTTCTTTCTTGTTTGCTCAGCAGTTCAATTCCCGAGTACTGCAGGACGGAATGAGCTCCCGTCTTTGTCCCAGCTCCTGCCATCCTAGCAGTTCGAAAGCAAGAAATTGCAAGTAAATAAATAGGGACCACTTTGGTGGGAAGGTAACAGCGTTCCGTGCGTTCTGGTGTCTTGTCATGCCTGCCACAAGACCACGAAAATGTCTGCAGATGCACACAATGCTGGCTCTTCGGCTTTGAAACAGAGATGAGCACTGAATCCTAGAGTCGTATACGATTGGCTTTTGAGCAAGGGCTGCCCTTTACCTTTACCTAACTCAGATCCCCTTCACAACCATGCAAGCACACTTGATCTATGAGCTCTGATAATTCTCCCCGTGGATTTTGTATCTGGTCTCTTGTACAAAAAGCAGCTACTTGCTCTAAAAATTGGCTGCTGTAGGAATCTATGACTGTAATGGCGAACCTTGGCACTCTAGATACACTGGCTTTCGAGCAAGGGAAACCTTTACCTTTAGCATATAGTGATCAAGCAACATCCTCCACGCCACCCCTCCCAAGTTAACTCTAGAACAGAAACGGAACAGACACCCCCTCTCTCTCTCTCATATAGTGTAGGAATCTCTGACTGTGATGGCGAAACTTGGCACTCTAGATACACTGGCTTTCGAGTAAGGGAAACCTTTACCTTTAGCATATAGTGATCAAGCAACATCCTCCACGCCCCCACCCCCTACCACTCCCAAGTTAACTTTAGAACTCTAGAAATGGAAGGCAGGGCAGAAACAGCTCAATAAAGCATGAGAGTGAGAGAGAAGTCTCTGCCCCCAAACCAAGAGCTGATTTGCCCCTGCATATATGAAATATCGCTCACCTCTGGCTTCTGTCCCTCCCAGCATGGTGGCTCCGACCAGCGTCCATCTTGGCCATGTGGCAGGAGGAAAATGAAAGAGAAACCTACAGAATGCCCCCCCCACCTTCTCTCTCTCCCCTTCCACAAGCGAAAAGCCTGCCACACAGCCACAGCAACCTCTGGTGGCCGGAAAAAAATACTGCAGCTTTGCCTGTGAAGGCTCCGGTCAGGATATTTGTTTTAAAAATAAGGGAAAATACGAGGAAATTAAAAAAATGGGAGGGGCAGGAAGAGGGGTAAAAATAAGGGGTTTTCCCAGGTAAAACGGGATGGTTGGCAGGTATGCACCCTATACCTTTTTGGGTGAAATACTCTGACTGAATCCTAAGCAAGGTCTTGTACCAATATTCATGTGTTACAGATCTCCAGGAGGGAAAACATTACTGCAAACAATGGGATACAAATGACTTTGATTTGAGGTGGGTTTAGTTACACACTGTGCCATCAGAAACATTTCATTTCTGAACTAATTGCCCTTCTCCAACTCAGTGAACAGGAAAAAAAAGAGGAGCAGAATTATAATGGCAGTGACACCACCACACCAGAAGTGAAACCACAGGAAGAGGGGAGAAAACAAACCTTAACATCTTGAAGCAAACTACTCAAAATCCTTATAGAAGTGTGGTATTCATCTGCATGTATGCATGCACATGAACACATGGTGCAGAGAGAGAAATGTTACATTGCTAGATGTCCTTCATTCTGAACGGCAACTTCAGAGAGTAGCTGCTATAGCCCAGAAATTCAAAGACCCACAGTAAAATTGGAGTTTTGCCGGAGACACGTCAGGTTTCACTGAGGTAACTGAAGCTGTAATCTCTTCCTTTCCTTTGGTTGCATGGACGTTTAAGGAGAGAAGTAACAGCGGACACAGAAAGAACTAAGCAGGAAAATGACCCTCGACATTCTCTGAATCCTCAAGTCCGCCGGCTCAGATCCAGGAAGAGCTTTGTAACAGAAATAGGTCACAAATTATTCAACATGGAGTCTCTTTGGTTTTTAAACTGTGTCAAAATGTAGCTTTGCTCTTTGCAAAGGCCTTTGCTATGCTTATCAAGCCGAATAGCTTGTAGAAGTTTCTAAAAGCTTCCTGCCTGTGTTTAGTCTTTGCAGGCGCACCCCCCAATAAAGGACTCAGACACAAATGAAAGTGGATAACGGCATTGGGCCACATTTATTGATTCATGCCCTAGTCCGAATTATAAATTTTTATTGGTAATTGACCAATCATAATTCTTAAGGCAAGCAGGCCGAAGTAACACTGGTAAGGTACCACCCAAAATTGCCAACGGTAATTGTTACAATGTATCTATTTGTATCAATTTGTTTGTTGACAACAAACAAATTGTTGACCATAGTCAATATCTAACTAATGACCCCACCCTCTGACGTGTATCCGTAAAATCAGGGGGTGATGCATGCTGTCTAGCTGTAGCCATCACCCCATCGCCTGGTTCGTCGTTGACCGGACAACGTTTAAACAACTTATGCCTATCTAGTGTTGTCCAGTCAATTGCGAACCTGCCGGATACCTGTGGGTCATAAATGTTTACCTTACCAGTGCTACCCGCCACACGGGGAGGCTTCCCAAAAGGCTCACCGCCCCCCCCCCCCCAGACCGTCAGCTCGGTCAACAGGCCTGCTCGCCAGTCTACTAACAAGAGGTCCATACCTCCCTGCGACAGATGGGCCCCATCCCCTGAATAAAGCTCATAATTTTGCAGACTGATGGTGGGGAGGCGAATGACACGTCCCCAACCCTTGTCAAAAAGGAACCGGGCAATAGCCCTGGAGCGACGAGCCCGGTCAAGCGCCTGGAGGCCAAACGCTCCCCTGTAAGCGTACTACAGTATCATGTCCGACCAAATGAGGGGTGTGGCAGGCCACACATAATGTGAGTAGGCCAGGTGACTGCAAATCGCAAGCTTCCGCGATAGGCCAGTGACCTGTCCGAAACCATTGCCCCCAAGGTGAATAACCAGGACATCAGGCGAGTCAGCATCCCTGATGTAGAAAAGGAATGGCAACAGTTCCCGCCATAACATGCCGCGCTTTCCACACCACCTGAGACGTGCGGGTGCACCCAGTCCCAGTCGGGGTCCCACTCTGTCGCCGCAGCGTAACGCGCTGCCCTGTGCAGCGTAACGCGCTGCCCTGTGCACGTGGCAACGGCCCACCAGCCATACTGTCACCGGTGTAAAACGACACCCAGGGTCTGTCAAGGAAAAAAGGGGGGGTGAGAAACATTGCAGTGACTAAACTGGTACTCACGGTTGAAGAGGATGAACACAAAAACTGAAAACAATGTGATCCCCACCTTCCCATGCGGCGTATTTCAGCCCCAGAGTACCCAAAAGCAGCTGCAGTAGAAACCGCCCCCATCCTGCAGGAATGGACGCCGAAACAAGCCCCCGGGAGGCCCCACTGGCTAGGGCTTTCCATTCACCTTCCGAACTGAAATTTAGTGAGGGGAGACCCACCCTGGTGACAGAAAAACGGGCCATGGTGCGTGCCACACAGTGCAAGAAACTCCTGTAGGGCACCAACCGGACAGATGTCTTCCAAGGAACATCGTAGCAGTATTACTCAACTGCCTACGCCGTGCTGATCTGTTTTAGAGGAGCGTATCCTCAACTGAGCCCAATCATTGCAAACATAGACATCTTCGAGTTCCAGTGCCCTACGACTTGCATCCGCCTTAGACAGCATCACAAGCTCGCTGATGCGGAGCGCTCCAAAAAAGGCCACCGTTGTAGCCACATGAAACAGGGCTGCCTCATACCTATCGAAACATAGGTCATGCCAGCCCCGTGCCAGTTGGGTAAGAACCCCAGGGGAAATTGGGTGGCGGTCGTCCAGGCTACGCCCACGTTCCCGCACCCCACCCCTCCAAAAAGTGTCTCACACGGAAATCAGCGGTACTATCCGCATGACCTCCCACCTTGGCCACAAAGGCCAGCGCTGAGCCTGGATGCTATGGTGCGGGGTGCAAGGCCCTGGGCATGCAGGTAAACCATGAAAAGGAGGATGTGGGCCACCGGGATCGGCCAGGTATCTGGCAGCTGAAATTGTGTACAAAATGTCTGACGAGAAACTAATGCATGGTGATACGCCTTACGCGTGGGTGGCGCCAGCGACATGCCGATCGCCCGGTTCACCTCTCCTTGCTAAAGGTCCATATCTCTTCCGGGAGTGGCGAGGGAAATTCCTCCGCATCCGGGGCCAAGGCGCGGAACCGGGAGATCTGCAGGCAGGACAAAGCATCAGCAATATCATTATTGACCCCCGGGACATGCCTGGCCCTGAACAGTACATTGAGGCGCAGGCTGCGCAATACAAACTGGCGCACCAGGTCCATGACCCTGGGAGATTTAGAAGTCTGTGAGTTGACAATGCGGACAACAGCCGCATTGCCACACCAGAAATGCACCACCGAGTTGGCCCACTCCTCACCCCATAGCACCAAAGCCCCCAGTATGGGAAAATTTTCCAAATATGTGAGATCTCTCAGGCGACCCGTTCCTGACCAGGCTGGTGGCCACCCACCATAGGCCCACTTCCCATTGAAGTACATCCCATAACCCAGGGATCCAGAGGCATCAGACTGTATCTGAAAGCGAGGTGAAGCCAGGAGGTCAGACCTCCAAAATGAGACCCCATTGAACTCCCTCAGGAACTGGAGCCATATGTGCATAACTGCCCTGATGCCCCGTGTCAGTCGCACCCTGTGATGGGGCCTGGATAAGCCTGTCATGGCGTCGC
This sequence comes from Bradypodion ventrale, assembly GCA_035047345.1. NCBI lineage: Eukaryota > Metazoa > Chordata > Lepidosauria > Squamata > Chamaeleonidae > Bradypodion > Bradypodion ventrale. The sequence goes on along the minus strand of JAWDJE010000003.1, from coordinate 17,424,721 downwards.
ACAAGCGCCGAGCAAATGCCCTGCCAGGTGCAACCGCCCTGCAAACGAAGTTAAGGTGGCCATGTAGCACCTGCAATTCCCGAAGGGATGCCTTGCGCTTAGCCAGCAATCCCGAAATGAGGGCCACTATCCTGGCCACCTTTTCCCCTGGCAACCTAGACGTCTGCGCTACTGTGTCAATCTCCACCCCCAGGAACACTAGCTTAGTAGATGGGCCTTCGGTCTTTTCAGGCGCCAAAGGGACACCAAGTTCCTCCATTAGCGTCTGAAATGTGTTGAGGAGACGTGTGCACGTGTCTCAGCCCCGTTCACCCCCAGACAAAAAGTCATCCAGGTAATGGGCTACAGACTGAGACCCTGACCTGCGTACAAATGCCCACTGTAGGAATGTACTGAAACGCTCGAAGGCCGAGCAGGATATGGAACAGCCGAAAGGCATGGCTTTGTCAAAATAATATTCCCCCGGAATTTGAAACCCAGCAACTCAAAGTCACCCGGGTGCACCGGCAGGAGACGGAAAGCCGACTTGATGTCGCATTTAGCTGACAGTGCACCCGGGCCACGTGAGCGCACCATGCGCAATGCCTGATCAAAGGATGCATACCCGACAGAGCAAAGGTTATCAGGAATAGCATCACTGACCGACCGGCCGGCTGGGTAGGACAAGTGATGAATCAGGCGAAAATCGCCCGGGGACTTCTTGGGCACTAGTCCCAGTGGGGATACTTTAAGGTTGGGATCGGGGGTGCAGGAAAAGGGCCAGCGACCCTGCCCGCATCAACCTCCTTATTAATGCTGGCGGCAGCCACCTCCTCCCTTCCCCTGAGTGACAAAAGGTTGGGTGCGTCTTGAGGGGACCTATCCCCCGTGAAAGGAATACGAAACCCCAGTTGAAAACCATGAAGCAGGTAATCTGCGTCTGCCCTCTTCGGGTACAATGCGAGCCAACGCTCCAGCATGTCCACATTAATTGGGGAGGGGGCCTTTCGGTGAACCCGCTCCTTCCGTGGCAGTCCTACCTGCCCCTTGTCCGCCCCTACCCCTGCCTCTGTATCCTCCCGGCCTGGGACAGGCGGAGGCAGCATGGGGGCCAGAACAAGAGGGACACTGATGCCTGTACTTTCAATTTTTCCTGTTGCAGGAACCATTGGACGAGAAGGTCCAGCACAGCAGGCGGGCTGGAACCCCCTGCCTCGCCACCTGACGGGGTACCTGTACTGGGGCCGCTCGTTGGACCGCATGTCCACAATGGTATCTCTCCCCAGGCGCCGGGCGCGTGGGGATCATATACAGAAGCCACAGCTTCTGGCAGGGCTCGTCCCACCCCATCTCTGGGTGCAGTGGAAACTTCATATGGAATTCCTCATCGTAAGCCAGTCACGACGGACCCGGGAAGTCGACCATTGCCCGGTAAATGTTGTCTAAATACTGTACCATCGGGATGGCCAGATCCGGCCTGGCCCTGAGATAAACAGCCATGTAAATTGGGTATGCTGGCAACCAATTTGCCCACGTAGGTGGCGGCTTACGATGACGTGCCTGCTCCTTATCCTTCTCGTCCTGCCCTTCCCCCTCCTCCTTGGTAGGCTCCCTGTTAAGAAGGGAGAAGATGTCCACATACTCACCCCTCCAAATCTTTCCCTTAGTGGACTGGGCCAGATGGTCCCCTAGGGGCAAGGAATACCCTGCTGTCGGCAATGCCGACACCGGCACAGAGGGAACTGCGGGCAAAGCAAAGGGGGCATGAACCAACCCGGACACCCCCAACACATTCCCTACCGCATAGGGGGCGCCACCCCAACCCGGGCCCCGGGTCAGGGATGAAGTCGCCGGGTGGGCCAGAGGCGGCTGCACCGCTGCACCACCCGTGCGAGGCCATGGCCACTGAAATGCCCCCCCCCAGGGAAGTCAGTTGTGTGGGTGCACTAGCTTGAACTGCATACTCACCCGATGCACCCCCACGGGCCGCCCCCACCGGGGGTTCCGGCCCGCTGGGGGCGTCGGAGCTCACGACCGAAGCTGAGCTCGTCGACGGGGCCAGATCAGCACAAGTCTGCTGCGCCTGCTGAGTGGGGAGCTGCGAGGCAGTGGCCGCCACCGGCCCGCGCGCCTCAAGCAGCTCGACCCGACCCGCCGCCTGCCGCTGCCCGGCAGCCAAAGGATCAACCTGGAAACCGAAAAGGCGCCCCCGCTTGGTTGGCCCCTGCCAGGGATGCATCGAGGGCCGCTACGCGGGCCAGAAGGGCCTCCACGTTAAGATAGCCCCCAGCCCCGACAGGGGGCAAAGGGCAAGCCGGACCACAAGTAACGGGCACCTGTCCAGGTCCCTGGGCCCCAGGGGCCAGATACGGCCAAGAGCCCCTGCTCGGCCCTTGAGGGGCCGTGGGCATGCCCTGCCACGGCAGGGAACCCAACCACCCCCCCATGGCTCGCTCCCCCCGTGGGGAACTGTGCACCCGAGAAAGAAGGCCCAGCCGCACGGACCATGCCCGGGGCAGTGGTCATCGTGTGCGGGCCAAGGGCCGAGACCCCAGCCGGGTCAACCTGCGCGCGCGGCGCATCGGGCCAAGGGGCCACCGATCCCATCCCACCGGTCCCGGTAGGCTCCGCCAAAGGTGGCTGCTGCGCGGGCGCAGTCGCGGTCCTCCGACCCGGCTGACGCCTCCGCGCAGATCGAGCCACGTTCGCAGCTGCCTTCTTCTTAGAGGGCATAGCTAGCCTAGCTGGAAGCTAAAGGAAGGAAAAGCTGCACCGAAAAGGCTTCCCCTGAAGAACACGAGCGACGGAGGTAAGAGGGAAAAAACTTCTCCGCTCCGTCGCTTCGCAAAATGGCAGCTCGGCTGCCTCATGGCCAGCCCTTTTATTAGGGTGCTGGCCACGCCCCTAACTACCCGGATGCCTTCGTCCAGTGGGGGGGGGCGCAAAGAGCGTGGTGGCCATTTTGGCGCCACGCTTGCATTCTTCCCAGTTCTGGAATGTCCGTTATGTAAACAATCCAGGGCCTGGGATCACAAGACACTTGTTATGGGAACCAGGGTATGTTTACACAAGCCCTGGGCTCTAATTGGCTGTATGCTAATTAGGTAGGCCAAGCTCACGTCTTTCCTATAGGCACATGAGTTTGGGAGTTAGTTCGAATTCGAGTTTGGGGCTTCTGAGATGGACACCTCAGAAGGGGGAGGGGGCCTCTAATACCAAGCCCTTACTCTTTCCCAGTTTAATTATGATTACTTAGTTTAGTCAGCTTTTCCTTTTATTTCTGAAAGAAGGCCTGAGAGTGGATTTCCCTATCTGCCGTTTTTTATTAGTATTTTTTTTGTATGCTGTACTTCTGTATCCTGTATCATCGCAAGAACTGTTACTTCTTCAATATGCTTCTTCAATATGCTTCAAGAACAATAAACACCTTTACTTCAACAATGCCTGTTCTTTGGGAGAGGGGGTAAGACAAGAATTAAGCCTGACACCACATGCTACCATATCTAATACAACTATCCCCATATTACTTACTAGGCTCTGTAAATACAGATAAGTCCCAGGGTGTTGCTGCAGAGTAATCTGTGGGACGGTTTGGTGTATGCAAACCAAGACACAGGACACAGCCTCGGGCTGGGTTAACTCAGGTTTATTGCATCGTGGACAGAGGGAACATGTCGTAATGGCGGATCGATGGCTCTTTATATACAGTAGTAATACATTTGAACGTGGTGCCATGGTAGCCCATTGGCTACTGTCTGCGTGACGTCATTTCGGGTCACGCCCTTCTTGTCCAGGTGTAGGTGGTGGCGGGAAAGCTTCCCGCGCTGTTGCCTTTGATGAGTTCGGACCAAGAGAGCTTGGACGCTCGCTGCTGCCAGCTGGTGGTCATTAGCTCGCGTCCTATTACAGGGTTCATATGATACAGCTGGAGGTTACATTGTTGCTATAGGCAAGGTTACATTGGTTCAGATACATTGTAATCCATGTGGAAGGTCAGACCCTTAGAACACAACACCCCTCCCCCCTAGGACGAGACAACGTCTCGAGCCCACACTTCAAAACACTCCCCCCCCCTAGGAGACAAAGTCTCTCAGCCAAGATGGCTTGTTTCGAACACGCTGGGGTCTCGATGCGGGCTGCCTTTCCCCGGGTTTGCTACCTTCTCTTTGTCCCCTGGTTTCCCGTCCTGTAATTTGAGAGGGAGACTCGTTAGTGACTTGCCGCGGCTCCGCGGCGTTGTTGGGAGGTGTGCTCTTTCTTAGGGAAGGACCGGGGGCACTGGGGGCTAACGAAAAACCCCTCTTCTCGCTTGGATGGGTGGGGGAACACTCCTGAAAACCCCCCCGGCTCGCAAAATCAAAATCGAAATTACATTCGGGGGCAGCGGTCGCGAACTCTTCTCCCCCTTCCCCGGCCTCTGATAGAACTGGTTTATCAAAAGGGTATGAGTCGGGGCCGCTGCTTCTTCCTTCCCCCCTTGCTTGGGACTGTTGTCCGCTGCTGTCTCCCCCTTGGGTTAAGCGGGTGGGGGAGAACCCTAACGCTGAATCTTGTTGCTGGTCCCCACTGACTGGCCCACTTACTCGGTGCCTCAGTTGGTCTGCGTGCCTCCTCCAGAGGAGGCCGGTGTGGGTCTCGACCCGGTACGACACTGGCCCCGTCTGTTCTACAACCGTCCCTGGCACCCAGGCTGGCCCAGCGCTGGCATAGTTCCTGCAATGAACAGGGTCGCCGGCGGCGAAACCTTTCGAGACTGCCAACCCTATGTTTTTCCCTTTATCCTCGACTCTCGTCGGGTCTAGCCTGGACAGGAGCGTGGTCAGTTTTCGCCGCATCAAGAGCTCTGCCGGCGAGTACCCTGACGCTAAGGGGGTCACTCTATATGCTAATAAGAACTGACATACTTGGTGATTTAGGTCCCCCGGGCCCATGCGCCGAAGCGCATCCTTTGTTGTACGCACCAACCGTTCCACTTGGCCATTCGTGGCCGGGTGAAACGGCGCGGATGTGACATGCCGAATGGCGTTTGCCTCCATAAATGCCCCGAACTCCGAGGAGGTGAAGCAACTCGCGTTATCGCTGACTAAAGTGTCGGGCAAACCGAACGTGGAAAAGACTCTCCGTAGCTGGCTAATTGTCGTGGCTGAGGACGTGCTCTTTACTGGGATCACCTCCAGCCACTTGGAGAACGCATCCACCACTAGGAGAAACATGGTTCCTCGGAATGGGCCAGCGAAATCCACGTGCACTCTGGACCACGGCCCCCTTGCTGTGTCCCATTCCCTATGCGGGAGGCGGGCCGCCTCTGGTCGGGATCCCTGGCATGCATCGCAAGTGCCGACCATGTGCTCAATGTCCGCGTCCAGCTGTGGCCACCAAAAGTAACTGCGGGCCAGTGCTTTCGAACGAACGATGCCCGGGTGGCTGACGTGCAGCAGTTTGAGCACCCTCGGCCGCATGGATGTAGGGACCACCACCCGTTGGCCCCACAGCAGGCACCCCCTTTCTAGGGACAACTCTAACTTTTTCCGAAAGAATGGGTCGAATTCCGTGCTTGGGGACGATGCCGGCCACCCCTTCTGTACCCATGAGCTGACCTTCTCCAGCGTTCTGTCCTTGCCTGTCGCCCTAGCAATATCGGCTGGTACTATTGGGGGTGCGTCTAAGACCTCAATAAGCAACACCTGGCGGTCTCTTTCTACTCTAGCCTTTTGGTCGTCCGACAAGGGCAAAGGGGATCTCGAAAGTGCATCAGCATGGCTGATCTCCTTTCCGGGCCGGTACTCCAACTCGTGTTGGTATGCGTTGAGAAAAATAGCCCATCGCAGCATTCTCGGGGACAGGATCTGCGGGGTGGGCTTGCTTGCCGTGAAAATCCCTAACAGGGGCTTGTGATCCGTCACGATTTTGAACGGGCGGCCATACAGAAAATCGTGAAACTTTTTGGTCCCCGCTACTATTGCTAATGCCTCCCTGTCGGTTTGTGCGTAATTTCGCTCTGCTTGGGACAGGGACCTTGAATAAAACGCGACTGGGGCCTCCCGCCCGTCATCCAACACGTGGCAAAGCACCGCCCCCACCCCCACCGGTGATGCATCACAGACTAAGACCACCGGCCGTTTGGGGTCGAAATGCGTAAGGATTGCGTCCGATGTTAAGAGTTGCTTTAGTTCGTTGAACGCCCTCTCTTGCTCGTCACCCCACATCCATGTCTCCTCCTTTTTAAGCAACTGATGAAGCGGTTCGGCCACGGACGCTTTCCGCGGAAGGAATGTATGGTAAAAATTGAGGAGCCCCAGGAATGACTGTAGCTCGGTCTTGGATGTGGGGCGAGGGGCCTTCTTGATGGCTGCTACTTTGGATTTGGACGGTTTAATACCCTCGGGTGTAATCCGGAACCCTAAGAACTCGACCTCAGTTTTGAAAAAGACACATTTGTCCTTCCTCAGCCTCAGCCCCGCTTTCTCGAACACAGTTAGCACTTTATCCAATCTCTTTGCCAGTTCGGCCTCACTCCCCCCTGTTATTAACACGTCATCAAAATAAGGCAACACCCCCTCCAGCCCCTTCAGGAGGCGTTCCACAAGCGACTGAAAAAGGCCGGGTGCCGAGTTCACGCCGAACTGTAAGCGCGACACCTGGAACGCCCCTTTATGTGTGACTATCGTTTGGGCCGCGGCCGTGGCGGGGGTTACTGGGAGTTGCTGATAGGCTTGTGCCAGATCGAGCTTAGCGAAACACTTTCCCCCATTCAGCCTGGCCAACAGGTGGCTGACCACCGGCACCGGATATGCATTAGGGCGAATCGCCTTGTTAATTGTACACTTATAATCAGCGCAAATGCGCACCTCCCCGTTGGCTTTCAGAGCTGTTACAATTGGAGTTTCCCACTCCGCGGAATCAACAGGAATAAGAATCCCCTGGCCCACCAATTTGTCCAGTTCCGCCTCTATTTTGTCCTTTAGTGCGAAGGGCACCCTGCGCGGTTTGAGTCTTATCGGGCGGACCTCCGGGTCTAGGTCGAAGGCTACAGGGGGTCCCTTGAACTTTCCAAGTCCTTTTCTGAAAACGGCGGGGTGCGCATCGCACACCGCTTGTATTGGATCCGCCCCCACTGAATGTACTCCCCCTATGAACAGGCCTAATGGCTGAAACCACTGTGTCCCCAGGAGGCTACAACTTCCCCCCTTGAGGACAACTAGGGGCAGTTCCGCAGAATGTCTCTTAAAATTAACCCGGAATTTCCCGACCCCCAACACCGGAATGCTGTTCCCCTGTACATCTCGTAGCGTGGACCTCAATGTTTTAAGTTTGGGTCGCACGTGGGGGTCGATTTTCAAAAACTCTTTCTGGGGAATTATCGAATAGGAGGACCCCGAGTCAATTTCCATCCTGATAGGGGCCCCTTGTACTAGTACCTCAACGAAGTAATGGGACTGTCCCGCGGACACGCTGAATACTGGGGCGTCGTCCTCGCTGCCGTCCGAGACGCGGCCCACGCCGTCCTGCTTCCTCGTGGTCTGGGCGCCATCTTTGGGCCCCGCTGGACGGTCCGGCCTGGTCGAACGGTCTGGTGACTGCCTCCGGCCCTCCTTCCGTTTTCTGCATGCCTTGGCAATGTGCCCCCGACGGCCGCAGGTGTAACATTCGGCCTTTCTAAATGGGCACCTCGCTCGCTCATGGGCCGCTCCGCAACCATCGCAGCGGCGCCCCCCTTTTCGGACCTTCTGGACCTCCTCGCCGTCGCTGCCTTCCGAGGACGACTTTGAGGCCCGTCGAGTTGCGTGCACCGACTGTCCGGGTTTCCCGTGCACCGGAGTTTCCGCTTTGCCGGCTCTGGGACGCCACTCGCGCCACTGGTGCATCTCGTCCACTCCAGCATTCGTGGACTCTGCGGCTTCCGCGGCCTCTACGACCTCTGCCAACGTGGGTGGCGGCTCCTTGTTCATCAGGCTACGCTGCACCTCCTTGTCTTTCAGGCCACACAGCACGCCGTCCCTGAGGGCCATCTCTAGGATGTTGTCCCATTTACAGGGGACGGCGGCTACCCTCATGGCGGCCACGAATGCCTCAACCGACTCGTCCGGCGCTTGGACTCGCCTCCAAAACGCGCTCCGAGCGGGAAACATCGCCCTCGAGGGTCGGAAGCGCTCCCGTAGCAGCTTCATGATGTCGTCCGCCTTAAATTCGCTCACCTTCTTCGGAGCGATGACGCCCACCAGCGTCCGCTTGGTTTCCATCCCGAGCATTCTGATGAGGATGGCCCTCTTCCTCTCCTCATCGTCTTCCTTGACTTTGAGTTCCACCAGCGCCGCCTGGAAGTCCATCTCAAACAGCTCCCAGTCTTGCGGTTTGGTGATGTTGAACCCGCTCTGCGCCCTGGCTGCTCCTTGGGGATCCATAATCCCATCCTCGTCGCCAATTTGGTGTATGCAAACCAAGACACAGGACACAGCCTCGGGCTGGGTTAACTCAGGTTTATTGCATCGTGGACAGAGGGAACATGTCGTAATGGCGGATCGATGGCTCTTTATATACAGTAGTAATACATTTGAACGTGGTGCCATGGTAGCCCATTGGCTACTGTCTGCGTGACGTCATTTCGGGTCACGCCCTTCTTGTCCAGGTGTAGGTGGTGGCGGGAAAGCTTCCCGCGCTGTTGCCTTTGATGAGTTCGGACCAAGAGAGCTTGGACGCTCGCTGCTGCCAGCTGGTGGTCATTAGCTCGCGTCCTATTACAGGGTTCATATGATACAGCTGGAGGTTACATTGTTGCTATAGGCAAGGTTACATTGGTTCAGATACATTGTAATCCATGTGGAAGGTCAGACCCTTAGAACACAACAGACGGCAAATAGGCCTCCTGGGCCCCAGAAGTGGATACACAAGAGCAAAACCAAATTAAAAGATGGAGGAAGGCGCTCACTGGGCAAGGAATAATGTTAAAGGAGGATATAGCTGAGGATCTCAACCTCCCCTATGTCACTTGGAGGATCCTGACTAGGCTGAGGGTTGGAGTCCCTAAATGAAAGACCAACATGCTCAAGTGGGGACTGCTGGCGGACAACAACATGCGGTGTGAATGTGGAGAGATACAGAGTCCAGCTCATTTACTGTTCTGCCAATTACCGCCAGAGATAAGCACTGACGAGGACTTGGGTTTGGGCAATGACAAAGCGAAGAAAGTGGCTTCATTTTGGCAGCCCAGGGCTTGATCCGGACATGAAAGAAAAAGAATATCTTCCTTTGTTGTCAACTCAGCAACTACCTTATAAACCATTGGGACTTTTGATTACCTTTCTCCAAGTTTTAATAGCATGATGTCTGCCTTTATTTTAATCCCAGAATTTCTGGATGTAGTACAAAGGATTTTTGGAAGTGTTTCTCTGTGCTTTAAGTGTCTTAGAGTCTTATGCCCAAATTCATTCCCTATTTACACACATATCTGTAACCAGAGGAAATCTTGAGTTATTATCAAACAGAATGCCTACACTGGACAAAATAAATCACGGGTATGACATGGTGTAATAAAATTTATGCATCCAGAAAAAAAGCATTGTCTACATTATATTAAATAAGCAAACAGATGTCACCTTTCTAATAATGGTAAGTGAAGTGGCTCCTTTCCTGCTTATTTAATGATGAAGCATAATGCTAGTTGTGAGTTATGGTACAAAAGAGCAATCAATGAGGCAGAATGATATACAGCTACAGTCAAAAATAACTAAAGACTGATGTGTGAAAAAGGAAAGAGAGGGAAGCTGAAAAATTACACTATACCTGTCTGATCTATGACTTCCTGAGCTATACAGTACTTTGTTTAGGCCACTTTGTTTAGACAGCCTATGTTGTGAATGAGAATTTTACTAATATATTTCTGTGAAGGTGATATAACAACATATATAGCAGCATACAACAACCTGTGAATCAAATTTGATAATGTCCCAGTTGGGGTGTAGCATTATTAGTAAAATAAATTTCATGCCAGAAATTACTCTGGATTGAAAGGATTTTTTTTGCTGGAGAAAATCAGCTCAGGGGATGCCTGAATGAGGCTCCTTTCATGTCCACAAGATCCATCATGCAGCACTCAGCTATCGAACCCCGACCTGTCTTCAAGCTCAGGATCTTAACCACTAAGCCACCTCAGTGCTGCAGCGTTATTAGTGAAAAAAAGAAACCATTCTTATTTTCCTCTCAAGATTGCTACAAAACATCCCATCCTCATTCTGGTTCAGAATAATCTAGTGGTCGCCTTCTTACTCTGAGTAGAGACAAAATCTGTAGTGATTCCTTTGAGTAGACCCTTTATCTTTCTTTTGCTCCTGGACTTGTCAACCATGGCTATTAACAGCATTCCTCATAGCTAGAGTTCTCTGTGAGTGTCTGAGCAAGGGGGCACCTCATGCCCCTTGTTTTTGAGTGAAGTGCCCAACCACCACCCCACCCCCAGGATGACAAATCACCTTCCAGTGCTCTGCACTATTTTCAACTGGTTTGTCCTTTTCGAATTTTCCACATCACTTCATTCAAAGGCCAAGGAAATGCCACTGCTGCTGCTGGCTAGCGTGCCTTTTATCTGAAAGCTTCATGTTCTCCCAAAGTGCCTTCAAGGAGAGGGAGGAGAGTATGATGATGACAACCGCACCCAAACTAAGCCTTTTATTAATGAACAATGTGGTGGGTCTATTTGTCTGAGTCCTCCCTGACACCCGCTGCCTTGCTAATTCAGTCTGACAGATTCAGGACATGTTCCACATCTCACAAAAGGAGGTGGAGGCATGTATTGATCCTACATTTACTGGGACTGATTTACTGCTTTGCTCCTTTTGCAAATGTGTGCCTGGCATCTGTATCATGATCACTATCCCTGCAGCAACAGAGATCACAGCAGTATGTGAGCAAACCTATGCAAATAGCTTTTGTTTCTTCAATATTGGCCCAGCTTTTGCTTCAACTCGGATTGTAAACAACATTGGAAACACATGATTTCTTTTTGCCACCCTTGATCTTTTGTATTATCTTTTCTCCACTTTTACCAGTCAATTCTCTAGTAAACCATGTTTGCTGGATCTGTACTGGGAATCTAGTACCTAAAAGCAGCTCACATATGAGACACAGCCTTGAAGTGAAAGTCCTACAATGTATTTTCATGGGAGTTCCAGATTGTTCCGACAAGGCTTGTGCTGGCATGTGTGTTTGCTTAAGAGGGTTCAGGCTCAGGGCTGGCAGTGGTCTTTGCAAACGAGCCCTTGCCTTTCTTCTCCGCATGTGTAGCTTATTCTACAGCTGCCTCCTGCATCTTTCTGATGCATACCTGTCAAGTTTTGGATTCGGAAATAAGGGAAATTTCCCGGCAAATACAGAATACTTGACAGAAGGGAAATTTCCCGGAAAATACAGGATACTTGACAGCTGGACCATTAGGAAAGCTGAGCGCAGAAAAAAAGATGCCTTTGAAATGTGGTGTTAGAAATAGGTCAATCCTAGAAGAAATCAACCCTGACTGCTTATTAAAGGCCAAATAGTAAAGATGACACTAAAGTACTTTGGACATCAAATGAGAAGATAGGATTCACTTGAGAAAGCCTTGATGCTGGGAAAGGTGGAGGACAAAAGAAGGGGATGGCCAAAAATAAGATGGCTAGATGGTATTGTAGATGCAATGGGCACAAAGCTGTGTGGGCCAAAGAACCCTTTCCCCATCTTCTTGTGGGACTTTTGTTTTGCTTTCTTTCTTGTTTACTCTTAAGTGACTAAGATGCTGACTGGGAGGCAGAAGGTCAGCAGTTCGATTCCCGAGTACTGCAGGATGGAATGAGCTCCCGTCTTTGTCCCAGTTCCTGCCATCCTAGCAGTTCGAAAGCAAGAAATTGCAAGTAGATAAATAGGGACCACTTTGGTGGGAAGGTAACAGCGTTCCGTGTGCTCTGGTGTCTAGTCATGCCTGCCACATGACCACGGAAACATCTGCAGGCTCAGACAATGCTGGCTCTTTGGCTTTGAAACAGAGATGAGCGCTGAACTCTAGAGTCGGATACGACTGGCTTTCGAGCAATGGAAACCTTTATCTTTCTCATTTTTAATTATTTTTTTCCTGGGAAGCAAAGAAAGTGCAGAATAGTAAACCAGCCCCCTAGGGTTACTCTCTCTCTCTTTCTCACTCACCCCCACTGATTTGCCCCCCCTCTCTCCCCCCAAACACTGATTTGCCCCCTCTTTCCCCCCACTGATTTGCTCCCTCTCTCTCCCTCCCACTGATTTGCCCCTCTCTCTCCCCCCACTGATTTGCCCCCTCTCTCTCCCACTGATTTCCCCTTCTCTCCCCCCACTGATTTTCCCCTCTCTCTCTCCCACTGATTTGCCCCCTCTCCCCCCCACTGATTTGCCCCCCACTCTCTCTCCCCCACTGGTTTGCCCCTCCCCCCCCACTGATTTGCCCCTGCATATATGAAATATATCGTTCACCTCGAGTAGACTCAGCAGCAGCAAAAACGAAGCTTCCCCATGACCATGTGGCTGGCAGGGAAGGGAAACAGAAACTACAAAAAGTCCCCACCACCTTCTCTCTCTCTCTTCCTTTCCACAAGCGAAAAGCCACAAACAGCGACCTCTGGTGGCTGGAAAAACATAACGCAGCTCCAGTCAGGATATTTTTAATAAAAAAATAAGGGGAAATAAGGGGAAATTAATAAAACGGGATGGGGCGGGGAGAGGGGTAAAAATAAGGGGTTTCCCCCAGGAAAACAGGATAGTTGACAGGTATGTTCTGATGTGCTCAGCTCCACCTCCTCTTCATTGGCACTTGGTGCCCCAACGTTTGCTGGCTGTCCTCCTGTCAAGTCTTAATCAACAGCAGGCAGTTCCATGTTGACAGCGGGCTGAAGTATTTGCAGGAAGTCTTCCTCATCGGACCCGGGTTCCAGGAGTCTTCCTCATTCGACCCGGGCTCCAGGGCCACAACAGACATGAACAAAATGAAAAAACATACATATATAAGCTCCCATTTTCAAATCAAATAGCAAGAGTCTTCATAAATGCAATGTAAACACACCAAATGCAGCTGTCTTCAACCTACATGAGGCAGAAGGCTGTATGGCTGTAATTTTGCTAAGTGTTTCTAGCCAATTACACTTTGTGGGAGGGCCCACAAGGATAACTGGGCAGTACCCATTGGTGGGTCCCTTGCCCAGAAGTCATTAAAAACTTGCACTACTTCTCAAAGTCTACTACTTAACATCTGTGATGTAGAAGTTTTTAAGATAGTATGTTTTACCACTGAACAATGTCAGAAGGTACAGATTGTGAAGACCTCTTTTGCCAGAATAATAGGAAACATTTTCCCTCTTGGTGAAAAGGTAGGGCAAATGAAATACTATGCCAGTTTACACTGAATATCTCAGTAATTTAGGTCGTTAGGCTTTGTTGAGCCTCGCTTCCTTCTCCAGAATAAATTATCACAATGAGCCTGCAATTTTTTTTTAGCAAGATGCAACTGTCACAGCGTTAACTGCTCTGTTGACACTTATAATGTAAATATGAAATATATAAAGCCATTTTACAACCTTTTTTCCCCTTTCTCCACCAAAAGGCACACATAAAACCCCTATGGGGGAGATAAGCAATATCTTTGTAATGTGAATGGAGCCATTTTTATTATCACGAAGATTTTGACAAGCTCCTTCCTACGCAGTTAAGTCAAGGCAAATGCCAGTAAAATCAACTGAATGCTAATTTTGTTTGTGTGTCTTCATTTTTTGTTTAAGATTTCAAAGCATGAGGTTGTAGGCTTTTTAAAAAATATATCCTTAAATGCATTGATAATGTGACACAAAAGATCTTTGGAGACGCTATTGATGAATGCACCATGAATATCAGGTATAACACTTAGGTTTTAGCTACATTTATGTTTTAGCCACTTTGATGAGCACTGGTAAAGTGAAATGCTTATTCCAAGGGGATCAAAGACAAAGACAAAGGCTGAGTCTCAGCTCCTTGCTGTACTTTTTGACAAAATTACTTTTGTTATGTGGCACTGGCATTCACTACAGCAACTTTCAGCTTTTGTTCTGTATAGAAAATACTTATGTATCAAAGTTCTATGGAATGGTCAGAGTCTGGGTCATGGGCAGCTGTCAAGTAACATGAGCACCAGGACCCAGAGCAACCAGGCAATAGGCCAAACAGTAACTGTATCACAGTCCAAGTCCAAAATCCAAGGTAAACAGGAGTCCAGGGTTAAACCAGACCATAGGGTGCAGTCCAAACAAGCCAGAAGTCAGGTGACAAAGAGAGAAGATGAAGCTTCAGGGGCTTCAAAGGATTCAAGGAACAAAGATCCAGGTGAAGCACAACAGCCGTCCATAGAAGCTAAGAACAGAACAGGAAATCCTCAAAAGCAGGAACAATGAATAAGGCAGCAGATGTTATAAGGCTGGAACCAGAAATAACACAAGGAATCACCAACAGCAGTGACTAGGAAGAAAGCAAGAGGTCTTCAAAAGCAGGAACCAAGGAGAAGGCAAGAGAGCTTGAGAGGCAGGAACCAGGGTCAAGGCAAGAAATTTTTGGAAACAGGAAGCAGAGAAAATTTAGGAACCAATCAATCACAAATCCAGTGACCTTTGTTGCTGAGGCAGCTTCTAGAGAGAAGACTCAGTTGTTACATATCTCAGTCTTCATTATCTCCAGTTGGATCTTAAGATGATCCAGAGCCTTCCATAGGGCTCTCAGGTGGCAGCAGGGTGTAGTTCTAACCCTGCAAGTCATAGAGCTGTCTTCTAAGCCAGGGTTCCAATCTTGCAAGAACCAAGATACTTCTGACGAACTCATCCTGCAAATACTAGATCCTGACAGAAGCATACAAGTCTAGCCAGGGGTGGGATCCCAAAAAAATACTACCACACTGTGGGCATGGCCTCATTCTCCCCACCCACCCCAAAAAAAGAAAAGAAAAGAAAAGAAACCAGGCAGGTGCCTTCCTTGCTCTCAGAGCATTGCTCCCAGCAGAGGCGGGAGACCCCAGCGCAGACAGGGAGGAGGAGCTGCCACCGCTGCCACTAGCCCAGAGCGGTATGACTGGGGGAGCCAGGAAGAAGAGGATGAGTAAGATGGAAGAGGTGCCACAGCCAGAGCCAGGGAGGAGGAGCCATTGCCAACGCTTGCCCAGAGCAGCATAACTGAGAGGACCTCACCATGCCACTCTGGGACGCCGTGCCGGGCTCAGGAAGACATCAGCATCTGGGCTGCTTTCACCTCTGCACTTCTCATGCACCTTCGGGGGTGGGTGAGGTGGGGTGGGGTGGTGGGCTGGTGGCCTCCCCCTCTCAGCAACACCGGCAATGCTTCCCATGCGCCTCGCCGAGGGCCGAAGGTGCGCAGGACGTGCAGAGGTGAAAACGTGCCTGGACGGTGAGCCTGGCTGCTCTTGGACTCCTCCTCCTTGTCTGGAGGACAACGAGGCTCTCCCTGAGCCCAGCGCGGCATCCCAGAGTGGCATGGTGAAGTCGTTTCAGTCATGCTGCTCTGGGCAAGCAGCGGCGGCGGTCCTCCCTGGCTCTGGCTGTGGCAGAAATACTGGCATCATCATCAATATTTATAGACTGTACTCCAATTCTTCAGGTACATAGACTTAGTAGACACACAACTATGATTAGCCCAATAGCCAAAACTCTTGTTACCAATATGTATATGTATTGTTATCTCCCCTGACAGCTTGGCTTAATTAGCAGGATGCATCCATTCACTTTTCACCTGGCAGCAGAAGTGCTTCCACAAATGATTCCTAAATTTTCATTTGGTTTCAGAAATGTTGCTATTCTATCTTGCTTCAAATTCTTGGAGTTATATTTACACATTCATTTTTCAAGGGGAAAAAATCTCTGTATTTTCCATGAACAAAGATCCAGTCTTGGTCAAACAACATTTCCCCCTTTCCTTTATTTGTCATATAAGTGCCTAATAGTTGAATATTGACAAGTTATATGTGGTAATCTGAAATTTGGCAATCCTGTATCTATGATAGATGGTAAAGAAATTTTTAGGGTGTGCATATGTGTCATTATTATTTTTTCCATATTGTGGTTCAAGAGGGATGAAACCAGTTGAATATAAATTCTATGACAGCAGAAGCCATTTATATGGGAAAGGCTGTGTCACTTTAAAAGAAAAACCACCCACATCCTAATAAGCTATTTAATTTTCTCCTCAGGAATTGTTTCTGTCAATATTTTGATTGAAATTGGTCTGAAAGAGAAGCGGAAGGGAAGTTTAATCAAAAGGTTGTCAACAGACTACTTCGGCTTAAGAATTAGTGGACAGTCAAGATTTTGAACACTGGCATGTTGTGTAGGTTTCCTGCATACAAATTTTGTGGTCAAAGACTGGGGAAACATCAGAATATTCTCCTTTTTCTCCCCCTTCAGGACAATTTGCTTATAGTAGAGAAGACCCTAGGCTTGTGATGGTGAACCTTGGCACTCAAGCTGTTCTTTAACTTCAATTCCCAGAAGCCCTGACTTGGGCTTCTGGAAATTGAAGACCAAGAACACCTGGAGTGCCATGGTTCACCATCACAGCCCTAAGCTATTTGTAGTTACAATTAACAGAAAGGTTTATTTAAATCACAGCAGATAAATAAGGAGTAAGATGTACGAAACAAAGGTACGGAATAAAGGAAATCACGTCAATATCACTTAATTTATAACAATGCAATGCTATCAATGATAAAATGAAAAGTAAGTATCAGGTGAAATTACAATTGTGCAAAATTAGCCACAATCAGCCCTTTCATAACACACTATAATGTTTCCCCTACAATGGGACTTCAGTGTCTCAACTGGTTAAGATGCTGAACTTGCTGACTGGAAGGTCGGAGTTTGATTCCCGGGAACTGCATGACAGAATGAGTTCCTGTCTCCGTCCCAGCTCTTGTGAACCTAGCAGTTCAAAAGCAAGAAATTGAAAGTAGATAAATAGAAACCACCTTCAGTGGGAAGGTAGCATTCCATGCACTCCAGTGTTGATGGCATGCCTGCCACATGTCCACGGAAACATCTGCAGATACAGATAGCACTGGCTCTTTGGCTATAAACAGAGATGAACACTGAAGCCTAGAGTAGGATACAACTGGCTTGCAAGCAAGGGTGACCTTTACCTTACGTTTACTATCTTGGCCCCTAATCTTTAGGCAGTCTTTGGCCTGAAGATTGAGAAAGAAAGATGTATAGCTACCTATTTGAAGGAACAGGTTCTCAAAGACTCAGGGAAATGTGCAGGAGAATTGATCCAGGAGAATCCAGATGGGGAAAATCAAAAAGAAGAAGTAAAATGAAGCTGTGAACTCATTGG
Source organism: Bradypodion ventrale (assembly GCA_035047345.1). Classification (NCBI taxonomy): domain Eukaryota; kingdom Metazoa; phylum Chordata; class Lepidosauria; order Squamata; family Chamaeleonidae; genus Bradypodion; species Bradypodion ventrale. The sequence continues at coordinate 17,407,393 of JAWDJE010000003.1, read as the reverse complement.
GTTGTGTATGTGCATGTAATAAATAAAAGAAGACAGTAAGGGAGACGTGTAGAGTCTCCCAGAAGGAGTAATCTACCCCAATGTAAAATTGGAGCATTTCTCAAAATCACAGCAAACGAAAACCCAAAGGCCCCAGAGTAGTTAAAATCAACAAAAGTAGGAGAAAAGGTGAACTGAAAAACATGTAAATGTGAATGAGATTGTCTCTGAGTCCGAGTCTATTCTCCCAAGCAGCAAGTGGCTCCTTGTTCCACTAACCTCTAATTTTCCTGCATTCAGGTTAACTTCTTTATCTCTACACCTAACCTTCAGTTATGTATTGGTGGACATTGAGGTGAGAAAGTGCACTGCACCACCTTTTTAAACTACAGCCCGGGCGCCAGATGTGGCCCCTGATGCCAATTCATCCAGCCCATGAAGCCCTCATTGCTCCTGGAAGCAGAAGTAAAATGTGCCCGCATCCAGCCCCCGGGCTATAGTGACTGGCTCCCTGAACCATGTGACCGGCCCACAGCCTGAAAAGCTTGGGCACCCCTCTGCTAAATCATCCGTTTGTCCTGTGGTGCTTGATGGGATCATAGCATTTTATCTAATGCCATGCGCTCGGCCCTGGCGAGGGCGAAGAGGTCCTGCCGGCCACTCCATCAGCTGGCGTCCTGGGGCTCCACCCTTCCCCCCTCTCGCCTAGGACTTAAAAGGCAAGGGGTGCCAGGAGGAACATCACCGCCACGCGCTCGGCCCCGGCGAGGGCGAAGAGGTCCTGCCGGCCACTCCATCAGCCGGCGTCCTGGGGCTCCGCCTTCCCCCCTCGCCTAGGACTTAAAAGGCAAGGGGTGCCGGGAGGAACATCGCCGCCGCACGCTCGGCCCCGGCGAGGGTGAAGATGTCCTGCTGGCCACTCCATCGGCCGGCGTCCTGGGGCTCCGCCTTCCCCCCTCGCCTAGGACTTAAAAGGCGAGGGGTGCCGGGAGGAACATCGCCGCCGCACGCTCAGCCCCGGCGAGGGTGAAGATGTCCTGCCGGCCACTCCATTGGCCGGCGTCCTGGGGCTCTGCCCTCCCCCCTCGCCTAGGACTTAAAAGGCGAGGGGTGCCGGGAGGAACTTTGCCGCCACGCACCTGGCTCCTGGTGCATCTGGTACTTTGGTAATTTTGTTATATTACGTAATGTTTTCATCCTTTGTGATTCTATTGTAATTATTGATATATTATTTTGATGTGGTGCTGATATTTGTATTATTTGTATTATTGTTGACTGTCTTGCCTTATACTGTATTTACTTATAACATTGTATTTATTATTATAATTTGAATATTGTATCTTTATGTAAACCCTATGGGGTGTCCCAAGGTCATTTATATGTTGTTAGCCGCCCTGAGTCGGCCATGTGTTGAGTAGGGCGGGATATAAAATTGAATAAACATAAACAAACATAACATATCTGAGTACATTCTGGGCCTTGAGTATGCTGAAAGTATCCAACTTCATAGCATGTCCATAATGTCCCTTTGCCTTCCAGCTCAGCAACAGTGATCCTGTATCTCTCTTTTTGCTCAATCCATTGTGCAAAAGTTCAAGTTAGGAGAAATCCTCAGCCCTTATTGCCAACAGGAAACAGTCAATTCTGCTGCTTATGAAACAAACCAAAGATTTCTTCAATGCCATTCCATAGACAGGCCATCCCTCAAGTCATTAATTCAGTCCACAGGCCATATGTCTGTAGGCCAGTCCAATCCATATGTCCACTGGTTTTCTGCCAAGTGCACTTCTGGTCCTTATTAACAGGAACAGGGGCTGCAGTGGCTCAGTGGTTAAGAAGCTCACCTTGTTAGCTGGAAGACTGGCAAGCCGGCAGTTCACGACCCAGGTACTGCATGATGGATTGAATGCCCATCTCTGTCCCAGCTCTTGGGGACATGAAAGGAGCCTCATTTGGGCATTCTCTGAGTGGAGTTTCTTCTGCAAAAATCATTTCAACCCAGAATAATAATAATAATAATAATAATAATAATAATAATAATAATAATAATAATAATAATTATTATTATTATTATTATTATTATTATTATTATTATTATTATTATTATTATTATTATTATTATTATTATTATTATTATTATTATTATTATTATTATTATTATTATTATTATTATTATTATTGCATTCTGCAATATACTTCTCCCCTTAATTCTGTCTTTTTTTTCTAAAGATTAATTTACTCAGTTTTAATATATACTATTGAGGCTGAAAGTGTGTGTAATTGTGGAAGAATGGTTGTTGTAAATATAACTTTGGTGATAGGTCTAAGCTTTGAGTGGATAGGTCACACAGTTAGGGCTCTGTGTAGCCCCTCGAGTCCTCGTCATTTGATTATGGTAGGTTGTGTTCCAAAATATATCATTTCCCCACCCTCCATCCAGGATGTTCTTTGAAGAACACCCTACTGCCAGCTATTTCCAAGCCACAACTCAGTGCCAGTAGTAGATGTTATAAGAGTAACATCAACCAGAAATTATTCCTTGGTATTCCATTCTCCCTCTATAGAATAAATAAAGACACATGTTATAAAATCCCCATGTCTATTAACAGTACAGTATACATTATAAACTTACAGCTTCTGGTAAGTGAACAATCCTGAGGTATCATAATGAAGCAAAGCAAATTTATTTTACCCGCCAGGTGTTGAAATTAGAATGCAATTCATTTTTTAATCAATGAAAGACATGCAGGCAACAGAGGCCATTACTGAGACTAAATAACAGTGATGAAGAACATTTACTCAGGTTTTACCACATCCTATAAAATGAGTCAGCTGCAAACAGAGTTAAACATCTTTCCTTTAAGTAACTCCTTTAAGCATTTGGCTAACACTAAGTGGAATAAATGTCTTACTAATGTGAAATTAAATCCATGCTGGTAGCATGTCATTCCATGTAGTATCTATGGGCAAAATCATTGAGGGTAAATAAAGAACAAACCATAAAAGGAAAACTGGAAGTGATGTCTGTGTTCATTTTCTTTGCATTTGGAGGAAGAAATTGTTGCCTTGTCAAACTCCCAATATGTTTCCAGGAGGGAAGGCTGACAATAATTGTCCAGAATATGTACGTGGTTCATAGTGTTATGTGCCTTGCAACTTGTGTAATCTTTGGCAAAATGCACCATTCCAGATTAGCACCAGAAGGAGAACTGATTGTGTGCCACTGGATAAGAAGACCACACAACATGAATTCTTCTCCTGTTGAAAGAGGTGAGAGACCAGTGAGAGACCAGGTAGCAGGGCAAATAACCCCATGAACCACATACACATTCTAGATGATGATTGCTGGCCCTGACATTCTACCACAATAGTCATGTACATCTCACTCTTTTTTTGTGTGTGTGTGAATTTAAAGCATCTTTGTTGTCCCTGCCTTTGAAGTACTGTATCTTATAATGTGCCATACCCCTAATAGTTTAGTTCAGGGTTTTTCAACCTTGGGTTCCCAGATGTTCTTGGACTCCAATTCCCAGAAGCCCTGAATAGCAGAAGTACAGACTTGGACTTCTAGGAATTGAGTCCAAGAACTTCTGGGGACCCAAAGTTGAGAAACCCTGGAACTTAGCTGAACAACCTCAAAAACAGTCCATCATGGTTTATGCCTCTGACCAGCAGCAGCTCCCCAGAGTCCTGAGATATCAAGGCTGTGTTTCCTTGTGAGTTAGTGCCCCAGACTTTTTAACTCGCAACTGAACATGGGACCTTAGCACCAAAACAGGTGCTGTGCCTATGAAACATTATAGAGTTTAGTAATATCTGTAATGGAATGGCTAGGAGAAAAAAGTCACTCCTACCAACATCATGTTTTCAACACAAGGGCTTGCACCAGCATTACTAGTTGAGCAATACCTTTCATGGATCAATAAAAGGCTAGAGGAAGAGCCATTTGTTGTGTTATGGCAATCCCATGAGTTAGTGACCTCTCTTCATTAGCGGCCCTGTTCAGGTCTGCTGCCCATAGTCCTATAGCCTTCAGAGGGGGCCCAGAGTGGCTTGATGACCAGAAGCAGGTAATCAGTTCAAGATCCGAGTGCTGGGCAATGGAGTGAGCACCCATCATCTGTCCCAGCTCCTGTCCCAGCTCCTGCCAACCTAGCAGTTTGAAAGCAAGAAATTGTAAGTAGATAAATAGGTACTGCTTCAACCGGAAAGATAACAATGTTCCGTGCACTCCGGTGTCTAGCCATGCATGCCACATGATCACAGGAATGTCTGCAAATGCAAGGGAGCAAGGGAAACCTTTACCTTCACCTTCACCTTTATCCCCATCAGAGCTCCGGATTCCTGAGGAATTCCACTTGCTGTTCATTTTGCAGTGGTTTGGATTGCTGCTATTTATGCTGACAATGTATCACATGGAATAGCAGATTGTCCATTGTTTCTTTTAGATGAAACCAAGGAGAATATTAAAGTAGCAATCAATGCAACAAATTAGATTTTTGGCTAGTAGTGTTAACAATCATGAATTAATTTTGAAGTGTATAAGTGAATACATTTTCAAAGTTAACATTCCAGCCTATGCTTATTTTATTCAGACGACCCTTATCCAAAATTTATCTCCACAGACCTGCTTCTGTGCAACCAAAGCCCATTATCAGCAGGGCTATTTGTCTGAGATACCCAACTCTCTTCCAGAAAGTTCTTTTTAAAAGGAAAACACTACTTTAAAAAGAAAGGCAATTGCTATTTGTGAAAAAGTAATTGCTAGAACAACCCCACAAATGCATATTTTCCTCATCCTGCTGCTGACCTTCCAATATTAGAGCCTGAACATTTCTTTCCCAACCTTTGTTTTTTTTACTTTAATTCCCAGAAGCTTAAATAAATTCCCCAAAGCACTGATCAGCCAATATACTGACTTTGGCTTCTAGGAATTGAAGTCCCCTTGTGGGGCATGGGCCCCACATTGGGAACCATTGCTCTAAAATGTTCTAACATGAACAATCTTTCTATGGCAGGGTAAATTGGATAGAGGATCATTTGAGATTGGAGATAAAGTGGTACCTCGCTTAAAGAGCATAATGTGTTCCATGAGATTGCTCTTTAAGTGAGTTTGCTCTTTAAGCGAAACACCATTGTAAGTGACCAATTGTGACTTCTGGTGAAGGGGATTGCGAAACCCAATTTAGTTGTTAAGCGAATTTTTGTTGGTTTTAGTTGTTAAGCAAGATGACCATTCAGAGAAAATTCTGCTCTTTAAGTGAGTTAGTCTCTAAGCAAGGCACTCTCTATGCGAGGTTTTACTGTATGTAATCTGTTGCATTAAACTAGGGGTTCCCAACCTATGGCCTGTGGCATCATCTCATGTGGCCCACTGCTGCTGAACCCAGAAGTGGAAGTGGATGTGTTTACATCAGCCGTAAATGCACCCGTGGCTGTTGCAAACACAGAAGCAGACACATTTACTTCTGCTTCTGGGGTGTGTGGTCCAGCCCATTCAGCTGTCTGGAAGGCATGGTCAGGCCTGCAGCATAAAAATGTTGGGAAGCCCTGCATCAAACAGTTCAGAGGGTATTTTGTTAGTATTAGCAGGTATCCAAGCATTGTTACCTGGGCTTAGTCCCCAGGGTCTGGATCATGCAAAGCCTTTAATATATTGCTCTCTTGCATTGCTGCTGCTTCAATTTTCTACACGTTTCCTTGCCTTTGCTCTTTAATAAGAAATGGTTGTGCCAGGTAGCTACCCTATGATTTGATGCATTGTATTAAACACAACACCTGGTGTGATTGACATGCACTGGCCCCAGGTATTTGAAACAGTTTCTTGCAGGGGAGACAGTGTGTTGCTGGGGCAAAATGGAGTCTGCGGTGTTTTCCATCTGCTGTTCTGGCAAGATCTTGTTTCACCTACGCTTGCTGTGTATAGAATAATGATCACCCACTGAAGCCATTCAGATGGAGTTGCCTGAAATTTCTGGCTGGATCCAGGCCAGTTGAAGAGGATAAATATATGGCTGTGCACCAAGCAATTACTTCCATCATCACTCCCAAGGTCCTGCGCATGATTGGGTTTCTTTTTCTTCAGGCAATTTGTCTGACTAAGGAAGGAAATACAACTCACCTGGGGAGAAGTATGTCAAGGAAGGATTGAGACATAAAACAAGCAGTTTGTTGTCTTTTATTAAGACCACCAAGGGCCATGCACTTATAGAGTACTGTGCATAATCATCATTACTGTTTAATTCTCATCATCATTAGTATTGCTGCATGTTTTAAAAAGAAGTGCCATCTACTAGATTCCATCTCTTTGTCACCTTCTGTCATGCTAGTCTAGCACAATGTTCCCAATGTTGGTTCTCCCAGTTTTCGGTTTCTAGTTTCATTAATCATGACCTGGCATGGCCAATGGCCAAGGAATGGTAGTTATGCTGCTGGCTGAAATCCTGCTGTGTAGTTATGTAAAGTGTTTCTTCTTCCTTCTTCTTCACTTTCTCTTTATATCCTTTGGATGTCGAGTGGTAAAAGAGTGTAACTTTTCAAAATGAATTGCTATAAATTAAGTAGTCTCTGTACACATTATTTATTGTACACTGTGTGCAACAAATAAAACCTATGAAGATTTCTTAACTTTGGTTACCATTGGGGGGGGGCGTAAGCCCGGGAGAAGGGGGGGCAGGTGAAGAATGGTTGATTACAGTCCTTTGAACCACCACCTGCTACCAGAGGCTGAGTACAATTTGACCATGAGGACCGCCTTAATGTAATTTTCTCTAGCGTGGGACGCACAGGCAAGTTGTTGTTCTCATGTCTCTCTCAGGGATAAGGGCTAGACTCCCACTTAAGTTCCTTAGCGATCCTATCTTCATCCTGAGACTATGTCTCTGTGAAGATTCACTCCTTTCTCTACCCTGTCCGGTTCCTTCTATTCATACGTGTGAAAATGTAGCTAAACCCTGGCTGTCCAGGAATCTTATCTTGGTTAGGGTTGCCATACGTCCCGGAAAACTAAGATTGTCCCAGATTCAAGGTCGGAAAAAATTGTCCCGGCCAGTTCAATAAAAATCATGTTAAATTCCCGGATTTTTAAAACTTACTGATTGTGTATTATAACACACCATTAAAATGTATTCGAACTCTCGGCATCAAACGAGTGATTTCCTGACAGATTGGAATTGGAGTATACCTGGAGACAAATCTTAATGTCCTCGCCTCACACCACTGCCCGATAAGTGTGTCCAGTGTGTTTCCTAAAACTGAGGACATTAAGAGTTGGTTGCGACGCGACTTCTCAGAAGTACAACAGATCATCTCGCAGTAAGAATTAGCTGTTGTAAATAAATTCATTTATGTATTGATATATTTAATGTGAAAGTGTTTTGTAGCAGTCATTATATTATATTTGGTTTTTTTAAAGCTATTTTGTAGATAACCCACCCATTTTTGTCAAGTATACTTCTGTCCCAGTTTTGTGAGAGAGAATTATGGCAACTCTAATCTTGGTAGATGAAACAGTCCCAAATCCTCTCTTCTCATTCCAAAAATGAGGCGTTGATATCTTTTAAAAGTTTATTGTAGAAGCGTAGGTATTGTCCATATCAAGAATAAAAGGCATATCTCAGAAAAATATCTAACTAAAAATACTTTTCCCTGTTCTAAGCTAACACAGTCCATGGCGGACTTCCCTAAGCTACACTGAATTTAGAAATCTAAAGAAATTATTAATATTAGCTTCTCTTTAAAAGTTACATTTCTCCTCAGAGACTAAGAGTTTGCTTTGGATGATTTTCAGCAAGGCTCTTAGAATATGGGCACGATGGCCTCCATCTCTAAGTTTTCATCTGGTGTTCCTTATCAGATCTCCAAAGAGATAAGGCTCTTGGAAGATGGTCTTCTAAAACTCCTTAATTCTAGGGTGTTTATACAATATTTGGGCACTCTTCTCCCTCTTTTAAGAATGTCAATTATGTGAGAATGACCAACTCTCACAGGTGTCTTTTCATAAACATTGATGTAAGTTTTTCCGATAGGTGGATCTCTGGGTGGGGACCCAGAATCCTGTCTGTGTCTCCCATCTACATCTGAACCTATATCCGGGTTAAGGTTCTGGGCACAGGGTTACGGTGTTGGTGAAGTATTTCCCTTCCTGGGTTCCCCCCCCCCTTCCCAACTCATGAAAGGTTAATGACCGACAATTTGCCAGAATGAACTTGGGTAACCTCCATTCATTACCCTTTGAAATGCAAACTACGCATGCTTTGGGTCTCTAACAGGTGTCTGTCTATTAAAGGTAGTGACTTAGTGCTGTCGTGTCTCTGGAATGTGATGTTGGAATGTGCTGTTAATGTCGCACTTTCACTGAAGCTAGTGTATTCTCAAACTATTCAAATCCTAATACACATGAATATATAAAATCTAGCTGAATATGTAAGAAGTAATTCAAAGAAATAGCAATGTTCCTTGAATTCTCACGACAACCATTACCAGGGGGGTATGCCCGATTCCTTTAAGCACAATCAGGTGTAGCCTGGTAATGGCAACCTTTTGTTACTGGCTAATCTTTCTCACACTAGGTCTGGTGAAAGGAACTACAGAATGAACTTACTTAAAGGTACCTTCATTTTGGCAGTTTCATGTCTGGACTAGAAACAGAAGAAGTAGAACTTTAACTCTAAAAGTTATGCTTTTTGCAAAACTATGTAACAGCATTTCAGCCATGGACTGAGAACGTTAAGACAGGTACCAACTGCTTCAGCAGATAAGCAAATAACTTACATTATTCTGATATTGCTGAACTGAAACTCCCATCCACTGCAGAGAAGATAGCCATCAAGGACATAGGACCAGGAAAGGGACCTTGGTGTCCTAGTGGACAGCTCAATGAAGGTGTCAACCCAGTGTGCCTCAGCAGTGAAAAAAGCAAACTCAATGTTAGGGATCATTAGGAAGGGTATAGAAAATAAGTCAGCAAGTGTCATTTTGCCTCTTTATAAATCTATGGTGAGGCCCCATCTGGAATATTGTGTACAGTTCTGGTCGCCATACCTCCAGAAGGATATTATGGAGTTGGAGAAAGTACAGAGGAGGGCAACCAGAATGATTAGGGGACTGGAACACCTTCCTTACCATCTGAGGCTGCAACGGTTGGGCCTTTTCACTCTTGAACGACGGCGTCTAAGAGGTGACCTGATTGAAGTTTATAAAATCATGCACGGTGTGGACAAAGTAGATAAGGAAAAACTGTTTTCCCTATCGCACAACACTAGAACTAGGGGACACTCCATGAAACTTTTGGGTGCTAGTTCTCAAACAAATAAGAGAAAGTACTTTTTCACCCAGAGGATCCCTGGTCTATGGAACTCCCTGCCAGAAGAAGTGGTGACAGCTGTCAGTCTTGACAGCTTTAAGAAAGGATTAGACAAGTTCATGGAGGACAAGGGTATCAATGGCTATAATTATGGCTACCTAAGGACAACCTCCGGGTTGGAGAGATAGGCAGGATATCTCTCAATGCCATTTCCAGGGAATCCTAAGCAGGTGAAGGCATCTGCTTGGGAATACCCTGAAGGAAATGGTGAGCCACTGTGTGAGACAGAATGCTGGACTGGATGGGCTGTGGCCTGTTCCAGCAAGGCTGTTCTTATGTTCTTATGTTCTTATGACCATGGGGTGTGTTGTTTAGTTACAGCTCGATGACCACAGATTGCAATCTCCCTACGAAGCAAGAATAATAATAGTCAATAAGAGAGCTGCAATGGAATCGAATGTGTTCCCTCCCTTCCCACCCTCCCAAAATGCTGTTACATGACACCTCTGACGCCTTATCTTTTTCCAATCTATGCTGATGGTAGACATTATTCATATGGGGGATGAACAATTCTGCAGTGGAGACACAAATCTTATTTTATTTTATTTATTATTAAATTTATACCCCACCTTACTCAGCACAATTGCGACTCAAGGCGGCTGCAGCAAAAATAAATACAATTTGCAGCATATAAATTCAAACAACAAAACATTCAACAATCATGGCAAAAATACAACATATGTATATAGCATCGACACAATATAAGAAAATCTATCAGGACAACACCACATACGACAAGGTCCGCAAAAACACTCACAAGCGAGGTCGCCGTAGCCACATAAGGGTTAACAAAAAGTTTGTTTTGGAGAGTAGAGCTTGGAGGGCTCCAGGGAGAGGGGGAGGATCCCAGCGGTGGCAGCGGTGGCGGTGGCGGCGGTGGCAGGAGGGGTGGCGGCAGCTGTGGTGGCTTTTCAAGCCCTCTGAGCAGTGATGCACTGCAAAAAAAATTACTACCTACTTCGTGGGCTGGCCAATTCTGTGGGCGGAGCCAAATTTGTGGGCATGGCCAAACATCCTGCATTATGGGTTATGGAGGTGGGCATGGCCAACGAAGTGGGCATGACCTGGGGGAATTTCCGCTACCGGTTCTTCAGAACCTGACAGAACCTGCTGCAGTGCATCACTGCCTCCGAGCAAGGCAGGGCTCGGAGGGCGGAGACGCACACCTGCCTCCCGTCCCTGGGCCAGTGACGAGGGCTCTGGGGAGAGGCAGAGGGTCCCAGTGGCAGCGGCAGTGGCAGTGGCAGCGGCAGTGGCTTCAGGGGCATCTTTTCAAGCCCTCCAAGCAAGGCAGGGCTCGGAGGGTGGAGACGCACCCCTGCCTCCCATCCCCAGGCAAGGGATCCAGGGAGAGGCGGAGGATCCCAGTGGCCTACTTAAATCCTACTTAAAGGTCTTCTTCTTCTTTGTAGCCCAGGCCAAACTTTAAACTGCCAAAATGAAGCTACCTTCTTGGCTTTTGCCAAACTTAATTCCCCATCAGTACATGTTTCTGGCAGTAATCAGCCACCCAGCAAATGAGCTGGATTCTGTATCTCTCCACATTCACACAGTGTGTTGTTGTCCATCAAACACACACACACACACACACACACACACACACACACACACACACACACACACACACACACACACACACACACACACACACACACACACACACACACACTTGAGCATGTTGGTCTTTCCCTTAGGGATTCCAACCCTGAGCCTGTTCAGTGTCCTCTAAGCAACATAAGGGAGGTGAGGTACCTCAGCCATATCCTCTTTTAATGTTATTCCTTGTTCAGTGAACTCCTTCCTCCATCTTCTAATCTGAATTTGCTCTTGTGTACCCTCAAGAATGTTTGCTTTTGCATTTAAAGGGATGAAATTGAAGGACATTCAAACCAAGGCCATAACTAGCTATTCTGAGATCAGCTATTCTGCTAACTAGCTATGCTGGACATCTGAACAGGTTGCTTGTTTCTCAGTCATTCTGCCATGAGCACAAGCCCCTCATGAAAAATGGAGGATGAAAACAAACTGTCTCCCTCTCAAAAGAAAGAGAAAGTGCGTGTGTGTGTTTTTTAAGAGAAGTGAATAGATCTGTAAAGTAGTGGTGTTTATTTTCCTAACACTCACCTTAGATTAATTTTGAGACACCAGTGCCTTCTAAATTTTGGTGCCCTGTGGAAAAGCCCCAGTTATGCCACTCTGGTTACAACCCTGCTCTCACCTTTAAGTCATATGTTGCTGTTTGTAGGCTTTTGTATGCATGCTGCCTATTTAAGAAATAATCTCAGCCTCTTATGTTTTCAGACCATGAAGGAGGGATAGAAAGGAATTATTTCAAAGTTGGGCAGAGGCCAGTTAAGAACATTTGGCCCTGCCTCACCTGTTTAGAGATGTCAATGTAACCTTAAAGCTGTGCCACTAACCAAGGACAAACTCTAAATTATATGTTTATGCTTTTTAAAAAAACAGACTTTTTGTGTGGGTTATAATGAATAATAACCATTGAGATTGAGAACCTCTGGTGTGTAGTACTCCTCTTTCTCATATTCAAAACAAGTTCCCTTAACACTATTTGCAAACTACACATGGGAAGCATATTGAGCAAGTCATTGACAGTACCCAGGGCAGAAAATGCAGAAATGTCTCCAAATTAATTTCATAGTCTTTCTCTGATTCAGGCATTCCTCCCCCCTCCAAATCTTGCTTTGAAGCAGGTTGCGAGACAAAGGGCAACATCCTGCGGTATGAAGTTATCCTGATATAAGTTGGAACTGGGGCCTGAAGTAATTAATTTAGACTAATTGAAACCTGATGTTTCCCTTTCAGAGGTTCATCTCAGGCTTCCTTTTTCCTTGGGTGAGCCTTTAGGAGTCAAGGTGTGTGTGTGTTCTTTGCCACTACTCGGATTGAAACCGCCTACAAATTGGTTGATCTGATGTGTATTACTAAGACCAGGGGTTCTCAACCTACAGCCCACAGGCTGGATCCAGCCGACAGCACCAAATAATCTGGCCCCTGCCCTCACTCCAGCTGCTGCCAGAATCAGGCATGGACTGATTTATGGCGGTCGTAAATGAGTTTCAAACAGCCATAAATGAGTCCATAGCTTTCATAAACACATTTCCAACAGCTGTAAATTAGTCTGCAGGCATCATAAATGCATTTTCGACAGCCGTAAATGTGTCTGTGGCCATCGTAAACATGTTTACGACAGCCGTGGACTCATTTGCGGCAGCTGTAAATGGCAGGAGGACAACCAGTCCAGCCCCTTCAACTGTTTGAGGGAGCATGAACCAGCCCCCAACTTGAAAAGGTTGAGAATTCTTGACTAAGACCATGGGTGCATGAACTGGGTGGTTTAAAGCTGTTTTAGTAATATCCACTGGTGTACTTAATGCAGGAGGGCTAGGGTGAAGGGTTGCTATCTCCCTTACTATAGAAGCTATCTGACTTAGTATCTTGTACTGGGACAAAAAGAACAGGATTGTTGCTAGAGGCATTGTGTTGCAGTGATTCTGTTCTTAACATGAGAAAAATTTCAAAGAGTGGCACTCCAGGTTGATTAATCTGCAGGGTACCATGGGGATTTTACTTTGTCCTCCATGCTGTTCAACATCTATACAAAGACAATGGAAGAGGTAATTTGAAGTTTGGGGGTTGGGTAACATAAGGGACTGCAGGGGCTTGTGGTTAAGACACTGAACTTGACAACTGGAAGGTCATCAGGCCAGCTGTTCAAGACCCGAGTTCTGCATGAAAGGGTGAGTTCCCACCTCTGTCCCAGCTTCTGTCAACCAAGCAGTTTGAAAGCAAGAAATTGCAAGTAGATAAACAGGTACCACTTTGGTGGGAAGGTAAACAGCATTCTGTGCACTCTAATCATGCCTGTCACATGACTACAGAAATGTCTGCAGATACAGACAGTGCTGGCTCTTTGGAGATGAACACTGAATCCTAGAGTCAGATACGACTGGCTTTCGAGTGAGGGTGACCTTTACCTTACCGTAAGTGTGCTGATGGCTCCAAACTCTGTTTCTCCTTGTCAAGAAGTTTAGCTGAGACTATGCAGTGCTAAATCTCTAGATAAAAGTCAATAAAGTTGAAGCTGAATCCCAACATCATGGAGACTTTGTGATTCAGAGGGTCCCAAGTCCAGGAGTTAGGTAAATGATCTGTTCTGGATCATGTTGCAGAAGGATAGCCTAAGGTAGTGATGACAAACCTCGGCACTCCAGCTGTTCTTGAACTTCAATTCCCAGATGTCCTGATCAGCAGGAGTGTTGACTTGGGCTTCTGGGAATTGAAGTCCAAGACCACCTAGAGTGTCAAGGTTTGCCATCACGAGCATAAAGGTACTCCTTGGGCTATCTTTACCACTCAATGCTTAAATAAACACAGTGGTTTGGCATTCATGGGACCATCTTTCATTGGCCTGTTAGTTGTGGCCAGTCTGTACAGGGACAACCTGGCTACAGTGGTTCCTGCATTGATAACTTGCCAGATAGACTCCTGTAATGAACTTAGAAGACAGCACAGTTTGTGCAGGAAATGCAATATGTGATGGCCACATATGGCCACAGCCATATATTTATCCTCTTCAGCTGGCCTGGATCCAGCAAGAAGGAACTCCTTTCAGCACCTATGCAACACCAGTTCAGAAAGAATTACATAGGCTGTGGATGTGCTTCAAGTCTGAGTTCAAGGTGTTGATAACCTATACAGCCGTAGCTGGCTTGGGACCTGGTTGTTTGAGAGAACACTTCTCCCTATACACATCTGCCTGATCACTAAGATATGCTTGGGGAGGGAAGGGGGAGGACCTTCTTGGCTCCAGCAGCTTCCCAGTTATAGAATCCTCCTCTTAGAGCAGTGATGGTGAATCTTGGCACTCCAGGTATTCTTGAACTTCAATTCCCAGAAACCCCAGAAACCCTGTGTCCGGCTCTTCGCCTACCCAGGAGTGTCTGGGAGACTGGGAGGACCTATCCTGCACTGTTTCCGCCTTCCTAGCACCTCCCTGGCCCACCCAACAGCTGAGAAAAGTTGCGGCCACCATCTTGTTTTTGAAGAGTACTGACTTGAGCTTCTGTAAAGAAGTCCAAGAACAACTGGAGTGTCAAGGTTTGCCATCACTGTCTTAGAGGATCATTTGGTGCTGATAGTAACTTCATTTCAATGGAAAGTCAAGTCATTGTTATTCAGTAGGCATTTGGGGACCCCAGGAAGCAGGACGCTGACACTTTTGGCTGCAGGGGGAGAATGGAATTTTGCATCTATGCATACAGCATGAATACCTGTAAACACCTGAACAAGGAAGCCACTGCTCAAATGGGAATGTGGGTGAGACACTGAGAGAAGAAGAAGAAACTCTCCATGCTGTGTATCCCCAGTTATAGCCTCCAGGTTTTCAATCTGGCCTTTGGTTTTGTGTGTGTGTGTGTGTGTGTGTGTGTGTGTGTGTGTGTGTGTGTGTGTGTGTGTGTGTGTGTGTGTGTTGGGGTGGTTCTTAGTACTGAATGTGTTCTTGTAAGAGCCATCGTTTTCAGTGCCCCTATTTAGACAAAGAAACTCGCTATTGTCAAGGTCATGATGTTGTGCCAGAATCTATTCCCCATGTCCCCATTTTTCCAATTAAGAGACAGAGAAATCGGAAACTGTTAAGCGTCTCTTTATTTTTGGCGGAAAAGTAAGAGTGGGTGAGAATTGCTTGCCAGAAGAGCCAAGGCAGCCCAACATAGACAAAGAGAATGTCACTATTATTTATGCTTTCACCTTATCAGTAAAATGTGTGTGTAGTACATCTATTAGTCCCCTCTTTCTGCATAGCCCACGCCTGTGCAGACCACCAAGTGTAAACATAAATAAATAAATACCTTTCACCCTCCTTAGGAATCTGGTGAAAACCAATACAGTAAAAGGGGAGAATGGGGCCTTCATTTGATCTGTATGTCTTGCATGTTCTTCTAGCTAAAGCATTGTCTCAGAAGCAAAAATATCAAGGTTACTTTAAGTAATTAAAACTAATTAGGGTTACAGAACCAAAATTTAGCACTTTAGTTGAACAAAAGCAAAATGATACAGGTTATATTAAGCTGTGTCTCTTAACTACCCATTAAACAGTTCTTTATATTAGGCTTAAGCCTGGGGAAACATCCCCTTCAAGGAGCCACTGTCCTGTATAGAAGAGCAGAGTCAGATTCTTTTTTGAAAACTCTCCATGTTTTCCTGAAAGCTTTGCTGCTTGTGTTCAGAGCTCGTCTCTGGTTTGCAACACTGGCAAATGGTCAGAAAATCTGTTCTGAATAAACCAGGGGAGAAGCCAGCCAACAAATGGAGTTTTATTGTGTGATTCTGAGAAAATTGTCAGTTCTCAGAAGACAACAGAAGAACAGATTTGCTCCTGGAAACCATTCCTTAAAGAAGTTCAGTTTTTAAAATAGTTGGGGAAGGAAGCCTAAATTGTATCTCAATTGTTCAGTCATTTTAGGCTCAGAAACCCAACTACCCCTTCATAACATACTCCTGTTTTGATACTGTATTCTATCTATAGAGACTGTGGTGGCTTAGTGGTTAAGATGCTGAACTTGATGTCTGGAAGGTCAGTAGGTCAGCAGTTTGAGACTGAAGTGCTGCATGACGGAATGAGCTCCCATCTCTGTCCAAGCTCCTGACAATATAGCAGTTTGAAAGCAAGAAATGGCAAGTAGATAAATAGGGACCACTTTGTTGGGAAGGTAAACAGCGATCCGTGAACTCTTGTGTTTAGTCATGCCTGCCACATGTCCACAGACAGCATTTGCTCTTTGGCTATAAACAGAGATGAGCACTGAACCTTAGAATTGGATACAACTGGCTTTCAAGCAAGGGCAACCTATATCTATATCTATTTCTATACAGTGGAACCCCGGATAACGATGTGTACAAACAACATCATTTTTGGACAACGACGCATGTTTTTCTGAAAAGTCATATTCCGGACAATAACGTTACGTCGTTATCTGGGGGATTGAGTTTGGCCTCCTACCTGTTCATGCTGGTTGGAGACAAAAAAAATTGCCATCTTTGGGTCCTTGTGTCCGGCTCTTTGCCTACCCAGGAGTGTCTGGGAGACCGGGAGGACCTATCCTACACTGTTTCCACCTTCCTAGCACCTCCCTGGCCCACCCAACAGCTGAGAAAAGTTGCGGCCACCATCTTGTTTTTGAAAAAAAAAGATGGAGGCCGCAACTTTTCTCAGCTGCGCAGAATAGGTCCTCCCAGCCTCCCAGACACTCCTGGATAGGCAGAAAGCCGGACACAGGGACCCGAAGATGGCAATTTTTTTCATCTCCAACCAGCATGAACAAGTAGGAGACCACGTTGTTCTTTTTGTGGGGATGGGCAGAGGCAGACCGAGTGCCTCTGTTGGCTCCGGGGAGGTGACCTGGGCTGTTTCTGACCTCTCCTGAGTTTCCACTGCGTTGCTCCAAGCCAAAACACCACGGGAAAGTCCGTCGTCGGCTGCAGTTTTTGGCTTGGAGCAGCAGGGGGGAGATCAGGGAGGTCAGAAACAGCCTGGAACACCTCCCTGGAGCCTAATAGAGGCGCCCACGGTGGCGGAGAAGCCAAAATGGGTGGAAAATATTCCATGGTGATGGAATTTTTTTACCCAATTCAGCTTCTCCATTGCCTCTGCCCCCTCTAGGAGGATCAAGGGACCCTATCTGCATTGTTTCTGACCCCCCATGACCCCCTGGGCGATGCTGCAAGGCAAAACACTGGGGAAAACTCCTTCGTCAGCTGGAGGTTTTTTCTTGCAGCACTGTCTGGAGGGGTCATGGGGTGTTTGAAACAATGCAGATAGGGTCCCTTGAGCCTCCCAGAGGGGGCAGAGGCAACGGAGAAGCTGAAATGGGCGAAAAAAATCCATAATGTCGGAGTTTTTCCACCCCTGAAGAAAATATCCCTTGACCCAGCTGTCCTTAACAACTACAGGCCCGTTTCCAACCTGCCCTTTCTGGGTAAGGTTTTGGAGAAGGCGGTGGCGCACCAACTGCAGAGTGCCCTGGAGGAAGCGGATTATCTAGACCCCTTTCAATCAGGATTCAGGCCCAGGTATGGTACGGAGACGGCATTGGTTGCACTGATGGATGATCTCTGGCGGGAGCGGGACAGGGGTTATCCATCCGTCCTTGCTCTTCTTGACCTCTCAGCGGCCTTCGATACCATCGACCATGGTATCCTTCTGGAACGGCTCAAAGGACTGGGGATCCAGGGCACTGTGTTGTCCTGGTTTTCCTCTTTTCTGGAGGGCCGTACCCAGTCGGTGTGGTTAGAGAGTGAGAGGTCCAGCCCTAGGCTTCTCAAGTATGGGGTGCCTCAGGGTTCGGTGCTCTCTCCTCTTCTATTTAACATCTACATGAAGCCACTGGGTGAGATCATTCGTTCCCACGGGGTGCGGTACCATCAGTACGCGGATGACACTCAGTTGTACATCTTGGCTCGTGGGGACCCCAGTGATGCTGTTGAAATCCTATCCGGATGCCTGGAGGCCATTGGGGTCTGGATGGGGGCCAATGGGCTTCGGCTGAATCCCAGCAAGACAGAGTGACTGTGGATGAGGGGCCCCGTGTTATCCAGGGAGTTACCATCTTTGGTACTGGATGGGGCTGTTTTGCCCCAGACAGACCCAGTGCGCAACTTGGGGATCCTTCTGGACTCGCGGCTGCTGCTAGAAGAACAGGTAGCGGCTGTGGCCAGGAGGGCTTTTGCCCAACTTCGGGTGATTCGCCAGTTGCGCACGCTCCTGGACCGGGGCTCCTTGCTTATGGTCACCCATGCTCTGGTCACTTCCCGACTAGATTATTGTAATGCGCTCTACATGGGGCTGCCCTTGACGACCATTCGGAGGCTGCAGCTGGTCCAGAATGCGGCAGCCCGGGTGGTGATGGGATGTGGGCGATATGCCCATGCCTCACCGCTACTTCGGGAGTTGCACTGGTTACCGGTTTGTCTCCGGGTGCAATTCAAGGTGCTGGTTTTGACCTTTAAAGCCCTATATGGCAGTGGGCCAGGATACCTTAGAGACCGCATCATCCCAAGAGTGTCTGCCCGTCCAACCAGAGCGGACCGGAGGGGCTCTCTAATAGTGCCATCAGCTAGGGGTGCACATCTATCCAGCACCCGAAGGAGGGCCTTCTCCGTGTCCGCACCAACCCTCTGGAACCTCCTGCCAACAGATCTAAGACTTCAAAGAGAATTGCTGCCCTTCAGGAAAGGATTAAAGACCTGGCTGGTGGGGCAGGTGTGGGGCCCGAATGGGAACACGGTCCCCGCCTGCTGGCTTATGTAAACAATTAAGAACTCTCTCTTCTTCTTTTTATAGTGGGTGGGCTGGGTGGGTGGGATATGGGTCTTTTAAAGTGGGTGGGATGTGGGTCTTTTAAAGTGTTTTTATGTGTTTTTAGAACTTGTTGTAATGCCGCCCTGAGTCGGGTTCTGCCTGAGTGGGCGGCATATATAAATATGACTATTAAATTAAATTAAATTAAATTAAACGGCATTATCCAGGTAGTCTCCATAGGAAGTCATGTTTGGTGTTTTTTTGTTTGTTTGTTTTTTGTCATTACCCGGGGGTTGCCCGGATCATGACAAAATCTGGTTAACTTATGTGACTTGGGGAACCAGGTTTTGTCGTTATCCGGCATTCCACTGTATCTATATCTATACAGTAATACCTCATCCAACGTCCAAACTTGGTTCCACAAGTTAGGACGTTGTATGAATTCTGACTTTGTATGAAGCATGCAAAATCCTAGCCGCGATGCCTCATACAACGTTCAAATTATTGCCACCAATGCTTTGTATAACGTCATTTCCATAGAGATACATTGTAACAGCACAAATTGCAGGGCAAAGTCAAAGAAACACAGGAAACTAACAGAACTTTAAGAGGGGCCAGAGGGGTGCGTTTCTCCACCAGTGGGGGGGGGGAGAATGATGATGATGATGATGATGATGATAATAATAATAATAATAATAATAATAATAATAATAATAATAATAATAATAATAATAATAATAATAATAATAATAATAATAATAATAATAATTTATATATTGTACTGCAATTCTCTGCCCAAAGGGAGACTCAATGCAGTTTACATCTCCAAAGGCGGAGAGCCACTTTTGGGGCCGCGGAGAGGCGAGCCCCAGGTGTGGTGAGTTCTTTCTTCCCCACCTCCTCTGGCCGGCTGGCGGGGCTGGGAGGCCCCACGGAGTTTGAGGAAAGAAAGAACTCGCCACACTCCGGCCAGCTGCCAGTCGAACTCCGTGGGGCCTCCCAGCCCTGGCGTCGGTGGGGTCCATTGGAGGCGGAGAGCCACTTTTGGGGCCATGGAGAGGCGAGCCCCAAGTGCGGCAAGTTCTTTCTTTCCCCGCCTCCTCCGGCTGGCTGCCAGTCGAGCTCTGTGGGGCCTCCAAGCTGCAAGTCCAAACTCCCACGGTAAAAACCCTAATACCTCATACAACGTCTGCTGACGTTGTATGAGGCAACTTTTTCCCCAGAATTTGGCGACGTTGTATGGATCCGACGTTGTATGAAGCAGACGTTGTATGAGGTATTACTGTATCTATATCTATACAGTGGTACCTCGCATAATGAACACATCGCAAAGCGAAAAATTCGCATAACGAAGCGTTCGTTACGCAATGGCGATATCCCGCATAATGAAAAAAAATCATTATGCGGGGGGGTTTGGTAACCGGGGTATGCCCACTTAATGGGTACCCCGGTTGACAAACCTTTTTCATTATGCAGGGTATCTCCCATAGGGAACCGCATAATGAAAAAAAAACACATAGCGAAGAGCTCTGTGGAATTGAGTTTTTTCATTATGCGAGGTTCTACTGTATCTATATGCATTGGTAGAAGTATCTGTGAGTGAAGTATCTGCAGAGCCAGATTAAAATCCATACTATGCCTTCCAGTAGTAGAGTCAACCTATATAGTCTTGGACAAGTCCATAGTGCCTACAAAAGGGCATACTACACCATTTTTGAGTATACACTACCTATAAAACCTTTGAAAGGGCTACCATAAGTCAGATTTACATGGCAGCATGCAATTATTATTTACTATTGTATAGAATGTTGTAGTTGTTACCTGCTGTTGATGTAAACGGTTAGCAGAGTGGTATGCAGTGGCCAGCAAGAGGTTCACACCTGGCAAAAACAGGAAGACAGATCTTGGTGCAGAAGAAAAACTCAAAGTAGGTTTACTCAGGAAGTAAAAAGGTGCAAGTATATACAGTGCAACAACAGTAACACAAAACAGATATATTCTCTTGGGCTGCTCAGTTGACCTTACTGATACAGTTCAGTTGTGCTATATACAGTGATACCTCATACAACGTCCAAAGTTGGTTCCACAAGTTTGGACTTTATACGGATTTGGACTTTGTATGAGGCATGCAAAATCCTAGCCGCGATGCCTCATACAACGTCATTTCCATAGAGATACATTGTACTGTAATGGCACAGACTTCAGGGCAAAGTCAAGCCAACAGACAGGAAACTGACAGAACTTTAAGAAATCATTGTCTAAAGGCTAAAAACATTACAAAAACATGTCAAACAACCCTGATTGTCCAAGAACCTGAAGAATGCTTCAAAAATCCCAGGAATGCTTCTAAAAATTCTGACAAAAAAATTCAAAAAAATCCAAATTCGCGCTCAAAACCATTCCTAAACACTCTTTGCCTCATGCAAAACCAACAAGAGCAATGCATGCATGTGTCCTGTCTTTTATACTGCCCAGGCACAATGCAACCTGGGAAAACCCCAATGCCTCATACAAAGTTGCACGACTTTGTATGAGGCAACTTTTTTCAAGGAATTAGGCGATGTTGTATGAATCCGATGTTGTATGAAGTGGACTTTGTATGAGGTATTACTGTAGATGTCCATTCAGTTCAGTAAGCAGTCCAGTCTAGCATGGTAAATGCAAGCTGAAATTACAAACAAAGCCAAAGAGTTCTACAGCTTCTGTCCTCCTCGTGGAGGCTTACCCCAAGTAGTCCTTCTTTGTCCAGCAAGCACAGATAGCATATCAGGCAAAAGCCATCATCAGGATCAGTGCAAAAATTCAGTCCTCGTAGCAGGTTCTGGAAGGCGCAGGAATCTTCATCCAGACTGTCAGCAAAGGAAGGTGAGCACTGAAGCTCAGGCAAGTTGAGCATTGTAGCTGGAAATCTGCAATTCTGCTCTGGCCTAAATTCACTAGCCCATGGAGCACATCAGGGGAAAGTCCCAGCACCTGTGTGCCCCTGCAGTAGGGTCTTAAAGGCATCACAGACTTGCAACCAGTTAGGGTGTGAGGCAAAGACTTACATCCCCTAACACCTGCCTCGACTTATGGAGACCCTATGAATGAACGATTACCAAGATATATCTCAACAGTGCTGCTCAGCTCTTGCAAACTCAAATCTGAGGGTTCCTTTAAGGAGTGAATCCATCTCATATTTGGTATTCCTCTTTTCCTGCTGCCTTCAACCTTTCCCATAGAATAGGTTTTCTGTCTCTCTCTTATGGCGTTTCCATATTAAGTATAGAATTGATCATCGCTCAGTGATGGAGTTCTGTGCATGAAGAATGGTCTCATGTTCAGAGGAGTGTTCGTCTTAGCCAGGCTGATCTGCCGCCCAATGGGAAACAACTTTTCCTTTTTGAAATGGTAGCCGTGTTAGTCTGTGCTTCAAGCATAGGTAAAGGTAAAGGTTTCCCTTGCTCAAAAGCCAGTCGTATCCGACTCTAGGGTTCAGTGCTCATCTCTGATTCAAAGCCGAAGAGCCAGCGCTGTCTGCCTCTGCAGACATTTCCGTGGTCATGTGGCAGTCATGACTAGACACCAGAGTGCACGGAACACTGTTTACCTTCCCACCTAAGTGGTCCTTATTTATCTACTGACAATTTCTTGCTTTCGAACTGAAAGGTTGGCAGGTTTCAAGCATATTAGAGAGTGCATAAAACAAAACAAAACGACAAAAATGTTGTGGTACTTTAAAGACTATCTGCTTTATTTTAATGTTAGATTTCATGGATCAAGTCCACTTTTTCAGACATAGGAGTGAGACTTCATGGCATCAATGTATATACATCAGGTACAAAGGTACAGGGCGGTTGGTTAGCATAACAATAAATATACAAATCAATATGGTTTTTTACAACTAGTAATAGCAGAAGAGCTCCGCTTGTTATTTGGATTAGTTGTGAAGTTTCACCCTGTTGAATTGCAAATGGTTAGTAGGAGCTCAGTGGTTAAGACGCGCACCTTGTTAGTTGGAAGTCCAGCAAGTTTGCAGTTCAAGACCCAGGTACTGTATGACAGATTGAGCACCTGTCTCTGTCCCAGCAATTGGGAACATGAAAGGAGCCTCATTCAGGCATGCCTTGAGCATAGTTTCTCCAGCAAAAAACCTTTCAACCCAGAAGAATTTCTGACACGAAATTATTATTAATAGGAGCATACAAGACAAACAACTGGCATTAAACATTTGTTAATCAGTTTATCCTTCAGCATCTATTGACATTTGTGTGAGTTCATCCTTTGTTCTGTGAGGTAGTCTATGCTGTTGTTGAGAATTCTACTGAAGTGGTTTCTGTGAAGGTGGTATAATATAACAACATATAACATACAACATATATAGCAGCATATAACAACATGTTCATTGTGGTGTATCAGATTTGATACACACACCAGCTTCTGCCAAGCTAGCAGTTTGAAAGCAAGAAATTGCAAATGAATAGGTACCACTTCAGCAGGAAATGTAACAGTGTTCTGTGCACTCTGGCTTCTAGTCATGCCTGCCACATGACTATGGGAACATTGGCAGACACCGACAGTGCTAGCTCTTTGGCTGTAAGTGAAGATGAACACTATCCCCTAGAGTTGAGCGCTGAGCAAGAGAGACCTTTACCTTTCTAAATGTATATAATATATATGTAAATGTGCTTGTATGCTTGCGAGTAAACACATGTGCTTCTTCTTTACTTCCTCTTTTACCCCCATCAGGTGCCGAGGGTAACACATGGACAACTGCATATTTTGCTAGAATTATGCTTTCTTTATATAAAGCCCCTGTATATGTTGTGGTGGTTCACATACAGAGAGAAAACCTCAGACAGATAAACACATGAACACACTCCATGTGGGCTATATCTTTACACTGTGAACTCCAGTTACTAGAGGATGCTAATGAAAGGTTACTGCACTTTTCACACCTTACTTCTTGGCTTCTCATAGCCTCCTGGTTAGCTACTGAGAGAACAGCATCTGATCCAAATTGCTTACCAAATAATACTTCTCAAAGCCTAATGGTTGTAGGCTTCAAAGGTTAGCTATAATGCTGAATTCTGTTTTCTGCCATTGACATGCCATTGAAATTGCATATAGATCATTTAATTCAGTCAATTAACTCATTACTATTTTCTAAACTTATTAATCTGCTTGCAGCCTGCTTAGTCAGGGATAAGGCTAGTCAAATCCACCCCCAAATTAAGCTCGATAGTGTTCATCCTTATGTTTATATTTTGAAGCCTACAGAGAAAAACATTCTCTTTGGCAGAGCTGAGTCATGTTGCTACAGGCAATCTCCATGAAGGATGAGACACAAAGCGGTGTCTTTATGAGCACAATGCCTGAAAAGTCGGCATTATTTTCAAATGCCATACGGGGTGTTTTAGCATACAAAACACCAGATTCCTCCAGTACTTTTCTGAAATCTTTTAAAAGCAAGAAAATAAAGGAAAACAGCTTGTACAACAAGGTCTTCGTTAGAAGCTTGCCAGTGATTTATGATTCTGTCTGGCCAGAGATCCTGCTACGGTAATTGAGTAGACAGTACAGTGTTGGGCAGCGGTAAAAAAAACCTGACTCCCTAAAGCAGGAGTTCTCAACCTTTTAAAGCCGGGAGCCAGGTCCCTCAGACAGTTTCGGGGGCCGGATGGCCATTTTGCCCTTCCTCCACCACATGGCACATCCTGGTGTGGTGGAGGTGGTGGGGGTGGGGGCAAATGAAATAATGCCATGGGCCATATCTGGCCTGTGGGCTGCAGGTTGAGAATCCCTGCCCTAAAGAGACCGCC
Organism: Bradypodion ventrale; assembly: GCA_035047345.1. Lineage (NCBI taxonomy): Eukaryota > Metazoa > Chordata > Lepidosauria > Squamata > Chamaeleonidae > Bradypodion > Bradypodion ventrale. The sequence continues at coordinate 17,382,930 of JAWDJE010000003.1, read as the reverse complement.
GGTTATGAGCAGTTTGATGTTTGCAGATTGATTCGCAGTAGGCAGCATTCATAAGGCCAAACACATCTTTATTGTAGAGTAAGCAATCTGAACATGAGGTAATGGCGTGGAATTTCTTTTCCCCCACAACTATAGCGAGAGCCTCTCTATCTGTTTGCGTGTAATTGCACTCTGCCTTTGAGAGTGACCTGGAATAGAAGGCAACTGGGGCTTCCCGCCCGTCTTCCAACACATGGCACAGCACCGCACCCACCCCCACTGGTGAAGCATCACAGACTAATACCACGGGCTTCTTGGGGTCGAAATGGGTTAAAATCGTTTCAGAGGAGAGGAGCTGTTTCAACTCTTTGAATGCCTTCTCCTGGCTGTCCCCCCTCTGCCAAACCGCGTCTTTCTTTAAAAGACAATGCAGTGGCTCCGATACGGATGCTTTCCTTGGCAAGAAGGAATGATAGAAATTTAGGAGCCCTAGGAAGGACTGCAGCTCTGGTTTCGCAGTGGGATGAGGGGCATTTTGAACAGCTGCAACTTTTGAATCGGAGGGCTTAACACCATCGGGGGTTATCTTAAACCCTAGGAATTCAACCTCCCTTGCTAAGAACACACATTTATCACGTCTCAATCTCAGTCCCGCTCTCTCGAACACAGTCAGGACTTTATCCAGTCTTTTGGCAAGTTCCCCCACACTTCCCGCTGTTATCAATACGTCATCAAAGTACGGGAGGACCCCGAGGAGACCCTTGATAAGGCGTTCTACCAATGATTGGAAAATCCCAGGGGTCGAGTTCACGCCGAACTGTAGGCGTGTTACCTTGAAGGCACCTTTGTGCATTACAATGGTTTGCGCAGCTGCGGCAGTAGGCGTAACTGTGAGCTGCTGATAGGCTAGCGCTAGGTCAAGCTTTGCAAAACATTTACCCCCATGTAACGTGGCTAACAAGTGGCTCACTACCGGCACCGGGTACGCATTAGGGTGAATCACCTTGTTAATTGTGCATTTATAGTCAGTACAAATTCAAACCTCCCCATTTGCTTTCATTGCTGTAACAGTAGGAGTTTCCCACTCCACAGAGTCTACTGGAACCAAAATCTCCTGGCCCACCAGTTTGTCCAGTTCCGCCTCGATCTTGTCCTTAAAGGCAAATGGCACCCTCCGTGGCTCGAGCCTGATGGGTCGGATTTCTGGGTCCAGGTCGAACGAGACTGGGGGCCCCCTGTATGTCCCGAGGCTCTTCTCAAAAACAGCTGGGTGTGCGTCGCACACGTCCCGCACAGGGTCAGTCTCGATGGCATTAATGCCGGACAGTTCAATTCCCAGGGGGGCAAACCATTGAGTCCCCAGGAGGCAACAGGACCCTTGTTTGAGGACCACTGGGGCAGTTTCTCCATGAACCCCTTGAATTTGACCATAAAATCCCCCACCCCAAAAACCGGAATTCCATAGCCTTGCACGTCCCGTAAATTTGACTTGAGTGCCTTAAGTTTTGGGCGCGCATCAGGGGGAATGCGCAAAAATTCCTTTTGGGAGATAATGGAGTAGGACGAGCCCGAGTCCACCTCCATCCTAACCGGGACCCCTTGCAACAGTACCTCAACAGAGAAACGTCGGTGCACCAGAGACATGCAGTTCGCCCGGCTACTGGTCTCTCCTGTGGAAGGCGACCCTGGCCAGGAAGATGGACACAGCCGGCTGGAAATGTTCCCATAGAGTAGTGGGACCGAGAGTGGGACCGAATCAACCTTCCTCGGTGTGAGTAGATTGATGAGGAGCCTTAGTGCTGGTAGGCCTATCTGTGCAAGGAGGCAAGACCGCATCTTCTCCTCGTCCTCGATGCCCTCGGCATCCATGGCGTGCCTGAACTGGCACTCGTACAACTCCCATGATTCAGCATTGTTGACATCGAACTTGGATAGCTTATAACTTCGGGGAGCCATATCTCATCCTCGTCGCCAATTTGATGTTTGCAGATTGATATGCGGTAGGCAGCATTCATAAGGCCAAACACATCTTTATTGTAGAGTAAGCAATCTGAACATGAGGTGATGGTGGAGGCGCAGCTCCTTTTATACAGCATGGTACATTTAAAACTGGTTACACGGTTGCTCATTGGTTACTGTATTCGTGACATCATTGTGACGCACGGCGTTATTCATCAGGTTTACCTGTGGTGGGAATATTTCCCGTGGCTGTCTGTAATTGGTTAACTTGTATCATGTGTGTAGATCGCTATCAGCTTCCTCTTGATACCATCTAGAGGCAGTGGTAGCTTGTTGTAACTGTTGCAATAAATTGGGTTACATTATTACATTCCATCTTAAAGGTATAGTATTCCATACATAACAGGCAGATGAGCCTTTTAGGTGGGGAGATGGTGCCCTCAGTGGTCCCCTCTTCCTCCTCTTCCCTGGCGCTGTCTGCGGCACCTCTTCTGTCTCCCTCCTCCTCTTCTTCCTGACTCCTGGTCGTGCCCAGAGTGCGAGGAGAGGAGGAGGAGGAGGTGGAGGTGGGCATGGTGTGGGAGGGAGGTGGGCGTGGTCAGCCATGTCTGCTACCAGTCCGGTCAGACCGGGGCAGACCTGCTGGTGCCCAACACTGCATACTACCCACTAACAACATATAGTGTTGATGAACTTATTAGTAGTGATGAGGAACAGTGCTCTTAGACTGTATGTCTTAGAACTTTTGAGTCACCCACCATTTTGTTTTGACATCCCTGCAGTGCCCGCAGTATGTGGATATTGCAAAATCACAAAAATGGTGGCTTCTCAAAGATCTGATGCTATTCACTAAATAAGTAGGCATAGAGAGGCATGAGGACTCAGCTCATGGCCAGAGGTTGGTGCTAGTGATTCCTGCTGGGTTTCTGAAAGTTGCCAGAATTGTCTAGTGCTGTTCTTATCCCAAAGTCTCCCATAGTTCATGATATCTTGAAGTCAATACCAGAAGAATGTTTGAAAGTATTTTTACACTAGTGTATTTTGTGTAAGAAATGTAAATCAGTAACTGTTGCAACTGCAGAAGGATAATTGTGTAAATATCTCATCAGCTCTAGACACCTCCTCTTTGTAAATCTAATCTCACTGTTTGCAAAATTGGTTTTGAAATGAGTTACTTGGTCCCAATTGAAGAGCAAAAACTAATGCAATGACACGTAAGCTCTGAATGGGATAGGTAAAGATAAAGGTCTTCCTTCCTCAAAAGCCAGTCGCATCTGACTCTAAGGTTCACTGCTCATTTCTGTTACAGCCAAAGAGCCAGTGCTGTCTGCATCTGCAGATGTTTCCGTGGACATGTGGCAGGCATGCCTAGACACCAGAGTGTACAGAACACTGTTTACCTTCCCACTGAAGTGGTATCTATTTATCTACTAGCATTTTCTTGCTTTTGAACTGCTAGGTTGGCAGGAGCTGGGACAGAGACAGAAACTCACTCCGTTATTTTCATGTTCAGGGAATGAAGAAGCAGACGAGTGAAGTAGTGAAATTCAGCTCTTTAATAGTGGGGTTTGAACACAGTTTGGATGGGGCAAAACTTGGATTTATATACACTATAAACAGTAACAGTAACAATAATACAACAAGCCCATTGGCTAACAGAGTGTGCACATTTTCGATCCACTTATTTGCATAAGAATAGATACATGAGAAAAGATATATTCCGCTCCTGTCAGAAAACACAGTTAACATACATAACAGTCATGCAGCATTTGGGTCTCAAACTGCTGACCTGCCAACATTCCAGTTGTCAAGTACAACATCTTAACCATTAAGCCACCGTGGTCCCCTGAATGGGATACAAGGGTCTATATCTCATTCAACATTGCAGGATGAAGTGTAGTACTCCATGTGATCTCCAGCTTGCTTTGGTGCAATCTTGAGACTGGCCCATTGAAATGAATGGAGCATAGGAAGGAAAGGTGTGCTTATATACCTTGTCTTACATGTAATCCACAACTGACAGTAGCCACAAGAGGCTTGCTCATCTCTACCCTGTGCTTCTGTTCTGGAGGTTAGCTCAAGATTATCTGTACTGGAATTAGAAATTCTCATCCTTTCTCTGGATTATAATGTGTGTTCTCTCTGTCTACGTGTGGCTGTATCTGAGCAAACTAGAACACATAACTCATGGGCTGTATTTTTCTTAGTCACAGTCTGAGGTGCACCTAAAGCTATACATTGCTATACTACCACCAGAAAATCCTTCCTTCTTTATGTGTCTCCCTGGTGATATTGAGAAAAATTATTCAAGATGCAGTGTCTCTCTAGCCCTCTGAGGAACCTCCAGATAAAAGTAACAGAGAAAAATTGAGCCAGGTGTAGTATATTTTTTCTGGCTGAGTATCACCACTATAGCAGTGGGCAAAAATGACTATCACTGAGGACCGCTCTTTGTAAAAATGAACCATATCATTTTAAAATCTGTATCCCACCAGAACTAAGTGTCCTGGCTTATTGCAAAAACTTTATTCCTTTCATATATTAAATCGGAGTGCCCAAACTATAGCCTGGGGGTTGGATCCGGCCCCTGGGCCATAGTTTGGGCACCCCGTATTAAATTTTCTACAACAGCTTTTACAACAAGCCTTAAGACATGTCTAAATATCATTTTTCTCCAATAATTATGTTGTATTCATATTACAGACATTTAAGGCCTTCAAAGATAAATGTAGGCAAACTCATAAATTCTTATTTAGCTAAAAGCATCAGAGATTATTTCTTTTAATTCCTTCTGGACTCCCAATACTTGATGCTCTTTAATTCTCACATTTCCACACTCCAGCATTTCTCTCCCATGCTCTGTTAAGATGATGTATACATTACAGCTTCGTTTGAAGGAGTCAATGAAATGCCAAGAGCTTTTTTACCCATTCTGTATTCTCAAAGTTATAGTGACCTCTAGAGGGAAAAGGCCTATAGAACAGGACATAAAATAAACTTCCTTTATTTTAAAAGGGAACCCTTGTTGTTTCGTGTCAGAGATTACTTTGGGTTGAAAGGATTTTTAGGGGATGCCCGAATGAGTCTCTTTTCATATCCCAAGTGCAGCTCTCAGGTATTGAAACCCAACCTTCTCGTCTCCAGCACAGCAAACCCTTATGGAGTCTCATCATTAAGAAGGCCTAAACAGAGTTTTTACAGTCAACCTCCATCCCTCTCAAACTCTCCAGTCAACATGGCAATAGTGACTGAGGGATTCTGGAATGTGTAGCCCAATAAGCAATTATTTTAACCTCTGTGCCTGGGAACATGCACAGAGCACCTTCTTTCACAACATCACCACAAGCATGTCCCAGATGAATTGTAGAATCCTTCCCAGAGTTTAGAAATACATACAACAGATAAAAGCTTTAACATATCAGAGAGTAAACAAAACAACACAACAACAAAGTCAAAAAATATTGTGGCACCTTAAAGACTAACTCTTGTATTTAAATGTGAGCTTTTGTGGATCAAGTCCACTTCATCAGACATAGGACTCACTCATGTCTGACAAAGTGGATTAGATCCACGAAAGTCTTTAAGGTGCCACAATGTTTTTGTCTTTGTTGTTGTTGTTGTTGTTTTACTCTCTCATATGCTTGCACAGACTATCATGGCTGCCGCTTCAAAAGCTTTAACATGTTTTTCATTTTCTCCTTAGGGTATACCTGTCAGGTATCCCGTATTGGCTGGGATTTCCCGTAATTTTGTGCTGCTTTTGCTCCTTTCCCACCCGGAACCGCCGCCATCCCGTAATTTGGCAGTGGGGGAAAGTACTTACTGTGCATCTCCTTCTGAGCAGGTCCCTTCTATGCATGCGTAGAACCCTTCTACGCATCCCCTTCTGTGCAGCTAGCGTAGAAGGGTTCTGCGCAGAAGGGGATGTGTAGAAGGCTTCTACGTATGCATAGAAGGGACCTGCGCAGAACCGTTCTGCGCAGGTCCCGTATTGTCCAGAGCTGTGCTTGACAGGTATGCCTTAGGGATGACATCTCCAAATGTTTCTCTAAAAAGCTCCATTTTTAAAAACTTCTTCAAGTTCTGAAGGGATAAGGTTTCCTTTGGAAGTTTTCAGCATCTCATCTCATCTCATCTCATATCATAACTTTATTTGTATCCTGCTTCCCTCAGTCCGAAGGCAACTTGAAGCAGTTCACAAAGAAGCATTCACATCAAACAATGGCAAAAGCAATAAAATAGATGCTAATATACAAAATAAATAAATACACAATAGTACAAAGATAGAATAATACAATATAATCCATATAATATCAGTATCGAGAGCACAGAAAAGACAAAAATACAATATAACAAAATTCAATCACCCCTCAATGGTCCGTCAACAAGACCCGAGATCCAATGTCATCATACAGCACCTACCTCCCACCCCGGGGCCGATGGCGTGGGCCCTGGGAGAGGCTCGCAAGTCCTGATTTCACCCATCATTTTTCTCAAACAGTTGTATGATAGGATTTGCTCCATCCACAAAGAGCTTCAGACTGAGAAAATTAAAATACATGGCCCCCTTTGGTTCAATTTTTCATTCATTCAGAAGTGTCTTCAAATTCTGCACCTCCTTCAAATTCTCCTGCATTAAGAAGCTTGAAGTTTCCACTAAATCACCATTGGACCTGAAAGGAAGCACCCAGAACATGAGCTGGCATTACCTGATACCTCCTACCTGGATTAATTTATGGGTAGAAATTAACAGGGGACATTCCCATGTTTTCTTGCAGAGGAAGTCCTAGTGGGTGTCACCAGAGAATTAACTGGAAGTTTATTGATGTTCTGACATGGATGTCTATTAGGAATTCCACCAATCATTGATGCATAATTCTCCTGACCTTTGTGCTGGTGAATGCCGTGTCACTGATCAATAAAACGTCAGTTCCACGGTGATATTAAGAAACAAACCAGTCTGCTATGTTTTACTCAAGGGTATCCTAGGTACAAAAATAGATCCAATATAGGCACAAAGGGGTCCTGAAATCATTCAGTCTCAAACTGATGATGGAGAAAATATAATAGCCATCACCCATAACAGATGTTTCTCGTTAAGTATCCTTTAGAGACATTTTCAAATTTTGATTGCATGTACTATCTGTCTGACTCTGACTGGGGTTTATGAGCTTAGAACTCCAGGCATATATACAGTACATGGAAGCTTCTTCTCGAGAATTTACTAGTCCCCGATGGTAGGGATGTGACAGTTATCAGGCCAGGGAGTCTGGTGCCTGAACATTCTCCAAAGAGTCCAACAAAACTTTATAGACCTCTATGGAAAAATCAGAAGCCTGTGTTCATCACAGATGGCGTTTATCATCAAATCCTGGCTCTCATTCCCCCTTTTATTTTATTTTTCTTGCAATTTTCTTCTCTTCTCTACACTAATAACAATGACTGAAGAAAGTACCTTGGGGTTCTTTGGAAATTTAGTTGCCACAAGATCAAGAGCAACAAAAAGGGGACACTAGACTTGATGACTGCAACATGTCTAACTTAGGGTGGCTGTGGAAAATAACAATGGTTTTTGTGTTTATTGCATTTTTTAAAACAAATTACTTAACCGATTTGTCAAGCTGGTATCTAGCCATGTTATCCTGCTATGGTAATAGAGCAGCCCATATTGCCAGCAACTCAATGCCAAGTGTCAGGCGGTGGTTAACTAACCTGACAACTCTGAGGACTAATGGCCTTGGGTGCTGAAGTCCACAGGGAAAAGTGATGGTCCCCAAGTGGATTAAATCCCACTTGAATCTATTTTGATGGAGGGCAGCAGTTTCATCACTCCTGGCCTGGGGCTGAGGAGGATTTGCATGCCAAAAGGAACTGGATCAGTGATATGGGGCTCATGCTGTGATGCAGAAGGCAGTTGAAAGGCCATTGCATTATATATTCAGGACAGTCATCATGGCTGATTGCCATAATGATCGCCAATATTTGGATATGGAAGGTGGAAGGAGGAGGAGGAGAATTTGGCAAGCAAGCTGCAGAGGTATGTAGGAGAGGTCTCTATTGCTAAAGATAATTCTTAATGTTTTGTGCCATGAGGATGTGATGAAGAAACCAAAACCCAAGATAAGATTATGCAAATGAATGGTAGTGCTGAGTACAATGAAGCTAGAAGGCACTTCCAGTCATTTTGCCTCCTGCCAACACAGAAAATCCACTATTACCACCTCTGGAAGAGATTGCCATTGTATATCTACTTAAGATGTCCACATACTTTCAAATTATATTCCTGTGATATGGAGATTAACACATGAACAGCATGACTGGATTGCCTTTATTGTTGCAAGAAGACATGCTTCAAGATTGGAAAGATAAAGAACCATCTTTTACTCTGAAGATTTCACTTCTCTGAAAATCTCATTGCTCTATCTGTACTTGGGGGTGCTTTCTGCATCTTTCTGCCTTTCATTCTAATGTGGCCTGCACAACAAATATATATACTTAATCTATGCTATTTAAAATTATAAACCTAATAGTACTGTAAATATAATAATAATAATAAAAAATCATTGCATGCCATCAGGTCAATTTGACTTATGACAACCCTTTTCAGGGTTTTTTAAGGTGAAGAATACACAGAAGTAGTTTACCACCCCCTTCTTCTATGGATATGCACCTAATTATGGTTATTATGTTTTTCTCTATGTCATTGTGAGCTGACTTTGTGGGGTTTTTCTTTCCCTTTCCACCTACTCTTCCCTCGTCCGGGAACCCTCTTCCTCGGTCCAGCATTTGCCACGAGGAAGCGAGAACACATGGACTCCTGGCACGGTGAGGACTTAAAGCCGGGCGCCACTGCTGCCTCGCCTGAGCCCTCTTCCCCGGTCCAGCATTTGCAGTGGGGAAGTGAGAACACCTGGGCTCCTGGGGCAGTGAGGACTTAAAGCCGGGCATCGCCTCCTCCTCACCTGAGCCCTCTTCCACGGTCCAGCATTTGCCGTGGGGGTTTCTTTCTTTCTTGATCCAACACAGGCTAGCAGCATCGCCTTGTTGCCTCGCTCTGTCGATACTGTTGAGGACTTGGAACTGGACTCCGATGTGGTTGTTGAGCCCGGACCTTGTTAAGGCCTGTTTAAGGTTGTTGAGCCTTGGGCTCTGACCCCCCCCCCACCTCCCTGCCTTGGATCATTGTGTATTTTTCTGATTTTTAACTTGTAAACTGTAACTGTAATTGTATTGTACATTCTTATTGAATTTATGATATTGTATCCTGATATTGTATTTTTTTCTCCTATTGTATTTTTGTACTGGTTATATTGTATTTGTACTTAATATGTTGTAATGCCGCCCTAAGTCGGCCTTGCGCTAAATAGGGTGGGGTATAAATCCATTTTTTAAAAAAATATCAGTATACAAAAGCACAAACACAACAATGAAATTATATTTATTTTAATAAACCATTTATATTAGAAACGTCTACCATTTGGAGATGGGACTGCGGTGGCTTAGTGGTTAAGATGCAGAACATGATGACTGGACAGTCGGCAGGTTGGCAGTTTGAGACCCAAGTGCTGCATGACAGAGTGAGAGCCTATTGTCTGTCCTGGCTCCTGCCAACCTAGCAGTTTGAAAGCAAGAAATTGCAAGTAGATAAATAGTACCACTTCGGCGAGAAAGGTAACAGCATTGTGCGCTCTGGTGCCTAGTCATGCCTGCCAATGACCACGGAAATGTCTACAGGTGCAGACAGCACTGGAAGGAGCTGGGACAGATGATGGGAGCTCACTCCATCATGCAGAACTCGAGTCGCAAACTGCTGATCTGACGACGACCTTCTGGTTGTCAAGCTCAGCACCTTAATAACTAAACCATTGCGTCCCCTTATGTAGCTTCTTATTAATTATCAAGCAATAATAAAACTCTTAAAATGTAGAAAGTGTACAATTACTTCAGTCATGCAAAGAAAAAAAGTCATTCAATTGTTACAACTGATCATTCAAGGTAAAATAAACAGGAGAAGATGTGTCGGTAAGGAGAAGAACCTATTGGTTGAAGAATCTGGGATACTAGTTTGGGTGCAACACAACATCACTGCTCAGAACTTTCTCATTCAGAGTCAAAACCACCATGATGATGTCCAGGAAGAAGGTATGCTATACAGTATATACTTACTTGTGAGGTAAATTATATTGAGAGTCCTGGCATCATCACGAGAGTAATAACTGAACAGGGTCTTGAACCTGCATCTTCCATAGCCCTGTCCAACACACTACATTTTATAATGATAGTGTATGTTTTATCCGGTGTTTTACTTTCTGATTGTAAACCGCCTGAGTCGGCCTTGGCCGAGTGGGCAGTGTAGAAATTGAATAAATAAATAAATAAATACATTTACTGCCATACTAGTTTTCACCTTGTAAGCTCATGGTCCACATTTTTGTATCCTGATATGATGACAAAGGTTTCAAGCAGTTTCTCCATATTTCAGAGCAGATGTCAACATTCATCACAGCTTACATTCTTATAAAAAGAATCTTGACTATCCCCATTTTTCACTACACACACATTATAACAAGTATTATAGTTATTATTTTAAAAAATCAATAGACGAAATGGAAGGGCAGAAAAAAATATAGGTGGGAGGAAATAATAATAAAACAACAACAACAGAGTCCTCTGTTAATAATCTGATAATGCTTCTCTGACACTACAGCTGGTGTCACATTCAAAACAACAAGCCATTTCCTGTTTGCTTGACTGCTTACAAAATAAAGTTGTCAAGCCATTGGATGGCTACATGCACACATACGTGTTCAGGGAGGGTATCCAGGACAACATGAGATCTTTCCCATGGCAACCCGCCATGGGAATATTTAGCAAAACGTAAATAAGGACTTTTATGGCACAGTACGGAGAACAAGAACTCCCACAGAGCTGACTGTGCTGTAGTTCCGGACTTTATAATGATCTCTGTGCACAGTACATTCATCAGGCTAAGAGCACTGTTTCATTTCTGGAGAAATTTACACTACTTCTGATGCTAAAACTGCTGGGATAATAACAATCTTACATGCTCTAACACTAGGTATCAGTAGGATGACACTTTATACCCATACCTGTCAAATTTCGGGAAATTTCTGTCAACCCCCCATATTTTACACTATTTCCCACCATCATCCTTTATTAGTTAGACTGCAATTAGACTGGAGTTAGACTGGAGGCCAACACAGGATAAGCATAGCTGTCCAGTTTCCCAATTTGGACGGGAAATTCCCCTTATTTGACAGGAATTTCCCAAAACTTGACAGGTATGTTTATACCCTGATGTCATTTGTCATTAACTTCACCAGCAAAGTTCTTTTCCACCTTTGGCATTTGAGGCAAGCCCCTGGTCCTTCTTCCTTCTTCTTCCTTCTTACTTTCATTGTTCTATTGATTTCTCTTTCTCTGATCTCTGACCAGGCAACAAATATAGAGGTTCTCTCCATGTTCTTTATTAAATCCAAGTGTGCTGGGCAGAAATGCCATTTCAGGGAGCCCAAGGATCAATCGTTCACTCGCTCTCTCCATTCATCCATCCATCTGCCCATTTGTTCATCCACCCAACCAACCAACTGTCCATCCATCCATCCATCCAACTAACCAACCAACTGTCCATCCATCCACCTGTTCACCTGTCCATCTGTCTATCCATCCATTGATGGGCTTCAAACCAGAATGGATCTATTATGAGTTTGTAAATAGATGTACTTGGAAGACTACCACTAGGAAATGAAAATATTACCAGTAATTGTGTAATCTTAGCATTTATGAGTCAGATCAATACAAATGACTGTCCACTCTGTAGTTGCATCAGTGAAACTCTTTCTGTGTGAACTACCATTTGTTTTTAACCAGAATCCCAAACTCTAGTTGAAAAGATAAGCAAAAGGTTAAGGCAGATACATTCTTTCTTAATTGTGATTATTTCCTTCTGCAATATTCTTCAGGACAAATAGATCTGACAAAACCATGCAATCACAATAGCACATGTCTAGTAAGAAAATATAAAATCTGGTAAGATAGCAGACATATTTACATTGATTTTCAGAGCTTCTTAACAGATCTATAAGCTCCCCCACCCCAATTATTATTTCAAAGGTGCAGAGACTGTAAATAAATATATCTTGGTAAAAAGATGGCAGATGGGTGAACTCTGCTATATTCTATTTATGGAGGACTATATAAATAGTAAATGTGCCCAATCACATATATTGATTCTAAGACTTTCGTCTTGTGTTTATTTACTTGGTGTAATATTTACCTTGCTGAATTCGATAGCCTTTATTTCTGTGGAGATATAAGTAGAGTTGACTTGTAACACATATGCATTCATTTAACAAAAGCTCTCTCTAACGCCATCTGAAATGCAATCTTTTTATTTATTTTTTGAAATTAAAATTGCAAACAAATGTGCCATTTAATCTCCTAAAAAGTAGGAACTGTTTCAATGTATTATGCTCCTATTGTTTATGTTGCTCATTCTCATTTGTTTCCCACTGGAAATTGTTTAATTTCTACATCCTGTTTATCTTTTGTGTATTATTTAATTTATATTCTGCTATTGGCAAAATATGTCAGTGTGGAACCCATGCCCACTCTCTTTTATCCTATTCTTTACATTTCAAAGTTTTATAGGGTTTTTGACCCGTCCTATGAGAGCGGACCATAGGGGCTCCCTAGTGGTCCCATCAGCTAGGGAGGCACATCTCACTGGGACCAGGAGGAGAGCCTTCTCGGTAACTGCTCTGGGCCTATGGAACCTCCTGCCACTTGAACTGCGCCTCCAGGCAGAGTTGCTCCCCTTCAGGAAGGCCTTAAAAACATGGCTATGCCAGCAGGTGTGGGGTACAACTAGTACCACAACCCAGCCCTATTAGCTTATTTAGCCCTGCCTGGGGTTTTTATTTATTCCTGCCCGGATGCCCCTCTTTTTAAGGGGATTGGGGTGGTTTTATGGATGTTTTTAGAGAATTTTATAGTATTTGGTTTTAATTAGTATTGGTATGGGTTTTAACTGATGTTGTGAGCCGCTTAGGTGAAAAAGGCGGTTATATAAATCCAATAAATAAATATAATAAATAAGTGCAAGAAGATTGCAGAGCAAAGGAGAGGTTCAGTTCTACTTTCTGTCCCCACTAACCTCAGTTTCAAGCCAGTATCTTTGATTGACCTGGATTATATCACAGTTTGTTTTCTAAATAAGGTCAGAGTTGTATTTTCTGCACATTCTTTCCTCGACTACATCACCAGTCCCACAACTCCCTCCTTATCTTGCTTCACAAAAAGAAAACAAAGTCTGGCCCTACCATTATACAGAATAATACAGATTTGGAGTATCCATAAAAAGAAGCAAATTGTTAGTTATTTATCTTGTTACTGTTGGTCTGAATCCAGTTAGGGAGGTACTTAGAACCCTTAAGCTGTAGTGCATTTCTATTGAGTCAGTCAGTGGAATTTAGCTAAAACAACCAGACTAAATGCAAATGTTAACTCACTATTCAGCAGGTCTTTTCTAGGTAGGGCTCTCAACTGGCTTCAAAACACAGTCTGTTCATAGCAGGGATGCCAACATTTGTGTGTGTGTGCGTGTGTGCCCTTCATGTACCAAAATAACTTGGTTGGTGTTTTACCACTAGGCAGTTCAATTGGGGTGAATAAAGTGGTGTGTGTGTGTGTCTGTGTCTGTGTCTGTGTCTGTGTATGAGTGATGCCACTTTTGCTTTGTCTCAGGCAGCAAAATTATGTGAGAAGGCTCTGTTTGATACAGGAGATGTTCTACAGGACTTCTCCATGAGTTGTTAGAATATTTAAAACACCATTTCTTGGAAGGCATCATGGCACATCTCTGAAAAACAGCCCTTTACCAAAAGTTATCCTTTCTCTGTCTGCATTGTTGGCCATTTTGAGTTTAAGAATATGGCGGATGAGATTTTCAGGGAAAGGGCTGCATGGGGGAAAATATTGTAGTTGGGTTTTCTCTGAGTGCTCAAAATGAAAGTCCCCAAAAGCAAACTTTGGAGGAAGGTGAAATCTCTTTTTGAGACTACAGATTTAATCCAATGCTCATTCCAATCTGAATTGACCCCAAATGCACCTTCTGCATTTAATATGTGGCTTGAAACTTCAGTTTCATGTCTCTTTGAAATTTGTGAAGTTCTCCTTGGCTCACAAAACTTTATCAAGCTGGCAGTGCATATTTATGATAAAAATATGCATTTAGTAAAGCAAAAGTTGGCAGAATATACAGTTAGAAATGCACATTTTATTTGAAAAGCCATTAAAATGTACAATGGAAGTGGCATTTATTTTTATCTTGAATTATTTCTAAAGGGAATTTTCAGTAATAGCTGCTAAATCAAGACTTTATATCCTTTAGCAGTGGCAAGAGCAATAGTTGGAACCCCCTCCAACAGACTATCTATCATGACCTATATTGGAGACTTTTGGACAAGGGCTAGTCACTAGTATATAGTGGTACTCCACCAAGCAGAAGGAGACCTTGTAGTGCAGTGGTTAGTTTGCTGTACTGCAGCCAAAAACTGCTGCTGACATGAGTTCTATCCTGATGGGACTCAAGGTTGACTCAGCTTTTCATCTTTCCAAGTTCAGTAAAATGAGTACCCAGCATGTTGTGGGCAAAATGCTAATTACCTTCTGAACCATGCATAGAGTGCACTAGGCACTATGGGGTGATATATAAATGCAATTTCTATTGCTAAATGCTACTTTGCTATCAATCCCACCCTTGGGTTACACAGAATTGGGTGGAAACTGAAAGAGGATCTTTCTTTCATTTTTAGATTCTTTTGTGGATTTCCGAAAGAGATCCTCTTAAACCCGAAAGACTTCTTTAAACAAGAGAGGGAGAAAAATTAAGTATTTATTCATGTTTTCCTCATATGTTAGACGTCTCCTTCATCCAAATTGTCCAGGAAGTTTTCTCATCTCACTGCTGCTGCTGGACTCCTCCTTGCAGCACTTTCAGGTTTGCTGAATCTCCCCTTTCTCTTCCCTTTCCTTCTGTCACTGCTGGCATGACCACGCTCTATGTTCTCCTGCCAGCCCTGTTAGCCCTGATTTCCTCTCCACCATCTTCCCTTGTTGTTGTTGTTGTTGTTGTTGTTGTTGTTGTTGTTGTTGTTGTTGTTGTTGTTGTTGTTGTTGTTGTTGTTGTTATTGTTGCTGCTGCTGCTGCTGCTGCTGTTGTTGTTGTTCAGTCGCACAGTCAATTCTGACCCTTTGCGACCCAATGGACCATTGTCCTCCAGGCACCCCTGTCCTCCACCATCCTCCTCAAACTACACAACTCTGTGCCCATTGTGTCTACAATACCATCTAGCCATCTCATCTTTGGCTGCCCCCTTCTTCATTTGCCCTCCACCCTTCCCAGCATCAAGGCTTTCTCAAGTGAATCCTCTCTTTTCATTTGATGTCCATAGTACTTCAGCTTCATCCTTACTATTTGACCTTCTAAGGAGCAGTCAGGATTTATTTCTTCTAAGATTGACCTGTTTGTTCTCCTCACTGTCCAGGGGACTCTCAAGACTCTCCTCCAACACCACATCTCAAAGGCATCTATTCTTCTCCGCTCAGCTTTCCTTATGGTCCAGCTCTCACAGCCATACATTACGACCGGGAATACCATTGCTATGACTATGCGAATTTTTGTTTGCAATGTGATGTCTCTACTTTTCACTATGTTCCCCCAGGTTTCTCATAGCTTGTCTCCCAAGAATCAGTTGCCTTTTTATTTCATGGCTGCAGTCGCCATCTGCTGTGATCTTAGATCCCAGGAAAGTAAAATCTGTCACTGCTTCTATTTCTTCCCCATCTATTTTCTAGGGACTGATAGGACCTGTTGCCATTGCAGGCGCACCCCCCCAATGATGGACTCAGACACAAATGAAAGTGGATAACGGCATGGGCCACATTTATTGATTCAAGCCCTAGTCCGAATTATAAATTTCTATTGGTAAAACGACCAATTATAATTCATAAGGCAAGCAGGCCGAAGTAACACTGATAAGGTACCACCCAAAATTGCCAACGGCAATTGTTACAATGTATCTATTTGTATCAATTTGTTTGTTGACAACAAATTGTTGACCGTAGTCAATATCTAACTAATGACCCCACCCTCTGACGTGTATCCGTAAAATCAGGGGGTGATTCCAGCTGTCTAGTGGTAACCATCACCCCCTTGCCTGGTTCGTCGTTGACCGGACAACGTTTAAACAACTTATGCCTATCTAGTGTTGTCCAGTCAATTGCGAACCTGCCGGATACCTGTGGGTCATAAATGTTTACCTTACCAGTGCTACCCGCCACCCGGAGAGGCTTCAATAAAGGCTCGACGCCCCCCCCCAAGACCGTCAGCTCGGTCGACAGGCCTGCTCGCCAATCACCCAGCAGGAGATCCATACCTCCTCGCGACAGATGGACCCCATCCCCTGAATAAAGCCCAAAATTTTGCAAACTAATGGCGGGATGATGACTGACCCGCCCCCAGCCCTTGATTGAAAGGAATCGGGCCACCGCCCTGTTTACCATGCGCCGACCGCGGTCCAGGGCCTGAAGGTCGAAGCCTCCCCGATAAGCGTGCCGTGGGACCATATCTGACCAAACAAGGGTTGTGGCGGGCCATACGTAATGTAAGTAGGCGAGGTCCGCGCAAATCGCATGCTTCAGCGATAAGCCAGTGACCTGACCTAAGTCATTACCCCCAAGGTGTATGATCAGAATGTCGGGCGGGTCGGCACTCCTCGACGAAAAGAGGAATGGCAAAAGCTCCCGCCACAACATACCGGGCTTACCGTGCTATGTGAAATGTGCGTATGCACCTAGTCCCAGTCGGGGTCCCCAATCTGTCGCCGCAGCGTAACGCGCTGCCCTGTGCACGTAGCTATGGCCCACCAGCCATACTGTCACCGGTGTGATACGACACCCAGGGTCTGTCAAGGGAAAAAAACAGGGAAGGAGAGGTACATGGTGACTCAGAAGGTACTCACGGTGGGAGTGGGCGAACATAAAACTGGAAACAGTGTGAGTCCCACCTCCCCATGCTGCGTATGTCAGCCCCGGAGTACCCATAAGCAGCCGCAGTAGAGGCCGCCCCAATTCTAAAGGAATGGGTGCCGTAACGGGCCCCAGGGAGGCCGACTCTGGCCAGTGCCTTCCCTGTCACTTTCCAAAACTGAAACTTAGTGAGGGGAGACCCATCTTGGTGACAGAAAAACGGGCCATGGTGCGTGCCACGCAGTGCAAGGAACTCCTGTAGGGCACCAACCGGACAGATGTCTGCCAATGAACACCGTAGCAGTCTTACTCCACTGCCTACGCCATGCTGATCTGTTTTAGAGGAGTGTATCCTCAACTGAGCCCAATCATTGCAAACATAGACATCTTCGAGTTCCAGTGCCCTACGACTTGCATCCGCCTTAGACAGCATCACAAGCTTGCTGATGCGGAGCGCTCCAAAAAAGGCCACCGTTGTAGCCGCACGAAACAGGGCTGCCTCATACCTATCAAAACATAGGTCATGCCAGCCTCGTGCCAGTTGGGTAAGTACCCCAGGGGAAATTGGGTGACGGTCGTCCAGGCAACGCCCACGTTCCCGCACCCACCCCTCCAAAACATGTCTCACACGGAAATCAGCGGTACTGTCCGCATGACCTCCCACCTTGGCCATAAAAGCCAGCGCTGATAGCGTAGATGCTATGGTGCGTGGTGCCAGGCCCTGAGCGTGCAGGTAAACCATGAAACGGAGGATGTGGGCCACTGGGATCGGCCAGGTATCTGGCAAGCAATATTGGGAACAAAAGGTCCGAAATGAAACCAACGCGTGGTGATATGCCTTACGCGTGCGTGGCACCAGTGACATGCCTATCGCCCGGTTCACCTCTACTTGCCAATGGTCCATATCTCCTGCGGTAGTGGCGAGGGAAATTCCTCCGCATCCGGAGCCAAGGCACGGAACCGGGAGATCTGCAGGCGGGACAAAGCGTCAGCAATATCATTATTCACCCCGGGACATGCCTGGCCCTGAACAGTACATTGAGGCGCAGGCTGCGCAATACAAAATGGCGCACAAGATCCATGACCCTGGGAGATTTAGAGGTCTGTGAGTTGACAATGTGGACAACAGCCACATTGTCACACCAGAAATGCACCACAGAGTTGGCCCACTCCTCACCCCATAGCATCAAGGCCCCCAGTATGGGAAAAAATTCCAAATATGTGAGATCCCTCAGGCGACCCGTGCCTGACCAGGCTGGTGGCCATCCACCATATGCCCACTTCCCATTGAAGTACATCCCATAACCCAGGGATCCCGAGGCATCAGATTGAATTTGAAATTGGGGCGAAGCCAGGAGGTCAGACCTCCAAAATGAGACCCCGTTGAACTCCCTCAAGAACTGGAGCCATACGTGCAGATCCGCCCTGATGCCCCGTGTCAGTCTCACCCTATGATGAGGCCTGGATAAGCCTGCCATGGCGTCGCACAAGCGCCGAGCAAAGGCCCTGCCAGGTGCGACCACCCTGCAAGCGAAATTGAGGTGGCCATGTAGCACCTGCAATTCCCGAAGGGATGCCTTGCGCTTAGCCAGTAAGTCCGATATAAGGGCGACTATCCTTGCCACCTTATCTGCGGGCAACCTAGAAGCCTGCGCTACCGTGTCAATTTCCACCCCCAGGAATATTAACTTATCAGATGGGCCTTTGGTCTTTTCGGGCGCTAAAGGGACACCGAGTTCCTCCATTAGCGTCTGAAATGTGTTGAGGAGACGTGTACACGTGTCCCAGCCCCGTTCACCCCCGAATAAAAAGTCATCCAGGTAATGGGCTACAGACCGAGACCCTGACCTACGGACAAATGCCCACTGTAGGAAGGTACTGAAACGCTCGAAAGCCGAGCAGGATATGGAACAGCCGAATGGCATGGCTTTGTCAAAATAATATTCACCCCGGAATTTGAAACCCAGCAACTCGAAGTCACCCGGGTGCACGGGTAAGAGGCGAAACGCCGACTTAATGTCACACTTAGCCAACAGTGCACCCGGGCCACATGAGCGCACCATGCGCAATGCCTGGTCAAAGGATGTATACCTGACAGAACAAAGGTCATCAGGGATAGCATCATTGACCGAGTGGCCGGCTGGGTAGGACAAATGGTGAATCAGGCGGAACTCGCCCGGGGACTTCTTGGGCACTAGTCCTAGCGGAGACACTTTAAGGTTGGGGAACGGGGGTGCGGGGAAAGGGCCGGCGACCCTGCCCGCAGCAATCTCCTTATTAATGCTGGCGGCAGCCACCTCCTCCCTTCCCCTAAGTGACATAAGGTTAGGTGCATCCTGCGGTGACCTATCCCCTGTGAAAGGAATACGAAAACCAAGTTGAAAACCCTGAAGGAGGTACACAGCGTCTGCTCTCCTCGGGTACGATGCGAGCCAACGCTCCAGCATGTCGACATTAATTGGGGAGGGGGCCTTTTGGTGAACCCGCTCCCTCCATGGCAGTCTTGCTTGCCCCTTGTCCGCCCCTACCCCTGCCCCTGTATCCTCCTGGCCTGGGACAGGCGGAGGCAGCATGGGGGCCAGAACAAGAGGGGCACTCATGCTTGTACTTGCAATTTTTCCTGTTGCAAGAACCATTGGACGAGAAGGTCCAGCACAGCAGGCGGGCTGGAACCCCCTGCCCCGCCGCTTGGCGGGGTACCTGTACTGGGGCCGCTCGTTGGACCGCATGTCCACAATGGTATCTCTCCCCAGGCGCCGGGCGCGTGGGGGTCATATACAGAAGCCACAGCTTCTGGCAGGGCTCATCCCACCTCATCTCTGGGTGCAGCGGAATTCTCATGCGGAACTCTTCGTCGTAAGCCAGCCATGACGGACCCGGGAAGTCAACCATAGCCCGGTAAATATTTTCCAGATATTGGACCATGGGAATAGCCAAATCCGGCCTAGCCCTGAGGTAAACGGCCATGTAAATCAGGTACGCTGGCAGCCAATTTGCCCACGTGCGTGGCGGCTTACGACGACGTGCCTGCTCCTTATCCTTCTCGTCCAGCCCTTCCCTCTCCTCCTTGGTCGGCTCCCTATTTAGAAGTGAGAAGATATCTACGTATTCGCCCCTCCAAATCTTTTCCTTGGTAGACTGGGCCAGATGGTCCCCCAAGGGCAAGGAATACCCTGCTGTTGGCAAAGCCGACACCGGCACCGAGGGAACTACGGGTAACGTAAAATGAGCCTGAGCCAGCCTGGGGATCCCCAACACATTTCCAAGCACATTGGGGGCACCATCCCGCCCCAAGCCCTGTGTCATGGGCAAAGTCGCTGGTTGGGCCGGGGGCCATTGGGCCGCCGTGCCACCCGAGCGAGGCCAAGGCCATTGAACAGCCCCCCCAATGAAGTCAGTTGTGTGGGTGCATTAGCTTGGACTGCATACTCACCCGCTGCACCCCCGCGGGCCGCCCCCACCGGGGGTTCCGGCCCGCTGGGGGCGTCGGAGCTCACGACCGAAGCTGAGCTCGTTGACGGAGCCAAACCAGCACCAGACTGCTGCACCTGTGGGGTGGGGAGCTGCGAGGCAGTGGCCACCGCCGGCCCACGCGCCTCAGGCGGCTCGACCCAACCCATCACCGGCCGTTGTTCGGCGGCCAAAGGGGGTACTTGAAAACCCAGAGATACCCCTGTTTGGTTGGCCCTCGCCAAGGACGCTTCAAGGGCCGCTACCCGGGCAAGGAGGGCCTCCATGTCGACATAGGGTCCGGCCCCGACAGGGGGCAATTGGGCAACCGGCCCATAATTCACGGGTACCTGTCCAGATCCCTGAGCCCCAGGGGCCAGATAAGGCCAAGAGCCCATGCCCAGCCCCTGGGAAGCCGTAGGAACGCCCTGTAAAGGCAGGGAACCCAACCACCCTCCGTGGCTCACACCCCCGATAGGGAACTGCGCACCCGGGCAAGACGGCCCCACCGCACGAACCACGGCAGGGGCCGTGTTCGTCGTTTGCGGGGCCGAGGCCCCGTCCGGGGCCGTGGGAATGCTCCGCGCATCAGGCCAAGGAGCTACCGATCCCATCCCACCGTTCCCGGTGGAGTCCGCTAGAGGTGGCTGCGGAACGGGCGCAGTCGCGGTCCTCCGACCCGGCTGACGCCTCCGCGCCGCTCGAGCCACGTTCGCGGCTGCCTTCTTCTTCGAGGGCATGGCTAATATAGCTAGGAAGCCTAAAAACAAAAGGAGAAAGCTGCCCGAAAAGGCTTCCCTCAAGAAGACACGAGCGACGGAGGTAAGGCGGAAAAACTTCTCCGCTCCGTCGGTTCGCCAAAATGGCAGCACGGCTGCCTCGTGGCCAGCCCTTTTATTAGGGTGCTGGCCACGCCCCTAACTACCCGGATGGTTTCGTCCGGTGGGGGGGCCCGCAAAGAGCGCGGCGGCCATTTTGGTGCCGCGCTTCCATTATCTTGGTTTTCTTGATGTTGAGTCTCAAGCCAGGTTTTGCATTCTCCTCCTTCAATCCAATCAAGAGGTTCTTTAGGTCTTCCTCACTTTCTGCCATTAGGGTGGTATCGTCTGCATATCTCAGATTATTGATGTTTCTCCCAGCGATTTTAATCCCATATTGTGATTCCTCCATCCCTGCACTGCGCATTATGTGCTCTGTGTATAGGTTGAATAAGCACGGTGACAAAATGCAGCCTTGTCTTACTCCTTTTCCTATTCCAAACCACTCTGTTATTCCATGTTCTGTCCTAACTGTTGCTTCTTGGTTCATGTACAGATTTCTCAGGAGGCATATGAGGTGCTCTGGTATTCCCATCTCTGTGCCCATTGTGTCTACAATACCATCTAGCCATCTCATCTTTGGCTGCCCCCTTCTTCATTTGCCCTCCACCCTTCCCAGCATCAAGGCTTTCTCAAGTGAATCCTCTCTTTTCATTTGATGTCCATAGTACTTCAGCAAAAAGTACTTCAAGTAAAATCTGTCACTGCTTCTACTTCTTCCCCATCTATTTTCCAGGGACTGATAGGACCTGTTGCCATTATCTTGGTTTTCTTGATGTTGAGTCTCAAGCCAGCTTTTGCACTCTCCTCTTTCAACCTAATCAGTAGCTTCCCTTGCCTCACAGTTTTCCCTGACACCACCACTGAATGGGGAGAAACTGGATCAAAATGACTTAACCACAAGCCATTTCCATGGTAAATGAAAAAAGGAACACTCCCCAAAACATAAACTAAAAAGGCACCTCCTTCAAAAAGAAACTACCAAAAGAGAAAAATGGGAGGGCTCTCAATGCTTGGCAGTTCTAACTTGAACTGATATCCCCAGGCAATGTTTTGATTATTTCCCTATATGTTGATAGTTGCCCTCTGTTTTTTTTCAATGGATTTCCCTGGTCTACTAAAAGGGAGTTTTACTGAAAAGTTATAGGGCTCACAGGCTGATTGGGGCCAAGCACATTGTCCTTGTCCCTGGTTCCCCACTGCTCCAAAAGTCCAGCAGATCATTTTGTTCAGCATAAATGACTATCTGAATGTTTGCAAGCACTTATGCAGATGTTTACTTTATTTATTTATTTATTTATTTATTTATTTATTTATTTATTTATTTATTTATTTATTTATTTATTTATTTATAGCTCAAATTTCTATGCCACCCAATCAGGCGAACTCGACTCAGGGCAGCTCACAACAGGATTAAAACATACATATTAAAAACAATTAAAAATCCCAACATACCCACCCACCTATTAAAAACTAACCACATTAAAACTGCCCACATTTAAAAAGATGGGGAGGTTTCATTTTATAAGCCAACAGGCGGGGGCCACTATTCCATCTGAGCCCCACACCTGCCCCTCCAACCAGGTTTTTAATTCTCTTCTGAAAGGCAGCAGCTCCACCTGCTCCCGCAACTCTACAGGCAGGAGGTTCCACAAGGCCGGTGCAGACACGGAAAAGGCCCTCCTTCGTGTGCCAGAGAGGCGAGCCCCTCTGGCAGATGGAACAATTAGAGAGCCCCTCTGGTCCACTCTGGTTGGATGGACAGACATTCTTGGGACAATGCGGTCTCTTAGGTATCCTGGCCCACTACCATGTAGGGCTTTAAAGGTCAAAACCAGCACCTTGAATTGCACCCGGAGACAAACTGGTAACCAGTGCAGCTCCCAAAGCAATGGTGAGGCACAAGCATAACGCCTGCATCCCATCACCACCCGGGCTGCTGCATTCTGCACCAGCTGTAGCATCCGAATGGTTGTCAAGGGCAGCCCCATGTAGAGCGCATTGCAATAATCTAGCCTGGAGGTCACCAGAGCATGTGTGACCATTAGCAGTCCAGGAGCAGTCCCGGTACAGGAGCGAACGCAATTGACGGATGACGCGAAGCTGTGCGAAAGCCCTCCTGGCCACGGCTGCCACCTGATCTACAAGTAGCAGTCCAAAATCCAGGAGGACCCCTAAATTGCGTACCAGGTCTGTCTGGGGCAAAGCAGCCCCATCCAAGACCAAAATTGGCAGCTCCCTGGATAACGCGGGGGGCCCTATCCATAGCCACTCAGTCTTGGAGGGATTCAGTTGTAGCCCGTTGTCCCCCATCCAGACCCCAACAGCTTCCAGACATCTGGATAGGACATTGACTGCATCACTGGGGTCCCCACGGGCCGAGATGTACAGTTCGGTATCATCAGCATACTGATGATACCTCACCCATGGGAGTGCTTAATCTCGCCCAGCGGCTTCATTTAGATGTTGAATAGGAGAGGAGAGAGCACCAAGCCTTGAGGCACCCCATAACACAGGGGCCTAGGGCTGGACCTCTCACTCTCCAACCACACCGACTGGGTCTGGCCCTCCAGAAATGAGGAAAACCAGGATAACACAGTACCCTGGGTCCCCAATCCTTTGAGCCGTTCCAGAAGGATACTGTGGTCAACAGTATCGAAGGCCGCTGAGAGGTCAAGAAGGGCAAGGACGGATGGATAACCCCCGTCCCGCTCCCGCCAGAGATCATCCATCAGTGCGACCAATGCCATCTCTGTACCATATCCAGGCCTGAAACCTGATTGAAAGAAATAACATCTGTATGATGTCCAGGAAGGGATGGAGGGAACATAGGATTGGGACTTAATGCGTCTCCACTTTCCCAGAACTTTTTGAGCTCTGTGTGTTTCAAAGCTTAAACCCTGAACAGGATTTTAGATTCTGAATCATGAGGAAACTGGTACACAAAAAGAGGTTTCCTCTCTTCACACCCCTCATCCTCTCTACATAAATTGATGACTATGGGGATGGGGGGGGGGGGGGTTTGCATGTAGGGCAGGCGTTCTCAACCTTTTTAAGTCAGGGGCCAGGTCATGCTCTTTCTTACAGCTTCAGGGCCAGACAGCCATTTTGCCCATCCTCCACCACATAGCACTTCCTGGTGTGGGGGTCACATGAAATGGTGCCACGGGCCCCGTCTGGCCCACAGGCCGCAGGTTGAGAATCCCTGGTGTAGGGTCAGCTTAGTCTCCCTTGTTACATGTTGATTGAACATGCTTCATGAATAAATCAGGCTTCAATTTGTTATAAACAAAGTGATGCTCAGGAGACCCATTTGTGCAAGGGTCTGAGCCCTGTCTGTGTGCTAAGCACCCTTCATTGCAAACAAACTTCGCAAAGCTGGGGGCAATTGCTGCCTTGCATAACTGGGCTTGTAATTGCTTCAAATTGCAGGATGGAAAAGATTATCTCTTTACATTGTTTATTTCCAAAGGATTAGACGTTAATTGCCAAAATACCTTAATTACAACTCTCTAAAACTATGCGCTTTGTATGATTTCCCCCACAGATAGTTCTGTTTTATTAACTTCCTCGGGAAGAAGAGGGGGGAAAGAAAGAAAAAAGAAGCAGCAGCAGAGGGAGAATCAAGCTAACTGCCCAAACTTTTCAGGCTGTGGGCCAGTCACATGGTTCAGTGGGCCACTCACGTGGTTCAGCGGGCCAGTCATGTAGTTCCTCCCACCGGAAGTGGAAGTAAAATGTGCCTTGCATTCTGTTTTGCAAAAGGATGAGATAGATTTTAAGCTGCCATTTTCTCTGCTTAAACCAGGGGTGCCCAAACTATGGCCTGAGGGCCAGATCTGGCCCCCGACATCAGTTCATCTGGCCCACACTGCCCTCATTGCTCCTGGAAGTGCCCATATGGGCACATTTTACTTTCACTTCCAGGAACGATGAGGGCAGCATGGGCCAAATGAATTGGCATAAGGGGCCAGATCTGGCCCATGGGCCATAGTTTGGGCACCCCTGTCTAATATGATCCATTTGTTTGGAATACATATCCACCTTGAACCTGCACTGGGAAGATGAGAAGATAATTTAAAACATTCCAGTGCCTTTTTTGTTTACTCAAGGCTGAACAACAGGGTACATAGAAAAGTCTCCTCAAAGATTGTGGTATTTTTGGATCATAACCAGGCATACCATGGCAACAGCAACCTTGTGTTGCTGGCTAATCTTTCTCACACTAGGTCAGGTAAAAGGAACTGCAGAATGAACCCACCAAAAGTTGCCTAGTCATGGAAGAAGAAAGGGGCTGCGCTGGCTCGGTGATTAAGAAGCTCGCCTTGTTAGCTGGAAGGTCGGCAAGTCAGCAGTTCAAGACCGGAGTACTGCATGATGGATTGAGCATCCATCTCTATCCCTGCTCCTGTCAATCTAGCAGATAGAAAGCAAAAAATTGCAAGTAGATAAATAGGGACCACTTTGATTGGAAAAGATCTTGGGGACAAGAAAGGAGCTTCTTCCAGGCGTCCCCTGAGTGGAGTTTCTCCAGCAAAAATCATTTCAACCCAGAATAACTTCTGAACAGGCTGTGGTGGCTCAGTGGTTAAGATGCTCACCTTGTTAGCTGGAAGGCTGGCACATTGGCAGTTCAAGACCCAGGTACTGCATGACAGTTGGGGATGTGAAAGGAGCCTCATTCGGTTGTCCCCTGAGCGGAGTTTCTCCAGCAAAAATCCTTTAAACCGAGAATAATTTCTAAAATGAAATTATTATTCTGGAAGAAGAATGGATGTACAAATTTTCATTGTCTCTTTGGTCATTTAATTGGGAATTGCCAATAGCTGAAAATGTATGGCTTCATACTCCCAGAAACATAGTTCACAAGATGGGAAGGAAATCCTTTTTAACTCTATTGAATTCTATTGGGTGGATCGAAGTGGCTAACATAAGCACATCAAAAGGCCTTATTTTCCTATTCCATAATCCACCAGTGGTCATATGTCCTTCTAGAACTGGAACCAATCAGAAATTTACTTCCAGTTTTCTTAAAACACTTGTTTTCATCCCAATAAATACAAGACACTCAAAGGAAGCTTGATTTGATGGTGAAGCATGTTTTCTGAAGTGTTTGAAGCAAGAAAATATGGGGAACTGAATAAGTGTCCAAGGGGCAAAAATATGGCCCCTAGACTTGATGTCTGGCCAGGTTATGGAAATTGAGTAGACCGTATTGTCAGCAACTCAATGCTGATTGTCAGGTGGCAGTTATATAACCTGACATCCCTGAGGACTAATAGTCTTGGGTGCCTAGGTCCACAGGGAAGGGTGATGGTCCCCAAGTGGATTAAATCCCACTTGAATCCATCTTGATGGAGAGTAGCAACTTCATCAATACTGGCCTAGAGCTGAGGAAGGCTTTGTGTGCCAAGAGGGCTCCGGACCAGAAAGTGACTCGCGGAACTGGATCAGTGGTACGGGTGTCATGCTGCAATGTAGAAGGCAGATGAAGGGCTACGACATTATATTCTCAGGACAGTCTTCATGGCTGATCACCATGATGATAGCCAATATTTGGAATTAGATACGGCACTTGGAGGAGGAGGAGAAGACTTGATGAAGTTCTCAATCCGGGTTCAAGAATGACCCATGTTCTCTCTGCTTACAGAAGCAAGATGTTCTGCAAACACAGAAAGGCAATACTTAATAACCTCCAGGGCTTCCAGAAGCAGAGGCTGCATTTCATTCTCACAAATATTGCCAGCATATCTTCACTATACCACATTCAACTCATGCCAGCTGGCGAAAACTCTGAGCAAATGCAAGCGCGGCGCCAAAATGGCCACCGTGCTCTTTGCGGGGCCCCCCCACCGGACTTGGACATCCGGGTAGTTAGGGGGTGTGGCCAGCACCCTTTAAAAGGGGTGGCCACGAGGCAGCTGCGCTGCCATTTCGCGAAGCGACGGAGAGGAGAAGTTTTTCCCCTTTTGCTCTGTCGCTCTTCCTTTTAGCCGGGAAGCCTCTTTGGGCAGCGGTTTCTTCTGCGATTCTTTTCTTCGGCTTCCCAGCGAATTGCAGCGATGCCTTCTAAAAAGAAGGCCATGGCGAACGCGGTTCGCACTTCACGGAGGCGCCAGCCGGGTCGGAGGACCGCAACTGCGCCCCCTCAGCAGGTCCCCTTTCCGGGGGCGCCCGCCGGGACCGGCGGGATGGGGTCGCTTGCACCCTGGCCGCTGCTGGGCAGCCTCAGACCGGCCCTGCAGGGGATGCGGCCCCTGGCCCACAATTAGCGGCCACCGGCCTGGGCTTGGCGCATAGCCGAGCTGGGCCTTCGGGCCTTGGCATGCAGCTTCCAGCGGTGCGCTTTAACCGAGGGGGTTGGCTGGGTTCCCTTCCCTGGCAGGGCATGCCCCCGGCCCCCCTGGGGCCGGTGGTTGGGGCATGGCCATATTCGGGCCCCGGGGTCCAGAGACCTGGCCTGGTGCCGGCGACCGGTGGGCCGGCCAGCCCTTTGCCCCCCATCAGCGTTGGGGGCTATGTAAACGTGGATGCCCTACTGGCCCGCGTAGCGGCCCTGGGGGCATCTTTAGGGGTAGTTAATCCATCCGGGGCACCTTTTGGTTTACAGGTCAACTCAGCGCCTGCAGGTCCTCAGCAGGCGGCCGAAAGGGTTGAGCTGCCTGGGGTGAGTAGGTCGGCGCCAGCCGCAGCCTCGCAGCTCCCCACGCAGCAGATGCCGCTGGCAGGTAGTGGTCAGGCCCCGTCTACGAGCTCGGTTGCGGTCGCGAGCTCCGACGCCCGCAGTGGGCCAGAACCCCCGGTGGGGGTGGCCCATGGGGGTGCAACTTGTGAGTATACAGTCCAAAATAGTGCACCCACACCACAACCCACAACGGAGGGAGGTTTGCAGTGGCCGTGGCCTCGCCTGGCTGGGGCGGCGGGTCAGCCGCCGCCGGCCCATCCGGGAACGGCTCCGGCACTCCAGGGCCCCTCTTGGGGCGGCGTACCCTGTCCCGAGGGGAACTTACTGGGGGTGGCGGGGCTGGTCCAGGCTCCTTTCATGGTGCCCAGTACTGTCACTGGTCCGGTGTCGGCCTTGCCGTCAGCAGGTTATTTGTTGCCCCTCGGGGACCACCTGGCCCAGGCCACCAAGGAGAAGATCTGGCGGGGGGAGTATGTGGACATTTTCTCCCTCTTGAATAGAGAACCCACCAAAGAGGAGGGGGGACAGGACGAGAAGGACAAGGAGCAGTCTCGTTGACGTAAGCCGCCACGCACGTGGGCCAACTGGTTGCCCGCGTACCTTATATACATGGCGGTGTACCTCAGGGCCCGGCCTGACCTGGCAATTCCGATGGTCCAGTATTTGGACAACATATACCGGGCGATGGTTAATTCCCTGGCCCGTCGTGGTTGGCTTACAACGAGGAATTCCGTATGAGAGTGCCCCTACACCCAGAGATGAGGTGGGATGAGCCCTGCCAGAAGCTGTGGCTTCTGTACATGACCCCCACGCGCCCGGCGCCAGGGGAGAGGTACCATTGTGGACATGCGGTCCAGCGAGCTGCTCCAGCCCAGGCCAACTGCCAGGTGGCGGGGCAGGGGGTTCCAGCCCGCCTGCTGTGTTGGAGCTTCTCGGCCAATGGTGCGTGCAACAGGAAGCAGTGCCGATACAGGCACGAGTATCCCTCTTGTGCTGGCCCCCATGCCACCTCCGCGTATCCTAGGGCAGGCAGACTGCGGGGCAGAGGTAGAGGTGGACAGGGAGCGGGCAGAACTGCCGCAGAGGGAGCTGGTCAGGCAAAAGGCCCCCTCCCCAATTAATGTGGACATGTTGGAGCGTTGGCTCACGATGTACCATAGGAGGGCAGACGCAGCTTACCTGCTTGAGGGTTTCCAGCGGGGGTTTCACATTACTTTCACAGGGGTCAGGTCCCCTCAAGATGCACCCAACCTGTTATCACTCAGGGGAAGGGAGGAGGTGGCTGCCATGAGCATTGCTAAGGAGGTTGCTGCCTGTAGGGTCGCTCGCACTTTCCCTCTCCCAACATTTCCCAACCTCAAGGTTTCCCCGTTGGGGTTGGTGCCCAAGAAGTCACCGGGAGAGTTCCGTTTGATACACCACTTGTCTTACCCGGCTGGCCGTTCGGTCAACGATGCTATCCCTGACGTCCTTTGTTCGGTCAGGTATACATCTTTGACCAGGCCCTGCGCATGGTGCGCTCATGTGGCCCGGGTGCACTACTAGCTAAGTGCGACATTAAGTCTGCGTTCCGTCTCCTGCCAGTGCACCCGGGCGACTTTGAGTTGCCGGGTTTCAAGTTCCGGGGTGGATTTTATTTTGACAAAGCCATGCCTTTTGGCTGCTCCATTTCATGCTCGGCATTTGAGCGCTTCAGCATCTTCCTCCAATGGGCCTTTGTTCGCAGGTCAGGGTCCCGGTCTGTAGCCCACTACCTTGATGATTTCTTATTCGGGGGTGAACGGGGCTGGGACACGTGCACACGTCTCCTGAATACATTTCAGACGCTAATGAAGGAACTCGGTGTCCCTTTAGCGCCCAAAAAGACTGAGGGCCCTTCAACCAAGCTCACATTCCTGAGGGTTGAGATTGACACGGTTGTGCAGGCATCCAGGTTACCTGTTGATAAGGTTTCACGGATCGTTGCACTCATTTTGGACTTGCTGGCAAAATGCAAGGTGTCCTTTCGGGAGCTCCAGGTGTTACATGGTCACCTTAATTTCGCTTGCAGGGCCGTCGCACCTGGCAGAGCATTTGCTCGACGCTTGTGCGACGTCATGACTGGCTTGGCCATGCCCCACCACAGGGTCCGACTGAACAAGGGCGTGAGGGCTTATATGCTCATCTGGCTCCAGTTCCTGAGGGAATTTAACGGGGTGTCCTTTTGGAGGTCCGACCTTTGGGTTTCCCCTCGTTTTCAGGTTCAGTCGGATGCATCAGGGTCCCTGGGTTATGGGATTTACTTTGAAGGGAAGTGGGCCTACGGCAGATGGCCGCCAGCCTGGTGGGGCATGGACCGCTTGCGCGATCTCACGTATCTGGAATTTTTTCCCATTCTGGGAGCTTTGATGCTATGGGGCGAGGAGTAGGCCAATCCGGTCGTCCATTTCTGGTGTGACAATGCGGCAGTTGTCCACATTGTCAACTCACAGACGTCTAAATCTCCAAGGATTATGGAACTGGTTCGCCAGTTTGTGTTGCGCAACCTACGCCTCAATGTGCTTTTTAGGGCTAGACATGTTCCAGGTATTAATAACGATATTGCTGATGCTTTGTCCCGCCTACAGATCCCCCGGTTCCGTGCCTTGGCCCCGGCCGCAGAGGAATTTCCCTCACCGCTCCTGGACGAGATATGGAAGCTTGGCAAGGGGAGGTGAACCGGGCAATCAGCATGTCGCTCGCCCCCCGCACGCGTAAGGCGTATGACCATGCATTCAGTTCATTCAGGGCCTTTTGTGCCCACTCACGGCTGCCTGAAAGTTGGCCCATCCCAGTGGCTCACGTCCTCCAATTTGTGGTTTGCTTACATGCCCAGGGCTTAGCCCTCGCACCATAGCATCCAGGCTGTCAGCGCTGGCATTCATGGCCAAGGTGGGTGGTTTTGCTGACAACACAATGATTTTCGCATACGACATGTTTTGGAAGGGTGGCGCGGGAACGTGGGCGCAGCCCGGACGACCGCCACCCTATTTCTCCAGGGGTACTTACCCACCTTGCATGGGGTTGGCATGACCTGTGTTTCGACAGGTATGAGGCAGCCCTGTTTCACGCGGCTACTACGGTGGCCTTTTTTGGAGCGCTCCGCATTAGTGAGCTGGTGCTACTGTCTAAGGCGGATGCGAGTCGTAGGGCACTGGAACTCGAAGATGTCTATGTTTCCAATGATTGGGCTCAGCTGAGGATACACTCCTCTAAGGTTGATCAGCACGGTGTAGGCAGTGGTGTAAGACTGCTACGATGTTCCATGGCTGACATCTGTCTGGTTGGTGCCCTACAGGAGTCCCTTGCACTACGTGGTACGCACCATGGCCCGTTTTTCTGTCACCAAGATGGGTCTTCCCTTACTAAATTTCAATTTTGGAAAGTGACCGGTAAGGCACTAGCCAGTTTTGGCCCCCCTGGGGCTCGCTACCGCACCCATTCATTCAGGATAGGGGCGGCTTCCGCCGCAGCGGCGTTTGGGTACTCTGGAGCTGAGATATGCACCATGGGAAGGTGGGGATCACGATGTTTTTGGTTGTATGTTCGCCCTCTTCAACAGTAAGTACCAGTCACTGCCCTGTTTCCTTTTTTCCTTGACAGACCCTGGGTGTCGTTTTACACCGGTGACAGTATGGCTGGTGGGCCACAGCTATGTGCACAGGGCAGCGCAGTTTGCTGCGGCGACAGAGTGGGGACCCCTGCTGGGACTGGGTGCATCCGCAAGTCTCAGGTGGTACGGTAAGTGCGGAATGTTATGGCGGGAACTGTTGCCATTCCTTTTCTCCATCAGGAATGCTGACCCGCCTGATGTCCTGATTATACACCTTGGGGGTAATGATTTGGGACAGGTCACGGGCCTATCGCTGAAGCATGCGATTTGCGGTGACCTGGCCTACTTGCATTATGTGTGGCCTGCCACAGCCCTGCTTTGGTCGGACATGAACCGCGGCATGCTTACAGGGGAGGGTTTACCCTCCAGGCCCTTGATCGGGCTTGGCGCTCGGTGAACAGGGCTATTGCCCGGTTCTTTCTGGACAAGGGTTGGGGGCGCGTCATACGGCACCCCACTATCAGTCTACGAAATTATGATCTTTACTCAGGGGATGGGGCCCATCTGTCGCAGGGAGGTATGAACCTCCTGTTGTGAGATTGGCGAGCAGGCCTGTTGACCGAGCTGACGGTCTGGGGGGGGCGGTGAGCCTTTTGTTGAAGCCTCCCCGTGTGGCGGGTAGCACTGGTAAGGTAAACATTTATGACCCACAGGTATCCGGCAGGTTCGCAATTGACTGGACAACACTAGACAGGCACAAGTTGGTTAATGTTGTCCGGTCAATGATGAACCAGGCAATGGGGTGATGGCACGAGCTAGGCAGCAGGCATCACCCCGTTATTTTACAGATACGCGTCAGAGGGTGGGGTCAGTAGTTAGATTATTGACTACGGTCAACAATTTGTTTGTTGTCAACAAACAAATTGATACAAATGGATACATTGTAACCAATTGCCGTTGGCAATTTTGGGTGGAACCTTACCAGTGTTACTTCGGCCTGCTTGCCTTAAGAATTATAATTGGTTGAATACCAATAGAAATTTATAATTCGGACTAGGGCATGAATCAATAAATGTGGCCCAATGCCGTTATCCACTTTTACCAGTGTCTGAGTCCTTTATTGGGGGGTGCGCCTGCAATGCAAGCGCGGCGCCAAAATGGCCGCCGCGCTCTTTGCGCCCCCCACCGGACTTGGACATCTGGGTAGTTAGGGGGCGTGGCCAGCACCCTTTAAAAGGGGTGGCCACGAGGCAGCCGTGCTGCCATTTCGCGAAGCGACGGAGAGGAGAAGTTTTTCCCCTCCACCCCCTCCCTAGTTAACAGTGTGATATTTTGGTCGCTTCGGGGCCGGGTGGGAATTTTTGGCTGGGACCTACAATTGGCTTTCGGGTCCTGGTTTTTTTTTTGCCCATCCCACACTGTTGCTATGGTTTGATACAGGGGTTTTTCTTGCTCTGCTGTTGACTTTGGTCACATGGGCGGGTAGCACTGGTAAGGTAAACATTTATGACCCACAGGTATCCGGCAGGTTCGCAATTGACTGGACAACACTAGACAGGCACAAGTTGGTTAACGTTGTCCGGTCAACGATGAACCAGGCAATGGGGTGATGGCACGAGCTAGGCAGCAGGCATCACCCCGTTATTTTACGGATACGCGTCAGAGGGTGGGGTCAGTAGTTAGATTATTGACTACGGTCAACAATTTGTTTGTTGTCAACAAACAAATTGATACAAATGGATACATTGTAACCAATTGCCGTTGGCAATTTTGGGTGGAACCTTACCAGTGTTACTTCGGCCTGCTTGCCTTAAGAATTATAATTGGTCAAATACCAATAGAAATTTATAATTCGGACTAGGGCATGAATCAATAAATGTGGCCCAATGCCATTATCCACTTTTACCAGTGTCTGAGTCCTTTATTGGGGGGTGCGCCTGCAATGGTGTGTTGCTATTTCCAGTATCCAGGAAGAATGAGAGCAAAGTTCACTATAGCTGTGTTTTCAGCCTGCTGTTGCTACCTTCCATTCCCTTCATCCGGTGTGTTAGTTGTTCCAACTGGCATTTACCTGCCCAATTCACGTCATCCCTGAGATGTCTTGAATGTTCTACCTTGGACACGTGGTTGTCACAGAGATATTTATAGACCTCCCGAGAGTATCCTCGAGACACAGAAAGAGTAAACAAGCTCTGTGAGTCACTGGAAAAAAAAATGATGAGATTCTGTCGGATCAGAAAAGTTGGACTTGTTGAAAGCTATATCTACAATAAAGGCTATAGACCCGTGATGGCGAACCTTGGCACTCCAGATGTTCTTGGAATTCAATTCCAAGAAGCCCAAGCACCCTATGAATCCACATTAATGGGTTTACTGCAATTCATCTGCCCCGTGCTGCCCTTGTCAGTCCCGGAAGTGGAAGTAAAACGTGCCTGGACAGGTGCATTTTATTTCCGCTTCCGGAAGCGACAAGGGCAGCGTGGGCCAGATGAATTCCAGTAAACCCATTCGTGTGGATTCACAGGGTGCTTGGGCTTCTGGGAATTTAAGTCCAAGAGCATCTGGAGTGCCAAGGTTCGCCATCATGGGCATAGACAAACATAACATTTTAATAGTGCTCACAGCGGGCACTCCACCCACAAAGCAACACTGCCTCTTTAGTACACCCATGACTGAAAATTGCTTCATGTAAGATCGTAGAAAATTACCATATGTAGAGGAGTTTAGCTTGTTGTTGTATTAATTCTTTTCCAAAAATAATTTCCCAGATTCTACTTCTGTTTTTCTTTCACATCCATTCAAGCTTCCAGTGGGCTGCCTAAGGATGTACTTCATGTCAATTTCTGTACCCTCCTTTCTCCATATGAATCTATATTTATCTGAAAACTGAAAAATAAAGTTTCAAGTGACTATGATGCTGACTGGGAGGCGGAAGGTCAGCAGTTCGATTCCTGAGTACTGCAGGAGGGAATGAGCTCCTGTCTTTGTCCCAGCTCCTGCCAACCTAGCAGTTTGAAAGCAAGAAATTGCAAGTAGATAAATAGGGACCACTTTGGTGGGAAGGTAACAGAGTTCCATGTGCTCCAGTGTCTAGTCATGCCTGCCACATGACCATGGAAATGTCTGCAGAAACAGACAGCGCTGACTCTTCGGCTTTGAAACAGAGATGGATAGTTGGATATGACTGGCTTTTGAGCAAGGGAAACCTTTACCTTTATATATATTTAAACATGCATTTGTTTCAGTGTTTTTGTTTTCTTTCAATGTATTTGTTCCTAAATGAGTTTTATGCCTGTTTTTATACTTTTTCTGAATTTAATTGAGGAAGTGGAAAAACTGATATTACTGACAAATTGCATTCAACAGGGATACATCAATTGCATCCGCTTGTATCGGAATTCACAATAGTTGAACTTCATCTGCTCAAATGTATGGGGGAAATGTGAAAATAAACGCACAATTATGGGATGGATATGCATTCCCCTCCCCTTTATATAATATGTTTAGGTAAGGATAGGATGGTGACTGTGGTGCCTTAGTGGTTAAGACACTGAACTTGATGACTGGAAGGTCAGCAGGTCAGCCGTTCAAGACCCAAGTGCTGCATGATGGAGTGAACTTCTGTCTCTGTCCCAGTTCCTGCCAACCTACCAGTTCGAAAAAAAGAATTTGCAAGTAGATAAACTGGTACTGCTTCTTTGGCTGTAAACAGACGTGAGTACCACACCCTAAAGTTGGATACGATTGGCTTTTGAGCAGAGGCAACTTTTACCTTTTCCTGAGGTTGGGAAATGCTTGGTGACTGGCTTATAACAATCTATCATGAATCTTCACAACCAACTTTTCTCTGATTCATGCAGAAAATATGGATGGGTATGATGTTTTGTTGTTGTTGTTGTTGTTGAGGCTTAAATTAAAAAGAAATCTTTTAGTGTATGAGAACCAAGACACAGGAAACAGCCATGGGCTGGTTTAATTCAGGTTTATTGCATGGTGGACAGAGGGAACATGAGGTAATGGCGGATGCAAAGCTCTATATATACAGTGATAAACATTCGAATGTGGCTCCACGATAGCCGGTTGGCTATTGTCTGCGTGACATCATTGCTGGTCACGCCCTTCTTGTCCAGGTGTAGGTAGTGGCGGGAAACTCCGCGCTGTGGCTATTGATGAGTATGGACCAAGAGAGCTTGGACGCTCGCTGCTGCCCACTGGTGGTTATTAGCTCGCGTCCTAATACAGGGTTTATGGTGATACAGCTGACGACTATATTGTTACTTGTAGGAAAGGTTACATTGTTAAGATACATTGTTATCACATGAATAAGGTTACACTATTAGAACATAACACTCCTCCCCCCTAGGATGAGACGAAGTCTCTCAGCCAAGATGGCTTATTTCGAACACGCTGGGGTCTCGGTGCGGGCTGCCCTGCCCCGGTTTTGCTACCTTCTCCTTGTCCCCTGGCTTCCTGTCCTGTAATTGGAGAGGGAGACTTGTTAGTGACTTGCCGCGGTTCTGCGGCTTTTATGGGAGGTGTGTGCTTTGTTTGGGAAGAACCGGGGGCACTGGGGGCTAACGAAAAACCCCTCTTCTCGCTTGGATGGGTGGGGGAACACTCCCAAACCCCCCCCCGGCTCTGCAACGCAAAATCAAATTCGGGGGCAGCCGTCGCAAACTCCTCTCCCTCTTCCCCGGGATCAGATAGGGCTGGCGTGTCAAAAGGATCTGAGTCGGAACCGCTGCTTTCCCCCCTTGTTTGGGACTGTTGCCCTTCGTTGTCTCCTCCTTGGGCTAAGCGGGTGGAGGAGAACCCTAACGCTGAGGCATTTTCCATGCCGTCCGTGGATTGCTTCCTGGAAACCCGGCTCCTGAGCTGATCTGCATGCCGCCTCCAGAGTAGACCGGTGCTCGTTTCCACCCGATATGACACTGGTCCCGTCTGTTCTACAACTCTCCCCGGTACCCAGGCTGGCCCTGTGCTGGCGTAGTTCCTGCAATGCACAGGATCACCGGCGGCGAAACCTTTCGACACCGCTACCCCTACGTTCTTCCCTTTGTCTTCGACCCTCGTTGGGTCTAACCTGGTCAGAATCGTGGTCAGCTTTCTCCGCATCAGCAGCTCTGCCGGCGAATATCCAGATGCTAAGGGGGTCACCCTATACGCTAATAAAAACTGACATACTTGGTGATTCAGGTCCCCCGAGCCCATGCGCCTCAGCGCATCCTTTGTTGTCCGCACCAACCGCTCCACTTGGCCATTCGTGGCCGGGTGAAACGGCGCGGATGTGACGTGCCGAATGGCGTTTGCCTCCATGAATGCCCTGAACTCAGCGGACGTGAAACAACTAGCGTTATCGCTGACCAGAGTGTCGGGTAAACCGAATGTGGAAAAGACTCTCCTTAGATGGTTAATTGTAGTGGTGGAGGACGTGCTCTTTACCGGCATCACCTCCAGCCACTTGGAGTACGCATCCACTACCAGGAGAAAAAGAGTTCCTCGGAACGGGCCAGCAAAATCTATGTGCACTCTGGACCACGGCCCCCTTGCCGCGTCCCATTCCCTATGCGGGAGTCGAGCCGCCTCTGGTCGGGAGCCCTGGCATGCCTCACAAGTGCCGATCATGTGCTCTATGTCTGTGTCCAGCTGGGGCCACCAGAAGTAACTCCGGGCCAGCGCCTTGGAACGGACGATCCCCGGGTGGCTGACGTGCAACAGTTTGAGTACCCTCGGTCGCAGGGATGTGGGGACTACCACCCGTTGGCCCCACAAAAGGCACCCCCTCTCTATGGACAACTCTATTTTCTTCCGAAAAAATGGGTCGAATTCCGTACTTGGGGAGGACGCCGGCCACCCCTTCTGTACCCATGAGCTTACTTTCTCTAGCGTTCTGTCCCTGCCTGTCGCCCTGGCAATGTCGGCTGGTACTATTGGGGGTGACTCTAGGACCTCTATCAACAATACCTGGTGGTCTCTCTCTACCCCTGCCTTTTGGTCACCCGACAAGGGCAGAGGAGACCGTGAGAGTGCGTCTGCATGGCTGATCTCCTTTCCGGGCCGGTATTCCAACTCATGTTGGTATGCATTGAGGAAGATAGCCCACCTCAGCATTCTCGGGGACAGGATCTGTGGCGTGGGCTTATTTGCAGTGAAAATTCCTAACAGAGGCTTGTGATCGGTCACGATCGTAAACGGGCGACCATACAGAAAATCGTGAAATTTTTTGGTTCCCGCTACTATCGCTAATGCCTCCCTGTCGGTCTGTGCGTAATTCCGTTCTGCTTTCGACAGGGACCTTGAATAAAACGCTATCGGGGCCTCCCTTCCGTCGTCCAACGCGTGGCAAAGCACCGCCCCCACCCCCACCGGGGACGCATCACAAACTAAGACCACTGGCCGTCTGGGGTCGAAATGAGTTAGGATTGCCTCGGATGTTAGGAGTTGCTTTAACTCTTTAAAAGCCCTCTCTTGCTCGTCACCCCACAGCCATGTTTCCTCCTTTTTAAGCAACCGATGGAGCGGTTCGGCCACAGACGCCTTCCGTGGAAGGAAGGTATGGTAAAAATTTAGGAGCCCCAGGAATGACTGTAGTTCGGTTTTGGATGTGGGGCGAGGAGCCTGCTTGATGGCGGCTACTTTGGATTTGGACGGCTTAATTCCCTCGGGTGTGACACGGAACCCTAAAAACTCAACCTCTGTTTCGAAAAATACGCATTTGTCTTTCCTCAGTCGCAGCCCCGCTTTCTCGAACACAGTCAGTACTTTATCCAATCTCTTTGCCAGTTCGGCCTCACTCCCCCCTGTTATCAATACGTCATCAAAATAACACAACACTCCCTCCAGCCCCTTCAGGAGGCGTTCCACAATCGACTGAAAAAGGCCGGGTGCCGAGTTCACGCCGAACTGTAAACGCGACACCTGGAACGCCCCTTTATGTGTAACTATAGTTTGTGCCGCTGCCGTGGCGGGAGTTACAGGGAGTTGCTGGTAGGCTTGTGCTAAATCGAGCTTAGCGAAACATTTTCCCCCATTCAGCCTGGCCAGAAGGTGGCTGACCACCGGCACCGGGTATGCATTAGGGCGGATTGCCTTGTTAATTGTACACTTATAATCAGCGCAAATGCGCACCTCCCCATTAGCTTTTAGTGCTGTAACAATTGGAGTTTCCCACTCCGCGGAATCAACAGGAACAAGAATCCCCTGGTCCACCAGTTTGTCCAGTTCCGCCTCTATTTTGTCCTTTAGTGCGAACGGCACCCTGCGTGGTTTGAGTCTTATCGGGCGGACCTCCGGGTCTAGGTCGAAGGCTACAGGGGGTCCCTTGAACTTTCCCAGTCCTTTTTTAAAAACGGAGGAGTGCGCGTCGCACACCGCTTTTATTGGATCCGCACCCACAGCATGCACCCCCCCTATGAACAAACCCAAAGGCTGAAACCACTGAGTCCCGAGGAGGCTACAATTTCCCCCTTTGAGAACAACTAGAGGGAGTTCCGCAGAATGTTTCTTAAAACGGACCCGAAATTTCCCGACCCCCAACACCGGAATGCTGTTCCCCTGCACGTCTCGTAGCGTGGACCTCAACGTTTTAAGTTTGGGCCGCACGTGGGGGTCGATTTTCAAGAACTCTCTCTGGGGAATTATAGAATAGGAGGACCCCGAGTCAATTTCCATCCTAATAGGGGCCCCTTGTACTAGTACCTCGACGAAGTAATGGGGTTGTCCCGCGGACACACTGAACACGGGGGCGTCGTCCTCGCTGTCGTCCGAGATGCGGCCCACGCCGTCCTGCTTCCTCGTGGTCCAGGCGCCATCTTTGGACCTCGGTGGACGGTCCGGTCTGGCCGAACGGTCTTGTGAGTGCCTCCGGCCCTCTTTCCGATTTCTGCACGCCTTGGCGATGTGCCCCCGACGGCCGCAGTTGTAACACTCGGCTTTTCTGAATGGGCACTTCGCGCGCTCATGGGCCGCTCCGCAACCATCGCAGCGGCACCCTCCTTTTCGGACCTTCTGGACCTCCTCGCCGTCGCTGCCTTCCGTAGACGACTTTGAGGTTCGTCGGGTTGTGTGCACCGACTGTCCGGGCTTGCCGTGCACCGAATTTTCCGCTTTGCCGGCCCTAGGACGCCACTCACGCCACTGGTGCATTTCGTCTACCCCAGCATTCGTGGATTCCGCGGATTCCGCGGCCTCCACAACCTCTGCCAGCGTGGGTGGCGGCTCCTTGTTCATCAGGCTGCGCTGCACTTCCTTGTCCCTCAGGCCACAAAGAACGCCGTCCCTTAGGGCCATCTCTAGGTTGTCCCATCTGCAGGGGGCGGCGGCTATTCTCATGGCTGTTACGAAGGTCTCAACCGACTCATCCGGCGCTTGGACTCGCCTCCAAAACGCGCTCCGAGCGGGAAACATTGCCCTCGAGGGTCGGAACCGGTCACGCAGCAGTTTCATAATGTCCTCGGTTTTGAAGTCACTCATCTTCTTCGGTGCAATAATGCTCACCAGCGTTCGCTTGGTTTCTATCCCAAGCATTCTGGTGAGGATGGCCCTCTTCCTTTCCTCGTCGTCTTTGACTTTGAGTTCCACCAGTGCCGCCTGGAAATCCATCTCAAAGAGTTCCCAGTCTTGCGGTTTGGTAATGTTGAAACCGCTCTGTGCCCTGGCTCCTTGGGGATCCATTATCCCACCTTCGTCGCCAATTTAGTGTATGAGAACCAAGACACAGGAAACAGCCATGGGCTGGTTTAATTCAGGTTTATTGCATGGTGGACAGAGGGAACATGAGGTAATGGCGGATGCAAAGCTCTATATATACAGTGATAAACATTCGAATGTGGCTCCACGATAGCCGGTTGGCTATTGTCTGCGTGACATCATTGCTGGTCACGCCCTTCTTGTCCAGGTGTAGGTAGTGGCGGGAAACTCCGCGCTGTGGCTATTGATGAGTATGGACCAAGAGAGCTTGGACGCTCGCTGCTGCCCACTGGTGGTTATTAGCTCGCGTCCTAATACAGGGTTTATGGTGATACAGCTGACGACTATATTGTTACTTGTAGGAAAGGTTACATTGTTAAGATACATTGTTATCACATGAATAAGGTTACACTATTAGAACATAACAAATCTCCTCCAAATTTTCTCACTATCGACCATAACAGTTTGGAATTGTTGAAGTTAGCTGAGTTAGGGGTATTTTGGGTGAAAGAAGGGAAATGGAAGGTGTTATATATGTTAACTGTGTTTTCTGATAGGAGCGGAATGTATCTTTTCTCATGTATCTATTCTTATGAAAATAAGTGGATCGAAAATGTGCACACTCTGTTAGCCAATGGGCTTGTTGTATTATTGTTACTGTTTATAGTGTCTATAAGTCCGAGTTTTGCCCCATCCAAACTGTGTTCAAACGCCACGAATAAAGAGCTGAATTTCACTACTTCACTCGTCTGCTTCTTCATTCCCTGAATACAAAAGAAGGGTAACTCAGATTAGATTTTATTTACACTTTAACTACGAATTAACTACATAGCAATCAGTAAATTAAAGAAATTAGATTGTAAAGGGGAGAGAAAAATTCTGGGAAGGATTTCGATAAAAGGGTGGGAGATTAGTTTGTCCAAAAATTATGAAGCTGTTTCCTTTTTCCCAAAGCTCAAAATAGGGAGGGCGGAAAGGTGGGTTGGGTTGGATTTTTCTGCTTGTTTTTCTTTCTTTCTGGTAAGACTTCATTGTAGTCTCTTGGCTTAAATGACAATTTAACACCAGCATAATACTTGAATTATCTCAAGCAGTAGCCATGTTTTTTCTGCCTGATCATGTTGGCCAAAGAAAATAATAGAACTCAGGAGAAAAAGAAAAGATGGAAATACCATGGCACTTTAAACACTAACAATTTTATTTTAGCCTGAGCTTTTGTAGATCAAAGCCCACTTCCTCAGACACTGAAGTGCAAATCTACGTCTGGTACTTGTATCTCCATGACTAAGTGAGAAAACATCACTGTGTTAATGATCCTGAATAAATATACTAGCCTTGTATCCAGTTTCTTCTGATCTACAC
The DNA here is from genome assembly GCA_035047345.1 of Bradypodion ventrale. Classification (NCBI taxonomy): domain Eukaryota; kingdom Metazoa; phylum Chordata; class Lepidosauria; order Squamata; family Chamaeleonidae; genus Bradypodion; species Bradypodion ventrale. The sequence continues at coordinate 17,341,367 of JAWDJE010000003.1, read as the reverse complement.
AAAAAATCATATATATAAAACTGCTAGTTTTCAAAGTGCTATAATGTCAGGGAGGACAAATTCTCTTTCTTTTTCTTTCTTCCTTTTCTTCTGACAACATTAAAAAGTTGTCTTCTCCACTTTACAGTAAACTGATTGAGTGGCGTAATCTAGTCCTAATCTAGACTGCAGTGACTCAAGTGGCTAAAACGCTGACTGGGAGACGGAAGGTCAGCAGTTCGGTTCCTGAGTACTGCAGGACGGAATGAGCTCGCATCTTTGTCCCAGCTCCTGCCAACCTTGCAGTTCGAAAGCAAGAAATTGCAAGTAGATAAATAGGGACTATTTTGGTGGGAAGGTAACAGCGTTCCATGCACTCCGGTGTCTAGTCATGCCTGCCACATGACCACAGAAATATCTGCAGAAGCAGACAGCACTTGCTCTTTGGCTTTGAAACAGAGATGAGCACTGATCCCAAGAGTCGGATACGACTAGCTTTCAAGCAAGGGAAACCTTTAATGTAGCTCCAAATTGGAAACTATGCTGTTCATATCAATGGAAGAGCCTGACCTCATCCCCTTTTACTGATCACATTTTCCCTTCCCTTTCCTTGCTTTAGGAAAGGAATGATTGCATAAAATTCAAGTCAGATATACAAGTTGATTGCTCATCAAGACACAAGCAACCATAGCTGTCAAGTTTTGGATGTGAAAATAAGGGACATTTCCCAGACAAAACAGGAAAGTTGACAGCTTTGCTTATTCTGTGCATTCCTCCAGTGGCGGCATTAGAGCATTTCAACCTAACTTATACGGGCCGCCGGCGGGAAAGAAGGTAAACTACGGGAGGTTCCCGGCCAATGCGGGACACTTGACAGCTATGCAAGCAACCCACCTCATGTTACTGCATTTGCAAATAGTCTATCTAACATGGCAACACTTCTCATATTTTCCAGTACTGCCCATTTTCCAGAAACTGTGTGAAGCTGTACATTTTTCTTTGTAATTGAAGCTGGGGAGGAAGGGGTTTGAGTCAAGAAGGAAAGTTCTGAAGGTGCTCCATTCACTGGGGAAGAAGGGATGAGATCAGAATTTATATGCCTATGTTTTTATGTCATGTTTCTCTTGGCTAGCTATTTCTCTGCAGGTGCTTTTTCTGTGATCCCTCTGAATCACTGGTTGATAAGGAAAAGCTTGATTGCAATAGCAATTAGTGCTCTCTCTGGGTGGTTCACAAGTAAATTAGCATTTTGCCCACAACATGTTGGGTACTCATTTTACCAACTTTGGTAGGATGGAAGGCTGAGCCATCCTTGAGACCTGGTCACGATCGAACTCACAACCTTTTGATGCAGCAGTTTACCACAGCACCACCAGGACTCTCCCCTATTCTCCAATCTTGGGTCATGAAAACAGGGTTTTTTTCCTGACACAAAGGGAAAAAATGTACTCAGTTAAAAGCCATTAGGGAAGAATCAATCCCAAAGATGAGGTTTCCACCTGCAGTCTTCTTCCTGTATGCACAAATACAGAGCTCTGGCTTGGTCTAAAGCAAAGATTAATTGACCTTAATGTTTGGCAATCTACACCCCCCCACCCACCATTACACACCCATTATCTTCTTCTCTGAAAGAGAACACATCAACCCAGTCTACATGAAACAAAAGTGCCTTTGGCAACCTTTGGCAACCACAGCTGCAGCCACACACAGCTGAGAAATAAACTCTTGGCATCATTAAGGAAAGCTTTAAAACACAACAACAAATAAATAAGAAAAAAAGGAATGAGGTCATTTTAACTGAAGGATTAGGTTTGTTTATAGATAGATTTCTGGAGCAGTTTGGAGAATTGCATCTGTATGGTTGGTTGTGACAGATCCCATTTGCAAAGGTCCTAGAAAACTGTCCATCAGAGTGGTCAACAGAGTAAGTGCATTTCACACTCCTAACTTCCACTCTTCACACACACACACACACACACACACACACACACACACACACACACACACACACACACACACACACACACACACACACACACACACACACAGGCTATCCCAGTTCTTCCGATCAGCAGAAAATGGACAAACTGGTATATTACAAATATGACACATAGAATTTCTGAGCAATTCCTTGATCTCCAACATTCAAGCCAGACGTAGTGGTGCTCATATTTACTTTGCATAATGCCCCTGGACTTTGGCAACTCTCCTTAAAAGGAAACTGTTTATACCCTCTGTTATGTATGTTAACTGTGTTTTCTGACAGGAGCGGAATGTATCTTTTCTCATTTATCTATTCTTATGCAAATAAGTGGATTGAAAATGTGCACACTCTTAGCCACTGGGCTTGTTGTATTATTGTCACTGTTACTGTTTATAGTGTATATAAGTCCAAGTTTTGCCCCATCCAAACTGTGTTCAAACCCCACTATTAAAGAGCTGAATTTCACTACTTCACTCATCTGCTTCTTCATTCCCTGAACACGAAACTGGCGATGAAGGTGGGATGGTGTCCCGACACTGCAGCAACATCGGCCCATTTGACCCAGTGCGTCCAAAGAAATGGGCAACATACGAACGCCGAATCCGCCATGCAATGGCCTCGCAGAAGATCACCGACGAAGACCAGAAGCACTCCTGTTTCCTTGCTCAGTGCGGTTCTGAGATGTTTGAGCTGGCAACAACCTTGTTCTCCCAAGGGACATGGATGTGGTGCCACTCGCAGAAATCATGTCCGCACTGAGGAAACACCTACAGCCAGAGGTCTCGATCTTCCCGGCCAGGGTGGCCTTCCACAGACGGGAGCAGCAACCTGGGGAGTCCATTGCATACAGGGAGGCGCTGGCAATCGTGGCTGGCACTAAGAAATTCCACAATTACCTTTACAAAAGACCTTTTACCATCATAACCCTCCTTGGAATCTTTGTGAATGGGAAGTCCACGCCTCAAATTCTGTCCCCAAGGATGTTGCGTTGGGCAATTTTCCTAAATACATACAATTTTACTTTGGTGCACAGGCCCGGCAAGAACATCAGCCACGCTGATGCCCTGTCACGTTCTCCACTGCCAGGGGTCGGGGAAGCTGATTGCGAGATCAAAAGTGACCACCAGGTCCTTATGATTGAGTCTTTCGACTCGCCCCCAGTCATCCCCTCAGATATAGCCAAGGCTACGGCCAAGGATGTAACATTGACTAAAGTAATGTCTTGGGTACAAAAAGGCTGGCCTGTCTCTCCTCTAGCCAAGGAATTCAGAACATTCCACCGAAAGCATTTGGAACTGTCAGTGGAACGAGGTTGCCTTCTATGGGGACAGTGGGTGGTCATTCCTGTCACTCTCAGGAAAAAGGTTTTACATCTACTTCACACAAGTCACCAAGGAATTGTCCATTCCAAAGCCCTTACCCGTAGCTATGTTTGGTGGCCTCAACTGGACCAAGACATATAACAAATGGTCGGCACTTGTGCCAGTTGTCAATCCTCTCACCCAGAGCAATCCCACCTTTCCTCTCGGGAATGGGATTCTGCTCGGGGCCCGTGGTCCAGGTTGCACATGGATTTTGCAGGTGCATTTAGGGGTGCCCTATTTTTGTTGGTTGTGGATTCATTCTCTAAGTGGCTGGAAGTGATTAGGGTGCCTAATACCACTTCAGCCACCACGATAATGCACCTAAGAAGGCTGTTTGCAGCATTTGGACTTCCAGATGTGCTGGTGTCCAACAACGCGTCCACGTTCACATCAGCAGAATTCCAATCCTTCATGGAAAGGAATGCAATTAGGCACATCACTGCCGCCCCATTTCACCCAGCCACCAATGGCCAGGTAGAGCGGCAGGTGCGCACAACTAAAGATGTGCTTCGGTGTATGAGTGAAGGGGATTTGGAGCTCCAGTTATGCCAGTTTCTTTTCACATATAGGCTCACCCCCCTTGCCTCAGGGCTGTCCCCTGCTGAATTGCTCCAGCGAAGGAAACTGTCATCCTTGCTGAACAGATTGGATCCCTCTAGGGTAGAGGACAAAGGCACAAATATAGCAATCCAACACCAGAAGGGTTTCTCATCTGAAGACCCTGTATATTGCCGCAATTATACAGCTGGTGGCCCTACGTGGGTGCCTGGGTTTGTGATCGATCAAACTGGTCCTGTTTCTTACAGAATCGAAACAGCCACTGGTCTGATCTGGAGGACGCACGCGGATCAATTGAGACCCAGAGTACTGGACCCACAAGACGAATACAGACACTCAATGCTAGGGTTGGCCCTCACCCATTTAAACCCAGGGGGCAGAGGTAATAGTCAGCAGCCTGCCAACATTGACCCAGAAGTGTCTTCTAGGAACCGATTTCAAGGAGAATTTGTGGAATGCTCCCCTATTCCGGCCAGGTGTACCCCTACACTGTCCCAGCCTAGCACTCTGGATTCCTTTATTGATGATGACCAATTTTGTTTGGAGTCGCCCTCCACTCTTAGTACATACAGGAGGGACCCTGAGTTGTCTTATTCATCCACAGAATTAGATTTTTGGTTTTGAGTGATCCCCTGCTCCTCCATCTGACAAACGGGGCTTAAATTTGGGTTTACAATCCTCCCCCTCTAGTCAATCCCTCACTCCAGTTGGGTTGCCCATCCTACGAGCCCCTGAGCCGGTTCAGCCAAGCGTCCGACCCAGAAGGCAAACTAGACCGCCATCCTGGTTAAAGGATTTTATTTTTACCTAGGGGGGAAGAATGTTATGTATGTTAACTGTGTTTTCTGACAGGAGCGGAATGTATCTTTTCTCAGGTATCTATTCTTATGCAAATAAGTGGATTGAAAATGTGCACACTCTGTTAGCCAATGGGCTTGTTGTATTATTGTTACTGTTTATAGTGTATATAAGTCCGAGTTTTGCCCCATCCAAACTGTGTTCAAACCCCACTATTAAAGAGCTGAATTTCACTACTTCACTCGTCTGCTTCTTCATTCCCTGAACACGAAACCCTCCCATGCTTTATTATATGAATGTGAAGATTCCCTTGTCCCAATTTCTCAAGTAAAGATAAGAAACTACTACATTCTTCTTTGCACTAACAGGGTCAGGAAGGAATTTGGAGCTGCTATCAAACCTGTTCTCATAGTTACAAGATCCGTGTTTTGCACATATTGCCCCCTTTTGACACAGTTTGCATGTTGTGTAAAACTAGAGTGACTGTTGCTTTGTTACAGGAATATTTCCAAATCTGAAGCACTGGATGAGTTGTTTGTGCCCACCTTAAAAAACCAGACACCCCTCTATGTATGTGCTTTACTTCCTTTGAGGGAATGATGCAAATGTAGAGTGATCTTAGAAGGCATGTGTGGAGTTCCTCTTAGGGCTTTTAAATTTCTTGCCAAGATATCTCAAGTCAAACTAGGCAAAACTGATGAGGATTAGCTGAATGACTATTTATCACTTCTGACCATTTTAGCTGTAAAAGCAGTAATTTTATGTTGCAGCAGTAGAAAAATTGTCACTTTTGTTACATATAGGTGTTATATAAGTCACAGGTAAGTGACTTAATGATAATCCTTGGAGATTTGTTGGAGTGAAGTTCTCCTTAAAACATGTCCCTTGATGATAATAAAATGGATGAACACAACAAGAATCATGTGTGTGCATAGTGTTGTCATTAGAGATATGAATTTCAGAATTTGAGACTATTACAAATCCCATTATTATTATTTCCTGGAGTCCCTCCTGCCAACACTTATAGATACATAAATCATATTTACCTGGAGTGAAAGCCCAGCTGGCAACTTCATGCCTTGGAAAGGCCTAACTTCCTGTTTGAAAAGGAAAGTCCCCAGGAATCAGGAATCATTAGTGCAGCCTCCCCTTGAAACAGAAAGTTTGGCCTCTCCAAAGCAAAAGCAATCAAAAGCAATCACACATATACTGCCCCATAAAACCTAGTGTACTCTCTGGGTGGTTCATAAGTTCATTAGCATTTTGCCTTCAACATGCTGTTTACTCTTTTTACCGACCACAGAAAGATGGAAGGCTGAGTCAACATTGTGCCTGGTCAGGATTGAACTCACACCCTTTTGTTTGCAGTACAGCAGTTTATCCACTGTGCCACCAGGACTCATCTCCAAGTCATGAAGTGAGCACAGTTTAGGTGTTTGTAAGGTCTGGGTGCTGAAGGTGGAAAAACTATGGGATTTGTAGTCCAAAAGTCCAAAATGCACATCCCTGATTGGTGACTCAAAGATGGCGATGGGCCAACAGCATCATGTGGGGTTGGCACATGTTATTATTTTGTTATTATTTTTATACTCTTGTACATTATTTACACTCTTCAAGGATTGTTGTCTTGCCATGGTTTGTGTGGTTCAATGAGGCTATGAGCTATGCCATATATGGCCACCCAAGATAGACAGGCCACAGAATAGAACTCAGACTAAACACGATCCACTGGGGAAGAAGCTGGCAACCCACTTCAGTATCCTTGCCAAGAAAACTCAAATGGTCATTATCAACAGGCTAAAAGATATAACAGTAGAAGATGAGCAATTGGGGAAGAGCAGAGGGCAAGTACAAGAAGCTCCAGAAACTTTAACTTGATTTTATTATTGTATTTTATTATTTGTTTTAACTATGCTGAGTGAAAGGGCAGGACAAGCAAACAAACAAATACCTTGGATACCTTGGATTCGTTATTCAGTGAAGATAGATGTTTCCGTGATGACATTCTGTACATGTAAATGAAGTTAAGAAATCAAGTCCATATGCATGCGTTTTTTTAGCCATTTGGATATCATGTCCACCCACTGGCTACGCACACCATGACATGTGCCCTCTGCTTTCACCTTGCCCAAGGGATCCAATGGAGGATGCTTTGGTGATTTTTAGTCCAAGCCTAACATCATTGACAAGAGATGGGCAACACTGCCTAGTTCAGGGGTTCCCAACCTTTTTACACAGTGGGCCTGGCCACGCCTCCAGACAGCTGAGCGGGCTTGACCATGCCCCCAGAAGTGGGTGCATTTATGGTTGTTATAAGCGCATTTATGACAGCTGTAAATGCACCCACTTCCACATTTACGACAGCCGCAGGCACATTTATGGCTGACATTACCATGTTTATGATAGCTGTGGGTGCATTTACGGCTGATGTAAACATGTCCACTTCCATTTCCAGTTGTGGCGGTGGGCCACATGAAATGGTACCGTGGGCCGGTTTCAGCCGACAGTTACACCTCTGGCCTAGTTAGACTGCTCAAGCCTCCGTGCCCCAACAAGGCTCTCACTTAGCAAGGGAATAAATAAATACTGTTCTGAACTAACTGTAAAAATTTCCCTGTTTAAGTCAGACCTCCAGAAGCATAGACACAAGGCTTAATGAACTTTTCAAATGGTAAGGGAATAGCTGAGCGGTCTGCAGAGGATGGTGGAGGATAGGGATGCCTGGCGTGCAGTGGTCCATGGGGTCACAAAGAGTCGGACTTGACTGTGCGACTGAACAACAACAAGGGAACAAAACATTTTGAGATCTTCCAGTTCCAAATAAGTTTAGGTAGCTGCTTGGGATTGACCAGAGAAGTGCCAGTTGAAAAATAAAATAGCTACAAGCCTTTTATAAGAAACTTCCTGCTCATCTTATGTACTTCTGACTGAACCAGCTCTGTATTTCACAGAGAGGAAGAGCAGATTACTGTATATTGCAAAACAAAGGGAATGCTACCATCTAGTGGAACACCAATTTATTTGCAGTTTCCAAGCAAACTGAAAAAGTAGGGAAAAAATTGGCACTTTATTGACTGATACGTTTTGCTTATTCAGATGCAGGAGGGCTGCAATCCAAAAAAACTTTATACTAAATCAAACTTACAGCATGTTAAAATGCCATAAGACCCATTGCTGCATTTACTGCTATAAACCGCTGACTAACACAACTATATGTGTCTAACAACATAGAGCAGGGATTCTCAACCTGTGGCCTGCGGACCAAATGCAGTCCATGGCACGTTTTACTTCCACTTCTGGGAGGGACAAGGGCAGTGCGGGCCAGATGAACCGCAGTAAACCTATTTGTGTGGATTCACAGGGTGCTTGGGCTTCTAGGAACAAGAACATCTGGAGTGCCAAGGTTCACCATCACGGCCCTATATATACCTTCATCGTAAATTAGTTTCTTTTTCCACAGTGCCTTTAGGCATCCTCAATGAAGGAGCCACAGGCTGGTAACAATAGCCTCTGACCGGCACTATGGTCCACTGCTAAAGAGGAAAGTCTAGGGGTGATGGAAGGTGGAAACAACTTGAAAGGATGCACAGCTCCTGCCAAACTGAACCTGTGACACCTTTGAAACAAGGACTAATTCTTGTTGACCTTCCACCGTTTCTAAGCCATGCCTGTCAAGTATCCCGGATTGGCCAGGAAATCCCATATTTTGGCGTGTGTTCCTCCCTTTTCTCGGCGCTGTCCCATATTTAGAATGGCGGGGAAAGGGGTTACTGCGCATGCACATGCGCAAGCACACACGCACATGCACACCCCATCTGCACATGCACAAGCATGTACTGTGCATGTGCAAAGGAGTTTTTGCTGCACATGCGCACCCGGGCCAGAGCGGTTCCTGTATTTTCCGGAGCAGCACTTGACGTGTATGTTCCAAGTGCTTCCAGAATTTTGAGAGAAAAGTTTTAAAAATTTCCAGCTTAGCATAAACACGGAACACCCCATAGACTGGGAAAATTCTGATTTTGTTAGCATTGTCAAGCAAGATACAATTTCCACAGGCAGTGAACTACATTGTGACGTAAGGGGTCAAGGCCTCGACCTCTGGACACCGTTCTTTAAATATTCATATTGTTTAGAATGAATATTGAATGGCTGGGTGAAGGAATTTTCAATGGCTCCATGACATGGATTCTCTAAAGAAAATGAGTGTCTCATACAGTTTTGCCAGACGAAATGCTTTTAGACAGCTATTGTTCCAAATGGTGAAGACCCCCCGCCCCCATCAGATTGTCTTGTAAAAGTAATAAAGTTAGAGCTGTTCCAACTCTTTTAATGACATACTAAAGTAGAATTCAATCTCCATCAATCTACTGCTATTATGCACTGATCGTCAGATGGCAAATTAAATAATTACTGAATTCTGAGATGAGGATTGTACATTCCCCCTTATACACAGGTACAAATCATGTGGCTTAGTATAGTAAATTGCAATAGTAGATTAGTGTAGCAAATTTCCCCTTCCTAAATTTTGTTGATTCAAATGAGCATACTCTAGAACTGAATACAGTAATACCTCATACAAAGTCCGCTTCATACAACATCAAATTCATACAACATCGCCTAATTCCTTGAAAAAAGTTGCCTCATACAAAGTCACTGCGACTTTGTATGAGGCATTGGGGGTTTTCCCAGGTTGCATTGTGCCTGGGCAGTATAAAAGGCAGGACGCATGCGTGCATTGCTCTTGGGGGTTTTGCATGAGGCAAAGAGTGTTTAGGAGGATAGGATTTTTGGAAGCATTCCTGGGATTTTTGCAGCATTCTTCAGGTTCTTGGACCATTCTTTGGCACAGTGGAAAGGTAGGTAAATGAGGTTTTCTGTTTCCGATTGGCTTAGGGTGGGGAGGTGGATGAGGGAGGGCAATTTTTTGGTGGGGTGGGCAATTGTTTGGTGTTTGCTGCTGGGGGTTTTAAAAACAGATTGCATGCTCCATAATTTTTCTTATGTTGGTCTTTTTTGGGGGGCACTAGTGGGGTGGGCAATTGTTTGGTGTTTGCTGCTGTTTGGATGATTAACACTGTGCTGCATGATGGGACATGTTGGCATCCATTTTGTCCTTGCTTCCATCCAGTAATTGTTCACAGTAGCTTGTACAAAATGGATGATCGGCCACATGGCTGAAGATTAACACTGTGCTGCATGATGGGACATGTTAACTTTTAAACCTACACTTCATAAAGTTTTCAAAAGTTAAAAACTTGTTGTATGGTTTGTCCCCTAAAATCAGGGTTGTTTGACATGTTTTTGTAATGTGTTTAGCCTTTCGACAATGATTTCTTTAAGTTCTGTCAGTTTCCTTGACTTAGCCCTGAAGTCTGTGCTGTTACAGTGCAATGGATCTCTATGGAAATGACATTGTACGAGGCATCGTGGCAAGGATTTGGATGTTGTATTAGGCATCGTGGCTAGGATTTTGCATGCCTCATACAAAGTCCAAATCCGTATAAAGTCCAAATTTGTGGAACCAGGTTTGGATGTTGTATGAGGTATCACTGTAGTCCTATTTGAATCAATGGAATTTAAGGATGAGTTGCTTCACTAAATCTACATTGACTCAATAGGCCTAGTCTAGAACAATTTACTACACTAAGCAATAGGTTTTTGTCTACTGTTTCACACAGTTATACATATGTGTACCCAACTTAGCTTCTTTCCCCAGCCATAAAAAGTTCTGCAACTAAAACTGCTACAGAAAGAAATTTAACATTCAGAAATATAACCGATAGCACTTTCACTAACACTGCTTCTTCCAGCTGGTGAATGCTGGTGGAGGTTGTGGTCCAAAAAGTTACTCTTCTAAAATGTAATAAATACTTGTTACATGGCTGTCTCAGCTGGCTGGATAGCTCAGTGTTAGGTGTTGAGTGGGAGTTCGCCCATGTGTCCCAGGAGAAAAGCCAACCTATGCAGTCTTAGGCAAGTTGTAATTCCAAGGCAGCCCCAGAATAAGGGGATGGTAAGCAATTTCTGAGTAATTTATTCCTAGAAAACCCTAGATGCTATGCAATTATTACTATATGGCTGTCTGCATTCTCCTGTTAGGGACTGTGGTGGTTTAATGGTTAAGACGCTGCACTTGACAACTGGAAGCTTGACAGGACAGCAGTTCGAGACCCAAGTGCTGCACAATGGAGAGAGCGCCCGTCATCTGCCCCAGCTCCTGCCAACCTAGCAGTTCGAAAGCAAGAAATTGCAAGTAGATAAATAGGTACTGCTTTGGCAGGAAAGGTAACAGGGTTCCATGAGCTCCGGCTTCTAGTCATGGCTGCCACATGACCACAGAAATAGCGCAGACAGCACTGACTCTTTGGCTGTAAACAGAGATGAACACTATCCCCTAGAGTAGGATATGACTCGCTTTCAAACAAGGAGGACCTTTACTTGTTTTATTCTCTTATTGGCTGCCCCTTTGGGAATCAGAGTTAAAGGCCACACTAAAATGTGTTGTCCTAGTTGAGCAGGGATAACTTCCTATAAATCATATAATAAAGCTGACAATATACATAGGCATAGATACAACCTAATTTTACTATGCCCATAAAGGGGAAGTACAGTTCAACCTTACTAGGCATGTTCTTCTTCAGGTTTTTCTGCTCCTACTATCGTCATCAGGTCGTCTGTACCTGATAACCTTTGAGTCTAAGCTTTCTTCTAAATAAGACAGGTCATTATAATTAGCATCAGATAAAGTTACTTGATTCTTCATGCATTGGTTTTAGGGGTTTCCTCCATAATGGACATTGGTGGAGTGTATCTTTAAAAGGATTATTTCCTTTCAAGAAGTGTTTTTTTACACCTGCTTCTAATAGGTATCTGTCATTTCTCACACAATTACTTTCAAATCAGGCTGGGAAGATATTAAAATTCATTTTGAATGGGAAGGTTAATTGGAGCAGAGTTAACACTGCTCACCTGTTCTCATGAATATCATTTCTCAGTGGCCTTTTACCTTTACTTTGAAGAAAAGTTCACTTTTTCATATATGGCACCCATAATGATATGACTTCATAGTCAAATGTAACTGGCTATATTATTTAGCACTATGATATAATCTTTATTCTGAGTAATCCCTGGTTCGATGAGATTACCCACATTTCAAGTCAGTAAGGTGAACGCAAGAGAAAATGACAAGGAAAGCCAAAACATGAACCCGGGTGGAATACAATGAACAAGCATGTCCATGTGTCTTAGGCAGGGGACTGATGGTTGGGGTAATTTATGAGACTTTCTTTTTTTAATCCAAAAACTGAAATTGGAGGATATTTGTCACACATATAGCAATATTGTTTTGAATTCAAGCATTCATGATCCCAAAATTGTTTAGTGGGTTATAAAAGTGGTGCCAAGATTCCTGTATTGGGTAGTTTAGGATTCCAAACATTTGACCAGGAATGTCCTGGTGAAATACAGGTACCACAAGCAGAAAAAAAAATTGGGCTAAATTTAGGTTTTAGTCTTAGGTTGATCTTCTTCTTTCATGTCCTGATCAAACCCTGGACTGCCAAGATGAAGCCATTTACTTCGCTTTGTTGTCTAAACCCAAGCCCTCACTGGTGCATGTCTCTGGCAGTAATCGGCAGACTAGTAAATGGGCCGGACTCTGGGTATCACCGCATTCACACTTTGTGTTGTTGTCCACCAGCAACCCCCACTCGAGCATGTTGGACTTGCATTTAAGGACTCCAACCCTCAGCCTATTCAGGGTCCTCCAAGTGATGTTGGGGAGATTGAGATCTTCCGCTATATCCTCCTTTAATGTTGCTCCTTTGTCCAGTGAGCTCCACCTTTTAATTTGGTTTTACTTTGGTGTACCCTCAAGAAAGTTTGTTCTTGTGATAAAGCTCTTCCTGGATCTGAGCCAGCAGACTTGAGGCTTATATCTGTTCAAAGGGTGTTGAGGGTCATTCTCTTGCTTAGTTCTCTGAGCATCTGTTGCTGCTTCTTTCCTGATTTTAGGTGGAGCAATACCAACAAGAGGATTTAATTGCTCAACTGGTGAAGGTTTGAGGCATCCTGGCTTTATTAACAGTGACGTCAACTTGTTTTGTGTGCATGGATGCACTCCATATTGGAGAAGCATATTCTGCTGCAGAGACACCGGTCTGAGGGCCAAAGATGATGTGTGCAGTGTGGATTATTGATTTCTCCATTTATAGTTTGTGAGTGTCCTTGATATAAAGTGACCACTAGGAAGGCCAGCAACCAGATGGGAAGACCAGTTCAGGGCAAAGTTCCTGAGGCCCTGGATGAGACTGGCATGAGATCGGAAACAGTGGAAGATGATGCTTTGATCTGCCACACCAACCTGACGTGTGAAACATGGATTAACCCAGTAACCAAGAAAGAGTTTCCTGATGATGTTGTTCCTTGCACTAACTTTGGCTTTGGTATTCAGGCAGTGCTGTTTAAAAGAGAGTGTCCGGTCAAGTGTCACACTGAGGTATTTTGGTGCTTAACAGTACTGTAGTTGGTTCCCTTGCCACAACAGCACCCAATTTAACCCCTACCTCTTGGTTTCGAAAGTGGAAAGCACATACTTGAGTCTTGCTTAGATTAGGCTTCAAATGGTTGATATTGTAATACTGTCCTAATTCTTCAAGTGCTCCAGTAAGTTTTCCAGCTACCTCATCAAAGCTTGATCCTTGAGCAGCCATTGCTGTGTCATCCACATATATCTAACCCCCCTCTTGTTCCTCTGGTTGGATAGCTTTTCTCCATACCTTTTGCCTTGCATCTTTCCATTCTTTAGCAACTGACAAGTTATTTGGTCTGCTGTTACTCCAGTATAGTTTTGCTGTGTCCAGGTTAAATCTCCACCTAAATTTTTAAGGCATTTCCAAGCTTGTCTACTGTTCTGTTCTCAACTGATAAGACCCACTGAATGAATGGGACTTGCTAGGTCAACATCATTATGTAAGTCCTAGCATTCAGTAAGTTGGTTTTTTTTTTACTGTTAGTTTGCACAAAATTGTTTCAACAATAAAGTGATTAAATCTGTTGGAAATCCCCATGGTTTCTTTTCATTATTTTTGTAGAAAGAAATGAATTTGCCATTTCATGCCTGCCATCTTTTGAAATGTCAGTGATGAATGTTTCAGCACTGCAAATATTCTTGAACATAGGCTTGAGTAATTTGGAAGTAATCATTGAAGTTCTTTGTGGTCCTCCTTCACAATAGAATAAAATACTAACAATCCTCATGAAATTTCTCCTTTCTAAAAAAAAAAAAAATCCTCCCTCTCTGTGATGCATTTCAGTGTACTACCAATTCAAAATAAAGTAATAATAACAAGGCTTCCACCCTGGGCACTCCCTGTTTTAACTACAAAGCTACATTTCCCAGAAACTGCCACATTTAAAATTAGCATTCTATTTTGAGAGACAGGCATCCAGCTTCCACCTTTATGGTTTGCTTTGTTATTGAAACACAATATACTAAAAACTGAAGCAAGGAATAGCACCTTTAAACACCTACCCGTCACTTCATCACCTTGTAAGACTATTCTCAACCATGTCATCTGTCAGCAGAACAGATCAGCCTCATTTCTGCCCAGTTGGCTATGAAGGTGAGGAAAAAACACTCCCAAGGCAAGAATCAATAACAGCGTATTGGTCGTTTTAATGCAGTATATGGTATATTCTGCGTATACTAGTACGCTGAGCTGCTGATAAGAGCTCTTCAAAAGATCGTGACTACAGAGCTGCAACTACAGACATCACGACTACCCTCATTAAGAGAGGTTATCCAGGACACATCATTGAAAATGCACGAACTAAAGCTGATTTACGCACGAGAAGTTCCCTGTTCAAAAGAAGTACTGATCAAACAAAATCACAACAAAGGTTGTTTTGGTCATTGGACTATACCCCACTGGCAAATCAAATTAAACGCATTATACACAAGCACTGGCATATATTGGATACAATACCGGGATGTCAGCAAAAACCATTGGTAGGCTTTAGAAAAACACAGACGATTGCCAACCTTCTTTCTCGAGCAGACATTTCCTCCTTGAACAGCAGGCGATCCACCCTCGTCCAAGGCCACCACCACTGCGGACACTGCAAATACTGCGCCCACATGATATGCTCCAGAACTGTCAAAATACCTTCGAGCAATTATACTTTAGAACTAACCTCATTTTCGAATTGCAACTCTAAGGACACCGTATACATGATAATCTGTCCATGTCAGCTAGGCTATGTGGGACAATCAAGTCGCCCCCTCAAGATACGCCTGGGCGAACATCTCTCAAGCATTAGAAATTGAAATCTCACCGCTCCTCTCGTAAATCATTTTCTTAACAAACAGCACAAATTAGGAGACCTCAAGATAATTGTACTGGAAACTATCGTTCCAAACAAATATCATGTCAAGGATACAGAAAGAGTCCTGCTACAAAGAGAAGCTTTTTATATTCATCGGTTTAATACTTTAATACCACACGGTCTAAACACAGAATGGGAACTTTCGCCGTTTTTATAAATACAAACTTTTTGCAATTGCAATTGTAATTTGATTATGAATTGAGATAAGTATCAGGTCCCCCTTAAAGACTTTGACAATTAGCCTGTTGTAGAAATCTGTAACACTGTATAATAATCTCTTACACATGGTACCAGAGATTCGTCTGATTATGACATTGATTTTCCACACATGTGTGTAAATAGGATTATATAGAGAACAGAATCTCGCATACAGATAACGCGGGCACACGATATAAGACTTTAGGAGGTGCGAGACGCGCGACATAGATACACCTAGGTATGTACTTCTTCCATTATATATATGGTTTGTTTCACTCTGTCACGGACTGATATGCAACTATATACTCTTACAGATATTTCAGACCAATAGTCCTAGATTAGATTCAAGTATATACATTGCCCATTGATATACGGGCTGCTTTTTCTTGTCCCTTTTTCGAATGTAATCTCTTTATAAAAGTCACACACTGTAGCTCTATGTTGCCGACTATACTATGATATGTATATACATACAGATACCGATATATATATACCTTGTATTTTATGTTGTAGACGCTTGATAAAGTACTACGAAATGTCCGATTACCGGAAGGACATCGCTTAGAAGTCTACATTTACTTAAAGGCACAAGCCACTCTCTCCGGACTATACAGCTTGGGATTAAGCTATATATGCAGCCAACTCGAATATTAATCTACTTATGAATTACAATAAGATATATGAATTCCGAGTGATTGTACTGCTCTTATCCGCAGCACAGCGTACTAGTATACGCAGAATATACCATATACTGCATTAAAACGACCAATACGCTGTTATTGATTCTTGCCTTGGGAGTGTTTTTTCCTCACCGCTATTGTTACACCCCAGCCGATTCACCTCACCAGTTGGCTATGAAGAACTTGCCACATCAGAAACTGTTTTACTCCAGTTAGGCAGGGATGCCACAGAATGACTGTCAAACAAGAGAGAAACACAAAGTGTTGGGTACCACGCATTCTGAATTGCCATCCCAAAAGAATGATTTACTTCGCGGCTGGAAAATGTTTTTATTTTATAAATTTTTATTGAATATAAAAAGATAAACATTACAAAGAAGAAGAAAATACAGAAAAGAAAACACGTAATTTAAAAGAAAAAAATATTCAATTTTTATCGAATCCAATTACATTAAACATAACATAAACACTAATAATCACCCTGTGTATTTACAAGTTATAAGAGCCTGCAGGATATTGCCTTTTTTACCATTTCCAAAAATATATATATTCTGGTACAAGGCTATTGCTCTGATCTCCATTCAGTGTTGTTGTTGTTGTTGTTGTTGTTCAGTCGCACAGTCGATTCCGACCCTTTGCGACCCTATGGACCATCGTTCTCCAGGCGCCTCTGTCCTCCACCATCCCCCTCAGTCCTCCCAGCTCTGTGCCCATTGTGTCTACAATACCATCTATCCATCTCATCCTTGGCCTCCCCCTTCTTCTTTTGCCCTCCACCTTTCCCAACATCACGGCCTTCTCAAGTGAATCCTCCCTTCTCATTTGATGCCCAAAGTACTTTAGCCTCATCTTTACTATTTGACCTTCCATTGAGCAGTCAGTGTTGATTTCTTCTAAGATTGGCCTATTTGTTCTCCTCGCTGTCCAAGGTACCCTCAAAACTCTCCTCCAACACCACATTTCAAAGGCATCTATTCTTCTGCGTTCAGCTTTCCTAATTGTCCAGCTCTCACATCCGTACATTACCACTGGGAATACCATTGCTTCGACTATTCTAATTTTTGTTTTCAAGGTGATGTCTCTGCTTTTCAGTGAGTATTCCACAAAAGGTTGCCAAATTTTCCAAAATCTATTTTCTTTAATTTTCCCTTATATTTGTTTATTTCCCATGACAGTTTGTCATTCAATGCAAGATCCCACATCTCTTTATACCATTCCTCTACTTTTAGAACTCTATCAAGTTTCCAGCTCCTTGCAATACACATTCTAGCTGATATCAGCATAATAGCTATTAGTTCCTTATTGTCTTCATTTACTTTCAAATTCTCCACATCTGTTAACAACACCATATTTAAATTCAATTCACATTCTACCCCTATAATATCACATATTTCCTTCTCAATTTTTCCCCAATACTCTTTTACCACTTTACAATTCCACCACATATGTTCATATGTCCCTAAAGAGTGTTTACATCTCCAACACATTTTACTTTTAGCATTGTCCATTTGAAATAATCTCTCAGGAGTCAGATACCACTTCCATAACATTTTGTAATTATGCTCTTTCATTCTTACCGACATAGTTCTCATATATCTTTTTTCCCACTTCTCTTTCCAAATTTTTTCCTGAATTTTTATGTTCAAATCCTGTTCCCAGCATGACTTCAAAGTTTCTTGTGGATTACCTTCATTGTTTAAAATTTTATAAATCCTGCTTACTATACCCTTTAATCCCATATCTCCTTTTCGTATCTTTAACAACAGTTGCTCAAATTCTGTTTTATCCTTCTCTAAACTACTTTCTTCCTTATATTTATCAGTCCATCTATCCAACATTACCTTCTGAAGCCAGTTCAGATTCAATTGTGAATAAATTACTGCTTTATTCTCACTATCTTTACTGGCGCGAACCCAGTCCTTTAACAAAGAAACATTTTTCCTTTCCTGTACCATCTTCAAACTATTATCTAATTGTATCAGAAAACTTTTAATATCATCTAATTCTATTATAGGAGATAGTTCTGGACTCAATTTCTTTTTGACCTTGTTCCAAACATCCAACATTGTTTTCATCATTCTATTTTTAACACTGATTTCCCTTTCTTGTCGCCTAGAAATACCCCTTTACCCATTTTTAACTCCTTCATCTCTATTTCTTCCCAGACAACCTTCTCCCTTGCTAAAAGTTTTATAATATTCTTAATTTGAAAAGCTCTATAATAATTCCTTAAATTAGGTATTCCCAATCCTCCTTCTTTCTGAGATAAGTACCAAAAAATCTTAGCAATTCTAGGCTTTTTTCCTGCATTACTATAATTACTATAATAATTATTTATTATGTTTTGAAAATCTTTAATTTCCTTATCAAACAACCTAATCGGCAACGCCTCAAATAAAAAATTTATTTTTGACAACAACATCATTTTAGTTAACGCTATCCTACCAAACCATGACAGTTTGATTTTTTTATACAATTCTATTTTCTCTTTAATTTCTTTTTTCTGTTTATCATAATTTAATCGCTCAAGGTCCTCAATTTTATTTGAGATACTTATTCCTAAGTATCTCAAACATTCTTTAACTTGAATTTTAAATTTAGCCTTAATTCTCTCTTGTTCCTCCTTCTCAACATTACAGGCTATCATTTCTGATTTATCCCAATTGATTCTCAGACCTGTTATCTCTTCAAAATCTTTTAGATGTCCTTGTATTTTTTACAATGCCTTTCTAGGATGCTTCATTATTATCAAAGTATCATCTGCATACAAACTTATTTTATTTCCAGCCATCCCTTCAATGCCTTTATCCCCTCTTATAATATTCGCTAACAACTCCATTGCCATTATAAACAGTACTGGGGATAATGGGCAACCCTGTCTTGTACCTGCTTCTAATCTTATCTCTCCTGTATTTTCATCGTTGACCCTGACTTTTGCAAATCCAAATTGATATAACTGGTCTATCATGTTACAAAATCTATCTCCAAATCCATAACATCGAATTATCTCTTTAATTGTAACCCATTGCAAAGAATCAAAAGCCTTAAATATATCTAATGACAATAATCCAACTTTCTCTTTTGTATGCCCTGCTATGTCAATCAAGTCCAGAACCCTCCTAATCAAATCAGACATATGACGTCCTTTCAAAAATCCCTCTTGATCCTCCTTATATAATTGCCCATGAACCCATTTAATCTTTTTGCTATTATTGCTGTAAATATCTTAGCGTCTTGATTTATCAGAGAAATAGGCCTATATGATTCCACTTTTCCAACATCTTTTCCAGGCTTTGGCAGCAAAACAATTATAGTTCTGTTCCATGATGTCGGTATCTTTCCCCCATCCAATATATAGTTAAACAATTTCACTAATCTTGGAACTACACTATCTTTAAATTCCTTATAAAAATCCGCTGTCAGTCCGTCCTCAGCCGGGGATTTACCTAGCTTCAGGTTGGCTATTGTATCTTTTACCTCTTTTTCCGTTATTCGCTCCTCCATTCTATTTTTATGTTCCAATTCTATTTTTATTTGCACCTGTTTTTCTAACTGTTCTCTCAACTTTTCTATATTGATATCTCTTTTAGTATACAAACTCTGATAGAAATCTTTTATAATCTCAATCTTATCATTAGCCTTATTACATCTCACCCCTAATTTATTTATCAAAATTCCAATCTCTCTTTTCGTCCTCTTTTCTTTAGCAGCTCTTGCCAATAATTTAGAATTCCTATTACTATATTCAAAATACTCTCTCTTCAAATATAATAGATCTTTTTTTACCTTCTGCATATCTTTTCCTATCAACTCTGACTTTAACCTTTGAATTTTATCAAATGCTTTTTTTACTATTTGTCTTTATATGTTCCTCTTGCAGATGCTTAATCTCGTTCTCTATTTCAGACTGTTTGTCTCTACGTTGTTTATTTTTAATACTAGCCAACCTAATGCATTTCCCTCTAAATACCGACTTCATGGTATCCCAAACCACATTATAGCTAACCTCTCCATTATCATTCCAGGCCCAACTTTCATTCCAATTTTCAATTATCTTTTCTTTACTCTTTTGATCATAAAATAATTTTTCATCATATCTCCAATTCCTCCTATCCTTTTCCCCCGCATCAAATCTCAATTCCATCCAGAGTTTTGCATGATCAGATTCCTTAAAGATCCCGATTTCTACATCATCTACATTTTTAATCAAATTTTCTGTGGCCTGGATATAGTCAATTCTGGAGTATGTATTATGCACCTGTGAAAAATAAGTATAAGCCCTCTCTTGTCCCTTAATTTCCCTCCAAACATCTTTTAATCCCAAACACTTCATCCATTTATCTAGTATCTTCATTTTGACTGGTCTTCTAGCTCTAGCTACATTAGTACAATCCTCCGGGGCCCTTATCAAATTAAAATCTCCTGCCACAATCATATTAACTGATCTCTCTTTTTCCAATATACCCAATACTTTATTTAAAAATTCTTCTTGATGATCATTCGGGGCGTATATATTTACCGTTATCTCTTCATCCTTTATTTTCCCTATAACTATTAAATATCTGCCATCCGGATCAGAAATACTTTAACATCTCAAAGCCAAGTCTCTTCAAAATCAAGACTGACACCCCCCTTGCTTTAGAGGTTCCATAGGACTTTTCATAAATCTGCATCCAACCCAAATAAATCTTATTTGTGTCCTCTGTTTTTTGATGTGTTTCCTGGAGAAAGACTATGTCCGGTCTATCTTTCCTCAAAGCAAATTCCAACCTCGTCCTCTTCATTTGGCTGCCCGTACCTTTCACATTCCACGTCAATACTTTAAAAGTCCTCATAATTTATGTAACATCCTTGCATTTTGACCACCACAGACTCTTTTTTGTGTAATTACCTTCACCATACATATAACTACATTTTTTAAAAAAAAACACCAAGCAAAAAACATTTAACATTCAAAATCGCCCTCCCCACTCTTCTTACCAAAAAGTGGCCCTTATTCTTCAAAGGGGGGAGTGGGGAGACATGTAAGATGTGCATTCTAATTAAAGTTCTAGCACCGACTCTCATCTTCTTAATCTAACCTAATTAAAGCCCCTCATCTTTCCCTTACCCGTCTAATCCCCCTCTCTAGTACCCTGCCTCACCCTGGCACCTCCGCCACCTGTCCCTCATCCTCCTCCTCTGCTCCTCCTGTGGCCCCCTTCTCTTGTTCAATCCCTGACTCTCTTTGTGTACCCCCCACTTCAAACAAGGCCTTCCTCAAGGCTCGCCACTCTCGAGATGCTGTTTTAATCAATCCAATCTGGCGCAGATAATCTAATGAGTCCATTTCAATATCTATTGTATGCATTTTTTTTCATAGAAGAATCTGAGCTGTTGAGGAAACTTCCAATGATAAACAATTTCACGTTCTCTTAATAATTGTGTCACAGGTTTCATCTTATAGCGCCATACCCATTTCTCAACAGATATGTCGTTATAAACCTCAACATCACAACCATCAATTTTTAAAACGCCAGACCCAGCTTGCTTTATAAACGCCATCACCTTCAACTTATCCGCCCAATTTGCAAATTTAATCAACACATTCCTTTGGACATTTCTCCCCTTCCTTGGGCCCAATCTAAAAACACTTGCAATATCTTCATTTACAATTTCCCCCCCCCCCCCCATGTTCAAATTATTCAGCCAATCCACTATTCTTTCTTTTAGCTTATCTGGCGTTTTCTCCAACAAATTTCTCATGACCACGTTCTGTTTTCTCATCACCTCTTCCATCAAATTCAATTTCTTCCCAAAGCCCTCCACTTTCAGTTTAACCTCTTTATGTTCCTCATGAAGCCCTTTCATATCATTCTGCATTAATTTCATATCTTTTTGCACCAGATTCAGAACTTTATCCATTTTCTGACTATTAGCTTCCGCTTTTATAGAAAAATCAGTAAACATACCAACAAGTTTCTTATGGCTACCCATTTACTCCTCCTTATCTTTCACTCTCACATCCCTCATTTCTCTGAATCCTTTTGTGGTCGTTTCATCCCTCTTATCAATTTTTTAAAACAACTTCCCCAGCTCTACCAAGATTTGGGTTTGGTCCATTACTCCCGTCTGCTCTACTGCTGCTGTTGCAGATGATAAAGATGCATCAGCACATGGCGCTTTCTTCTCCTCTTTTCTTGCATCAGTCTTTTTTGGTCTTACAATCTCATCTTCTTTTCTCTTCTCCATTTTGGTTATAAAGTCTTCAAACAAAGCACCCAGAGCCAAAACACTTTTATACCCAACAAGCACTTCACCCCGATTTTTTCCCAACTTGCTTTAGTATTCCCCCCCCCCCAAACAACCAAACCCCACTCCAACTGAAGAAAGAAAAAAAGCTCTTCAAATCACTCAGAGCTGTACTGTTATATCCAAAGAGGAAGACCAACTACTTTATATCCACGATGTCCAAAGGAAGTGAAAAGAAAAAAAAAGCAGAGCCACAGGGTAACTTATCCAAACACCAAGCGTTAACGGGCAGGGGAAAAAAAAGATGAGAAGCAGCTATATTTCCTTCACTCCAGAAATCCCGACTGCATCCCCACACAGATGAAAGAAGGAATATTTATACTTCCAGCCACATTGGCGGCTCCTGAACTCGGTCTCTCCTCCAATCTCCCAGGCACACCAGCCGTGTTCCGCGCCTTCCAAATGGTCTCTTCCTTATTCCATCTCAGCTCTGCTGAAATCTTCACCTTCCCCCTCTCCGACCTCCGTTTCCAGCCTCAATTTCAGCATTCCAGCCATTCCACCATCGCTTCACACTCTCCACTCCTCTCCTCTCAGCCGTCCTCAAAACTTTTAACTTTCGTTTCTGTTCTTCCTCACTGCCATTACTCCTTCCCAGCTTTGCCCTCCATTATCAGGCTTAGCCCTCCTCCTTCCCTCCACACTTACTGTGCCCTCTCAATTGTCTGACTCCAAGACCCTGTTCACCGCCGCCAGCGTCCTCTTTAACTTTATTTTTCCTTTTCTCTCTCTTAAAGTTCCAAAGCTCCGAAGCCCATTTCACTTTTAAAAATCGCCAGAAGCCCGTTCGACCCGAGCTGCGAGCTCAGCACAGCCGACGCTGCGCTTCCCTTGCAGCCCGATCCTCGAACTCCATCTCCGGCGAAAATAAACTCACTTCAAAAGACTCCCAGGCTCCAGAAATAAACTCTCTAGCAAGTCGGTTCCAATTTTTTGTTATTTAGCCACTTTAAAGTCCCATTCTTGGCATGAGCAAAGCAATGTATGTGTTAACCAGGCACCATCTTAGCCACACACCCCGCGGCTGGAAAATGTTAACAACCAGCAAGAGTATAGTCTTTCTTCATCTGTTGCTATGAGTACTGGTCTATAGGGGTGTAACTTTCCTCTTGGGTTTCTTCCTTCATTTTGCATATTGCTTTCCTCTTCCTTCTTGCAGTGGTACTTTTTTTTATTATGATCAACTGAAAGAAACTACCCAGCTGTAAGCATGGAGCACCTGAATGAAACCAAGTTTCAGAAACAGGGGTAAGTCCAAATGAAAATGACACCCAACAAAACTACACAGAGATAATTGTTGTACTGCTTGGTTGTTGTCTGTAATTGAGGGACAATTAATAATAAACCAAGCCAAACCTCAGCAGTTGAAGAATCTTGTCTGACTACAACGGAAGGGTTGGTACTAGTTGCTATTGCAAGAAAAAAAATATTGTTTTAAAATGTTGGTTGCTACCAGTTGCTTCATAGCTTCAAACCTCTCCTGGGATCATCCATATGGAGGATCACCATGGCATTGATGGTAATAAAAAGCCAAGTTTAGTTCCAGCTGACAAGAAGAAAATAGACCTACACCTTCTAAGCCATAGAAATATAAATTTCTGATATTCCTGATATGCAAAGTCCATGTTTAGTTTGAGGAACAATGATGAAAGTAGAGGGCATGGACCAAGAAAATTATAAATCAATGTTTTCTTCTCATCATTTAACCTCAAATTCCAGCTGGGATTATTTTCAGGCTAATCCATTGTCATTGCCATTTGTGTTGTTGAATCAAAGGGATAGCAATTAAGACATATTAACAAAGGGATTCATGGAGGCCTTCCAATCTGGTTTGTTACAGACAGGAACAAACAGAGATCATTAGATCATTCAAAATCCACTTTGAATAATATTTGCCTCCTTTTTGGAGTGACATTTCTCTGTTTTGCTTTTGTATCCAGCTTTGTCAATGATCTCTTTAAATTGGGTATGTGTTCAAAATTGATTCTTAGGTGCTCAACGGCATTGATTTGTATTACATGGTGAAGAGGGCAATTTTGAGGAGGTTTGATGAATCCATGAGGCTAATAGAACAAGCACCCACTTGTCTGTATTAATTTGCAGCCATAATGGCAGCACAAAGTGAATGGCATTATATTATAATCCTATAATATCTATGTACTTTGATAAGTGTACAGGAAGTGTTCACAGCTGCACTGGGCAAGGAGATTAAAAAGCAAGACAACACAGTTTATGTTGTTAAGCCAATCATACATGTTCACCTGCAAAATATCCCACCTACCATTACAAGATGCGAGAGGCGATGATTTTGGAGTATGAATGTTTCTGGAGCTGCAGTATTTTTCTTTAAAGAGCCTTGATGTTGTGCTGACCCTTTATCTGAGACAGACTTTTGATAAATGGTTGTAGCTGTGCTACATATCCCCTAGTTTGCATGTTTGGTTGCAATTTGAGGGTAAAAGCTAACAATTCAAATTTATTTATTTATTGAATTTATATTGCCACTCCCTCGCCGAAACAACTCTGAGCAGCTCACAATAAAAATTACAAGATTCAAGTATAAAAACGTCCCCATAGTAATAAAAACACAAAAACCCTTAAGCTTAAATCCATTAAAAACCATTAAAATACCCTCCCAACTATACAACAGCTTAAAACTAAAGCTAAAAGTTAAAAATAAATGAAGTAGATACTCCCCCTACATATATTAACTTTTCTAAAAATTCTGTTTCTACCATTCATTTTCTCACTGCTATTATTTCTGTATAATTCCCCTTTCAACTTTTCTTCTTTCTTATTCACACGTTCTAGATTGACTGGTAACTGTCACGTTTGTTGCTACCCAAGTCAGCAATTATGCAGAGAATGGGACAGTCTTTAAACCATTTAATTTTATTGAACAATTGCTTCTTGCAGAGAAGGAAATCGAGGCCAATGGCATTGGAAGTGTACAAGCAAACATTTTCAGGAGTGCACAAAAAAAGTGAAAAAGAAAGGTTGGTTTTTTTCCCAACTGAACAGTCAAAGTATATTCAAAGACAGTTTCAACTCTGTTAGGTGATATATGACCATGCAACAGTGAGATGATATCATCAATCTATATATGAAACAAATATATCATTTGCAAGACCTGCCAAATCAGTTTGCCAACGTATCTTGAGGCTGACTTGCTGTTGGGCAGAACTTAGACTTCTTTGGACATAGTACTTCATATATTGCTTTTCCTATAATTTGCTGCATTGTTCTCATGAAAAACTGTTTTTTATAGGTCTAAGAGGCAGCAGTCAAAATGGGTCTTTATTTATCACCTGCAAAACGTATTTGTGCATCAACAGTGGTTTATCATTCCTACTGATTATCACAGTAGCCTTGCAAGTTAGGTAAGAAAAGGATAGATGGACCTGTCTAACAGTGTAATTCATTCCTCACTGAGGATTTCATAGGTCTCATATCACCAAACTGACCTCTCCATTGACAAACACACCAACTCTTGAAAGTGCTGAGGAATACAAAGACTCCAGGAACCAGGCTTCTGAGATATGGATTATTCTACTTTTGATTCATGTCAGTTTCATACAAGTTTGTTCTTATACCTAATAGGTATTTTAGTACCAATTTTTATTCATAGAGTTGTGTTGTTGTTTTTTCCTTACCCACTCTTCTTCTTCCGTGTCTAGGCCAGATATAAAACTGCCAAAATGAAGCCACTATTTGGTGGATTCATTCCACAGTTTCTTCTGCCTGATCTAGTGTGAGAAAGATTAGCTGGCACAGGTTGCTGCTGCCCAGCATACTCCTGTTTTTGGTTCAAAAATAATCTTCAAGGAGGCTCTTTCTGTGTACCCCTTCCTACCCAGTGTTAAGAACATAAAACTCTCTCAGCCTTAATTTCCCCAATCCTGACTAGATCTTCTTCCCATTCTTGTTTTATATCATGCAGTGAGGTTTGGAGGTGTTTTCACATGGAGTTTTATTTGTTTTGTACTTGTTTTCACATTTTACATCATGTGTGGATGACTCCTCATTTATTACAGAGTCCTTTTTGGGGTTATTGTATGTATTTTAGCTACTTGTATTTTGAAATGTGTATAGTATCCATTCTCTCTTTAAAAAATATTCCATGAGCCTAGAAAATGGGCAAATATTTGTGATGTATTTTTCTCGCAACACATCCAGGTGCATTTTTCTAACAATAAGGTTCTCTAAGATCTAAATTACCCTATTTTGTGGACTATAAGACGCACCTGACCATAAGATGCACCCAGTTTTTAAAGCAGGAAAACAAGAAAAAATATTCTGAACCAAATAGTACTGTATTTGCACCACCAACCAATGGTGGCACTGCAGGGGAAATGGATGGGCAAGCCAATTGCACTGAGGCAGGACGTGATGCTCTAGCCTAACCTCTTGCTCTCCCTGCAACCAGGAAGCATGGCTTCCCCCTCCATTTTGACCACATGGAGCAGGGACAAAAATATACCTCTTATCATCCAGCCTTTGTTAGGAATAATATTCCATTTGGCCTGTTTGCCCGTGCCAAGAGGAATTCCACGGAATCCGCAGACTTCAACAAATCCGCCCTGATGATTCAGAAAAAACTCACAAATAGAGGGTACCCAATGCATGTTGTTAACAAAGCCTTCCAGAGAGTCAGGGACACACCCAGAAAGCAGTTGCTTGATAGGAAACAACGGGGAGGAGGCAATATCATTAGATGCTCTTTCGTGTTCTCGCCAGCAGTCAGTCAAATAAATAATATTATTTATAGACACTGGCATTTGGTCAGTGAACTTCCCGGTTGTAATGAGAAACCGGTGGTAGGCTTTAGGAGGTCTAAATCCATTAGTAATATTCTTGTGCGCTCAGACCACACTGCCAGGGTAATTATGAATGATAGAAAGTTCCCAACAGGACACTATAAGTGTCACTCATGCATAGTGTGTTAATTTTGCTGGAAAACCAAAGAGATTTGTATTCCAAAGAAGCAATTAACTTTCACTTTAAGATCCCTCACCAGTTGTGCTAGCAGATGCGTCATTTATATGTGGGAATGCCCCTGCCAAATGCGTTATGTGGGACTTACTAGTCGGTCACTGAGCGGATATCAGAACATAGGAGTAAAATCAGAAACCAGGTGACTGACGCACCATTAGTTACCCATTATATGGAAAAACGCCACTCCGATAGAGATTTCCGATTTGTAGCGTTAGAAATGGTCAGACCAAGGCAATTTGAAAGGTGCAACATCAACAAAAGATTAAGACAGCGGGAAGCATTTTTTATTCACTTCTTTGATACCATGCATCCAAAAGGACTAAATCAGGAGCTAGATCTTTCAGCGTTTCTATAAGCAGTAGTGTGAAGGTCGTAAGTGTTAGCAGCTACAGCAGGGGGTTCGGGAGTTTGGAACAATTGGTTACATGTGTGTTATTTTTCACTAAGCATAAAGGCAGCTGCTTTACAACCATTATTAATGTCCAAACGCACCTAATAGATTGAGCGGAGGAGAAGACGCGATGCTAAGAAACCTTTACATATCGGTAAGCTTCTTTCAATTTAGACATTGCATTCATGTGTTAGATTAGACTTGTATTTGGGTTGCCAGAACTTATATTATGATAACAACAGTTGAGAAGGTATTTATATCATGTGTACCAGTAGTTCTGACCATATGGTCATGCTAATTATTATGTTTATGTATAATCCTTTGTGTGCATATTTTCTGAGGAAGAAAAAGTAATTCGAAAAGTCGTAATAACTGGTATCGACTTTGGAAACAATAGCTGTATCAGTGAATCACTTATATATACCCACAGAGGAATCATTTTTATCATTAAGAACTGTGAAAATTTACCCATAGAGGAATCCTTTTCGTTATCAAGATTTGTATAAATTCAGCCTTTCATTTGTGAAGAAGAATAAATTATATATTTAGCTCTTTACCAAGTTGGATACATTTAATTATATATCATTGTTTCGAGATAACACAGTTGTCATTTTTCGTCTCAAACGGTTACTTTGATCTGTTGAGTGCCATACCGTTTGCACCTATTATCCTACACCTGTGGTAATGGCCTGCCGAACATATGTTTTTCTTTCCCCAGCCACAGGAACAGCTGTGGCGGCAGTGGTGGAGGTCTTTGGCCAGCTGTGGCTGTTGTAAAACATCCTTTCACAACAGCCTTGCTGTACAGCATTCGGACTATAAGTCGCACCCTCATTTCCCCCCCCACTTTTTTTGGGGGGGGAGACTTTTTGGGGGAGGAGTGCATCTTATGGTTCAAAAAAATGCGGTAAATGAGATCTACTTAACTTCCTTAACATATCCATTTTGTGTGCAATTGCTCCAACATCATCTAACATCTAACACAGGGTTTCCCAAACTTTTTGAGCCACAGGCCGGTCACGTGATTCCTCCCTCTGTAAAACATGTCCGCAGCTGTCATAAATGCATTTATGACAGCTGTGGGTGCATTTATGGCAATATTTTGTGCATGCATGGGCACATTGTGCATGCATGGGGCACATCCGCTTCAGCTTCCGGTAGCAGTGTGGGCAGCACAGGCTGGATGATTTACTGCCATGAGCCAGGTCTGGCCCATAGGCTGTAGTTTGGCCACCCCTGATCAAACACAACTTCATCTAACATATTTATGATTCTGTCCAACTTCCCCAGTGTATTGAAATAGCTTGTGGTCTGATTCATGTTTTTCTTTTGCTGGGGAGAATTTTGAGTTTTTGCTCCTCCAGTAGATCATGGCCAGTCTGACCTGGTTATCCTGCTATGGTAATAGAGTAGACCATGAGTGTCAGGTGGCCAGTAACTAACATGACCATACCTGTCAAGTTTTGGATTTAGAAATAAGGGAAATTTCCCGGCAAATAAGGGATACTTGACAGCTATGTTTATCCTGTGCTGCCCTCCAATGGCGGCAATAGGGCATTGCAGTCTAATTAATAAGGGAGAACCCCCTGGCGCGCCCGGGATGACATCACCGCAGTGCACCAGGTTTACCCTTCTGCTGCTGCGAATTTTGAAACAGAGGAGGCTCTGAAGATTTTCCTAACACGGCGATCGGCTTTGGCAAAGGCTGCAGAGGAGATGGGACTGAGCAAGAGGCTGCATGGAGCAGCCAGGACAAAACGCAATTGCTGCCGCTGCCACTGCTGACATCAAAACTGTCAGCAGCAGGAACAGCCCACCTCTGTCTCCCACAGCTGTGTGTCGGAGGTTGGGGCCAGCCCACAAAAAAATTGGGCACCACTGCTATATGAGGTCAAAGCTTGGAAATTGACTAAATCATCTGAAAAGAGAATCGGAGCTTTTGAAATGTGGATCTACAAGCGGCTGCCAAGGATATCATGGGTTGACCATGTGATTAATATAGAAGTATTGTGCCAAATGGATAAAGAACAATAACTTTTTAAAACCATGAAGCAAAAAAAGCTCCAATACCCTGACCATATCACGAGGAACTACATAAAGTATAGAATACTCCAACTCACTCTGTAAGAAAAGTTCCCTGGGAAGAGAGGTTCTGGACATAGATGGAATTCATGGCTGAAGAAACTGAGAGACTGGTGTGGCATGGCCTTGGAAGAATAGTTCCGAGAAGTTAAGAACAGGAAGACTATTGCCATGCTGATAGCCAATATCCAGAATGGATATGGCACCTGAAGAAGAAGAAGAACAGCAGCAGCAGGGCCACTTCGAGAATAGGGGGTATCCCTCTGTTACCTGACCACACTGGGGGATAAGCCAAGATCTCCCCACTTCAGCCAGAAGCAAATCATTGAGAGTCAGGTGTGGATCTTGAGAACCATCGCCATGTATTAATAGTCAGAATGCAGGCAGCCCAGAGTAGCTCCTTTAAAATGAGGAATATAATATGCAACAAAAGATTAAAATAAAATGGTCTTGGATAATACACATTGGACAGTGCTATGAATTCTCAATTCAAAACAGAGTGCCCACAGAGCTGACATGGCCTTCCCAAGTTGAATTATCTGGATATAGCCATCAAGGAAGGACTGAAGCTACTGCAACATGGTGCCTTTGTGCCTTTGATCCCTAATCCCAATAATTTCTCCAGGAGAGCACCTTGATTGATGGTATCAAAAACTGCCAAGAAATCCAGGAGCACCAGGAATAATGAAGCCCACCTGTTTCCTTCACAGAGAAGGTCATCATGCAGAGTGACCAATGCAGTTTCAGTGTCTCCATGCAACATAAATGGCTGCTGTTAATGAAAGACAAGCACTGCTCTTCTTGAGCAGATCAGAACAAGTTCGGTAGTTCTCTGGATTCCAGCCTTTATGTAGTGGAGAACTTAATAGGCATTTTTACAAAGCAGGTCATGGTGGGCCCATCATATCTGCAAATAATAACTTTGCATTGATTTGTTTGGAAATGGATGGTGTTATAGGTAATGCTTCAGAGACTACTATAACATGTTTATCTCTAGTTTGAATGAACTGAATTATGATTATGTTCTTATCCAATAGATGGCAGCATTAGATCCAGATTGAGAAGTAAGGACCAGATGTAGAAAAACAGCCACAGATATTAAAAGTCTGAGGATAACCAAATGTTCAAAATGTACCAGGCTCTCAAAAGAATGCTAGAGCAAACTCTCTGTTTTAAGAAGGTTTCTAGAGGTGGTGGGTTTTTTTGGGGGGGGGGGAGTGGGGAGGGGGTTGACAGCTTAGATGTGTTCAGAAGAGAAACAAGCAAAGGCAAGAGCCAATTGGCAAAAGAAAACAATAAATAGCTGTTTACCCAACCACCCAAAATAAGATTAGTGACTAGAATACCCAGGAGACTGACATTTAGCATAATAAAAATGTTATTGTCCCATGTACAGATTGAATAGCAGATGGAAGTAACAACATCTCTGGTAGAGGGCACTTGGGGGCATTTTTCTTCTTTCATGTCTCAATCAAATCCTGGACTGCCCAAAATGAAGCCACTCACTTGTCTTTGACTTTGACCAAACCTAAGTCCTCATTGGTGCGTGTCTCTGGCAGTATTTGGTAGACGAGTAAATGAGACATATTCTATATCTCTCTACATTCAAACCATGCGTTGTTGTCCGCTAGCAGCTCCCACTTGAGTATGTTGGTCTTGCATTTAGAGACTCCAAACCTCAACCTATTCAGGGCCCTTCAAGTGATGTAGGGGAGGTTGAGTTCCTCAGCTATAACCTCCTTTAATGTTGTTCCTTGTCCAGTGAGCTCCTTCCTTCATCTTCCAATTTCGTTTTTCTCTTGTGTACCCTCAATAATGTTTGTTCTTGCCAGGACCATAGCCGGGGGCCCCAAGGGGGGCTTTGCCCACCCTGAGTTACCAGTTTGCCCACCCTCAAGCTCCCTGGCCACTATATGTTGCAAAGTGCAGTTTCCCATAGGAATGCATTGGAAAAATATTCGCCCACCTACATCAAGAATCCTGGCTACAGCCCTGGTTCTTGCTATAAAGCTCTTCCTGGATCTGAGCCAGCGGTCGTGAGATTCATATCCATTCAGAAGATGCTGAGGGTCATTCTCTTGCTTAGTTCTCTCATTGTCTGCTGTTATCTTAGGTGGAATATACAAGAACGAGAAAGTGACTGGGGTGTAAATATACAACGTGGGAAGGAAACACACCCGAGAGAAACCAATACAATAATAATATAAATTCAACTGATATATATTGTTACGGCAAAGATAGTAGACTGTGTAATAACATTCAAAAATGTCTTTAATATATCACATGTAAACATGAGTAAATTAATTACACAGAAACAAGAAGCAAGTTGCTAACGACCAAACTCACGACATACAAGTGAACGCCCACCCGTCTTCAAAGTCCTGCATACAACTAAGGTATAGTAACAACAAGGTCCGATAACAACAAAGTCCGATAACAACAAAATCTCCCTATGAGCTATGTCCATATCCCAAGCAGCCCCTATGTGCAATGGTATAAAAGCTCGCTGTAGACTTCCAGTCTATAAACAGAGTAATGGATGAGCTGCAGAACCATGTCCAGGTGTCAACGTTGTGGCGTTAAACCTCAAGGGAGAATAAAAAAGTAACATCCGTATAGGCAGAAGAACAGAGTGGGGTGTCCCTCCAGTAAATGGACATTTCGTACATCTTTGTCAAGAGCCTGTAAGATAATCACAAAGCAACTATGTCATAACACTGAACAACGACCAACTTGTGACAAAACCAACAAGCATCCAAAATACTTATTATTAAAACATATAAACAAAGACACATACCTAGAGAAATTCATAGCGCGCCATAAACCTCTCGTGGTTTCATTCTTATTGGGTTAGAGCGTTACTAAGCTCCAGCGTGGCTGGAGTAGAAATGCCTAGAAATGGGGTCTAATGTATGAGTAAATGTGAGATTATTATGCTGTAAATTAATCCATGTGCAAAAATTTGGAACTAATGATTGAACTTTGAAAATAAAAAACAAACCATCTATGTATCGTTTGTAACATATAATTTCGGAAAAATAAGGATTGACCACTGGATTGAGGATAAAAGTCTTGTCGAAGTGACACATGAAGATGTTAGCAACGGAGGGCACGAAATTGGAACCCATGGCTACGCCTTGGACTTGTAGATAGTATGACTCTGAAAACCTGAAGAAGTTATGCTCAAAGCATATGTCCACTAGGTCCAAGATGAAATCTGATGGGGGTATGGGAACCGTCCGTGAATCCAAATGATGAGTAATGAGCTGGCGAGCCTCAGGGAGGGGAATGTTAGTGTAAAGTGATGAAATGTCCATAGTTAATAACACTGCATGTGGGGGAACTGGAAAGTTTTCTAGGAGCTGTATGAAGTGGCTGGAGTCCTTAATGTATGATGGCATGTCCATGGCGAAAGCATTGATATGCTGATTGAAGTATTTAGCAAGGGGCTCTAACAGGGAATTATTGGCTGAAATTATAGGTCTGCATGGAATATTGTTACTGTTGGGGACAATCTTGTGAACTTTGGGGAGTAAATAAAAAACGGGAACTCTAGGAAATTTATTAAACGGAAACCGGAATGTGCTGTTAGTGATGTGCCCCATCACCATCCCTCCTGCAAAACAACTGAAATTATATTGGATACATGTTTCGTGGGGTTGTTATCTAATTTTAAATAACAGTCGGAGTTAGCTAATTGCGTAGTGGCTTCCCTCATGTAATCTGTTTTGTTAAGGACAACCAAGCCCCTGCCTTTATCAGCGGGTTTGATAACAATGTTGGGATCGTTTCCCAAATCTCGTAGCAGGGAAATATCATGTCTTGATAGATTGAAGGAGCTTTTAAGATGTGATTCCAGCTTCGAGATGTCACGGATCACTAGACGTTTGAAGACTTCTATGGCCGGGTTGTCGATATTAGGTGTAAAATTGGATCTAGGAGTGAACGGATTGGATTGTCTTGGGGAGTCTTTGAAAACACTCTTACTTTAAGGAGCCTGATTAATTTGAAAAGATCAATACGGGTTTGAAATGGCGAGTATCTGGGAGTAGGTACGAACCCTAAGCCTAAACTCAACAATTGCTGTTCTCTTACCGAAAGACTCAGATTGGATAGGTTGAATACCACGGATGGTATTACTTCTTGTGGGTCCTTTTCTGTTGGCCTCTGTTATGGGATTTAGAAGAGGTGCCTGCCTGCTGTCTGTTCGATCTAAAATTGTATGGGTCCCAAGTTCTTTCGTCTGCAGAAGACTCCGCCAATTCTGAACCAGTAGTCTCATAATCCGTTAGCTCTAGGGGCCATCTTCACGATACTTGTTTCTGATAGTTGTTACCGCGGGAGAATTGCCATTTGTAAACCCGTGAGTTCTGGTAATCACTCCGGTCCCTGTTGAGTTTTTTGTTCTTAAAGGCAAGCAACTCGTCTTTGAATTCCTTTAGCCTCGATTCCATGTCTTTAAGATTAGATGGAGCAGCACTGGCCGCAGACATAGTCTGTTTGAGATTAGCGATGTCTGTATCGAGAGATTCGGTCTCCTGGTGGCAATGATCTATGACGAGAAGAATGAGGTTGAATGCGCACCGGTCCAAGATGGATGTCCATTTGTCTAAGAACTCCTTCTTGTTTGCAAATAATGTGGGGCCTTTGGGCATCCGCAGACCCCTTGGTATGATAGAAGACTTGTAATATTCCAACAGGAAGGATGAATGTAAATTGATCCTGATGCGTTTCTTTTCAAGGTATTCTAATTTATTGATGGTATCATTATGTGTGTCTGTATTACATTATATGTTACAAACGATACATAGATGATTTGTTTTTTATTTTCAAAGATCAATCATTAGTTCCAAATTTTTGCACATGGATTAATTTACAGCATAATAATCTCACATTTACTCATACGTTAGACCCCATTTCTTTACCCTTCCTGGATTTGTCTATCTTCATTCATAATCAAAAAATCCAAACTAAACTTTATCACAAACCAACCGATCGGTTTGCTTATCTACAGTTTGGTTCCTTTCATCCCCATCATTTAAAAGCCAATATACCCTACAGTTTGCTTCTCAGAGCGAAACGTAATTCTTCGCAGAATCAGGATTATTTGATGGCTGCAAATAAGATCACTGCACACTTACAAAACAGGGGCTATCCAGCAAGTATCATCGAAAGAGCTAGGCACAAAGTAAACCTACGCCCTAGAAGAACCTTATTAACTCGTAGCAATGGTCTATTGAATCCGAATCCTAGCTTATTTTGGTCACTTAATTACACTCCCCTAGCGAACAAAGTCAAAAATACCATTTTGAAACATTGGCACATTCTTGATACCATCCCTGGGTGCAAAGAATGACCGACCATAGGGTTTCGAAAAACCAATACAATCGCGAGTCTGATGTCTCGAGCAGATATTGTACTGTGCCAGGTCCCTTCCCTCAGACTCCCTGTGGGCCACCATGCTTGTGGGCACTGCAAGTTTTGTCCATTTATGTGGCACACTAACATAGTAAAAATACCTGGTAGTAATTTTTCCCTCAATCTGGGCACTTTTTCCAATTGTAACACGCAGGACATGGTATACATGATCCTCTGCACCTGTCAGAAGGCGTATATCGGCCAATCAAGATGACCTATCAAGATTCATTTAGGGGAACATCTATCACGTATTAGAACCCATACAATTACTGTCCCGATGGTGACCCACTTCATACAAAAGAATCACTCTGAAAGGGATTTAAAACTTGTAGTATTGGAGACTTACCGCCCATGTAAAGATCAGGTTATGGATGTGGAACGCTTCCTACTACAGAGGGAGGCGTTCTACATCCATAGATTCGGGACTCTATCACCAACAGGACATAACACAGACTTGGATTTCTCAGTGTTTTTATAATTTCCCTTTTTACAACCCTCTTTATGTGCACAGCTCAACTGATACTGTAGTCTGTTCCTTTAAAAAAAATCTAACCCTAAATCTGACATACTTTCACACGTGCCAAAGATTAAGGAACTAGGCATTTATCTTAGGTGGAGCAATATCAACAAGAGGGTATATTTTCTCAACTGGTGTCAGCTTCAGGCATCCTGTCACTATACACTACATTATACACATGGTTTTACGTCAACTTGTTTTGCGTGTGTGGATGCGCTCCATACTGGAGCAGCATACTCTGGTGTAGAGATGTTAAGGTCCAAAGCTGATGTACACAGTGTGGGTAATTGAGCTCCCCATTTATAGTTTGTGAGTTTTCTGATGATGTTACCTGGGACATGGGAAGATGTGTTATAGTGAGTGAGACCACCATCCAATATTACAGATTATATCTGTAAATTCCATTAGTGCCCCTGGCTGCATTTCATATGGAAACAGAGTCTTGAATTAATTTAAAATAACTAGATTTTTGCTTACCATCTCTTTACCATTCACTGCCTCATCAGTTCTTCTGCTTCCATGAAGTTGAGCACCATCTTTGTTTTGAGGAAAGATAGAAGGGAAATAGGTGTTGAGCACTCCTCTCTTCTATCTCTCATCCATTAGCTTTCCATGCAGGAGATCTGCTCCTTTGGTCTTCATCTTATTTTGAGCATAGATACAAACTCCCTTTTTGTTATTTTTAATTTCTCTTATAAGTCTGAACTTATTTTGAAGTTTAATCCTCCCAACCTTTTTGCTAAATATGCCGGTGATCTATTTGTAGTCTTCCCTGACATTTTACTCTTACTTTCATTTCCTAAACATACTCCTTTCAAATTTGTGTTCATCTGAGTGTGAAGATGCTGATGAAGTGGACTTGATCCACGAAAGCTAACATTAAAATATAACAGTTAGCTTTCAAAGTGCTTCAGCCTTTTTGTTTTTGTTTTGTTTATTTTATGATATGTTTGAAACACAGACTAACATGGCTACTATTCCAAA
Source organism: Bradypodion ventrale (assembly GCA_035047345.1). Classification (NCBI taxonomy): domain Eukaryota; kingdom Metazoa; phylum Chordata; class Lepidosauria; order Squamata; family Chamaeleonidae; genus Bradypodion; species Bradypodion ventrale. The sequence goes on along the minus strand of JAWDJE010000003.1, from coordinate 17,304,742 downwards.
AAAAATCAAAGAATATTTCTTGACTTTTGGCATAAAGGTCATGGAATTAAAGGTCATGGAATTATCATCACTGGTTAATGTCTAGAAGTCATCAGCATCATTATCATCAAGCTCATTACATAGTCTTTTTCTATTTTTTGCTTCCTCTTTTACCGCATCGGGTGTCGAGGGAGATGCAAGTTCCTTGTCCTGGCACTTTTAGCGTCCTCCACCAGTGTTATTTGGTATTCTTGTAATATGTCTTTGATGTTATCTCTCCACCTTCCTCTGGGTCTGCCTCATGGTCTTTGTCCTTCTCCTTTTTCCACATGTGCCTTGTAAGGTATGGAATCCAAAGACATTCTCCCCAAATAGGCAAGCCACTTTTTTTGTTGTCTCTGTATGTAGTACAAGATTGGTTCTGTTCCTATTTTTTCTCTTATAACCTCATTCATTATTTTATCCCTTCTAGTAACATGATGAGAGGTAACCTGTATTCTGTGATCCTAATGATTAGGATAAATCTGCTAACCTGGGACAATTGTTACATTAACCATTTACTCACCTCCAAATGTAGTTCATGGTACCAATGTTTACCTTTAAAGTACCAGATGAATTAAACCCAAATATGTGAAGGAATGTTTCTCTTTGTACCAGCCAGCCTGTGTGTAAAGATCTCTGGGTTGTTGTGATGGTATCCTGGGGTGGAAGAAATGTATGACATCTTGAAATGATTACAAGAAACCTGGAACATGAATGTAGCCAACAAATAAATAGTAACAATATTTTGGTATTGTGCCTTTTATATACTTTCCTGGCATGCTAGAATGATAGCTGGGTTTAAAATAATTGTAATAAACAAAGCAGAGCCAGAGGAAGTATAAACCTGTGTGCAGAAGATGGGATGGCTCCCAGTATGTGAGGAGCATCCTTCTAGTTTGAGGGTGAGCATGCGCTGAGCTTGATCCCTGAGTTCCCAATGAGTATGGCATTCACCTGGACTCAGCCAGAGGTTTTAGAGATCTTAAAGCTGGGTTTCCCAACCTCAGGCCCCCAGATGTTCTTGGACTTCAATTGCCAATAGTCCAAAAACATTTGGGGGCCCAAGGTTGGGAAACTCTGTCTTAGAGTATGATCATATGGGGAGAAATATCACAATTTGGACTACTTGTGGAGCTGCCCAGTGTGCTCTCTTTCCCAGGGCTCACATAATGCATGGGAAAATATGCCTTGGATAGTCCCCAATCCATGCCCAAAAAGATCCATCTATAGGGCTTCTGCATTTGTGGGCCAGGCTGAAGTGATGCTGTAGCAGAGAGAAGGGTTACCTAAAAGGAGATTGCTTTTTTTAAAACAACCCTTTCCAGTGTGATCAGGCATGTACCTTTCCAGATGTCTGCTTGCACCCTAAATTAAAACAAAACAAAATTGCCTGTTTATAATTTTTCCTCCCATCTAACTCAGACTTTGGATGATAGATGCTAATGTCTTGTTAATATCATCAGTCAATTCTTGCTTAAGAACACCATGGATCTCCTGTGAAAGCAGCAAAGAGCTGCCAATAAAAATCAGGCTTACTGCCATAAACCAATGTTTCTAAAGAAGACTGAAAATGCTACCAAGTATAAAAGTATTGGGATTTTGATTCATTATGTTGGCCTCATGTTCCTTGGCAGCTGAATTCCAATTTTTTCTTGGCTTCTCCCTTATGAAAGGCCATTTGGAGGTGCATCAAGCGTGTAAGGTAACGACTTGACTGCCTTTTCAATTTGGAACAGTCAGCTCTGGAAAAGTAAGACAGGCAATCACAAGAAAGGCATCGATCCAATATACAAATCATGGACTTATTCTCCCAGCGATGAGCCCTACGGAACCAAACAGCAACAGCTGAGCAGCAGAGATAAAATGTTATCAAAAGAGGTAAATACGTCAAGGATCCCAGCTCCATGACCCTGGGAGATTTAGACGTCTGAGAGTTGACAATGGGGACCACCGCCGCATTGTCACACCAGAAATGTACCACCGAATTGGCCCACTCCTCACCCCATAGCATCAAGGCTCCCAGAATGGGAAAAATTTCCAGATACGTGAGATCGCGCAAGCGACCTGTGCCCGACCAGGCTGGCGGCCACCTGCCGTAGGCCCACTTCCCTTTGAAGTACATCCCATAACCCAGGGACCCCGATGCATCAGACTGGACCTGAAAACGAGGGGAAGCCAGAAGGTCGGACCTCCAAAATGACACCCCATTGAACTCCCTCAGGAACTGGAGCCAAATGAGCATATCCGCCTTAAGGCCCCTGCTAAGACGTACCCTGTGGTGGGGCTTGGTCAAGCCTGTCATGGCGTCGCACAAGCGCCGAGCAAAGGCTCTGCCAGGTGCGATCACCCTGCAAGCAAAATTGAGGTGACCATGCAGCACCTGTAACTCACGAAGGGACGCCCTGCGTTTAGCCAGCAAATCGGATATGAGTGCAACGATCCGTGACACCTTATCAGCCGGTAACCTGGATGCTTGCACTACAGTGTCAATTTCCACCCCCAGGAATGTGAGCTTGGTAGATGGGCCCTCGGTCTTTTCGGGCGCTAAAGGGACACCAAGTTCCTTCATTAGCGTCTGAAATGTGTTGAGGAGACGCGCGCACGTGTCCCAGCCCCGTTCACCCCTGAATAAGAAATCATCCAGGTAATGGGCTACAGAACGAGAGCCTGACCTGCGAACGAAAGCCCACTGTAGGAAGGTGCTGAAACGCTCGAATGCCGAGCATGAAATGGAACAACCAAAAGGCATGGCCTTATCGAAATAATATTCACCCCGGAACTTGAAACCCAGCAGCTCAAAGTCGCCCGGGTGCACCGGTAAGAGACGGAAGGCCGACTTGATGTCGCACTTAGCCAACAGTGAACCCGGGCCACATGAGCGCACCATGCGCAGTGCCTGGTCAAAAGATGTATACCTGACCGAACAAAGGTCATCAGGGATAGCATCATTGACCGATCGGCCGGCTGGGTAGGACAAGTGATGTATTAAGCGGAACTCACCCAGTGACTTTTTGGGCACTAACCACAAGGGGGAAACTTTGAGATTGGGAAACGGGGGTGCAGGGAAAGGCCCGGCGGCCCTGCTGGCATCGACCTCCTTAGTAATGCTCAAGGCAGCCACCTCCTCCGTTCCCCTGAGTGACAAGAGGTTGGGTGCATCTTGGGGAGCCCTGTCCCCCGTGAAAGGAATGTGAAACCCTTGCTGGAAACCCTCAAGCAGGTAAGCTGCGTCTGCCCTCCTTGGGTACATCGTGAGCCAACGCTCCAACATCTCCACGTTAATTGGTGAGGGGGCCTTTTGCCTGACCAGCTCCCTCTGCGGCAGTCTTGCCCACCCCCTGTCCGCCCCTACCCCTGCCCCGCGCTCCTCCTGGCCTGGGACAGGCGGAGGTTAGCATGGGGGCCAGCACAAGAGGGGCACTCATGCCTATATCGGCAATTTCTCCTACTACAGGTACCATTGGCCGAAAAAGCCCAACACAGCAGGTGGGCTGGAACCCCCTGCCCCGCCACCTGGCGGGGTGCCTGCGCTGGAGCAGCTCGCTGGACCGCATGTCCACAATGGTACCTCTCCCCAGGCGCAGGGCGCGTGGGGGTCATGTACAGCAGCCACAGCTTCTGGCAGGGCTCATCCCACCTCATCTCCGGGTGGAGGGGCACTCTCATGCGGAATTCTTCGTCGTAAGCCAACCACGACGGGCCGGGGAAGTCAACCATCGCCCGATATATGTTGTCCAAATACTGGACCATCGGAATGGCCAGATCCGGCCGGGCCCTGCGGTACACAGCCATGTATATGATGTACGCTGGCAGCCAGTTGGCCCATGTGCGCGGCGGCTTACGACGACGCGCTTGCTCCTTATCCTTCTCATCCTGCCCCTCCCTCTCCTCCTTGGTGGGTTCTCTATTCAGAAGGGAGAAAATGTCCACGTACTCCCCCCGCCAGATTTTTTCCTTGGTAGCCTGGGCCAGATGATCCCCAAGGGGTAAAGAATACCCCGCCGTAGGCAACGCCGAAACCGGCACAGTGGCAGCAGTGGGGGCAGTGAAAGGAGCCTGGACCAAGCCCGCCACCCCTAGTAAGTTCCCAACTGGATATGGGGCGCCACCCCAAGTGGGGCCCTGGGTCGAAGGTGCCGTCCCCGGCTGGGCAGGCGGTGGCTGGGCCACCGCGCCAACCATACGAGGCCACGGCCACTGGAAGCCTCCCCCCAATGTAGGCAGTGGTGTGGGTGCACTAGTTTGAACCGTATACTCACACGCTGCACCCCCATGGGCCGCCCCCACCGGGGGTTCCGGCCCACTGCGGGCGTCATAGCTCGCGACCGCAACTGAGCTCGTGGACGGGGCCTGGCCAGTACCTGACGGCAGCATCTGTTGCATGGGGAGCTGCGAGGCAGCGGCAGATGCCGACCCACAGGCCTCGAGCAGCTCGACCCGTCCGGCCGCCGGGCGATGACCGGCAGCCGATGCGTTGACCTGTGATCCCAAAGGCGCCTCGGGTGGGTTAACTCTCCCAAGGTCGCCTCGAGGGCCGCTATGCGGGCCAGAAGGGCCTCGACATTAACATAACCCCCAACGCTGATGGGGGGCATAGGGCCAGCCGGCCCACCGGTAGCAGGCACCGGGACAGGTCCCTGGACCCCGGGGCCCGAATATGGCCATGAACCCAGTACCGGCCCCTGAGGGGCCGGAGGCATACCCTGCCAGGGAAGGGAACCCAACCACCCCCCCCCCTGGTTAAAACCCACCGCAGGAAGCTGCGGGCCAAGGGCAGAAGGCCCCGGGGAGTGAACCGGGCCAGGGCCGGGGGCCGCCAATCGCGGGCCGGAGGCCGCGGCCCCCGCCGGGCCAGTCTGAGGATGCCCGGCCTCGGGCCATGGGGCAACCGACCCCATCCCACCGGTCCCGGTGGGTGCCCCCTGCAAGGGAGGCTGTTGGGGGGCGCAGTCGCGGTCCTCCGACCCGGCTGGCACCTCCGCGCAGTGCGAACCGCGTTCGCCATCGCCTTCTTTTTGGAAGGCATCTGTGGAAGTGCTGGGAAGCCGAAGAAAGGAGCGAAAAGACCGCTGCCCGAGGTACGCTTCCCGGCTAAGGTAAGAGCGACGGAGCAATTGGGGAAAAACTTCTCCTCTCCGTCGCTTCGTAAAATGGCAGCTCGGCTGCCTCGTGGCTGCCCCTTTTATAAGGGTGCTGGCCACGCCCCCCTGACTACCCGGATGTCCTCGTCCGGTGGGGGGGCCGCAAAGAGCGCGGCGGCCATTTTGGCGCCGCGCTTGCATTCTTATTGGACAAAGAGTGTGAGTGGAACAAGCTTGCCAGCAAGAGCTTTGAAAAACAGATAATTTTCTGGCTGTGGAAAGGAAATATTTGGAGAGTTTAGTGAATGGTAGTGAATACAAGAAGGTATCCTGTGGACCATCTTGACTGCTTGGATCTGTTTGTTTGTTTTCCTGCTGGCAACATGAGTATGATATTGTGCAGCAATATGAGGCCAATTCCTAGAATTTTAATCATGGATACAAAAGCACAATATTTCACCTTCATATACATGAGATATTTTAAAAAGAATGGAATATGTAAAAACCTCTCAATCAGCTTGATTAGCTGAGATCTGCGAATCACCTGTAGCATCAGCACTGGTACCGCAAACTATCTTTTATTCATTATTAACACTTTTTGTGTACCTATGTTTCCCACTTTACTTTCAAAGATTGACTATTTGTTTGTTTATTCTCCAAGGAAGCTCCTGGCAAGATAGATAGCCCAGCTGACTTTCAGGCCATGCACCTCCAGGAGGGAAAAAGTAACAAAGTTGAGTTTTACTCAATTATTTCCCCAAATGTATATGCATCAAAAGCATTATTACAGTAATCTCTCCAAACATTTATTCAGCAAACAACTTTTCATTTATAATTATTTCACTGCAATAATCTGCATAGTGTGCTTTCTATTTCTCTAATGATATTCAAATTGTAATTTGCAAGAGTAAGAGGCAATTTATTATCCCTATCTGTTTCTTTTGTCAGGAGGTAATGCCGCAGATGGCAAAAGACAGCACAACTAGATAATTAAACATTCCTTAAAATAGAAATCCTGACACTTAACTTGTTTATTTTTCTTCACAATATATAGGATCCTATTAATCTTACATTTTCTTTGATCCAGTTACAAGACGTTTTAAATGAAATCTCTACATGTGAGGCAAGAGGCTGAAAATAATTAGGAAAGGGAAGTCCCTCAGGTTGTTTCCTACTTAAAATGATCCTAACCATTTTCCTAAGGGCTGTGAGATATTCAAGGAGTGGTTTGCCAGCATCGACGTCACCTCTCAGGGAGTTTTCAAACCCAGCTCTCCCGAGTCCTAGTCTTATACTCTACCCATAAACCACACTGGTTTTTGATGATTAAATTAAATTCCAGGAAAAGGAAATTTCTGAAGAGCCAGAAAATACAAGACAAACCTTAGATCTCGCTACTCCCCATTTTGATACACCATAGTGTTGTCATTACCATCTATGAGCAAGAAACATTTCACTTAAAATGAAGAAGATGATGAGAACTGGAGAGCTGGGTGGACAGCAGGGGAGACTAAGGGCAGATTGGTTCATCAAAGCCTCTTCTCTGAATTACATTTTGGTCTGAAGATTAAATTCAGGAGCCCTGTAATACTTACCCCTTTGCAAGGGTAAACAAAGCTCCCTCTAGACATTATTCTTCCACAAATTAAAAATGACATGAAGTGGGTGGCACACTGGCTCAACTGTCAATGTCTCTTCTCTTTTCGGTCCACTCCAGTCTTCTCCATTGAGGAGAAGATTTGAAGGTTCAGCTTCCATATAATTTGAAAGCTAAACTGAACCTGCCAGTGGCATGTCTTGTATCTCACAGCAAAGTTCAACATATGGATAGCTCAATGGGATGGAGCACCAAGTTGTGAAGCCAGGGACTGGGAGTTTAGTTCTCTACTATGCCCTGTAAGAGAAGGGGCAGTTTGTGTACCCTCCCAGTAGGGTGTAGTGGATAGAGTCAGGGACTAGGACACTGGAGACCTGGGTTCAAATCTTCACTTGGCCTTAGAAATACATTTGGGGAGTGAAACTGGTCAAGCCCCTTCTTAAATATCTCCTTTACCTTGAAAGTCTTTTTAGGATTGCTGTATATTGCTTCTGACGTGTCAGCACATAGCTAACTAACAAAATCACCTCTGACTACTTTATACCTGGAAAATTCTGGCAAGGGTCAGCATAACTTGGAATAAATGACAAAATTATTATTCAAAACCTATGCCCTCACCCTGGTATCAGAAGTGTCAAATGGCACATTTATGAAAGTAGAAATTGCCAACTGCACTACAATCCATCCAAGCTGCCCTTCAGTTAGGTTTTTCTCACAATGCCCCAACATAGGTAGTTTAATGCATCTGGTTGCTTTGAAGCCATTCCTCACCAGATACAAACTGAACCACTCCAGACTTTTCTAAACCACTCCAATTTTAGTCCAGAATAGGGGTCAACAAACTTGGCTATCCAAGCATTCTTGGACTTCAATTACCAGAAGCTCAAGTCAGTGCACCTGCTGATCAGGGCTTCTGGGAATTGAAATCCAAGAACATCTTGATTTTAATGAAGATGCTGATTGGGCTGTATCTTATTAATAATTGCTTGACTTAAACTTTTTATTGTAACTAGCCAATGGCCACAATAAAAGATTGATTGATTGATTGATTGATTGATTGATTGATTGATTGATTGATTGATTGATTGATTGATTGAAGAACATCTGGAGAGCCATGCTTGCTGACCCCTGGTCCAGAACAGTAAATCAAGCCATGGAGAGTATCAACTAGAAACGTGCAGATATGTCATTCTCATGGACTGGAATCCTATTGGTGTTCCCATAAGATTAATATAACTTGCTATGACTAATTGCAGATAACACATGAGAAGTTTGAATGTATTTTGTTTGTGCAGTTGATACTTTGACAATTAGCCACAGCAAATGACACCCAAAATTACAGGAACACTGCTAGGACTTTGGCCATTACATTTGTATGGGTTCCCACTTTAATTCCACCTTCACTTTTTACTGGATGTAGATAATTTTCCCCCTCCAAATGGCAATGTCTATATGTTTTTAAAGTGACTTATACAATTTTATAACCTTCCCTAATATCCTATGATATAGGGGAGGCTTTAACTGGTTTCACGAGTTCTCAACCTTTTAAAGCCAAGGGCCGGGTCATGCTCCCTCAGAAAGCTTTTGGGGCCAGATGGCCATTTTGTCCTTCCTCCACCACATGGCACTTCCTGGTGTGGTGGTGGAGGAGATGGGGGGCCACATGAAATGACCACAGGTTGAGAATCCCTGGTTTTAATAATAAATCCATCCTTACATACATACATAGCATATTTTTTCTTTCTGATGATTATGAGCTTTGTTTATAATATTCTGTTCTATGTGGATGTCTCTGACAAGGAAAATTTCTCAAGGAAGTGAAATATGATTTTTTTTCCTTCAAAAAAAGCTTCTAAACAGCCTGACATTGAGGGTGTTGTTTGTTTTTTGAGCTGACGTGCTTGATGCAAATGCTCTTGATGGGGAAAATAGTGATAGGCTTCTGATCATTTTGCTAAAGCTGTGAAGAAAAATGTTTTTTAGTCTTCTTCCAGGATTCAAAAACAAACAGAGGGTCCCAGGCTTTTAACATTCATCACAGCAAATCAAACTGTGTTCTGTCAGACTTATGCCAAATAGGGTTGGAGAGGTCTAGCCTCTGTTTTGTGGACCATTACATGGATAACATAGATGTTATCACAGCTGCTAAGCACACAAATATTATTGGTGGAAAGCCATGAGAAAAGAGAAGAATAGACCTAAACCAATTATCCATCTATTCAAAATCATTCCTCTTCAGTCTTTCTACCTCCAACTAGCCGCCTCCCTCCAGACCTCCAAACACTCCCCTCCCCATTATGGAATGTAGGCACAGAAAAACAATAAAAGTAATAGGTAAAGGTTGTACTTGCTCAAAAGCCAGTTGTATCCAGTGGTAGGATTCAAAAATAAATTACTACCTACTCTGTGAGTGTGGTATGGTGGGCGTGGCCAGGGGGAAAGCCCTGTGTTGCACCCAAATTAGGACTACTTTATTTCAAAACTTGGATGGGCACTGCAATTTCTATTACCGGTTCTGGTGTACTGGGGTGAACCTGTTGAATCCCACCACTGGTTGTATCCAACTCTAGGGTTCAGTGCTCATCTCTGTTTATAGCCAAATAGCCAGTGCTTTCTGTAGCTGCAGACGTTCTGTGGGCATGTGGCAGGCATGCCTAGGCACCAGAGCGCATGGAATGCTGTTTACCTTCCCATCAATGTGGTTCCTATATATCTACTTGCATTTTCTTGCTTTTGAATTGCTATGTTGGTGGGAGCTGGGACGGAGACAGGAACTCACTCTGTCACATAGCACACAGGTCTCAAACTCCTGACCTGCCAACTTCAGGTTTAGCATCTTAACCACTTGAGCCACTGCCGTCCCAAACAAAAGTAATACAAAGCTTTTTTCAGCTTCCAGTTTGCTAGAGGGATCCTGTTCCACATTAAACTGCAGTGCATAATCCACACATGGGTGCATATGCCTTGTATTAGAACAGACTGGTGTTTTCCAAAGTATTCTTGCAACACAATTCTTTTCTAAAACAAGAGCCATGTTTCCTACATACCTTATTTTAGTAGAAGAATATATATAGATTTAAATTGCTATGGATATCATGATACTGGAATTCAACAGCAGTTGCAGAGTCTTCAAGGGATACAGAAACACCAGTTGTGTGTTGCCTGTTGTGTAGTGATAAAACTGCAATATTGTAGTCAAAACTCTGCTCGTGATCTGAGGTTGATCCCAATAGGTTCAAGATTGACAGCCTTCCATCCTCCCAAGGTCAGTAAAATGAGTACACAGCTTGTTGAGAATAAACTATAGTTTGGACAATTACCTAATGAACTGCCCAGAGAGTGCTTAACATTATGGGGTGATATTTAATTGGAAACAACAACGTCTGTCCTATAGTACTGAAGTTATTGAAAAGTTACCTCTACATTTTGGAGTCATATTTTTCTCTCCACTAGTATTCAGACTAGAATTGGTTTTGAGAGCAGTCTATTTAGCTTTTGGAGATCTGTACATTGATAGAAACCTAATCAGCTTCCACAGCTCAAATCTCATTGGAAACCATACCTTGCTCTCTCTCGACACTACTGTTTACATCTCCTCTTTCCTTATGCCTCTTTTTCCACTTACTGATATTAGATAACACTAGAAAGCACTGCAGTTAAGTGGACCAATCCATGGCAGTTTGCCAGCATCCTCCAATGCAAGTGCGGCGCCAAAATGGCCACCGCGCTCTTTGCGGGCCCCCCCACCGGATGAAGGCATCTGGGTAGTTAGGGGGCGTGGCCAGCTCCCTTATAAAAGGGGTGGCCACGAGGCAGCCGCGCTGCCATTTTGCGAAGCGACGGAGTGGAGAAGTTTTTCCCTCTTACCTCCGTCGCTCGTGCCTTTCACCGGGAAGCCTCTTGGCTGCTGATTTTCTTTTTCAGCTTCCCATCGGTTAGCTGCGATGCCCTCAGAGAAGAAGGCGACTGCGAACGTGGCTCGTTCTGCGCGGAGGCGCCAGCCGGGTCGGAGGACCGCAGCCGCGCCTCCACAGCAGCCTCCTTTGCCTGAGCCCACCGGGACCGGTGGGATGGGGTTGATTCCCCCTTGGCCGGAGGCTGGAGGTCCGCGTACCGGCCCGGTTGGGGCTGCGGCCCTCAGCCCGCGAGCAGTGGCCACTGCCTCTGGCGTGGCCCATTCTGCGGGGCCTTCCTCCGTTGGTGGGCAGCTGCCTGTGGGGGGCTTCAGCCACGGGTGGTTGGGTTCCCTCCCCTGGCAGGGTGCTCCCCCGGCCTTGGGGCCGGGCCTGGGATCTTGGCCCTATATGGGCCCCGGGGTCCAGGGACCTGGAACCGCGCCTGCAGTTAGCGGGCCGGCCGGCCCTTTGCCCCCTCTTGGCTTGGGGGGCTACGTCAGCGTGGAGGCCCTTCTGGCCCGCGTTGCGGCCCTCGAGGCGTCGCTGGCCAGGGTTAACCACCCTGGGGCCCCTTTTGGGGTGCAGGTTGATCCATCGCCTGCTGGGCAGCGGCAGGCGGCAGGACGGGTCGAGCTGCCCGAGGCGCGTGGCCCGGCATCGGCCACTGCCTCGCAGCTCCCTGATCAACAGGCCGGTGCTGGTCAGGCCCCGTCGACGAGCTCAGTTGCGGTCGTGAGCTCCGACGCCCCCAGTGGGCCGGAACCCCCGGTGGGGGCGGCCCATGGGGGTGCAGCATGTGAGTATGCAGTTCAATCTAGTGCACCCACACACATGGCCACGTTGGGGGGGGGGGTTCAATGGCCTTGGCCTCGCACGGGTGGTGCGGCGGTTCAGCCGCTGACGGCCTACCCGGTGACTCCAACTCTCACCCAGGGCCCCGTTGTGGGGGGTACTCCTTATGCAGTCAGGAATGTTTTAGGGGTGACCGGGTTGGTCCAGGCTCCTTTTCGGATGCCCGCAGTTCCCGCCGTTCCTGTGTCGGCATTGCCGACTGCGGGGTATTCATTGCCCCTGGGGGACCATTTGGCACAAACCACCAAAGAGAAGATCTGGCGTGGGGAGTATGAGGAGAGGGAGGGGCAAGATGAGAAGAATAAGGAGCAGGCACGTCGTCGTAAGCCGCCGTGTACGTGGGCCAACTGGTTGCCGGTCTACCTCATATACATGGCGGTCTACCTCAGGGCCCGGCCGGATTTGGCAATTCCGATGGTCCAGTATTTGGACAACATTTACCGGGCGATGGTCGACTTCCCGGGCCCGTCGTGGTTGGCTTACGACGAGGAATTCCGTATGCGGATTCCCCTGCACCCCGAGATGAGGTGGGATGAGCCCTGCCAGAAGCTGTGGCTTCTGTATATGACGCCCAGGCGCCCTGCGCCTGGGGAGAGATACCATTGTGGACATGCGGTCCAGCGAGCGGCCCCTGCACAGACACCCCGCCAGGTGGCGGGGCAGGGGGTTCCAGCCCGCCTGCTGTGCTGGACTTTCTCGTCCAATGGTTCCTGCAATAGGAAGAATTGCCGATACAGGCATGAGTGTCCCTCTTGTGCTGGCCCCCATGCGGCCTCCGCCTGTCCCAGGCCTGGAGGGATGCGGGGCAGAGGGAGGGGCAGACAAGGGACTGGCAAGACTGCAGCAGAGGGAGCTGGTTCACCGAAAGGCCCCCTCCCCAATTAATGTGGACATGTTGGAGCGTTGGCTCGCATTGTACCCGAAGGAGGAGGATGCGGTTTACCTGCTCCAGGGTTTTCGACTGGGGTTCCGTATTTCTTTCGTGGGTGATAGGTCCACTCAGGATGCTCCCAACCTTTTGTCCCTTAGGGGGAGGGAGGAGGTGGCTGCTGCCAGCATTTACAAGGAGGTTCATGCGGGCAGGGTCGCTGGCCCTTTCCCTGCACCCCCGTTCCCCAACCTTAAGGTGTCACCCTTGGGCTTGGTGCCCAAGAAGTCACCGGGCGAGTTTCGCCTGATCCATCACTTGTCCTACCCAGCCGGCCGATCGGTCAACGATGCTATACCTGATGCCCTTTGCTCGGTCAGGTATACATCATTTGACCAAGCGCTACACATGGTGCGCTCATGTGGCCCGGGTGCGCTGTTGGCTAAGCGCGACATTAAGTCTGCCTTTCGCCTCCTTCCGGTGCACCCGGGTGATTTTGAGTTGCTGGGTTTCAAGTTTCGGGGTGAATATTATTTTGATAAGGCCATGCCTTTTGGCTGTTCCATATCATGCTCGGCTTTCGAGCGTTTCAGCACATTCCTCCAGTGGGCTTTCGTCCGCAGGTCAGGGTCCCGGTCTGTAGCCCATTACCTGGATGATTTTTTGTTCGGGGGTGAACGGGGCTGGGACACGTGCACACGTCTCCTCAACACATTTCAGACGCTAATGGAGGAACTTGGTGTCCCTTTAGCGCCCGAAAAGACTGAGGGCCCAATCACCCAGTTAGTTTTCCTGGGGGTGGAGATTGACACGGTAGCGCAGGCTTCTAGGTTACCAGGGGATAAGGTGTCATGGATAGTGGCCCTTATCTCGGACTTGCTTGCTAAACGCAAGGCATCACTGAAGGAACTGCAGGTGCTACATGGTCACCTCAATTTTGCTTGCAGGGTCGTCGCACCGGGCAGGGCATTTTCTCGGCGCTTGTGCGACGCCATGACAGGCTTATCCAGGCCCCACCATAGGGTTAGACTGACCCGGGGTATCAGGGCAGACATGCTTATCTGGCTCCAGTTCCTGAGGGAGTTCAATGGGGTGTCATTTTGGAGGTCTGACCTCCTGGCTTCCCCTCGTTTTCAGATACAGTCTGATGCCTCAGGGTCCCTGGGTTATGGCATGTACTTCAATGGGAAGTGGGCCTATGGTGGGTGGCCAACGGCCTGGGCAGGCACGGGTCGCCTGCGTGATCTTACGTATCTGGAATTTTTCCCTATCCTGGGGGCTTTGATGCTATGGGGCGAGGAGTGGGCCAACTCGGTCGTTCATTTCTGGTGTGACAATGCGGCCGTTGTCCACATTGTCAATTCGCAGACTTCATAATCACCCAGGGTCATGGACCTTGTGCGCCAGTTTGTATTGCGCAGCCTGCGCCTCAATGTTCTTTTCAGGGCCAGGCATGTCCCGGGGGTCAATAATGATATTGCTGACGCTTTGTCCCGCCTGCAGATCTCCCGGTTCCGCGCCTTGGCCCCCGATGCGGAGGAATTTCCCTCGCCACTCCCGGACGAGATATGGACCATTGGCAAGGAGAGGTGAACCGGGCGATCAGCATGTCGCTAGCGCCACGCACGCATAAGGCGTATAACCACACATTCAATTCTTTCAGAGCTTTCTGTGCCCAATCCCGGCTGCCGGACGCCTGGCCGATCCCAGTGGCCCATATACTTCGGTTCATGGTTTACCTGCATGCCCTGGGCCTTGCACCTCGCACCATAGCATCTAGGCTGTCAGCGTTGGCCTTTGTGGCCAAAGTAGGTGGTCATGCGGATAGTACCACTGACTTCCGTGTGAGACATGTTTTGGAGGGGTGGGTGCGGGAGCGTGGGCGTTGCCCGGACGACCGCCACCCGATTTCCCCAGGGGTTCTTACCCAATTGGCCCGGGGCTGGCCTGGCCTCTGTTTTGATAGATATGAGGCAGCCCTATTTCATGCGGCCACAACGGTGGCCTTTTTTGGAGCGCTCCGCATCAGCGAGCTTGTGATGCTGTCTAAGGCGGATGCAAGTCGTAGGGCACTGGAACTCGAGGATGTCTATGTTGCCAAAGACTGGGTTCAGTTGAGGATTCGCTCCTCTAAGACAGATCAGCATGGCGTAGGCAGTGGAGTAAGATTGCTACGGTGTTCTTTGGCAGACATCTGTCCGGTTGGTGCCCTACAGGAGTTTATTGCACTCCGTGGCATGCACCATGGCCCGTTTTTCTGTCACCAAGATGGGTCTCCCCTTACTAAATTTCAATTTTGGAAGGTGACAGGCAAAGCGCTTGCCAGTGTAGGCCTCCCGGGGGCCCGTTATGGCACCCATTCATTCAGAATAGGGGCGGCCTCCACTGCTGTTGCTTTTGGGTACTCCGGGGCTGAAATACGCCGTATGGGAAGGTGGGGATCGCAATGTTTCCAATTTTATGTCCGCCCTCTTCCACAGTGAGTACCAGCCTAGTCACCACATCTTTTCTCTCCCCGTTTTTCCTTGACAGACCCTGGGTGTCGTATTACACCGGTGACAGTATGGCTGGTGGGCCATAGCTACGTGCACAGGGCAGCGCGTTACGCTGTGGCGACAGAGTGGGGACCCAGACTGGGACTGGGTGCAAACGCAAGTCTCACATGGTATGGTAAGCCCGGGATGTTATGGCAGGAGCTGTTACCATTCCTTTTTTCAGGTCGGAATGCTGACCCGCTTGACATTCTGATCATACACCTTGGGGGCAATGATCTAGGCCAGGTCACCGGCTTATCGCTAAAGCATGCGATTTGCGGCGACCTCGCCTACCTGCATTACGTGTGGCCCGCCACTACCCTTGTTTAGTCGGACATGGTGCCGCGGCACACGTATAGGGGAGGGTTCGACCTCCCGGCCCTTGACCGGGCTAGACGTATGGTGAACAGGGCTGTGGCCCGGTTCATTGTCAGCAGGGGTTGGGGGCGGGTCAGTCCTCACCCCGCCATTAGTCTGCAAAATTATGACCTTTATGCAGGGGATGGGGTCCATCTGTCGCGAGGAGGTATGGACCTCCTGTTGGGTGATTGGCGAGCAGGCCTGTTGACCGAGCTGACGGTCTGGGGGGGGGGGCGCGTCGAGCCTTCTTTGAAGCCCCTCCATGTGGCGGGTAGCACTGGTAAGGTAAACATTATGACCCACAGGTATCCGGCAAGTTCGCAATTGACTGGACAACACTAGACAGGCATAAGTTGGTTAAACGTTGTCCGGTCAACGACGAACTAGGCGACGGGGTGATGGCTACAGCTAGACAGCATGCATCACCCCGTGATTTTACGGATACACGTCAGAGGGTGGGGTCATTAGTTAGATATTGACTACGGTCAACAATTTGTTTGTTGTCAACAAACAAATTGATACAAATAGATACATTGTAACAATTGCCGTTGGCAATTTTGGGTGGTACCTTACCAGTGTTACTTCGGCCTGCTTGCCTTAAGAATTATGATTGGTCAATTACCAATAGAAATTTATAATTCGGACTAGGGCATGAATCAATAAATGTGGCCCAATGCCGTTATCCACTTTCATCAGTGTCTGAGTCCTTTATTGGGGGGTGCGCCTGCAAAGCACGTTGTCTCACTTCTCTGTTCGGTAATTAGATGACCTTGAACAAATTATGGACTCCTTTCATATTTTAGCTTCATTCTAGTTTTACAGATGGTGTGTGGGCAAAGATACATAGTGGAATGTTGACTAACCAATAAGAGCAACAAACATATATGAGAACAAAAATAATCTTTTTCTGTTTTGTTTTGTTTTAAACTGTCCCAGCCAGCATTGACATTAGACAGAGTGAAGTGGGAGATTATGACCTATGGGAGGTCATAAAAGAGCAGTATATAATTACAATTAAGGAACTTGAATTCAGTCATTGCAAATTCCAATTTTAAAATTCCTGTTCCACTTAATTTTGATTAGATGCGTGAAATGTTCACAAAGATTTGTTCTTCTCTGCATGTAACAGTAATACAGTTTCTTATACTCTGCATCACAATACACATTTAAAAACAAAGTTATAGAGAAAAATGCACATTTTAAAATGTGTGTGTGTGTTTAAATATCATGTTTTGAGAAGCTGTTGTGTATCACTCATTCACTAAACAGAAGAGAATCATGGAAATGACCTGTGACCCTGCTATCTAGGGGATTCTGGGTTCTACATACGTGACTAAATATGAATAATTTCTTCTATTGCCATTCGAAGACAAGATGTTTGACTGGAGTACCAAATGTACCTCCATCAACCAGTGGCTCTTCAGGTAACCATCCACCTTCTGTTGAGTTCTGTTGAGTACTGAAGAGTGATAAGGTTCTAATATTCTGAAGTTGATATAACAAAGTAGAAGCTATTATAATTTGGCCACACAGCTTGCACAACTAACAGAAAAATAATTCTCTCACACACAAAAACCTCTGGTTATCTGTGCTTGTCCCACAGAGGAGGGGAAAATGTGAAAATAAAATAAAGGAAGATGTACATTTTGTTGTTGTTTTTAAATCCTTCAGAACTGTTTCCACACTGTTCTCCAAAAACATTGAGTATATAAAGTCACATATTCTCCAGCTGGTTTTGATCACAGTTCAAAGACTTCAAGCCAGCTCTGTATACCAGTTTGAAGCAAACGTTCTCTTTTAAAGGACTAAATGATAACAAGTGTAATTAACGTGGAGCAGCCAAGTATGACCATTGCAAATGCTGGTTGCCTCCTGCCATTATCAGCCACCTGCTGGACACCATCTGTTGGTCCGCTACTTTCTCTACCACACCTGTTTATTTTTTTTTAATGATTTATTGCTTGATTTCTTCCATCATCCCCTCCAGGAAATCAGAGGTGTTGGCTTCCTCTCCATGCACTGAATAGTATTTCTGGTCTTTACAGCTGAGGGCACAAACCAAAACAAACTCTTGGGTAGCTCAGTGGGTTAGATATCTAGCTGTGGAGCAAGAAATGGACAGTTCAGTTCCCCACTGTGCCTCTTTCCCAGGGGTTGGATTGGATAATCCATAAAGTCCCTTACAACTGGATGAGGATGACAGCTTCATTTTAAGAAAGACCTACAGATCGCCTTTGCTAATCTTTGAAAGATCAAGGAAGCCAATCAATGAGCAAAACAAAAACAATGTCTCTCTTAGAGGGAGTTTCTCATTAACTAACAAACACAGGGTAAAATTGTGGTTGATAAAATAGTAAATAATTCAGCAATGTAAAATGAGGGCGGAAAAATGGTCCAAACACCATTTCTTGATTTTATGAAGCTGTATTTTCAAGTTACACCTTCACATGCAGTCACCGTTCGTCAGAGCAGAGGTAGCTGAGTTGCTAGGTGATAACATCCCCTCACAAAGAATACATCACAGCAACTTCGGCCAGAGGGTTGGATTAGCAGCACAAACACCTACAGCTGTTGGAACGTTTGATTCAAATCCCCCATCATACTGATTTAGCCTGCATTCATCCTTCTGTGGTACAAAAATTAAGCCCAATGAGCTTTGCTGATGTGGAAGTCTTTGTAAATACGCCTTCTTATCTGCCTTTTTTTTGGTCAGGTGTAAAACATCCAAGGCACTATTTTCTCATGTATCAGTTCTCCTCTTTGTCCTTGCTCAAAGTTTTCTTCCTGTTTTCTTCATTCTGATATAGGGTGGTCACATGCTCTCCATTTCAAGGGTTATCAGATGGGACATTCCTGTATTTGGTGCCAGGCCCTATTTAAAGGGTGGTCCAGTATACAGTGGGAAGGTAAACAGTGTTCCGTGCACTCTGGTGTTTAATCATGCCTGCCACATGACCATGGAAACATCTGCAGAAGCAGACAGAGCTGGTTCTTCAGCTTTGAAACAGAGATAAGCACTGAACCTTAGAGTCAGATACGACTGGCTTTCAAGCAAGGGAAATGTTTGCCTTTAGTAAACAGATGACCCTTGCAAGGAAGAGGGTTTGAACTGTGTGGATCCACTTCTACATTGTTCACCACCCCAACCCTACACCTTACATTTCCCAGTTGATTGCCCTCTATGCAGTGCTATGGTTGCCAGCAGGCAGCCCCAAGAGTCATAGCTGGCCACTGGATGTGCCATTGCTTGGAAAGTGGGGATCTTGTGGCACATCCATGGCAATGACAGCAGACAGAATAGAAGTGCCCACCACCAGCACCAGCAGGATTTAAATGTGGTATGCCAGCTGATGAGGAAATGGAGGCCCACAACGGGAGCTGTTACCTGGGCTAAAGTTGCCCCCAGAATGAGAATTTTGAGTGTTTGATGGGTCAGCATCCCTCCCACCCCACGTTGTTGAAGGGTCAACCTGTACAGTAATACCTCATACAAAGTCCGCTTCGTACAACGTCAAATTCATTCAACATTGCCTAATTTCTTGAAAAAAGTTACCTCATACAAAGTCGCTTGACTTTGTATGAGGCATTGGGTTTTTCCCAGGTTGCATTGTGCCTGGGCAGTATAAAAGGCAGGATACATGCGTGCATTGCTCTTGTGGGTTTTACATAAGGCAAAGAGTGGTTAGGAGTGGTTTTGAGCGCGATTTTTGATTTTTTTGAATTTTTTCGTCATAATTTTTAGAAGCATTCCTAGGTTTTTTGCAGCATTCTTCGGGTTCTTGGACAATCAGGGTTGTTTGACATGTTTTTGTAATGTATTTAGCCTTTAGACAATGATTTCTTAAATTTCTGTCAGTTTCCTATCTGTTTCCTTGACTTTGCCCTGAAGTCTGTGCTATTACAGTACAATGTATCTCTATGAAAATGACGTTGTATGAGGCATTGCAGCAAGGATTTAGACGTTGTATCAGGCATTGTGACTAGGATTTTGCATGCCTCATACAAAGTCCAAAATCGTATAAAGTCCAAACTTGTGGAACCAAGTTTGGACGTTGTATGAGGTATCACTGTATTCCCATTTTAAAAACAACAAATCCTTTAAAAAGGGAGCCTGGACAACTAATCAAACTGTGGGCACAATAATTTCTAAATTTGAATATTTTGCCATTCTAAATTGATCTATGTCTTCTATTGTTGTCTTCTTTGATGATATATCTCATCTCTCTCTCTCTCTCTCTCTGTCTCTCTCTCTCTGTCTCTTTTTTTTTTTGCAATTTCTACCAATAATTCATCATGAAACTCATTACTTAATCCAAACAATTATTCAAGGTTACTAACTTTGCAGATCAGGGGACAGGGCTTTACAGCTCCCTGTCGTTATGTAGTTTCCTTTTAAAAAGTTGCTTGTGTATCCCTGCCATTGTTTGTGAAAGTGTTATGGTTAGATATCAAGCTATGGGTCCATTTACCTTGAGGAGAAAGCTGCAGAAGGATCAGACCACTGGAAAATATAGAATTCTCAGTCCAAACCCTAGACCAGGGGTGCCCAAACTAAGGCCCAGGGGCCAGATCTAGCCCCTGACACCAATTCATCCAGCCCCAAAAGCCCTCATCGATCCCAGAAACGGAAGTAAAAATGCGCCTGTATGGGCACATTTTACTTCTGCTTCCGGGAGCGATGAGGGCTTCGTGGGCCAGATGAATTGGTGTCAGGGCCAGATCTCATCCCCGGGCTATAGTGTCTAGCCCCCTGAACCATGTGACTGGCCCACGGCTCAAAAAGTTTGGGCATCACTGACCTAGACAGTTATTTTGTGAAATACAAAATGTACAAATGGAAGCGCGGCGCCAAAATGGCCGCCGCGCTCTTTGCGGCCCCCCCACCGGACGAAACCATCCGGGTAGTTAGGGGCGTGGCCAGCACCCTAATAAAAGGGCTGGCCACGAGGCAGCCGTGCTGCCATTTTGGCGAACCGACGGAGCGGAGAAGTTTTTCCTCCTTACCTCCGTCGATCGTGTCTTCTTGAGGGAAGCCTTTTCGGGCAGCTTTCTCTTTTCTTTAGACTTCTTAGCTACATTGGCCATGCCCTCGAAGAAGAAGGCAGCCGCGAACATGGCTCGATCGGCGCGGAGGCGTCAGCCGGGTCGGAGGACCGCGACTGCGCCTATTCCGCAGCCACCTCTAGCGGATCCCACCGGGAACGGTGGGATGGGATCGGTAGCTCCTTGGCCTGATGCGCGGAGCATACCCACAGCCCCGGACGGGGCCTCGGCCCTTGGCCCGCAAACGACGACCACGGCCCCTGCCATGGTTTGTCCGGTAGGGCCTTCTTGCCCGGGTGCGCAGTTCCCCATGGGGGGTGCGAGCCACGGAGGGTGGTTGGGTTCCCTGCCCTTGCAGGGCGTTCCTACGATTTCCCAGGGGCTGAGCATGGGCTCTTGGCCTTATCTGGCCCCTGGGGCTCAGGGACCTGGTCAGGTACCCGTATATTTGGGGCTGGTTCCCCAATTGCCCCCTGTCGGGGCCGGGCCCTATGTCGACGTGGAGGCCCTTCTTGCCCGGGTTGCGGCCCTTGAAGCGTCCTTGGCGAGGGCCAACCAAGTAGGGGTACCTCTAGGTTTCCAGGTTCCCCCTTTGGCCGCCGAACAACGGCCGGTGATGGGTCGGGTTGAGCCGCCTGAGGCGTGTGGGCCGTTGGCGGCCACTGCCTCGCAGCTCCCCACCCCACAGGTGCAGCAGTCTGGTGCTGGTCTGGCTCCGTCGATGAGCTCAGCTTCGGTCGTGAGCTCCGACGCCCCCAGCGGGCCGGAACCCCCGGTGGGGGCGGCCCGCGGGGGTGCAGCGGGTGAGTATGCAGTCCAAGTTAATGCACCCACACAACTGACTTCATCGGGGGGGGGGGGGCTGTTCAATGGCCTTGGCCTCGCTCGGGTGGCACGGCGGCCCAATGGCCCCCGGCCCACCCAGCGACTTTGCCCACGACACAGGGCTTGGGGCGGGGTGGTGCCCCCAATGTGCCGGGAAATGTGTTGGGGATCCCCGGGCTGGCTCAGGCTCAATTTACCTTACCCGTAGTTCCCTCAGTGCCGGTGTCGGCTTTGCCAACAGCAGGGTATTCCTTGCCCTTGGGGGACCATTTGCCCCAGTCTACCAAGGAAAAGATTTGGAGGGGCGAGTACGTAGATATCTTCTCACTTCTAAATAGGGAGCCGACCAAGGAGGAGAGGGAAGGGTTGGACGAGAAGGATAAGGAGCAGGCACGTCGTCGTAAGCCGCCACGCACGTGGGCAAATTGGTTGCCAGCGTACCTGATTTACATGGCCGTTTATCTCAGGGCCAGGCCGGATTTGGCTATTCCCATGGTCCAATATCTGGACAATATTTACCGGGCTATGGTTGACTTCCCGGGCCCGTCATGGCTGGCTTACGATGAAGAGTTCTGCATGAGAATTCCGCTGCACCCAGAGATGAGGTAGGATGAGCCCTGCCAGAAGCTGTGGCTTCTGTATATGACCCCCACGCGCCCGGCGCCTGGGGAGAGATACCATTGTGGACATGCGGTCCAACGAGCGGCCCCAGTACAGGTACCCCGCCAAGCGGCGGGGCAGGGGGTTCCAGCCCGCCTGCTGTGCTGGACCTTCTCGTCCAGTGGTTCTTGCAACAGGAAAAATTGCAAGTACAAGCATGAGTGCCCCTCTTGTTCTGGCCCCCATGCTGCCTCCGCCTGTCCCAGGCCAGGAGGATACAGGGGCAGGGGTAGGGGCGGACAAGGGGCAGGCAAGACTGCCATGGAGGGAGCGGGTTCACCAAAAGGCCCCCTCACCAATTAATGTCGACATGCTGGAGCGTTGGCTCGCATCGTACCCGAGGAGAGCAGACGCTGTGTACCTCCTTCAGGGTTTTCAACTGGGTTTTCGTATTCCTTTTACGGGGGATAGGTCACCGCAGGATGCACCTAACCTTTTGTCACTTAGGGGAAGGGAGGAGGTGGCTGCCGCCAGCATTAATAAGGAGATTGCTGCGGGCAGGGTCGCCGGCCCTTTCCCCGCACCCCCGTTCCCCAACCTTAAAGTGTCCCCGCTAGGACTAGTGCCCAAGAAGTCCCGGGGCGAGTTTCGCCTGATTCACCATTTGTCCTACCCAGCCGGCAACTCGGTCAATGATGCTATCCCTGATGACCTTTGTTCTGTCAGGTATACATCCTTTGACCAGGCATTGCGCATGGTGCGCTCATGTGGCCCGGGTGCAATGTTGGCTAAGTGTGACATTAAGTCGGCGTTTCGCCTCTTACCCGTGCACCCGGGTGACTTCGAGTTGCTGGGTTTCAAATTCCGGGGTGACTATTATTTTGACAAGGCCATGCCATTCGGCTGTTCCATATCCTGCTCGGCTTTCGAGCGTTTCAGTACCTTCCTGCAGTGGGCATTTGTCCGTAGGTCAGGGTCTCGGTCTGTAGCCCATTACCTGGATGACTTTTTATTCGGGGGTGAACGGGGCTGGGACACGTGTACACGTCTCCTCAATACATTTCAGACGCTAATGGAGGAACTCGGTGTCCCTTTAGCGCCCGAAAAGACCGAAGGCCCGTCTGATAAGTTAATATTCCTGGGGGTGGAAATTGACACGGTAGCGCAGGCTTCTAGGTTGCCCGCAGACAAGGTGGCACGGATAGTTGCCCTTATATCGGACTTGCTGGCTAAGCGCAAGGCATCCCTTCGGGAATTGCAGGTGCTACATGGCCACCTCAATTTCGCTTGCAGGGTGGTTGCACCTGGCAGGGCCTTTGCTCGGCGCTTGTGCGACGCCATGGCAGGCTTATCCAGGCCCCATCATAGGGTGAGACTGACACGGGGCATCAGAGCAGATCTGCACGTATGGCTCCAGTTCTTGAGAAAGTTCAATGGGGTCTTATTTTGGAGGTCTGACCTCCTGGCTTCGCCCCACTTTCAAATTCAGTCTGATGCCTCGGGATCCCTGGGTTATGGGATGTACTTCAATGGGAAGTGGGCATATGGTGGATGGCCACCAGCCTGGTCAGGCACGGGTCGCCTGAGGGATCTCACATATTTGGAATTTTTTCCCATACTAGGGGCCTTGATGCTATGGGGTGAGGAGTGGGCCAACTCTGTGGTGCATTTCTGGTGTGACAATGCGGCTGTTGTCCACATTGTCAACTCACAGACCTCTAAATCTCCCAGGGTCATGGATCTTGTGTGCCAGTTTGTTTTGCGCAGCCTGCGCCTCAATGTACTGTTAAGAGCCAGGCATGTCCCGGGGGTGAATAATGATATTGCTGACGCTTTGTCCCGCCTGCAGATCTCCCGGTTCCGTGCCTTGGCTCCGGATGCGGAGGAATTTCCCTCGCCACTACCGCAGGAGATATGGACCATTGGCAAGGAGAGGTGAACCGGGCGATAGGCATGTCACTGGCGCCACGCACGCGTAAGGCGTATCACCACGCGTTGGTTTCATTTCGGACTTTTTGTTCCCAATATTGCTTGCCAGATACCTGGCCGATCCCAGTGGCCCACATCCTCCATTTTATGGTTTACCTGCACGCCCAGGGCCTGGCACCACGCACCATAGCATCTAGGCTATCAGCGCTGGCCTTTATGGCCAAGGTGGGAGGTCATGCGGACAGCACCGCTGATTTCCGTGTGAGACATGTTTTGGAGGGGTGGGTGCGGGAACGTGGGCGTTGCCTGGACGACCGTCACCCAATTTCCCCTGGGGTACTTACCCAACTGGCACGAGGCTGGCATGACCTATGTTTCGATAGGTATGAGGCAGCCCTGTTTCGTGCGGCTACAACGGTGGCCTTTTTTGGAGCGCTCCGCATCAGTGACCTTGTGATGCTGTCTAAGGCGGATGCAAGTCGTAGGGCACTGGAACTCGAAGATGTCTATGTTTGCAATGATTGGGCTCAGTTGAGGATACGCTCCTCTAAAACAGATCAGCATGGCGTAGGCAGTGGAATAAGACTGCTACGATGTTCATTGGCAGACATCTGTCCGGTTGGTGCCCTACAGGAGTTCCTTGCACTGCGTGGCACGCACCATGGCCCATTTTCTGTCACCAAGATGGGTCTCCCCTCACTAAATTTCAGTTTTGGAAGGTGACAGGGAAGGCACTGGCCAGAGTTGGCCTCCCTGGGGCCCGTTACGGCACCCATTCATTTAGAATTGGGGCGGCCTCTACTGCGGCTGCTTATGGGTACTCCGGGGCTGACATACGCAGCATGGGGAGGTGGGACTCACACCGTTTCCAGTTTTATGTTCGCCCACTCCCACCGTGAGTACCTTCTGAGTCACCATGTATCTTTCCTTCCCTGTTTTTTCCCTTGACAGACCCTGGGTGTCGTATCACACCGGTGACAGTATGGCTGGCGGGCCACAGCTACGTGCACAGGGCAGCGCGTTACGCTGCGGCGACAGATTGGGGACCCCGACTGGGACTGGGTGCATACGCACATTTCACATGGCACGGTAGGCCCGGTATGTTGTGGCGGGAGCTTTTGCCATTCCTCTTTTCATCGAGGATTGCCGACCCGCCCGACATTCTGATCATACACCTTGGGGGTAATGACTTGGGTCAGGTCACTGGCTTATCGCTGAAGCATGCGATTTGGCGGACCTTGCCTACTTACATTACGTATGGCCCGCCACAACCCTTGTTTGGTCAGATATGGTCCCACGGCACGCTTATCGGGGAGGCTTCGACCTCCAGGCCCTGGACTGCGCTCGGCGCATGGTAAACAGGGCGGTGGCCCGATTCCTTTCGACCAAGGGCTGGGGGCGGGTCAGTCATCATCCCGCCATTAGTTTGCAAAATTTTGAGCTTTATTCTGGGGATGGGGTCCATCTGTCGCGAGGAGGTATGGACCTCCTGCTGGGTGATTGGCGAGCAGGCCTGTCGACCGAGCTGACGGTCTTGGGGGGGGGCGTCGAGCCTTTATTGAAGCCTCTCCGGGTGGCGGGTAGCACTGGTAAGGTAAACATTTATGACCCACAGGTATCCGGCAGGTTCGCAATTGACTGGACAACACTAGATAGGCATAAGTTGTTTAAACGTTGTCCGGTCAACGACGAACCAGGCAAGGGGGTGATGGTTACCACTAGACAGCTGGAATCACCCCCTGATTTTACGGATACACGTCAGAGGGTGGGGTCATTAGTTAGATATTGACTACGGTCAACAATTTTTTTGTTGTCAACAAACAAATTGATACAAATAGATACATTGTAACAATTGCCGTTGGCAATTTTGGGTGGTACCTTACCAGTGTTACTTCGGCCTGCTTGCCTTAAGAATTATGATTGGTCGTTTTACCAATAGAAATTTATAATTCGGACTAGGGCTTGAATCAATAAATGTGGCCCATGCCGTTATCCACTTTCATTTGTGTCTGAGTCCATCATTGGGGGGGTGCGCCTGCAAAGGAACTGGTAAAAGAAGTCAGGACAGCCAGCACGCAGTTGGAAGGAACCTTTCGCAGTGTAGCAGTTGAGAAGTCTGTTTCATTATGGCAGCTTCATAGTAGTTGGAGATCTGTGAGGAATTATTTGGAGTTTGTTTTGATTAGAATTGATCTAATTGGTTCTTTGCAGAACTGAATGCTAACTCAAATGTAATCTATAGCAGTCACTACATGTCTGTTGTGTCCTAATGGTTTGATCCTCCACATGGATAACAATGTATCTGAACCAATGTAACCTTGCCTATGGGCAACAATGTAACCTTCAGCTGTATCACATAAACCCTGTAATAGGACGCGAGCTAATGACCACCAGCTGGCAGCAGCGAGCGTCCAAGCTCTCTTGGTCCAAACTCATCAAAGGCAACAGCGCGGGAAGTTTTCCCGCCACCACCTACACCTGGACAAGAAGGGCGTGACCAGCAATGACGTCACGCAGACAGTAGCCAATGGGCTATCATGGAACCACGTTCAAATGTGTTACTACCGTATATAAAGAGCTATTTGATCCGCCATTACCTCATGTTCCCTCTGACCACCATGCAATAAACCTGAGTTAACCCAGCCCGAGGCTGTGTCCTGTGTCTTGGTTTTCATACACCAAATTGGCGACGAAGGTGGGATAATGGATCCCCAAGGAGCAGCCAGGGCACCGAGCGGGTTCAACATCACCAAACCGCAAGACTGGGAGCTTTTTGAGATGGACTTCCAGGCGGCGCTGGTGGAACTCAAAGTCAAAGAAGACGATGAGGAGAGGAAGAGGGCCATCCTCACCAGAATGCTTGGGATAGAAACCAAGCGAACGCTGGTGGGCATCATTGCACCGAAGAAGGTGAGCGAATTCAAAGCAGACGACATCATGAAGCTGCTGCGTGAGCGGTTCCGTCCCTCGAGGGCAATGTTTCCCGCTCGGAGCGCGTTTTGGAGGCGAGTCCAAGCGCCGGACGAGTCGGTTGAGGCATTCGTAACAGCCATGAGGATAGCCGCCGGCCCTTGCAGATGGGACGACCTAGAGACAGCCCTCAGGGACGGAGTGCTGTGTGGCCTGAAGGACAAGGAGGTGCAGCGCAGCTTGATGAACAAGGAGCCACCACCCACGCTGGCGGAGGTTGTAGAGGCCGCGGAAGCCGCGGAGTCCACGAATGCTGGAGTGGACGAAATGCACCAGTGGCGTGAGTGGCGTCCTA
The DNA here is from genome assembly GCA_035047345.1 of Bradypodion ventrale. NCBI lineage: Eukaryota > Metazoa > Chordata > Lepidosauria > Squamata > Chamaeleonidae > Bradypodion > Bradypodion ventrale. Next base: position 17,277,871 of record JAWDJE010000003.1, on the reverse strand, counting down.
GAGCCGGCAAAGCGGAGAATTCGGTGCACGGAAAGTCCGGACAGTCGGTGCACGCAACCCGAAGGGCCTCAAAGTCGTCTACGGAAGGCAGCGACGGCGAGGAGGTCCAAAGGGTCCGAAAAGGGGGGTGCCGTTGCGATGGTTGCGGAGCGGCCCATGAGCGCACAAGGTGCCCATTCAGGAAAGCCGAGTGTTACACCTGCGGCCGTCGGGGGCACATCGCCAAGGCGTGCAGAAAACGGAAGGAGAGCCGGAGGCAGTCACAAGACCGCTCAACCAGACCGGACCGTCCAGCAAGGTCCAAAGATGGCGCCCAGACCACGAGGAAGCAGGACGGCGTGGGCCGCATCTCGGACGACAGCGAGGACGACGCTCCGGTGTTCAGCGTGTCCGCGGAACAGTCCCATTACGTCGTTGAGGTACTAGTACAAGGGGCCCCTATCAGGATGGAAATTGACTCGGGGTCCTCCTATTCTATAATTTCCCAGAAAGAGTTCTTGAAAATCGACCCCCACGTGCGACCCAAACTTAAAACGTTGAGGTCCACGCTACGAGATGTACAGGGGAACAGCATTCCGGTGTTGGGGGTCGGGAAATTTCGGGTCAGTTTTAAGAGACATTCTGCGGAGCTGCCCCTAGTTGTCCTTAAGGGGGGTAGTTGTAGCCTCCTAGGGACGCAGTGGTTTCAGCCCTTAGGTTTGTTCATAGGGGGAGTGCATACCGTGGGGGTGGATCCAATACAAGCGGTGTGCGACGCGCATCCCGCCGTTTTTAAAAAGGACTTGGAAAGTTCAAGGGACCCCCTGTAGCCTTCGACCTAGACCCGGAGGTCCGCCCGATAAGACTCAAACCGCGCAGGGTGCCGTTCGCACTAAAGGACAAAATAGAGGCGGAACTGGACAAACTGGTGGGCCAGGGGATTCTTATTCCTGTTGATTCCGCGGAGTGGGAAACTCCAATTGTAACCGCTCTGAAGGCTAACGGGGAGGTGCGCATTTGCGCTGATTATAAGTGTACAATTAACAAGGCGATCCGCCCTAATGCATACCCGGTGCCGGTGGTCAGCCACCTGCTGGCCAGGCTGAACGGGGGAAAGTGTTTCGCTAAACTCGATTTGGCTCAAGCTTATCAGCAACTCCCTGTAACTCCCGCCACGGCCGCGGCACAAACGATAGTCACACATAAAGGAGCGTTCCAGGTGTCGCGTTTACAGTTCAGCGTGAACTCGGCACCCGGCCTTTTTCAGTCGCTTGTGGAACGCCTCCTGAAGGGGCTGGAGGGGGTGTTGCCTTATTTTGATGACGTGTTGATAACAGGGGGGAGTGTGGTTTCGAGACTTCGTCTCATCCTAGGGGGGAGGGATGTTGTGTCCTAATGGTTTGATCCTCCACATGGATAACAATGTATCTGAACCAATGTAACCTTGCCTATGGGCAACAATGTAACCTTCAGCTGTATCACATAAACCCTGTAATAGGACGCGAGCTAATGACCACCAGCTGGCAGCAGCGAGCGTCCAAGCTCTCTTGGTCCAAACTCATCAAAGGCAACAGCGCGGGAAGTTTTCCCGCCACCACCTACACCTGGACAAGAAGGGCGTGACCAGCAATGACGTCACACAGACAGTAGCCAATGGGCTATCATGGAACCACGTTCAAATGTGTTACTACCGTATATAAAGAGCTATTTGATCCGCCATTACCTCATGTTCCCTCTGACCACCATGCAATAAACCTGAGTTAACCCAGCCCGAGGCTGTGTCCTGTGTCTTGGTTTTCATACACCAAAATGTCCATGATTGCTTTACAATTCGTAACGGATCGACGTGATTCTCATAACTTTATAAATAAAAATAAACACGAAAATGTGCATATTTCTCCACTTTTTGCAATGGGAGGAAAATGTATAATTTAAAAAATAATACACAATTGATGCATGAAAGTATGCCTGAATTGTTGTGGGAGAAAATACATGTGAGGAACCAGATACCAGTATGAGTCAGTACTAGCTTCATTTTGAAAAGAATCTGAACACACTTGGGTTTTATGTATTTTTATATTTCAATAAATAATTCATCAGTACCTGAATTTTATTTGCCTAGTGTTTTGAAGGGTAGCTTATGTTTTCCTTTACAATAATAGGGAGACTGTTATTATCAAGAAATCATATATTGAAGAAACCTTTAGAGACTTCCAAACAAGGTAGGGTGATCTTGTGACAGATTAGCTGAAGTCCTGTTGTGCAATTACACAGGCAGAGTAACTTTTGGAAGCAAATTGTCATAAGTTAAGAAACCTCCATAAATGTCTTTTGCACACTGAGCCATTTGACATGGCATGCAACAAACAATACCTACAGAGGTTTCTTTATGTCAGTTCAGATAAGAACATAAGAACATAAGAACAGCCTTGCTGTAACAGGCCACAGCCCATCCAGTCCAGCATTCTGTCTCACACAGTGGCTCACCATTTCCTTCAGGGTATTCCCAAGGAGATGCCTTCACCTGCTTAGGATTCCCTGGAAATGGCATTGAGAGATATCCTGCCTATCTCTCCAACCCGAAGGTTGTCCTTAGGTAGCCATAATTATAGCCATTGATAGCCTTGTCCTCCATGAACTTGTCTAATCCTTTCTTAAAGCTGTGAAGACTGACAGCTGTCACCACTTCTTCTGGCAGGGAGTTCCATAGACCAGTAATCCTCTGGGTGAAAAAGTACTTTCTCTTATTTGTTTGAGAACTAGTACCCAAAAGTTTCATGGAGTGTCCCCTAGTTCTAGTGTTGTGCGATAGGGAAAACAGTTTTTCCTTATCTACCTTGTCCACACCGTGCATGATTTTATAAACTTCAATCAGGTCACCTCTTAGACGCCGTCGTTCAAGAGTGAAAAGGCCCAACCGTTGCAGCCTCAGATGGTAAGGAAGGTGTTCCAGTCCCCTAATCATTCTGGTTGCCCTCCTCTGTACTTTCTCCAACTCCATAATATCCTTCTGGAGGTATGGCGACCAGAACTGTACACAGTTATCTAACAGTTATGTCATTTGCACAACTGAGCAACATGATTTGAGCGATTGGTTGTGCACCAAGAAATGGTGGCATACCAATGTCCCTTACCAAGGTCTTTGACTCTTTCTCTGACCTGAGGTGTGGCAAATCTCACCTTTTTGTGCAACCTTTTGCTTTAGTTTCTCTCTACATCCCCGAAGCCATTTCATCCAGGGGCCCACTGCCTCCACCACACCCGGAAGTGCCATGTGATAGAGCAAAATGGCCATTTGGCCCCCAAAGCTGTCCGAGGGAGCATGACCCAGCCCCTGGCTTTAAAAGATTGAGAACTCCAGCTCCACATCATCAGTTGTCAAAGACAAAGGTAGACCAACTGTAACATCACACAGTGTCACCAAAAAATTCAGAAACCCCACTAAGCTTGAAGGTGTGTGTTGTTCAAGGATGAAAAAGTCCTATGAAATATCATATTAATATTATATTGGTCATCAGGAGATAAACATGGGTTCCATTCTGGAAAAATCCACAGTGATTTTCCTTTGTGCATCTCTTAAGACAATAAAGATCTATCTATCTATCTATCTATCTATCTATCTATCTATCTATCTATCTATCTATCTATCTATCTATCTATCTATCTAAGTGACTGTTATATGTTCTAGCTAACATACAGCAGATCCAAATCGTGTTGTGTTATGGCAACACTTATGTTGCAAATTCATTGGTCAGTATCCTACTACTAGTCTCAGCTAAAGTGCAGTCTCATCAAATCTATTGCTCAGTAGTACGTCAACACTTACATAAATTCACCTGAGTTGACCAGTCTATTTTAACCAGAACTACCAATAGGATGGAAGTTTTTAAAAAACTGTTTTGGGACCTGTTGTGTATGTAACTTAAATAGTGCTTTAAACAGTTTGTAATTATTATTTTGTCTTCTTAATGGTACTCAGCTATTGCGGGACTTGCATTCCCGCCCTTTCTAATGAGACGTGCGAAATCTCCCCAGTCTCCAGTCACCTCATGATCACCCCACCACTCTCCCAACCAATCCTGTTGTTTCCCGCCTGAATGTATCCATTGTATATTGTATATAAAGCACTGCTGCACCATTACTATTCATGTTCGGTTTGCTTACAATAAAGTTGTGTTTGGCCCTGTTATGCTGGCTGCTTCTCTTCAATTCCCGAACATCAAAGGACCTGAATAGGTACATGAAAGCATACTAACTTTATTAATGTTATAGAAAGCTTATATAAAGCATTGGTGTGTTGGCAGAATGCATATGACAGGAGAACCTGGCCCCTTCATGGTAGTGGGCCAGGTTACCTAAGAGACCGCATCGCACTAAGGCAGTCCACCCGTCCTACCAGGGAGGACCGGAGAGGGTCCCTCAGTGTTTCATCAGCTAGAGGGACTCACCTCTCTAGCACAAGGAGAAGGGCCTTCTCTGTGTCTGCCCCAACTCTTTGGAACCTCCTGCCAGCAGACTTAAGGCTTCAGTCAGAATTGCTGCCCTTTTAGAAAGGGTTAAAAACCTGGCTGGCAGGGCAAGTGTGGGGACGACAATGGGGTATTGACTCCTGCACGTTGGCTCAGTTGATGTCACATGTCCTTCCAATGATTGTGGGAAGGGGTGGGTCTTTTTAGACATGGGGTGGTTTTATAAAGAGTTTTTATTGTAGTTTATGGGGTTTTATATTGTAATGTTTTTATATGTTGTACGCCGCCCTGAGTTGCCCTGGAGCAAGAGGGCGGGATATAAATCTAAATAAATAAATAATAAATAAACAAATAATAAACTCCAGTCTGGACCAAGAGTGAATAACGAATGTCTTTCATTTTCTCTATGACTTTCAGAGTCATGGATAATAATCACACTTTGCATTTAATGTAACTCATTGGTTCTAGTTTATGAGCAAGAAACTGCAGCCTGTGCATTTCTAAAATGGGTTCTAAAAGCTCTTACAACATCATTTAAATATGTCCTGATTGGTTGTTTTAAATATGCAAGGAGAAACAAACAAAACCATTTTTCAGAAGGAGTTTAATGCATAGGACAGAGAACAAGTTGCACCTTTCCCTACCCTACTGAAGACAAACTTGGCTGGTTTTATGCATATATTAGCAATTTATTGGCTGGACTACTGCAGTGAACTCTGATAGCAAGAACTTCTGATTGACTGAGTTGAAGCTGAAGGTTGGGCAAAATATAAGAACCTTCCTAGGCTCTCATAATAGGATTCATTTGGACGTGGGAGGAAAGGAAGCAAGTTAACCCCTCTCTTTCCATCCATTGCCCTCTTCAAGAACCACCATAAATAATTTAAAACAAGAGCCTCTGATATGAATGGAATCTTTCCACATGCTCTAGAACAGGGATTCTTGACTGAGGGACCCCAGATGTTCTTGGACTTTACAATTCAATTCAAAGAACACCTAAGGCCCAAGGTTGAATAAACCAGTAAAATCAGGGATTCCGATCCTGTGGGGAGACTGCATAAATCAGGAGTTCCCAACCTATCCAAGCCAGGGCTGGGTCACACTCTCTCAGTCAGCTTTGAGGGCTGGATGGCCATTTTTCCCTGCCTGCATGATGGGGGGTGGGGGTCATTTTGTCAAAACAGCTTCAAAGGAGTGGCCATTTTGTTTCTTGAATGCCCTTAGAGGGGTCAGGGCCACATGAAATGGTGCCACGGGTCTTAGGTTGGGAACCCCTGGCATAAATACTGTCTCTTTCTGACTGCCACCTTCAATGTCAAGAAAACAAGAATAGAGGAGGGGCTTAGTTAACCTGCACACTTTCCTCATACAGTAATACCTCATACAATGTCCATTTCATACAACATCGAATTCATACAACATCGCCTAATTTCTTGAAAAAAGTTACCTCACACAGTCGCTTGACTTTGTATGAGGCATTCAGTTTGTCCCAGGTTGCATTGTGCCTGGGCAGTATAAAAGACAGGGCACATGCGTGCATTGCTCTTGTGGGTTTTGCACAAGGCAAAGAGTGTTTAGGAGTGGTTTTGAGCGTGATTTTGGATTTTTTTGAATTTTTCATCAGAATTTTTAGAAGCATTCCTGGGATTTTTGCAGCATTCTTCAGGTTCTTGGACAATCAGGGTTGTTTGACATGTTTTTGTAATGTATTTAGCATTTAGACAATATTTTCTTAAAGTTCTGTCAGTTTGCTGTCTGTTTCCTTGACTTTGCCCTGAAGTCTGTGCTGTTACAGTACAATGTATCTCTATGGAAATGACATTGTATGAGGCATCACGTCAAGGATTTTGCATGCTTCATACAAAGTCCAAATCCATATAAAGTCCAAACTTGCGGAACCAAGTTTGGATGTTGTATGAGGTATTACTGTACATTCAATTCCATCCTCTCTTGAAGGCCTGAAAAGGACTATCATTCCCTGTAATGAATAGACACACAGACAGAGCTAGAAATTTTGGCATGTGAGCATTTACTGCCATCGGGCAATCGGGCTTTGTCCAACCCCACCCTCACCTGTGACGCCCTGGGGTGCTAATAGCAATGTATGGGATTTCACCCCAACCCCCCAATAGGCACCCCACAACTACCTGTCCAGCGCCTTCCCATGGTGCCCTGCACACCCCTGCTTTTGACCAACATGTATAGAAGTTAGAGAAGACTTAGTTGTATACCATACTCTAGTCTATAGGTAAAACAACTCCATCCCACATTTGTATTCAGAGCTGTTCATCAACTCCATACCACCAGATGAACATTGCCTGGACTGGTACTGAATAGCAAACTATTTGGTAAAGGTTTGTTTTGCTTGAAAGCAACTCTAGGGACAGTGCCAAAGAGCCAGCACAGCACTGTCTGTGTCTGCATGACTATGTGCCGAAGAACACAGAATGTTGCTACCTTCCCCACTGAAACAGTACCTATTTATCTATTGACAATTTCTTGCTTTCAAAGTTCTAGGTTGGCAGGAGCTGGGACAGACAATGGGAGCTCAGTCTGTGATGCAGCACTCAGATCTTGAACTACCGACATACCACCACCCTTCCAGTCGTCAAGCTAAGTGTGTTAACCACTTAGCCACCACAGCCCTAGCAAACATTTAAGAACAACAATTACAGTACCCAACAAAAGCAAATTATCTGGCATTATCTACAGTTAAGAAATTAAAGGCCTAACTTGCCTGTGATCATGTCACCTTTAGGATTTTTAATAAGTGGCAACCTGTGACCACAACTCAACATCATAGATCCTGCATTAGCAGATTCTGAAGGTGAGGGAAAGAGAGTGGATCTTTGTAATTGTAGCACATTTTCAGAAGAATGTCCTGGCACCATCAATAGTTCATATCAGCATTTGTGGTAAAGAGATTTATTTCATGGATGGCATAAGATTTGCCACTAACATTTAACAGATCTTACTGTCACTTTGTTTAATAGAGGATATGCTTTACTTTTAACACGTTTTAGCTGCGCATAAAACTGCATGGTATTGTAGACGCAATGGGCACAGAGCTGGGTGGGTTGAGGAGGATGGTGGAGGATAAGGGTGCCTGGTGTGCAGTGGTCCATGTGATTGCAAAAGGTCGGAATCGACTGTGCGACTCAACAACAACAACACTGCATGCTGTCTCTCCTATAAAGTTTTATGATTTTATTGTTTGGAGGACTGCAGTTGTAATAACAGATCATTTTCTTTCTTTTTTCACCAGTGTGTGTCAAATAGCTATGCGGAATCTCATGCAGGCCTTTTAGCATAGATGTCTGCATACAACTCTTTCACATGATTGTCCGACCTTGTCTGTGTTTGTGTGTGTTTCTGTCTATCTGTGCGTGTCTCCCTCTCTGTGTATTAAGCTGAATGGTGATGCTTATAGCTAAAGAACAAATGAGGGTAATCTGACAAGTTACAACAACCCTCCCATGCTTAAGAATCCAAGCACTATTAAACTAACATCATGTATAATTAGATATTGATTGTTTCCAGCAACAAACCTGGCCCATAAATTGCAATAGCAAGCCCAGTTTCATGAGTTCACTGACTGATATAGCTCAGATAAAGTATATCCATTATATTACCTTCTCAGGGTTTTCCTTCTAGACATGCAGTGGTAAACAGATACTTCATAGAATGAATGGGAAGAGTCCTTTTAGGTCATCCAGTCCAACCCCCTGCTCAATGCAGGAATCCAAAGCAAAGCAGATCTGACAGATAGTTGCCCAATTCTCCCTTGAATGTTTCCAGTGTTGGAGCGCTCACCACTTTTGAGGTAGTGGTCCCACTGTCATATTGCTCTAACCCAGGGGTGTTTTACTTCTGCTCCCAGGAGTGACGAGGGCTTTGTGAGCCAGATGAATTGGCATTGGGGGCCGTATCTGGCTCCCAGGCCACAGTGACCAGCCACATGACCGGCCAACGGCTTGAAAGGTTTCGGCACCCCTGCTCTAACCATTAAGGGATGCAGAAAGCTTGGTGCTGAAGGCTTGGATAGGTGATAGAAACAAGGACAGGTCAGGGAGAGGGGAAGCACAGGAAAGGGTTTTGGAGCAAAATAATTTGGGGACAAGTATTGAGTGGTGAGAAAAGATGAGAACGACAACCACTCTTCTCTTCGAATGCAATACGTCCTTATTCCATTGACACCCTCAAAGTTTCTTGCTTTCTGATTGGCTCCTCTACTTTCTTCCTTAGTTGCTAACCATGGTAGGACCACAACCTGTTGAGGAACAGTTCTCTATTATTTTCAGGGATTGACATAAACTCAGGCACTTCATCTCTGTATGCAAAACATTCCAGGCTCCTGAGGTAGCAATTTTCCAGGGGTATTATGCTATATATCCATTTCCACACTAGCCCATTGCTTTGGCCTCGATGAAGCTGTGCCAGCACCATGAAGTTCTCAGCTTCCCATTTTCCAGGCAGCTACCATTTTCCTGCCCTATATGGAAGCCAGACTGAGCATCTTTCGTGTTCAGGGAATGAAGAAGCAGACGAGTGAAGTAGTGAAATCCAGCTCTTTATTAGTGGAGTTTGAACACAGTTTGGATGGGGCAAAACTTGGACTTATATACACTATAAACAGTAACAGTAACAATGATACAACAAGCCCATTGGCTAACAGAATGTGTACATTTTTTGATCCACTTATTTGCATAAGAATAGATACATGAGAAAAGATACATTCCGCTCCTATCAGAAAACACAGTTAACATACATAACATTCTTCCCCCCTAGGTAAAAACAAAATCCTTTAACCAGGATGGCGGTCTAGTTTGCCTTCTGGGTCGGATGCTTGGCTGAGCTGGCTCAGGGGCTCGTAGGATGGGCGACCCAATTGGAGTGAGGAATTGACTAGAGGAGGAGGATTGTAAACCTAAATTAAAGCCTTGATTGTCAGATGGAGGAGCAGGGGATCGCTCAAAACAAAAATCTAATTCTGTGGATGAATAAGGCAATTCAGGGTCCCTCCTGTGTATAATAAGAGTGGAGGACGACTCCAAACAAAATTGGTCATCATCAATAAAGGAATCCAGAGTGCTAGGCTGGGACAGTGTAGGGGTACACCTGGCCAGAATAGGGGAGTATTCCACAAATTCCCATTGACATCGGTTCCTAGAAGACACTTCTGGGTCAATGTTGGCAGGCTGCTGACTATTACCTCTGCCCCCTGGGTTTAAATGGGTGGGGGCTAACCCTAGCGTTGAGTGTCTGTATTCGTCTTGTGGGTCCAGTACTCTGGGTCTCAATTGATCCACGTGCCTCCTCCAGATCAGACCAGTGGCTGTTTCGATTCTGTAAGAAACAGGACCAGTTTGATCGAGCACAAACCCAGGCACCCATGTAGGGCCACCAGCTGCATAATTGTGGCAATGTACTGGGTCTCCGGACGAGAAACCCTTCTGGTGTTGGATTGCTATATTTGTGCCTTTGTCCTCGACCCTAGAGGGATCAAATCTGTCCAGCAAGGATGAAGGTTTCCTTCGCTGGAGCAATTCAGCAGGGGACAGCCCTGAGGCAAGGGGTGTGTGTGAGCCTATATGTGAAAAGAAACTGGCATAACTGGAGCTCCAAATCCCCTTCACCCATATGCCAAAGTGCATCTTTAGTTGTGCGCACCTGCCGCTCTACCTGGCCATTGGTGGCTGAGTGGAATGGGGCGGCAGTGATATTGGAATTCTGCAGATGTGAACGTGGACGCGTTGTCAGACACCAGCACATCTGGAAGTCCAAATGCTGCAAACAGCCTTCTTAGATGCATTATCGTGGTGGCTGAAGTGGTATTAGGCACCCTAACCACTTCCAGCCACTTAGAGAATGAATCCACAACCAACAAAACTAAGGCACCACTAAATAGACCTGCAAAATCTATGTGCAACCTGGACCACGGGCCCTGGGTAGAATCCCATTCCCGAGAGGGAAGGTGGGATTGCTCTGGGCAAGAGGATTAACAACTGGCACAAGTGCCGACCATTTGTTATATGTCTTGGTCCAGTTGAGGCCACCAAAAGTAGCTACGGGCAAGGGCTTTGGAACGGACAATTCCTGGGTGACTTGTGTGAAGTAGATGTAAAACCTTTTTCCTGAGAGTGACAGGAATGACCACCCACTGTCCCCATAGAAGGCAACCTCATTCCACTGACAGTTCCAAATGCTTGCGGTGGAATGTTCTGAATTCCTCGGCTAGAGGAGAGACAGGCCAGCCTTTTTGTACCCAGGACATTACTTTAGTCAATGTTACATCCTTGGCCGTAGCCTTGGCTATATCTGAGGGGATGACTGGGGGCGAGTCGAAAGCCTCAATCATAAGCACCTGGTGGTCGCTTTTGATCTTGCAATCTGCTTCCCCGACCCCTGGCAGTGGAGAATGTGACAAGGTATCAGCATGGCTGATGTTCTTGCCGGGCCAGTGCACAAAAGTAAAATCGTATGCATTTAGGAAAATTGCCCAACGCAACATCCTTGGGGACAGAATTTGAGGCGTGGGCTTCCCATTCACAAAGATTCCAAGGAGGGGCTTGTGGTCAGTTACGATGGTAAAAGGTCTTCCGTAAAGGTAATCGTGGAATTTCTTAGTGCCAGCCACGATTGCCAATGCCTCCCTGTCTTTCTGAGCGTAATTTTTCTCAGGCTTTGAGAGTGAACAGGAATAAAATGCTACGGGGGCTTCCCTCCCGTCATTTAGTACATGGCATAACACAGCTCCCACCCACACAGGGGATGCATCACACACAAGTACAACTTCCTTGTTAGGATCAAAATGAGTTAATACAGCATCCGAAGATAGCAGCCTTTTAAGTTCTAGGATCGCTTTCTCCTGGCAATGGCCCCAGTGCCAAACAGTATCTTTCTTAAGAAGCCAATGTAATGGTTCAGCAACTGAGGCTTTGCAATGGAGAAAAGCATGATAGAAGTTTAACAATCCTAGAAATGATTGCAATTCGGCTTTACATTTTGGCCGCTACCTTGAAGTCAGAGGGCATGATACCTTTTTGAACACCTCAGGATGTGCAGCACAAACGTCCCAGATTGGGTCAGCGTCTATTGCGTGAATGCCAGAAAGCCGGATTCCCAGGGGCCTGAAGCATTGGGTCCCAATAAGACAGTTAGTGCCCTGCTTAACTACAACCAATGGCAAGGAGGTGCGAATGTTTTTGAATTTGACCAAGAAATTTCCCACCCCCAGGACCGGAATCTGGCAACCTTGCACATCCCGGAGGGAAGTTTTTAAAAATTTGAGCTTGGGCCGAGAGGCAGGGGGAATTTTCAAAAACTCCCACTGTGGGATAATGGAAAAGGTAGTACCTGAATCCACTTCCATCTTGAAGGAGACATCTGCAGGCTCAGGTCTGCGAAGAAACGCTCACTGACGATGCCCACTTGGTATGGCTCAGGCTTGGGTGACACTTTGGCGATGGATGTTTTGTGGTGATGACTCTTTGTGGACTCAGGTGCTGGAGTTCTTTGCTTTTGCTGTCGGCATACTTTAGCAATGTGCCCTCGTTGCCTGCAGTTGTGTCATTCTGTGGTGCGGAAGGGGCACTTCCTGCGGTCATGCTGGGCTCCGCAGCCATCACACTTGCAAAGGAATTTCTTCTCCCAATCGTCATCGTGCTTTTGTCAGACCGCTTGGACTTCTCCCTCTGCTTCGCTGGACTCCGATGAAGTGGTGGAACCAGGCGATGCTGAGGAAGATGAAGATGAATTTTGCTGAGCTTGCACAGATGAGTCGGAGGTACTGGTGGTGGAGTGGCAATGCCAGAAAAACTTGATGCTGGACCGTGCGGCCTCAGACGCTACCGCCTCTTCTAGGACAGCCTTGAAAGTTAGCATCTTCCTGATCCTGAGGCAACATTGAGCATCTTCATCCCTCATGCCGGTCAGCAGATGGTCCTGGAGTGCTTCTTCGATGTTGTCCCACTTGCACAGGGTGGCAGCAATGCACAGAGTGGTGGCCTAGTCTGCAATGGACTCCCCAGGTCACTGCTCCCTTCTGTGGAAGGCCACCCTTGCCAGGAAGATCAAGATCTCTGGCTGCAGGTGTTTCCTCAGTGTGGACATGATTTCTGCGAGCGGCACCACATCCACATCCCTTGGGAGAACGAGGTGGGTTGCCAGCTCAATCCTCTCAGAACCGCATTGAGCGAGGAAACAGGAGCGCTTCTGGTCTTCGTCGGTGATCTTCTGCGAGGCCATTGCGTGGTGGAATCAGCATTCGTATGGATTTCTCTGGATGCGCTGGGTCAAATGGGCCAATGTTGCTGCCATGTGGGGATGCCATCCCACTTTCGTCGCCAGTTTCATGTTCCGGGAATGAAGAAGCAGACGAGTGAAGTATTTAAATTCAGCTCTTTATTAGTGGGGTTTGTACACAGTTTGGATGGGGCAAAACTCGGACTTATATACACTATAAACAGTAACAGTAACAATGATACAACAAGCCCATTGGCTAACAGAGTGTGCACATTTTTCGATCCACTTATTTGCATAAGAATAAATATATGATAAAAGATACATTCCGCTCCTATCAGAAAACACAGTTAACATACAGAACAGCACCCAAGCATCTTTCCCCTTTTTCTGGTTTGGTCCCATTTTGTGCCCTCTGCTCCTGACATCTTGGTGTCTTTAAGAGAGGGCCTGAGTAACGTATGTCTGTTAGTCTTTAAGGAGCAAAAGTGCTTTTCTTTTTCTGTTTATTTTGTTTTGATCATACTTGTAGGTGATGCTTCATGAATCTGCATTGCAGTACATGTTTGCAGGCGCACCCCCCCAATAACGGACTCAGACAACATTGAAAGTGGATAACAGCATCGGGCCACATTTATTGATTCAATGCCCTAATCTGAATTATAAATTTGTATTGGTAAAACGACCAATCATAATTCTTAAGGCAAGCAGGCCGAAGTAACACTGGTAAGGTACCACCCCAAAATTGCCAACTGCAATTGGTTACAATGTATCAATTTGTATCAATTTGTTTGTTGACAACAAACAAATTGTTGACCGTAGTCAATATCTAACTCATGACCCCACCCTCTGACTCGTATCCGTAAAATCACGGGGTGATGCATGCTGGCTAGCTATCGCCATCACCCCGTCGCCTGGTTCATCGTTGACCGGACAACGTTTAACTAATTTGTTCCTGTCTAGTGTTGTCCAGTCAATTGCGAACCTGCCGGATACCTGTGGGTCATACTGTTTACCTTACCAGTGCTACCCGCCAATGTGACCGGAGTCAACAGTAGAAACGAAAGGAACCCCTATATCAAACCATAGCAACAGTGTGGGATGGGCAAAAAAGCCAGGACCCGGAAGCCAATGTGGGTCCCAACCAAAAATTCCCACCCGGCCCCGAAGCGACCAGAATATCACACTGTTAACTAGGGAGGGGGTGGAGGGGAAAAACTTCTCCGCTCCGTCGCTTTAGCTAAAATGGCAGCACGGCTGCCTCGTGGCCACCCCTTTTATAAGGGAGCTGGCCACGCCCTAAACTACCCGGATTCTTCGTCCTGTGGGGGGGGGCCCGCAAAGAGCATGGCGGCCATTTTGGCGCCGCGCTTGCATTGCAGGCGCACCCCCCCAATAACGGACTCAGACAACATTGAAAGTGGATAACAGCATCGGGCCACATTTATTGATTCAATGCCCTAATCCGAATTATAAATTTGTATTGGTAAAACGACCAATCATAATTCTTAAGGCAAGCAGGCCGAAGTAACACTGGTAAGGTACCACCCCAAAATTGCCAACGACAATTGGTTACAATGTATCAATTTGTATCAATTTGTTTGTTGACAACAAACAAATTGTTGACCGTAGTCAATATCTAACTCATGACCCCACCCTCTGACTCGTATCCGTAAAATCACGGGGTGATGCATGCTGGCTAGCTATCGCCATCACCCCGTCGCCTGGTTCGTCGTTGACCGGACAACGTTTAACTAATTTGTTCCTGTCTAGTGTTGTCCAGTCAATTGCGAACCTGCCGGATACCTGTGGGTCATACTGTTTACCTTACCAGTGCTACCCGCCACACGGAGGGGCTTCAAAGAAGGCCTGACGCCCCCCCCCAGACCGTCATCTCGGTCAACAGGCCTGCTCGCCAATCACCCAACAGGAGGTCCATACCTCCTCGCGACAGATGGACCCCATCCCCTGCATACAAGTCATAATTTCGTAGGCTAATAGCGGGGTGACGACTGACCCGTCCCCAAGCCTTGTCGGCAAGGAACCGCGCCACCGCCCCGTTGACCGCGCGCCTAGCTCGGTCAAGGGCCAGGAGGTCAATGCCCCCTCTGTAAGAATGGCGCGGGATCATGTCCGACCAAACCAGGGTTGTGGCAGGCCAGACGTAGTGCAAGTAAGCAAGGTCCCCGCAAATCGCATGCTTGAGCGATAAGCCGGTGACCTGACCCAAATCATTGCCCCCAAGGTGTATGATGAGAATGTCAGGCGGGTCAGCACTCCTGCTTGAAAACAGGAAAGGGAGCAGCTCCCGCCACAACATCCCAGGCTTACCATGCCATGTGAGACTGGCGTGTTCACCCAGTCCCAGTCGGGGTCCCCACTCTGTCGCCGCAGCGTAACGCGCTGCCCTATGCACATAGCTGTGGCCCACCAGCCATACTGTCACCGGTGTAACACGACACCCAGGGTCTGTAAGAAAAAATTAAGAAAAAAGGAAGGTAAGGTGATTGAATTGGTACTCACGGTGGAAGTGGGCGCACATAAAACTGAAAACATTGCGAGCCCCACCTTCCCATGCTGCGTATGTCAGCCCCGGAGTACCCAAAAGCAGCTGCTGTAGAGGCTGCCCCAATACGAAATGAATGTGTGCCATAACGGGCACCTGGTAGGCCCACCCTGTCGAGATCTGTAGGCGGGACAAAGCGTCAGCAATATCATTATTAATCCCTGGGATATGCCTGGCTCTGAACAAAACGTTGAGGCGCAGGCAGCGCAGCACAAAATGGCGCACTAGATCCATAACCCTGGGCGATTTGGAAGTCTGTGCATTAACAAAGTGGACAACAGCAGCATTGTCACACCAGAAATGCACGACCGAGTTGGCCCATTCCTCGCCCCATAGCATCAAAGCCCCTAGTATAGGAAAAAATTCAAGGTATGTGAGATCACGCAGGCGATCAGTGCCTGCCCAGGCCGGTGGCCACCCACCATAGGCCCACTTCCCATTGAAGTACATCCCATAACCCAGGGATCCTGAGGCATCAGACTGGATCTGAAAATTGGGGGATGCCAGGAGGTCAGACCTCCAAAATGAGACCCCATTGAACTCCCTCAGGAACTGTAACCAGACAAACATGTCTGCCCTGATACCCCGGGTAAGTCTAACTCTGTGGTGAGGCCTGGATAACCCTGCCATGGCGTCGCATAAGCGTCGAGCAAAAGCCCTGCCCGGAGCGACCACCCTGCAAGCGAAATTTAGGTGACCATGTAGCACCTGCAGTTCCCTCAGTGATGCCTTGCACTTGGCCATCAACTCGGAGATAAGGGCCACTATCCTGGACACCTTATCCTCCGGTAACCTAGAAGCCTGCGCTAACGTGTCAATCTCCACCCCCAGGAATACTAACTTGGTAGATGGGCCCTCGGTCTTTTCGGGCGCTAAAGGGACACCGAGTTCCTCCATTAGCGTCTGAAATGTGTTAAGGAGACGTGTGCACGTGTCCCAGCCCCGTTCACCCCCGAATAAAAAGTCATCCAGGTAATGGGCTACAGACCGGGACCCTGACCTGCGGACGAAAGCCCACTCTAAGAAGGTACTAAAACGCTCAAAGGCCGAGCATGATATGGAACAGCCAAAAGGCATGGCCTTATCAAAATAATATTCGCCCCGAAATTTGAAACCCAGCAACTCGAAGTCACCCGGATGCACCGGTAGGAGGTGAAAGGCCGACTTAATGTCGCACTTGGCCAGCAGGGCACCCGGGCCACACGAGCGCACCATGCGCAGCGCGTGGTCAAAAGACGTATACCTGACTGAACAAAGGTCATCAGGGATAGCATCATTGACCGACCGGCCGGCTGGGTAGGATAAATGATGAATAAGGCGAAACTCGCCTTGAGACTTTTTGGGAACCAAGCCTAGGGGCGACACCTTCAGGTTGGGAAACGGGGGTGAAGGGAAAGGGCCAGCGACCCTGCCCGCATCTAACTCCTTCCTAATACTGGCAGCAGCCACCTCCTCCCTCCCCTTGAGGGACAAAAGATTGGGGGCATCCTGAGGGGACCTATCACCCATGAAAGGAATGCGGAACCCGTACTTAAAGCCTTGAAGGAGATACTCCCCATCCTCCCCCTTCGGGTACACTGTGAGCCAACGCTCCAACATGTCCACCTTAATTGGGGAGGGGGCCTTTCGGTGAACCAGCTCCATCTGTGGCAGCCTTGCCAGCCCACTGTCCGCCCCTCCCTCTGCCCCGTGTCCCTCCAGGCCTGGGACAGGCGGAGGCTGCGTGGGGGCCCGAACAGGTGGGACACTCACGCCTGTATTTGCAATTCTTCTTATTACAGGAACCATTGGACGAGAAAGCCCAGCACAGCAGGCGGGCTGGAACCCCCTGCCCCGCCACTTGGCGGGTAACCTGCGCTGGGACAGCTCGCTGGACCGCATGTCCGCAATGGTATCTGTCCCCTGGCGCGGGGCGCGTGGGCGTCATGTACAGAAGCCAAAGCCTCTGGCACGGCTCGTCCCACCTCATCTCCGGGTGGAGGGGAATCCGCATACGGAATTCCTCATCATAAGCAAGCCACGAAGGGCCTGGGAAATCAACCATTGCCCTGTATATGTTGTCCAAATATTGGACCATCGGAATAGCCAACTCCGGCCGCGCCCTCAGATACACTGCCATGTAAATTAAATAAGCCGGCAGCCAGTTGGCCCAGGTACGTGGCGGCTTACGACGACGTGCCTGCTCCTTATCCTTCTCATCCTGTCCCTCCCGTTCCTCCTTGGTGGGCTCTCTGTTCAGGAGTGAGAAGATATCTACATACTCTCCCCGCCAAATCTTTTCCTTGGTGGCCTGTGCCAAGTGGTCACCCAGTGGTAAGGAGTACCCCGCTGTTGGTAAGGCCGAAAAAGGCACCACAGACACCAGGAAAGGGGCCTGAGCTAACCCAGCCACCCCCAGTACATTCCCCGCAGTGTGAGAAAAACTACCCACCCCGGTGCTCTGGGTGGCAGTTACCGTCGCCGAGTGGGGTGCCGGCTGCTGTGCCACCGCACCACCCGAGCGAGGCCAAGGCCATTGAAAAGCTCCCCCCATAGAAGCAATGTGTGCAGGTGTACTGGCTTGGACCGCATACTCACATGCTGCACCCCCATGGGCCGCCCCCACCGGGGGTTCCGGCCCACTGGGAGCGTCGGAGCTCACGACCGACGTAGAGCTCATCATCGGGGCCTGACCTGCACTCGTCTGCTGACTGGGGAGCTGCGGGGCAGTGGCCGAAGGCACGCCACCCGCCTGAGGCAGCTCAACCCTGCCCGCCGCCTGTTGTCCTCCCGCCGACGGCGCCGCAAAAGGGACGCCAAAGGGAGCCCCAGCCTGGCTGGCCCGAGCTAAAGACGCTTCGAGGGCCGCAAGGCGGGCCAGTAAGGCCTGCACGTCGATCTGGGGCCAAGGGCCGGCCGGCCCGCCAAGTCCAGGCGCGGGTACAGATCCCTGTACCCCAGGACCCGAATAGGGCCATTGCCCAATACCGAAGCCCGGTAGGGTCGGTGCAGGAACCTGCCAAGGTAGGGGACCACACCACCCGCCCAGGCCAGAAGGGCCAGGAGGAAGAGAGGCAGGCCCAACAGGATGAGCTGGGATAGTAGCGGTGTCCACCGCTCGCGGGCCGCGGGCCGGAGCCCCTGCCGCGCCCGCATCCCGATCCCCCGCATCCGGCCAAGGGGCGATGGACCCCATTCCGCCGGGCCCGGCGGGGGCCTGGACAGGCGGCTGCTGGGGAGGCGCCACCGTGGTCCTCCGACCCGGGTTGCGCCTCCTCCCAGCTCGAGCCGCAGTCGAAGCTGCCTTCTTCTTCGAAGGCATCTGAATTTCAGGAGAGGGAAGCCGAAGAGAAGATTCGCCGCCAAAAGGCTTCCCGCAAGGTAAGGAGCGACGGAGACACAGGGGAAAAACTTCTCCGCTCCGTCGCTTTAGCTAAAATGGCAGCACGGCTGCCTCGTGGCCACCCCTTTTATAAGGGAGCTGGCCACGCCCTAAACTACCCGGATTCTTCGTCCTGGGGGGGGCCGCAAAGAGCGCGGCGGCCATTTTGGCGCCGCGCTTGCATTAGTTTTGCAACAATAGTTACCTGTTTCATCACATGATTATCACCTCCAATGCACTGGTATGCCGTGTGAAAGCACCACTTCCAAAACAGGGAAAGAACTGAATGAATTCACATCATTTATCAAATGCAAACTTCTCTTTCTACAGGCTAGTAGGGATTAAGTGCCTCAGGGATTGTTGAATCTCTTTCTCTTTTTCCTATTGGTTTTCAAGCAAGAAGATTTATTTTAAAAACAGTAATAGATCTTCTAAGTAAATAGGCAATCCCCTTCTGGATTTGCTCCTATGCTTCTCTACCTATTCTGCCCAGCTGTCAAAAATCGCACTTTTACTTTTTGCATCTAACACCCACACAAATGGAATATGAATTTGACAACACAGATAGGTGTTTTGGGTTCATTATATTAGCAGTTACTGTACGGAGTGTTTCTGTTTTGTGTCCAAAAGCATTTGGGCAAAAGATTGGGTAAGAGAACTTCACTTCAGTTTCTTTTAAATAAGTATTTAATTAAATTAAATGGGGCTGCCCTTGACGACCATTCGGAGGCTGCAGCCGGTCCAGAATATGGCTGCCCAGGTGGTGAAGGGATGTGGGCATTATGCCCATGCCTCACCACTGCTCCAGGAACTGCACTGGTTACCAGTTTGCAACCGGGTGCAATTCAAGGTGCTGGTTATGTCCTTTAAAGCCCAACATGGTAGTGGGCCAGGATACCTAAGAGACTGCGTCGTCCCAAGAACATCTGTCCGTCCAACCAGAGCTGACCAGAGGGGCTCTCTAATTGTTCCATCAGTTAGAGGGGTTCGTCTCTCTAGCACAAGGAAG
The DNA here is from genome assembly GCA_035047345.1 of Bradypodion ventrale. NCBI lineage: Eukaryota > Metazoa > Chordata > Lepidosauria > Squamata > Chamaeleonidae > Bradypodion > Bradypodion ventrale. Next base: position 17,258,246 of record JAWDJE010000003.1, on the reverse strand, counting down.
AGGGCCTTCTCTGTGTCCGCACCAGCCTTATGGAACCTTCTGCCAAAAGAGTTATGGCTCCAGACGGAATTGCTGCCTTTCAGGAAAGAACTCAAAACCTGACTGGCAGCGCAGGTGTGGGGCACCGATGGAAGGGTAACCCCCGCCTACTGGCTGGTAAGAATAAGCAGATTCCTCCCTCTTAGCTCTCTTTTTACGGGGTGGGTGGGTGGTTTTTTTAATGTTTTAATGTCTGACAGTGTTTTTAATGTTTATAATAGTTTTTGTATGTTTTTATGATTGTATTTTGTTTGATATGTTGTGAGCCACCCAGAGTTGGCGATTGCTAAGTGGATGGCATACAAATCAAATCAAATCAAATCAAATCAATCAATCAATCAAACAAACAAACAAACAAACAACAATAACAATTATTATTATTATTATTATTATTATTATTATTATTATTATTATTATTATTATTATTATTATTATTATTATTATTCACCATATACGTTGTATTTGGAATGGAAATAATATTTTTTTAAATGGAGAATGAAGAAAACCTACCAGATTTATTCATGCTTGTTTGGTGTTAACCAATGTCCATTAAACTTTTTCAACATATGTACCTGTTGTGTATGTAACAGTATTACTTTAAGAATGTATGAATGTAACCTGACAATGATTACAATGTAACCCAGCTGTTTAAGGAACGCGAGTAAGCGGCCCATAGAGGGCAGCTGCGAGCGTTCAGCTCACATGGTTTACATTCCCCCAATCACCGGCAGCTGCGGGAACCTTTCCCCGCGCTAGGATCACCTGGAGAAGATGGGCGTGACTCAGAATGACGTCACGCCGGTAGCAGCCAATGAGCTACCGTGCAACAGTATTCAAATGTATTACTGCAGTATAAAATGAGCTGTACCTCCGCCATTACCACATGTTCATCCTGACCATCATGAAATAAACCTGTGTTTTAGCCCCCGCTGCGGCTCTTTCTTTGTCTTCCGTGTAAGACACTAAATTTGCGACGAAGGTGGGATCCATGGCGTGTCCCAAGGTCAAACCCCACCAGTTTGATATCAGCGATCCAGAACAATGGGAGCTGTACGAGTGCCAGTTTCGGCATGCAATGGATGCTGCAGGCATCGACGACGACAGGAAGATGCACTCACACTTCCTAGCCCAGGTGGGGCTGGCCACGCTGCGTATCCTGATGAACCTGGTGGCTCCCCGGAAGGTAGACGTGGTGCCCATCGACCACATCCTGGCGTTACTGAGGGAGCACTTCCAGCCTCTTGTTTCAATTTCCCCGGCCCGGATCGCGTTCCACAGGCGGGACCAGCGCCCGGGAGAGTCCGTATCTGCCTACGTGGCAGCCCTGAGGCTCGCGGCCGTCAATTGCCAATGGGAGGACCTGGACACGGCCCTCGGAGACCACATGCTGTGTGGCCTGAGGGACAAGGAGGTCCAGAGGAAGTTGATGACCCACGACCATCGTCTCATGTTCAACAAGGTACTGCAGGAGGCCCAAGCAGCCGAGGCGGCCAGGAGCGGGGTCAGAGTGTTCAAGTCCCAAGGGGCCGCACCTGAGAGGGCCAAGTCACCTGTGCAAGCGGCCCGGCAGATGTTGGTGAAAACGGCCTGGCGGGTACCCCGGTCGCCCGCAGGCACTCCAGCAACCTCCGAGGAGTCTTCCACGACGGCAGACTCCTGCTCCAGCGAGTACTATGACGTACAGAAGGTAAAGAAACGCAGAGAGAGGCGCCAGGCCAGCGAGCGAGGAAGCCACCGTTGTGATGGCTGTGGGGCACCTCACGACTGGACGAGATGCCCATTCCGGAAGGCCGAGTGCCACAACTGCGGCCGGAAGGGCCACATTGCCAGAGTCTGCAGGCGCGGGCGAACCGAGGACAAGGGCGCATCAAGACACCCTCAAGCACACCAATGAAAGGCGGCCGGCATTGGAAAGGTCTCAGCCAACGATGGCGCGGAAGGCGTGAACCGCGTGGGCCTGGAGCACCGGCGCTTCTTTGTAGAGGTACTGTTACAAGGGGTTCCAGTGAGGATGGAAATAGACTCGGGGTCGTCCTACTCCATCCTGTCCCAGAAGGAGTTCATGCGCATTCCCCCAAAAGCGCGGTCCAAGTTGCGGGCCATGAAGTCACACTTACGGGACGTGCAGGGCTATGGGATCCCAGTGTTGGGGGTAGGGAACTTCATGGTGAAGTTCAAAAATTACACAGAGAAACTGCCCTTAGTGGTTCTCAAGGGGGGGAAGATGTTGCCTTTTGGGAACCCAGTGGTTTGCTCCCCTGGGAATTGAACTGTCCAGCATTAACGCCATAGAGACTGACCCAATGCGGGACGTGTGTGATGCGCACCCAGACGTTTTCAAGAAGGGACTCGGGACTTACAAGGGGCCCCCAGTTTCCTTTGAGTTGGACCCAGAAATCCGGCCCATGCATCTCAAGCCAAGAAGAGTGCCCTTCGCCCTCAAGGACAAGATTGAGGCGGAACTGGACAAATTGGTGGGGCAGGGGATTTTGGTTCCAGTTGATTCAGTGGAGTGGGAGACTCCAATTGTTACAGCCTTAAAATCCAACGGGGAGGTCAGGATTTGCGCTGACTACAAATGTACAATTAACAAGGCCATTCGGCCAAATGCATATCCGGTGCCAGTGGTTAGCCACTTACTGGCTACATTGCTTGGGGGGAGGTGTTTTGCCAAGCTAGACCTGGCGCAGGCGTATCAGCAGCTCACGGTAACCCCAGCTGCTCCTGCTGCGCAAACCATCGTTACGCACAAAGGGGCATTTAAGGTAACGCGCATACAGTTTGGCGTAAATTCGGCCCCTGGGATCGTCCAGTCCCTTGTGGAACGCCTTTTAAAGGGGCTTCCAGGTGTGCTCCCATATTTTGACGATGTTTTGATAACAGCGGGGAGCGAATCAGAACTATCAAGGAGGCTAGACAGGGTCCTTTCGGTATTCGAGTAAGTGGGACTTAGATTGAGAAGGGACAAATGTGTATTTTTTGTGAGGGAGGTTGAGTTTCTAGGGTTCAAGATAACCCCGGAGGGCATCAAGCCTTCCGACTCCAAGGTTGCGGCTGTGCAAAACGCCCCTCGCCCCACCGCGAAACCGGACCTGCAGTCATTCCTAGGTCTCCTAAATTTTTATCATTCCTTCTTACCAAGGAAGGCATCCGTTGCGTAGCCACTGCCCGCGCTACTAAAGCAAGAGGTGGTTTGGCGGTGGGGAGATAGGCAGGAGAAAGCTTTCAAGGAGCTCAAGGCACTCTTATCCTCGGATGCTGTCCTGACTCATTTCGACCCGAGGGAGACCAGTAGTTTTAGTCTGTAATGCATCCCCAGTGGGGGTGGGGGTGGTGCTATGCCACGTGTTAGAGAGCGGACGGGAAGCCCCGGTTGCGTACTACTCCAGGTCCCTTTCAAAGGCGGAGCGCAACTACGCGCAAACAGATAGGGAGGCCCTGGCCATCATCGCGGGAACAAAGAAGTTCCATGATTTCCTATACGGCCACGAGTTTACGGTTGTGACTGATCACAAGCCCCTTCTGGGAATCTTTACCACAGGCAAGCCCACCCCACAAATTCTGTCCACCAGAATGCTATGTTGGGCGATCTTCCTTAACGCCTACCAGTATGAGCTGGTCTATCACCCAGGGAAGGAGATCTCCCATGCGGACACGCTGTCCCGGTCTCCTCTCCCTAGTTTAGGAGATCCCACATGCGAGGTAGAGCAGGACCATCAAGTCCTGCTGATCGAGTCTCTCGACTTGCCCCCCATAGTCCTGGCAGACCTCGCCAAAGCCACGGCGGCCGACAAAATTTTGTCCCAAGTCAGTTCCTGGGTAAGGAAAGGGTGGCCCACAACTCCCCCCAAGGAGGAGTTCAAATCGTTTTTCAGGCGCAGAGTCGAGCTCTCCCTTGAAAGGGGCTGCCTGCTCTGGGGCCAGCGGGTAGTTATCCCAGAGAAGTTACGAGAGAAGGTGCTGAAGCTGCTGCATACCAGCCACCCAGGAATAGTGTGCTCCAAGGCACTGGCCAGGAGCTACTTCTGGTGGCCCCAAATAGACGCTGATATAGAACACCTAGTGGGCACGTGTGAGAGCTGCCAGAGCTCTCGGCCCAAGGAGTCCAGGTTACCACATAGGGAATGGGACATGGCCCGCGGGCCATGGTCCCGAATACACGTCGACTTCACTGGTCCCTTCCGCGGGTCCATGTTCCTGCTGATAGTCGACTCATACTCCAAATGGCTGGAAGTAATCCCCATGAATAGCACCTCATCTGCTGCAACCATTAAACACTTGCTCAGGGTGTTCAGTTGCTTCGGCCTGCCGGACATCCTTGTGAGTGATAACGCCAGTACCTTCACCTCCGCGGAATTCAAGGCGTTCTTCAAGAGGAATGCTATCCGGCACATCACCTCTGCCCCGTTTCACCCCGCCACAAACAGTCAGATAGAGCGCCAAGTGCGCACTACAAAAGATGCACTGCGGCGCATGGGTCCCGGTGAGTTGAACCTCCAACTGTGTCAGTTCCTCATCTGTTATAGGGCAACTCCCCTAGCTTCAGGACTTTCGCCGGCCGAACTCCTCATGAGGAGGAGGCCGGTAACCCTTTTTGATCGGTTGGATCCGACCAGGGTGGAGGATGAAGGGAGAAATATAGTAATAGAGGGTTCCAAAAGCTTTTCGGTAGGGGACCCGGTTCACTGCAGGAACTATGCGGCCTCGGGACCAACGTGGGTCCCAGGGACGATCATTGAACAAACGGGGCCAGTATCCTATAGGGTCGAGACTAGCACAGGTCTACTCTGGAGAAGGCACGCTGACCAACTCAGAAGGCAAGTCACTAGTGAAAGGGAATCAGTGTTAGGGTCCTCCCCCACCCGCATAACCCAAGGGGGAGATACGGGGGCGTCCTCGGGTATAAATGCATACCCTGGATTCTCAGCCGAGGAGGAGGATACTTTCAAAGAGTGGAATGAGTTTGATTTTATGTTACCGTACCAGGGGGGTGTCGCAGAGTGGTCCCCCACCCGTCCGAGCATGGATAAAGATCTCTTTTTCCTTGGGTTTATTCTAGTTCAGAAACTCAGTTTGGCATGGAGAGCCTTCTCTCTCTCTCTGCACTGTGATTGCTTTGAGAAGAAACAATAAACACAGTGATGAGGAAGAGACCCAGAGGCAAGGAATGGAAGCTTAGAGGAAGAGTGTGTGTGTGTGTGTGTGTGTGTGTGTGTGTGTGTGTGTGTGTGTGTGTGTGTGTGTGTGTGTGTGTGTGTGCGTGCGTGCGTGCGTGCGTGTGTGCGTGCGTGTGTGCGTGCATGCGTGGGTATTCATGCTCATACTGATAAATACTCAGAGCTTGGAAAATGTTTTTTCTTTTAAACTACATCTCCCAGAATCCCTTGCAATATGCCCCAAAGTAACCTTTCCAAGGTCTGGTTGTGACCTCAAATATCCCAGTGTACAGCTTTAGGCTTCCAGCTCACTCACTAACAAGTCAGCAACTCATCACAGTACCAACAGTTGCTGTCCTCCAGTGGCTTAGGCGAGATGCTACAATTGGCATTTAATCAGAAAAAGTGGTCTCTCAGAAGATGAATGATATCTATCATGGTGTGTTTCTACCATGTATTTAGCATGGCTTGCTTCATGCTTGGTCACTGGCAAACAAACATGGCTTTATTGTGCTCCTCAGTGGACATGGGGAAGCTCTGATAGGTGATCGAGGTGACCAGTGCAAAAGGGGTGATGAAAAGGACCCCCTTCTGGTATGTCCAGATCCACTGCTTCCTGTGTCTTCAAAGCAAGGTGGCTCCAACTCCCCCTGTTCAAGGACACCTAGATAATTTTACAGCTTAGCAGAGAGTTGAATCTACCTACTGAAAATGCTCTCCCAGTATTGTTTGCCCTGCATCATACAAGAGCAGATGGCAATGCGGAATATTGTGCTAAATAACTAGACTTAGTTGTCTCTTGTCTTCTAAAAGAAGAGATTTTATGAGATTAATATGTAAGCCATATTTGGGGATGCTTATGCTCAGGCATGTTATCTGGCTAATTGGTTCTTGGAAAGAAAGCACAGAGCAAAATGGGAATGGCTAGGATAATGAAATGCAAATGAACAGTGATAATTCAGTTGCATCTACATATATGGTGCCACAACAAATTGAAATAACCCACATAATGAGGGCACACGACAGATATGCACCAATCATTCCTAATAGGAAGAATAAATTTCTCCAAGGCTTGACAGACTAGGGCAATATTGACAATCAAACAGCTCATAACACTCATGGAAATGACTGCAGATGATAGCTAATACTGAGATTGCTGGATAAGACTGAGGTGTTAAGCAAATATAGATGAAACTCAGTCCACTGAGCCAACAAATAACACATGTCAACACTCTGCACAATTCTCCTCCAGATTCTCCACCTACACTCTTCTGCCCTTGAGTTCTAGCTATTGAGAATGGGCCACCTAGCTCAGTGGTTAAGCCGTAGCCAAAATACTACTCACAATCTGAATTTGATCCTGATAGGCTCCAAGTTAGCTCACCCTTCCATCCTTCTGAGGTTAGTAAAATGAGTGCAGGCTTGCCTCCCTGTCTGGCCAGACTCGGGTGGTGTTTTTCTGCCCCTGTCATGGGGAGGAGTTGGCACGTGGCATGCTACCCAAGCACACCCGCACGGAGAAGGGCCTAGCCATAGGCGTTTGAACGCCCCTAGGAGAGCCCCTTTTCACATCAATGGTCCTGCCCACCCTGCAGCCAGGAATACTTTTGAGTCGCCATTTAGGGGCCAGATAGGATTTTTTGGGATAGGCTCCATATTGGCTTCTGGATCTTGTCTGTTTTTCGCCTATCCCATTCTTGGATTGCGGGGCACTTTGGTATTTTCCGGACAGAATTAAAAGGTAGGCCACATGGGCAGGTAGTGCTCTGGCATCAGCTGATACACTACCTCCCCCTCCACAGGTTCCTCAATTCAACAATTCAATAAATGTGGTTGAAGCCTTTAACCACAGCTGTTCATGTCTTGTCTCCTTAGTTCACGCTGGGGCCGGAAAGCTTGTTAGGGGCAAAATGCTAATTATCTTGTACTCTAAGTGCTAAGGGGTGGTATAAAAGTATAATTGCTATCTCTCTTTCCTCTCCACGCCTAACTAATGTATGTAGAATGAAGGTTAGAGTTTGAAAATGTGAAGGTAAAAATGTTTGGAGACCCTTTTACCACACCAAATCTCCCTGGAAATGAAACTGGGGGCAAGCTTAAATAGAATGTTGTTCAAAACAGTAGTTATTTCAATTGCACAAAGTCTTGTGTGGCTTTAACAACTGTCCTCCTCAACAAGAGAGAAAACATAATAGCTGTTTCGATACACTATTTTCTTCTGAGAAGAAATGTGGTTTCAGGAGTTGAGTAAATGGTAGGAGAGGAAAGTGTTAAGCTTCAGGTATGGAAATATATGTGCAAATTTACATACATGCACATTGTTCTTTCCTGGAGATCAGATCTATCTGTATGTATAACTTAGTGAATGGAAAACTATTGGCAATCAGTTTCCTGATCTAGATCAGTCTTCAGACTGCCTTTAGAGTTTACAAAAAAAACAACCATCAGTAGCAGCCACTGACACCAGACCTGAGTTTTCCATACGGCAGATGGATGAAGTCACTTCAGAAAGCAGATGACTGAGGTTAGGATCAAAGTCTGGTATTCATTTAACCAACTTCGGAAGGATGGAAGGCTGAGTTAGTAGTTTTTGACTACAATGTTAGTAGTTTTTTACTACAGTAATGGCAACAGGCCCCATCAGTTCCTGGAAAATAGACGGGGAAGAAGTAGAAGCAGTGACAGATTTTACTTTCTTAGGATCAAAGATCACTGCAGATGGGGATTGCAGCCATGAAATAAAAAGGCGACTGATTCTTGGGAGACAAGCGATGAGAAACCTGGGGAACATAGTGAAAAGCAGAGACATTACATTGCAAACAAAAATTAGAATAGTCAAAGCAATGGTTTTCCCAGTAGTAATGTATGGATGTGAGAGCTGGACAATTAGGAAAGCTGAACGCAGAAGAATAGATGCCTTTGAAATGTGGTGTTGGAGGAGGGTTTTGAGAGTCCCCTGGACAGCGAGGAGAACAAATAGGTCAATCTTAGAAGAAATTAACCCTGACTGCTCATTGGAAGGTCAAATAGTAAAGATGAAGCTAAAATACTTTGGACATCAAATGAGAAGGGAGGATTCACTTGAGAAGGCATTGATGTTGGGAAAGGTGGAGGGCAAAAGAAGAAGGGGGAGGCCAAGGATGAGATGGCTAGATGGTATTATAGACACAATGGGCACAGAGCTGGGAGGGCTGAGGGGGATGGTAGAGGACAGAGGCGCCTGGAGGAAAATGGTCCATGGGGTCGCAAAGGGTCGGAGTCGACTGTGCGACTGAACAACAACAACAAACAGCAGTTTAACCACTGTACCAGAGCATTTTGGGGGATTGAACTCACAAGCTCTGACTCCACAGCCAGACACTTAAACAGCTAAGCTATCTAACCAGCTTGTGTTAAGAACAATAATGAAGGAACCTTTTAGATAAAGTGAGATAAATTAAAGTGTATCACATGCAAAGGCAGAGCAAGAAGAAAATACAAGACCTAGTCAAATGGAGACTCCAGCCAATTAGCTTTTGATGTTGGTGTGATGTGGATATGCAGAGGGAATAAGCTAGGCAATGAAAGTAGATCAGAATACATCAGTGGGAACATTGACTTGACCTTGGCTAGAACAGCAAGCATCCCATCAAAATGCCGCTGAAAATCTGGCTGTGCACCCATGCATATATTTTAGTGCAGGGTTTAATAACCCAGTACTCTTCAAATGTGTTAGACCAATTCCCATTGATCTGTATCCTTAAGGAAGATGAAAATTGTGGCCCAATATACCTGGAGGGCTTCTGTTCTGTAGAAGCCCTCCAGGCAGAATGACAGAATGACAGAATGATGTCAGTCAGAATTCAAGGCAAACCTTTCAATATCACTGTAATCCAAGTCTATGCACCAACCACTAGTGCAGATGAAGCCACAGTGGACCAGTTCTATGAGGACCTAGAACACCTCATAGAACAGACACCAAGAAATGATGTCCAAATTATATTAGGAGACTGGAATGCCAAAGTAGGCAATCAAAAAGTGGAGGGAATAACAGGCAAGTTCGGTCTTGGAGTACAGAACGAAGCAGGGCAAAGATTGATAGAGTTCTGCCAAGAGAACGCACTGGTCATAGCAAACACTCTCTTCCAGCAACACAAGAGGCGACTTTACACATGGACATCACCAGATGGCCAACACCGAAACCAAATTGACTACATACTCTGCAGCCAAAGATGGAGAACCTCCATACAATCAGCAAAAACAAGACCTGGAGCAGACTGTGGCTCAGATCACAACCTACTGATCGCAAAATTCAGGTTAAGACTAAAGAAAATAGGGAAAACAAGAAGACCAGACAGATATCACCTAGACAGCATCCCTAAAGAATACGCGGTGGAGGTGATGAACAGATTTAATGGCCTGGACGCAATAGACAGAGTGCCAGAAGAATTATGGACAGAGATAAAGGACATCATGCAGGAAGCAGCAAAGAAAACCATACCAAAAGAAAAGAAGCGTAAGAAAGCAAAATGGTTGTCTGATGAGGCTCTTAAAATAGCAGAGGAAAGAAGGAATGCAAAAGTCAAAAGAGAAAGGAAAAATACAATCTTCTGAACACAGAATTTCAAAGAAAAGCAAGGAGAGATAAGGAAAACTACCTAAAAGAACAGTGCAAAGAAATGGAGGAAAACAACAAAAGAGGCAGGACTAGAGATCTCTTCAGAAAAATCGGGGGAAAAAAGGGAACATTTAAAGCAAAAATGACCATGATAAGGGACAAAGACGGAAAAGAGCTAGCTGATGCAGAAGAGATAAAGAAAAGATGGAAAGAGTACACAGAGGAACTCTACAAAAAGGACCTCAATACTCCTGATAACAACAATGATGAAAAAACTGAACTCGAGCCAGACATCCTGGAGAGCGAAGTTATAAAGGCCCTAAAGAGCACTGCAAACAACAAAGCTAGTGGATATGATGGTATCCCAGTTGAATTCTTCAAAGCTCTAAAAGATGATGGCGTCAAATTACTGCATTCAATATGCCAGCAAATCTGGAAAACAAAACAGTGGCCACAGGATTGGAAAAGATCAGTATACGTCCCAATCCCAAAAAAGGGCAACGCCAAAGAATGCTCAAATTACCGAACAATTGCACTCATCCCACACGCCAGCAAGGTGATGCTCAAGATAATACAGGACAGACTTCAGCAACATGTGGAGAGAGAACTACCAGAGGTGCAGGCCGGTTTCAGAAGAGGCAGGGGGACTAGAGACCACATTGCCAACATACGTTGGATCATGGAGAAAACAAAGGAATATCAGAAACAAGTTTACTTTTGTTTCATTGATTACACTAAGGCATTTGACTGTGTGGACCACAACAAGATGTGGCAAGTAATTAAAGAGATGGGAATACCAGAGCACCTCATATGCCTCCTGAGAAATCTGTACATGAACCAAGAAGCAACAGTTAGGACAGAACACGGAATGACAGAGTGGTTTGGAATAGGAAAAGGAGTAAGACAAGGCTGCATTTTATCACCCTGCTTATTCAATCTATACACAGAGCACATAATGCGCAGTGCAGGGATGGAGGAATCACAATATGGGATTAAAATTGCTGGGAGAAACATAAACAATCTGAGATATGCAGACGATACCACCCTAATGGCAGAAAGGGAGGAAGACCTAAAGAATCTCTTGATCGGTTTGAAGGAAGAGAGTGCAAAAGCTGGCTTGAGACTCAATATCAAGAAAACCAAGATAATGGCAACAGGTCCGATCAGTTCCTGGAAAATAGATGGGGAAGAAGTAGAAGCAGTGACAGATTTTACTTTCCTGGGATCAAAGATCACGGCAGATGGGGATTGCAGCCATGAAATAAAAAGGCGACTGATTCTTGGGAGACAAGCGATGAGAAACCTGGGGAACATAGTGAAAAGCAGAGACATCACACTGAAAACAAAAATTAGAATAGTCAAAGCAATGGTATTCCCAGTGGTAATGTACGGATGCGAGAGCTGGACAATAAGGAAAGCTGAACGCAGAAGAATAGATGCCTTTGAAATGTGGTGCTGGAGGAGAGTTTTGAGGGTACCCTGGACAGCGAGGAGAACAAATAGGTCAATCTTAGAAGAAATCAACACTGACTGCTCATTGGAAGGGCTAATAGTAAAGACGAAGCTAAAGTACTTTGGACATCAAATGAGAAGGGAGGAGTCACTTGAGAAGGTCCTGATGTTGGGAAAGGTGGAGGGCAAAAGAAGAAGGGGGAGGCCAAAGATGAGATGGCTAGATGGTATTGTAGACACAATGGGCACAGAACTGGGAGTGCTGAGGGGGATGGTGGAGGACAGAGACGCCTGGAGAACAATGGTCCATAGGGTCGCAAAGAGTCGGAACCGACTGTGCGACTGAACAACAACAACAACAATACCTGGAGGGCATCAAATTAAGGAAGGCTGTCTTAATAACTGGAATTTTCTGAGCTTCATAGACCATCAAACAGAAAAAGTAGTGTACTATAATATACACATTATACATTACAGTCAAACCTCTATGTACAAATTATTTAATTCATTCCTCAAGGCAGCTTGTATCTTGAAAAATTCTTATCTTGAATTTCCAATAGGAATGCATTGAATTTTATATCTTGAAAAAAATCCTATTGAAAATTCATATCTCGAACCTGGTTTTTTCTCAGATTTCCAGATGTATCTCAAATTTTTCTTAAGTTGAGATGTTCTTATCTCATGGTTTGACTGTATTTTGATTGTATTGTATCAGTAGTTTTTGTAGAGTGAGTTCTGTGTTGCTTTTGCTTTATAGAAAAAAATAGTGGGGAAAAAATAGAACATTGGTCCCAAGTCATCAAAAATCCTGCTTGATGACCCCACAAAGGTCTTGACAAATAGATGTGGTGAAATCTTGCTAGGTATTTTGTTTTTGTTAAGACAACATATGGAGAGTTGATTAACCCCAAGAGAACACCCAGTGTGAAAATGAGATGAATGTCTTTTCTTTTCTAATTAAGGTTTCTGCAATTTGCACAAAATGTCTCTGTGCAAACCATCTGACTGTTCTCTTGGAGACACAAAATATGAAGTGGAAATACTGGCCGAATGACCCAAAAATCTTTATATTGCTACTAAATAGGGATGGGATAAGTTCTAAAGAAGGAAGGGAAAAAGACTAGGACTCACCAAGTTAAGACTCCTTGCCAAGACTTGCCCAACCCAATGAGATTTCCAAGCTTTTGTAGATGACGATGCAGTTGTAGTTTTCCAGGCTCCTCCTCTTCTCATTTTTGCCTGTTATTTTGAACAAAATGGGTAAAAAAATCTGGGGGGGGGGGGGGATCTTCTTTTTCCAGTGACTCTCATTCAGGAACAGTACCATTCTGCACATGAATTATAATGATTCTGTGCAGTTTGACATTTCTTCAGGAGGGAAAAAAATCACAAAACTTTCTTCTTCTCCCCCACCCCCTCCTCCTTCTTCAAGTGCTGTATGTGTTCCAAATATTAGCTATCATCATGTCAAAAGTCTCCCTGTTCTTAACCCATTGGAACAGATCTTACAAGGACATTCTATGGCTGATCTGGAGAGTTTTAGCACCACGTGCCCACTTAAGGGCTGCCAGGGACTGAGACTGTTTATTTGACTTTCAGCCATGAAGGTTGTCCTGGGAATAAAATAATGCAGTGGCCTTCCCCAACCTTCCACATTGCAGCATGAAACCCATACCACTGCTCCAGTTCTGTGTGCCCTTTTGACACACAAAATCCTCTTCAGCTCCAGCCCAATATAGATGAAGCTGCTGCCCTCCATCAAGATGGATTCAAGTGGGATTTAATCCACTTGGGGACCATCACCCTTCCCCTGTGGACTTCGGTACCCAAGGCTGTTAGTCATCAGGGTTGTCAGGTTAGTTAACCGCCACCTGACAATCTGGCTGAGTCTCTTGCAGTATAGTCTACTCTATTACCATAGTAGGATAACCTGGCCAGACTTGGCAGAGAAGTCTTACAAGATTTCCTACAAGATTTCTTGGGTGGGGTGTGTGTTCCATTAAGAAAAAATTTCCCTGTGATGAGAAAAGATGTATTTTTTTAAAATTCATTGCTAAGATCAGGAGATAGAGAGAGTCACATCTCTAATGTTTAAGAATCCATGCCTCTTACCTGTAGTTATCATATGTTAGCACAGTTGTGCACAAAATCATTCTTGCAGATGTAAGAGAGCTACAAAAATTACTATTACTAAATTACTAAAATATTTGCAATTTTTCATTCCTGCATGCATGAGAACCAGACAAGGAAGGACTGACATCTTCACTTGTAGCATCAAATAATTTAATAATGCTCCTAGTTGCTATGATACTTTATAAAAATAATTTTATGCCCTCACTACCCACATAGGGTACCAAGATAGCGAAAACAATCTTGCTTATAAAATGTTATTACCAAATTCTGTTATGGGAACAGGGCCATAGCCAGGGGGGCCAGAGGAGGGCAAAAACCCTCCTGAGCTAACAGCCCCCCATCCCATGGTGAAATGTTATATATGTGAGTGTGACATTGTTGCCCCTCCTGGAATTTTTCCCCCTCTCCTGACCCCCCCCCCCCAAAAAAAATAATAATAATAATCTAGAATCCTGGCTATGGCCTTATATGGGAATTCAAACGTGACTGAGAGTTTGGATTCCAACTGTTCTTCCCTGGAAAGAGGCCAGCCAAGATCACCCAGAGCATGTGTGACAGATGGATTTTTGTGCCCAGTCACCTTGTAAAATCTAGGAGAATGTGCAAGACCCAAAATGCAACAGAAGGAGATACTAGGAAAACACTTCTGAATACTTTTCACCTAAAAAATTATGGCCAGGTTATCCTACTATGGTAATAGAGTAGACCATACTGCCAACAACTCAAGATCAAGTGTCAGATGGTGGTTAACTAACCTGACCACCCTGAGGACTAACGGCCTTGGGTGCCAAAGTGCACAGGAAAGGGTGATGGTCCCCAAGTGGATTAAATTCCACTTGAATCCATCTTGATGGAGGGCAGCAGCTTCATCAATACTGGCCTGGGGCTGATGATGATTTGCATTCCAAAAGGGCTCAGAACCAGAAAGTGACTCGCGGAATTGGATCAGTGGTTGTGATGCAGAAGGCAGATGAGAGGCCATTGCATTATATCCTCAGGACAGTCATCATGGCTGATCGCCAAGATCTAGATCAAGAAGAAGATCATGATCATGAGAGGATGGCCATAAGTGGGAATCCATTTGATGATTTTTTTTAAAGAAAAACCACGCACAAAACAAACAGGTTTAGTTAGTATGTAAGCAAATTGATATAAAACACAATCTTAGGATAAAATTATAACAGTTTGCTTTGCAGAGGGGGAGAGAAAGAGAGAGGGAAGTATGGCTCCATTTTCAAATACTGTACAATAAATTTGTATTCCTGTAGAGTTTAAATCTTTTCATGTTAGTTCTTGCATTAAAGGTTGATAGTCATGAGAGTTGGCATTTCATTGTTTCTGGTGAGAAGAAGAACATCTGAAGAGGAGTTAGGCCAATGTATCTTTCTATGTTGTCCAGGTGTGAGTAGTATAGGGATATTATATTTTCCCCATACAAATATATGCAATATGTCTGCACAGGTGGATACAGCTGGTCTTTTATATTACCAGTAGCTAGGTCAGTTCATCCAAATTTGTTTCTACTGATTAGGTGAATTTTCTGTATGAAGGAGACTGGCTGAAATTCCTTCTGAAGACTGAATAAAACTTACCATGGGGGGGGGGGGGGGGGAGTCACATTCAGAAAGCAAGGGCCCCCTGAAAAAGAACTCAACCTTCTCAATTATAACAAGATGTGATGTGATGGAAATCAATTTGTTCCTGTTTGTAGCCTTAAACCCACATCTCCGTGTCCGCTACAGCCCTGTGGAACCTCCTGCAGACAGAGTTACAGCTGCAGACAGAATTGCTGCCCTTTAGGAAAGAACTTAAAACCTGGCTGGCAGCGCAGGTGTGGGGCACCGATGGGGAGGTGGCCCCCACCCATTGGCTTGTGTAAATTGTCCCTCCTCTGCAGATGGGGTGGGGTGGGCTTTTTAAATGGATTGGTTTTTTAAATGATTTTAAGTATGGACGTTTTTGTGTTTTTATGTTTCTTGTAAGCCGCCTGGAGTTGTCTCAGCAAGGGGGTGGTGATATAAATTTTAAAAATAAATAAATAAACACATCATGTTTGTCAATGCTTTGGTTTCCCCCCCACAAGTCATTGTTGATCACCAACTGAGATGATTTTTTCATCTTTAAAATAATGAAAGAGTTGTAATGTGTGGAGTATAAATGAACACTTTCCTTCTATAATTGTAAAAGGAGAATTCCTTCCAGAAAAAATGATGAATGCAGCAAATCTCCTCTAGGTAAATATTTTTAATCTAATAATTTCATTTACAACACATCTATAAAAAATGTTTTCCCCCTGCCTCCTGGGGCGTAAATCACACATACTGCCTCCCTCCAACCAATGGATTGTAATATCTTGGGCACACTTTGAACAAACTGACTCTGATCATTTTAATCAACTCATCTCCATAGTCATTTTAACACCCCCAACACATAAATATACTGGCAAACTATTCAGAGCACAGCAAGAGAGTCAATATTGAAAATATACTCCGCAGGGGGTTGGATATGCCTGCTGTACTTCATTTGGCTTTCACCATTAACAGGAAGATGGGTTCTGTCTTTTCCTTCCAATATGTCTGTGCAGAGAAACAAAAATGTGGCCAAAGTTATTTCAAAGTCTTTTTAATAGACAACTTGCTGTTACAAAAAACAAGACAGTGAAGCTTGGATATAAATGATGTATAACCAGTTCAGCATACCCCTGAAAGCTCTGGTACCTGAAGCCTCATGACACATAGCTTTTCACATTTAGAGAGGGTTATGTATTGGCTAAGGGACTTCAGATAAGACAGATAAGATAAATCTTTATTGTCATTGTCCTGCACAGAACAACGAGATTAGGGAGAGAGAGAAAACACTTATCAACCCAACAAAACCTAAATAAAATATAACTATACAAAATTATCAACATACTCCCACCCCACATATACATATTTAACCCCTAAAAAGCTCTAAAGCTCTAAGACTCTAAAAACTATAAGACTCTAAAAACTCTAAAAACTATATATAGAAGCTCCCTCATAGATTGCATTGCACTGCATTCAAAGCCAGAACCGCTTTTGGGTAGAAACTATTTCTCAAGCGGCTGGTCCTGGTCTTTATGACCCTATACCTTCTTCTAGAAGGCAGAAACTGAAAGAGATCATTTCCAGGGTGCGTACTATCTTGCGCAATCTCTACAGCTTTCTTATAACACCTGGTGGCATAGATTTGATCTAGAGTGGGAAAAGTACACCCGATTATCCCCTCTGCAGTCTTTACGGCCCTGCACAGCATTGTTCTTTCCCTAGCTGTACAACTCCCAAACCATGCACACAGACCATAGGTTAACACACTCTCTATGGTACAGTGGTAGAATGCCAACAGCAGGTCCTTTGAAAGATTGTTCTTCCTGAGGATTCTCAAGAAGTATAACCTCTCCTGTGCTCTCTTCATCAGAGCTTTGTGTTTGCTCCCCATGTCAGATCATCCCTCAGCTCCATTCCCAGAAATCGAAACACCGAGACCTGTTCCACACAATTCCCTTCAATAATAAGTGGCTAGATGTTCAATTTGCATTTTCTAAAGTCCACAATGATCTCTTTTGGGGTTTTTTTTACATTGAGGAATAAATTGTTTTCCCTACACCACTCCGTCAGCATCTCAACCTCCTTCCTGTAAGCCGACTCCTGTAAGCCGACTCCCCCTCCCCAGCAGTAATCAGACCCACCACCATTGTGTCGTCTGCAAACTTGATGATCTTATTGCTGGGATAACTGGGAACACAATCATATGTGTAAAGCATGTACAGAAGCGGGCTCAGCACACACCCCTGTGGTGTCCCCGTACTTATACTGAGATCTGCAGAGACATGAGAGCCCATCTTGACCCGTTGGGACCGATCTGATAGAAAATCTAGTATCCACCTGCATAAGCATGGCAGAAGCCCCAGATCTAATAATTTGGGCACCAGTCTATGCGGAATAAGAGTATTAAATGCAGAACTAAAGTCTACAAATAACAGTCACGCATAATTCCCTTGTTTCTCCAAATGGGTCAGAACAGCATGTAGGGCCGTAGCCACAGCATCCTCTGTGGATCTCTTTCTCTTATATGCAAATTGACAAGGGTCAAGTCCAACTGGTAAACAAGCCATAATACAGTTCTGCGCCAACTTTTCAAAACATTTCATTATAACAGGTGTAAGCGCCACAGGGCGTCTGATAGTCATTCAGACTATCTATGTTAGTTTTTTTAGGCAGAGGTATAATTACTGGGAATTACTGAGAATTACTGGGTTTGTAGTCATCAGTGGCTTAGTGGTTAAGGCACTGAACCTGATGGCTGAAAGGTCAGCAGTTCAAGACCTAAGTGCTCCACGATGGAGTGAGCTTCCATCTCTGTCCTAGCTCCTGCAGGACAGAGCAGTTCGAAAGCAAGACATTCCAAGTAGATAAATAGGTACAACTTTGATGGAAAGGTAAACAGCTTTCCGTACACTCCAGTGTATAGTCATGCCTGCCATATGTCCATGGAAACATCTGCAGATGCAGACAGCGCTGGCTCTTTGGCTATAAACAGAGATGAGCACTGAACCCTACAATCAGATATGACTGGCTTTTGAGCAAGGGCAACCTTTACCTTTGCCTATGTAGTGACTTGTTTGAAGGCTTAAAAGTTTGTTTGAAGGCTATAACACAAAAATGAAAGCAGGAAGCATAAAGAGAAAAATAAGAAAACTCATGTATAGGTTCTTAATGTTATGACATTTCTGAGCCTAGCAGAATGATCACTGGTTGCCATCTGAAGGAGAAGTCAAGGCCCATGAAGTTCATTTCTCACTATGGTTGTGTTGACTCTGATTGAGAACTTTCCAGAGTGGTTGTATTATGAAGTGAAAATTAGCTGTATCAAAGGAAAATGAACTACAGCAACGGGTTTATCCAAGTTAAGAGAACAACCTTCGTTCAAATTTTAAAGGATAGTTCGTACATCTCAATGTAAAAAGGGATGTGAAGTAGGGAACCAGATGGAGTTTTCAGATTTGAGTAGGAAGAGATAACACCACAATTCTTTGAATATCAGCCAGAGATTAGAAAGCACTAAATCTATCAACTTTATCCTTTAGCCACTTAATGCTCCAACATACAGTATTGATTCCTAAGCCAAAAAGATTGCTTGTATCTTTACCAACAAATATGTTTGATTCAGGGTTGATAAAGATGATTATACTTCTGAAAAAGTAATGAGGAGCAGTCACAGTAAAAGGAGTGGTGCATCCTGTGAGATTCTAGGTGTTTGGGTATAGAAAAAGTAACTTTTCCAATCTTCTTTTCAAACACTTCTATGGGAAAACTGTCATTTGCAAAAGAGCTGGAAATCTAAACAGGTATTGTTACTATTTGTTGTTTTCAAGAGTCTCTCTCATGACTTGAACTTTCTGCCAGTTCCTTCGTTAATGTCAAGTTCCAGAAACTCAGACTTCCATTTTGGCAACTAAAAAAAAATGCAACTTCAGACTTAAGTATATGTCAGTGCCACCACCATGACATTGAGGAACTAACTCTTTTATGTCTCTTCCCTGCCTGATTAACCTTCAGCAATATGAAAACATTGAAAGGAATCACAAAGACTGCCAGTCTTCTTCTTTCTACACCTTCAAGTGGAAAGCATCAGGCAGGCGGAAAGCAACACTGGGAGCAGAATCAATATATAACAGCGATGGCAAACCTTTTAGAGACTGAGTGCCCAAACTGCAACCCAAAATCCACTTATTTATCACAAAGTGCCAACACAGCAACAGGGGAAGGAGGAAATGCTCCCATTGTGCTGCTGGGCACAGGAGCAGAGCAAATTCTGTGCTGGGGTGACTGCATGGGTGCCCACAGAGAGGGCTCTGAGTGACACCTCTGGCACGTGTGCCATAGGTTCGCCACCATATATTAGATAACCATTGAGTGGATGAAATTCATTTATTTTCAATAGGTGAGCTTTTGGAATACATTTTCCAAAACTGAATAGTAAAATGAAGCTGAGTGTTAAAGCATTTTATATGATTGCTTAGCATGCTCTTTCCAGCTCTTGCAGGTTGGTCTGTGTGTGCAACATCTGCTTTTTGTGGATGTTACGAAATCCCAACTCTCCCCCCACCCCCAGCACTTCTTTTAATTTTTATACTTTTTAATTTTCTGGGAAAAGATGGCATCCCAAATGCCAACAGATGCTTGGGACACCGTTTAAGAGAAGCAACAGCCTTAAAAGGCTGCTTCCTCTGTCAACATTGATTTACTGACAGGGATAATGAGCCCTATCTGCATACCAGATGTTTTTATTTTACACGTTAATTGCTTCTTTGCAGATT
The DNA here is from genome assembly GCA_035047345.1 of Bradypodion ventrale. Lineage (NCBI taxonomy): Eukaryota > Metazoa > Chordata > Lepidosauria > Squamata > Chamaeleonidae > Bradypodion > Bradypodion ventrale. The sequence goes on along the minus strand of JAWDJE010000003.1, from coordinate 17,238,529 downwards.
GTAGGGAAAATGTAATTGTCCTCTCTCCCATCTTTCAGGACCATCATAGTGCTGCATCAGCAAGAGGGGGTTTCCCCAACCTAAGGTTTTCCTTGCTTGAAAGCCAGTCGTATCCAACTCTAGGGTTCAGTGCTCATCTCTGTTTCAAAGCCAAAGAGCCAGGGCTGTCTGCTTCTGCAGACGTTTCCATGGCCATGTGGCAGGCATGACCAGACACCGGAACACATGGAACACTGTTACCTTCCTACCAAAGTGGTCCCTATTTATCTACTTGCAATTTCTTGCTTTTGAACTGCTAGGTTGGCAGTAGCTGGGACAAAGACGGGGGAGCTCATTCTGTCCTGCAGTACTTGGGAATCGAACTGCTGACCTTCCGCCTCCCAGTCAGCGTTTTAGCCTCTTGAGCCACTGCAGTCCCCACCCACCCCCACATTTTCCTTTGATCACAAAGCAAACCTGTGGTTGGCTGTTGTCAGCCATGGCTTCAATTGCAGCAATTCAATCATCAGCAAGGAGAGAGAAAACAGTTACACTTTCCCTGCATTCTACAAAGGAACTGGGACAGTGTTTCATTTTCCCACCATACAGGTAAATCATCACTTTGGTTGTTTGGGATGGAGGAATAGGCTAACTAGAAATTGACCCCTCCTCCTCCTCCTCCTCCTCTAGTGACCCAAAAATGTGCAGGCCAAGACTGCCTCATAAGGGTCAGTCTGGTTGTGCTCCTCCTTACCATTCCAGTTTGGTTGGCAAGCGTATTCCTCCTCCTCCCTCTCCCACCTCCTCCCCTCTTTAAATTTAAAACTCTTCCAAACAATGAGTTCTACAAACCTCTCATTAATTCTGAAGACTTTATTGGGTGCCCACGCAGGGTGCTGTGGACAGTTTAATTCAAAGGGGGGAAATTATGCACTCATAGACATCTTCAAAGCACTTTATCAATATTGACTCATTAATTAGTCAAAAGGCTAATTAAAGATGAGGAGATAGTGCTTGTACCATTCAAGAACTCAGGTTATTTACCTGCTGGAGCTGATTTTTAAATTCAAGGTTTTTGTAAAATGATACCTCCCCAACCTGTGGTTTAATTTGTGGCTGCTCTTTGTATATTGCCATAGGCCATGCATCAATGGACACTTAGGATGTACTCCAGGTTATTAAGCATACTCGGGATTCCCAGCAGACGCTTTTCATATCGGCACCCTGCAAATCTCCCTTGAAGTCATGTATGAATAAATTTGCATGACTAATAAATATGCATGAATAAGTTTTTAAATATGCAACAATTATAGCAATTTCACAAGGGACTGATCAGAGATCTGAGGTTAGGGGCAGTGGAGATGGGTGGGAGAAACTGTAGCCAGACTGAGAACAGTAAGAAAGAAATCTGTTTTTCTAATGCAAAATCATTTAAGACTCAGCATGGAATGGAGGGGAAGGGAGGAGAAGAAAACTGGAGGGCATTTAACTTGTCAAAAGAGCAAAGAGGTGTCAGAAAAGAACTTATTATGAAGATATCATAGAGAACTGAATACTGAAACATAAAGCATGCCCCTTAATGGTGGTGACTGCGTTTGAAATTAATGGTGGTGCACAAAACTGTCAAAGGCAATCATTCCACAGAGATGTTTCAGTTTCTTATTTTTAGTAGCAACAAAAACAAAGTAAAAGGAAAGCATAAGTAGTGCAGCATGTTGAAGATCAACACATTTATTTCAGGGTGAACGTTCATGAATACAGTTTTAGATGAAATAAAGTTTTTAGTCTTAAAGTTGCCACATTATTTTAAATTTTCCTTCTTGATTTTATTGTTTCTGGAATAGCTTAACATATCTACCTCTCTGAAAGCTATTTTTAAGAGAGTTTCTTCTTCTTTCATGTCTTGATCAAACGCTGGACTGCCAAAATGCTTTGTCATTGGCCAAATTTAAGTCCTCATCGATGCATGTTTCTGGCAGTAATCGGCAGATGAGTAAATGAGCTGGATTCTGAATCTCTCCACATATTGTTGTCCACCAGCAGCCACCACTTGAGCATATCAGTCATATATTTAGATATATATTAAGGCTGATCATCAGCCTATTCAGGGTCCTCCAAGTGATGTTGGGGAGGTTGAAATCCTCAGCCATATCCTCCTTTAATGATGTACCTTGCCCATTGAGCACCTTCCTCTGTCTTTTAATTTGGTTTTGCTCTTGTGTACCCTCAAGAATATTTGTTCTTCCCATGAGGGTTGTGTTATGTATGCATATCAATGGACTGCAAAGCTATCAAGATAAAAATGTATCCATCACAATTACAATGTACCTCAGCTGAAAGGAACGCGAGCAAGCAACCCCTTAGGGCAGCTGCGAGCGTTCAGTCTCACATGGTTCACATTGCTCAATCACAGACAGCCGCGGGAAATGTCTCCGCATTCAGCAGGAAGAAGATACACGCATTCAGCAGGAAGAAGATACAACTGTGAGAGTAAGGCGTGCCTGGGCGAGGCCACGCCGGCAGTAGCCAATGAGCTACTGTGCCACAAGATTCAAATGTATAGTCCCACAGTATATAATGAGATGTACCGCCACCATTACCCCATGCTCCACCGGATCATCATGCAATAAACCTGTGTTAAGCCAACCCTTCGGCTGTTCTGTTGTCTTTGGTCCCATACAGTAAACTGGCGACGAAGGTGGGATGATGGCTGCCCACGGGACCAAGACATGCGCCGGCTACGAGATCAAGAAGCCGGGAGACTTGGAGCTGTTTGAGATAGACTTCAATGGAGCGCTGGTGGAGCTCGAAGTCTCAGATGAGGACAAGAAGAGGGCCATCTTCGTCCGCATGCTCGGGCACGAGACCAAGATCGCTTGGTGGACCTGATCGCGCCGAGGAGGGTGAGCGACTTCAAAGCTAAGGAGCTCCTGGCGGTGCTGCGCGCCCACCTCCGGCCCGTGATAGCGATGTTCCCCGCTCGGAGCGCGTTCTGGAGGCGAGTCCAAGCGCCCGGGGAATCGGTCGCCGAGTTTGCAGCGGCCCTGCGACTGGCCGCCGGCCCATGCAAGTGGGAGACCCCAGAAGTCACCCTCCGGGACTGCCTGCTCTGCGGCCTGAGGGACACCGAAACTCAGCGCGCGCTGATGAAACAGGAGCCGCCCCCCACGCTGCAACAAGTCCTAGACACGGCACAGGCCGCGGAAGCCACAACGGCCGGGGTGCAAGAGCTCCAGGACTGGCGACCGAAAACCGCCAAGGCAGAGAGCTCCGTGCGCGCGGCCCGGCGAGTTTCGAACTCGTCGACGGAGAGCGGCGACGACGAGGACATCCGGAAGGTCCAGAAGGAAGGCCGTCGCTGCGACGGCTGCGGCGCCGCCCACGCCCGCGCCAAATGCCCGTTTCGCAAGGCCGAGTGCCACCACTGCGGCCGGCGCGGGCACATCGCCAAGGTCTGCCGGAAATGGCGCGAGGCCAGGAGGAGTTCCCCAGACCGCTCGGCGAGGCAGGACCGCACCATGAGGCCCAAGGACGGCACCCGGACCACGAGGAAGCGGGACGGCGTAGGGCGCATCTCCGACGACAGCGAGGACGACGCTCTGGTTTTCAGCGTGTCCACGGAGCACCCCCGATACTTCGTCGAGGTAGTAATACAAGGGGCCCCTGTTAGGATGGAGGTGGACTCGGGTTCGTCATACTCTATCATTTCCCAGGGAGAGTTCCTGAAAATCGCCCCCCACGTGCGGCCTAAGCTCAAAGCGTTGAGGTCCACGCTGAAGGACGTGCAGGGGAACCGCATCCCGGTGTTGGGGGTTGGGAAGTTCCCGGTCCAGTTTAAAAAGCACGCCGCAACGCTCCCCCTAGTCGTCCTCAAGGGAGGTAAATGCAGCCTCCTCGGGACTCAATGGTTCCAGCCCCTGGGGATGTTCATTGGGGGGTGCACGCCGTGGGAGTACACGCCGCCGGGACTGATCCAATACAGAGCGTGTGCGACGCGCACCCCGAGGTTTTCAAAAGGGGACTCGGGAAATTCAAGGGCCCCCCAGTGACTTTCGACCTGGACCCTGGAGTACGTCCAATCAGACTTAAACCGCGCAGAGTGCCTTTCGCACTAAAGGACAAGATAGAGGCGGAGTTGGACAAATTGGTGGGCCAGGGGATTCTTGTTCCTGTTGATTCTGCGGAGTGGGAAACTCCAATTGTAACAGCGCTCAAGGCCAACGGGGAGGTCCGCATATGCGCTGATTACAAGTGCACCATCAATAAGGCGATCCGCCCTAATGCGTATCCGGTGCCGGTAGTCGGCCAGGTTACACGGGGGGAGGTGTTTCGCTAAGCTTGACCTGGCACAAGCCTACCAGCAGCTCCCGGTGACCCCGGCCGCAGCTGCGGCACAAACCATAGTCACCCACAAAGGGGCGTTCCAGGTGACGCGCCTTCAGTTCGGCGTAAATTCGGCGCCCGGGATTTTCCAGTCACTCGTGGAACGCCTCCTAAAGGGATTAGAGGGGGTGTTACCCTACTTTGATGACGTACTGATAACGGGGGGGAGCCGGGCTGAATTGGCAAAGAGGTTGGGAAAGGTCCTAACAATATTCGAAAAGGCGGGGTTGAGGTTGCGGAAAGACAAATGCGTCTTCTTCGCGACCGAGGTAGAGTTCCTAGGGTTCCGAGTAACTCCTGAGGGTATACGGCCGTCCCAATCAAAGGTGGACGCCATCAAAAAGGCCCCTCGCCCCACATCCAAGCCCGAGCTGCAGTCATTCCTCGGACTGCTCAACTTCTACCACTCCTTCCTTCCGCGCAAGGCAGCCGTGGCAGAACCGCTACACAAGTTGTTAAAAAAGGACGTGGCATGGAAGTGGGGCGACGACCATGAGAGGGCATTTAACGACCTAAAACGACTCCTGGCATCCGATGCCGTACTGACCCACTTCAACCCCAAACGCCCGGTGGTCCTGATATGCGATGCATCCCCAGTGGGGGTGGGGACGGTGTTATGCCACGTGTTAGAAAACGGGAGGGAGGCCCCAATAGCGTTCTACTCCAGGTCCCTGTCCCAAGCAGAGAGAAACTACGCCCAGACAGACAGGGAAGCGCTAGCGATCATTGCGGGAACCAAAAAATTTCATGATTTTGTGTATGGCCGTCCCTTCACCATAGTGACCGACCATAAGCCCTTGCTAGGCATTTTCACCGCAGATAAGCCCACGCCACAAATCCTGTCCCCGAGAATGCTCAGGTGGGCCATTTTTCTCAACGCGTATCAGCACGCGTTGGTGTACCGGCCAGGGAAGGAGATCAGCCACGCGGACGCCCTATCGAGGTCCCCCCTTCCCCAGGGTTGCAACCACGTGGGCGAGGAAGAGCGAGACCACCAGGTCTTAATGATAGAGGTCCTAGACTCGCCCCCGGTAGTACCGGCCGACATCGCCAAAGCGACCGGCAAGGACAAAACGTTAGCGACAGTTAGCTCCTGGGTGCAGAAAGGGTGGCCGGTATCGTCCCCAGCAGCGGAATGCGACACATTTTTCAAGAAAAAAGTAGAGTTGTCCCTAGAGAGGGGTTGCCTTTTGTGGGGACAGCGGGTAGTGATCCCCACGTCTCTCCGGCCGAGGGTGCTTAAACTGCTGCATGTCAGCCACCCGGGGATCGTCCGTTCCAAGGCACTGGCCCGTAGTTACTTTTGGTGGCCCCAGCTAGACGCCGACATTGAGCACATGGTCGGCACTTGCGAAGCGTGCCAAAACTCCAGGCCGGAAGAGGCTCGTTTGCCACATAGGGAGTGGGACGCAGCAAGGGGGCCTTGGTCCCGGGTACACATAGACTTTGCTGGCCCGTTCAGGGGAATGCTTTTCCTCCTTGTGGTGGATGCGTTCTCCAAGTGGTTGGAGGTCATCCCAGTCTCGAGCACCTCCTCGTCCACAACAATTAAGCATCTACGGAGGGTCTTTTCCACGTTCGGTTTACCCGACACCCTCGTTAGCGACAACGCTAGTTGCTTCACGTCCACCGAGTTCAGGACATTCATGGGTCTCAACGCCATTCGGCACGTCACCTCCGCCCCTTTCCACCCGGCCACCAACGGCCAAGTAGAGCGCCTCGTGCGCACCACAAAGGACGCGCTGCGGCGCATGGGTCCCGGAGATCTCGACTTACAAGTGTGCCAGTTCCTGCTAGGGTACAGGGTCACCCCATTGGCATCAGGGTACTCCCCCGCGGAGCTGTTAATGCGTAGGAAGCTGGCCACCGTAATCACCAGACTAGACCCCACTAGGGTAGAAGACAAAGGGCGGAACGTAGGGATAGAGCCCACCAAGAGTTTCAGCGTAGGCACCCCCGTACACTGCAGGAACTACGCCAGCGCAGGGCCAGCCTGGGTGCCGGGCGTTGTAATAGAACAAACCGGCCCCGTCTCGTACCGCGTGGAAACCAACACAGGCCTCCTGTGGAGGCGGCACGCGGATCAACTCAGGCGCAGGATCCCCGGAGAGCAGGACGAAGACGAAAATAGCCACGAATCAGCGTTAGGGTACTCCCCCACCCGCTTAGCCCAAGGGGGAGAAAAAGGGGGACATGGGTCCCCACCAAGTGAGGAGGAAAGGGAATCGATCCTCAGAGATGTTTTGCGGGAATTTGCGGCGGAAAGGAAGAGCCCCGATCTCACACATATCCCTCGGAAGTTTCCCCAAAACACAGATTCCCCAAGAAGTTTAGACCTTGATTTACAGTACCAGGGGGAGTTAGCGGAGTGGTCCCCCACCCGTCCTAGCAAAAAGAGGGGTTTCAGTTCAGCCCCTGGTACTTCCAGTCCCAGTAGCCCCTGTGAGTTAGAATGCAACATAGCGCCAATTTCCCGGAGACCGACACCCCCAAGACAGGAGGCGACGGCGAGTCCGCCCACCACAGTCTCAAGGTCCCCCGAGCGGATAGCAGAAGGTAGCAGAACCACAAGGGCATCCTCATCGGTTCCGCGGTTCACAATAGGAGGGTCCCCGGGGTCCGAGGGCAACAGGCAGGGGTTCACCTCCCAGCTGTTCATTCCATTCCCGTCCCCCAGCGCAAAGCGGGCACAGACACCCCACGGAGCCACCAACAAATCCCCATCTTCCGTTGCAGGACAGGCCTCCACGAGATCAGGGATCACAGGCTCCCCTGTACTAGGTCAGGCGCCCGCACGCCCCAAGCGTACGTGCGGCAAGCCACAATGGTTGCGGGACTTCGTCCCATCCTAGGGGGGAGGGGTGTTATGTATGCATATCAATGGACTGCAAAGCTATCAAGATAAAAATGTATCCATCACAATTACAATGTACCTCAGCTGAAAGGAACGCGAGCAAGCAACCCCTTAGGGCAGCTGCGAGCGTTCAGTCTCACATGGTTCACATTGCTCAATCACGGACAGCCGCGGGAAATGTCTCCGCATTCAGCAGGAAGAAGATACACGCATTCAGCAGGAAGAAGATACAACTGTGAGAGTAAGGCGTGCCTGGGCGAGGCCACGCCGGCAGTAGCCAATGAGCTACTGTGCCACAAGATTCAAATGTATAGTCCCACAGTATATAATGAGATGTACCGCCACCATTACCCCATGCTCCACCGGATCATCATGCAATAAACCTGTGTTAAGCCAACCCTTCGGCTGTTCTGTTGTCTTTGGTCCCATACAGTAAAGGTTGCTAGATCAGGAGCATCCATTTCTCCAGAGTCCTAGTCTGTCACTCTATCCAGTTCACCATGCTGGATATGGTTAAATGGGAACTGGAAAACTTTTGTATTAGTTTGCTGTTTTCCTAATATTGCAAATGTGTCCAGATAATTTATGGATTCCTAAAGAAAGTCGCAGATGGCAGATGACAGAGAAGCCTGGTATGATGGTACTATGGGGTCATGAAGGGTTGGACTCGAAAGTGCAACTGAACAACAACAACAAATAAAATAAGTCACATAAAAAGAGGCAATTCTGGGGAAAGAACTCCAGAGATTTGGAACATTAAAAAGGATTATAACAATTGGCAGTGGGCTTTTTGTTTTGTTTTTTGCCTTGGTGTAAACCCACTTGGGATAAAGATGTTTGTTCTAACAGATGTTATTTAGTTTATCTGGATTTGTTAGCAGAAGCAAACAGAGACCTAAGAGAATGAAACTTTCAGGAGGAGATGAAGCCAATGTTTCTCTCTACAGATTTATAGACATTTTTACATGCATCCAATTAATTGGTGACATTTACTCAAGGGCTTTTGTTTATGTGTCACATTTCCATCTGGAATGCAGCTGACAGTATTGCTTCTCCATGCCATGTCCTGCCATATGTCAAAGGGCCGAGGACTGAGTTGAGCAGAAATAATCATTCACAAATACAGAATGTTGGCCAAACATTCTAATGTTGCCATCTAAACTTCAGCTACACTATTCTGACTGTAAGATTTTCATTGTGAAGAGAGAAGTTGATGATCAAGGATTGACATTTGGATTGTCAGAGAGAGGAACAAGATGTGAGGCTGATATTTAACATTTGTGTTTTACAGAAGGATAAGGAGACATGTTTTTTACCCCCTAAGGAGCTGAACAAAGGACATGACTCTTTAAAACTTAAATAGAGCAACCTGGCTTTTCCTCACTATGCTAAGTTCTTTCTTTTCAGACTTTTTAAAGGCACCTTAATTTAAAATTAAGGTTTAAAAATATCTGGTTTAATTTAGCTTTCTTTAATGAGACTATCTTATGAAATTGGTACAGATCTTGAATTATAAGAAAATATTTATTTATTTGTTTATTTCATTTTTATACCGCCCATCTGGGATATTTCCCACTCTGGGCAGTGCACATACAAATAACAAAATAGCATAATAAAACAAACAAATTAAATTAAATTAAATAGAGCATTTTACAGACTGCTCATCCGTAAGTCAGTGATACCATGAAAAGTCTAGTGGCAGCTGAGATGTATTTTCACACTCCAGAATAGAGGATTCAAAGCTCATGGACATAAGTGTGTGAGAGGGGAGCGGGGAGATTTCACCTGTGTGCGTGCCAATGAATGCCTGCCTTATTGTGATTACATCAAAACATTACTTCAGATTGTTAAAATCTGTTTCTCTTCCATCCTTTAGGTTTTCTTTGCCTGTTGGTACAAGGGTTTTATTGTTAATGTTCATAACAACTGTGTCTGCTACTTTCCTTTGTGTTGGGTGCTCTGAGCCATTTGTGGACAAATAATTCTGCCAGAAACCATTCTCACTGTGCTATGTAACTGCCCACTCTTATCACAGCCCACTTCAATTTTTCCATCAGTGATCTTCATTCATTGAAATCTGGCAATGTACAAATACCAGCACACACACACAATTGAGGATCAGGCTGGAGTCTAGAAGAACACCAGATGGGAGAATATGTACCTTTTTCAATCATGGACTATACCAGGAAGGCAGTGCACATAGCTAATGTTTACTTCCTTTTTAATGTATTTGTCACATCTCACAGTCTATTTCTCTACCTCTGAAGATATATATTAAGGCTTATGAAATGTTATTCATATGAGCAGTGGTAGAGGTGAGCAGATTGCTTCTGTTGCTACCTTACTCCACAATGGTTAAAGGTGATCTATCTAGCAGAGCAATGGAGACGACAGTATATTTGAGTGTTCATTGAGAGGTAATTTTTTTGGGGGGGTGGGATTATACTTTAGCATGATTCATAGCCAAGAAAATATATACTTTTTTATTTATAGCACACTCCTGAGACTTAGTCAGTAGTAAACAGGAGTAGCAGCAGAACAATGTGACTTGAATAATGATGTCCTGAGCAGAATTCGAGAAAAGGAGTTCCTTAAATCAGTGTCTGGCTGGATATTCCGCTATGGTAATTGATTAGACAGTACAACCCACGACTCAACATTGAGTGTTGGGTGGTGGTAAATAACCTGACTCCAATGGCTATGGACCAATGTTTACAGGCGGATGAGCCCTTTTAGGTGGAGTGATGGTCCCCTCAGTGGAGGAAATGCCACTGGAAACCATCATATTGGGTCCAATGGCAAAATGATTGGAGGACGTACCACTTCACTATTCTGATTCCCAGTGCTAATGGAGGGGGAAGAGGCCATGCCAGATGGCCTGGCTGTGGAGGCACACCTTGTTAATATCCTCAAGGATGTGGCAGTCCATTGCAGTCCTGGTGTTAAAACCTGCATGTCTCATTTCATACATGCCACAGGAAATGGCTCCATGATCACAGTGTGTCGGTCACTTCATGGCAAGCTGGGATCCACCTTAAACAAATTCATGCCAGTGGCATTTTTCTTGTTTGTTGTTCTTCTTTCAAAGTCCAACGATGATGGGAATAGGCATCTACCAAATTTTCCAGGAAAAATGTATTCTTAGATACAAATAGCATCTGACAACAATATTCAGTGTCAAGTGCACAGGAAGCTAACAAAAGGACATAAGAACAGCCTTGCTGGAACAGGCCACAGCCCATCCAGTCCAGCATTCTGTCTCACACAGTGGCTCACCATTTGCTTCCCAAGCAGATGCCTTCACCTGCATAAGATTCCCTGGAAATGGCATTGAGAGATAGTCTGTTTATCTCTCCAACCCAGAGGTTGTCCTTAGGTATCCATAATTATAGCCATTGATACTCTTGTCCTCCATGAACTTGTCTAATCCTTTCCTAAAGCTGTCAAGTCTGACAGCTGTCACCACATCTTCTGGCAGGGAGTTCCATAGACCAGTGATCCTCTGGGTGAAAAAGTACTTTCTCTTATTTGTTTGAGAACTAGTACCCAAAAGTTTCATAGAGTGCCCCCTAGTTCTAGTGTTGTGCAATAGGGGAAACAGTTTTTCCTTATCTACTTTGTCCACACTGTGCATGATTTTATAAACTTCAATCAGGTCACCTCTTAGACGCCATCGTTCAAGAGTGAAGAGGCCCAACCGTTGCAGCCTCAGATGGTAAGGAAGGTGTTCCAGTCCCCTAATCATTCTGATTACCCTCCTCTGCACTTTTTCCAGCTCCATAATATCCTTCTGGAGGTATGGCGACCAGAACTGTACACAGTATTCCAGATGGGGCCTCACCATAGATTTATAAAGAGGCAAAATGACACTTGCTGACTTATTTTCTATACCCTTCCTAATGGTCCCTAGCATTGAGTTTGCTTTTTTCACTGCTGAGGCACACTGGGTTGACACGTTCATTGAGCTGTCCACCAGGACACCAAGGTCCCTTTCCTGGTTTGTCACAGAGAGTTCAGAACCCATCAGTTTATAAATATAATTGGGGGTTTTGCCCCAATGTGCATCACTCTGCACTTACTAGTGTTGAAGCTCATTTGCCACTGTTTTGCCCACTCCCCCAGTGTCAAGAGGACCTGACTAGTTAAAGCACGAGATAAAAAACTGAGAGTGAAGATGAGAAATTAGCTTTTTAAGGAAAAGCAGGTAACATTAAAAATCCAAGCAAGTAATTATTGGTTAACAATCTTCAGAGGCATTTTGTGTGAGGATCTCACAGTGGCCTTCTTTGTGATTGTTCCTGGGGTATGGAACATGCTTCCAAGAGAGACTGGAATGGCCTCATCTCTGTTGTCCTTCCACTAGCAACAAGCAAAGAGCTTTCTATTCTATTTGGGGAGAAAAGGCTTTTTTAACATTTTACCATATTTCTAAAAGAAGGAGCTGATTCTTGATATGAGATTGCTGTACTTTTTCAAAAAAAAGGAAGAAACCCTAAGGAACTTTTAAAATTGCTTTTAATCCATTTGTTGCTTTAATCTGACAATCTGTTTGTGAATCTGTGTTTTAACATAATAATTTGATGTGTGTTGGTTTATCTATTTTGTAAATGAGGTTTTCAGCTCATCCGAATCCCTACCTTCATATAAAGTCTGCAATTAAGTAATACATTACTATAGTTGCAGCAATTTTTGGAAAGTAACTTTACTATTCTCTTTATCAAGAGTAACTAAAATAGTTAAAGTCTTCCTCCACTTATATCTTCCTCTTCTTTATTTCCTCCTTCACCCCCTTTGGTGGTGGGAGAGATACAAGAATTATAAGAAAAATCTAGTGGCAGGTGCGGTTCTTGCTCTGGCATTTCTGGTGGTCTCCACCAGCATTATTTGGTGATCTCATAATATGTCTTTGATGTTGTCTCTCCGCCTTCCTCTAGGTCTTTCTCATTCTCTTTGTCCTTCTCCTCTTTCCACATAACCCTTGCATGGTATGGAATTCCAAGACTTTCTCTCCAAATGGGTAAACACTTTATTTGTTGTCTCTGTATGTAGTTTAAGATTGGTTCTATTCAAATTATTTCCCTTATAATCTACTTTCCTGATTTTATCCCTTCTAGTCACTACAGTAGCTTTCCTCAGACATCACATTTCTGTGGTGACCAACTTTTGTTTATATTTTGTTGTAAGTGTCCATGTTTGGTGCTGGTAACATAAGTTGGGAATTAATATGGTTTGTATGAGGTATTTCTTTGTGCTGGTCAGTACTGCCTTATATTGTAGATTCTAATGTAATAGGGAATTTGGGGCCATAGAACTGATAAAAACACTCATTAAAAACCTAGTCTACCTGGAAAGCCTATTAAGTCACTATGAATTGGTTTCAGCTTGACAGCACATCATAGCAACAAAGGCATCTAGTATAAATCAGTTGTTGAACCATGTGACATTCATCTGCCACTGTTTAAAAAAGTCACACTCCCTCAACTAAAAAGTAAACAAAAGTAACTGAAGTTTAGTGTTACAATATAAATGAGTGGCATTATTTTTTGCTACATTATAGTCACAATATAGCAATACCTTCACTATTGGGGAAAGGGACTAATTTTGAGTAATCATTTGTAACTAGCTACTTTCACATTCTGCCCAACAGCATGTTCTTCCTCTGGTCTTCAGCACAGTCAGTTAGGATCTGATTTTGAAGATGACCCAGCCATGTTCCCTATACTCAACTCCTCCTTTTAAGCAGGCCCTGCTGGAACACCAATAGAACTCTTAGCCACATTGTGCATTGGGGTCGTCTCCTTCTCCTACATTGCCATCACCATCGCCACCATCTTCTCCTCCTCCTCCTCCTCCTCCTTCAGGTGCCGTATCTATTCCAGATATTGGCTATCATCACGGTAATAGTCTTCCTGTTCTTAACTCCTCGGAACTGTTCTTCTGAGGACATTCCGCACCAGTCTCTCAGGTTCTTCAGCTGTGAAGTCTATCTATGTCCAGGGCCTCTCTTCCCAGGGATCTTCCTTTGCAGAATGAGTTGGAGTATTCTATATTTTATGTCCTTCCTCATGATATGCCCAAGGTATTGGAACTTTCTTTGCTTAATGGGCTTAGCCAGTTCTTGTTCTTTATCCATCTGGCACAATACTAGTCTATTTGCCATTATTAATAACTGATAATACACAAAATTAACACTACTTAATAAAAATGGGAAGTAAGCACGGATAAGAGATGGCTCCTGGAAGGAGGTTGGAATCCTGAGAGCTGACCAAGAATAGCAGCTGATGATGCCAATCCTGAATGGAGAGCCCTGGCTGTTACTCAGAAGATGTTCATGTGTGGCTCTGCATATTCAGATATCGCAACCCACATAGTACTTTGGAAAATGAAGATACAATATATAAACTGAAATAAAGGTAAGATACTTTTTGTGTGATATGAAAATGGAAGGTCCCAGAGTGTGCATTAGAACATGGAAGTAACTAGTTGCAGGTTATATAAGTACCTGTAACTAGTTGTTTTGGGGGCAACACAGTGGTAACTAAGTTAAATTTTAAGTAATGTAATGAGCTTGTAATATTGTCTATTTACTTTTAAAGGTCAAGGTATATCAAGGCATTTTCACAGATTTTTTGAGAGGAATATTTAATGGAGCTTTATTATATTGCTTGTTATTAATCTGATGAAATATCATGATATTTATTATGCTAGATATTATTCCAGACATTTTACTAAACTACATGTGAAGGTAGGGCAACAATCAGAGCTTTAAAAAGGTTAAAAGCCCCAGAGCCTGCTAGGAAAGTCTGTGACTTGTAGTTCAATCAATCTTTATTACAGTTCAAGACCAGCATAGTACAGCATAAGGTACAGAAGTTAAAATGAGGGTACTTAAAATATATCAAGAGACAACATGATCACCTGACTTGTAGTTTAACAAATATTTATTCCTAGTTATGGCTAGAAGCCACAAAAAAGGCACAATCCAACTCCCAATTTTATGCATGTTCCACAAAACATTTGAGCACTGCTCTTGTCTTGTTGTCCAATGAGGACACCTTGAATAGGAGCCTCACTCAGTATAGTACAACCTCATGGCTGCCATACTTCCTCAATGTCAATGTCTCCTTTTAATTAAATACGTTCCCAAGGGTTGCAGCTGGAACCTGTGTTTTGTGCATCTGCACCTTTGAGAAAGCCAACCAGTTACCTCATTTGTTCTTTGAACTGAGAATTTCTTCATCAATTTTCTACACCAGTGGAGAGCATGGAAAAGAGTTCTGCTTTAAAGCTTTAAACTCCCATCTCCTTGCTAAGAGGAGATATTTGGTTCTCTGAGCAGTGAGTCTAGTTAAATAGCAAAATACATTAGGCTGGGAGGTGAGGAAAGACCAGGGAGTTCTCTGCAGAATCCTCAACCCAAAATAAATAGCAAATTAAATAATAAATTTGGAGGGCAAAGACCGGGAAGGACGGAGGGATAAACCAGTTAAAAGAAGATTAAAGCATGGAAATAGTTGTAAGGGCAAGACAAGTTAAGTGAAGAGATAATGCTGGCAGGAATGTGTGTGACTCTTCCATGTAAAATGATTATGGAATAAAACAATGGTTTAATGTCTTTTAAAGTTAACAGAAGCTCTACAGATTTTTCCCCTAACAGCCATACCTGCAGATGTTGGGGATTGTTTTGTTCTAGCTTGGCTATTTGAAAGTATACGGTTAACAGAGGCCTAAACAAACCAACATTATTAGGAGGTATCCTGGCCCATGCCCATACTGGTGAAACATGTCTGAATAATTTTGCTGTTGTCATGTATTGTCAAATCATCTCCGACTTACGACAACCCTATGAATGAGGGGGTCTTCAAAATGTCCTGCTCTCAACAGCACTGCTCAACTCCTGCAAATTATAGCCTGTGGATTCCCTTAGGGCAGGGGTCGGCAACCTTTTAAAGTCAGGAGCCAGGTCACACACCCTCAGACAGTTGAAGGGGCCTGATTGGTGGTCCCCTATTATAAATGCTGCCATAAACGCATCCGTGGCTGCCGTAAACATGTCTGCAGCTGCCATAAATGTGACCATGGCCACTTCCAATAGATGGAGTGAGAGTGGGGGCTGGATTATTTGGCACTGTACCCTTGCCTTAGGGAATTAATCTCATTCACATTCATCCATGTGATTCCCACATTTCCTATCATATTATCTTTTGAAGAGATTTTTTTCTTTTCCTGAAGTAGGGCAATCCTAGTTTCATCATTTTTGTCTCCAGAGGCAGTTGATGTTTCATTTTAATAGTTTTTAACTAGATTTTTAATTGGCGCGGGTGGGAGGCAGTTTTTCAGTGTTTTTAGGAATTTTAAGGGTCTCTATAGTTTAAACTTTGGGGATTTTATGTACGCTACCCAGAGTCGCATGTCGATTGGGGTGACTATACAAATTGAATAAATAAATAAATAAATTTTCTAGGACCCATTTGTTCATTTTTCTGGCAATCCAAGATATCCACAAAGCTCTCCTCCAGCACCACATTTCAAACTAGTTGATTTTATTCTTGTTATCTTTCTTTGCAGTCCAGTTTTTGTACCCAAACATGGTAGTTAGGATTACTCTAGTGTGGATGGTCTTGGTCTCGGTCTCAAGTGACACATCCTTACACTTGATGATCTTTAGTAATTCATTCATTGCTGCCATTCTGAGTTTCAACCTTCTTTTGATTTCTTGGCTGCAGTCTCCACTTAGATTGATGATTGAACTTAGGTATACAAATCTTTTCACCATCTCAGTTTCTCCATTGTCAACATTAAAGCTGTGTATAATTTAAAGGTTATTAAAATGGATTTGCTTTTACAGAATGAAAGGAATAAAAACATAAAGGAAGGAGAAGGGGCCAAAGGTGGAATTTAGGCTGGGATACATCAAGACAAAATATTTCTAAGTGTGGGCCCAATCTCACTGCTGATTAACTTGAGAAAATATTTAGATAGCACTACTAAAGTGGTTTCAAGGTCAGATTTAGTTGCATGTTACAATATTTTCAGTATGTTTTATGTACAGCTCCACAAAATGATGAAAATATGGCAGAAAGAAATATTCAGAAAATTCACAAACCAGCAAATTGGACAGTTTAGAGAATACCTTGCTCAGAGGATCATTTGGCCTCTTTCCAGAGTACAGTATAGCAAACACAAAGCTCTCTCATCTGAAAGAAATATTAGGAGTTTATGATGCAGAAATAAGTGGCTGGTGGATGACGCACTGCGAGCGTATGGTGAGCTGTCAGTTGGAAGAGAATAGCTGCAACATTATGTCTCTGCCCTAGCTGCTGTGAGCCAAAATGCCAGGAGCATTACAGATGCTGACCTCTCCGTTGCAATGCACATAAGGAAATAATTGCAACAGTAGAATCCAGTGCCCAGGAGGCATTAGGAATAACTTACCTCTTAGCCACTGAGTGTGCAATTGGGGTGAAGGGAGGAGAGCATGACTAGAATTTACAGAATGTGAGCAATTATGTCATCCACGGAGTAGAGATGTTTCCACAATTCTCATTCAAAATGCTCCATGGATTTGGACTACTAATTATGCACGTTTGTTTCCAAAGCCAAGTCAGTGACCTAAATCCACTTGTTCATCCCAATTACAAAAGATCCATCAAATCAGTGAATTGTTTGTGTGTTGTTTTAAGTAAGTTCCCAATCAATTTAATGTGTAAAGCTAAGGTAAAGTTCACCTTTGCTGGAAAGCCAGTCATCCCCAACTATAGGGTTCGGTGCTCATCCTCATTTACAGTCAAAGGGTCAGCACTGTCTGCACCCGGAGATGTTTCAATAGTTAAGTGGCAGGCATGACTAGATACTGGAGAGAGCATGGAATACTGTTACCTTTCCCTCTGAAGTGATACCCATTTATCTATTTGCAATTTCTTGCTTTTAAACTGCTGGAAGCTGTTGGGGTCTGGATAGGGGACGTGATACAATTGAATCCCTCCAAGACGGAGTGGCTATGGATAGGGGGTTCCCCGCGTTATCCACTGAGCAGCCAACTTTGGTCTTGGATGGGGCTGCTTTGCCCCAGACAGACCTGGTACGCAACTTAGGGATCCTCCTGGATTTGGGACTGCTACTTGTAGATCAGGTGGCGGCCGTGGCCAGGAGGGCTTTCGCACAGCTTCGTGTCATCTGTCAGTTGCATTCGCTCCTGGACCGGGACTCCCTGCTCATGGTCACACATGCTCTGGTGACTTCCAGGCTAGATTATTGCAATGTGCTCTACATGGGACTGCCCTTGATGACCATTCGGAGGCTACAGCTGGTGCAGAATGCAGCAGCCCGGGTGGTGATGGGGTACGGGCATTATGCTCACTCCTCACCACAGCTTCGGGAGCTGCACTGGTTACCAGTTTGTCTCCGGGTGTAATTCAAGGTACTGGTTTTGACCTTTAAAGCCCTATATGGTATTTGGCCAGGATATCTAACAGACCACATCATCCCAAGAGTGTCTGTCCATCCAACCAGAGCGGACCAGAGGGGCTCTCTAATTGTTCCATCTGCCAGAGGGTCTCACCTCTCTGGCACATGAAGGAGGGTCTTTTCTGTGTCCGCACCAGCCTTGTGGAACCTCCTGCCAGTAGAGTTGCAGGTGCAGACGAAGCTGCTGCCTTTCAGGAAAGATCTAAAAACCTGGTTGGCCGGACAGGTGTGGGGCCTGGATAGAAGAGTGGCCCCAGCCTGTTGGCTTATAAAATAAATCCTCCCCATCTTTTAAATCGGGCAGTTTTAATGTGGTTAGTTTTTAATAGGTGGGTGGGTATGTTGGGGTTTTAATTGTTTTTAATATGCATGTTTTAATCCTGTTGTGAGCCGCCCTGAGTTGGGTTCTCCTGATTGGGCGGCATAGAAATTTGAATTATAAATAAATAAATAAATAGGTTGTCAGGAGCTGGGACAGAGATGGTCAATGGGTAGTTCCCTACAGTCAAACATGACTGGCTTTCAAGCAAGACCTTTACCTTTACATATAGATTCTTCTTCCATATCTAGGCCAGATGTGAAACTGCTGAAATAAAGGAACCTATCCCCAGTACTGGCAGTCCTGCACTGGTTTACCTGTTGCATTCTCTATTAGATTCAATATAGTAGCACTGATGTACAATATATTGAATCTAGTACAGAATGCAACAGGTAAACCAGTGCAGGTCTGCCAGGACTGGGGATGTACAAAGCTCTTCACAGTTTGGCACCCTGATGCCTGTCAGAGCAATTCTTCCACAGAAATGCCTTTCACTCTCTGCATGGAATGGCCTCCCCATTGAGATTTGTCTGGCTTCCTCCCTTCTTGTCTTCAAAAACTGCTAAAAATATATTTATACAAAGAGGTCTTTCCAGAGCCTCTCCCTAAGCAAAGGGCACTGTATTTTATGATTTTGCTTTTTCCTATAGGATAGATGTTTAGATAGGCCATGTTTGACAGCCAGTGATATATTGGAAATTTTGCAGTTTATCATTTTTCACATAATATTTATTTTTGTATTGTATTCCTTTCATACTCATTGCTTTCCTATTGCTATTTATATTTGTTTGTTATAACTGCTGTGAATAGTGTACTTCACAAAAAGTGGTAAATCAATCAATCCATCGCTAAACAAACAAACAATCTTTGAAAGTGTCATCAGATATGGACCATAGAGAATGTGATGTATTGAAAATGCAAACACAGAAGGAAGTGAAAAATGTCCCTCTTGCAATATTTTCTGTAGGTAGACTTAATGTGGTGGCTCTGTTTTTAGAACTTCCCTGAAAGGAAGGGAGGTTCCTAAAATGTGTTCTGTTAATAATAACCACTGTTTCTACCAACCCTTGGATCCTTCTGCAAACGTGTGGTGTTTTAAGTCCCTTTTTAAAACACAGGGAAGCAGACTCTCAGAGTTTGGGAAACTGACTTTTGGAAGTCATCCCTCAGAATTCTAAGCCATGTTGGCCACTGGCCTTGCTAGTGAAGGTGGGATGGTTCAGAGAATCATGGCCTAAAACTGTAACTTTCCTACATGTTGCCAGACACCAATTAAATTATGCTCACTAGATACTGAAACTGTATGACCTTTCTAATGCACACTGCTAATCTTGGTGGAAACCTCTTAAATGATAAGTGCTGAGTTATAGGAAATGATGTCTAAGAGGATTTCCTTTCTCTCTCCCCCCCCAAATAATCCTATAGCAGTGATGTTGAGCCTTTTAGAGACTGAGTGCCCAAACAGAGGGGAGGGGTGAACTCTGTGCTGGGGAGAGGGAGGAAGTGTTCCCATTGGGCTGCTTTGCAGAGGGGCAGGGCAAACTCTGTGCTGGGGCATGCCATAAGTTTGCCACCACTGCCCTATAGGCTTTGGCCAAGGGCCTGTGTCCTTTCAAGAGTGAATGATACAGCTCCACCAGAAATATTGCAAATTCAGCTTTCGAGTAAGCTCCTGGGTGTACCTTTTATTGGGTACCAAATGATAAGGGTGAGATGCATGCTCATATATCTCCTGGTTCTCAGAGGAGAAACCATGCCTCAATATGCTGAAATATTACTTTGAAGAAAATATAAAACCACAATCACTATTTTTTCTCTCAGTGTGAGAGCTAAATGATCAAGGATTTTTTTTCTATCCACAGGAGCATTAATGAAAAACAAAGCCCTGTTATTTGTGCAGATATGTGTTGAGTAGGGCGGCCATGTGTTGAGTAGGGCGGGATATAAATTGAATAAATAATAATAATAATAATAATAATAATAATAATAATAATAATAATAATAATAATAATAATAATAATAATAATAATAATAATAATAATAATAATAATAATAATAATAATAATAATAATAATAATAATATCTTTGGTGTCCAGCAAAACTCTCTTCCATAATTTGGGCAAAAACCTCTTGCATGATTTATTTTTAAAATCTCCATGAAAATAAAGAATTAAAAAAAATTACTGCCTACTCTGTGGGAGTGGTATGGTGGGCATGGCCAGGGGGAAGCCCTGCATTGCACCCGAATTAGGACTACAGTACTTTATTTCAACACTTGGATAGGTGGGGCCAGCCAAAATTTCTGCTACTGGTTCTGGCGGACTGGTACAAACCTGCTGAAGCCCACCACTAGTTGGATAATCAGTCACCAAAAAGTAAAAGCACTGGATGGTCCATTTGTATCTTTTGATCACTCACCCATTCCTCCTGGGCTTGCTGTATACATGTGGATGTGTAAGCATTTATATGTGTATATGATTAACTTCCCAAAAGGCAAAAGGCATTTTTTTCAGATACTTTCTGTGCAAAATGTTGAAATTATTAAATTAAGGGATTAAAATAAGGTGTCATCTTATTCTCCAGCTAGAGATGAGGATTCCCGAGAGATCAGAGATTTCTCAGCAGACCTGCCAGTCTACTTCAACCAAGAAACAGAAATTTAGCAAGGATGCTTTATATGATTACAGATGATTATCATGGGGGAGGCGGGTGATAGGCTTTCTTGGCATATGGAACTATGGTAGCCACTAAAAGGGCTGAGAAAACCTAACGAGATTTGCTCAGAGTTGGAGAATTTTGTGAAAAACACCCAAAGCAAGAGAAATTGAAAGTCAAACACACCTTTCAGGTGCAAAAGCAGAGATGTGTATGTACATTGTCTTGTCTTTCTGGTTCATTAAAGGGGAAAAAATCCCTGACAATGTGAGAGGAAGCCTATAAATCAACAAATATTCCCATTTGATGTTGTCACTACGCATTAATATGTCAGGCATCGTTATGAGCTGATTTATTCTTCGCTCTTCACTGATGTTGTTTTCTTTCTTCCTTGGTTGAACTGTCTAATGGAAGGTAAGATCAAATAGTGCACGACATTCACACTTTATTGTACATAGAGCTGTTGATATCATCAGACCATCCTCCAAAATCTGCTTTAGGCCTCAGTTCAAGTTAAGGCTCTACTTCACAGATTTCCAACCTAAGGCCCGTGGACCAGATCTGGCCCACAGCACCATGTCATGTGGCCCATACCTGTCAAGCGCAGCTCTGGAAAATACGGGCCCTGCACAGAAGGCTTCTGCGCAGAAGGCTTCTGCGCATGCGTAGAACCGTTCTGTGCATGCACTGAAGGGTTCTACGCATGTGCAGAAGGGTTATGTGCAGAAGGGTAGCTACTTTCCCCCGCCAGTCAAATTATGGGATGGTGACGGCCTGCAGCAGGCAAGTGGCTGAAGCGGCATGGAAATACGGTATATCCCAGCCAATCCGGGATACTTGACAGGTATGCATGTGGCCCCTCACCCCTCTAAGGGCATTTGAGAAACAGAATGGCTGCCCCTTGAAGCTGTTGGGACAAAACATCATGTAGCCAGGGCAAAATGGCTGCCCGGCTCTCGAAGCTGACTGAGAGAACATGACCCAACCCCCAGCTTGAAAAGGTTGGGAACCCCTGCTCTACTTTCTCAATCCAGTCAACTGGCAGCTCTTAAATGATAGGAGAGGCAACAAAATGCTACAGTCAGAGAGTCAAAATTGAAATAGGCACTTCAGATTTTCTCTCTCCAAACTGAGTGACCATTTCCTGCTTTCAAATACTAAATTGCCACTTTTTTCTCTCTTAAAATGTAATTGGTCCAGCTTAGTTTCAGAGTACAGAATAGAGGCATTAAGGGGGGGCGGGGTTGGACAGGAGAAGAGTAACCTGAAAGGAATAGGCAGTGGCTGGGTCACAGGATGCTGTTAAAAGCACAGAAACATAAGCTAGTGAAAAAGATGGAAATTTTATGGAATATAGTAGATGCACTGCTGTATTCTAATTACAGAATAAATTTCAATGACCTGTCACCTTCTTTCTGTGTGACGCAATGGCACCATCTGTTACTGAAGGGCACAAAATATCTGGGGCCAGCTAGTACAGAGCTGCCCTAAATGTACCTGGCATTACATTTTAACAAGATTTTCTTAATAGCCAGGTTTGTTTTATTATTCCTCCTGTTGCACAGCTAACTGGCAGCTACAACAAAAAATGCAAAAAATTGCCTGGTTCTAGAATACCTGGTTGACTCTATTGATCACATCTAACATTGCAACTTCAAAATTTTAGATAAAATATTATTAATTGCATGCCATCAAGTCAATTCTGTCTTATAGTGGCCTTTTCCAGGATATTCTATTCCAGGATATTCCAGGATTTTCCAGGTGATGAACGTATGGCATACATGCCAAATGTGACACTCCCAGCCCTCTCTGTTGGCATGCGTGCCGTCACCCCAACACACAGTTCACCCCGCCTCTCTGACCAGCAGTCCAATGGGAGCACTTCTTCCCTCTGCCAGCACAGAGTTTGCCTGCCCTTCTGGCCAGCAACCAAATGAGAGCACTTCCTCCTTTCCCCTAGCACAGAGTTCACACTGTTCTAGCTTAAGAATACTCAGAAGCTGTTTTCCATTCCTTTCTTCTTTAGTTACCTTGGTCTGTTTTTTCTCCCTGGTTACACAGTGGAGAATGGAAATCCCAACTAGATATCTAAACTCCTAAGCTAGTCTAAGACAGAATTTTAGACACTTTCAAATTCATTGACAAAAGACGAAACAAACAAATATTTCCTTGGAGCCAATACAGGCAATGAGAGAGTATTTCTCTATATTTTTCTGTCTTAATAGCAATGAAAATTCAATGAATGACAAATGCTAAGGCAATAAATTCCCTGTGTAATTGAAGCAATGAGAAAGACAACAATAACCTTGCTGCTGAAAAGTAACAATATATTCAGAAGAACTTCAAAGAAAAACCCTAAATTTATCTAAAAATGTTGGGGAAACTAAGCACATTCCCAATGAATGTGCACAGGAAGTATAATACTGATTGTATGTAAGAGGAAAGGAGAAAATTAGGAAGATGGTAAATGAAAGAGAATATTCTGGAAGAAAGCCTGGTTCAGTGGTTGGACCACTGAGAATCCTAATGGAGCATTTTCCACTGCACAGTTCGTTTTGCCAGTCCCACATATACCTAACTCAAGTTTATCGTTAGATGGTCGGGGCTAGAAACTTTATTCAGCATTAGACAGACAACAGGGAAAGGCCAAAGTACACTAAAAGGGAATAATTTTGCGTGCCCAATTGGCTTGAAAAATTCCTGCTTGAAAGAGTTGCTGTCATATCAGTGTCAACAATATAAAGCTAGATAGCATTTGATGTGATCCTTTGGCTTAAAACATTCCCTTGTGGGGCTATCTCAGAGAACAGACATGATCTCACCTTTGTGTCAACCCACTTCTACTTTGTAGTTCCCAAGCATCAACACAGATCAATCTCATCCAGGGTTTGCCTCTCTATTATTCCTTCAGGACCAATATTGCACACTGCATCACTGTGTGATGTTAATATCTAGTGATAATACTAACATCTGAAAAAGCTGGCTCCAGCATCCTACGTTCAGTCACAAAGCTGCTGTTGTTGGCTAAAATATACGGCAAGCATATTCATGCTTTAACTGGAGCTGTTTTGGCCTTGATTTGATAGATCCTTAAACATAGATGATAATAGTAAACATAATGAGAATTCATCTAGCTTTTTTATTTTTTAAAAAAAGAAAGTAAGGGATTAATCACAGAAAAGATGCTGCTTTGACTTGAGACATTAAAGCAGAAAGAATAGGGGAAACCAGTTGTGGTATATGATCCTATTATGTTAATTTACTCATATAGGGTTTATATCCAGTCTGGCCAGGTTATCTGGTTATGGTAATAGAACAGACCCTGCTGCCAGCAATTCAATGAGTGTCAGGCAGCGGCTAAGTAACCTGACAACCCTGAGGACAAACAGCCTTGGGTGCCAAAGTTCAAAGTGAAGGGTGATGGTTCCCAAGTGGATTAAATCTCACTTGAATCCATCTTGGTGTAGGGCAGCAGCTTCATTAATACTAGCCTGGGGCCGATGAGAACTTTGCATGCCAAAAGGGCTCAGGACCAGAAAGTGACTTGTGGAACTGGATCAGTAGTACGGGTGTCACACTGCATTGTGAAAGGCAAATGAAAGGCCACTGCATTATGTTCTCAATACAGTCTTCAGGGCTGATCACCATGATGATCGCCTATATTTGGATTCAGATATGGCAGAAGAAGAAGAACTTATAACTTTAACCCTCATCATCAGGACATTTTGGTCTTCCAGAGGCTCATGTTGTTGGAGAATTTACATACAAAGTATGCCATTCATGACCTTGTGATCTAAAGAGTTGTGAATAATGTCTCCACATTTCATCTACAATCAGGTACAGATGCTGTTCTTAACAGGAAAATGAACAGCCCAGGGAAAAGTGCTATTGCTTTTTGCCATTGAGGTACCTTTTTCTTGTTTTTCTAAATAATTTAATATATTGGGACAATAAAAAACACCCATACCATCCATGGACGAACCAAAAGGTCAAGAGATAGATGTGTTGTACTCTGGTTCTTGTTCCATGGGGACATTGGAATTCTGCTGGATTCAAGATACACAGAATGCATGGAACCCTTAACCCTAATTGCCACTACTACAGTATATCTCAAAACATTGGAATTTTCCTGGCATTGGAAATTGTCCAACGAAGGTGTTGTCATTTGCAGTGGTGTTAATCCATGTGGCTGTTAGATATACAACCTGATAGGATGGTCAGAAAGATTCCTCATGTCACGTGTCAAAATTTTGCACATCAATGGAGAAGATAAGGGAAGAAGCTAAAGGTGGTCGTCCATACTTGCCCCTTCTCCCATAGTTCATGTAAATAGTAAGGATGTCAAGAATGCTTCTGAATCCCTAATTTTCAACAGTTTCTGGTGTCTCTACTAAATGTGGAAGGAATTTTCAGACCATAGAAGATTCCTTTTGAATCTAGTTTTTTGATGAGTTTTTTTTCTTTGCCAAGGTCTCCATTATTTGCACAACCAGTCTCTATGCAGAACTAACATCCCTTCCCTTTGGAAAAGCCTTGCACACACACAAGAAGCACAGCATAACTACACAGTTCATTTTAAGAAAGATGCATACAAATCATCCAATGCTTCTAATCCAATGCTTCTTTGATGCTCATGCTGCAAAGCCGCGGTCATCATAGTTTTGCATTTGTTTTATATTTCCTTTTTTATATTGCATTATCTGCATATTTTTACTTAATTTTCATATACAGAAAACATCATTTTTCTATTTCTCCTGACTATCAAGCCACAAAATGAATCACCCTCTCAGGGGAAGCAGAAAGTAATTTTGTGGTTTCTCTTCCCCACATCCAAGGAAGATTTACATCTGTTGCACATAGATAACCTATGAGAATGCTGCACATGATGATGCCATCTTTCTAGGCCACCTTTTTTACTCCCATTCCTAGCTCTGGACAGAGAAGAAAGATCTGGAGACATGAACTTTCCAATCTATTATTCAGTAGATCTTACTGAAAGGTTTCTGACCTTGTTTTCACTGTATCTATAGGTTTCCTAACCCCCTGAAAAACAGCAGGTTCACCTAATCTGATCTCCTTTCAATAGTTCAGACCGATTGAATTTCTTGCAGTCATTGGCAGTAATGAGCATGTCAAATTGCATTTGGCTGAAGTGTCTCAGTTCAAAGGGCATTGTCTTTTTTTTAGGTCTGCAGTAGAAGCCCTAAGAAGTTTTTGTTCTTCTGCCCTCTGCCCATTCTTTCACCTGACACTATATAGCGAATTAAATACAGCAAAACAAAAGCCATTTATCTTTATCATTACTATTTAAATAATTAGTGGCAGCCACAATCCCATTGCAACAAACTAGTCATGTAATGGAAGATTTGTAAGTGGTTTTATTTTTTAGGCTTGCACAAAGAGGTAGCCATGCACCCTTTGAAAGGATGAGTGTAATTTCCATAACAGGGAACAATCCCCTGTGGTGGCTCAGTGGTTAAAAAGCTTGTCTTGTTAGGTGGAAGGTCGGCAAGCTGGCAGTTCAAGACCTGAGTACTGCATGATGGAATGAGCGCCCATCTCTGTCCTAGCTCTTGCCAACCTAGCAGTTCGAAAGCAAGAAATCACAAGTAGATAAATAGGAACCACTTTGGTTGGGAAAAGATCTTGGAGACATGAAAGGAGCCTCATTCAGGTATTACCTGAGTGGAGTTCCTACAGCAAAAATCCTTTCAATCCAGAAAGCACCTTTGTGTGCTTCTGACATGATTTTTAAAAATCCCCTTTAGACAGCTTCTACACGCTGAGTTTCAGTGATTAATGTTTGACTCTCTAAGTCCTTTTAAAGTCCTGGCAAGATTTTGAAATTCAGGGAAACTTTCCTCGATTAAGAGATTCCATCACTTATTCCAGTCTCTAAGGTCAGAACTACATTTTTTGCCTCAAACTGATGTCTGTCAGTGACAAGGTTGTCCCTTTCATAAACAGTGAAGTACTGTATCCCAAAGCGCTTTACAGATTGAGCAACCTCTTAGTTCAAAAGGATTTGAAAGTCAAGCAATTAAATCTGCTTAGCATTAAAGCTTTCACTTTGGCCGAGAAGAGGGAGAAAGAGGTATGGAAACTGGCTTCTTAATGCCCCTTTACATCTTAGTCTCCTTGAAGCCACTAATGCCAGATATTTTATCCTCTTCTTGTCTTGTTCCCTCCTGAGTTGAGCAACAAAGAGTGGCAGAGTGCTGGTAATTGAGATATGTGTGACCTTTATCGGAAGTTGCAATGTCCATCAACATGTTGCACACATTGTCTCAACTGAGGGATTAGGTTCTGGCAGAGACCCCAGAGATTGAGAGAAAAAGAGGGAGAGAGGAGGAGGAGTCTGTGATTAGAACAGAGACACCATTTTGTGCTACAGAAATAGGTTGAGTGTTCCACTTGCCAAGAAGGATGAAAGAGGATATTGGGGAGTTATGAAGAGAGAACAACTGTACAAGAGTTCTTTTCAAATACACACAGTCAGAATAGACTGTCCGACTGAACAACAAAAGGGTTCTTTTCAAATTATATAAACAAATAAAATAGCTATACTCTTGGAGAGAAAAGATATAAATGTGCACATAGTGTATGAGATAAAAAACATCCTGGAGATGTGCTGTCTGGTCGTGTCACACTTTTCTTAAAGGATATGACTTTTCACTAATAAAATAAAATAAAAGGTTTTGAAAAAGGGAAATCAGGAATCAATTTCTCTTTCTTACTCTCTCTCACACACATAAAAGTGAAAGGATGGCACACTGGTGGAAAGTTTTCATAGAATCATAGAATAACTGATTTGGAAGGGGTCTATAAAATCATCAGTTCAACCTCCAGCTCAATGCAGGGATCCAAATCAAAGCAGCTGTGACAGATGGTTGAAGAAATACTGAATATAAGTACTTTTATTTTTGAATAAATATCATTGCTTGAGCACGGTGCAATTTTTTCTCTGGATCAATTCCTTTAGCCCCTGTTTTTTTGCTATACTTTTTGGGATCCAAATCAAAGCAGATGTGACAGATGGTTGCCCAATTCTCTCTTGAATTCTTCCAGTGTTTGAGCGCTCACCACCTTCCAATGTAATTGGTTCCATCGTGGTACTGCTATAACAATTAAGGTGAAATTGTGTGTCTTCTATGCATGCAGGGATTATTCACCATCATAAACTGAAAGAGAAAATGTTTAAGCAGAGCTGATGGAGCAATTTAATGTCTACTTAATTCTATGTGTTTACTCTCTTAGTCTGTTTTGCAATTTGTTCATGTGATCGCATTGCACAATTAAATTATTTTTGACGAGGAGCAGGCTATTTCCATGTTGTCATCTCAGCCATTTATTAGATTTTCTTTTGTAGATGTAATGGAAGCATAGATTACATGCACATAAACGCTGCATTGATTGGAATTCTACACATTCACAGGAAATTGGTCCTGTGTTCAAACAGCTCGATTTTACTTGATTTGAGAAGGGTTGTTTTGCATTTAGGAATTTTTTTTATATCTAGTCCAGCACTGTTGATGCCATCTCAAACAATCTGCTTCTTCTTCAGTTGCAGAATGTAGTTCGTGGCACTAATCTAATTAAATGAGACACATTTAATACTTGAATTATATTTGCATAATATGTACCATGTATATTATTCATTTTGCATTCAGTCAACTTGCAACATTTGCTTTTTGCTGGCACTGTGGCATGTTCATTGAGGCTCATTCTTATTCTTATTCTTAAACTTCCATCTGACCAGGTTTGTTGAGCTGGAGAGTAGAGAAGATAGAGAGGACCTGCAAGAAAATATTACAGTGTGTAGTCCTCCAGCTCAAATTCCCAACCAGCTGAAAATGCCTCTTCTATTCCATTCCTTCTCCCCAGATTCCTATTTTTCCCCATATTACTCTGTGGCAATTAAGCACCCACCATATTCTTTAGTGTGAGTGTTGTGGATGTGATCACATGTGAGCATGTGTTTGCACATAATGCTTTTTTCATGAAGTTTTCCTCTTTTCTTTTATATGCTTTTACCTAAGTAAAACCTTATGTTGGCAAGAGGAAACACTATTGATGTGGCCCAATATTGGGCAGATGTCATCTAGCCCTTTTTAATTCTATTTTGCTTTTAGATGTGTTAATTTTAGCTTTGTATGTTATTATATGCTGGTGGTGCATCTGACACAAATAAAGAAACCTGAGTCTTTCCAAGTGAGACTATTTAGACCTTCTTCTTTTACTTGATTGGAGGAACATCTGGTGCTTCAAGACCTAAAGCCATGTGACAGATTGTGATGTTGGTCCCTGATCATCCTTTCCCACACTGGGAAGTCAAGCACAGAGCCAGGAATGCTCAACATACTGCTTCAAGAGACCATTAACCTTGGGACTTTGGAGTCTCTCAAGGCCCTTGTTAATTCTATCTGGCTTCTTCCCCCCACCATCACCTTACTTTCCCTTTGTGCAAAGAAGAGTGAAGCCAGGTTGCTGGCTAGGCATTGGAAACATGGATGCATGCATTAATAATCCGTTACCAAACAACTCAAGATGTCTTGATGTGTGTGTTTTTTTTAAGTTGCAACAAGTTTCCCTTTGAAAAAAATGTGTGAGTCTTCCTTCTCAAATACTAGCAAAACATGGTCAAAAAGAGCTGTGATGCAGCCATATGACTCATTTTTTGTGGTTCTGTATCAGTGGACATGCAGGCTTGGAAACCAAATAAATCAACAAATTCTCCTTGTGCCAAACCTTCTCCATCATTAATCTGTGGCAAATTTTGGCAAACTAACTGTTTGCAGGACGGAATGAGCTCCCGTCTTTGCCCCAGCTCCTGTCAACCTAGCAGTTCGAAAGCAAGACATTGCAAGTAGACAAATTGGGACCACTTCGGAGGGAAGGTAACAGTGTTCCATGCGCTCTGGTGTCTAGTCATGCCTGCCACATGACCACAGAAACATCTGCAGCAGCAGACAGTGCTGGCTCTTCAGTTTTGAAACAGAGATGAGCACTGAACCCTAGAGTTGGATACAACTGGCTTTCGAGCAAGGGAAACTTTTACCTTTTCTTTTACTGTTTTTAAACCACAACACCCAAAATCCCCCAGTCATTGTGGCTACTTGGTGTGTTGCTGGGGGGGGGTGGGGGTGCTAGAAGTTGTAGTCTAAAAATTAAACTTTGTAAGAGTGGAATTTCCAGGGAACCTTGTTTTGTCCAAGGCAAGAATGAGGATTCCTACAGCAAATCTGGGATTCAAAGTAGCTTTATGTATATGAATGAAGTCTCTACACTACATAGTAGCTCCAAAATTACACTTGAAAATATCAATCTAAATCCAATTGCATGTCCCAGTTAGAGTAAATCTATTGACTCAATGGGATGTACCAATGTGTTGATTGGCTTACCATTAAGCAGTTGATTCAGTGGGCTTACTGTCCTTGGCTCCAGCAACTGTAGTGAGATCAGCACCATTCATAACTTGGCCAATCACAATGACAGAAAAATAATACCAGTCTTACAAAGTGTATTATCAAAAACAAAGTGCATGAAGAGATTTGCTATTTCTGTGCCAGTCTTACATTCCTAACAATTTTTCATCCACTAGCAGAATTGCTGGACTGAGCATATGCCTTGAGAACAGTCAGCCAAGACAGCCAAGATTCATAGAAATAAAGTTCAGCCACAGGAGGAGGAAGAGAAAGGAGGAGGGAGAGGAGGAGAATGTGGAGGAGGAGGATGACAAATTATATTTACAAGAAAAAAGCTGGATGGTTTCAGACATCTGGCCATCTTAATAATGTCAGGTGGCAGAAGTGGCAGGGGAAGGAAGAATATATTCAGGCAGATGGTGGACATATTAAAGTAGCCACAAAGCCACCCTGGGAACTTTCATCTTGGATGAAGAATTATTGTAGATTGTATCATGCTCCTTATGATTTTGCATGAGCCTGGTAATTGGGTGCAGAAAGTAACAATAAGGTGTGAGAGACTGAAATCATACCTCTCTTAGCTGTTCATTTTCTTGGCCCATCTCAACCACAACCATACTTTTCCTGTTGGTAGAAGCCTCAGATGACTCTTCTGATCAGCGATAGCTGGTGTGAGACCAGTAAGTGTTTCTACTCCTTAATGGAGGGAGGTGACTTTGCTTACACAGAAGCATTGAATCCACTCTGGTATTTCATCCAAAGTTACAGGAGCTGTTTGCAGAGATAGAATCCTACTCCCAAAGTAAGTTCAATACTTTGGATAGCCTCTTTCATAGTTCAGAATAACACCTGGTGCAGATTCACTGCCCATCTCCTAGAAAATTGAAATCCTTTGCTATTGCTGATACTGTTGCCAGAATCATCAGTGTTCCATTCCTTGGAATTTTCAAACCTGTCACTGTAAGGTGGCTCTTTGCAATGCCTAACCTTTATCTACAGAAGCAGGGTAGATAAGGGTTAGGAGGAAAACAAGGACCAATAGGATTAACACGCCTTACTACCTCTGCAGCCTTGCGAAAGCTTCCCAGAGTATCCCTAGAAGAGTACCTCTTCTGAGTACTTTATACCTACAAAACCTTGGCAAGGATGACCCTAGGTCAGAATTTTATGATGGCACATAATTAATTAATTGAAAACAGGACAAACAGCTTTGAATGTTTTTAATGTGGCTGCCTGAATTACTGGTGGAGGGGATGCATAGCTAATTCAGTATTTCATCTTAGACCTGCAGTACTGGGCAAACACAGAAAGTGCCACAAGACTCAGAGGAGCTTATTGTAAAGAAGAATATATGAGATCATGCTCATTTCCCCTCTCCAGTAAGAGTAGTATGTCTAAACCAGAATGGCTTTTTCTTCTTGGCTTATACAAAATCCCTATGAACAATTTCTTACCCAGGTACTAAATTATCCTTGGTGTATGTACCCATATAGCAATTGCAGTTGCACTTATATACCACCCTATTGCATGTAGAACACTCTCTTGGTGGGTCACAAGGTAATTAACATTTTGCCTCCAACAAGGTGGATACTCATTTTACTGACCTCAGAAGAATGGAAGGCTGAGTCAACCTTGATCCTATCAGGATTGAACTCAGATCGTGAGCAGAAGTTTGGCTGCACCTTAACCACTGCACCAAAGGGATGCTTATCCATATATGATAGCCTTTTATATCCATATGAATTATTTTTTTAATCTTAGTGTATCTATATAAACAGAGTGCCACATTTCTTACATGCTTTGGAGCAGTGTCATTTAAAGCTAAACTACCTATCAAAAGGAGATTCTGAGAAGCTTCTAGGCTTCGATGATCTTGCATTCATTTAGTGCTGCATTAGATTTGTTTTTGCTACCCAGATAATCTTAGAGGAGTAGCAAGAGGCAGAATAGATAAGGCAAATAAAAAGAAATAAGAATTCAGAGGATGTGAAGGAAGTTGACATCCTGACTGTAAAGTGAACCAGTATAATGAATCAGAACAACAGATAGAAAATTCCTTTCTGAGTCATCCTAATTATAACAAGAATTTGAGACATGCATACCCAAGGAGCGTAACTATCTGTTACAAATACAGAAACTAATTACACATGGAAGTACACAATATAATTAATGTTGGAGGCTGTACGTGCAGTAACTTCCTTCACTCCCACAGTGAGTATTCTTTTCCTCTGATATCTGTCTAAATTTGCTGTGAAGTCATATGTGCATCAGCTATTTTGTTCATCTCCCAACTTCTTCTCCCACCCCTGCAACATGGCAAGGGCCATGACTCAGTGGCAGAGTCAACTCTGATGAACAATTTGGGAAAGTTGGCTTTTAGCATTTTTGCTCCATTTTGGGATTATTATTTTTTGCTGCTTTTCACTGCATTTTGGCAGCTAAACTGCAACAGTTGGGTACTTCCTGTTTCTGTGGTGTGAACCCAGGCACTGACATAAACTCCACCTGGCACTGGAAGTCCCCAACTGCCATGGTTTAGCTAGTGAAATGCAGCAGAAAAGCAGGGGGGGAAATGCTCCAAAAAGCTTATTGAAGCCCTGAGAAGCAATGGAGACTGTGCGAGAAGCCACAAAAATGGCGCAGTTGCCACCACTGCCATGGCAAGTGATGTATTGGAACTTCTGGTGGTGGTGGGAGCTTCTGAGGGTGCTGGGGTCGTCATAATGGGCCGTATTAATGAATTCCATGGGGCAGATTAGGCATGCAGGCTGTAGGTTGGGAACCCCTGGTTTAAAATATCTTTAACAAGCCTTGCGGCACACAGCTATGTTCCCTCATCCTCTCTTGCTGCCTTCCTACATTTGCCACCTGAGGTAACCACTCCCCAATGTCTAATGGTAGGATCAGATGTGCTTCCAAAGCTGGACCTGCCAATCACTTTTTTCACATCACAAGAATCTCATAAAAAGGAGAATTTGGAAGGGCCTTCTTTTAACACTCCTATGCTTAATTCTTTCCTTTTGGCACACTATAATTTAAATAATTACAAGCTTTTAGTTGTGTAAGTACTTGCATTAAGACATATTCATATCTTACCCTTTTGTCTTTCTGTTCCTACCACTCCATTCTTTTACTCCAATCATTTTTGAAGATAGTAAAGATTGGTTTATTTGAAAATGCTAAGAGGATTACTGTTTACATCAGTGATGATAATGCAGTGATGTACCAGTAGCTTGGAATGAATGAGATTTGTGAAAACTGTAGGCTTTATTTATATACTGTATTAAGACATATTATCCTTCATTTATTTCCTGCCAAACATCTTTTAAGACAGGCAAAAAGCAGGACTGGATTTTTGCTACATTGGACACTTGCCCTACACCAAATCAAATGATAGATCTCTGACTATTTATCTCACTTTGTTAACGATAATGGTCTCTCACTGGCATAAAACTACAGGTACTGTTTTCTAATTTAAAATCTTCTGGCACCAGCATGATGAACAAAATATTATCAAACACTAGGTGGTTCAGGAGGCTATTCTAAGAATAGAATCGCAGGATCATAGACTATGAAGATTTAAATGACACGTTTGCTGAAATCCCACTGTTGTTTTCATAAGATTTGTTTAAGCTGCCACAGCTAACAGCAGTTAATTTGTAAGGTGCCAGGATGCATTTTGGTTGCACAACCAAGTGTGTTACCAAGCAGGTGATGAAAATGTGCACCAGCCCCTTATCAATTAGCAGATGGTATGCAAACACCAAGAATATTCTGGCCATTATGCATACCTGTCAACCATCCCGATTTGGCCAGAAATTACCACGGAATTTGACGCCGATTGACGTCATAACCCACCCCGTGCTGCCAAAACCCCGTAAGTGTAAAACCCTTCCATGCATGCGTGGAAAGCGACCTGCACACAAGCGATCTGCGCAGATGTTATGTATGCATGCTCATTATACTGTAAAATAAGAATGTAACCACTCCAAATACAATGTATCTCAGCTGTAAAGGAACGCGAGCAAGCAGCCCATAGAGGGCAGCTGCGAGCATTCAGTCTCACATGGTTCACATTGCTCAATCACGGACAGCCGCGGGAAAACCTTCCCCGCATTCAGCAGCAGGAGAAAGAACTACTGAAGAGAGGCGTGCCTGGGCGAGGCCACGCCGGTAGCAGCCAATGAGCTACCGTGCTACAAGATTCAAATGTATAATGCTACTGTATATATAGAGATGTATCACCGCCATTACCTCATGCTCCACCGGAACATCATGCAATAAACCTGTGTTAAGCCAACCCTTCGGCTGTTCTGTTGTCTTTGGTCCCATACAGTAAACTGGCGACGAAGGTGGGATGATGGCTGCCCACGGGACCAAGACATGCGCCGGCTACGAGATCAGGAAGCCGGGAGACTTGGAGCTGTTTGAGATAGACTTCAATGGAGCGCTGGTGGAGCTCGAAGTCTCAGATGAGGACAAGAAGAGGGCCATCTTCGTCCGCATGCTCGGACACGAGACCAAGAGGACCTTGGTGGACCTGATCGCGCCGAGGAGGGTGAGTGACTTCAAAGCCAAAGAGCTCCTGGCGGTGTTGCGCACCCACCTCCAGCCCGCGATAGCGATGTTCCCCGCTCGGAGCGCGTTCTGGAGGCGAGTCCAGGCGCCCGGGGAATCGGTCGCTGAGTTCGCCGCGGCCCTGCGGCTGGCCGCTGGCCCATGCAAGTGGGAGACCCCAGAAGTCACCCTCCGAGACTGCCTACTCTGTGGCCTGAGGGACACCGAGACTCAGCGCGCGCTGATGAGACAGGAGCCGCCTCCCACGTGGCAGCAAGTCCTCAACATGGCACAGGCCGCGGAAGCCACGACGGCCAGGGTGCAAGAGCTCCAGGACTGGCGCCCGAAACCCGCCAAGGCAGAGAGCTCGGTGCGCGCGGCCCGGCGAGTTTTGAACTCGTCCGCGGAGAGCGGCTACGACGAGGACGTCCGGAAGGTCCAGAAGGAAGGCCGGCGCTGCGACGGCTGCGGCGCCGCCCACGCCCGCGCCAAATGCCCGTTCCGCAAGGCCGAGTGCCACAACTGCGGCCGGCGCGGGCACATCGCCAAGGTCTGCCGAAAACGGCGCGAGGCCAAGAGGAGTTCCCCAGACCGCTCGGCGAGGCAGGACCGCACCACGAGGCCCAAGGACGGCACCCGGACCACGAGGAAGCGGGACGGAGTAGGGCGCATCTCCGACAACAGCGAGGACGACGCTCCGGTTTTCAGCGTATCCACGGAGCACCCCCGATACTTCGTTGAGGTAGTAATACAAGGGGCCCCTGTTAGGATGGAGGTGGACTCGGGTTCTTCTTACTCTATCATTTCCCAGGGAGAGTTCCTAAAAATAGCCCCCCACGTGCGGCCCAAGCTCAAAGCGCTGAGGTCCACGCTGAAGGATGTGCAAGGGAACCGCATCCCGGTGTTGGGGTTGGGAAGTTCCAGGTCCAGTTCAAAAAGCGCGCCGCAACGCTTCCCCTAGTCGTCCTCAAGGGAGGTAAATGCAGCCTCCTCGGGACTCAATGGTTCCAGCCCCTGGGGTTGTTCATTGGGGGGGTGCACGCCGTGGGAGTACACGCCGCCGGGACTGATCCAATACAGAGCGTGTGCAATGCGCACCCCGAGGTTTTCAAAAAGGGACTCGGAAAATTCAAGGGCCCCCCAGTGACTTTCGACCTGGACCCTGGAGTACGTCCAATCAGACTTAAACCGCGCAGAGTGCCTTTCGCACTAAAGGACAAAATAGAGGCGGAGTTGGACAAATTGGTGGGCCAGGGGATTCTTGTTCCTGTTGATTCTGCGGAGTGGGAAACTCCAATTGTAACAGCGCTCAAGGCCAACGGGGAGGTCCGCATATGCGCTGACTACAAGTGCACCATCAATAAGGCGATCCGCCCTAATGCGTATCCGGTGCCGGTAGTCAGCCACTTGTTGGCCAGGTTACACGGGGGGAGGTGTTTCGCTAAACTCGACCTGGCCCAAGCCTACCAGCAACTCCCGGTGACCCCCGCCGCAGCTGCTGCGCAGACCATAGTCACCCACAAAGGGGCGTTCCAGGTAACGCGCCTCCAATTCGGCGTGAATTCGGCGCCCGGGATCTTCCAGTCACTTGTGGAACGCCTCCTGAAGGGGTTAGAGGGGGTGTTACCCTACTTTGATGACGTATTGATTACAGGGGGGAGCCGGGCCGAATTAGCAGAAAGGTTGGGAAAGGTCCTGGCAAAATTCGAAAAGGTGGGGTTGCGGTTGCGGAAAGACAAATGCGTTTTCTTCGCAACTGAGGTTGAGTTCCTAGGGTTCCGTGTTACTCCCGAGGGAATAAGGCCATCCCAATCCAAGGTGGCCGCCATCAAGAAGGCCCCTCGCCCCACCTCCAAGCCCGAGCTGCAGTCGTTCCTTGGGCTGCTCAACTTCTACCACTCCTTCCTTCCTCGGAAGGCAGCCGTGGCAGAACCGCTACACAAATTGTTAAAAAAGGACGAGGCATGGAAGTGGGGCGACGACCATGAGAAGGCTTTCAATGACCTGAAGCGACTCCTGGCATCAGATGCTGTACTGACCCACTTCAATCCCAAACGCCCAGTGGTCCTGATATGCGATGCATCCCCGGTGGGGGTGGGGGCGGTGTTATGCCACGTGCTGGAGAACGGGAGGGAGGCCCCGATAGCGTTCTACTCTAGGTCCTTGTCCCAAGCGGAGAGAAACTACGCCCAGACAGACAGGGAAGCACTAGCGATAATTGCGGGGACCAAGAAATTTCATGATTTTGTGTATGGCCGCCCCTTCACCATAGTGACCGACCATAAGCCCTTGCTAGGCATTTTCACCGCAGATAAGCCCACACCCCAAATCCTGTCCCCGAGAATGCTCAGGTGGGCCATTTTTCTCAACGCGTATCAGCACGCGTTGGTGTACCGGCCCGGGAAGGAGATCAGCCATGCGGATGCCCTGTCGAGGTCCCCCATTCCCCGGGATTGCTGCCACGTGGGCGAGGAAGAGAGGGACCACCAGGTCTTAATGATAGAGGTCCTAGACTCCCCTCCAGTAGTACCGGCCGACATCGCCAAAGCGACAGGCAAGGACAAAACGTTAGCTACAGTTTGCTCCTGGGTACAGAAAGGGTGGCCCGTGTCTTCCCCAGCAGCGGAATTCGACACATTTTTCAAAAAGAAATTAGAATTGTCCCTAGAGAGGGGTTGCCTTTTGTGGGGACAGCGGGTAGTGATCCCCACGTCCCTCCGGCCGAGGGTGCTTAAGCTACTGCACGTCAGCCACCTGGGGATCGTCCGCTCTAAGGCACTAGCCCGCAGTTACTTTTGGTGGCCCCAGCTAGACGCCGACATCGAGCACATGGTCGGCACTTGCGAAGCGTGCCAAAGCTCCAGGCCAGAAGAGGCTCGCTTGCCACATAGGGAGTGGGACGCAGCAAGGGGGCCCTGGTCCCGGGTACACGTAGACTTTGCTGGCCCGTTCAGGGGAACACTTTTCCTCCTTGTGGTGGACGCGTTCTCCAAGTGGTTGGAGGTCATTCCAGTCTCGAGCACCTCCTTGGCCACAACAATTAAACAGTTACGGAGGGTCTTTTCCACGTTCGGTTTACCCGACACCCTCGTCAGCGATAACGCTAGCTGTTTCACGTCCGCCGAGTTCAGGGCATTCATGGATCTCAACGCCATTCGGCACATCACCTCCGCCCCTTTCCACCCGGCCACCAACGGCCAAGTAGAGCGCCTCGTGCGCACCACAAAGGACGCGCTGCGGCGCATGGGCCCCGGAGATCTCGACCTGCAAGTGTGCCAATTCCTGCTAAGGTACAGGGTCACCCCATTGGCGTCAGGGTACTCCCCCGCGGAGCTGTTAATGCGCAGGAAGCTGGCCACGGTAATCTCCAAGCTAGACCCCACGAGGGTAGAGGACAAAGGGCGGAACGTAGGGGTGGAACCCGCAAAGAGTTTCAGCGTAGGCGCCCCGGTGCATTGCAGGAACTACGCCAACGCGGGGCCAGCCTGGGTGCCGGGCACTGTAATAGAACAAACCGGCCCCGTTTCATACCGCGTGGAGACCAATACAGGCCTCCTGTGGAGGCAGCACGCGGATCAACTCAGGCGCAGGATCCCCGGAGAGCAGGACGAAGACGAAAATAGCCACGAATCAGCGTTAGGGTACTCCCCCACCCGCTTAGCCCAAGGGGGAGAAAAAGGGGGACATGGGTCCCCACGAAGGGGGGAGGAAAGGGAATCGATCCTCAGAGATCTTTTGCGGGAGTTTGCGGCGGAAAGGAAGAGCCCTGATCTCACACACATCCCCCGGAAGCGTCCCCAAAACACAGATTCCCCAAGAAGTTTAGACCTTGATTTACAGTACCAGGGGGAGTTAGCGGAGTGGTCCCCCACCCGTCCTAGCGAAAAGAGGGGTTTCAGTTCAGCCCCTGGTACTTCCAGTCCCAGTAGCCCCTGTGAGTTAGAATGCAACATAGCACCAATTTCCCGGAGACCGACACCCCCAAGACAGGAGGCGATGGCGAGTCCGCCCACCACAGTCTCAAGGTCCCCCGAGCGGGGAACAGAAGGTAGCCGAACCACAAGGGCATCCTCATCGGTCCCGCGGTTCACAATAGGAGGGTCCCCGGGGTCCGAGAGCAACAGGCAGGGGTTCACTTCCCAGCTGTTCATTCCATTCCCATCCCCCAGCGCAAGGCAGGCACGGACGCCCCACAGAGCCACTAACGAATCCCCGTTTCCCGTTGCAGGACAAGCACCCACGGAGTCAGGGATCACAGGCTCTCCAGTACTAGGTCAGGCGCAAGCACGCCCCAAGCGCACGTGCGGCAAGCCACAATGGTTGCGGGACTTCGTCCCATCCTAGGGGGGAGGGATGTTATGTATGCATGCTCATTATACTGTAAAATAAGAATGTAACCACTCCAAATACAATGTATCTCAGCTGTAAAGGAACGCGAGCAAGCAGCCCATAGAGGGCAGCTGCGAGCGTTCAGTCTCACATGGTTCACATTGCTCAATCACGGACAGCCGCGGGAAAACCTTCCCCGCATTCAGCAGCAGGAGAAAGAACTACTGAAGAGAGGCGTGCCTGGGCGAGGCCACGCCGGTAGCAGCCAATGAGCTACCGTGCTACAAGATTCAAATGTATAATGCTACTGTATATATAGAGATGTATCACCGCCATTACCTCATGCTCCACCGGAACATCATGCAATAAACCTGTGTTAAGCCAACCCTTCGGCTGTTCTGTTGTCTTTGGTCCCATACAGTAAAGCAGGTCCCGTTTTTTCCGGAGCCGCAGGTTGACAGGTATGCCATTATGTGAAATGCGAAGCACGCTGATGCTTCTCACTTTTCACTTTGTTTGTAAGGAAGCAAATGGGGTCCCAAAACAGAGCAGTACCTCCCAGTACAAGGTGAAGGGAAGAATTACACTTACAAGATGGAGGATACTTGGCTCAGTAATATGACAAGTGAGAAGAATCTTGGAATTGTTGTAGATCACAAGCTGAATATGAGTCAACAGTGTGATGTGGCAAATGCTATTTTAGGATGCATTAACAGAAATATAGTCTCCAAACCCATAAGATATGAGTCCCCCTCTATTTGGCACTACTTGGGCCACATATAGGGACTGTTGTGGCTTAGTGGTTAGGATTTAGGATGCTGAACTTGCGAGCAAAGAGACACCAAGAGTGCTGTTGGGTGAAGACCCGGAGTGGCTCCAACTGAACACTGGCTAGAACTGCAATTAGGGTCTACCTGGTGGTGATAGAGGTGGTGAAACGACAATATTTCACCACCCTTATTGCCTCCATGGATAACCGCCCATTCACCCTGTTTTGGGTGACCAGGTCTCTCCTTGGCAGGGTGGGGGGCTGGTTGGCAGGGATCGTCTGAGGATTTTGCAGATTATCTGGATTCGCTCAGGGCTTAATCCTGGCGTGGGTCCAGAGGGGACCAGACTGCAGTCTAGCCATGTTATTTGGGATCAGTTCGATCCAGTTGTCCCTGAGGAAGTGGACAGGCTCCTTGCAGCTGTTTGCACCACCACTTGCTCCTATCCTGCCTGGTTGGTGAAAGCCTCCAAGGTGGTGACAGGCAGCTGGGTTGGGACAATAATTTATTCATCTTTACATGAGCGGGTGTTTCCTGCACCTTTAAAAAACACCTTGGTGCGCCCCCTCCTAAAGAAACCATCTCTCAACCCAGTGGTGCTAACCAATTATAGGCCTGTAGCCAACCTCCCCCTTTTAGGGAAGGTTTTGGAGAAGGCCATGGTGCGGCAGTTGCAGGGGGTCCTGCATGAAGCAGATTATCTGGACCCTTTTAAGTCAGGATTCAGACCTCCTACTGATCAGGGCTTCTGGGGATTGAAGTGATGCACATGATAACCATATGGTGAATTGCCTGCCAGGTGCAAAAGTTGCAGACATCACGAGAAATCTAGATAGCTTGTTAGAGAGAACAGGGAATGAGCCAGTGGTCATGGTACACGTTGGTACCACTGATGTTGGGAAGGCCAAGAGGTCTGTCCTGGAAGCCAAATTCAGGTTTTTAGGAAGAAGATTGAAGTCCCAGACATCCAAGGTAGCATTTTCACAAGTGCTGCCTGTTCCTCGTGCAGGACCTACCAAGCAGGCAGAGCTCAGAAGCCTCATTGCGTGAATGAGGTGGTGGTGTCGAGAGGAGGGCTTCAGATTTGTCAGGAACTGGAGAACATTTTGGGACAAGCCAAATCTGTTCAGGAGGGATGGGTTGCACTTGAACCATGATGGGACCAGATTGCTGGCACTCAACATCAAAAAGGCTGCAGAGCAGCTTTTAAACTGATAACTGGGGGAAAGCCGACAGGAGCTGGGCAGCATCCAGTTCAGGAAGGTGTGTATTTGAGTAGTGAGGAGGATGCAAAAATTACTGAGCAGAGCAAGGAGCTAGTCACTAGCATTCTAGCAGAAGGATGCAAGAGGCAGTCTAACAATGCAACTGGACTCAAAAGACTGTATCAGGAAAGCATATATAAATGCTTGTATACAAATGCCAGAAGCCTCTGGAACAAAATAGGGGAGCTGGAATAGTAATAGATAAGAATATTGATATTATTGGCATCACTGAAACCTGGTGGATGGATGATAACCAATGGGATACAGTTATCACAGGCTACAAACTGTACAGGAAGAATAGGAAGTGGCAAACGGGAGGTGGTGTAGCCTTGTATGTCAAAGAAGTGATAAAATCGTACGAATTGGAATATCTAGGTGATTTGGAGTCACTCTGTGGGTAAGAGTACCAGGCCACAAGGATGGTCTAACAGTAGGCATATACTATCAGCCTCCAACCCAAACTCCTGAGGGAGACTGGCAGTTGGAGAATGTTGTAAAGGAGGCATCCAAGAAGGGAAGCCTGGTTATAATGGGGGACTTCAATTACCCTCACATAGACTGGGTGAACTGTTGTTCAGCAAATGATAAAGAGATAAAGTTCCTAAATATGCTAAATGATTGTTCCCTGGGACAGATGGTTGAAGACCCAACTAGAAGTACAAGAATCCTTGACTTGATCCTGAGTAATACTCAGGATCTGGTGCAAGATGCTAATTTGACTGATCCAATAGGGAACAATGACCACAACTCAATTATGTTTAACTTGATCATAGACCGCAAGTCACTGATAAAATCTAACACAGAGACCTTAAATTTTCAAAAAGGAAATTTCCCAAAGATGAGGAAACTAGTAAAAAGGAAGCTGAAAGGGAAAATTGAGAGAGTCCAAACACTCCAAGAGGCATGGAGGCTGTTTACAAAAACAATAACAGAGGCTCAATTGGAATGCATATCCAAAAGGAAAAAGGGCACTGCCAGGTCCAAGAGGACTCCGATGTGGCTTACAGGAGCTGTTCGGGAAATGATCAAAAGCAAGAAAAGCTCATTTAGAAGATGAAAGGCTTGTCCAAATGAGGATAGCAGGCAGAAACATAAATTCTGGCAGAAAAATTTGCAAGGCAACAATCAGGAAAGGAAAGCAAGACTTTGAGGAGCGTATAGCTAAAAATACTCAGAGAAATAACAAAAACTTCTTTAAGTACATTAGAAGTAAGAACCCAACTAGGAAGGCCATTGGACCATTAGATGACAATGGAAGGCAAGGGGTTATTAAAGAGGAAACAGAGATTGCAGAGAGACTCAATGAATTCTTTGCTTCAGTATTCACTGAAGAAGACAGAGACCACATGCCCAAAACAGAGCCTATCTTCATAGGGAGGGAAACCAAAGAATTAAGCCAGATAGAAATGACCAGGGAGGAGGTCCTTGCATGTCTTCTTAAACTAAATGCTAATAAATCACCAGGACCAGATGGCATCCATCCTCGAGTTCTCAGGGAACTTAAAGATGGAATTGCTGATCTCCTAGCCAAAATATATAACCTTTCCCTCAAATCAGGCTTTGTGCCTGATGACTGGAAGGTAGCAAATGTAACACCAATTTCAAAAAAGGATCCAGGGGTGATCCAGGAAATTACCGACCTGTCAGTTTGACATGTGTCCCAGGTAAAGTGATGGAAACCATCCTAAAAGATAGAATTAATAGGCACATGAAAGAGAAGGCGCAGCTAAAGGAAAGACAACATGGCTTTTGCAAGGGCAAATCATGCCTCACTAATCTGTTGGGATTTTTTGAGAGTGTCAACAAGCATGTGGATAAGGGGGATCCAGTTGGCATTGTTTATCTGGACTTTCAGAAGGCTTTTGACAAGGTCCCGCACCAAAGGCTCTTGAATAAACTTACCAGTCATGGAATAAAGGGACAGGTCTTGTCCTGGATCAGCAACTGGCTAAGGGACAGGAAACAGAGGGTAGCACTAAATGGACACTTTTCCAAGTGGAGGGAAGTAAAGAGTGGGGTCCCCCAAGGTTCAATACTGGGACCACTGCTTTTCAACCTGTTCATAAATGATCTAGAAGTAGGAGTAAATAGCAAGGTAGCCAAATTTGCTGATGACACTAAATTATAAAGGGTAGTGAAAACTGTGAGTGATTGTGAGGAGCTTCAGCGGGATCTTTTGACACTAGGGGAGTGGGCAAAACAGTGGCAAATGAGCTTCAACATTAGTAAGTGCAGAGTGATGCATGTTGGGGCAAAAAAAACAATTACATTTATAAACTGATGGGTTCTGAACTCTCTGCAACAGCTGAACTCTCTGGTGGACAGCTCAATGAAGGTGTCAACCCAGTGTGCCTCAGCAGTGAAAAAAGGAAACTCAATGCTAGAGATCATTAGGAAGGGTACAGAAAATAAGTCAGCAAGTGTCATTTTGCCTCTTTATAAATCTATGGTGTAGCCCCATCTGGAATACTGTGTACAGTTCTGGTCACCATACCTCCAGAAGGATATTATGGAGTTGGAAAAAGTGCAGAGGAGGGCAACCAGAATGATTAGGGGACTGGAACACCTTCCTTACCATCTAAGGCTTCAACGGTTGGGCCTTTTCACTCTTGAACAACGGCGTCTAAGAGGTGACCTGATGGAAGTTTATAAAATCATGCACGATGTGGACAAAGTAGATAAGGAAAAACTGTTTTCCCTATTGCACAACACTAGAACTAGGGGGCACTCCATGAAACATTTGGGTACTAGTTCTCAAACAAATAAGAGAAAGTACTTTTTCACCCAGAGGATCACTGGTCTATGGAACTCCCTGCCAGAAGAAGTGGTGACAGCTGTCAGTCTTGACAGCTTTAAGAAAGGATTAGACAAGTTCATGGAGGAGAAGGGTATCAATGGCTATAATTATAGATACCTAAGGACAACCTCTGGGTTGGAGAGATAGGCAGGATATCTCTCAATGCCATTTCCAGGGAATCCTAAGCAGGTGAAGGCATCTGCTTGGG
Organism: Bradypodion ventrale; assembly: GCA_035047345.1. NCBI lineage: Eukaryota > Metazoa > Chordata > Lepidosauria > Squamata > Chamaeleonidae > Bradypodion > Bradypodion ventrale. Next base: position 17,194,521 of record JAWDJE010000003.1, on the reverse strand, counting down.
AATAATACCCTGAAACAAAGGGTGAGCCACTGTGTGAGACAGAATGCTGGACTGGATGGGCTGTGGCTTGTACCAGCAAGGCTGTTCTTATGTTCTTGTGAAGTTCAAGAATACCTGGAATGCCAAGGTTAGCCATCACAGTCCTAGAATCTGATACAACTGGCTTTCAAGCAAGGGTGACCTTTACCTTTTTTTACTCCAGTTATGAACCAAACATGAGGAAAAAGACCAGCTGCTGTGTGCATGGGATGGAGAAAGAGACTTCCTTTCAAAAAAAAACCAAATACTGTCCTGCACTAGAATTCCAATTGCCAGCTAGAGAAATTTTCTCAATTATGTTAAATTCTTAATCTATATTTATAATTAATTCAAACCTAATAGCAGCACCCTTATTCCCAGCCTACCTATTAACTGCTTTGAAAAGACAATATTTGTATTCATACTATACCACATTTCTTATTTCTCAGCCTTGCTGAGACCATTAGGAGTCAAATGCTAAGAATGTATAGGTGAGAAGTCATGTTTGTAAAATCACTGGTTTCTGATTTTCACGAAGCAAATTTGCAGCTATTGGTGATTGATTCCAAAATCTTTTGTTACCAATTTAAAACAATCTAGTTGCTTCAGTTAGTATGGGAAGGGGCTGTGGTGGCTCAGCAGTTAAGAAGCTTGCCTTGTTAGCAGGAAGGCTGGCAAGTCAGCAGTTTGAGACCTAGGCATGACAGATTGAGCACCCATCTCTGTCCCAGCTCTTGAGGACATGAAAGGAGCTTCATTTGGATGTTGCCTGAGTGGAGTTTCTTCTGAAAAAATCCTTTCAACACAGAATAATTTCTAACAAGAAATTATTATTATTATTATTATTATTATTATTATTATTATTATTATTATTATTATTATTATTATTATTATTATTATTATTATCATCATCATCATCATCATCATCATCATCATCATTTTTATTATCATTATTATTATCATCATCATCATCATCATCAGTGCTGTTGTTGTTGTTAGTTAGTTAGTTAGTTAGTTAGTATGGGGAGGAGGCTGACCTGATTTCTTTTCCTTCCTTCTTTCTTTCCTTCCTTCCAATATCTTATTGGAGAAATGGAGAATTGTTTAGAGAATTAACATTTCTTACCAAAAATCCAACTAGAAAACTAAACAGAGACTGCCACTCTCTGCCTGTCACAAATTAATAAATCTTAATCAAAGACATTTGAGTGATTTTTGTTTGTTTGATTGCTTGCTTGGCTTCTGTTTGACTTTGGTATGTTGTTAAAAGAGAACTGTTCTCTAAGCACCTCAGGCAAAGGAATTTCATGCCAAGCTGGGTGTTATGCCTGTCATACCTCCCATTGTCCTTCCAAACTATTTCAGACATTTTGAGCAAGGGAGTATTATAGGAGTATGAGTGAGCAGAGGGGTTGTGACATTAATGGTCTGAAAAAGCTTTAAGCGTCAGGAGGTAGGAATGACAGCTTTCAACAACTGGTGGCAGGTCAGAGGATTCTGCTGGATTCTGCTCCATTAACAATTAAAGGTGGTGTCTTGGGGGTTGGTGTGTCCTGCACTTTCTTTCCATCCTGTACGTGTGGTTTCCCCGATAAGAGAAGATGTGATCAATCTCACAGAGGTAGGATTTGTATTGATAAACAAAGGAATCTCTTTCCTTCAGTATCTGTATTGTTTTCAGTTGTATGTAGGGTGGGGGTGATATCTGAGAAACATACCTGCTGCAGAGTTGAAAGAAGGATGGGACAGAGTACACCTAGGGAGAGGAGGAGGCTTAGCTGTCCGTTGTAAAAAATATGTCAATCATTTTATGAAGTGTATTTTGGTTAATAACAGCTGTGCTTTGAGAGCAAGATTAGCCATGGGGGAGGGGACACCCTCTTATTGGGTGCGTCTCTTTGTGTATGTGGTTTCACCATATATGCATATCCTGGATCCTGCATGACCTGGACAGTTGAAAAACACACATGCAGAAGTCACAAGAACAATCTTCTGGTCTCTCCTCACGCATTCCAGTTTGGGTTTTTTCAGAGGCTGGATTACAAGTTAGGAGGACAAAGGAGCAGACAAAAAACTGTGAGGAAATGTGGGGGTGAAATATATAGCGAGGCTGCAGGGGTTGTTCAGAGCACAGGCATATGTATGAGACGCTTTTAGCTTGCTTACCATCACCTTGCATCATTGCTATGTCACTTGGGGAGTTGGGGGGGGGGGGCAAAGGATTGAGAGGGAGAAGGGCTTTTCTGTTTGTCTTAAAACAGCTTGGTAGTAATCTTGAGGAGAAGTGAGTGTGAATTTCTTGTTCTGTAGCATCTCCAGCAGTTTGGCACAGTTTGGGCAATGGTCTGATTAGAGAGGAATTAAAATTTCAAGCAGAATGGATTGCAATAAATCAATCTTTATTATGGTCCAAAACCAGCATAGTACAACAAAAATAACAGAAGTTGAATCAAATGAGAATACTTAAAATGAAAATACTTAAAATATATTTTTCAAAGGAGCATTTCTGCTCAGTTCAGGAGTAGTAAAATTAGTATTTAAGATTAATAGTGTTACAACTGTTACTAAGCATATGATGTAGCACAGGTATTCGCAACCTATGGCCCACGGCCCCTGACACCAATTCATCCGGCCCCTGATGCCCTTGCCGCTCCCGGAAGCAGAAGTAAAACATGTGCCATGCATGCACAGAATGCTGCTAAAAACATTCTGCACATGTGCATTGTGCATTTTACTACCGCTTCTGGGTGGGATGAACCACATTCCCAGCCCGATCAGCTGTCCAGGAGGTGTGGTCAGGCCCACTATCCAAAAACGGTGAGAAATGCTGATGTAGCACTAGTGGTTTGTTTAGCTGACGGACCTGTCAGGATTTTTCTTCTGATCTTACACACTGTGGTGCAGAACATGGCAGTGTTGTGGGTGAAGTTGGGCCTTTTATCAATTAGCATCCAGTGGGTATACGTGCTGTTTGGCCAGCCAGGATACTTGAGGAGCAGAGGAGATATGAACTTGTTCTGGGTGTCTATATAAAAAGGGCAGATGCAGAGAACGTGTTCTATGGTTTCAATTTCTACAGTAGAGGCTGCAGTGGCTCAGTTGTTAAGAAGCTTGCTCTGTTAGCTGGAAGGCCGGCAAGTCAGCAGTTTGAGACTCAGGTACTGCATGGCAGTTTGAGTGCCTGTCCCTTTCCCAACTCCTGCCAACTTAGCAGTTTCAAAGCAAGAAATTGCAAGTTGATTAATAGGGACCACTTAGGTGGGAAAAGATCTTGGGGACATGAAAGGAGCCCCATGAGTGGAGTTCCTCCAGCAAAAATCCTTTCAACTCAGAATAATTTCTGACACAAAATTATTTATTATTTATAATTTCTCCAGTGTCATAGGGGCATAGTCTCTCTGACATTGGTACCCTTTGAAACTTTCCCTTACATTCTCTTGCTTCAGGGGTTGATTAGGCTGAACCTCACAACCTGGGAGTCAAATCCAGCCATTAATCATAACTTATTTTATACCATTAAACTAGCCTCTGAACATATTTTTCTCTCCCACTGATATTGAGACATGGAAGGCATGCACCAACTACTCCTCCAAACAAATTCTTAAGAAATGTGATTTATATGCTAGGATCCCAAGAGGAAGGAGGAGCCCTTCCAAATACATTGTAATTGATTTTCCAGAAAACCAGGCTGTCTTGCTATTCCTCTTGGTCTCTAGGACACAATGCAAGAAGTCATTGTTGCATCATCTGGCTGGGTATTTGCTATGCTAGCTGGCTTCGGATCTCAGTAGTTCCGAGTACAAGTTTTGTCCTGCCTTCCCAGGGCAGACTTCATGAGACACATATGAAACATCACCCCTTCCTAAAGGAAGGAAGGCTTTTGTTACATAGTTTCCCTCAACATAGGGACCACAGTGGCTTGTTGCAAAGATGCTGGGCTTGATGACTGGAAGGTTGGCAGGTCAGCAGTTCAAGACCCAAGTGCTATGTGACAGTGAGTGCTCATCATCTGTCCCAGCTCCTGCCAACCCAGCAGTTCGAAAGCAAGAAATTGTAAGAGGATAAATAGGTACCACTTTAAGGTAACAGTGTTCCATGCACTCTGGTGTCTACTCATGCCTTCCACATGATGATGGAAATATCTGCAGACACAGAGAGCACTGTCTCTTTGGCTGTAAGCGGAGATAAGCAATGCACCTAAAGTCAGACACGACTGGCTTTTGAGCAAGGAAAACCCTCCCCTTTGTCAGGGCAGAACTTATGCCCTGGTTTTTAGCTTCATCCAAGATGGAGATTTCAATGTGTGGGAGCCCCTTTAGATTTACATACCAGGGGGATTGGAATGTTAAACATACTGGCCTCGTGGGTTGGAAGAGATGGAGCCTAATGTGTGATGGACATGCCATGCTATAAGATCATTGGCTGGAATCCTTTAGGAGAAAGGCAAGAGGTGGACCCTGAGGGAGGAGATAAAACCCAGAAGGTGGAGGCCAGGAGACCCACTCTCTTGGAACCTATGCTAGGAGCTAAGGGGGAACTGCAATCAAGCTAGAGGGGGAGTGCTGGGCTTTCCCCCAAAAAGCAGCTTTCTTTATTTTGATATGCTTTCTGAACTTTTGCTGGAGTTAATTTGATTGCAATATACTTTTGAATTACCTAAAGATTACTGGAGTGTTTACTTAGCTCAATGCTACCTTATCCACACAAATCCCATGACCTACCTTGCTCACCACCTAGATCCAGATCAGAAGTGAGAAGGCAAGCGTTAGGAAAAGGCCTGGACTGTTTGGCCAGAAGAGTAGGCAGTATCAGGCAGGATCCCGTTGTGAGGAGGCCGAAGTGCTATTTGTGAGTAAAGAGAATCCTGACACCCTTAACATGTAATCAGATAACAGAAAGAGCCTGAGGGAATCATCAGGTAGACATAGGATGTGTATTTATTAACAAACAAACAAAAAACCCCACTACATTTGTGTTGGTTATGCCAGGTGTGAAATCAATCTCTGAGGAAAACAGGATACACAGCTGAAGTATGCATTATCTTGCCAAAATGTGGGTTAATTTAAACCACTCAACAGAGGTTGTTTATTTTGCATTGATGCCTGAACCATGGTATTATTTTGTATACATGCATGTGTTATCCCATAGAGTTTGCACTGTAAAGTTTGAAGTATTCTGTACAGCCCCCCAAAAATGTCCTCCCCACCCCCAATCCTTACAGTTATAACATTATAACAGTTCAGCAGTTCATTTACTATCATGACCAAAGAACTGTTGTAGCATTATAAGAGTTGAAAATAATAATATTAATTAAAATAATACAGGTATATGGTATCATCGCTCCGGGGATCGAAGCCACCTGCGCCCGCCACTGCTGCCCCCTCCGAGCCATGCCTGGCTGGAGGGGTGGAAAAGCCACCATTGCAAGGAGGACCCTCACTCTCCCCAGAGCCTCACCATTGCTCTGGGGATCGAAGCCACTTGCGACTGCTGTTGCAGTAGCAATTCAGGATCTTTTGTCTTGTGCCCTGTCCGGGCCTCGTTGTTTGTATTTTGTATCTATTTTTCACTGCTTTCTCTTGATTGTAATTTTTAAATATGTTTTTGATATTTTCTGTATATTTTTACATTGTATATTTCTTGCTCACTTTTTGCTGCTGTCTGCTGTGCAGACAGCATGCATTAATGTAAACCACTTTGAGTCGCCTTCAGGCTGAATAAAGCAGTATACAAATAAATGGAAATGAAAATGGGGGGAAATCATCTGGCAGGTGCAGAGAAATGGCTCTGCAGCTGAAGCAGAGTTAGTAGCTGTGATGGCAACAGATTCCACCACCAACACCACCCCTATTCTTTGGAATAAAAGTCAGCTGCCTAACAGTTGACTGGCAGTGGCAGCAATAAGTAAAAAGAATGAAAAGAATAATCCTACAGGGGAACAGAAGGGTAGAGGGAAATCATGGCTACTGGAAGTGCCAGAACAAGAAACTTTTATTTTCCTCAACACCCGAAGGAGTAAAAGAGGAAGTAAAGAACTAGAAAAAGATTGTCCCTAGTGCTTAGTGCACTCTCTGGGCTGGTCACAAGGTAATTAGCATTAGCAACCGCCCGGAGTCGGCTTTGGCTGAGTGGGCGGTATAAAAATTTAACAATAAATAAATAAATAAACATGCTGGGTACTCATTTTACTGACCTTGGAAGGATGGAAGGCTGAGCCCATCCAGATCAAACTCAGATCATGAGCACGGTTTTGGCTGCAGTACAGCAGTGTAACCACTCCGCCACAGAGACTCTAAAAATAATGGTACACACAAGATGGATGAATACTGCAATTGTTAAATTTGAAAGACATTTTGAGAAATATATGGTCCACACCCCTATTTTATCCTCACAGCAACCCTGTGAAGTAGGTAAGCTGATAAAGTCAGATGCTGTTAGCTCCATTGCACTAGTATGTTGTGTTCTGTTGAAAAAGAACCACATTTAAGGCCATGGCTAACCTCACTTCATCACTTCATACCACAAAACTTCATAGTCGCCCTTGAAGACCAGAGTTGCTTAGACTGTTGAAGTCAGAAAACTGACATTTTGCTTACTAAGGAAGACTCAGGAGGAAAACAGCAGCATTTGGCTACATAAACTAGTTCCTGTGCACCTCTGAAGTTGTAAATAGAGATTAAGGCTTCTTGCCATGCTATCTATATTAATGACCCTTCTTCCTATAATATTTTGTAGTATAAAATAGTCTCATCTCCCTTGACAGTATCCATCCTTTGTCCCATAAACAATACTTAGCATTCTTGAGACATCCAAATCTACCTAACACACAGTTTATCGACCTGGCTTGGATCTGCTATCTCAAGTAATTAAGAGCTTCAAAGTTCCATTACTGCACTAAAAATGTTTTGTCATCTTGCCTATTATCTATATCCTCACTTGGCCATGACTCTCACACAAGGGAATATATGTAGGAGATGATTATGTGCATTCTCTATACCTGAAGTGACTTTGATAGACAAAAGTGCACATCAAAATGAATTTGTTAATCCTTAAAGCTTCAAGACTCTGCCTCCCCACCCCCCACCCCCCACCCCCAATGCTGAGACAGACTGGCGTGGTTCAGAAATTGATGTTTTGATTAATAGGGATGGCAATATCATCTGCCACATTCCTTAGGTTTAAAGTTTATTATTTTGGAGTATAACTGGAATCTTCAAAATAGTTTGAGGAAAGTATCTCTTCCCAGCAATAGTATATTTTTGTGAGCTGTCCTTGTTATTGTGCAAAATACTTTGAGGCTAGCTTGGTCTTGAACATACAAATAAGATCCATTAGCTTTACAAAAGATCCCATTCTCATGCAGCTGGAAAGTGCAAAAACTAGTTTGTTGATGCAGTTCGGCATAGCTGCTTTCATGTTTGACTGACATTGGGCGTATGGCAACAGAAACTGTTATGATGAACATGTGCCACATTACTTCCTCATATCCATTCCATACAGCAGTTCTGAGATTTGCTGATTTTCAAATGAGAAATATTTTATGCTTTGGAAGCCTAGGTCCTGGTAATTCAACAGAAATGAAGAGCAACAAAAATATTTTTGTAATCCAAAAGACCACATGAGGAGCAATAAATATTTAAGATTTTATTCTTAGTTTTACATCACCTTACAAATATCCAGCTGTCTAGAGACAAGTGGTTGGAGAAAACATAATTCTGTGGTTCTTATTGTTCGCTTGTTGAGAGTATATGGTAGCAGGTTTTGTCACTTTTCTCTTAGCCTTAACAAGGAAATGAATCAGAGCTGTGCATTGTCTCTTGCTCTAGTTTAAAGGACCGGGTTGGAAGTAATATTTGTCCCATCTAATTTAATGTGTGCCCATTTTTCAGATTGACTTTTCAGCCTACCATTGAACCTTGTTGGGTAGGGGGACATAAAGGTCACAACCTCTTTGTTTTTGCCCCAACACACAAGAAATGAGAGGACGTGATAGACCCTAAAGAACAAAAATGGAACCTATCCATTTTGACCTCACAGTAATGGAACCTGATCTTGACCTCACAGTAATGTTTCTGAATCATTCCAATTCAGTTAGTAATTCAGCATATTCCTGTACCTGGTCCATAGCCCTAGGATCAAGTGTAATGGGATAAAGGGCAGAATCAGAGATATATACTTTACTGGACCATTCAGATCTCCTGCCTTGTTCCTGATTCCTGCTTCTGAAGACTTCTGCCCAGTTCCTGATTCCTGTTGACTGTTATTGTGCCTCAACAATGGATGTCAGCAGACTCCCAGTTGCTTGGCTCCTAGATCTCTTGCCTTGTTCCTGGTTTCTGCTGTCAAAGATCTCTGCCTTGCTTCTGCTCCTGAAGGCTCCCTTTCTTGTTCCTGTGGTCTGTAGACTTGCAGTTGTTACACTCCTAAATCTCTTGCCTTGTTCCTAGTTTCTAGAAGATATTCTGCCTTGTTCCTGATTCCTACTTCTGAAGACCCCAGTTTCTGTTTCTTGTGGACTGTTAATGCGCCTCAGCAATGGAGATCAGCAGAACTGCAGTTGCTTGGATCTTGGATCAATTGCCTTGTTTCTGGTTCCTCCTGCCAAAGACCTCTGCCTTGCTCCTGATTCCTGATGCAGAAGATCTCCTGCCTTGTTCTTGCTCCAAAAGACTCCTTGCCCTGTTTCTGTGGACTGTTGTTTTCATTTGCCTGGATCCTTTCTCCTGGAATTCTGTTCTCACCTTGCTCCAGTCCCTAAGTTGCTCTTCTGTTTCTGTTCTCCTTGTTGCCTGGCTTCTGGCTCATTTGGACTACATTTTCATTGCCTGGAGTAATCCTACATCTCTGGATTCACTTGGACCTGGATTCTGTACTGAAATTCTGTTACTGTTCAGCCTATTACCTTGTTCTGGGTCCTGGTGTTCATGTTGCCTGCTAGCCACCCATGTCCAGGACCCTGACACACACCTAATATCCTGAGAAGACAATCCGCAGAGCTCAGTCTTGCACCCAAGTAGAAATGTGTGAAATTGTTTTGTGAATCTCTTTTTAAGAAAGCCATTCTAAAACCAGTTGTGCAGTGATGAATAATTCCCAATTCTATGAATCCCGTTAGAATGATTGTTTTCATAAAATCTTCATTAGAAGAAGAACTGCTGCACTAGAAAGGGACCATGGTAATTTGATTTCACTCATCATATCAAAAGTTTTCTTTAAGGGGAATTTTATTACATTATCGTACATTCTAAGAGGGTCTCAGCGTAATTCATCTAGTAACGATACGTGGGTGACATTTTTATGATAAGAGTGCAGAATTCAATGGGTGAATTAGTGTCTCAATGACACTGGCAATGTTAGGTGCTGAATATTAAGAATCAATTTTGTTGTTTTTGTTGCTATTGCCCCTGTTGCTGCTGCTGCTGCTGCTGCTGTTGTTGTTGTTGTTGGTGGTGGTGGTGGTGGTATGTGTATTTTCTGATATATGGCAACCTGTCCACAACAGCCCTGTTTATCTCTTGCAAACTCAAGCTTGTGGCTTCTGTATAATTTTTAATGCGACCTTTTTCATATAATATTTTGTTATAAAACACATAGAATAGAATCCTTTATTGGCCAGGTGTGCTAACACATCAGGAATTTGTCTTTGGTACATATGCTCTCTATATACATGAAAAATTAAATTACATTTACTAGATCGTCTACTACACTTAATAATAGGTGCTAATCATAATACTAACAACATTCTCACATATCCCTAGAGAAACAATAACAATACAATAAAATCATACAATTTAGTTATTCAGCAGATTGATGGCATTTGGAAAGAAACTATCCTTGTATCTGGTTGTTTTAGTATGTAATACTCTAAAGCGTCGTTTCGATGGTAGAAGCTGGAATAAGTTATTGCCAGGATGTGTGGGGTCTTTGTATATTTTCTCCACTCTCTTTTTAGCTCGTTTAGTATATAGATCTTCAATGGAAGGTAGATAACCAGCAATAATTTTTTTCTGCAGTCCTAATGACTCGTTGGAGTCTATATTTATCTTGTTGAGATGCAGAACCAAACCAGACAATTATAGAGCTTCAGATGATAACAAAACAAACATACAAATGCATCAACCCAACCCTAATCCCATCCCAGTGCTGCACAAGGTGAAATTTGACCTTTAATGTGACCTTAATGAAATATTGCATTAAGGTGGCAGACTGTACATAAATGTCCCACAGTAAATTACAAATTCGGCTTACGGTTATAATTCTTGCCTCCATCCAATATGAGCAAAAAAGCAGTTAATTTCAGAGTTTAGAAGATTCCCACCTGCTGCTACTGCTTCTTTGTTCTTTCTCTGATCTGAACCATTGTTATGACATAGAATGGTCACAAGCGATTCAATTGAAGGAAGAGAAATCAATTCTGTAAAGTCAACAATCAATCAGTGTAGCTCCAGCTGAGGAAACAGATATTTGATTGCAATAAAGAAAGCCTCACACCTTATTTAACTTTATCGTCTGACTTTTTATATTGTACATTTTATTCAGACTTACAACAATAGACTGTTTGAGGAGAGGGATCCTGTGGGGAAATAAATCAAGAAGACAGGTGCTCATCAATAACTAGTTTTGGCAGCATTTGTTATGTTTTCTAGTATTTGATCATCCTAAAGGTTGTTTTTTTTTAATATCTCTTAGCTTCCACACTTTTTAATGGTATAACACCAAGAGTCCCCAAGCCAGTATGATGAGTTCTATAGATACTGGAATAATGGAGCTGTGTAATGGAGCCAAGGCTCACTGTGTCAAAGACTGTAGACTTTCTGAGTAACAGGGGCTGTGACATCATCAGCCACCACCAACTTGATCCCACCAAGCTTGGGGCAACTAGAATTTATCATTCTCAGAGTGTGATCAGATGGCTGCATTCTGCATTGCAGGCGCACCCCCCCAAAGAAAGACTCAGACACCGGTACATGGATAAAGGCATCGGGCCACTTTTATTGAATAATGCCCTAGTCCGAATTATAACTTTCAATTGGTGCAATCATCCAATTGTAATTCTTTAAGGCAAGCAGGCTGCAGTAACACTGGTAAGGTTCCTCCCAAAATGCCAATGGCAATTGGCTACATGTAACTATTTGTATCAATTTGTTTGTTGACACAAACAAATTGTTGACCGGAGTCAATAAACTATCTACTGACCCCACCCTATGACGTGTATCCGTTAAATATCAAGGTGATGCAGGCTGTGAAGCTCCTGCCATCACCCCTTGCCTGGTTCGTCGTTGACCGGTCAACGTTATTACACCTGTACCTGTCTATGTGTTGGCCAGTCAATTGCGAACCTGCCGGATACCTATGGGTCATAAATCTTTACCTTACCAGTGCTACCCGGCAAAAGTGACCAAAGTCAACTTACCCCTTTTCTCAAACACTAGCAACAGTGTGGGATGGACAAAAAAGCAAGAACCAAAGAGCCAATTGTAGGTTCAAGCCAAAAATTCCCACCCGGCCCCGAAGCGACCAAAAAATCACACTGTTCACTAGGGGGGGGGGAGGGGAAAACTTCTCCGCTCCGTCGTGTTTCTAAAATGGCAGCTCGGCTGCCTTGTGGCCACCCCTGTTATAGAGGTGTGGCCACGCCCCCTAACTCACCTGGATGTCTGAGTCCAGGGGGGGGGCTGCAAAGAGCACGGCAGCCATTTTGGTGCCACACTTTTATTGCAGGCGCACCCCCCAAAGTAAGACTCAAACACCGGTATATGGATAAAGGCATCGGGCCACTTTTATTGAATAATGCCCTAGTCCAAATTATAACTTTCAATTGGTGTAATCATCCAATTGTAATTCTTTAAGGCAAGCAGGCCGCAGTAATACTGGTAAGGTTCCTCCCAAAATGCCAATGGCAATTGGCTACATGTAACTATTTGTATCAATTTGTTTGTTGACACAAACAAATTGTTGACCGGAGTCAATAAACTATCTACTGACCCCACCCTATGCCGTGTATCCGTTAAATATCAAGGTGATGCAGGCTGTGAAGCTCCTGCCATGACCCCTTGCCTGGTTCGCCCTTGACCGGCCAAACCTAAATTCCCCTGTACCTGTCTACGTGTTGGCCAGTCAATTGTGAACCTGCCGGATACCTATGGGTCATAAATCTTTACCTTACCAGTGCTACCCGCCACACGGGGAGGCGTCCATGATGACTCACCGCCCCACCCCAGACCGTCAGCTCGGTCACCAGGCCTGCTTGCATATCCTCAAGAAAGAGGTTCATACCTCTGGCCAACAAGTGGACCCCATCTCCTGCATAGAGATCATAATCCTGCAAGCCTATCCTAGGGTGCCAGATGGCTGTCCCCAAGCCCTTGTTTGCCAGGAACCGGGCAACAGCCCTGTTCACCGAGCGGCAAGCGCGGTCAAGGGCACGTAGGTCAGCACCTCCTATGTAAGTATGTCGCGGCACCATGTCCGACCATAGCAGCCGCGTGGACAGCCATACGTAATGCAAATAGGCTAGGTCCCTGCAAATCGTGAACTTTAAAGAGAGGCCAGTGACCTGGGCAAGGTCATTGCCACCGAGATGCAGGATGAGGACATCAGGTGGTCCAGCATTCCATCAGGGGATGGAAAACAGGAATGGCAACAGTTCCTGCCATTTCATACCGCGCGTACCGTACCATCGCAAATTCCTGGAGGAATGTGAGCCAAACCGATAGGTCTGCCCGTATACCCCTGGTGAGCCAGACCCTGTGATGGCATTTTAATAGGCCAGCCATGGCATCACACAGATGCCTGGCGAAAGCTCTGCCCGGTATCACCACCCTGCAGGCAAAGTTGAGGTGGCCGTGAAGTACCTGTAGCTCACGAAGGGACACCTTATGTTTGCCCACCTTATCAGTGCCCGAATCGCCGCAGAGATCCGAGCCACCTTGTCCATGGGTAACCTGGATGCCTGTGCGACAGTGTCAATTTCGATGCCTAAAAAGGTGAGCTTGGTGGCTGGGCCCTCAGTCTTTTCAGGCGCTAAGGGGACACCCAGTTCCCACATAAGGGCCTGAAATGTAGTAAGGAGACGCGTACACGTGTCCGAGCCCTGTTCACCCCCGAACAAAAAGTCGTCGAGGTAATGGGCTACAGACCGGGACCCTGACCTGCGAACAAAGGCCCATTGGAGGAAAGTGCTAAATCGTTCGAATGCCGAACATGAAATAGAGCAGCCAAAAGGCATGGCCTTATCTACATAGAATTTGCCCCGAAAACAGAAACCCAGCAGCTCAAAGTCCTCGGGGTGCACTGGCAGTAATCGGAATGCCGATTTGATATCATACTTTGCCAGGTGGGCCCCGGGACCACAGGCGCGTACCATCTGTAGGGCCTGATCAAACGACGTATACCTGACTGAGCAAAGGTCATCAGGAATAGCATCATTGACCGAGGAACCCACAGGGTAAGAGAGATGGTGGATTAAGCGAAATTCACCTGGGGTCTTTTTCGGGACTAGCCCCAGAGGAGAGACCTTCAAGTTAGGGAATGGTGGTTCAGTAAAGGGCCCCGCAACTCTCATAGCCTGCAACTCCTTAGCTATGCTTTGTGCAGCGACCTCCTCATTGCCCTTTAGAGAAAGTAAGTTTGGGGCATCCTGCGGTCCCCAAACACCCCTAAATGGTATACGAAAGCCAAACTGGAAGCCTTCTAGCAGGTACCTCGCATCATCCCGTCTAGGATAAGCGGAAAGCCATCGTCCTAGCATGGGGATATTAATTGGGGAGGGGGCCTTTTGCTTGGCCAGCACCATTAGAGGGAGCTCTGACCGCCCCCTGCCCACCCCTCCCTCTGCCTCGTGACCCACCAGCCCGCGGGCACGCGGAAGCGGCGTGAGGGCCAGAGCAAGAGGGACACTCGTGCCAGAAACGACACTGACGCTTGTTGCACACACCGCTAGCTGAGAAGCTCCAACACAGCAGGCGGGCTGGAACCCCCTGCCCCGCCGGCTGGCGGGGAACCTGCGTCGCAGCCGCCCACTGCACAGCATGGCCACTATGGTACCTATCACTAGGTGCCAGACGCATGGGAGTCATATACAAGAGCCACAATTGCTGGCAGGGCTCATCCCACCTCATCTCAGGATGTAGGGCCACCCTCATCCTAAATTCCTCATCGTAAGCCAACCATGACGGGCCAGGAAAATCAACCATCGCCCTATAAATATTGTCGAGGTATTGCACCATCGGAATGGCCAAATCAGGCCGGGCCCTCAGGTATACCGTCATATATATAAGATATGCTGGCAACCAATTGGCCCAGGTACGCGGTGGCTTACGACGACGGGACAATTCCTTGTCCCGGTCATCCTGTCCCTCCCTCTCCTCCTTTGTGGGCTCACGATTCAGGAGGGAGAAAATATCAACGTACTCCCCTCGCCAAATCTTATCCCTCGTGGCCTGTGAAAGATGATCACCCAGGGGCAAGGAATAACCAGCCGTTGGCAGAGCCGCCATTGGCACCTGTTGGATGAAGGGTATGCACAGCGGGCCCTGAATACCCCCAGGGGCAGACACCCCTGTCCTAACCGAGGGGCCATTTGGCAACCAGGAATTAACAGGGCAGTGTGGAAGCAACTGCCCACCCACAGTAACCTGGCGTGGCCATGGCCACTGTACCCCCCCCCCCAGTGTGACTGGAAGTGTCGGTGCACTAAATTGAACTGGATACTCACTAGTCGCACCCCCGTGAGCCGCCCCCACTGGGGGTTCCGGCCCACGGCGGGCGTCGGAACTCGCGACAGGCATCGAGCTCTAGGGCCACACCTGACCGGCAAATCCAAACGTGCGGGGAGCTGCGAGGTGCCAGCCTGGGCTGGCCTGATGGCCTCAATCAGCTCGACCCTGTTGGCGGCCCGCTGGAGAGTCACGGCCGACGTGTCTGCCGGGACCGACGAAGGGGCCGTAATAGAAGCAGCAGCTAAACCCCCATCGGGAGGTGGTTGGGCAATGCCCAGTGATGCCTCTAACACCGAAATATGTGCAAGAAGCGCATCGACAGTTTCCGAGCCCCCAGTATAAGGTGGGCCGGATGGGCCGGATGGCCCTGTGGCCAATTGCTGGACGGGAAGCCCGAATGGGGATCCAGGGCCCGAGTAGGGCCATGCCCAAAACTCCGGCCCATGGGGGGCCGGAGGAATGGTGGGGCGGAAACCGACAGCAAGTCCAAGTGGGCCACCCTGTCCTGAACCAAGAAAATGTTGTCCAGGGGCAGGGATCCCTGAGGAGCCAGCCTGTGCCAGCCCAGCCTGGAGGCCTGTGCCAGGCTGACCAGTGGAAGCCTGATCGGCCCCACTGGCAGCGGTGGGCAAGGCCATCCCGCTGCCCAGCTGGGGGGGTGCAGCCTGAGTCCTCTGACCTGATGGCTGCCCCCCAGTAGAGGGAGGGGTAGGGAAAGCCCTTCTCCTCGGCCGCGGCTTGACCGCCGGGGCCTTGCGCTTGGGAGCCATGTCTCCCGAAGAAGCTACCAACGGATCCCTGGCCAGGGATCAGTTCCTGTGCCCTGAGTACCGCAGTAGTGAAGAGGAGTGAACTCCGTTCAAAGGCAAAGGTACGAAGGGCGAAGAGAGCAAGAAACGCGGCAGAGAAAACTTCTCTGCTCCGTCGCGTTTCTAAAATGGCAGCTCGGCTGCCTCGTGGCCACCCCTTTTATAGAGGCGTGGCCACGCCCCCTAACTCACCCGGATGTTTGAGTCCGGGTGGGGGGGCTGCAAAGAGCACGGCGGCCATTTTGGCGCCACACTTTCATTCTCTTCCTTCTTCAAATTTTAGTCGGTGATGACAAAACTGGACTACATGATCTCTAGTAGATTATCTTAGCTCCTGGATGGGGTGCATGAGGACCTTAGACCTTTGGAGGTCGTCCTCCCTTGAGCTATCATAATTTATGCCTTGCTAGCTAACAGTCAGAGCTTTACTGTCTGTGAAGTTTTGACCTCCATTTTGTCCCCTTCCCAAGAAACCCCACCATAGTGCTAGATAGAAAAGGGATATCAAAACTAGGGAGGTTATTTTTGGTCATGGTACTGCTAGTTATAAACTGAAAATTGAAAAATCAGCACAAAGAACTGAAAGGTCCTTGAAGAGGCCAATTCTAGTCTATAGCATATGCAAGCAGCACAGATACAATCTTGGAATCAAACTTGCTATTGTCTACGTAATAGGGTCTGTTTATCTAATTAGTCCCACTTTGAAGTATCATTTTTAAGTCTTATTTGAGTGCACCAAAGACAAAGAAGGTAGAAATGAGATGACATGTCTTTTTATGTACTCTCTCCCACACATTTATCATCATCATCATCAATTTTAATTTGTACCCCGCCTTTCTCAGCCAAGGCCGACAAAAGGTGGCAATCAACATATCAATATATAATACAATATAATAACATAATAAAAGATAGCACATATAAAATATTTATGGTACATCTATGAAGAATGAGCAAGTTGAATTAACTCAGCAATGTTGGGCCAGCCCTACAACTGGGCAAAATGAGGAACTCGACAGAGGCAGCAGATGCTAGAGGAAAGCAATGATACCTCCCTCCCAAACTTTTCCTCCAGAGCAGAGCTTGGTAATGTCACTTCCTGGGACTCAAATGTCAAGAATCCTCCAGGCAGAATGATCACCAGCTATGCTGACTAAAGAATTCTAGACCTTCTAGTTCAAAAAATGACTTTTCCAAGTGCTGCTCCTTTGTTTCAGGCAGCAAATTGTCTAGGAACAGCTCTGTATTTTCCTTGTATACAAGCCTAGGAACGATTGATGGAGGTCGATTGATATATACAGAACACCACCACAAAAATAAGAAAATCTAGAAGGAGCAAATTCTTGTTATAATAATTAATATGATAATTCTTATAATCCTTAACAGTTTTTGGTGCTGAGGTTTGTGTTTGGTTTTTGTGTATTTAAGCTCTCTGCAATATATGCAATCAGAGTGACAAGGTAAAGGTAAAGGTAAAGGTTTCCCTTCCTCAAAATCCAGTCGTATCCGACTCTAGGGTTCAGTGCTCATCTCCATTTACAGCCAAAGAGCCAGTGCTGGCTGTGTCTGGCAGGCATGGCTAGATGCCAGAGTGAATGGAACCTATTTATCTACTTGCAATTACTTGCTTTTGAACTGCTAGGCTGGCAGGAGCTGGGACAGAGATGGGAGCTCACTCTATCGTGCAGTACTCGGGTTTCGAACTGCTGACCTGCCGACCTTCCAGTCATCAAGTTCAGAGTCTTAACCACTAAGCCACCACAGTTCCTGTGGCTTAGTGAGTGACAGGGCAAACTTTTATAATTTATAGTGCAGCTCATGTTATGTGCTGTAAAGTTGCTTCTGACCAGTGGTATTTCTATGAATTGGTGACTTCCAGAGAGTCCTTTGTTTAACAGCCATACTGTGCACTTTCAAACTCAACAGCTGTGGCTTTCTTTATTGAGTCAATTCATCTCATACTTGGTCTTCCTCTTTTTCTACTGCCTTCTACTTTACATCATCTTTTCCATAGTACAACTAGCATTCATAGAAACTCATAAAAGATAACAGAATTTTCCCCCCAAAGGGAGTGAAAAAACACCATGACATTTCAAAAAGAGTGGAGAATGTCTGAAAATGAAAAGAGGCTTCTCTTAAAGGGGGGAAAAATCAGCTGTCAAAATGTCAAGCTGTTTGACTTCAGAACAAATGAGAAAAAAAGATTCATAAAGGGAGAGGATACCTTTGATTTATGTTTGCTGCTGTCTGTGGTGAAAATATCAGATTAAATCCCTCAAATCCATCTTTAATGCTCCAAAAGAAAAAAAATTAATTGTTTGCCATCAAATCAATTCTGACTTGTGGTGACCTTTCCCTGGGTTTTAAAATTTGATTGTAAATCATCAGGTTTCCTTTCAGCATCAAAGAGGTGATTGAAATAGAAAAAAAATCAAACAAATTATGTTTCTTTGAAAAACTCAAATAAGTTCAAAGCTCGTAAAGTTACTTTTTAAAATAGTTATAGAACAGCTTACAAAGCCACTACACTCCCTTGTTATTATTAATACTGCAAAAATGGGGATCAACTTGTTGTGTCATTTGTTATGCTACTGCATTTTAGTTCCTTTTCTTTTGTTTAAAATGCATTTATAAAAATAAGAAAATTGTCAGTGTTGTCTAAAATTTAAATTCTAAACAGTTCCTGCCAGAATGCACCTACAAACACTTTGCTTCTAAAAAGCAGCAAGAAAAAGAAATAAGTAGGCTATGCTGGATAACAACTGGTCATTATGTTATTTTGCCAGAGGAACATTATTGTTTCTTCATGTAAAAAAAAGGTACAAATATTTATTATTTTATAATTAGTTGCACTTAGCCATCTGTGAAAGTCTGGGGCATGAGCAGACAATAAGAAACACAAGCACCAGGACCCAGAGCAACCAGTCAACAGGTCAAAGAGTAACTGTATCATGTTTCAGAGTCTAAGTCCAAAATAAAGCCCAAGGTAGACAGAGATATAGGACTATTTCAGACAAATGAAAGCGCGGCACCAAAATGGCCACCATGCTCTTTGTGGGGGGGCCCCACCCGGACTCAGACATCCGGGTGAGTTAGGGGGCGTGGCCACCCCTCTATAAAAGGGGTGGCCACGAGGCAGACGAGCTGCCATTTTAGAAATAGCGACGGAGAGGAGAAGTTTTTCCCTCCACCCCCTCCCTAGTGAACAGTGTAATATTTTGGTCGCTTCGGGGCCGGGTGGGAATTTTTGGCCTGAACCACAATTGGTCCTTGGTTTCTGGCTTTTTTGCCCATCCCACACTGTTGCTAGTTTTTGAGCAAAGGGGTTTTTCTTTGACTTTGGTCATTTTAGGCGGGTAGCACTGGTAAGGTAAAAGATTTATGACCCAGAGGTATCCGGCAGGTTCGCAATTGACTGGCCAACACTTAGACAGGTACAGGTGTAATAGCTTTGACCGGTCAACGACAAACCAGGCAAGGGGTGATGGCAGGAGCTTTTCAGCATGCATCACCCCGTGATTTGACGGATACACGTCATAGGGTGGGGTCAGTAGATAGTTTATTGACTCCGGTCAACAATTTGTTTGTATCAACAAACAAATTTATACAAATGGATACATTGTAGCCAATTGCCATTGGCAATTTTGGGAGGAACCTTACCAGTGTTAGTGCGGCCTGCTTGCCTTAAGAATTACAATTGGATGAATACACCAATTGAAAGTTATAATTCGGACTAAGGCATTATTCAATAAAAGTGGCCCAATGCCTTTATCCATATACCGGTGACTGAGTCTTTCTTTGGGGGGTGCGCCTGCAAAGGATGTAGTCCAAGCAAGCCAGAAGTCAGGTAAACAAGATAAGAGATCAGGTAGAATACCTTCGCGGGCTGGAGCAGAGTAAGTTTCAAGGAACAAGGATCCAAGTGAGGCAAAACAACAGTTCACAGGACCCAAGAAGGGGCAGAACATCTTCGAGAGCAGAAACCAGGAACAAAGCAAAAGATCTTTGGAGGCAGGAACAAGTCAAGAGATATTTGGAAACAGATTTCAGGAATCAAGCAACCACAAGTCCAGTGATGTTGATAGCTGAGGTAGCTTCAAATGCTAAAAGAAGAATAGTCTTCAAATCTTGTGAAGTACTAGTTCCTCCCCATTTGGCACTGGTTAGGCCTCATGTTGAGTACTGTGTCCAGTGATGAAAACCATACATTAAGAAGGATGGAGACAAACTGGAGCAAATTCCGAGGTCGAGACGGTCACAGAATTGGAAACCAGTCCCTATGAAGAATGATTGAAAGAACTAGGCATGTTTAGGCTTGAGAAAAGAACAGTGAGGGGAGATATGCTAGCATAATAATGAGCTCAAGTTACAAGAAGCCAGATTTCAGTAGAATATCAGGAATAAACTTCCTGTCAGAGCTGAATGACAACAGAACCAATTACCTGTGAGGTGGTAATCATAACATAGAGTAGTTACACTGTACACTGCACTATAGCACTATAGCATGGTTCCGCTGTATCAACTTAGGAGAAGAATTAATTTCAAGTAAATTTCTAACTTGTTACTTCCACATTGGGTAAATGTTATAGCAATATCCTTTATTTTATCACACACCTAGAGATTGCCCCAGGGTAGAATTCTGCAGTCAAATATTTATTGAGCATCAATGAATGAGATCTGATTACATTTCTGTTATCTGTTTAGCAGAGATTTTGTTGAAGGTGAATATGAAACCTTGAGGAACATACTTTTTCTTTCTTTCTTTTCCCCCCCTTTTTTTTTCTTTCTCTAACTTTGCTCTTGTTACATTTTAGGCATATTCCATGCAAATCAGTGCAACCTTCACTAACCAAAATCTGCATCAAAACCTTTCTGTTATGCCTTTATACAGAAAAGGATAATATGACTGGAAGTCATTATTTATTCCTCCTTCATTGGCCAGCTGGCATTTTGATTGTGGATACAGCTCTTGTTATGGGAAACTGAAAACATGTCATGTACAAAATATAGTACTTGCTTAACCATTTTGAAAATGTCCATGTTTGCCTACCCTATACCCTTAAGGCAGACATCCCAAACCTGCGGGTATTTGCAAGGGATAGGGAGAGATCTCTGATACTGTGGGAAGCTTCCATATTTGGAAGTGTGACGTGCAAATTTACACAAAAAGTGAAATTGGTGCAATAGCCACAAATTTGAGGGGCAATGGCAAATTGTTGGTGTTCTAGGTACTGAAAAGAAACGTTCCGGCAACTGTTACATCTATATTGGAAACATAAGGTCCGCTAAGTAGATTTATTAACCTTTTGCTTTGATTCGTTCCTCCTCTTTGTGACTGGTGATTACTCTTACCTGTCCATACACAAATGACCCCTTTGTGTTCTGAGACTTTCATAGAAAAAGAAGAAAAAGGGGGGAGACAAATTTGTTCCGTTTGCCCTTTAACATCTTCCTGAATTTACATGACCTGATCTATACACAAGTTGGAACACACTCAAGTGTCTTTCAGTTTCTCAAAGCAGTTAGCAAAGAAGAGGAGAATGCACAAAACAAAAATCCACAAAAAATACAGAAATTGAGAAATGAAGTGTTCCTTCTCTATGCATTAGTAACGGTAAAGGTTTCCCTTGCTCGAAAGCCAGTCATATCCAACTCTAGGGTGCAGTGCTCATCTCTGTTTCAAAGCTGAAGAGCCAGCGCTGTCTGCTTCTGCAGATGTTTCTGTGGTCATGTGGCAGGCATGACTAGACACCAGAGTGCACAGAATGCACCTTCCCACCAAAGTGGTCCCTATTTCTCTACTTGCAATTTCTTGCTTTCGAACTGCTAGGTTGGCAGGAATCTCTATGCATTATCAGGTGTTTATAACTGCTTCAACTCAATTTTATTAAAGTGAAATAATGGGGTACAAAGTAATGGGCACCAGTCACCCCTATTCTGACATACCATCAGCTTGTTACTGAGTCCACTCATTCTAAACCAAAATTTCCATCTTTGGGGTCAGGTGGTTCATAGTCTATTGGTGGTGTGATTTCTTTAGCACAGTCTTAAGTGACCCTGTGCCTTTTAAAAAGGATCTGTAGTCCTAGCTGCTCATCAATAGGAAGGGTCCCCAGCCCCTCCTGTTATCATCTCCTGTACCCTGTAACATTCGCATCATTGGCACCATTGTTGAGTTGAGGTAGGGGTCAGGTGGCCTGCTTGACAGAGGGGTCCCCACAGGTGCTGGTACAGGCAACACAGATGGGATGAAGATAGTGGCTTCCCCCTTCACATCCTCTCCCCTTGAACCCTAGGAACTCCATACAGACCCCTGCCCAGGGGTTATGCTTATAAGCATCGTCCCTCTCCCACTGGCACAAAAGACAGAGACAGTTCTTCCTCAGCTTTTCCTCACTGTTCACTGCTGAAGTCTTTGAGTCCTCAGTTCAGCAACCTTCTCCTTCTTCATCTTCTTCCTCCTCCTTTATCCCTGACTCCTCTCGTTGGGACCCAGCCCCTTCTTCCTTGCTTCTACTTGCCAGATGTCCTCCAATGTCCTGTTAGGTCCTTGGAGCTTCATTTCCCTCAAGGTCTTCTTGGGGCACAAGGTGATGGCAGATAGCCCACAGGCAATGGTGCGCATCAGCAGGTTTGTACCAGTTTGCCAGAACCAGTAGCATAAATTCTGGCTGGCCCCACCCATCCAAATTTTGAAATAATCCGGGTGCAACACAGGGCTTTCCCCTGGCCATGCCCACCATATCACGCCCACAGTGTGGTAGTAAATTATTTTGGAACCCACCACTGGCCACAGGGGTGCCTGGAGCAATCCCCTCAAGGGAGAACAGCCTGCTAGCAGTTCCAGGAGCTTGAGATATGCATATGGAAAGTCATCTGGAAATGGGATGGAACTTACAATTTGAAACAGTGTTCAAAATGGCATTTGGTAGATCTCTGCCTACAGGTTTTTACAACCTATTGATTTTTGCCTCTCATCTGCCAACACTCACATTGACCTCCTCCCCAGACATTCCTACACCTTGTCAATCTCACTACCTGTTTTCCTTCTTCCACCTGCTTCATGCACTTAAACATACTATTTTCAGCCACACTGCTACTGTTTTACCTTTTGGGCAGAAACCTTGGCCATAACGTCACCCTGGAAAAATGCATAGCTGTGTGAGAAGGCAGATACTTTTTTGCTTCTGTGTGTGACCAGAAACCACGTAAGAGCTCCACTTGAATAATGTTGCATTCATGGAGCTCTGGATCAGATCTAAATTTTTCTCCTCTCTTCATTTGATGGAAATTAGCCAACACATGACTATGACTGGGAGGCGAAGGTCAGCAGCTCGATTCCCGAGTACTGCAGGACAGAATGAGCTACCATCTTTGTCCCAGCTCTTGCCAACCTAGCAGTTTGAAAGCAAGAAATTGCAAGTAGATAAATAGGGACCACTTTGGTGGGAAGGTAACAGCGTTCTGTGCACTCCGGTGTCTAGTCATGCCTGCCACATGACCACGGAAATGTCTGCAGAAGCAGACAGCACTGGCTCTTCAGCTTTGAAACAGAGATGAGCACTGAACCCTAGAGTCGAATACGACTGGCTTTTGAGCAAGGGAAACCTTTACCTTTACCTTTACTAGCGAACACATGCCTAAAGTGAAGTTACCAAAAAGATTGATTGTGCCTTGATGCTTTCCCTTTTTTTTTTTTGCTTTTCTGCTGACAGTTCTTTCTTCTTCTTTTTCTGTTTAGTTGCCTATCATTAAGATTTCATTCATGCATCCCAATACCAGTGAAAATTACATACCATGAAAATTGACAGCTGAGAACTAAATCAACAAAGAGCAATGCAGATGCATGCCTGAAATACTCAGCTGTTATTTGCAGTGATTGTGCACAGCTAATCTACTTGTTCTTTCCTACAGAAAATCTGCAGGGCAGTTTTCAATTATTACATAGGCTGAAATCCTCTAAGCCACAGAATTTCAGCACCTTGCAACCTTAAGCTGAAGAATTTAATATGCAATGAAAAATAAAAATTTACCTCAGGAGGAGCATTGTACAGTGTCATATATCCTCATTTCTACTAATATGTCATGAAAAATATGGAATTTAACACAGGACTTTTTTTAAAAAATATGGTCATCTTGTAGGAGACTAAAAAATTTATTGGATCCTGAGACTGGCCAATGGAATGTAAAGGTTATATTAAGGATTAGGGAAAGTGCACAAAATGTCTAAAAACAGACATGCAAAACAAGTGATTGTTGTGCATTTTTCCTAATGTGTGAATTTATTTTCATATGACAAAATTAGGATCGGTTATTGAGGGCTGTTGTGGCTTGGTGGATAAGATGCTGAGCTTGATGACTGGAAGGTTGGCAGGTCAGTAGTTCAAGACCCAAGTGGTGTGTGATTAAGTGAGCTCCTGTTATCTATCCCAGCTCCTGCCAACCTAACAGTTTGAAAGCAAGAAATTGCAAGTAGATAAATAGGTACCACTTTTGTGAGAAAGGTAACAATGTTCCATGCACTCTGGTGTCTAATCATGCCTGCCACATGACCACAGAAACATCTGCAGATGCAGACAGTGCTGGCTGTTTGACTGTAAACTGAGATGAGCACTACCCCCTGGAGTCAGACATGACTAGCTTTCGAGCAAGGAACCCTTTAACTTACCTAGAGACAAACAATGAATTGTCCGCTTCTGCAGACGTTTCTGTGGTCATGTGGCAGGCATGACTAGACACCAGAGTGCACGGAACGCTGTTACCTTCCCACCAAAGTGGTCCCTATTTATCTACTTGCAATTTCTTGCTTTCTAACTGCTAGGTTGGCAGGAGCTGGGACAAAGACGGGAGCTCATTCTGTCCTGCAGTACTCGGGAATTGAACTGCTGACCTCCCGCCTCCCAATAGCCACTCTAATAAACTTTTCAAAGTATGTGAGATGCTGAAGGAATAGTCTTATCATTGGCACCATCCCCAGTGAGTTTCCATGGCTGAGCTCACATTTGAACCCAGGTCTCCTGAGTCATCCTCTATTACTCTCCCCACTAATTTATATCAGATCTCCTATTGCTAAGCTTAAAGGCACAAATGAGGATTCTGCTGCTGCTACTACTACTAGGTAGCTACCAATTTGCTACCGATTAGATCTCAATGGAGTCTCACAGCTCTGTAGTTGGAATGGGAAGTTCTGTATATCACTAGCTGCACAGTTAAAAGTCTGGAAGAGAGAAAATCCCCACATAAAACAAAGGGATAAATGCATGAATCTATTATCCCTAACATATCTCTTTCAGAATATGAAAAAAGATAGTTTAGGTTAGATTTGGCCAAAACACAATTCAAATAAGAGAAGCGTACATTTCAATGGAGTGAGATGAAAATGAAGCAGACACACAGTGCCTGGCTAGGAAACTCTCTAAACATATATTTCTTTTTATGCATCTTAAATGAATTATTTGTATGCTCATGGATTGTTCTGTTCCCTTATGTGGAACTGTATCGTTAGATAACAACTTCAGTTTATCCTCTCTCTATACTTGGCACTTTCCTGCCTCCCAGATTCTTACTTTTAAATCTCAGTATTAAAATACTGTTGATTCTCACAATCTTTTCTGAGAATCTATGTGTTGATTATCCTTACTTGGGTAGAGGTCCCAATGAATTCAGTGGTGCCTAGTTTGGAATAGATATATGAAGGATTGAACTTTTTTTGGAGGAGGGGGACATTATGTATTTAAAATAATAACTTCTGCAATAAAATGATGTGATATTCTTGCATTGCTTGAATTAATTTCAATTGAGTTGCCTACGAGAACAACTGATGGAGGGTGTAAAGCAAGGGTGGCCCATGGTGCCAAACTACACCCCATGGGCCGAATCTGGCCCATGGTGCCAAATCATCTGGTCTGTGCTGCTCTTGCCACTCCCAGAAGTGGAAGTAAAATGCGTCTGTGTGTGCGCATAACACTGCTGTAAATGCACCCATGGCTGTCGTAAATGTGTTTACAACAGTTGTGGACACGTTTTATGGCAAGAGGAACCACATGACTGGCCCACTAAATCACATGACCGGCCCACGGCTCAAAAAGTTTGACCACTCCTGTTGTAAAGTTTGTACCACATTGTTTCTGCTAGTGAATCAATATGATTATGGCCATTAGTGCTTTCTCATAATTCTCCATTCTGGGAGTTCTGGATGACAGACTCATGTCTGTTGTTATGTGCTGTCAAGTCATCCCTTATTTATGGTGATCTTAAGAATTGAGAGATCTCCAAAATTTCCTGTCCTCAACAACCATTCTTAGCACTTCAACCACAAACCTATGGCTTCTCTCATGGACTAAATTGATCTCTTGAAAGCAAGCCACAATTAGATATCTGTCTGTCAAGTGGAACCCCCCAAATGGAGAATTATAGGATTTCTAGTCCAATGTACCCAAATATCACATCCTTGGTAGCCATTTTGTGTCTGCCTGTGTGGCCAAGATACTCATATGAATCACAAAATCACTCCAAATCCTTGCTGCTGGTGGAGGCTGTGGAATTTAAATGGCAGGAACTCAGAATGGCCAACTAGGTCTAATCATGCTCTTTAGCAACAGGGTGTCCAAAATCCTATTGTTTACTTATGTCAAAAGAATGGAAGTAGTATAACCTGCAACTCATTAATTAGTGACAATTTGCTGATGAAACTTATATCATCTCTCATCTGCTGGTGTAACTAAATCACAAGATTTTGACCAAGGTTTAATATCAATTGGTTGAAAAAATGGAGAGAGGATAAGACTGGCTGGTTGGAACAGCTGGTTGGCTGTATGCTGAGATGCCTTTTGTCTTGATCCATTCCATACGAACAGAACTTTGCAAGTTTGCTTTGTTAGACTACAACTTCCAGAATCCAATTCCAGTTGAACTAACGATCCCCTTCTCCCACTCCAACTGTGCATCACAAACCCTTGTCTCACAAGGTTCATCAAATCCTTGCAAAGTGGTAAAACTATTATTTCATTGTGTCTTCAAGTTAGGATAACCTAGTGAGTTCCAATGTAGGAATCAGCAGGCGTTGAGATGTGTGAGTGAATAAATATCCTAGCCACCTACATCAGCATCAATCAATAGGCTTGATATTACTGTAGACTCCATTAAGTTCCTGCTCAGAAACAATAAAAGCTGAAGGTGCCAAAATGTCCTGGCTAGCACTTGATTCACTGCTTTACATGTTGGTACCATGGATTCAATTCTGTCTTGAAGTGATGAAGTTACTTGCTCAGAATGGTGGATGCACTAATCAAAAGTGTCCCTCAGGTAGAGAATTTTTACAAGGAATGTGAAAATTAGAGTGCCCACCAGAAGCAGGGACTGATAAACCATGTCTGAATGATTCATACCTAAGAAACCAAGAGGCTGTGGTGGCTCAGTGGTTAAGAAGCTCGCCTTGTTATCTGGAAGGCTGGCAAGTCGGTAGTTCAAGACCCGGGTACTGCATGACAGATTGAGTGCCGTCTCTGTCCCAGCTCTTGGGGACATGAAAGGAGCCTCATTTGGGCATTCCCTGAGTGGAGTTTCTCCTGCAAAAATCCTTTCAACCTAGAATAATTTCTGACACAAAATTATTATTAACTAGGAAACCCTGGCAGGAATTCCCATAAGTTGGAATTGATTTGATGCCACATCATCACCATCATTGTTTCCCTCAAACTATCCCTTAGATTAGAATTTTATCACAAAGAGAAGAAAAACGAAGCTGGGTAGAAAAAAGAAAGTGGAAGTTGAAAGAAAATACTGCAGCTTTGGTACCTACTCAGCTATATACACATAGACACCCCAGTTCTCATCAATGTGTAGAGGTCAGGCTTGAGGTTCATCAGAGCTTTTGTGACTGCAACTCCTAGAAACCCAGTCAACAAAGTATTTTCCATGTGAGCTGAGAGGCTCTGAGCACTTCTGATCAAAACTTAAATTTTCCAATACGTGGAGCCCTGAGTACTTTGGCCCTGGAGGTAGAGTCTGAAGGGACTGTCCCGTTTCCCTTATCACTCATTAGGTATATGTGTGTCAGTAGAGAGGGAAATATAAGAACAGTCAATGAGCAGCCATTGGTGAAGCAAGTTGTAATTCAGTCAAGAAAGCAGAAAGTTCAGTAGTCTTGGGACTCCTTCTCATCCCATTCTTAATGCTTTGTCTTTACTGACATGACTGACCTTGGTCAAATCTCCTTTAAAAATATGTACCAAACTTATTTTAATTTAAGAGTTTAACTGTCAATTCTTCAAGCTCTCTAAATTATGGGTCATTCAGCAGAATAGCAGCCCAGATACTAACCAGGGTGGATCGTAAAGCACATTTTAAATCTATTCAACATAGACAGAGCAGCTGCTTGTTTATTTCCAGCCAACTTTTGAACTGGCCTCAGCCGTTCACCCTTTAATTGCAGATGGATCATCACCAATTAGTGGGTGATTGTGTTTCACTGTGTGCCTTCAAAATCTTTAACATTTCTGCAGATAAAAAACTTTACTAAAGACACACGATTGGGCCTGGCTGGCAAGAGAGGAATGCAATTGCTGGCTAGGTAGTTTCCAACTGTTGTTTGGTTCCCAGATTGTTTGGCTAGTTCCTGCTTTCAGTTTCTGCCTTGCTCCTGATTCTTGCTCCAGAAGATCTCATGACTTGCTTCTGCTCTTGATGACTCCCCCTGCTTTGTTCCTGTGGTCTGTAGATCTGCAGTTGCTTGGGTCCAGGACAGGGCCATAGCCAGGGAGGTTGGGGGGGGGGGCAAAAACCCTCCTCAGCTAACAGCCTGCCCCCGCAACCCACCCAGTGATGCCAATGTTATATATGTGAGTGTGACATTGTTGCCCCCCTGAAATTTTTTTGCCCCTCCTGAAAATCCTCCCCACACACACACATAATCTAGAATCCTGGCTACAGCCCTGGTCCTGGATCTCTTGCCTTGTTCCTGCTGCTGAAGATCTCTACTTTGTTTCTGTTTCTGAAGTCTTGTGGCCCCATTCCTTGGTTTCTGTGAACTATTGTAGTTATTATTGCTCCTGGAATTCTCCCCATGTCTTGATCCAACACCTGAGGGTATTCTGCTGTGTCTGTTCACCTGGTCACCTTGTTTCTGGCTCATTTGAAATATCCTTTCATCCTCTTGACCAGTGGTTAACAATGTGGGGCCCACGCTCCACAGTGGGACTTCAATTCCTAGAAGCCTAAGTCAGTACATAGGCTGACCAGTGCTTTGGGGCATTTACTTAGGCTTCTGGGCATTGAAGTCCAAAAACCAAAGGTTGGGTAACACTGCTCTAGACTAATCCTGCATCTCTGAATTTACTTGAACTTGGACTCTGAACTGAGATTTGGTTACTGTTTGGCCTATTACCTGTTGTCCTGGCATTCATGTTGCTTGCCAGGTGCCCAGGTCCCAGACAACATAATGCCTCTCTGGACAGGCTCATACTTAAAATACTACAGAGGAAACCATTTCTCAGTTGCCATTTACTTGAGGGTGTCTTTTCTTTAGCTTCAGCATCAAGTGCCTTATCTTACATGAGTAACACCTGCTGTGAACAATAGATATGTGGCATTTACTATTGAAGATGGATTTTGGTCCATGCAACAACTGGCATCATTCTGCAATCAGCCTCTCTCTTGTTTGCTTGCTCTCCTGTCTTCTCTATGACTCCTTGGAGGACTTTTCAATAGTCTCCCACTATTTAGAGTGAATGGCAGTGGTTTAAAAAGATGTACCATAACAGTTGTAATAACTGAAATGGCACCTGACAGGTACTTTGTGCACTGGTGTTGCATTGACTTGAGAGGATGTATGAGGAACTGTTGAATAGCACATTAAGTGGAGTCAATAGTCTAGTTCCGTGATGGCAAACCTTGGCACTCCAGATGTTCTTAGATTTCAATTTCCAGAAGCCCAAGCTCCCATGAATCTGCACAAAAGGGTTTACTGTGATTCATCCGGCCCATGCTGCCCTCATTGCTCCTGGAAGTGGAAGTAAAACAGACCCGTATGGGCGCATTTTACTTCCACTTCCAGGAGCGACGAGGGAGGCAAGGGCCGGATGAATCACAATAAACCCATTCATGCAGATTCTGGGGGCTTGGGCTTCTGGGAATTGAAGTCCAAGAACATCTGGAGTGCCAAGGTTCGGCATTATGGGTCTAGTTAATCTGAAGGGGGAGGGGGAAAGAACAATTTAAACAATAGATGATTTGTCTTCACATTCTAGGACAATGCTAAAACATGAAGCTACCAAAAATGTCAGCATTGTCTTAAGACTCCTTCCCCAATGACCAGGGTCTAAGCATGGCATGAAGACCACATGTTGCTGCGACCTAGACATTCAAGTGGTAAAAACTGTCATGCTGGATTGGGCTAAAGATCTGTTCAATCCAAGATTCTATATACTGTATAACCAAGTGCCTATGGGAAGCACCTCTGAAGGATGTGACCAAAATTTATTTACTTATCTGTATAAATTATTTGTATCCCATCTTTTCCCCAAGAGCGAGCTGAGGCAGTTTACAGAAAGTGAATAATGTTCTGGCAAAATTTCCAGTTCCAGATTTAGAGCTTGGAAAAGATGCATTTTTAACTACAGCTTCCAGAGTTCTGCCAGGTAATATTGTGATGCTAGCTAGAAGAATCTAGGAATTATATTTCAAGCCTTGCCCACAATATGTATGAATAATTCTCTTATTCATTGACTCAAAAGCTCCATACAACCATTCCTGTCCATAAATACAAATCGGGCAGCTAGAGACAAGCAGGTTAAGCAAAGATAACTCAAAGAAGCTAAAGGACCAAAGGATATCAATCAATCTAAGATCATAAGCACTGCCATCTTCAGAAGAAAGTTTTCAAAAATCAGTAGTGTGACATAATCTATTGCATTTCCCCCCAGAGGCTTGTGAACTAAATATATACTGTTCTTGTTTTTGACATTAATATGAAAGTGTGAGCAGGAACAAGGCAGATCCAGAGGAATGTGGAGAACTAGCATCAGAGAAATATTACAAGAACACCAAATAACACTGGTGGAGGCCGCTAGAAGTGCCAGAGCAAGAACCTTGGATCTTCCTTGATGCCCGCTGGGTGGGTGGGGGGGGGAGGCAGAAAATTCTAGCCTCTGCCTATGTGTGTATCAATCTCCACATGGAACCAATCTGCTACATGAGAAACCTTTACAGTAAAAGAGAAACCTGGTTTTTCAGGATCCCTAATCCATGAAGATACTTCATGAGCAGCAAAAATCTTTCCTCTTCAGACAGTGTGTTCCCCTACAGTAACAATAGCAAGTAAAAATGGGGCTAGATCTCTTACCCTTCCACATTTCCAGATTATCTCCTTCAATATTTCAATAAAGTTCAACAACTTCTTCAAGTGCTATATCTGATTCTGAATATTGGCTATCATCATGGTGATCAGCCATGAAGATTGTCTTGGGAACAATATAATGCAGATGTCTTCGATATGCCTTCCACATCACAGCATGACACCCGTACCACTGATCCAGTTCTATGAAACACTTTCTGGTCCAGAGCCCTTTTGAAATACAAAGTCTTCATCAGCCCCAGGCCCTCCATTAAGATGGATTCAGGTGGGATTTAATCACTGGGAGAATCATCCTTCCCTGTGGACTTTACCATCCAAGGCCGTCTGTCCTCAGGGTTGTCAGGTTAGTTAACTGCCACCTGATGATCGGCATTGAGTTGCTGCCAGTATGGTCTACTCTATTACCAAATTGGATAACCTGCCAAGACTGGAAGGTTCAACTAGGACATTAGAAATGTCGCAGCCAGAAAGAGGCTATGGTCAGTTAACTGGCTTCCAACAATTTAATATGGGTTCCTCTTATGTTTGCAGTTTTATCTAATACAATGTATTTTAGGTGGACCACAGGTTGACTTTCAGGTGTACAAGGCAGATCAGAATATTTACTGCACTGTGTATACTGATCTCTAATCTGTTGTTTCAGAGTTATGCATTACACAATAGATGACCTCTTTCAGACTGCAACTACAAATGAACAAAGACTGCAGTTCTGTCAAAAAAATTCCCCTGGGTAGTGATGATGCAGAGTGTAATATTGCATATCTTGAGGTGTGACTTTTTCATCAACAAGATTTTGTGCTAACCACATTGAAACAGCTTCGTTCTATCATGAAGTCTGTTGGGTTTTTTCCTGAAAGTAAACTGCAGTGGGTAATTGTGATAGCTAAGCAAACAGATTCTTTTAAGTCTAGTATATAATATATAAGAACATAAGAACAGCCTTGCTGGAACAGGCCACAGCCCATTCAGTCCAGCATTCTGTCTCACAGAGTGGCTCACCATTTCCTTCAGGGTATTCCCAAGGAGATGCCTTCACCTGCTTAGGATTCCCTGGAAATGGCATTGAGAGATATCCTGCCTATCTCTCCAACCCCGAGGTTGTCCTTAAGTATCCATAATTAGAGCCATTGATACCCTTGTCCTCCCCTCGATGAACTTGTCTAATCCTTTCTTAAAGCTGTCAAGACTGACAGCTGTCACCACTTCTTCTGGCAGGGAGTTCCATAGACCAGTAATCCTCTGGGTGAAAAAGTACTTTCTCTTATTTGTTTGAGAACTAGTACCCAAAAGTTTCATCGAGTGTCCCCTAGTTCTAGTGTTGTGTGATAGGGAAAACAGTTTTTCCTTATCTACTTTGTCCACACCGTGCATGATTTTATAAACTTCAATCAGGTCACCTCTTAGACGCCGTCGTTCAAGAGTGAAAAGGCCCAACCGTTGCAGCCTCAGATGGTAAGGAAGGTGTTCCAGTCCCCTAATCATTCTGGTTGACCTCCTCTGCACTTTCTCCAACTCCATAATATCCTTCTGGAGGTATGGCGACCAGAACTGTACACAGTATTCCAGATGGGGCCTCACCATAGATTTATAAAGAGGCAAAATGACACTTGCTGACTTATTTTCTATACCCTTCCTAATGATCCCTAGCATTGAGTTTGCTTTTTTCACTGCTGAGGCACACTGGGTTGACACCTTCATTGAGTTGTCCACCAGGACACCAAGGTCCCTTTCCTGGTTTGTCGCAGAGAGTTCAGACTCCATCAGTTTATAAATGTAATTGGGGGGTTTTGCCCCAACATGCATCACTCTGCACTTACTAATGTTGAAGCTCATTTACCACTGTTTTGCCCACTCCCCCAGTATAACGTTGCCCACTCCCCCAGTATAACGTTGCATTCTTACCATGAACTTCAAACATATAGTTAGCATGACGAATCCAAAAGTTGGGGTTGCCCCCATGAGGCATTGTTCTTACAGCTGGAAGCACAGTAAGAAAGAAAAGAACAAATGTCAGCAAATTTAGTCTACTGGTGAACCACCATCTTGGAGCTGAGTAACCTTCTTCTCTCTCCATGGGTGGATTGCTCCAGCAGGAATCCTTCCACTCAGGATCCCCTTGTTGCCAATAAACGACCAATGGCTTAGGAAGACACTCCCCTAAGAAACAGGAGCATGCCCTGTTATTACTAGTACCATGTAACTAAACATGAAACATGAGTGACATATAACACAAATGCAATATCACAAACCCATTTACATGTGTAGAGTACTGTTCCATGTACTTCTGAAGGTACCTTGAGATATGCAGTTTCATAAGACAATACATAACATAAGCAAAGAGAGGTCTGTCTCCTGCAAGAGAATAAGCAAACATTTAAGCATAAACAAGACATGAACATTTCTTTTCTTCCTTACAAGAAGGAGGTCTGGTTGCATTTTAGAAGGCATTTCTCACTTCCCCAATTACATGAGTAAGGCATTAAACTTCTTCTTCTCCCACTGGTGTAAGTGAAAGAAGCATTCAATAACCTATAATCAGCATAGCATGGTAACTCAAATACAGTACAAATCTCATTAGCATGAGCAGGTAGACAATTTCTTAAAAAGGCTGTCAGGTTTTATAATTCTTCTTTAAAGTCTACACAAACTTTTTTTTCTTTTTAGTCCAATTAAAATGTCCAAATTAAAAGTCCAAATGTTGATTAAGCTTTCTTCTTAAACACTTAAACAAACACTATCTTCTCTCCAGCACAGTTCTTGGCATGGCAAGTTGAAATTAAGCCATAAATTAAGTCTCACTGACTTCACAAGACAATCCCACACAACCCCCCTTTTCAGCTTTTCAGGCAAACACACATTCCTTCATGCTCCAGCCACACCCATCTGCATTAAGGCAGGCCGAAGAGGTGTGAAGGCACAAAGACTTCTCCAGAAGTTGCAAGTAATTTTCACACAGAAGAAAATCACAGGGAAGTCCAAGTTGCTTTCCCTGCAATCCTGATGCTTGAAACTTGGGACAGCTCACTCTGGATCTCTTTGTTTGAGGGTTGGGCAGTTCAAAATCAGCCAAAAACTCCTTGTATTTTTGCAACAGCCTGCTGTCCATCGAGGAAATATTCACCCCCCTCTTCCTCTGTATTTCTTTCATTTCCAGCATCTGATTCTCAAACTTATGACAAACTGCATCTGTTAGTTTGTACTTGCACCCCTTTTTGGTCTTGGGTTTTCTGCATTCCTCCTTTGGGCCATCCTTCCATTTCTGCAGGATCTTCCTGCCCAAACGTGAGGTATCAAATTTACTACTCAGCTTCTCCTGCTTTTGTGATGAGGGTTGCTTCAGGGGGGGGGGGGGCTGAGATCTTCTATGCTGCTCTTTGAAACACACTCCTTGCTTCCTGCCACTCTGCATGCATTAACAGCTTCAACCTGTGATGAGGTCCCCACCATTTGTTCCCCATCAGCTGGCACTAGTTGTTTTTTAGACTCTGCAGGCAGTATTGCAGCAGTGAACAGGTCTTTTGTAGGGCTAAAAGTGCTTGATTGCTGCAAGGCAGGATATAATGTCCCATCTCCTTTTCCACCTCCATCCCCCTCAGGGGGCTGTTGTTTCTCATATGATGGAAGGGCAGTTGCCATAGCCCCCCCCCCTTTATCTGGAGGCAAAAGCTGTGGGAGGGGGCCATCAAGCCTCTGAGAGAATAACATATTCTTTGGAGTGAGTCTCTGAAGGCAGTCTCTGACTTCCCCCCATGTAAATAATATTGATACAGAAATTCCAGTATGCTTCTGCATTTCTCTCCCAATCTGTTTCCACTGTTGTAAGTCCAGACATTGATCATATTTAACCCAAGGACTGATTTTCCCTATAGCTTTAACTAGCTTTTGTATCTCGCTCTCATCAGCCTTTCGCCCATTGCTAATCAAAAGATCTGAGATATCTTTACAAAGTTCCTGCATTTGCGACGCCAGCACACATCCCATAATTCAAAAAAATAATATTTTTCTTCACTCACCTAATGTGGGACCCAATGTAGAATTGGATGAATTTTGAGCGCTCAATTTATGACCTTCCTCCGGTCTGACCTTTTGCCTGGTCGTAGGTGAATGAGACCTTCCCCGGTCGCCAATTATGAGGTGTTAATTGCTGAAGCAGAGTTCAAAGCATTCCTTTGAATTTCATTCAATTGCCTCACGAGGGGCGCCACTTGTTGGAATCTGATTCATGTAAAGATCTCTTCAATCAGTCAGCCTCATTAGCAGCAGTTTATATCCTCAGATCTTTTGAGGTAGAGACAGAAAAAACATGACTCCAGTCCTTGGCTGAACAAACGATACTGATGCCTTCTCTTTATTCAGGCAGAGAGTCTCAGAAACGAAACTTAGGCAAGCATTGTATACCAGAAACGAAACTTAACAGAGACAAAACTGAGGGCATACAGCCAATCAGAAGTGTCAGAGCCCAAAATCTAGCGTTGTTTCTCAGTAAGCAAAGAGGCTTTTGTTTACAAAATGTGTCAGAAGACAGGCAAGACAGAAACCAGATGCATTCCTACAGAGTGCCAGCAATCTGGTCCCATCATGTTCAAATGCAACCCATCCCTCCTGAACAGATTTGGCTTGTCCCAAAATGTTCTCCAGTTCCTGACAAATCTGAAGCCCTCCTCTCGACACCACCGCCTCATCCACGCATTGAGGCTTCTGAGCTCTGCCTGCCTGGTAGGTCCTGCGCGAGGGACAGGCAGCACTTCTGAAAATGCTACCTTGGAAGTCCGGGACTTCAATCTTCTTCCTAACAACCTAAATTTGGCTTCCAGTACAGACCGCTTGGCCTTCCCAACATCATTGGTACCAACGCGTACCATGACAACTGGCTCGTTCCCAGTTCTCTCTAACAATCTATCTAGATTTCTTGTGATGTCTGCAACTTTTGCACCTGGCAGGCAAGCCACCATACCGTTATCATGTAATTATTGTATCGCCTAGTACAAGGAGCCTCTCTCCTGCAATTTGTTTATCTACATGCACCTCATCAACCATATTAAGGGAGAGAACCTCAGTTTGTTCCTGTTGTTTATCTTCCTGGATCTCATCAAGTGTGATGAAGGAGAGATCATCAGGTGGAACCAGTTGTTCCTCTGTGTGTTCCTCATCAGGTGTGATGAGGGAAAGAGCCTCAAATTTATTCTGTAATTTCAGACTCTCAGAGTGATCCCCTACTCTTCTCCTCCTTTGAGTCACATTCCTCCATACATCTCCCTCCTGAGTTAGTGAAGGGCATTCTCCCTCATAACTATGCCCTGTCTCTTCTTTGTTCAGCATAGTCTGCTCCGCTCTGTCCAAGAACAGCTCAAGCTCCTTAATTTGTTGATGGTTAGATATGCAGACCTCTAGATGCTGGACCTTCTCTTCTAGTAGTGCAACCAGCTTGCACTTGCTGCAAGTGTAGTTCTCCATATGCTTTGGCAAGAACACAAACATGGCACAAGTATTGCAGGTAACTACAGCTGTTCCCTCAGAATCCATTTTAACAAGTGCAGTATTCTGGGCCTCAAAAATGTACACGTTTACTACCTTTCTACCTAGTAAGACAGTATCCCGAATACATATCAAAGAATCAATATAACATGTAGGACAATTCTCTGGACACAATAACAAAATAGATAAGTCTGTGAATGGCATAATATAACACAGAATATATAAATGCATCAAGTCCAAGTCATAAAGTCCGAGATAAGAATTCCAAGCAGAAGAGTCCAAGCAGAAAAGTCCGTAATAATCACAAACAGTCGAGGGTCCGGGTGCTACAGCAAAAGTCGAATTACAAATGTGGCAAGAAGGTAAGTCGTAGAAGAAAGGTAAATAGTCAGTCGTCCATATCCTTCCGGTAAATGGATATATCGAAGTTCTTTGTCAAGACTCTGCAACCCGGACCCTCGACTGTTTGTGATTCTTACAGACTTTTCTACTTGGACTCTTCTGCTTGGAATTCTTATCTTGGACTTTATGACTCGGACTTGATGCATTTATATATTCTGTGTTATATTGTGCCATTCACAGACTTATCTATGTTGTTATTGTGTCCAGAGAATTGTCCTACATGTTATATTGATTCTTTGATATGTAGTCGGGATACTCTCTGATTTATAGATGACTGCGATTTTACATCATTGTCATTATGATTGCTTTATTCTACATTTAGCTTGACCAGCATGATATTTTGAGTTTTATCCCGTTCTCTCGTACTTTCCCCTTACAGTTCGACCGGGTTGCTCTGCTCTAGATATTAAACCACTTTTGATTTTATTTCATCAACTCCTCATTCTCAGGGTGGTTTCTCCTTTCTCTCACTTGTGGCTCTCCTCAGCAGCAGCCCTGCTTAAGAGC
Organism: Bradypodion ventrale; assembly: GCA_035047345.1. NCBI lineage: Eukaryota > Metazoa > Chordata > Lepidosauria > Squamata > Chamaeleonidae > Bradypodion > Bradypodion ventrale. The sequence continues at coordinate 17,157,241 of JAWDJE010000003.1, read as the reverse complement.
ACATGCAGATTCAAAAGGGCTGACCCTGAAAGAGCTCAGAGCCTTTAAAGGCTAGTGTGGCTCCGCCCCTATGAGTCACAGTTCAGGGAAGGACCTGGTGTGGCTCTGCCCCCCTGCTTCTGGAAGCTTCTAACTGCTTCCTCTGTTTGAACAGAGGTGGCTCTCAGCAGTTTAAATTATCAATTTAAATTAGTGGAGGCCTTTAAAGTAGCTCTACTCCAACTGCAAAACTTACCAGTGCTCACTTCCTTTGTTTGGCTCTCCTCAGTGGCAGCTCTGCTTAAGAGCACGTACAGATTCAAAAGGGCACATGCAGATTCCATATAATATGGAATTAATATTTTAACTCTGTCTAGGTAGGACAGATTATCCTTGTAACATGCCTGATTTCTCAGATGTGAGAGAACAGCTGTGCAAAGGAATAAATATTAAGTCTGAATTGTTACAGTCATTGGATCAGTGTTAAATTTTGAGCCTCAGGATCTGATAAAGATACAGTAGTTTGCATATGATGGGGATGCAGTAGATGGGGATTGCAGCCATGAAATAAAAAGGCGACTGATTCTTGGGAGACAAGCCATGAGAAACCTGGGGAACATAGTGAAAAGCAGAGACATCACATTGAAAACAAAAATTAGAATAGTCAAAGCAATGGTATTCCCAGTGGTAATGTACGGATGTGAGAGCTGGACAATTAGGAAAGCTGAACGCAGAAGAATAGATGCCTTTGAAATGTGGTGTTGGAGGAGAGTTTTGAGAGTCCCCTGGACAGCGAGGAGAACAAATAGGTCAATCTTAGAAGAAATCAACACTGACTGCTCATTGGAAGGGCTAATAGTAAAGACGAAGCTAAAGTATTTTGGACATCAAATGAGAAGGGAGGATTCACTTGAGAAGGCCCTGATGTTGGGAAAGGTGGAGGGCAAAAGAAGAAGGGGGAGGCCAAGGATGAGATGGCTAGATGGTATTGTAGACACAATGGGCACAGAACTGGGAGTGCTGAGGGGGATGGTGGAGGACAGAGGTGCCTGGAGAACAATGGTCCATAGGGTCGCAAAGGGTCGGAACCGACTGTGCGACTGAACAACAAGTTTGCATAGCCATACCCTCCTTCCCCGTTCAGCTAAAAATGCATGTTTGCACTTTGATGCTTGTATCTACAAACCAGTTCTAGCATGTCTTCACCTCCATTAGCTGCAGGCTTTTTCCAAAATAAATGGGTCTTAATTACAAAATGCCTGTAAGACTATTAGACTGTAAAATTAAACAAGCCTTGGCCACTCAAGATCAAATTCCAGAATACTTTGCAGTACTCTAAGAGTAACTTACAAAAAAATATATTGCTAGGAAAACCATCACCCCACCCCCAGCACCCACACTGGACACTTTAAAGATTCCATGGAACTCAGACAAGTTGTGAAGCTGGGAAGAAGGATGATGGTTATAGCCATATCCAATGCTATTAGCTGCCAAGTAGCCAATAAAGAGAAACAAAGAAATATAGGCAAAAAGAAAAGAGATTGAAGATTAGGGTTGACCAACCTGCCTTCTGTAGATGTTACTGGGCTTTAACCTCTATCATTCCTTACCATTCACTATTCTGGATAAGCCTGATAGAAGTTGTAGTTCAACAGCATCTCAAAGGCCACAAAGTTGTCCATCCCCTGTCAGGATTCTCTTATTCACAAGTAGCACCTCGGTATCATCATAATGGGATCCCGCCTGATACTGCCTACTCTCCTGGCTAGACAGTCAAGGCTCTTGGACCTGATGCTTGGAGCTAAGGGAGAACTGCAATCATGTAGATGCCTAAGCCAGAAGGGGGCTGCTGAGCTATCCCCAAAAAGTAACTTTCTTTATTGTGATATGCTTTCTGAACTTCTGATGAACTTTCTTCTGTAACTTACTCTGATTACAATATACTTTTGAATTATCCGAAGATGACTGGAGTGTTTACTTGGCTCAGCGCTACCTTATCTACACTAATTGATTTTCTATGAGCTACCTTGCTTACCACCTAGATCCAGATCAGGAGTGAGAAGCAAGCTTTAAAAGCCTGGGTGTCTAGCCAGGAGAGCAGGCAGTATCAGGTGGGATACTATTACAAGGAGACCGAGGTGATACTTGTGAGTAAGAGGATCCTGACATCCTGTACTATAGACTGCCCAGTCTTAGAGCATTCTAAGCCATCAAGGAAATTGTGGCATAACTTACAATGCTATAAATCTGCAAATGTGGCACAAGAACCTATTGCAATTGGATTGGAATTGCATGAAGGAAAGCGGAACAGATTTATATTCATCTGCCTTATACCAAACTCCTTTTAAGATTCATGAGTCCCAGGGCTACATGTTCATTTAAAGACCGTCACCTACCAATAAATCCTTCTTCCCAGTCACAGTTCCTGTTTCAATATCATTTCTTCCTCAATTGAAGGGAAAAAACCTATATGTGCATATAATCTCTTCAAAAACCATCTATATTTTACATCAGAACTTAACATAGCAATTTCTTACAATTTCATGTCTTGAAAATTGAAAGCCATCACCTAAGAAATCTTTTCTATTCACTTTGCAGTGCATAAATACTCTTTCTGTGTAAGACATCCTTTTCCCATCTGATAGGAACATGAAATAAAGAGCAAAAGACTATGCCTCAGCCAATATAAATTCCTTTCTGTTATTGCCTGTGAGGATTGCTTCATCATCTGGACAGGCTATCAAACCCTTGGCTTGCCTGGAGATGTAGAAGAGAAGAAGAGGAAATGATTTAATGCAGAGGTTCCCAACCTTTTCAAGCCGGGGGCCAGGTCACGCTCTCTCAGTCAGCTTCAAGGGCTGGATGGCCATTTTGCCCTGCCTGCATGATGGGGGTGGCCATTTTGTCCCAACAGCTTCAAAGGGGGCAGCCATTTTGTTTCTTGAATGTCCTTGGTGGGATGGGGGCCACATGAAATGGTGCAGTGGCCAGATCCGGCCCACAGGCCTTAAGTTGGGAACTCCTGACTTAATGGGTTGACAACACAGTAACAACAGGTTTGCTCCACTGAGGTCAACTGACCATGTAAACAAATAACAGAGTGCAGAATGCTACATTTTAAAGGGAAATCATAGAATTACTTGCCATTATTCATCAGCCAAGCTGTCATTATCATTATTAATATTCTGTTATACAAGTACAGTGGTATCTCATACAATTTTAATCCGTTCTATGGGGCTTGTTGTTGTACAAAACAATTGCTATACGATGCATGCATCGTATAGCGATTTTCCATATGGGATGCATCATACAACATTTTTTTTCACTAAGTGATTTTTCCCATTGAAAAATTATCATACGATTTTTTCTATAGGGAAAATTGTTATGCGGTATGCCATTCTCCCCCCACCCCCTAACCTAATTGTTATACGATTTCGTTGTTAAGTGGGACGATTGTTGTATGAGGTTCCACTGTAATTTGTAGTGTTGAGTCTTAGTTAACCAGATACAGTACTTTGTTAACAGTGTCAGGAAAATATTCTCTGATACCCTCTAGTGGCCACATCTGATACTGCACTTTGGAAACATGTTAATGAAACTTTTTGGAATAGTAGCTCTGTTAGTCTGTGCTTTAGGCATATCAGAGAATAAACAAAGCAAAAACACTGTAACACTTTAAAGATATGTTAATGAAAAACATTTTTAAAATATTCAAAAACATTTCCAAGAGATCTCAGCACAAGAACATACCTGTCAACCATCCTGGATTGGCCGGGATTTCACGGTTTTCGGCGCCGATTTGCGCCATTTCCCGCCCCACACTGCCGAAACCCCAGAATTTGGCAGTGGGGGAAAGGAGGTACTGCGCAGCCCTTCTGCGCAGGTCGCCTTCTATGCATGCGTAGAAGGGTTTTACGCTTGCGTAGCCCCATTCTACGCATGTGTAGAAGACTACACCGCATGCGTAGGAGGCTACACCGCTTGTGTAGGAGGCGACGCCATTTGCGTAGGAGGCTACGCAAGCGATGTAGTCTTCTACGCATGTGTAGGAGGCGACCTGCACAGAACCATTTATGCAGGTCCCGTATTTTCCGGAGCCGCGGTTGACAGGTATGACAAGAACAATATACAAACCAGGGATGGAAGAATCAAACACATACCCTAGGGCCAGGGGTTCTATTACATTAACACATTGCAAAAAGCTCTAACCTGCAAACTTAATAGTAGGGTAGCCACTTGCACATCACTAAAAAGGATATGCAGTACAAAAGCGGAAAGGGAGAGCAGAAGAAGACACTGGTTTATGTAAAGTTGCATATAGTAATTTATAGGTAGAGATACAAAATTAGAAAGGGACAATGTCAGGGATCCTGATCTGCCTCCTTATAGTTCTTCAGGTAAAGGTAAATGTTGCCTTGCTCAGAAGCCAGTCATCTCTGACTCTAGGGTTCAGTGCTCATCTCTGTTTATAGCCAAAGAGCCAGCACTATCTGTGTCTGCAGATATTTTCATGGACATGTGGCAGGCATAACTAAATACTACATGGAACACTGTTTACCTTCCCACCAAAGTGGTACCTATATATCTACTTGCAATTTCTTGCAAACTGCTAGGCTTGCAGGAGCTGGAACAGAGATGGAAGCTCACTCCGTCATGCAGCGCTTGGGTCTCAAACTGCTAACTTGCCAGCCTTCCAGTCGTCAAGTTCAGCCACTTAACCACTAAGCCACCACAGACCCATTTTACAGTTCTTTACATAAAAGTTAAACTAGACAACCCTTCATTTGGAAGACATCTTCAAACTGAAGATCTTCCTCTGATAGTCCTTCACATGGAGAACTCTCCTCCCTAAAGTAGGACGCCTGGTCACCAGCACTCATTACAGGTAGATAAATAGGGACCACTTCGGTGGGAAGGTAAACAGTGTTCCGTGCACTCTGGTGACTAGTCATGCCTGGCACATGACCATGGAAACGTCTGCAGAAGCAGACAGTGCTGGATCTTCGGCTTTGAAACAGAGATGAGCACTGAAACCTAGAGTTGGATACAACTGGCTTTCGAGCAAAAGAAACCTTTACCTTTTTATTCAGAAGTAACATCAAAACAGGCAATTGACTGGTCTACACATGGCAATGTACCTTTATTATTATTTCATGAGTTTTCAATGTAATAAGTATGTAATATGCTTTTTCCAAGGACTGATCATCAATGCTCACTGTCTTAGAGGTGCTTTGCTAAAAATAATTGCATTTAAATTGAAGCCAGGATTACTTTTTAGAAGGTACATGTACGCAGCTAATGCTAATTTGTATATATTAAGCACCATCATTTTCCTAAATCCTCTGTAGAAGTGTTTTCTTTCTTTTGCTTTGTTCTTGTCAATATTATTCCTCCAGGATTCAGTTGGTGAGAAGAAGGTTGCATCCTCACTACTAATTTTCATATGAACTTCCTTGCCCAGTAAATTAAAAGCACCAACTTATTTTATTCTGGCATGAGGGTGTAAATGCCAATGTTTGCAGGCTCTGTGTTTCAGCAAAAGACACTCATTGTGTCCTTACCATGCAAATGCAACCCCAAATGTTTTGCTGCTAGAGGGAAAACAAAAGATGGCACTTTCTGTAACAATATGGTGCCTTACTCTCAGGTAGACTCGGTAGTCCTCCGGCCTCCCTGGGTAGGCCCTATTGTTCTTCTGAGTTGCAGCTCCCTTAGCTGGACAACCCAGGCATCAGATATGTATAGATCCAGGTAGCGTCGAGCCAAGTAACCACTCCAGGTCTCTACAGGCATTTTGTAAGTGTATTGAAAGCATAGGAAGATTCAGGATACAGTCCAACAAAGATAAGAAAACATTTCAAAGCAGAAATGAAGTAAGCTGCATGTTTCAGGGATAGCCTAGAAGCCTTTCTTTCTCCCAAGCTTCTACATTTTGGCAGCTTAAAAGCACAGCATTCCAGAGAGTGTTTCTGTGTTGGCTTGTGTGTGTGTGTGTGTGTGTGTGTGTGTGTGTGTGTGTGTGTGTGTGTGTCTCTCTCTCTGGGTTATGTCTCCTCCCACAGGGTCCACCTTTGGCCGTCCCCCTCAGGGATTCCAACCAATGATCTTACAGCAAGACAAGTCAATCACACATTAGGTTTCAGTTCTTCTTCTTTTGAACCATGAGGCACTTATGAGGCAAGGATTTTTACATATTTTCTCTCTCCCCCTGACTTGAAATCAACATTTTGAGAATAAAGAATGGAGCATACTTTGTTCTGTGACACTTTCCATCCATTCATTATATTATAGAATTGTATTGTGTTGTTGTATATTATTATGTATTGTTTTTGTAGATTAAATTCTGTATATTGTATCGTGTATTTACTTTTTATATTGTTGATTTATGTTGTGATTCTTGTGAGCCGACCTGAGTCAGCGTATGCTGAGTGGGCGGCATACAAATCAAATCAATCAGTCAATCAATCAATCCTGCCAGTGACACCTGAGCCTCTGACTCTCACTATGACTGGTGTGGAAGAAGGCACAACCACCAATGTGGGGCAAAACTTGAGCTGTTGCTCAGTCACACAATCGAGTCCGACCCTTTGCAACCCCATGGACCACAGCACACCAGGCTCCTCTGTCATCTACCCTCTTCCAAGATCTCCCCAAATCTACACCCATTGCGTCAACACTACTTTCTAACTATCTCACCCCCTTTTACTTTCGTCTTCAATCTTGAATCCTCTCTTCTCATTTTCTAGTTACTTTTAAAGAGCATTTACAAGCAGTTATCACATGGCTGGACTTGTTCATGCTTGATGCTCTTTCTTAGCAATCCTAAATTCCTCTACTTCAAAAAGAAATAGAAAGTAACAAAAAAGCACTGTAAGAAGCAATGGACTGAGGTACTTTTAAACATTGCAGCAAGTAACAAAACCAGGTTACTTTTCAAGCACAGTAGTGAGTAACAGGAGGCTAATATTTTTATAAATCAAACTCTTTCATCTCTAATGTGAATTTTCCCTCATTGAGGAGTGGAACAGCTGGTATCACTTACCCTTTAAGTTAGAAAGGGAGAGATAAGAGGATGAGCATGTCCATGCTATTCTTTGTTTATGTTAACTTTCATGTTTTCTATGTGATACCAGTGGAGATTTGTTTTCTAAGGGTCAACACCAAAAGTACGGCAATTCTGCTGCCGAGGAATTCTTTTAAACTTCAATCATTTTGGCTCAGAGTTCTTTTGCCATCTGGACCTGTTTGTTCTAGAAATAACCTCAGACTGTTCTTTTCCAAAGTGGAGTTTAGAAGGAGATTGCCAGAGATGGATATCCTTTTTAAATGGTTGGCTGCAAAGAATCCCACAGAGTCTGAACTGATGCCAAGCCTTTTGTGTTGCAATAATACTCCCACTCTGTAAAACAACCTGTATTGGAAATAGCACAAGCCAAGAACAGTTGTAATTGTTGCTCACATAAATTTCAACATGGGTCAAATTTAAAAATGTCAGAGTTAAATTTGCCATTTTGTCTGAGTCTGACCAAGTTGGAGCCAGATTTCAGGGAGACTTCAGCAGTCTATCTACCTAACCTTCTCCAGCAGGAGGAGGACAAATATCGGGGGGGGGGACTTATCACCAAAAAAGGACCAGAATCCTGTTGTTTACACAGTGACATAACACTGACCATATAAGTATTCATGCCCTTTTGCAGACTCTCTTTTATGCATGTGATCTCACACTATGTAGTAATGCCTATTAGTTAGGACCCATGTTAACCCCAAAATCATATATAATGTTATGTAATATACACAGATTCCAATCCGGTGAGGCAGAGAAAACTCGCTTGTCCTTGCATTTTTCTCTGGAGATTGATGATACGCTCTCGATCTCACAACTGTCCATTTCTTGTGGATCGCAACATGGAGGAATCTGCAACTAATTAATGCAGGACAAATAGTCTTGCAAGCCAAATTGACCAGAGTTCAAACTCTGGCATGGGTCACAACTAATCCTATTGTTTCATGTATGCTTTTGTTGATTAACCAGTCCTGTTTGTTTGCTCTTCCTGAAACCTTTGGCCAGGAAATCCTTGTGTCAATTCTGTTAGTCAATTACAGTCTGTTAGCTATTAAGCATGTACTAAGAAAGAATCTTAGGAGGACACTAGTTTAGGAGTGTTAGAAAATGATACAAATATGTCATGAAAAATAAAGCAATTAAGTCGTCAACCTGAAGCTCGATGTGTCTGTATTGATACCTGTTCTCCTGAGGCTCTAATCGCTACAGTACTCGCTGTAAATCCAGAGTGCATCTGGTTCAATGACTAATCACCCAAAAAGGTGTCTGTAGCAGGAGAAAAATCACTGAGAAATTCAATGCCTTGGGAGATGGGGTTCCCCTCTAAATGGATTTTGGCCTATCTCAAACAGATACTTGAAGAGCCATGATGGCTTAGTAGTACTTAGGACACAGAGCTCGATGACCAGAAGGCCAGCAGGTCAAGATCTGAGCTACGTGACAGAGTGAGCACCCTGTCAAATGTCCCAGCTCCTTCCAACTTACCAATTTGAAAACAAGAAACTACAAGTTGAGAAATAGGTACTGCTTTGGCAGGAAAGGTAACAGCATCCCGTGTGCATCTAGTCATGCCTGTCACATGACCATGGAAATGTCTGCAGATGAAGACAGCTCTGGCTCTTTGGCTGTAAACAGATGAGCACCGCCCCTAGAGTCAGACACAACTGTCTTTCAAGCAAGGGAGATCTTTACCTTTATCATAAATAAGGAAAGCAGGGAGTAAGTGAACTATGTGCCTTACCCATGTGCCATCCAGATGCTAACTGTTGATGAGCAATGTTAAGACCCTTTCTCTCCATTCATGTGGTCCTCCTTTAAAGTGAGCTTGAACAGCTCTTTCAATGGAGGACACAAAGGATTGTCTTCCATAAGATAAGGCACACAGGCAGCATAAGTGACTGGCTCCTCCTTCACCCCAGCACTCTTCTGTTGATAGTAACAAGCTTCTTCCATCCAGCAATAGGTTTAGTTTAGATAGTGACAAAAAATAATGTCAGATCTGCATGAATGGATACCCAACCCCATTTTAATTTCAACATAATTCACTGCAGACAGCATACACTCCGAAGTTTGCTGAGTAAAAACAAACTGAAATGCAATTAGCAAGCTTAGCCTTTTGGTGATCCAGAGCCTGCACTGCATCTCTATTAGATGTCACAAAGGTGGGCCTGCTATACTATATACTGCAAATAGAAGTTCTCGCTCTGCAGTTATAGATATTGTACTGCCCTACCCTAAAACAAAACTGAATTATTCCTCCTTTAAATGCTACCTCCAGCTTAGTGCTAGTTTTACCTCTGAGATACATATATCCAAAGATACATCCTCATTAGTAAGTCAACCTCATTAGTAAGTTGCCAAAGTTTATGAAGTTAGCATTAGTATTGCTTTCATGTGCAGAGTTAAGCAACCCAGTGTGTGGCAGCAAATACATGTGCCAACTCAACTTGCAACAATTTGCCAATGAGATTTGCAACAATTTGTATTATACTGGTGTAAAAACTCAGTAGGGTTTTTACCTTGTTACACAGCCTTTCCCCCAAAATATGCCACATTGTCATATCAGGTTGGCGACTGGCCTGAAATTTCTTCTGAATCTTTGTACCTCAGGAGAAAAAATGAGGGAGAGTAACAGCTAGCTTAAACATCACTAAACCCTGCTCACACCTGTATCTTTTGTGTCTACAGTCCATTTGCTCCATGTTTAGCTTTTTAAAGACATCCTCTCAACTCAGTAGCTTCCACTTCCCTGACATTTCAAGATGACAAGTTAAATCCAGGAGTTGGGTGCATCTTGGTGATGTCACAGAAGTTAGAACATAAGAACATAAGAACAGCCTTGCTGGAACGGGGACACAGCCCATCCAGTCCAGCATTCTGTCTCACACAGTGGCTCACCATTTGCTTGCTCCTGTCACTGTCTCCTCTGCACCCGAAAATAGAAGCGGACGTGTTTACATTAGCCATAAAACATGCCTGCACAAGCGCAAATGCACCTGCAGCTGATGGAAATGCAGAGGTGGGTCCATTTACGTCAGCCATAAATGCGCTCACTTCTGCTTCCATAGGCACAGAAAGGTTGGCCACCTTTGGTGTAAGGACACCCTTCCAGATGTTAAAAGATATTTGATGCTGATGTATATTTTTGAATTTGTTATCATGTGATTTGTACTGTTTATTATTGTCCTGATTTATTTTTTGTATTGCTATATTGTATTTTGGGATTGTTGTATTGTATCAATTATGTTGTTTGCCGCCTACAGTCGGCCTCGGTTGAGAAGGCGGGATATAAATTATAAATTATTATTATTATTATTATTATTATTACAGCTTCAGCAGTTGACCTACAATTAAAGGAATTCTATAGTTCTCTCAGAAGTTTTGTAGAAGAAATGTTTTATTCTCCCCTCCCCACCACCACCATCCCAAATCACCACAGCTGATGACATAAGGAGCCTTATGCAGGATTTCAGACAACATGCACTATTTCTGAAGCAAATCCCCTTAGACTTGTTATTTTACCAATTCTCATGACATGGGTTAAATCCCAGGTATTTGGGGTTCAAATCCTCTGGACTCAACTCACATCATAATGAGAAATATTAATTTGCTTGCTATTTTCTCTTCGCAGAATCACTCGAAACAATGAAGCTTACCAAACTCTGGGTCGTGAACTGTAAGTGTAAACAGCCAAGGAATAAAAACATTTTTTCATTTTGTTCAATTGTAAAAACACAATTCTTGCCATAGATTCTTTTTGTTTTCAAGAATTGAAGCAGCTTGTTGGAAGAATTTTCTTTCTCCTAGGGAGAAAAAAATATGCTGGGTAAAAGAATCTTCCATGGTACATGCTACAGTACAAACTAATAACAGTTCTGTTTTTATTAATTTATATCAGAGCATTGTTCAAATTAAAATTATGGATATATATGAGTTACAGATAAAATTCAAACAAAATATTTAAATGATTAGACTGTTTTGACCAAAAGCAGGCTATTTCAATGGCATTATTTTGTCCATTAGGTCTGCTTTTGTACATGTAGTAGGGCACATATTGCCTATACAACAATGTTGCATTGATTGCATTACTCCACATTTACAGAAAATTTGTCCTGTATCTAAACCAGTGTTTCCCAACATGGGGCGCACACCCCACAGGGGACTTCAATTTCAAGAAGCCTAAATCAGTACATTGGCTGATCAGTGCTTTGGGGAAAGTCCAAAAACTAAAGGTTGGAAAACACTGATCGAAACATTTCCATTTTTCTTGATTATTCTCTCATCTTCTTAATTCACTTCAAAGTTTATTATGTGGTTTCTACATAGTCTAGCCAGAATTTGGTTTTGGTGGGAATTTGGTTTTGGTGGGACATAGTCTAGCCAGAATTTGGTTTTGGTATTTGTTTGTCTGTCTGTTTGTCTGTTTGTTTATTTGTCCGGTCCGGTCCGGTCTGGTCAGTCAGCCAGTCGGTCTACATACTGTAAATTTACTCTAATAATAATAATAATAATAATAATAATAATAATAATAATAATATATCAATTTGTTCTCCCCTTCTAGTGCTTGAAAGGTGTGCTTATTCTCTCTCTCTCCCCCCCCTCCTAAATTTTAGTTGTCTGCTAGGGGTTTGTTGTCCATGAAATAGATGTGTCTGGTGCTCCATTCATTATTTGCTGGCATCCCTCAACTTACTTCCAATGGAACAATGCCAGCCGAATAATAGACTCTTTATGCTGGGGGTAGGTTTCAGATAACTAGTAATAATCCTGCATGGGCGGCTCACAAAGAAACAATAGATCAAATTCCAAAATATCACATTACAAAATATGGTGCTAGTATAATCTGCTGTGGAATGACAAAGTTATTTTTCTTAATGTTTGTAGGTGTGCACCCAATTCTGAATCAACCAGTTTCCTATGTATATTATTTCTAGGTGGTAACTTTCTTTTTAGTGTTTAGACAATTGTTTTGTAGGTCAGGGTATTTTGGAGTAGGGCATTGATCCAAAATCTTGTCTGCCCAGCTAACTTAGAGCTTCCTCTCTTCCTTCCACTATTCTTTAAGTGGAAGAAAAAGACCTGTGTTTTAAAAGGTTTGGTTTCATCTGGTTGTTGTTGTTTTGAATAACATAAGGAAACATTTTCTAACACAGTTAGCTGATGCTCATTGCAGGCGCACCCCCCCAATAATGGACTCAGAGACAAATGAAAGTGGATAACGGCATTGGGCCACATTTATTGATTCATGCCCTAGTCCGAATTATAAATTTCTATTGGTAAAACGACCAATCATAATTCTTAAGGCAAGCAGGCCGAAGTAACACTGGTAAGGTACCACCCAAAATTGCCAATGGCAATTGTTACAATGTATCTATTTGTATCAATTTGTTTGTTGACAACAAACAAATTGTTGACCGTAGTCAATATGTACCTAATGACCCCACCCTCTGATGTGTATCCGTAAAATCAGGGGGTGATTCCAGCTGTCTAGTGGTAACCATCACACCCTCGCCTGGTTCGTCGTTGACCGGACAACGTTTAAACAACTTATGCCTATCTAGTGTTGTCCAGTCAATTGCGAACCTGCCGGATACCTGTGGGTCATAAATGTTTACCTTACCAGTGCTACCCGCCCATGTGACCAAAGTCAACAGCAGCACAGAACAAACCCCTATATCAAACCATAGCAACAGTGTGGGATGGGCAAAAAAGCCAGGACTCAAGGGCCAATTGCGAGTCCTAGCCAAAAATTCCCACCCGGCCCCGAAGCGACCAAGAAATCACACTGTTAACTAGGGAGGGGGTGGAGGGGAAAAACTTCTCCGCTCCGTCGCTTCGCCAAAATGGCAGCACGGCTGCCTCGTGGCCAGCCCTTTTATTAGGGTGCTGGCCACGCCCCTAACTACCCGGATGGCTTCGTCCGGTGGGGGGGCCGCAAAGAGCGCGGCGGCCATTTTGGCACCACGCTTCCATTGCAGGCGCACCCACCCAAATAATGGACTCAGAGACAAATGAAAGTGGATAACGGCATTGGGCCACATTTATTGATTCATGCCCTAGTCCGAATTATAATTTTCTATTGGTAAAACGACCAATCATAATTCTTAAGGCAAGCAGGCCGAAGTAACACTGGTAAGGTACCACCCAAAATTGCCAACGGCAATTGTTACAATGTATCTATCTGTATCAATTTGTTTGTTGACAACAAACAAATTGTTGACCATAGTCAATATCTACCTAATGACCCCACCCTCTGACGTGTATCCGTAAAATCAGGGGGTGATTCCAGCTGTCTAGTGGTAACCATCACCCCCTCGCCTGGTTCGTCGTTGACCAGACAACGTTTAAACAACTTATGCCTATCTAGTGTTGTCCAGTCAATTGCGAACCTGCCAGATACCTGTGGGTCATAAATGTTTAGCTTACCAGTGCTACCCACCACCCGGAGAGGCTTCAATAAAGGCTCGACGCCCCCCCAAGACCGTCAGCTCGGTCGACAGGCCTGCTCGCCAATCACTCAGCAGGAGGTCCATACCTCCTCGCGACAGATGGACCCCATCCCCTGCGTAAAGCCCATAATTTTGCAGACTAATGGCCGGATGAGGACTGACCCGCCCCCAGCCCTTGGTCGAAAGGAATCGGGCCACCGCCTTGTTCACCATGCGCCTAGCGCGGTCCAAGGCCTGGAGGTCAAGGCCTCCCCTATAAGCGTGCCGTGGGACCATATCTGACCAAACAAGGGTTGCGGCGGGCCATACGTAATGTAAGTAGGCAAGGTCACTGCAAATCGCATGCTTCAGCGATAAGCCAGTGACCTGTCCCAAATCATTACCCCCAAGATGTATGATCAGGATGTCGGGCGGGTCAGCGTTCCTTGCCGAAAAAAGGAATGGCAAGAGCTCCCGCCACAACATACCGGGCTTACCGTACCATGTGAGACTTGCGTACGCACCGAGTCCCAGTCGGGGTCCCCAATCTGTCGCCGCAGCGTAACGCGCTGCCCTGTGCACGTAGCTATGGTCCACCAGCCATACTGTCACCGGTGTAATACGACACCCAGGGTCTGTCAAGTGAAAAAACAGGGAAGGAAGAGATATGTGGTGATTAAAAAACGGTACTCACGGTGGTAGTGGGCAAACATAAAACTGGAAACACTACGAGCCCCACCTCCCCATGCTGCGTATGTCAGCCCCGGAGTACCCATAAGCAGCCGCAGTAGAGGCCGCCCCAATTCTAAATGACTGGGTGCCGTAACAGGCCCCAGGGAGGCCCACCCTAGCCAGTGCCTTCCCAGTCACCTTCCAAAATTGAAATTTAGTGAGGGGAGACCCATCTTGGTGACAGAAAAACGGGCCATGGTGCGTGCCACGCAGTGCAAGGAACTCCTGTAGGGCACCAACCGGACAGATGTCTGCCAAGGAACATCGTAGCAGTCTTACACCACTGCCTACGCCGTGCTGATCTGTTTTAGAGGAGCGTATCCTCAACTGAGCCCAATCATTGCAAACATAGACATCTTCGAGTTCCAGTGCCCTACGACTTGCATCCGCCTTAGTCAGCATCACAAGCTCGCTGATGCGGAGCGCTCCAAAAAAGGCCACCGTTGTAGCAGCATGAAACAGGGCTGCCTCATACCTATTAAAACATAGGTCATGCCAGCCCCGTGCCAGTTGGGTAAGAACCCCTGGGGAAATCGGGTGGCGGTCGTCCGGGCTACGGCCACGCTCCCGCACCCACCCCTCCAAAACATGTCTCACACGGAAGTCAGTGGTACTGTCCGGATGACCGCCTACTTTGGCCATAAAAGCCTGCGCTGATAGCCTAGATGCTATGGTGCAGGGTGCCAGGCCCTGGGCGTGCAGGTAAACCATGAAACGAAGGAGGTGGGCCACTGGGATCGGCCAGGTATCTGGCAGTCGAGATTGGGTACAAAAAGTCTGAAAGGAAACCCACGCGTGGTGATATGCCTTACGCGTGCGTGGCGCCAGAGACATGCCGATCGCCCGGTTCACCTCTCCTTGCCAAAGGTCCATATCTCCTCCGGGAGTGGCGAGGGAAATTCCTCCGCATCCGGGGCCAAGGCACGGAACCGGGAGATCTGCAGGCGGGACAAAGCATCAGCAATATCATTATTCACCCCCGGGACATGCCTGGCCCTGAACAGTACATTGAGGCGCAGGCTGCGCAATACAAACTGGCGCACGAGGTCCATGACCCTGGGAGATTTAGAGGTCTGTGAATTGACAATGTGGACAACGGCCGCATTGTCACACCAGAAATGCACCACAGAGTTGGCCCACTCCTCACCCCATAGCATCAAGGCCCCCAGTATGGGAAAAAATTCCAAATATGTGAGATCCCTCAGGCGACCCGTGCCTGACCAGGCTGGTGGCCATCCACCATATGCCCACTTCCCATTGAAGTACATCCCATAACCAAGGGATCCCGAGGCATCAGACTGAATCTGAAATTGGGGTGAGGCCAGGAGATCTGACCTCCAAAATGAGACCCCATTAAACTCCCTCAAGAACTGGAGCCATATGTGCATATCTGCCCTGATGCCCCGTGTCAATCTGGTCCTATGATGGGGCCTGGATAAGCCTGACATGGCGTCGCACAAGCGCCGAGCAAATGCCCTGCCAGGTGCGACCACCCTGCAAGCAAAATTAAGGTGTCCATGTAGCACCTGCAGTTCCCAAAGGGATGCCTTGCGCTTAGCCAGCAAGTCCGATATAAGGGCCACTATCCTTGACACCTTGTCTTCCGGCAACCTAGACGCCTGCGCTACCGTGTCAATCTCCACCCCCAGGAATACTAACTTATTAGACGGGCCTTCGGTCTTTTCGGGCGCTAAAGGGACACCGAGTTCCTGCATTAGCGTCTGAAATGTGTTGAGGAGACGTGTGCACGTGTCCCAGCCCCGTTCACCCCTGAACAAAAAGTCATCCAGGTAATGGGCTACAGACCGAGACCCTGACCTATGGACAAATGCCCACTGCAGGAATGTACTGAAACCCTCGAAAGCCGAGCAGGATATGGAACAGCCGAATGGCATGGCTTTGTCAAAATAATATTCACCCCGAAATTTGAAACCCAGCAACTCAAAGTCACCCGGGTGCACTGGCAGGAGGCGAAAAGCCGACTTAATGTCACACTTAGCCAACAGTGCACCCGGGCCACATGAGCGCACCATGCGCAATGCCTGGTCAAATGATGTATACCTGACAGAACAAAGGTCCTCAGGGATAGCATCATTGACCGAATGACCGGCTGGGTAGGACAAGTGATGAATCAGGCGGAACTCGCCCGGGGACTTCTTGGGCACTAGTCCTAGTGGAGACACTTTAAGGTTGGGGAAAGGGGGCGCGGGGAAAGGGCCAGCGACCCTGCCCGCAGCGACCTCCTTATTAATGCTGGCGGCAGCCACCTTCTCCCGTCCTCTAAGTGACAAAAGGTTGGGTGCATCCTGCGGTGACCTATCCCCCGTGAAAGGAATACGGAAACCCAGTTGAAAACCCTGAAGGAGGTACACAGCGTCTGCTTTCTTCGGGTACAATGCGAGCCAACGCTCCAGCATATCAACATTAATTGGGGAGGGGGCCTTTCGGTGAACCCGCTCCTTCCGTGGGAGTCCTGCCTGCCCCTTGTCCGCCCCTGCCCCTGCCCCTGTATCCTCCCGGCCTGGGGCAGGCGGAGGCAGCATGGGGGCCAGAACAAGCGGGGCACTCGTGCTTGTACTTGCAATTCTTTCTGTTGCAAGAACCATTGGACGAGAAGGTCCAGCACAGCAGGCGGGCTGGAACCCCCTGCCCCGCCACTTGGCGGGGAGCCTGTACCGGGGCCGCTCGTTGGACCGCATGTCCACAATGGTATCGCGGGCAAAGCAAAGGGGGCCTGTACGAGCCCGGGGATTCCCAACACATTCCCCACCGCACAGGGTGCGCCACCCGGACCCGGGCCCTGTGTCAGGGGTGAAGTCGCCGGGTGGGCCGGAGGCAATTGGACCGCCGGACCACCCGTGCGAGGCCATGGCCATTGGAAAGCCCCCCCAAGGAAGTCAGTTGTGTGGGTGCACTGGCTTGAACTGCATACTCACCCGATGCACCCCCACGGGCCGCCCCCACCGGGGGTTCCGGCCCGCTGGGGGCGTCGGAGCTCACGACCGAAGCTGAGCTCATCGACGGGGCCAGACCTGCACCAGACTGCTGCACCTGTTGAGTGGGGAGCCGCGAGGCAGTGGCCGCCACCGGCCCGCGCGCCTCAGGCGGCTCAACCCAACCCATCGCCGGCCGCTGTTCGGCAGCTAAAGGGGGCACCTGGAATCCTAAAGGCACCCCTGTTTGATTGGCCCTCGCCAAGGATGCTTCAAGGGCCGCAACGCGGGCCAGAAGGGCCTCCACGTTGACCAATGCACCAGCCCCAACAGGGGGCGAATGGGCAATCGGCCCATAATTAAAGGGTACCTGTCCAGGCCCCTGAGTCCCAGGGGCCAGATAAGGCCAAGAGCTCATGCCCGGCCCCTGTGAAGCCGAGGGCACACCCTGCAGAGGCAGGGAACCCAACCACCCCCCGTGGCTCGCTCCCCCCATGGGGAACTGTGCACCCGGGCAAGAGGGCCCAGCCGCATGGACCCCGGCGGGGGCACTAGGCATCGGTTGCGGGCCAAGGGCCGAGGCCCCATCCGGGGCAACCTGCCTGCACCGCGGATCGGGCCAAGGGGCCACCGATCCCATCCCACCGGTCCCGGTGGGCTCCGTTAAGGGTGGCTGCTGGGCGGGCGCAGTTGCGGTCTTCCGACCCGGCTGGCGCCTCCGCACCGATCGAGCCACGTTAGCGGCTGCCTTCTTCTTCGAGGGCATAGCCAAGCCAGCTAGGAAGCCTACGGAGAGAAAAAAAGCTGCCCAAAAAGGCTTCCCCTGAAAGGACACGAGCGACGGAGTTAAGAGGGAAAAACTTCTCCGCTCTATCGCTTCGCCAAAATGGCAGCACGGCTGCCTCGTGGCCAGCCCTTTTATTAGGGTGCTGGCCACGCCCCTAACTACCCGGATGGCTTCGTCCGGTGGGGGGGGCACAAAGAGCGCGGCGGCCATTTTGGCGCCAAGCTTCCAATAGATTCAAAAGTTTTCCCCTCAAGTCATGAACATCAGCATAGATGTTTGTGAAAATGTTTAAAAATAATAGTGCCAGGATGCTACCCTTTGGGAGACCATTCCTTTGATTTCCCCAGCAACTGTATCTCCCTTAAAATTCAACAAATAATCTTTAGTTTTGAAGTAGAACAGCAACCATTTTGGTTAGTCCATGATAATTAGTAAGTAGATAGAGCCCTTGGAGCAGCAATTGATCACGAACAGTATCATAATCCACTGTAAATTTGACAAGTCCTGCTCCAGTTATTTTATGTGACTCAAAGCCATCTTCTATAAACTTAGTTGGATTTAAGATTTGAGCTGTATAGCTCTTGCTAAATCTAAAGCTTGCTGATTGTGGAATTAGATGAGGTTCAGTTTTAATTTGCTCAAGTTATTTTCCTCTTTGATGGAAGGAAGATTCAACAATGCCCCAATGATGCCTGTTTATTCCCTTGTAAGGCTGGTGTGGTGAAAATAGTAGGGCATGTATTGTTGAAGTGTTCCTTTTATAAAGGTATCCATAGTATATTCATATAACCAATTATGTGATGTATCCATGAAAAATCCAACAAATACTGATACAATCTTTGCTGGTAGACCAGTGCCCATCAGTGATGATTAAAATGGCTAGCTTTTGTTGGCAAGAAATGGTATTATAAAACTTTATAACAATCATTTTATTACATTTCTATTTTTATTAGTTATTTATATGTAATCCCATCTTGCCATGAAATGACCCACACACTATGATCCACCTTAAACAAATTCATGTCAATAGTATTTTTCCTGCTTCAGAAAAAAATGCATTCTTGGCTACGAGTTGCAGCCGACGACAACGTTATGTAATGTACAATTAATTCGTATTTAGGAATATCTTTTATTATATAATTTTGCTACTAATTACATCTTTTCAGTTGATCATAATAAAGGAATTAATTTTATTTGCTCAATCTTGAGTCCCACCATTTTGGCATTTCTGCATTTTCTTATGGCTTCCTCTAGTTCTGCCAATACAAAGGCAGTAAAAAGGTAAATGGGTTCATTCTGAATTTCTCTTTGATGTTTTATTCTTATTTTATGTTGGTTGATCTTCCCTACCAGGAGTCATTGGTGTATTTTTTCATTTGGGGTTATATTTGCATACAGTGTCCTTTGGTTTGGATCATAGGTTGGGTTTTTTTCAGCAGACTCCAAGCTTTCTGGCTGCTTCTTTTCATGTTAAGATCTGCATAGTGTCTATCCAGCAAGTTCTTTTTGTTTCTACAAGGGTTGAGATCAAATTTCCCTCACCTTTTATAGTCTCTTCACTAAAGGGGGTTTGATTGATGTGTGAAATATAATCTAAATATAGGGCATGAGTTTCTAGAGTGAGACCAGTGATAGAGTTGGTCCAGCATTCTCTTGGAATGGAAGCACGAGAGCATTCCAAAATGGAAATTACAAATTAACCATAGTTTCCTGGTTGAGGGGCAGACTGAAGCACAGTTGTGTCTGGTATTGTTCTAAACTTAAAGAATGGTATAATGCAGTGGTTCCCAACATGGGGCACACGCTTCACATGGGGACTTCAATTCCCAGAACCATAAGTCAGTACTTTGGCTGATCAGTGCTTTGGGGAATTGACAGGCTTCTGGGAATTGAAGTCCAAAAACAAAGGATGGGGAACACTGGAACATAAGGTTGGGTGGCTGAATAGATCTGGCACAGAATGGGTCTTTGCTGAGTGTTTGATATTGGATCACCTATGCTCTTAATGCACTATTGAGCTATAGGCTCACTAATAGTGAGGCTTTGAGTGGTGAATAGACTAGTAAAGCGGTATATAAGCATACTAAATAAATAAATATTCATTAGATGTTGGTTGTAGGAACACTGAATAAGCTTCCACTCATTTTATAATGGCTTTGCCATATTTGTCATTGTGTTCACAGACCCAAATGCTGCTGTGGCTGTTGGAATCTCTAACTAGAAAGTTGCTTCTTAAAGCAGAATGGTATATTAGGAGGTTTTTTAATCAATGTTACTATAGCACAGACAGTTTGATCATTAACATTTCTATATTGCCCCCCTTTAGTATAGTCTGTTATAATACTGTAATTTCATGTCAAAAATAATTCTGGGTCGAAAGGATTTTTGCAGAAGAAACTCCACTCAGGGAATGCCCAAATGAGACTACTTTCATGTCCCCAAGAGCTGGGACAAAGACAGGTGCTCAATCCATCATACGGTACCTAGGTCTCGAACTGCTGACTTGCCAGCCTTCCAGCTAACAAAGCGAGCTTCTTAACCACTGAGCCACCATAGCACCTAGTTTAGTCTGTTGAAAATACTATAATAGCTGGTCTTACAAAATGGCATTTCCCTACCATATTGTTTATGGTATGTAACTAGACACATCCCAGGAAACTTTGGTTAATGCTAATCAATTCCTCTAAGAGTTTCTTGGACACAAAGGATATCACATTTTCCTTCATGGCAACGTGAAACCAAGTGTTCCTTTTCAAATGAAGAAATGCCCTCTGCATTCTAACTGTTCTATACAGATTTAACCATCATGGCTTCCAACTCACCACTGCCAGACACAAAATATTGGGAATTTTACTTTGTGTGGGGTATTGAGAATTTTCAATAGCCCCCCACAGAACTATACCCATTAGGTTTCTTTGGCAGGTGAACTAGATGACACAGCTAGAATGTCAACCCAAGCAGTGTTCAAAAATACAGGAATTTGTAGTCCAAAACACTGGCTTAAAATGTGCCTCCTGAGTCCTGAGAGGTTTTGGAAAGGGAATTTCTATTTTTTTCTGGTGATGCAGTGGTTAAACTGTTATACAGCATCCAAAATGTTACAAGCACGATTCTGATGAGGATCAAGGTTGACTGAGCCTTCCTTCCAAGGTTGGTAAAATGAGTACCCAGCGTGTTGGGGGCAAAATGCTAATTACCATGTGAACTGCCCAAAGAGCGCACTAAGTGCTGTCAGGCAGTATATAAGTATAATTGCTATTGCTAATGTCATTGCATTTTCTCTAATGCATCACATGAAAAACAGTACATAATAATTTGACCTGCAAAATTATTAGTCAGGAGCAATCACCATTTTGAGAGTCATTTGTGTGGCCAGCAGCTAGGAAGGGACAAGCATGAAAAGCAGATTATCCTCTAGTGATTTGAGCAGACATGATATGGTAACTAGGCTATGCACAAACATATTTAGGGGGGAAACAGTTAAACTGATGATGCATTAAGAACAATGACAGTTAGTAAGTAATAAACAAGGACTGTTTCCAGTTCAAATTTATCAGAGAGTTTTGCCCATTACAATACACAAGGAATAGAAGAGCGGGAAGGAGAGTTTGCACATGCATGAGAAGAATGAAAGTGCGGTGCCAAAATGGCCGCCGTGCTCTTTGCGGCCCCCCACCCACCCGGACTCAGACATCCGGGTGAGTTAGGGGGCATGGCCACCCCTCTATAAAAGGGGTGGCCACGAGGCAGATGAGCTGCCATTTTAGAAATAGCGACGGAGAGGAGAAGTTTTCTCCGTCGCTGTTTGTCCGTAGTCTTCGGCTGTTTAGCCCTTGATTCCTTCCCGGCTGGGAAGGGAGGATTAGCGCGCGCAGAGCCTTAGCTTGCTGGCTACTGTGTGCTTTTGGCGCTAGGTTTTCGATCCCTGGAAAGGGATCCTGCTCTTTCTTTTACGAAAATATGCCTCCCAAATGGAAGGCCCCGGCGATGAAGCCACGGCCAAAGGGGAGGACTTTTTTGGGCCCTGCGCAGGACGGGGGACAGCCATCAGGTCGGAGGACCAGGGCTGCGCCCCCGCGGCAGGGCACTATGCCAGCCTTGCCCACCGAAACCGGTGGGGTGATTCAGGCTGGCACTTGGCAGCTGGGCTTGGCTAGCCAGCCTCAGGCCGGCCCCTCAGGGGCTTCGGCCCTCGGCCCACAGTTACCGGCCATGGGCCAGGACAGTGGGGGAGGGCCTGGTGCGGGTGCGCAAGCCGTTCCTCCTCCGGCCCCTCATGGGCCGGAGATTTGGGCATGGCCCTATTCTGGCCCAGGCTCTCACTTCGGTGTCCCTTTCCAAATGCCTAGTGGGCCTTCCGGCCAACCCGGCCTGCCTTATGCTGGGGGCTCTGTGGCAGTGGATGCTTTACTAGCACGTTTAGCTGTGCTGGAGGCATCCTTGGGGATTCCCCACCTCCTGTGGGAGGGGGCGCTTCTCTTTCTGCCGGGGCCCCTTCGTGTCCACCGGCTACCTCGATGGCTGCCACACTGCACCAGGCGGCCAGCCGGGTTGAGCTGCTTGAGATGCTCCGGCCTGTGCCTGCCGGTGTCTCGCAGCTCCCTGTTCGTCCAGAGCTGCAGATGGGGAGCAATCAGGTGTGGCCCCAGAGCTCGATTCCGGTCGCGAGCTCCGACGCCTGCCGTGGGCTGGAACCCCCAGTGGGGGTGGCTCACGGGGGTGCACCTAGTGAGTATCAGGTTCAAATTAGTGCACCTACATCACAGCCCACTTTCAGTGGTGGGGTTCAGTGGCCCTGGCCTCATCAAGTTGAGGCGAGTGGGCATCAGTTACCAGTCTATCCCAGTGCCCCTTGGCTTCAAAATGGCACCTCATTGAGGGCGGGGGTTTCCGCCCCCGGGGCAGTGCCAGGCATCGCAGGGGCTGTCCAGGTCCTGCTGCGTATGCCCCATATACATAATGTGCCGGTGACGGCTTTGCCGACGGCTGGTTATTCCTTGCCCCTTGGTGATCATTTGTCCCAGGTCACGAGGGAGAAGATTTGGCGGGGGAGTACGTGGATATATTCTCCCTATTGAACCGTGAGCCCACTAAGGAGGAGAGAGAGGGACAGGACGACAGAGACAAAGAGCTGTCCCGTCGGCATAAGCCACCGCGCACCTGGGCCAACTGGTTGCCGACATATCTTATTTATATGGCGGTATACCTTAGGGCCCGGCCTGATCTGGCCATTCCTATGGTCCAATACTTGGACAATATTTACAGGGCGATGGTGGATTTCCCTGGCCCATCATGGTTGGCTTACGATGAGGAATTTAGAATGAGGGTGCTCCTACACCCGGAGATGAGATGGGATGAGCCCTGTCAAAAATTGTGGCTCTTGTACATGACTCCCATGTGTCCAGCGCCTGGGGACAGGTACCATTGTGGCCATGCCGTGCAGCGAGCTGCTCCAACACAGGCTCCCCGCCAGCCGGCGGGGCAGGGGGTTCCAGCCCGCTTGCTGTGTTGAAGCTTCTCGGCTAATGGTGTGTGCAATAAGCGACAGTGCCGATATAAACACAAGTGTCCCTCTTGCGATGGCCCCCATGCCGCCACCGTGTGCCCGCGGGCCGGTGGGTCACAGGGCAGAGGTAGAGGTGGACAGGGAGCGGGCAGAGCTTCTGCTGATGGAGCTAGCCAGTCAAAAGGCCCCCTCCCCAGTTAATGTGTATATGTTGGAGCGATGGCTCTCAACTTATCCAAGGAGGGAGGGCGCGAGGTACCTCCTGGAGGGTTTTCAGTGGGGCTTCCGTATTCCATTCAGAGGGATGCGGGGACCCCAAGATGCCCCCAATTTACTTTCCCTGAAGGGTAAGGAGGAGGTAGCTGCCCTGAGTATTGCCAAAGAAGTAGAGGCCAAGAGGGTGGCGGGCCCCTTTTCTGAACCACCCTTCCCTAACCTGAAGGTCTCCCCTCTGGGGTTAGTACCTAAAAAGGCCCCGAGGGAATTTCGTTTAATCCACCATCTATCGTACCCGGCGGGTTACTCTGTCAATGATGCTATTCCTGATGACCTTTGTTCGGTCAGGTATACGTCGTTTGACCAAGCCCTACGGATGGTGTGCTCTTGTGGTCCTGGTGCCCTCCTGGCAAAATGTGACATTAAATCGGCATTCCGATTACTGCCAGTGCACCCGGGGGACTTTGAGCTATTGGGTTTTAGATTCCAAGGGAAGTTCTATGTAGACAAGGCCATGCCTTTTGGCTGCTCTATTTCATGTTCAGCATTTGAACGTTTTAGCACTTTCCTTCAGTGGGCCTTTGTTCGCAGGTCCGGGTCTCGGTCTGTAGCCCATTACCTCGATGACTTTTTGTTCGGGGGTGAACAGGGCTCAGACACGTGCACGCGTCTCCTCACTACATTTCGGATGCTAATGCGGGAACTGGGTGTCCCTTTAGCGCCCGAAAAGACCGAGGGCCCATCCACTATGCTCACATTTCTGGGTATTGAAATTGACACGGTCGCACAGGCATCCCGGTTACCCATTGACAAGGTCACCCGGATCTCCGCAATGATTTTGGCCTTGCTGGCCAAACGTAAAGTGTCACTTCGTGAGCTTCAGGTACTTCATGGCCATCTTAACTTTGCCTGCAGGGTGGTTACGCCCGGCAGAGCATTTGTGCGGCGCCTATGTGACGCCATGTCTGGCCTGTCAAAGCGCCATCACAGGGTCCGACTGACTAGGGGCATGCGAGCTGACCTTTTGGCTTGGCTTAAATTCCTGTGGGAATTTAATGAGGTCTCTTTTTGGAGATCCGACCTTTTAGTTTCCCCTAGATTCCAAGTACAGTTGGATGCCTCCGGCTCCCTGGGATATGGGATTTACTTTGAGGGGAGGTGGGCTTATGGCCAATGGCCTCCAGCATGGCGGGGCATGGATCGCCTCAGCGATCTTACATTCCTTGAATTCTTTCCAATCCTGGGAGCTTTGATGCTATGGGGCGAGGAGTGGGCCGACTCAGTGGTCCATTTTTGGTGTGACAACGCGGCGGTAGTGCACATTGTCAACGCTCAGACGTCTAAGTCACCTAGGGTGATGGCATTGGTCCATCAGTTTGTGTTACCCCTAGATTCCAAGATTTGGACATTTGGCAAGGAGAGGTGAACCGGGCGATCGGCATGTCTTTGGCACCTCGCACGCGTAAGGCGTGTCACCATGCTTTCATTCAAGTTAGAATCTTTTGTGTGCAACTTTAGTTGCCCGAAGTGTGGCCCATTCCAGTCGAACAAGTTTTACAATTTATGGTTTATTTACACAGTCAGGGTTTGGCTCCTCGCACTATAGCATCCAGGCTGTCGGCACTGGCATTTGTGGCCAAAGTGAGGGGTTTTGCTGACTGCGTGAATGATTTCCGCATACGACATGTTTTGGAGGGGTGGACACGGGAACATGGCCGCCGCCCGGACACTCGCCACCCAATTTCACCAAGGGTACTGACCACCTTGCACGAGGCTGGCATAATCTGTGTTTTGATAAGTATGAGGCGGCTCTTTTTCACGCGGCTACCACGGTGGCCTTCTTTGGAGCACTCCGCATCAGTGAGTTGGTACTACTGTCTAAGGCGGATGCGACTCGTAGGGCACTGGAACTCGATGATGTCTATGTCTCTAATGAGTGGGCTCAGTTGAGGATACGGTCCTCAAAAGTTGATCAGCACGGCGTAGGCAGTGGAGTTAGACTGCTACGATGTTCCATTGCAGACATCTGTCCGGTTGGTGCCCTACAGGAGTTCTTGGCAGTGAGTGGCACGCACCCTGGCCCGTTTTTCTGCCACCAGGATGGGTCTCCCCTTACTAAATTTCAATTTTGGAAGGTGACCGGTATGGCACTATCCAGTGTTGGCCTCCCCGGGGCTCGTTACGGCACCCATTCATTTAGGATAGGTGCTGCATCCACTGCGGCTGCATTTGGGTACTCTGAGCTGATATACGCCGTATGGGAAGATGGGGATCTATGCGTTTTGCATTATATGTTCGCCCTCTTCAGGTATGAGTACCAGTTAAGTCATTGTTCTCTTTTCTTACTTTACAGACCCTGTGTGTCCCCGCACATCGGTGGCAGTATGGCTGGTGGGCCACAGTTATGTGCACTGGGCAGCGCAGAATGCTGCGGCGACAGAGTGGGGACCTCAGCTTGGACTGCATGCAACCGCACGCATACGTTGGTACGGTAAGCGCAGAATGAGATGGCGGGAACTATTGCCATTCCTGTTTTCCATCAGGGATGCTGAACCGCCTGATGTCCTTGTACTGCACCTCGGGGGCAATGACCTCGCCCAGGTCACTGGCCTTTCTTTAAAATTCACAATTTGCAGTGACCTAGCTTATTTGCATTATGTGTGTCCGTCCACAAGGCTGCTATGGTCGGACATCATACCGCGTCATTCATACAGGGGAGGTATTGACCTCCGTGCCCTAGACCGCGCTCACCACTCGGTGAACAGGGCTGTTGCCCGGTTCTTGGCAGACAAGGGTTTGGGGATGGTCATCCGACACCCCATGATTAGTTTACAAAATTATGATCTTTATGCAGGGGATGGGGTTCACCTGTCGGCTAGAGGTATGAACCTCTTTTTGGAAGATTTGCAAGCAGGCCTGTTGACCAAGCTGACGGTCTGGGGGGGGGGGGGGGCGAGTCTTCATTGAAGCCTCCCCGTGTGGCGGGTAGCACTGGTAAGGTAAAGATTTATGACCCATAGGTATCCGGCAGGTTCGCAATTGACTGGCCAACACTTAGACAGGTACAGGTGTAATAGCTTTGACCGGTCAACGACGAACCAGGCAAGGGGTGATGGCAGGAGCTTTTCAGCATGCATCACCCCGTGATTTGATGGATACATGTCAGAGGGTGGGGTCAGTAGATAGTTTATTGACTCCAGTCAACAATTTGTTTGTGTCAACAAACAAATTGATACAAATGGATACATTGTAGCCAATTGCCATTGGCAATTTTGGGAGGAACCTTACCAGTGTTACTGCGGCCTGCTTGCCTTAAGAATTACAATTGGATGAATACACCAATTGAAAGTTATAATTCTGACTAGGGCATTATTCAATAAAAGTGGGCCAATGCCTTTATCCATATACCGGTGTCTGAGTCTTTCTTTGGGGGGTGCGCCTGCAAAGATATTAAGGATTCTCACAGTAAGAAGCTAAGTGCTACAGAGCCACATGGGCTGTTAGTCTCACGATAAAGCAGGAGAATGAGTTAAAATCACCTTGTTTTTTTAAAGGTTACATTTAAGATTGAACTGAAGAGCCTAGACCTTAAGTTGAACTGCAGAGATATATGTGTCCTTGGAGGGGATTTAGGAGAGGATCATCAGTGCGAATGCTCCTTGGAGAGTTCAAAGAGGAAGGAAACAAGACTCAAGGCAAGCCCTGGGAATTTATATCTAAAGACAAATGCAAGAGGACTAGAGGTCAGAAAGTTAAAGGTATGACACTCTCCTAGCTAAACTACTCACAAACATCCCTTGTTGCAATCAGGGCTGGGTAGGTACTAAAAAGCAATGCCAGGAGCAGGCCAGGTCAACTGCATACAGGTACTCCTGCTCCAAAAGGGACTAGTGCTTTTGCTGTGATAGGTTTTCCAGTGTGTTGTATACAATTTAATTCTCCAACAATCTGTTAGACGAGGGGTCTGCAAACCTGGCTCTCTAGATGTTCTTGGACTTCAATTCCCAGAAGCCCTGGTCAGCAGGTGTGCTGACCTGGGTTTCTGGTAATTGAAGTCCAAGAACACCCGGAGAGCCAGGTTTTCAGACCCCTGCTAAACTAAAACAGAACACTTAGTGAAAGCTTACTGCTGCAGCAAGCAGGTAAGTTCCACCGGCTCGGCGGGCGGATGGAGAGACTCATTTCAGCTGGGGGCTCGGGACATCTACAAAATCCACCCCGCATTCTCCGCCACCAGAGTGAGTTCCACTGGCTCGGCGGGCGGATGGAGAGACTCATTTCAGCTGGGGGCTCGGGACATCTACAAAATCCACCCCCGCATTCTCCGCCACCAGAGTGAGTTCCACTGGCTCGGCGGGCGGATGGAGAGACTCATTTCAGCTGGGGGCTCGGGACATCTACAAATGCCGCCCCGCATTCTCCGCTGCCAGAGCGAGTTCCACCGGCTCGGCGGGCGGATGGAGAGACTCATCTCAGCTGGGGGCTCGGGACATCTACAAAATCCACCCCGCATTCTCCGCCACCAGAGTGAGTTCCACTGGCTCGGCGGGCGGATGGAGAGACTCATTTCAGCTGGGGGCTTGGGACATCTACAAAAGACGCCCCGCATTCTCCGCCGCCAGAGCGAGTTCCACCGGCTCGGCAGGCGGATGGAGAGACTCATTTCAGCTGGGGGCTTGGGACATCTACAAAAGCCGCTCCGCATTCTCCGCTGCCAGAGCGAGTTCCACCGGCTCGGCGGGCGGATGGAGAGACTCATTTCAGCTGGGGGCTTGGGACATCTACAAAAGCCGCCCCGCATTCTCCGCCGCCAGAGCGAGTTCCACCGGCTCGGCGGGCAGATGGAGAGACTCATTTCAGCTGGGGGCCCGGGACATTCTCATTCTCAGGGACTGTTGGAGTCTCGGAGTGCCTCCCTTCCCTCCCAGCTGGGCTGGTGTGAGGAGGTCCAGTGTGATTGGTGCGAGTTTCGGCATCAGGTGCCGACGATGACGCACCTTCAACTGTCGCCATTTCGCCTCTCCGTGTGGACCGGTCATCCATGGGAGGTAGTGGCATGGCAAGCTTTGGAGGATTAATTGTTATTGCTATTGATTAATAGTTATTGCCATTGTATCTTTAATTTATTCTTTATATTGTGATTAATTTATGCTGATTTGTAATTCTTGTAATTTGTAATTTGCAATTGTATGCTATTGTATTTTGTGTGTTTTTTATATTGTTATACTGTATTTCATTTGTCATACTGTATTTGATTTTCTTGTTGTAAGCCGCCTTGAGTTGGCCCTGGGCTGAGTAGGGCGGGATATAAATCGAATAAATGAATGAATGAATGAAATGAAATGAATGAATGAACTTAATTTAATTAGCTTGTTTAGTTAATCAGCTAAGGCAAGCCAGAATGTACCTTGTGGTTCATAAATAAGTCAAACTGAAACATCATTCTGTTTTGAGCTAGAATCTTTTTAGTATTAGCATAAAGATGGCATAATTTGCCATGGCTAAGTATGGCTACATTATAGATCTTTCCTTTTTCATAAATACTCTTGACGTTCCAGGTACAAACTTTTATGGCTGACCTGGAGATTCTTGGCACCCTCTGGTCACTGAAGGGCTGCCACGGACTGAGGGCCATATTTATGTGACTTTCAGCCATGATAATTGTCCCGGGAACAAAATAATGCAGTGGTCTTCCCAAACCTTCTACATTGCAGCACGACACCTGTACCACTGATCATACCTGTCAAGTTTTGAAAAATTTCTGTCAAGGGAAATTTCCCAGCCAAAATGGGAAACTAGACAGCTATGCTTATCCTGTGCTGGCCTCCAGTCTAACTCCAGTCTAATTGCAGTCTAATGATGGCAGGAAAGAGTGTAAAATATGGGGGTTTGACAGAAATTTCTCAAAACTTGACAGGTATGCCACTGATCCAGTTCCGCAAGTCACTTTCTGGTCCTGAGCCCTTTTGGCATGCAAAGTCCTCATCAGCCCCAGGCCAGGATTGATGAAGCTGCTGCTGTCCATCAAGATAGGTTTAAGTGGGAATTAATCCACTCGAGGACCATCACCCCTCCCTGTGGACTTTGGCACCCAAGACATTAGTCCTTAGGGTTGTCCGGTTAGTTAACTGCCACCCGACACTTGGCATTGAGTTGCTGGCAGTATGGTTTACTGCATTGCCATAGCAGGATAACCTGGAACAAAGAAAACTCCAATACCTTGGCCATATCATGAGGAACAACATAAAATATAGAATACTCCAACTCACTCTGCAAGGAAAGATCCCTGGGAAGAGAGGCCCTGGATGTAGATGGATTTCATGGCTGAAGAACCTGAGAGACTGGTGTGGCATGTCCTCGGAAGAACTGTTCCGAGGAGCTAAGAATAGGAAGACTATGGTGATAGCCAATATTCAGAATGGATACAGCACCTGAAGAAGAAGAAGGGCTAGTGGATTAGACACTGGGTGGTACAACTCCTCACCTGCTCTCTTGCACAAGTGAGAGAGGCATCTGGCCACCTTGTAAATTAGCTGCAATTAGCCATGAGAAGTTACGCAAATGCTGCTAGGATTCTGGCCTTTGCTCTACCCATTGAATGGATTTGCACAGAAGAACTTGCCAAGACTTAATGATGGAACCAGTCCTAAATTCACAGGAATAGCTCCAGACACTTTTCTTTTCTCACCATTTCTCTTTATTTGTGTTGGGAAACCAACTTAGAACCGAAAGGAAATCTCAAAAATACACATGAAAGTGTGGCAATGTTTGTGTTCGCATTTATTAGTGGCCCTTGCTAAGGAAACTCATATCTCTTAACGCAGTGAAAATGTACTGGAGTATTGACTGGACAAATGATATTAGTACTGCACACATGCCCAAGATATACCTCTGCTTGGGAGTTTCAGAATTCATACTTCCCAATGCCAAGATGGGACAAGTTTTTTTTAATCGACAAGTCTTTGTCTAGCCACAGGTTTATTTGCCATAATCTGGAAAAAGTAAGGTCTCTTGTCTCTGTCCTGATGTAGTTCTTGAAATTTCCAAATAACAGACCAGCTCAATGTGTAATGAAAAATGGTGCACCTTTAACCCAGCAGTCTATTTTTGTTTTAGATGTAAGTTTCCAAAGGGAATCAAGATGGCATGACCTATTATATCCAGAATTTGCTCAACCATGGGCTGATGGTTTCAGCTTTCATTTTTCAGCAGCCAACATCCTGGCAGCAGATGTCAGTTGCTAGTGGAGCTTAACTGAAATTTCCACCCACAGCCAAGGGAGTCATCACAGCTGCCAGCCATTTTGTATGCCTGACCTGTCTTTTGTTGACAGTGTTGTTGTTTGCAAGCCCAGGTATGTGGTCAACATGGTTGCATTTTAGGGAGTTTCATCAGGACAACCTTCTTTGTATGCCTTAAACTATGTTCTGGACAGCTTTCCAGCAACCCAAACTGTCGAAAGCACCATTGAAAAGGTTACTATTAAAGATGACAATTTTTGGAAATAGAATATCAGTCTAAAGATGACTTACCCCACCATTGTTGTAAAGGCAGCTCCAAAATCCTCTCTTGTCTACTGTTACTGTATGCTAGAAATTTGTGCTCACCAATTGTAACTCTCAGGGGCAATTTCATGGGTAATTAAAAATTATAAGAATAATTTATTTCTGATGGGCTCAAGATTGACTCAGCTTTCCATCCAACCCCCCCCCCCCCCAAAGAGTGCTATAGATGCTATGGGGTGGTATATAAGTATAATTGCTAAAGCTAATAGTTCATTTTGTCGTTGGAGAGTGTATAAAACTCTTTTCAATTGCTTCACAAAAACAATTTTGCTACTGGGAATAACACATGTGCTTTACATGATATCGAGTGTGCAGATTCCAAATCTGAACTCAGAATTTGCCTATCACATACAGATTTTAAGTTATAGGTGTGCTATAACTGTTCAAATGGTATTAGGTAATGTATTTTTATATGGGAACATTATAACAGTTGCAGCTATCACTATGCCTGCTTCCACCTCAGCTGAAACATGTCCCCTCATGGCATGCATGCTCCAGCAGCAGTCGGGCATGTCTGGGCAAGTCAGTGAGTTGACATCCGAAATAGGTATATAAGGTAAGCTGGACCAAGGGCTTGTCTCTAGTGTGAAACCATTTTATTGGATAATACAGATAGGTCACAGTGAGTCTGTTTTGAGCTAAAGATAATTAGGTGCAGCTGTGTTAATAAACCGGACAACTTTTGCTACATTTGTGGGAAATATATCCCACGTGATCAACGCAAGAACCTAACCAAGAGGGTGAAATTTGTTTACTTAAGATCCTGACATCCTAGGCAGAATCGGATTCAGCACACTTGATTTAGTATAGGACGCATGGATATACTGTATATATTGTGATGCAGTGTTATAGGTGGACAGAGTGGCAGAGTGACAAGGATGAAGCTTACCGTATTTTCCAGTTTCCCACCAGGACACACTATGCCACCTCTGGCTCTGCATCCCCCCCCCCCAAACTTTAATGCACCTATTGAAAGATCAGAAAAACAAAAATAATGGAGCCCTCTGTTTCCTTCAAGATGCTTTCCCCCTCCAGCTATAACACCATGCAGGGGAAAATAAGGGCTATCTCACCAACACCACCTTTCTGAGCCTATTAGGAATCAATTAACTAATTAAGAGGTTTTGCCCTTAAGCTAAGATGGAATGCACAGCCATTAAGTTTTCCTCCTTTGTGAATAAACAGCAGCATAAAGAGCAGAAATCCTACCCTTTAAATAAGCTTCCAGAAAGCTTCCCCTAAGTCTTTTTTCATTTATTTTTTAAAAAAACTGTTTTTACACTAAAACTCATTAAGAAGAGTATTAAACAGGCTTTGAAAGGAAATTCTCGGCAATAATAATGATCTCCCTTCCAATGCCAGTGAAAAGGAGAATGTTGGATAGCAGTATGCCTAGATTGAAGATGAAAATCATGTCCCTTCTCCATATCCACCATTGGTTGATATGAAGTAATTAGATGTTCACATGTAGAGACGGATTTCACTGAAATGAGAACAGCAATCAATGCATAATTATTGTGGATGGTTCTTATTTTCACAATAAGGAGCAAAAATATTTCTAGCCCTGATATTTTGGGAGATGGTGCACCTGTATCAGTGTTCCTTTCAAAAATATGTGCTTTTAGTTTATTTTTAAAGGATTTTTGTCAGAGGGAAGAAAAGTCTTTCATAAGCGAGTTTTCAAAACAGCCTTACTATTTATATTATAGTGACTAAAAGCTAAATTCAGAAAAATGTATTTATTCTGTTGTTTTCCACAGGGCTGAAACAATACCCAGAATAATAATGTTACCCTCATTTTTCTCGCTGCTGCCTAATGCAATGGCTGCTGTGGTGAGGAGGGAGGAGGAGTTTTTTGTAACCACACACCCTGTTTTTCATTTTTTGCCTCCTTCCTTCTTCTTTTCTTTCTTAATAGTAGCTAAATATGGAATTCTGAGTTTAGTGGTCAATGCTAGGTAGAGAAATCTCTCCGATTTTGTTTCTGCATAAGGTGGTTCATGTGAACTGGAAAATAAGATTCCTGTACCTTGAGCAGGCACAACATGGGGCTCAAGAAGTTCTCCTCCCTCCTCTTTCCATTGCTAAACCCTAAGGGTTTGTTTTGATTTGTTTGAGAACTAGCACTTTGTGCCTACCTCCACAAAGGATAGTTGTTCATAAGTGCTATTTCAAGCCATAAAGAAAGGGGGGAATTCCAGCTACCACATTTCTATCTCCCCCCCCCTTTTTTTTTTTTTTTTTTTTGCTCTTCCTAGCTTGTGTGGATGTGAATCTTGGTAAATCTCACACTGCAAGACAAAGCAGAATGTAAGGAGACAGGCTGGCAGACAGGCAGGCAGACAGACACCAATCAAGAAATTACAGTAGCCTACCCAGTAGCTGGTAGGTAAGGTATGGCAAGGTAAGGTTGATAGATAGATAGATTTTGTAATTGTTGTTCAGTCGCACAATCGATTCAGACTCCCTGCAACCTCATGGACCATTGTACGCCAGGCACCCCATCCTCCACCATCCTCCTCAATAGATAGACAGACAGACAAACAAACAAACAGATCATCTCACTCCATAGCTTTATGTCAAGTGGTATCCATTCTGTGACATCATTTGTCCACCTGCCATCTTTGAAGCATCACACATGCCTGGCCCACCAATGCCTTGCAAACTCAATCAACGTCGACGCTTGTTTTGCACCTGATCTTATACGCAGTTCTTCATTTGATATTCAATATTCGGGCAACCCATCGTATGCGTAGCATCCTTTGCTCGATTGTGTTACATTGATTTTTTTTTTATGTCAGCTTTTGTATATGACTTGAGATTTTGTAGTTGAATCCTTTGTTCAGGAGTCGAGATAAACTATTTTGTGCAGGATCTGCTAGTAGATCTCTAGCAGTGATTTTCACTAACTCAACAAACCTATCTGCAAGAATACAATTACTGTCCTTTCTCCCAATTATAATGCCACCGGGTTTACCGTATTTGTTCTAGTATTCAGAAGAAACTCCTGGACTCAGAATGATACAACGTATATAACTTCATATAGGTTCCTGCTGTTTCAGATCTAGCATGAAAAAATAAGAGAAGAAAAATTAATATCAGAAGTGTGAAATTTGCCCAACTCTGTTTTATATTACAGTGGCAGACACAGATTATTCTAATTAGATGGAATTGTGAATTAAAGACATATTTGTTGAGTTGGTTTCTGCTTTTGGTATGTAATTGTAGCCATACATCTAAATGAAAATATTCAATATTTTGTTCTTCTTTTGTGAACTGTAGGTTATTGAGCATTCATTTTAACAAACCATATGCATTAAAGTTTTGGCAAAAATGCAAATGTACATAAGGTTATCAACTGATCAATGACTAGTGAAGAGTCAGCTAAATCACTTGACACCCCTATGTATTTAAAACTAATGCTTTATTGATGATGTGCTTAAGAATGGCGAGAAGAATATATCATATGCAAGAAGATAAGAAAATAAATATGAGTTTAGTAATATAGCTTGATAGCTTGATCAGTCCCAGAAGAATAATTTTTGTCTGAATGGTACTAAGAGTTCTCTATAGAAGTGAAAGATTTTTCAAGACTGAACAGTATCCCAGATCCATGCGTAGATCCATGTGTTTACAAATGAGAAGCTTTTTAATGTGCTGGTGACTTCAAAGGACCTGCTCAAGTAGCAATCAAACGATATCAAAGGCTGGAGGAATTCACTTCTGTCTGATCTGATTAAAGAACTGATTAGAGATTCGAAGGGGTTCCAAAGGATTTAACATCATAAATTTGCTTTGTGCTTATTAAGAATTGCTTAGCAGGGATTAGTTCTACCTGCTTAATCTCCTTAATTAAAACATAGATAAGGTTTGGATTTTGCCCCTGTCCTTTCTGAACATGGTTGTGGATAAAATGGGAATTCTGTTCCACATGTCTGATTGTGAGGATGCTTTCATATATGTCATAAAAACATAGTTACCAGCTCTTTCTATAATTATTCCCTCATCATTCCCTGTAACATCTATGTCATTCACCTGTATGTGGAGGGAAGATGACACAGTTTTTACCACAGTGGTATGGCCAGTCATGCCACGAGGCAGATAAGGTAGAGAAGGTAAAGGTAAAGGTTTCCCTTGCTCGACAGCCAGTCATATCCGACTCTAGGGATCAGTGCTCATCTCTGTTTCAAAGCTGGTCCCTATTTATCTACTTGCAATTTCTTGCTTTCGAACTGCTAGGTTGGCAAGAGCTGGGACAAAGACGGGAGCTCATTCCGTCCTGCAGTACTCGGGAATCAAACTGCAACAGATATTCTTTTAACAATAACAAAATTGTCTTCTATACAACAATGAAAGCTACAGAAAGCCCTATCATCATTTCATGTGGCTGCCACATCCATCAAGCTACAGAGTTCTTGAAATCATGTCCAGTTGTAGCCTGGGTGGCCTTCATTGCATATTCTCATACATAAAGCACAATAAATTCCTATTACAAGAGCCCATGAAAGAAAACTCACAGAAAAAACATCCATCTACAGGATACACATACCAAAACTCTAGACCATGGGTGCCCAAACAACAGCCTGTGGGTCGGATCCAGCCTGCAGTGCAAAATCATCTGGCCCATGCCACCCTTGCCACTCCCAGAAGCGGAAGTAAAACATGCCCACGGCTGTTGTAAACGCATTTACAACAGGTGCGGGTGCATTTATGACAGCATTTTGTGTATGTGCAGGTGTGTTTTACTTCCGCTTCAGTGGGAGGAAACATGTGACCAGCCTGCTGAACCATGTGATCAACCTGCAGCCTGAAAAGTTTGGGCACCCCAGCTCTAGACAAGACACAAAACATGTACACACACAAATACCCTGGGCAAAACACACGACCCACTCCCATCCATTTTTTTACTATACAGAATCATTCTTGAATATATTGAAATAGGGGTGAAAGAATTAAGATATTAAGATAATATTAATTCTGTTTTAAAAGTAAAAAATATTTTCTCAGTACTCTATAGAGTTGAAACAGATCAGATTGACCTGTCATGTAGATCTGATGACGAGGCAAAAGTACAAGCTCAGCACAGTTTGTACAGCTGACAGGGAAACGTAAATAATATCTGTGTGACATGACATGATGTGACACGAGACATGTTCCTTATATGACATGTTCTAAAAAACAAACACTGAATGTTCTAACCTGAACTTAATGGAATGTCAGAAGGTTAATTAATAATTTTGGCTTATCCCATAGTGATGTAATGTGTAGAAATTTCCACATTTTTATGCTATAAAAAGATGGCTCTGAAAATGTATTTTCATTCAGGGAATATTTGCTTGGTAAAGCGTTCCTGAATCTGTTTGGCCAAATATTGACAAATATTAATAACAAATATTAATATTAATAAAACTCCTAAATCTGTCTTAGCGTGTGGAATGTGAATTTGTCTAGTTCAGAATTCCATAACATTTTTGGCGAACTCCGCCGGGGACTGACTTGACAAATAGCAGGTGCCATTGTCACTCTAGACGGCTGTTCTTGATGGGATAAAACGACGCCTCTCCAGGGATAACTTAAAATGCCGGCATAGTAGACCTTTGATCTACTCTAGGAAATCAGTGAAGAAGTGCCGAGTAACTGTCAGAAGAAACAGACCAGTCAAGGATCCAGAAGGCTAAGACAGACGGAGAACTCTAGAAGGTGGATTTTCAAAAGCCTGCAGGCAAGTATAAAATTGTATGAAACTGTATGAAACTGTAGAAGTATACTTATGTGTGCCCACTCATTTGAGAAGTGGAAGTGGAGCCTGATCACCTTCAAGGAGATGGGACGGTGATTCCTAAGTCCTTAATGAAGTGTTCCTGGAAAAATTAGGGCGGCGAACCTGATTTTTGTGCATGTAAAATTTATATTGTGTGGGTGGTTAAACCATTGCGGTTCCTGACGGTGACCCTTGATCTTTCAGGCACCCCAGGCCAGTGGTAGTGCTTAGTTTAGAATGGGTGGTGGTAGTAGCGTTCCAAGAACGCCACTACGGTGTTTCCTTGAGAACTTTGAGATATTTACACCAGAGATACATGAACCCCCTTTAACAAAATTTGAGTTAAGAAAGTTTTGTGAATATGAATGGCCCAGTTTCCAAGTAGGGTGGCCTCCGGAAGGCTCCTCAGATTTGGGTCTTATAAATAGAGTGTTTTGAAGGATAGCAGAGGACAAACATTGGGATCAGTATCCCTATATGTCTGTATGGCAGGCAACAGTTGCAGAGAAACCATGGCCACCTTGGCTACGGAAATGCCAGTCTGAATGTGTAAAGGCATATTTAATGAAAGAAAAGAAATCCAAAGATAAGAAATCTAAATTAGGTAGGAAAGTGGTCAGAACACCCAATACCCCAGAAATAGAATGGCAAACAGAAGAAAGATTGAAAATTTTAAACAGAAATGAAAAAGATGAAATTCTGTTTCAAAGACCTCTACTTTATGTCATGCCAAACTCAGCGCCACAAGATGGCCCAGTTCCACATATTTATCCAGACCTTGCATTAGCAAATGCAGGAAGCAGTCACTCTGCAGGAAGATTTCAGACCCCAGACAGAAGTGAGGCTTCCCCAACCACAGAGAAACTAAGAAAAGTAACTGAGATCTTGAAAGATGTAATTGAACAGGGAGAAGGAAAATTCCAAAGGTACAGCCAATCTTCTCCCTATAACAATGAAGCTGGAAGGGAGCCACTTTCGAATACCCCAATGGCACACGTCATACCAACGATGAAAAAAAGAAAAGAGATAGTGGCCCCATTGAGGGAAATGATAACCAGCCATATGACGGAAGATGATGAACCAGTAAATCAGTCAATCTTCCAATATGTGCCGTTTACCACAACAGACTTATTAAATTGGAAACAGCATTATGGACCTTTTAGTACCAAGCCGAATGAGGTGATTGAACTAATTGGGACCATAATCCAAACACATAACCCCACATGGAGTGATATGCAGCAAATAATAAATACGCTCCATAATATGGAAGATAAGCAAAAATTGAAATTGGCAAAAGACAGGATCCTTCATAGAAATTTCCCAGACGCAAATCTGACTGTAGTGCGCATGGCGGCAGCTGCTGAACAAAACCCAAATTGGGATCCTAATGATTCAACACACAGGACAAGTCTTCAACAGTACAGATATTTGATTTTGGAAAGCTTAAAGGAAGCAGCAAAAGGTCCTGTCAATTTTAGCAAACCTGCTAATATAATTCAAGAGAAAGAAGAATCCCCTGAAAGTTTCTTAGCCAGGTTAATTGAGGCTTATAAAGTGAACACAGGGATTAATATGGAAGATCCTGAAAACCGCCAGATGTTGAATGAAAGATTCATTACACAGAGTGGACCAGATATAAAGAAAAAGTTACAAAAACTGGAAGGAGCACTCAGGAAAAACACTTGTGAGCTGGTTGAGGTGGCAAGGAAAGTTTATTTTAATAGGGATAAAGAACAAGAGAGGAAACAGGATGGAAAGGAGAAAAAGAAAGTTGAAATGATGGCCCTAGCTATGGGAGCCCGGCCAGGATGAGGTATGAGGAATATGCATCCGTTTGGCCGAGGAAGGGGAAGAGGACGTGGAAATGAGATGCCCCAGAGTGGAGCATGGAGAGGAAACCCCAGAAGTGCCCCTGCTAATAGATGGATGGGAAACCCACGTGGTGGAAATGGAAGGCAAACTAGAGGGAAGTATGGAGGAAAACAGGAAGAATATGAGGAACTAGTTGGACTGGCTGAGATGGAATGGGATGCTTGAAGAGGCCAGGGATTTCCGTGCCCACCTCTGGAACCCATGGTGAAATTGAAGGTGGGAGGCCAAGATGTGAGAATGATGATAGATACAAGAGCTAGTAGAACAGTATTGAATCAACAACTAGCCCCTCTCTCTCCAATCAAGATAGCTATACAAGGAATCACAGGAACCATGGCTTCACGAACATTATTGAAGCCTGTAAAATGCCAAATAGGAGAGGGACAGCTAATCCATCAATTTCTTTATGTACCTGAATGTCCAGTATCCTTGCTGGGAAGAGATTTGCTGGCTATACTTAAGGCTACTATAAGCTATGAAGATAGTACTCACCATTTGCAGATAAAACACCCAGTGGATGAGACTTGGAGATTAATGCTGATTCAGACAATCCAGATGATAGATGGTGACATTACAATTATGGGCAGAGGATAATCCTCCGGGATTTGTCATAAATGCCACGCCAGTAAAAGTCCGGATGAAGAAGAGATATCATCCAGTCAGAGTGCCACAGTGATATTATAATCAAGACGCTATGACAGCTATACTGCAACTGATTGAGAAATATTTGGCTGCTGGAATTGTACGGAGAGCACAGTCACCTTGGAACACAGCCATCCTGCCAGTTAAAAAGCCAGATGGGGGATGGAGGCCTGTACAGGATTTGCGCCTAGTAAATGAGGCAGTGGTGACCATACATGCAGTGGTACCCAACCCATACATTTTATTAGGAACAATACCTACATCAGCAGCATGGTTTTCAGTAGTGGACTTAAAAGATGATTTCTTCACTATACCCCTACATGAAGATAGTCAGAATATCTTTGCTTTTGAATGGGGAGATGTAAATACCAGAACAAGGCCCCAGCAGCAGTAGCGGAGCTTCTGAGAGAGACCAACAAACTTAATTTCTCTGCAGATGTACAAGTGTACACTAGTCATGCTCTCCAGGCAATCCTGGAGAACAAAGGACATTTATGGATTAGTAATCAGAGACTATACAAGTATCAAGCTTTGCTAATGGATAATCCTCAAATCACCTTACATCAGTGCACAACTATAAATCCTGCCACCCTTCTATCAGTAGACCCTGATCAAGAGACAGAGACAATTCTTCATAGTTGTTTGCATACTTTGGAATCTCAGTATTCTTGTCATCCAGATTTACAAGATACACCTTTGCCTAATGCTCAGTTAACTTGGTACACAGATGGATCTAGCTTCATGCATGAGGGAATTAGACATGCAGGGTATGCTGTAATTGATGATGCAAGAACTATAGTAGCAACAGGAAATTGAAGGGCAGATGCTGAAGCAAAACGTGCAGCAATGTTTGAGAAGCCAGAATATGTACATGAATTATATTTGATTAAAGAGTTTGAGGACTTAAAAATACGACACCAACCTATCTACTCAAAGGTGGAACAAGGAAAGGCCACTGGTGCAGGAAGCACATGCAACTTCACACATAGGAAAGACTGCACTAGGAACGCAGCTTGAACAAACTTTTTACATCCCTAATTTAACAGCACTGGTAGCAAAAGTGACATCTCAATGTACTACCTGTGCTCAAGTAAATGCCAGACAAGACCAATCCATGTCTCAACTTTTTCAGGCAGTATGTGAAAGTACGCAGAAATAAAAGTGTAAATGTCACAGGCCAGTTGCCTAACTCCAAAGGAACTTGAAGGCCTGCGCAAGAAGTTTATTTTTTTCTGCAGACGTACAGGTACATACTGGCCATGCCCTCCAGATGATTTGGAAAACAAAAGACTCACAGTTGGCAAAAGGGAGCAGAAGAAGCAAAGCGAAAAACAGCGATGTTTAAACAGCCAAACAAACACAGGAGTTGTATTTGATTAAAGAATTTGAGGACTTGAAAATACAAAACATCTGAAGTGCACAAAAATAAAATGAAAAGCCAGTAAGAAGACTTACAAAAGCAGGGAGGCTTAGGGGAATCATCCTCATTCATTTAATCCACAGTTAGGAAGAGGTTGAGAAAACAAGTGGGATTGTTGAAAGCATTGTATAAAAAAGTAAATCAAAGTCCAGGGTTTTTTTTAGCCAATGGCAATGTATGATATGAGAACTCCCCTCTGTACAAAGTATCCCATTTCCCCATTTGAATTTCTGTCCTAAACATATAGAGATGGCCAGATCTGGCCCGCTAGAAGGAAATTATTAACTTAGTCATTGCAGTAAAAATCAATAATGTGAATCAGTGCAGGAGGCTTGCCCTCCCCATCTCCACGGCAACACATGGCTCTTAGCCAGGAGATCGATAGTTAAACATTGATAAGATGGATTATTGCAAAACCAAAAAGAACTATATTCTGTCGAAAGTATCTTTTCTCTTGCAGTTTAAGACCCTGGAAAGATTGGAATGCATAGATTTTGCTTAAATAATCAATGCAAGAGAGAAGACGGCAGCTTGGCTAGGACCCAAACTGGAGGCGGTCTTTCAACGCCCAGCCAAAGCTTGAGGAATCGGCAATCAACATGATAGAAATGTTTATTTATTGCAAGAATGTGAAAAGTTATTAAACTTTAATAATTTTCAAGAAATCAGGAGGGAATGAAATAGGGGTGAAAGAATTAAGATATTAAGATAATATTAATTCTGTTTTAAAAGTAAAAATTATTTTCTCAGTACTCTGTAGAGTTGAAACAGATCAGATTGACCTGTCACGTAGATCTGATGACGAGGCTAAAGTACAAGCTCAGCACAGTTTGTACAGCTGACAGGGAAACGTAAATAATATCTGTGTGACATGACATGATGTGACATGAGACATGTTCCTTATATGACATGTTCTAAACAACAAACACTGAATGTTCTAACCTGAACTTAATGAAATGTCAGAAGGTTAATTAATAATTTTGGCTTATCCCATAGTGATGTAATGTGTAGAAATTTCCACATTTTTATGCTATAAAAAGATGGCTCTGAAAATGTATTTTCATTCAGGGAATATTTGCTTGGTAAAGCATTCCTGAATCTGTTTGGCCAAATATCGACAAATATTAATAACAAATATTAATATTAATAAAACTCCTAAATCTGTCTTAGCGTGTGGAATGTGAATTTGTCTAGTTCAGAATTCCATAACAATATAGTTTTCAGCAGTCTCGCCACCCAGTTAATTTTTTTTAGTTATTTTAAAATACTGTACGTATTTTTTTAAAAATAGGAGAAATGAGCAAGCACCAACTGAGGTGTCTGAGGTCACATGGGCCACAGATAGCGAGCTGGGGACAATATTAAAGAGAACAATACTAAATGCAAGATTTTGGACCAGTGTAACCTCAAAAACGTTTGTTTTCCGATAAAAGAGGTTATATTCAAAAGTGAAATCAGTGCTGTGAATTGTGTGCTTAATTTGAATCCGTCTACCACTAGACTGGTTTCCTTAAAATATTTGTTATACAAATGTAAACTCTGCTCAATCCAATTAAAATAAGATATTTCAATAATTTATTTGGCACTTAAAGACATCATCACCCTTCTTCTCCTCACAGCTGGACAAACAAAGCATTTGTTGTTTAAAAAAAATTGAGGGGGGGGGGTTTGCATTAACAGTGTAGCCATAAACTCTGGACCAGTGAATCAACTATAATGAGGTTGTTCAGACAGAAAAGCATGGCTCATAAGTGCACAGTTCATAACCTGATCACCAGAGACTAAATCTTAATGTCTGAAAAGGATGCATGCAGAAACAGGGTGGGAACTAGGAGGCCTTCCAACTTAATGATTGCTGTACTTTATGGATTCATTTAAAATCCTGGCAATTCTTACCATGTTTTGGATAAACAACATAAATCAGAAAGCCAACACAGGGAAAGTTGCTCCTAATTTTTGTGTCTCTGTCACACTCTAGTGTCAGCAAGCAGAACAATTTCAGGCAACTTTGGGAGTAGTGCAAACACAGGACTGGAACTATGGGGTTTACTCTTAGTTCCCTTTTTTTTAAGCTCAGTGTTGTAAATTGTACTAGAGTAGGCCCATTAAATCATTAGAGATTTGGTGAGTCAATTCCTCCATAGGTTCTATTGATCCAAACAGGCCTACACTGACTGCAAATTACAGGTTGCAATTAACATAAACCCATTGAAATCAATAGGACACATAGAGGAGCAAATCCCTACTAATTCAGTGGGTCTATTCTAGGGTGATTTACTATGCTGAATACAAGAGTTAGTCTTTAAGCTTCCACAAGGTTTTTTGTCTTTTTCTGTTGTTGTTTCGTTTACTCTCTGATACGGTTGCACAGACTAACACAACTACCACTTCAAAAATTTACTATGCTGAACAACAGAATTTTGGCCTGTATATTGTAGTACAGTAGAACCTCGTATAACAAATGCCTCGTACAACAATTAAATCGTACAACAAGGATTTGAAAAAACATTGTGCCCCGTATAACAACTAAAATTGTTATACAATGCAATGCATCTCTATGGTGAAAATTGT
This sequence comes from Bradypodion ventrale, assembly GCA_035047345.1. Lineage (NCBI taxonomy): Eukaryota > Metazoa > Chordata > Lepidosauria > Squamata > Chamaeleonidae > Bradypodion > Bradypodion ventrale. The sequence continues at coordinate 17,113,766 of JAWDJE010000003.1, read as the reverse complement.
ACAACAATTTTTTGTTGTTGTATGATTTTTCCCATAGAGACATTCATTGTACGATGCATCCCATAGGGAAAATTGCTATATGATGCATGCATCGTATAGCAATTTTTTCATACAACAACAAGCCCTGTGGAACGGATTAAAATCATTGTACAAGGTACCACTGTATAGTCATAATTCTTAAGAGAATATCTTCAGACCTTGTAAAAGTCACATTTTGGACCAATCACTATGGGAACAACAACAGATTTCTTTTTCCATTAAAGCTCAACTTCAATTTGCAAATCATGATATCTTGTGATTTTTTTCTCCTGTTGTTTGTCCTCAATTCATGACTCTCCTTGTAATTGCTATTAGTATTGTTGTAAACACACATACAAACAAACATATTGTCTACAGTACTATGAAATACCTGCGCTTTTTCACCCTCTGCTATTCCAGATGATCGGTGCACTAATGACTAACTGTTTCCTAAACCTTTGAATGATGGAAATATTAGAAACCCTTTAGATTATTGTTTTCCCCATTGCAGTTTTCTTTTTTTTATACAAAAACTGAGGAAGAGAAAAGAAGGAAGAAAAAAGCACTGCTATTGTTTGAGGAACAATGAATAAACAGATGTATTTGATAAAAAGTCATAATTACAAGAATGTCTAGATTTTTAACTGCCACTTATCTGTACTTATCTGATTTTTTCCTCCCCAGTGTGCTAAAGAACACAGTTCCATTCCTTTTTCCCTCCATGTACTCACCTTTCCTATTAAGTTAATGGGATGTATGGTTCAGCTGGCATAGAAAATGTACAGGTATTTGCTGATAGATACATCATTGTTGTTTTTAAAACTTTGCACTTGATCTGATGCTTATCTTATATACTTGTATGAAAAGCAACAAATTAGAAGTGGAACAGTTCAAATCAGGCAAACATATAATATTTTAATAAAACACCCTCCGAAAACAAAATTAGAAACAGCAAGATACCAAGAAGAAGAACCAGAAAACAAAGATTATCTGTGGTGTAAGAGATAACTAAGAGGTCATGGTGCATGAGTTATTTACTAGGCATGGCATTTTCATATTTTATTTCTTTACAGCAGTGGTGGCCAACGTTGGTGCTCCAGCTGTTTAATTTAATTTAATTTTAATTTAATTTTCGCGTTTATATACCGCCCACTCGGGTGCAACCCAACTCAGGGCGGTTTACATGGAGGACAATAAATACAATATAATAATACAATGACACATAATAATACTTCAATTACATCAAAAGAAATTCAGGGGGGAAAACACAATATCAATACATCACATCATACATAAGTACAAAGCATCAGAAATAATCAATATTAACAAAATCCCCAAGGGATGAAGCACAGCTCACATCCCATATAGTGTCCAGCCCAACTTCCCCAGCTGCGGCAAACATCAGCCTCAGTCCCTCTGTCTCCCTCCCTGCCCCCCCCCCCACTCTCACTACAGACCAGGGGAGAGAGCCGAGGTGGTGTGTTGGCTTCAGCGTCTCGGTGGCAGCAGCTTCCAAAGTCCCCGCCGAGAACAAGGCACAGCTGCACCAACGCTCCCATCTCCCCTGACCAACTTGGCCCGGGGAGAGACCCGCAGGTGGCTCCCATCCTGGGCCGATGGCAGGGGCCCAGGAGAGCTTCGGCGTGGCGTCCCCAGCTGCGGCGTGGCGTCCTCTTATCCCTCTGGTCAAGGCAGGGCCAGAGGGAGGCGGGGCCGGTGACCGCAGGTGGCCCCCATCCTGGGCCGATGGCGGAGGCCCAGGAGAGCTTCAGCGTGGCGTCCCCGGCTGTGGTGCGGCATCCTCTTATCCCTCCGGTCAAGGCAGGGCCAGAGGGAGGCGGGGCCGGTGACCGCAGGTGGCCCCCATCCTGAGCCGATGGCGGGGACCCAGGAGAGCTTCGATGCGGCGTTCTTGGACTTCAATTCCCAGAAGCCCAAGTCAGTACACCTGGTGATCAGGGCTTCTGGGAAGTTCAAGAACAGCTGTAGAACCAAGGTTGGTCACCCCTACAGCTACCAGAATTCAGTAGAATTTCCCCTAGTTCAAACTCTGGTAGCTATAACAATATATATATATTTTCAATTTATAAGAAGAGTTTCATAAAACACACACCTGTCTGGGTAAAGTCTCACAAATGATATAACAAGCAACAAATGTCCACTGATCGCATACCAAATTCCAGTTAAACCACAAGTCTGCAGAGACAGCTGGGACACACAACCTGGAAAAATAGGTGGTATAGTTTTTCACATGATTTCAGCCTGCAGGGGTGGGATTATGTTGTTGAATGTATCTCTATCTATTTAAGGTAGGGTTGTGATTAGAAATTTTACTAGATAGAGTACATAATCGAAGCATCACATTACTTTTTGTTATTTTTGTTGATTAGTAAGGAGTGCAAATTGCAAGGCACTGAACAAAAACATATAGTCCTATAGACAATTGAAGCAGATTAAGAGTACAAAATGATTATATATGCTACTTGATGAAGGATCAGTCTCTGTTGGATGGGCTGTCCTGTCCAGGATCAGTTTACAGCAGGGGTGCCCAAACTATGGCCCATGAGCCAGATCCGGCCCACAGCACCAAATAATCCAGCCCAGCCTACCCTCGCCACTCCTGGAAGCGGAAGTAAAATATGAGTGTGCATAATGCACCCGTGCATGTGCATAATACTGCCGTAAATGACCTGCAGCTGTCGTAAATGCATTATGTGTGTGCATGGGCATGTTTTACTTCCGCGTCCAATGAGGAACCACATGATTGACCCATGGCTCAGTAATCAAGTGGCAAGAAGAAGGGAGGGTTGACGTAAGTATCAGAGAGAAGGGGTGTGACATTCTCCCTCATCAATCGGGTGTGTCCAGATCCTGACAATTTTTCCCATCCAATCTTGAGTCACATAGTCTAACAGAATCTTCTTGCAGAACTTTCAGTCTCCTTAACTAGAGCCACACAAGAAAATGCCCTACTGCAGTGTTTCTCAACCTTGGGTCCCCAGATGTTCTTGGAATTCAATTCCCAGAAGCCCTGATCTGCAATTCGACTCCCAGAAGCCCTGTGCTGGCTCATAACAATGAGTTTTTCAATAACATTTTGGAGTCAAATATCTTAAGGAATATTATTTCTGCAACTCTTGTAATACCAGCTCATTATCTCATAGGTTCCCTATATCTGAGGCATAGGATCTATGTTGATATAGTCATTGCATATGCTAGCTGTAGATCGGTGGTTCCAAAACTTTTTTGGGCCAAGCCCCACCTAAGCCGGAATAACTAGGTTTTGTTGCCTTGCCAATAGCAAGCTGTCCAAAGAAATTATGCTATAACCAAATTAACATAGGTAGCATCTAGCCTTATGTTATTAATGGTCTTTTGTTTTCCAGTAGATGTCTGATGTTTATCTGCTATAACTGTCCATAAAGTCAAATATTTCTTTAAGGAGATACGACCATTATGAAAGGACTCATAAATTATCAGATTAAAGAACAGACCTTGGAGATTTGCAGGAAAATAGCAGATAATGCAGACATTTTCCACATAAAACTACAGCTCCCTGATATTTTGGCATGAGGACCCACAAACTCTGGATGCTGGATGTGGCAATTTACTGTTAAATTGTTTAGGACAACTGATCTTCTATCTGGCCAGGTTATCCTGCTAAGCAGTGGTGGGCTCCAAAAAAAATTACTACCACACTGTGGGCATGGTATGGTGGGCGTGGTCAGGGGGAAAGCCCTGCATTGCACCCGAATTAGGACTACTTTATTTCAAAACTTGGACGGGTGGGGCCAGCCAGAATTTCTGCTACCGGTTCTGGTGAACTGGTGCGAACCTGCTAGTGCCCACCACTGCTGCTAAGGTAATAGAGTAGACCATACTGCTAGCGACTCAACACCAAGTGTCAGGTGGCGGTTAAATAACCTGACAACCCTGACTAACAGCTTGGGTGCTGAAGTTCACAGGGAAGGGGGATGGTTCCCAAGTGGATTAAATCCCACTTGAATCCATCTTGATGGAGGGCAGCAGCTTCATAAATACTAGCCTGGGGCCGATGAGGGACCAGAAAGTGACTTATGCAACTGGATCAGTGGTACAGGTGTCATGCTGTGATGCGAAAGGCATATGAAAGGCCACTGCATTATATTCTCAGGGCAGTCTTCATGTCTGATTGCCACGATGATCGCCATTATTTGGATTCAGATATAGTAGAACAAGAAGATCTTCAACCATCAGTTTTGTACCTTTAATGGCAACCTTTCATATTTAATAACTTTTACTACAGGAAATTAGATGAAAAGGGTATTTACTGTCTCTATTACTGTGAAATATTTGTAGTAGTAGCAGAATTAGTCATGTATTTTTCTGTTTATGTGACATGAAGATCATGAGCAAAAAGTTAATACAAATGTAGGAGCAAGTGATACCTTTATTGGACTGCTAATAAAATAAAACTAGCTTTCAATGATAATCCATCTTCTCCTAATCCATTTTAGAAGACAAGTGTATATCTGTCTTCACCTCTAACATGTTGGAGGGTTTAGTCCTCTCATAAAACACACCTCTCCTTGGGAAATGGACCATAGAGCTGGGGGGGGGGGGAGTGCACCACAACTCCCTGAATTCCCAACCCAACATGAATAACCTACTACTCCAGAGCAATTTCCTCTTGCTCAGAGGCTTATGAGGTTCAGTCTCCTGCCAAACATCACAGAAATTAATAGTCAGTGGATTTCTACTGAGGTATGTCAGAGGTTGGGAATATTCCTGATTTGGGGCCATGATTCCCAGAATCCCCCAACAAGTAGCATAGCATAGTCATTGTTGACTTGGGAATTCTGGAGTTTGTAGTCCAAACAGTCTCAACAAAGGTTCTTTGCTTTTCCTACACTTCAGAGGTCGGAAAACCTGCAGTGTTTACTTGCTTTGTCAATACAGATAGCATTGAGCCTGGATCCATTAACATGATGGGAAGGTGACCCCACAAGGTATCCATCAGATAAAAACAAATTTACTTCTGAATAGCTTATTTTTTATTTCTTCAGTACTGCTTCAAGGCAATTTCCTCTTGACAATAGACTTATGATTGAAAGCAAAGCATGATTTGCTATTTTCCTACAACTGACTTTTCTAATTTTATATAATAACAAGATTTACCTCACTCTTCCAATGACAAGAAAAAATAGGAGGAGGCAGAAGCCCAACAAAAGCAATGCAATGGGGATTATTGAGACATAGTTTCCATAAACACCATGCATCTAATTTAACATTACATGAGTGAACATGCTGAATGTAGACGAGATGTACTTGGAATTCATAGATGCACAGTCAAGGCAATGCAACAGAAATACAAGGGTGGTTCTGAGGGCTCAAATACTTTAACTGTGATATAATCTACAGTTATAAACTATAGACTTTTGCCTAAAAAAGCTTTGTTTGAATATTCCTTCACAGTTTCTTTAAAACAGCAATGACAACAACAATAGAATGCAACATTTGTGCTTTCTAAAACATAAAACACTTGCTTGTTTTTCTGCGCCATTCATTTCAGTTTTTAATGAATGCAGGGCCAAAAATGGTTAAGTTACAACCTTTTAGACCGGACCTGTCTGCCGTTAGAAACTTTAGCACAGAGATACATCTACAGAATTATGTTTCACATACTCGTGTACATGCAAATTAAAAGAGTTCATTTTAATTAATGCATATCAGTGAGTAAACATAATCTAATAATTTGAATAACAACCAGAGATCATCTGCTATTACCAGCTGTAAAAAGCCATATTGATTTGTATACTTACTTACCTGTTATGCTAACCAACCACTCTGTACCTCTGTACTTGATATGTATATGATGCAATGAAGTCTCACTTCTATCTCTGATGAAGTAGACTTGATCCACGAAAGCTAAAATTAAAATACAGCAGTTAGTCTTTAAAGTGCTACAATGTTTTTGTTTTGTTTCATTTTGTTTACTCATGGACATGCTTGAAACACAGACTAACACAGCTACTATTAAAAAAAATCAATTTTTTAATTAAGAATAGCAAGACAAGGACTTGTGGACTTCCATCCCTACAGAATACCAAGTTTTATGGGAAACTCTCTAAGGAGCAGAGGAATGGTGAAATTGAGACTGTCCTACTTTGGTCACATCAGGATAAGCAAAGCTGTTTGAAAAAAAACAATAATGCTGGGAAAGTTAGAAGGCAGCAGGAAACAAGGAAAGCCAAATGTCAGATGGGTTGATTCTCTAAGGTAGGGTAGCCAACCTTGGTGCTCCAGGTGTTCTTGGATTTCTATTACCAGAAGCCCAATTCAGCACATGAGCTGATCAGAGCTTCTGGGAATTGATGTTCACGAACATCTGGAGCACCAAGGTTGACCACACCTGCTCTAAGGAAAAGTAGGGCTATAACTTGCAGAAGTTGGTCGGGGCTGTTAAGAACAGAACATTTTGGAGATTTTTCATTCATAGGGTAGCCATAGGTCAGAGGTGATTTCATAGCACATAACAACAATAATGGGAAATGGCAGCTATCCCTTCCCTAGCTACCTTTTTTTATAAAGTTTTGCTGATTCTTTTGTTTCTTATTCTTTTGAATGTATTAAGCCAAATGAGAAGCAGCTAGTGTAAGCAATTGGATGCTGTCAGGGAAGAGAGAGAAGAAATTAGCTATTAGTGGTAGCCAGCTGAGTCAGCAGAGAACATGGCAAGAGCTCCACAGCATGAGTGACTGCCTCAATCTGTTGCAAACATTTAATTTCTGAAAAATCTCCACTGATGATATCATCAGCCTTGAACAGTGTAAATTACAACAATATCATTTCAGCCATGGTAATGCTATTTTCTCGCTGGGTACTGTGTGACATTCTGCCTGGTGTTTCACATCCAACACAGATTGTCTCCCCCCCCCCCCCCCACCTCTTACTTCACTCTTTCCTAGTTCAACTTGTCTGGGTGGTGTGGAGAGTTAGAAATTGATGGAAGAAAAATGCCCAAAAGGAAATGGCATCAAATGGCATGCACCCACAAGGGGCATGGATCAGCATGGAACAGCACAGCACAAGGGTCAATGTGAGCAGATCTTGCACTGGAGCAAGTCAAACCAAATCAGAACAGAAATACACCAGCACTTTGTACTAGTGTTTTTAAAAATCCCCCCAAAAATGAAATGCCAGGGTTTTTGTCCTGTTTTGAAAGTATTGATGCACACTTCAGTCCTGTCTTGTGAGTACACTGGGTGGATGGAATATCAGAATTATGGAAGCAAGGTAAATTGAACAGATGCTCTGTTTGTCTCCTACCTGCAGTTTGTGGCCAGAGTACTGAATATTACTTCTTTTTCTAATGACACCATTATCTAATGACACCTCACAGAAACCCCCAGCCAGGCCAGTTCTGCTGGCTGGTGAATTTGAGGTGTTATATGCTAAAGAAGGTATTTTTCCAGGCTTTCTAGACCAGGAGTTCTCAACCTTTTTAAGCTGGGGCCCGGGTCATGCTCTCTGACAGTTTTGGGGGCCAGATGGCCATTTTGCCCTTCCTCCACCACATGCCACATCCTGGTGTGGTGGAGGTGGTGGTGGGCCACATGAAATGGCATTGTGGGCCGCTTTCAGCCCATGGGCCTCAGGTTGAAAATCCCTGCTCAAGACTGAGCTCCTGGTATACAAGTCACCTAATCAAAATTCTCCCCACTAGATATAAATGAGCATGAGTGAATTTTGCACAAATGTCTTATTATATTTTGGCGTGTCTTTAGATGATGCAACTCCTCATTCTAGGCCAGGGGTTCTCAACCTTTTTTAGCCATGGGCTGGCTCATGCCCCATCAGACAGCTGAGTGGGCCTGACTGATGGTTCCCCCACCGTAAATGTGTTTATGAAGGCTGCAGACTCATTTGTTAGTTCAATATATATTAGTTCAATATAAATTTGAACTAATAATAAATAAATAAATAAATTTGTGGCTGCAGTAAATGCATTTATGATGGCTGTAAATGAGTCCATGGCCGATTCTGGTGGCAGCAGCTGGAGTGAGGTTGGGGCCAGATTATTTGGTGCTGCAGGCCAGAACGTTGTAAATTCAATCCTGACCAGGGACCAAGAGTGACTCAGCCTTGCATCCTCCTGAGGTTGGTAAAAATGAGTACCCAGCACGTTGGAAGCAAAATGCTAATTACTCTGTGAACTGCCCAGAGAGTGCTCTAAGTGCTATATAAGTGTAATTGCTTTGCTTTAGTCATGTGCTTAAACACGTGACCAGGCACATGACAACCCTCTGTTAATTAGCTGCAATTTACATGATTCAATTATGCCAAAGTAAAATCCCAATAAAATTTTGTTGACATCAGGCATGATGGAAAAACAATTAGCAGCATTGGGGGTGCATGTCTGATCCATTGACCCATAGACATCATTTTTCCCACCTCTGCACTAAACTATCTTGCCCGATTGGATGTATCATAGTTTGAAACATTAAGTATTTTATCTTATGACAAACGTCTGTTGTGAGTCACTTACATTAACATGGGTCCCAACGGTTACACAAATTATCCTTATCACCCAATGATAAAAAGGTGGAAGAAAATGACAGCTGTTCAACTTCTTCTCAGTCCAATTAAAATGTACTGGAGCTCATAAATTTTCACTGTAAAGCAGAGATTCAGAGAGCCAGCCGGAGAAAGAGGCAGATTATACACTCACATGACTACAGGCAAATTTCAGTAGAATATGACATTTTGTATGGAAAATCAATTTTTCAGCTCTTGCTTATTCCTAATATCTGAATTAGCAGCTAATTAGATTTGGTAAATAATTAATGGCATGCATTTTGACATGGATTTCAATTCCAACTGGCTTTGGAGGTTTGTGGTCAATATTCGTTTCTGCACTGGAACTGAACTGAATTAGTAACTCTGAATCTGAAACTGTCAGATTCCAAAAAGCAGAAGATTTTCCCTTGGTGTAGTCTGAATTTCTCATGATTTTCTCCAGGGTGTCACCTTGTGTGAGTGCAAGTTTTCTGCACAGTGAAAATCTAAACTAGCATGTGAAGTGGGAGAAAATAATGAATCACACTTTAAAGAACTGTTATATTTAATTCTGAACCACCACCACCCAAATCCAGATGTACACATTTGGAGCAAGCCATACCTCTCCTTGTAACAGCAAACTCGTTTGATGAATACCACCACTAAGACTATATCAAAGTTACCAGTTATAATAGTTTTAGTACTGCTTTAAATGCTATGGCTCCATTATATGAAATCCTGGGATTTATAGTTTGTCAAGGTATTTAGAATTCTCTGCTATAGTGTCATGGTGCTACAATTCAAGAAAAGATACAAGAATTCTGTAGGAAAGATCTATAATCTGTGGATTCCATAGGAATGTGAATACATTCCAAGAAAGTACAGCTTTGCAGAAATTAAAATGAAGCTCTGAGCAGAAGTTCATCCTTCGTCACACCTTTCCATGAAGGGGAATGAAGCAAATGATGTGACAGAAAGAGTGAGTAAGAATTTCATTTCAGTACCCAAAAAAAACCTTCACTTTACGATTGTTTTCAAATAATTCAAACATGGAAGAAACTAGAACTATCTATAACACTCATGGAAGTTTCCTTTAATACTAATTTTTAGTGATCAGTGGAATGGAAACATAGAAAACAAATGAAATTGTTGTTGTTGTTGTTCAGTCGCACAGTCGGTTCCGACCCTTTGCGACCCTATGGACCATTGTTCTCCAGGCACCTCTGTCCTCCACCATCCCCCTCAGCACTCCCAGTTCTGTGCCCATTGTGTCTACAATACCATCTAGCCATCTCATCTTTGGCCTCCCCCTTCTTCTTTTGCCCTCCACCTTTCCCAACATCAGGGCCTTCTCAAGTGAATCCTCCCTTCTCATTTGATGTCCAAAATACTTTAGCTTCGTCTTTACTATTAGCCCTTCCAATGAGCAGTCAGTGTTGATTTCTTCTAAGATTGACCTATTTGTTCTCCTTGCTGTCCAGGGTACTCTCAAAACTCTCCTCCAACACCACAATTCAAAGGCATCTATTCTTCTGCGTTCAGCTTTCCTAATTGTCCAGCTCTCACATCCGTACATTACCACTGGGAAGACCATTGCTTTGACTATTCTAATTTTTGTTTGCAATGTGATGTCTCTGCTTTTCACTATGTTCCCCAGGTTTCTCATGGCTTGTCTCCCAAGAATCAGTCGCCTTTTTATTTCATGGCTGCAATCCCCATCTGCCGTGATCTTTGATCCCAGGAAAGTATAACAAATGAAATAATAAATAATAAAGGTTCACAGCTTTGTATGCTTCACTCTTAGAAGTGAATCTATGTATATCACATTCCTACTTCCATTAGAAGTTCCCCATCTTTAAAACCTCGAGGGCAAGCAGGTACAGCAGAGCTCACTCTTAATGCTTTATATTTGGTGAGCCATTTTGATTCTCCTTATGGCAATCTGATGACATCTGCTGACATTTGTCATTGCTACAGCCAGCCTCGATCAGTTTTTTTGGGAGATGAGGAGGTTATAAAATACGTGAATGAAAATAATACTGTTCCTGCAGCCAGAGGGACCCAGCACAGTGAAATGAAGTCACTGCATGAACTGACCCTAAACATCCTCTGATCACCCAAAGTCACATACAGGAAAAGCTTTATGGCAAAAACAAACTTTTTGAGGGCATGCAAGAGCAAAATCAAAGCAGTATACATACAGGTGAAAATGTGTATGCATTTTCCCTAATGTAAGTACATTGGGCAATAAATTTCTCCAAATATAAACTTTTTTCAATGTCATTTTATTTATTTGTTTGTTTATTTATTTTTAGGATTTGTATTGCTGCCCAATTCCAAAGACTCTGGGCAGCGTACAGATATTAAAACCATCACAATTTTAAAAATCACAATTAAAACCCCATTAAAATCTACCACAAAACATTCCCTACCCTCCCACCAGTTTAAAAAGAGGGAGAGAGCCTCTCCGGTCCACTGTGGTGGGATGGACAGATGTTCTTGGGGTGATGTGGTCTCTTAAGTATCCTGTCCCACTACAATGTAGGGCTTTAAAAGTAATAACCAGCACCTTGAATTGCATCCAGAGGCATACCAGCAACCAGTGCAGCTCCCGAAGCAGTGGCAAGGCACGGGCATACCGCCTGCACCCCATCACCACCCTAGCAGCCAGATTCTGGACCAGTTGCAGCCTCCAAATGGTCATCAAGGGCAGCCCCATGTAGAGCACATTGCAGTAGTCAAGTGTGGAGGTGACTAGAATGTGCGTGACCATAAGCAAGGAGTCCCGATCTAGGAGTGGACATAACTGGCGTATGACAGGAAATTGTGTGAAAGCCCTCCTGGCCACGGCTGCCACCTACTCTTCAAGCAGTAGACATGAGTCCAGGAGGACCCCCAGATTATGCACCAGGTCTGTTTGGGGCAAGGTAGCCCCATCCAGGACCAAAGATGGTAGCTCCCTATATAATGTGGGGCCCCTAACCCATAGCCATTCAGTCTTGCTGGTATTCAGTTGTAGCCCATTGTCCCCCATCCAGGCCCCAACAGCCTCCAGGCACCTGTAAAGGACTCTGAGTGCTGGGATCACCACAGGCTGAGATGTATAGTTGAGTATCATCAGCATACTGATGATACCTCACCCCATGGGAACGGATGATCTCCCCCAGCAGCTTCATGTAAATGTTAAATAGAAGAGGGGAGAGATCCGAGCCCTGAGGCACCCCATACTGGAGAGGCCTAGGGCTGGATATCTCATTCTCTAAACACACCGATTGGGTCTGGCCCCTCAGAAATGAGGCAAACTGGGACAAAACAGTGCCCTGGATCCCCAATCCTCGGAGCCATCCCAGAAGAATACTGTGGTCGACGGTATTGAAGGCCGCTGAGAGGTCAAGAAGAGTAAGGATGGACGGATGACCTGCATCCCGCTCCCACCAGAGATTGTCCAGCAGTGCGACCAATGCAGACTCGGTACCATATCAGCCTGAATCCTGACTGAATGGGGTCCAGATAATCCACTTCATCCAGAACACCCTGAAACTGTAGCGCCACCGCCTTCTCCAGGACCTTCCCTAAAAAGGGGAGGTTGGAGACAGGCTGGTAGTTGGCCAATATCGTTGGGTTTAGCACTGGCTTCTTCAGGAGGGGGTGCACCAAAGCATGTTTTAATGGTGCAGGAAATACCCCCTCCCACAAGGAAACATTGACTATTGCCCCAACCCAACTACGTTCATTTTCCTGAATGTATCTGTTTTTGCACACAATTTTCCCTTATGCACATAGTTCCTCAATTAGAGAACTGTGCTGATCAATTTTCGAGAAGAGTAAAAGCAGAAAGATAATTGGATCCCAGCTCATTCATTATTTCAGGAAAGACAAATTAGATAACTTTCTATTAAAATGTGAACCAGATACATTTTCCCACTCCCTGGTCAAAAGTCCCTATTAATATATTCACCATAAGAGACTGAACTTGTGGGATGATTGGTGAGTAAAAATAAACTACCACTGGGTGGTGAGACAGCTTTTTGAGGAATTTTGAAGTCCAAGATAAATTCCTTCCATTGTCCAACAATCTTCATTTCTACCACCTTCATTAGAGTCACTTTGGTATCTACCTCCCAGTTTATTGAAGTTCTATTAATTTTATGGACTCAGTTATAGTTACTAATTTTCTTTCTTTCCTAAAACAAACTTTTCCTGAGAAGCTACCGTAGATGTGTTGATCTGGTATCAGCTTAAAAGAACATTTTTAATTGCTCAAAATGTTGGTACATGGTTAAAACATAAATGTTAATGAAACTCTTTATTTTTTAGGTGACTGTCTGTAAATTTACTTTTGATTAATCAACATGGCTAGAAGGAAATTAGGCTTCGCCTTGGAAATTAAATTGAGCAATTATTTCCAGTGCTCATTAGGATACCCAAAAGTCCCTCCCCCATCACAGAATTATTTTTTGGGAAAAAAATAACTAAATAGCAATGGGACTGAAAAGCAATCATACAGCTGGTTCAGACCAGAGCTTGGCAAAAATATTTTAGGAGTACAACTCTCCTAACCAAAACCAAAATGGTGGGGAGCAGTGAGTTAACCACTTCAGACACCACCCAGTCCAAGACAACTGCCTCGTTCAGACTTCAGAAAGCACTAGAGTTGATAATTAGGAACTGTGGTTAAACCTTGGAAATGATGCTTTAATTTTAATTGGACGGGAAGGAAAAATGGGGCTATGCAACTTGCTCAAGGCCACACACATTGACTCTTCTCTTGAGAGACACAGTGACGAATTGAACTCCAAACCTTTGGATCTGCAACCAGATACTTAAGCCACTTAGCTATCCAGCCAGCACTACTTATACTGTATCTATAGCAGGAAACCATGATCCAAACCATGCCATACCAAGATATTTTATCTTTGCATTTTTGGAATCTTAATAAAGAAAGATGCATATGAAACTGATACATGTTGCAATGAGCCGTATTTAGTGGAGAGAAATAACAACACACGGTCTTCTGGAATCAGGTTGACGGCTCAATTCCTTTATTTTTCATGACATATTTAGATCAATTTTTTCTAGCACTCCTAAACTAGTGTCTCCCTAAAATTCTTTCTTAGTATGTGCTTAATAGCTAACTGACTGTAATTGACTAACAGAATTGACACAAGGATTTCCTGGCCAAAGGTTTCAGAAAGAGCAAACGAACAAGATTGGTTAATCAACAAAGCATACATGAAACAATAGGATTAGTTGTGACCCATGCCAGAGTTCGAACTCAAGTTGGCTTGCAAGACTATTTGTCCTGCCTTAGCTAGCTACAGATTCCTCCACGTTGTGATCCATAAGAAATGGACAATTGTGTGATCGAGAGCGTATCATCAACCTCCAGAGAAAAATGCACAGACAAGCGATTTTCTCTGCCTCACCGGATTGGAATCCATGTATATTAAATAACATTATATATGATCTTGGGGTTAACATGGGTCCTAACTAATAGGCATTACTACAGATACATTGAAGCCAGAAAATCCAATTTATTTAGGCTCAATAGCCCTCTAAACCCAAGGCAAAAGAAAAATGCCTTTGCCACAACTCCCTTGGAAGGAAATCAAAAAGACACATAATCTTTGCAGGCGCACCCCCCCAATAATGGACTCAGACACAAATGAAAGTGGATAACGGCATTGGGCCACATTTATTGATTCATGCCCTAGTCCGAATTATAAATTTCTATTGGTAAAACGACCAATCATAATTCTTAAGGCAAGCAGGCCGAAGTAACACTGGTAAGGTACCACCCAAAATTGCCAACGGCAATTGTTACAATGTATCTATTTGTATCAATTTGTTTGTTGACAACAAACAAATTGTTGACCGTAGTCAATATCTAACTAATGACCCCACCCTCTGACGTGTATCCGTAAAATCAGGGGGTGAGTCCAGCTGTCTAGTGGTAACCATCACCCCCTCGCCTGGTTCGTCGTTGACCGGACAACGTTTAAACAACTTATGCCTATCTAGTGTTGTCCAGTCAATTGCGAACCTGCCGGATACCTGTGGGTCATAAATGTTTACCTTACCAGTGCTACCCGCCCATGTGACCAAAGTCAACAGCAGCACAGAACAAACCCCTATATCAAACCATAGCAACAGTGTGGGATGGGCAAAAAAGCCAGGACTCAAGGGCCAATTGCGAGTCCCAGCCAAAAATTCCCACCCGGCCCCGAAGCGACCAAGAAATCACACTGTTAACTAGGGAGGGGGTGGAGGGGAAAAACTTCTCTGCTCCGTCGCTTTGCCAAAATGGCAGCACGGCTGCCTCGTGGCCAGCCCTTTTATTAGGGTGCTGGCCACGCCCCTAACTACCCAGATGGCTTCGTCCGGTGGGGGGGCTGCAAAGAGCGCGGCGGCCATTTTGGCGCCACGCTTCCATTGCAGGCGCAACCCCCCCCCCAATAATGGACTCAGACACAAATGAAAGTGGATAACGGCATTGGGCCACATTTATTGATTCATGCCCTAGTCCGAATTATAAATTTCTATTGGTAAAACGACCAATCATAATTCTTAAGGCAAGCAGGCCGAAGTAACACTGGTAAGGTACCACCCAAAATTGCCAACGGCAATTGTTACAATGTATCTATTTGTATCAATTTGTTTGTTGACAACAAACAAATTGTTGACCGTAGTCAATATCTAACTAATGACCCCACCCTCTGACGTGTATCCGTAAAATCAGGGGGTGATTCCAGCTGTCTAGTGGTAACCATCATCCCCTCGCCTGGTTCGTCGTTGACCGGACAACGTTTAAACAACTTATGCCTATCTAGTGTTGTCCAGTCAATTGCGAACCTGCCGGATACCTGTGGGTCATAAATGTTTACCTTACCAGTGCTACCCGCCACCCGGAGAGGCTTCAATAAAGGCTCGACGCCCCCCCCCCAAGACCGTCAGCTCGGTCGACAGGCCTGCTCGCCAATCACTCAGCAGGAGGTCCATACCTCCTCGCGACAGATGGACCCCATCCCCTGCATAAAGCCCATAATTTTGCAGACTAATGGCCGGATGAGGACTGACCCGCTCCCAGCCCTTGGTCGAAAGGAATCGGGCCACCGCCCTGTTCACCATGCGCCTAGCGCGGTCCAAGGCCTGAAGGTCAAGGCCTCCCCTATAAGCGTGCCATGGGACCATATCTGACCAAACAAGGGTTGTGGCGGGCCATACGTAATGTAAGTAGGCGAGGTCACTGCAAATCGCATGCTTCAGCGATAAGCCAGTGACCTGTCCCAAATCATTACCCCCAAGATGTATGATCAGGATGTCGGGCGGGTCAGCGTTCCTTGCCGAAAAGAGGAATGGCAAGAGCTCCCTCCACAACATACCGGGCTTACCGTACCATGTGAGACTTGCGTACGCACCGAGTCCCAGTCGGGGTCACCAATCGGTCGCCGCAGCGTAACGCGCTGCCCTGTGCACATAGCTATGGCCCACCAGCCATACTGTCACCGGTGTGATACGACACCCTGGGTCTGTCAAGGAAAAAACAGGGAAGGAAGAAATATGTGGTGACTAAAAGCGGTACTCACGATGGGAGTGGGCGAACATAAAACTGAAAACACTGAGATCCCCACCTCCCCATGCTGCGTATGTCAGCCCCGGAGTACCCATAAGCGGCCGCCGTAGAGGCCGCACCAATTCTAAATGAATGGGTGCCGTAACGGGCCCCAGGGAGGCCCACGTTAGCCAGCGCCTTCCCAGTCACCTTCCAAAACTGAAATTTAGTGAGGGGAGACCCATCTTGGTGACAGAAAAACGGGCCATGGTGCGTGCCACGCAGTGCAAGGAACTCCTGTAGGGCACCAACCGGATAGATGTCTGCCAAGGAACATCGTAGCAGTCTTACACCACTGCCTACGCCATGCTGATCTGTTTTAGAGGAGCGTATCCTCAACTGAGCCCAATCATTGCAAACATAGACATCTTCGAGTTCCAGTGCCCTACGACTTGCATCAGCCTTAGTCAGCATCACAAGCTCGCTGATGCGGAGCGCTCCAAAAAAGGCCACCGTTGTAGCCGCATGAAACAGGGCTGCCTCATACCTATTGAAACATAGGTCATGCCAGCCCCGTGCCAGTTGGGTAAGGACCCCCGGGGAAATTGGGTGGCGGTCGTCCAGGCTACACCCACGTTCCCGCACCCACCCCTCCAAAACGTGTCTCACACGGAAATCAGTGGTACTGTCCGCATGACCTCCCACCTTGGCCATAAAAGCCAGTGCTGATAGCCTAGATGCTATGGTGCGGGGTGCCAGGCCCTGGGCGTGCAGGTAAACCATGAAACGAAGGAAGTGGGCCACTGGGATCGGCCAGGAATGCGAGATTGGGTACAAAAAGTCTGAAAGGAAACCAACGCGTGGTGATACGCCTTACGTGTGCGTGGCGCCAGAGACATGCCGATCGCCCGGTTCACCTCTCCTTGCCAAAGGTCCATATCTCCTCTGGGAGTGGCGAGGGAAATTCCTCCGCATCCGGGGCCAAGGCACGGAACCGGGAGATCTGCAGGCGGGACAAAGCATCAGCAATATCATTATTCACCCCCGGGACATGCCTGGCCCTGAACGGTACATTGAGGCGCAGGCTGCGCAAAACAAACTGGCGTACGAGGTCCATGACCCGGGGAGACTTAGAGGTCTGTGAGTTGACAATGTGGACAACGGCCGCATTGTCACACCAGAAATGCACCACAGAGTTGGCCCACTCCTCACCCCATAGCATCAAGGCACCCAGTATGGGAAAAAATTCCAAATATGTGAGATCCCTCAGGCGACCCGTGCCTGACCAGGCCGGTGGCCATCCACCATAGGCCCACTTCCCATTGAAGTACATCCCATAACCAAGGGATCCCGAGGCATCAGACTGAATCTGAAATTGAGGTGAAGCCAGGAGGTCGGACCTCCAAAATGAGACCCCATTAAACTCCCTCAGGAATTGGAGCCATATGTGCATATCTGCCCTGATGCCCCGTGTCAATCTCGTCCTATGATGGGGCCTGGATAAGCCTGACATGGCGTCGCACAAGCGCCGAGCAAATGCCCTGCCAGGTGCGACCACCCTGCAAGCAAAATTAAGGTGTCCATGTAGCACCTGCAGTTCCCGAAGGGATGCCTTGCGCTTAGCCAGCAAGTCCGATATAAGGGCCACTATCCTTGACACCTTGTCTTCCGGCAACCTAGACGCCTGCGCTACCGTGTCAATCTCCACCCCCAGGAATACTAACTTATTAGACGGGCCTTCGGTCTTTTCGGGCGCTAAAGGGACACCGAGTTCCTCCATTAGCGTCTGAAATGTGTTGAGGAGACGTGTGCACGTGTCCCAGCCCCGTTCACCCCCGAACAAAAAGTCATCCAGGTAATGGGCTACAGACCGAGACCCTGACCTACTGACAAATGCCCACTGCAGGAATGTACTGAAACGCTCGAAAGCCGAGCAGGATATGGAACAGCCGAATGGCATGGCTTTGTCAAAATAATATTCACCCCGGAATTTGAAACCCAGCAACTCAAAGTCACCCGGGTGCACCGGCAGGAGACGAAAAGCCGACTTAATGTCACACTTAGCTAACAGTGCACCCGGGCCACATGAGCGCACCATGCGCAATGCCTGGTCAAAGGATGTATACCTGACAGAACAAAGGTCATCAGGGATAGCATCATTGACCGAATGACCGGCTGGGTAGGACAAGTGATGAATCAGGCGGAACTCGCCCGGGGACTTCTTGGGCACTAGTCCTAGAGGAGACACTTTAAGGTTGGGGAAAGGGGGCGCGGGGAAAGGGCCAGCGACCCTGCCCGCAGCGATCTCCTTATTAATGCTGGCGGCAGCCACCTCCTCCCTTCCTCTAAGTGACAAAAGGTTGGGTGCGTCTTGCGGTGACCTATCCCCCGTGAAAGGAATACGGAAACCCAGTTGAAAACCCTGAAGGAGGTACACAGCGTCTGCTTTCTTCGGGTACAATGCGAGCCAACGCTCCAGCATGTCGACATTAATTGGGGAGGGGGCCTTTCGGTGAACCCGCTCCCTCCGTGGCAGTCCTACCTGCCCCTTGTCCGCCCCTACCCCTGCCCCTGTATCCTCCCGGCCTGGGACAGGCGGAGGCAGCATGGGGGCCAGAACAAGAGGGGCACTCGTGCTTGTACTTGCAATTTTTTCTGTTGCAAGAACCATTGGACGAGAAGGTCCAGCACAGCAGGCGGGCTGGAACCCCCTGCCCCGCCACTTGGCGGGGAACCTGTACCAGGGCCGCTCGTTGGACCGCATGTCCACAATGGTATCTCTCCCCAGGCGCCGGGCACGTGGGGGTCATATACAGAAGCCACAGCTTCTGGCAGGGCTCATCCCACCTCATCTCTGGGTGCAGTGGAATCCTCATGCGGAATTCTTCATCGTAAGCCAGCCACGACGGACCCGGGAAGTCAACCATAGCCCGGTAAATGTTGTCCAGATACTGGACCATAGGGATGGCCAAATCCGGCCAAGCCCTGAGGTAAACAGCCATGTAAATCAGGTACGCTGGCAACCAATTTGCCCACGTGCGTGGCGGCTTACGACGACGTGCCTGCTCCTTATCCTTCTCGTCCAGCCCTTCCCTCTCTTCCTTGGTCGGCTCCCTATTAAGAAGGGAGAAGATATCTACATACTCGCCCCTCCAGATCTTTTCCTTGGTGGACTGGGCCAGATGGTCCCCCAGGGGCAAGGAATACCCTGCCGTTGGCAATGCCGACACCGGCACAGAGGGAACTGCGGGCAAAGCAAAGGGGGCCTGTACCAGCCCGGGGATCCCCAACACATTCCCCACCACATAGGGGGCGCCACTCGGACCCGGGCCTTGAGTCAGGGGTGAAGTCGCCGGGTGGGCCGGGGGCAATTGGACCGCTGGGCCACCCGTGCGAGGCCATGGCCATTGGAAAGCCCCCCCCCAGGGAAGTCAGTTGTGTGGGTGCACTAGCTTGAACTGCATACTCACCCGATGCACCCCCACGGGCCGCCCCCACCGGGGGTTCCGGCCCGCTGGGGGCGTCGGAGCTCACGACCGAAGCTGAGCTCGTCGACGGGGCCAGACCAGCACCGGACTGCTGCACCTGTTGAGTGGGGAGCTGCGAGGCAGTGGCCACCACCGGCCCGCGCGCCTCAGGCAGCTCAACCCGACCCGTCGCCGGCCGCTGTTCGGCAACCAAAGGGGGCACCTGGAATCCTAGAGGCACCCCTGTTTGATTGGCCCTCGCCAAGGATGCTTCAAGGGCCGCTACACGGGCCAGAAGGGCCTCCACGTTGACCAAGGCCCCAGCCCCAACAGGGGGCAAATGGGCAGCCATAGGGCACAGGTACCTGTCCAGGCCCCTGAGTCCCAGGGGCCAGATAAGGCCAAGAGCCCATGCTCGGCCCTTGGGGAGCCGCAGGCACGCCCTGCAAAGGCAGGGAACCCAACCACCCCCCGTGGCTCGCTCCCCCCATGGGGAACTGCGCGCCCGTGCAAGAGGGCCCAGCCGTACATCCCATGGCGGGGGCAGTGGCCATCGTTTGCGGGCCAAGGGCCGAGGCCCCGTCCGGGGCAGCCTGCGTGCACCGCGCATCGGGCCAAGGGGCCACCGATCCCATCCCACCGGTCCCGGTGGGGTCCGTTAAAGGTGGCTGCTGGGCGGGCGCAGTCGCGGTCCTCCGACCCGGCTGGCGCCTCCGCGCCGCTCGAGCCACGTTAGCAGCTGCCTTTTTCTTAGGGGGCATAGCTGAGTTAGCTAGGAAGCCTAAGAAGAGAAAAAGCTGCCTAAAAAGGCTTCCCCTGGAAGAATACGAGCGACGGAGGTAAGAGGGAAAAACTTCTCCGCTCCGTCGCTTCGCCAAAATGGCAGCACGGCTGCCTCGTGGCCAGCCTTTTTATTAGGGTGCTGGCCACGCCCCTAACTACCCGGATGGCTTCGTCCGGTGGGGGGGGGGGCCGCAAAGAGCGCGGCGGCCATTTTGGCACCACGCTTCCATTTGTAAAAGTTGTTCATTTATTGAAATCATAACACAATGCATGAATCCTGAAACAAATGCTGCCCCCACCCTAAAAGCAGGAAGCCCTGATCACAGGCAGAGACTGATACTGTATTTATAGTTGAGATGGCACATGGAAATTTATATGGAAGTACCAGGATATTCCTAGCCTAAACAGAGCCTGATTTGGCTTCCTAGCCTGGATTTTGTCTTCTGAGCTTTGTCACCAAGGGATTAGCGAAACAATGAAACTATGGCTCACTAATGGTTGAAGACTAAGCCTAACTGGAGCACAAAAGCCTAGCTCCTTGCCTGCTTCATGAATCATTTAGATCTTTTGGTGTACTGGAACCAAGACAATAGAAGCAGCCGAAGTCTGGCTTAACACATCTTTATTGGCACACCCGTAGACTGAACATGTGGTAATGGCGGAGGTACAGCTCCTTTTATATTGCAACAATACATTTGAACATGGTTACACGGTAGCGTATTGGCTGCTACCTGCGTGATGTCATCAGGAGTCACGCCCTTCTTCTCCAGATGTTCCTTGGGCGGGAAGGATCCCGTGGCTGATGGTAATTGAGGAATTTGTACCATGTGAGCTGAACGCTCGCAGCTGCCCTCTATTGGTAGCTAGCTTGCGTTCCATTACAGCTGAGATACATTGTGTTCATTGTTAGGTTACATTCGGACATTGCAGTGGCTACATTCATTCTTAAAGCAATACTGTTTCATACACAACAGATCTCTAAACATATTTTGACCTATCTCTTTAAAAAAAAACAGTCACTGGCGTTTATGAAATGGAAGCACTTGAGCAGACTGAGAAGAAAAAGTGCAATTGCTTTAGACCACTCCTCAACACTAGATGCATAGAGTTCTAATTTAATTTATAAAATAAGAGTTTATACAAAGAGGGATCATTGAAGATCTTTGAAAATGCATGGTTCTTTCCTCATTGGAAGAAACAGTAGTAGTAGCAAACTTGAGCTAGTCTTTGCAGCTGTTACCTGAAAAATTGTACTCCATGTATAAGCCCTTTAGGAAGCTTAGGCAATGGAGGGAGAAATTACTTTTTAAAATTTGGGGATCGTCCCACAGGCAGGGTTGAATCAGGGTTAACATTAGGGTTAAAATTAAAAAGGAGTTTATTAAATGGATGGTACCATTTCAATTAAACAAACTCCACCCACAAAATGAGCCCCTAACTAATTTGGTGTAGGAGAGAGCTGGAGTTCCACAAATCTGAAGAGTTTTTATACTTTTGTTAAAAGTAAAGGTTTCCCTTGCTCGAAAGCCAGTAGTATCCGACTCTAGGGTGCAGTGCTCATCTCTGTTTCTAAGCCGAAGAGCCAGCGCTGTCTGCTTCTTCAGACATTTCCGTGGTCATGTGGCAGGAATGACCAGACACCGGAGAGCACGGAACGCTGTTACCTTCCCACCAAAGTGGTCCCTATTTATCTACTTGCAATTTCTTGCTTTCAGACTGCTAGGTTGGCAGGAGCTGGGACAAAGACGGGAGCTCATTCCATCCTGCAGTACTCAGGTAATCACAAAAGGAAGGGGGGCCCCAAAGGTAAAGTTAAATACGAAGAAAGTTTACAGAGCACAAGCTTCATGCTAATTAAGATTGATTACATCAGTTAACATAAACAAAGAAAGGAAGTTAAGATAATGGAGAAACTCCCTGCTTTGACAAACCTGATCCTCCCCTGCACAACCAATGAGATTTATTTATTTATTTTTTGGGGGGGCAGTAATCAGAGCAGTAATCCTCAAGATATACATCCAATGAAATTGTAGAATTCTCAGAAGCAGGAGTCTCCATCTTCCAGGCTCTGCCTGTCTTGTGGCTTAGCGTGAACTATACGGAGACAGTTACTTTATTGGTATGGACTTGTAATTTAAACTAATTTGTGATGTGATATTTCTATTGTATTTTGTGCTCTGTTGTTTTGCTCGAGTGGCAGAGGATGGTCCCGCCTTGAGGCTGAGGATGCCTGCCACCCCAGCCCTGGACTTTGTTTTGGGAATTTTTCTATGTGGTTGTGGCTTTATTATTATATTATAGTATTGTACTGTTTTGTTGTATATTATAATGTGTTGTTTTTTGTAGATTGAATTTTGTACATTGTATTATTGTGTATTTGCTTTGTACTTTGTTGGTTTATGTTGTGATTGTTGTGAGCCGCCCTGAGTTAGCATATGCTGAGTGGGCACCATACAAATTGAATAAATCAAATCAAATCAAATCAGTTCATCCAATGAAATTGGGGGGGGGGGGGCTTGTCCTCCCACATTTCCCAAAGTTCTCCCATCCCAAAGATAATCCCCTTGCAGTAATCATTAAGGTACACACGTGCAAATAGTAATACTGTTTCATACACAACAGAGACTGAAGCCTAAACAAAAGAGCTGCGGAAGATAGTGATGGAATTTGTCCTGGGGGATAGTTTACTGAAGGGTCGTGTTGACTAGCAGGAAATTATTCATTGAGTGCACTGTGTTTTCTTTTTCTATCTTTAGATATCTCCCTCTTGGGTCACCTGTAGTTTTTAAAGACATAATTTTATTTTGTTAGACATTATAAACCTTATTTCTTTATTAAAACATTATTTCTTTATTAAAACTCCATCCGGATCTTCAGGGTATAGCGCTGGCCATTTCTGTGACTTGACTGAAGGGAAAAGAGAAATAAACCATTTTATTAATTAAAGTTGGAGTACAGCCATGTGGCTTTACTCCTGAGTAATCCCAAGTCTTTCTATGGTCCATAGGGCTGACTTAGTGATTTATTTATTTATTTATTTATAGTCACATTTGTATATGCCGCCCACTCAGGCAGAACCCGACTCAGGGCGGCATTACAACAATTCTAAAAACACATAAATGCTCCAAAGGCTTGCTACTTCTTAAATGAAAGAAAACATTTTTATTAATATTTTTGTACATTTAAGGTTCACTGGAATATAAAAGGTTAACTCCATTTCCCAGCCATTGCTGCATGGAGGGAGTGCCTGTAAGTGGGGGGAAATTGTAATGTAAGTTGATGACTTTTGCCTCCCAACCATTGACTATAACAGGTGGTTTTCTTGGTTATTTTATTTAGCAGTTTTGTTTGCAAAAATATTTATTAAAAATATATGGACCATGGTTATTTACCCACAGCTGTTTGAGTGGTTGCGTGTAACATATGAATGCTTGTGTGAACATAATGTCTACTGGTTAGAGCAGAGAAAATAATCAGAAAAGTATAAAATAAAATGGGAAAAATACAAAATAAAATTCTTTATTTAAACAAAGTAAAATAATGTTTACTATTCAAAATATGGGTATCACAGCCACAAAGGTATTCTGCAGGATGTTTGCCATGTGGCAAAGGGTGGGTGTCTTGAGCTTTTCAAAACTTGGAGATATTCCTTCAGAGCTATAATTAGAAATTTGACTAACTGGTACAAATGGCCTCATCTCCCACCCTCCGACTATGCTTTCCTTGTTATTCAACAGAAACCCATTTTCTCCACCCACTTGGCCCTAAGAGATGAGTTTAAACCACCACCCAAAGGAGCCCTCCCAAAAGAAAAGAAAGAGAAAATGTCTGCTTCAAAAAAAAAGGGGGGGAGCAAAGAAGGCTGGGAGGCACTGCCATTTATTTTCCTGAGCTTAACAGCCAGCAGTTCAGGAGTTCAATACCCAAGTGCTGCATGACAGAGTGAGCTCCCATCACCTGACCCAGCTCCTGCCAACTTAACAATTCGTAAGCAAAAAGTTGCAAGTAGATAAATAGGTACTGCTTCAGCAAGAAATGTAACAGCATTCTAAGTGCTCCGACATCTAGTCATACCTGCCACATGACCACAGAAACATCTGCAGATTCTTTGACTGTAAACGGAGATGAGTACCACCTCCTAGAGTTGGACATGACTGGTTTTTGAGCTAGGGAGACATTTATTTTCCTGTACAGTATATTCTTTTTCCATTATGCTTCAGCTACCTGTCTCTTACTCAAAAGAATAAGTGGTTCTGTCTGTGTTGCTTATTGTCATTATTGTTCATTTATATATCAAAAGCAACTATGCATGTCTTTGCCTGTGAAGATTTCCTACCTGATATTCAGGAAATCAACATAAGCATTCTTCAAAAAATGAATAAACTTGAAAACCAATTTTATAACCCAGTTTTAAAAATCAACGCCTCTATGGTTTTGACCTCTTGCTGAACCTCAGCGAAGGTGGAGCCAGCCTGACTTACCTTAAAAAGGATTTCTATCATCAAGGTGCAACTATAGAGAAATGTGTTCCAATGTGTTCACCAATGTGTTCTCAGGGTGATCGGACATACAATAGGTTTTCTGCTGAAGATCTCAAAATTGTAAGAAATGGTTCAAGTAGCATACCAGCTGAAGTCGGGCAATAATGCTCCCAGCCATAGTAACTAGAGCACACATCAGGTTGCCAGTAGAACTCTATCTAGATTAGGCTGCAACCCGGTTTCAAGGCTGAATTTTAGTGTAATCTATATTTATCTTTCCAGAGGACTGCAGTGGCTTAGTGGTTAAGATGCTGAACTAGAAGAATGGAAGGTTGTCAGGTCAGCAGTTTGAGACCCAAGTACTGCACGGCAGAGAGAGCTCCCGTCTGTGTCCCAGACTTAGCAAGTGGTTAAGACACTGACTGAGAGGCAGAAGGTCAGCAGTTCAAAACCTGAGTATTGCATGATGGAATGAGCATGCATCTCTGTCCCAGCTCCTGCCAACCTAGCAGCTCAAAAGCAAGAAATTGCAAGTAGATAAATAGGTACCACTTCAGTGGGAAGGTAAACAGCATTCCGGGCACTTTGGTGTCTAGGCATGCATGCCACATGTCCACGGAGATGTCTGCAAATGCAGTTAGCTCTGGCTCTTCGGCTATAAACAGAGATGAGCACTGAACCCTAGAGTCGGATACAACTGGCTTTCGAGAAAGGGTGACCTTTACCTTAAATAGGTACCACTTTGGTGAGAAGGTAAACAATGTTACGTGCACTCTAATCATGCCTGCCATATGTCCATGGGAATGTCTGCAAATGCAGACAGTGCTGGCACTTTGGCTATAAATAGAGATGTGCACTGCACCCTAGAGTCAGATACAACTGACTTTTGAGCAAGATATTTATCTTACCACCCATGTACAATCCCTCACTACATATTGGTAACAACTTCGGACTTCCACAGCCTCCATGATATCAACTGGAAAAGAGTGAGTGAGCTGGGTAGCAGCAGCACCATAATGCAGCTTCATGTTGATATGCAATACTAGCTTCTCGTATGCTTCACTGCCTTCGATCTGAAAGTTCATGAAATCGAAGTTTCATTTTAATTAAATTTTCTCCAGCCTTTTATTTTATTTTAAAAAACCCTCTCAAAGCAGCTAATATTACTAAAATACTGATTAAGCAATAAAATGATTCAAATTAATGAAACCATTGAAATCCTGCTTCCTTTCTTTTTCCCTCTTTGCAAATTGCCTGTATTCCTGAAAAGCATTTGATTTTATTTTTTTTAGTCAAAAAGGTATGTACAAATAAGACTAATGTGACACCATGTTGCAGAGAAAACAAGCCACCCTGTTTGGTTTTCTAGCAAAAGTCCATGTGCATTTTTATAGATTACTCCACCTCCAGGGTAAAGTTTGAAGACTCATAAGAATATAGGAATAGTCCTGTTGGGAACAAGATCCATCTAGCCTAGTGTCTTATTCCCATGTCCCTTTTTTCATATTCTTATAGTCGACCTTTCTTCTAGTAAACTCATGGCAGTATATACTGTATGTTTATGCCCCTTCCTACTTTTTTCTCACAACAAGCCTATGAAATAGATGGGATTGAGTGAAAGTGATCGGCTGAAGGTCACCTAGTGAGTGGCTGAGCGGAAGCTGGAACCTGTATTTCCTAATCCCACTCCTACCACTATACCACACTGCTTCTCCATCCAGAGCTGTGCTGGTCTGTTCTGATTACCAATGGATTTGAAGCACTAAGGTGCTATTCAACAATTACGTGATCCTTGAGGGGGGAGGGGGTCTGCCATCTGAATTACGGAAAATTACGTGGGGGTGGGGGGTCAGGTCAAAGATTACGTAATCCATTTGGAGCTGTTGTGGTTTTGAAACATGGCGCTTTTTTAGGTTTAAAAATGATCTAAGGGAATTTTGATCCGATTTGAGATTATTGAATTGCTTTTGCAGTCGATTTCTAACCAACAGAAATTTATAATCCTTATAAAGAAGATAGTAGAAGAACACTATCGGAATTTACCTGACATCCTCATTCCTCCCTGCAAAAAAAAATATATCTCTTTACAAAGGGTGTGATACATCAAGAATCCTCACTGATACGTTCTGCATTGGGGACTGATAGTGAAAAGCTCTAAAAATTAGAGTTTCGATACAAAAGCTCTGGATTACATAATTTTAAAGAGAGGGAGGTTTGAAGTGAAAATTACGGTCGGATTGCATGGGGGGAGGGGGTCAATTTTCCCCAAAACATTGATCATGTAATTGTTGAATGGCCCCTAAGTGCACCCAGGTGTGGTGCCGAGTCTTATGTATGACTAACACCGTGGTTCCTAATGTGGGGCACTTGCCCCATGGGGGGTTGGCAATTTGATTTTTAGGGGGGTGCCATTCAAGAATGAGTTATTATCAATGAATGGCCTTTTCGGCTTCCTCCACATGAATAGGAGCTCACTTTTTGAAGAATAAGAATTATATGACAAGGGGAATAGGCTCAGGATTTTAGAGATGCTTAGGTGGGGCATGGCCAATTGAAGGTAGGGAGCTACTGGACTAAAATATGACTGTATGATTTGTTCTCAATCATCCCAGAGTGCAGGACACGTAATAATGGGATGAAACAACCGGAAGCCAGATTTAAGCTGAATATCAGGGGTGGAAATTCTTGACCATTAGAGAAGTATAACAATGGAACCAACTGCCTCAGGAGATGGTGAGCACTCCAATGCTGGAGGCGTTCAAGGGAAAATTGGACAATCATCTATCAGATCGTCTTGGATTTGGATTCTTGCATTGAGCAGGAGGCTGGGCTTGATGGCCCCAGAAGAGGCCCCTTCCAATTCAGTCATTCTATGATTCAGTGATTCTAAGATACTGAAGGAGCCTTCTGTATGCAACATATATCTGCTTCAGCTCCTCCTAACTCAAGGGATGCAATTTGTAAACATCAAATAAAAAGTGTAATCACACAGGGGGAGCCTAAGCAAAGTTTTCCACTTACAAGCAGATTTATATGTCTTCCCATCAACTCTTGCCAATGGCAAGAGTCCAGTTTTGTATTCTCTCCCCACCCTGCCGCACCCCACCTTCTTCAAAATAATCCTTTGATGGTCACTGTGGTACAAAAACAGGGAGTTTTGCACACCCAGCCCCTTCTGCAAGAGTCACCAGAATAATCTCTGTGTACCAAACCATTATGCCGGCAAAGGTGTGCCTGTCTTGTTTACATAAGATCCTATGCACTTTAGAGAAATCCCACCTTCAGTATCCTGTCAGCCTTTTCTGGAAGGTGGATCAAACCAGAGCTTGAAAAAAATGGCTGACTTCTTTCTTTCTTTGTTTCTTTCTTTCTTTGTAGGGATACCCCAGCCTTTGCCCCCAAAGAATGTCCTTAGCCTGCCCAAGAAGTGCTCCCAGCCCCAGCCCTCACCAGTTTCTGAAGGGGGGAGGCCAGGTCGCAGGGCCGCGCAACCTGGGGTTGATCAACAAGATACGACCACAACATCCTTCATGGATGCTCCCCAGCTGAAGCTGAGATAAGTGAGTCCTTATTGGACCAGCGAGACAGCTCCCCAAGTCACAAAGCCCCATACCCATCCCACCAGACTATCCCCATTCCACTAGCCATTGTTTGGTACTGTCTACCCCTATCAACTGGTCACTCTCTGGCACAAACATCTGCTAATCTATAACCAATGTACACAAAACCCATTGTTCGAACCCACTTCCTCTTAGCCAGTTACGGACGTGCGTTACGCTAGGTGCGTGCAGGCCAAGGTATTTTTGGCAGGCAATAAAAGAGGTCGCTCAGCGCCCCACGCTGTCGCCTCACCTTGATCCCTTGACCGTGCATGTGTGTGTGTGATTTCACCTCCACAAGAGACCCCGATCCCAACATTCTTTCTTTCTTTCTTCTTTTTTTCATCAGCCATATTTTTTCCAACACTGAACCAGGGTCAGGCAGGACAGATCTAGAGACACTTAATATCCAACACGATAGAAGTATATACTCAGCCAGAGGAAAGTTTCGACGTTGGGAATGGTAACAGTATTCTGTGCACTCTAGTGTCTAGTCGTGCCTGCTACATGATCATGGAAAAGCCTCCAAAGGAAGACAGTGTTGGCTCTCTGACTATAAAAGGAGATGAACACTGCCCCTTATAGTTGGACACAACTGGCTTTTGAGCAAGGGGGACCTTGACCTTGATGTGTAAGTCTATCATCCATCTGTTTGTTTGTTTGTTACACCTATATACTGTCCGTCTAGCACAGGGGTTCCCAACCTTTTCAAGCTGGGGGCTGGCTCACACTCTCTCACACCCAGATTTGAGGGCCAGACAGCCATTTTGCCCTGCCTGCATGATGGGGGTGGCCATTTTGTCCCAACATTTGTTTCTCAAATGTATTGGAGGGGTGGGGGCCACATGAAATGGTGCTGGGGTCCAGATCCAGCCCACAGGCCTTAGGTTGGGAACCCCTGATCTAGTATGTTGTTACCTGGGCAGTGTACAACAATCCTAAAACACAGAGAAAACATATATGATATAAGATCTACACATTCTCATCTTGTAAAACAGGAGCCAGGCAACTGCATAAGGAAGCAGACTGACATAAGAAACCATTATTTTGAATAAAAAGGGAAAAAAATATAAATCACCCTTTTGTCAGAGACAGAAAAGTGTAGAAAAGGGTAAAAAGATTCTGCACAAACATCAAAATCCACAAACCCACTGAAAAACAATCATATCTATTCAGCTGAGTGGCTATTCATGCACTTAAAACCCAGACTGACAAGGAAGACATTTATTACAGATTGTTTCTTCTTGATTTTCAATAAAGCATTATTATTATATATCCAACTCTTGGCTCCAAAGCTATATATTTTCTTTAACTGGTAGGCATCTTTGATGATAACGCATGCCATTATCTGTTATAACAGTTAATCCCTCTGGATCAATTTCTTAAGAGAACATTTGACAAATGTAAAGAAGCTTTGTAGTGAAAAAGAAAAGTTGACAGAATTAAACAGCAGCTGCAATTGCTGACAAGTAGGACAAAGTTTTAAATGGGCAAAGTTTATTTAGGAAAGACAACATGGTGTTCAGATGAAGGAATAATTTACTGGTTCAATGGCTGGTAGACAAAATAGTATATAAGCCAATGATGCAGGATTTGGGGGACTGCAGTGGCTCAAGTGATTAAGATGCTAAACTCACTGACTGGAAAGTCAGAGTTCAATTCCTGGGTACTGCATGACAGAGTGAGCTCCTGTCTCTGTCCCAGATTTTGCCAACCTAGCAGTTCGAAAGCAAGAAATTGCAAGTAGATAAATAGGGACCACTTCAGTGGGAAGATAAACTGTGTTCTGTGCACTCCGGTGTTGAGGCATGCCTGCCACATGTCCACGGAAACATCTGCAGACACAGAAGGCACTGACTCTTTGGCTATAAACAGAGATGTGTGCACTGAACCCTAGAGTCAGAAATGACTGGCTTTCGAACAAGGGCAACCTTTTACCTTTACCTACTTCAGATTGGTAGAGGCTGGTACCTCTTGGCCCACAGCAACAGTAAAACAGACTGGATCTTATTGCTAGATGGCATTATCTGCTATAATTACTAGGGACACATCCTGTATTGTTCTTGAATATTCTGTGAGTGGGGCGGCATACAAACTGAAAAATTAAATTAAATTAGAATTAATTAAAACTCATTCATTCATTCATTCATTCATTCATTCATTTTGCCCATTTGGTTGAAAATCAAAATAAAGATTGAGATAATTGAACAAGAGTGAAAAGTAGTGTGCATCTTCATGCACACTACTTACTCATCATCATCCCCTTTCAAGCAATGTCAATCCAACAGGTCTGTTTTATGTTTTAGGTAACTGGGGAAACAGGCAGATGTGCTGTTGTAATCCCTGTAGGGTATTTGGTTCAGTGGGGAAATCCTAGGAAAAGGCTGTGTACTGTATTAGGATTTGAGTTATAAAAGAGTGAGAGAACTGGAGCAGCAGGAGATGCGGTTCTCATACAGGAGTCTAAGTCCCTTGCCACCTTGGTTTCATTAGTAAATTTTCCACATGTTCATACAGGAGGGGCTTTAAGAGGGTGAATCCACATAGTGGCCCTATGTATTTGCATTTACATTTGAATTTTATTTTAAGGCTTTAGAGACTGTATATGTGGAATTGAGTCCTCTATATTGGGGACATCCTACTTTGGTTGAGAAACATATCACAGATTTTGTTCTCATTTGGTTTCAAAGAGACACTTGAATTCTTGAATTCTTCCAGCAATTCCCTCTCTAGTGCTGGTGAAAAGAACCTATGGTGTATTAGTTGCAGCATCCAGTTTTGTTTGTTTGTTTTTTTGTTTGTTTTTTTGTTTGTTTGTTTGTTTGTTTGTTCGTTCGTTCGTTCGTTCGTTCGTTCGTTCGTTCGGTCGGTCGGTCGGTCGGTCGGTACCATCTGTCTCAGAGGTATTGTCTTTACCATCAAGCATGTGTTTGTGGGAAGCCATGCCATTCATTTGCACAACAAGAAAAATAGATGAATATTATATTAAACAATTGTCAAAATTTGCAGCTGATTGTGGTTGTCAGGACCAGTTAAAGACATTAACCCTGTGTTATTAGTCTGAACACAAGAGTGTCAAAGGGAAATTGGGGGTTGAGAGCAGACTTGGAGGACATACTCATGAGATGTGGTTTGAATCCCACCTTAGTCATGAAAACTCATGGGAGATAAACCTCATAACACAAGGTCAATTTCCATCAGGGCAGCAATATACTGAGAACAGGAGCTGCTCCGGGTTCCCACAGGTGCCCAGGCACTGGTAGCAGGCACCGGTTCCCCCAGGTCACGCCTACTTGGCCGGCCATGCCTACCTCCCTACCACAGGCCATGGCATAGGGAGGCACAGAGTTAGCCATGCCCACAGAGTTAGCCATGCCCATGGTGGGGGTAGTAACAATTTTTGCAGTGCATCACTGACTGAGAACTGCTTTTTTAAAAAAAGGTGAATTTCCACACCTCTGAGAAAGCCCCACCTTCATTTGCTTAAATCCAATTGCAATTTCCAGCTAGAGCACCCACTGAACCTATTGATGGATGGTAAGTCAGTATGGAAATACTCAGGAGGCCAGGATTCAAATCCCTGCTCAACCATGGACATTCCAGAAAGGGGTTTGGGTAGCATTGGTAAAAACATGCCTTAAATATCTCATGTGCCTTGAAAGTCATATGGACATTTCAGTCATCATATGGCAGGCATAACTAGACACTGGAGCTTACAGAACACTGTTACCTTTCCTGTTGAAGCAGTACCTATTTATCTACTTGCAATTTCTTGCTTTCAAACTTATAGGTCAGCAGAAGTTGGGACAGACAATGAGAGCTCCATTGCATAAGCATTTGGGTCTCAAACTGCTGACTCGCTGACCTTCCAGTCATCAACCTCAGCCATTTTAAACATTATGCCACCACGACTCCAACCCAATGCTTAGGCAAATCCAATTGATTCAATGGGTCTATCATAATGAAGATGAAGAAGTAGATTGAGGCTAATGTCTCCAGGGTCAGAGTCAATTCTCTGTAAAATCCTTTGTGACATTAGCCATGAAAATTTCCAGCTAAGCAGCCCACCCTTTTCAGAGGCTACTGTTCCTGAATGACTACTCAAATACCAGTGAAGCTCAGAGGAAGCTAAAACCAGAGGTTTCTCCTTATAGCCATGGATCGGGGTGCCCAAACTTTTCTGGCAGTGGGCCAGTCACATGGTTCAACAGTCCAATCACGTGGTTCAGTGGGCCAGTCATATGGTTCCTCCCACCAGAAGTGGAAGTAAAACACACCTTGCAATCTGTTTTGCAACAGGATGAGGTAGAGTTTAAGCCGCCATTTTCTCTGCTTAAAACAGGGGTTCCCAAACTATGGTCCATGGGCCAGATCTGGCCCCGAAGCCAATTCATCCAGCCCATGCCACCCTCATCACTCCCAGAAGCAGAAGTAAAACACATCCATACAAGCACATTTTACTTCCACTTCTGGGAGCAACGAAGGCAATGTGGGCTGGATGAATTGGCATCAGGGGCCAGATCTGGCCCACAGACTGTGGTTTGGGCACCCCTGCCATAGACAGAGCTGGCAACAGGAAACTTCACAGCACTTAAACTTGCTGAGACTGCTGAAAGAAATCCCAGTGAGAGAGCCTTGTCAATGGCAGAAGCAACAGAGGCACTTTTAAAGAAATCCTTGCAACCACTGGGTTTGACGGACTTATTGTCTTAACTGAAAAGTTTATCTTTGTCTCTGTGGAAATGAGGTGTCCTTCTCTGCCTGGATTTGCAAACATGAAAAGACAAGCCAGGTAGATAGTCTGGAATCTCAATTACAGAGAGGTACAGTAGGATAACAAGGGCAGGATGCTTAATTTCTGCCAACATTTCAAATCCCCAAAGATACCGTTTTGACTCAGTGTCTAAAATGCAAATTAAAGTGTACATCTGACACCGAAAGCAGCTCTGAAGAAACAAAAGACGAGAGTCTCTCCACCCACAGAACATCCGTCATTGCATTGTTATTGGGAAGAAAGAAGCCAGCACTGATTAGCACTTCATTACAATAAAGTTCCCGGGGTGTAGCACACATTGTGGTGTAACAGATATTGTACAAGACTTCAGCAAATCTTTATTTTACCATGAAAATCTCATGTTGAGCGGGGGAAGCAGTGGCAATTTCATTTTTTATTCTTGTGTATTTAATTTAATTTAATTATTCAACTTGTATGCCACCCCACTGTATAGCGACTCTGGGCAGCTGACAAATCACAGAAAATCACATCAACTTACAATAATACAATAACACAACAGTAAAAAAATAATATCAGAAATAATGTATATAATTTTACAAAAACTCAAAAACCCAACCCCCTACTACTAAGTCTACGTCCCTTCAGGCCAGACAGGCCGAGGGAGGAATCCGGAGCATCAGCGTCAGTGGCGTCGGCGGCTTTATGGCCACGGGGGCCGCAGAACTGCTTCTCCCACTTCCCTCTGGCCGGTCGGGCCGAGGGAAGGAGTCCAGAGCATCGGTGGTGGTGGTAGTGGTTTTATGGCCGCAGGGGCCACAGAACAGCTGCTCCCACTTCCCTCTGGCTGGCCAGGCTGAGGGAAGGAGTCTAGAGCATTGGCATCAGCGTCGGCAGCAGTTTGATTGCTGCAGGGACCATGGAACAACTGGTCCCACTTCCCTCTGGCCAGCCAGGCTGAGGGAAGGAATCTGGAACATCGTTGGCAGTGGCGGGGGCGGTTTTATGGCTGTGGGGGCCATGGAACAGCTGCTCCCACTTCCCTCTGGCTGGCCAGGCCGAGGGAAGGAGTCCGGAGCATTGGTGGCAGCAGCATTCATTTTTGTTGCAATTTCACATCCAGTTTGTGTTTTGGCAGCTGCTCACTCTCTTTTAATTTTTGGGACCACCATGGACCCAATAAGACCACCATGGAATCCTGACATTAAAGCAAGGTGGGGCCAGGCCTGATTGGTAGTTAAAGGGACGACCACTATGGAATTCCAGGGATGTCCAGGGTAGGCTCAGGAAAGAGTCCTAAAGTAAATTATAGTTGGCAGAGAGAAAAAAATTCCCAATTCCTTTTTTGAAACTGGGCAATTTCAAAGTGGCCACAGTATAATCAGGAAGTATAAAAGTAACAACAACGGTATGGAAATAACTGCCATTTGGTGAATAAATTTATGGATAAAATCAGAAAGTCATGGCAACCTCTGACTGAACCTCATACTCACTTGGGATAGCCTACCTCAAATGATCATGGCTAGAGAAAAGAATCATGGTGTTGATGATGATAAGAGTTGTAGACCAGACGATCAGAAGTGTCTTGAATTGGTAAATGCTGATGAATGACTGCCCTTCATCCCAAATCATGACTATGGTGGTTCTCAGAGAAAGGTAAAGGTTGCGCTTGCTCAAAAACCAGTCATATCTGACTCTAGGGTTCAGTGCTCATCTCTGTTTATAGCCAAGGAGCCAGCGCTGAAACTGCAGACATTTCCGTGGACAAGTGGCATGCACAGAATGCTGTTTACCTTCCCACCAAAGTGGTACCTATTTAAAAGATAAAGGTAAAGGTTTCCTTGCTCGAAAGCCAGTCTTATCCGACTCTAGGATGCAGTGCTCATCTGTTTCAAAGCTGAAGAGCCAGCGCTGTCTGCTTCTGCAGATGTTTCCATGGTAATGTGGCAGGCATGTCTAGACACTGGAGTGCACGAAATGCTGTTACCTTCCCACCAAAATGGTCCCTATTTATCTGTTTGCAATTTCTTGCTTTCAAACTACTAGGTTGGCAATAACTGGGACAATGCAAGCGCGGCGCCAAAATTGCCGCCGCGCTCTTTGCGGGGCCCCCCATCGGACGAAGGCATCCGGGTAGTTAGGGGGCGTGGCCAGCTCCCTTATAAAAGGGGTGGCCATGAGGCAGCCGAGCTGCCATTTTGCGAAGCAACGGAGCGGAGAAGTTTTTCCCCTCTTGCCTCCGTCGCTTTTACCTTTACCAGGAAGCCTTTTGGCTGCTGAATTTTCTAGTTTTCGGCTTCCCATCGGTTGGCTGGAATGCCCTCGAAGAAGAAGGCGGCTGCGAGCGCGGCTCGTGCGGTGCGGAGGCGCAATCCGGGTCGGAGGACCGCGGCTGCGCCTCCCCAGCAGCCGCCTTTGCCTGCACCCACCGGGACCGGTGGGATGGGGTCAATTCCCCCTTGGCCGGAGACCGGGGGCCCGCGCATGGGCCCAGTAGGGGCTGCTGCCCTCGGCCCGCAAGCGGTGGACACCGCTCCTGGTGTTGCCCATTCCGCTGGGCCTTCCTCCATAGGGGCGCAGCTCGCTCCGGGGGCTTCCAGCTTTGGGGGGTGGTCCCTTCCCTGGCAGGTTGCTCCATCGGCGGTGTGGCCCTATTCAGGCCCCGGGGTACAGGGACCTGTACCCATGCCCGTAGTAGGCGGGCAGGCTGGCCCTTTGCCCCATGTCAGCGTGGAGGCCTTACTGGCCCGCGTTGCGGCCCTTGAGGCATCCCTGGCCCGGGCTACCCACTCTGGGGCTCCCTTTGGGGTTCAGTTCGATGCGTCGTCTGCTGGGCAGCGGCAGGCGACGGGACGGGTCAAGCTGCTTGAGGCGCATGGCACGCATGGAGGCCTTACTGGCCCGCGTTGCGGCCCTTGAGGCATCCCTGGCCCGGGCTACCCACTCTGGGGCTCCCTTTGGGGTTCAGTTCGATGCGTCATCTGCTGGGCAGCGGCAGGCGACGGGACGGGTCGAGCTGCTTGAGGCGCATGGCACGACCTCGGCCACTGCCTCGCAGCTTCCCAACCAACAGGCCGGTGCGGGTCAGGCCCCATCGACGAGCTCCATGGCGGTCGTGAGCTCCGACGCCCCCAGTGGGCCAGAACCCCCGGTGGGGGCGGCCCACGGGGGTGCAGCATGTGAGTATGCGGTCCAAACTAGTGCACCTACACACGTGGCCACGTTGGGGGGGGCTTTTCAATGGCCTTGGCCTCGCGCGGGTGGTGCGGCGGTCCAGCCGCTGACGCCCCACCTGGCGACGTCAACTACCACCCAGGGCCCCGTGGTGGGGGGTGATTCTTACCCTGTGGGGAATGTTTTGGGGGTGTCCGGGTTAGTTCAGGCCCCTTTCCAGATGCCCGCAGTTTCTGCTGTGCCTGTGTCGGCCTTGCCGACGGCGGGGTATTCCTTACCATTGGGTGACCATTTGGCACAGACCACCAAAGAGAAGATCTGGAGGGGGAGTACGTGGATATCTTCTCCCTCCTCAACAGAGAGCCCGCCAAGGAAGAGAGGGAGGGGCAGGATGAGAAGGATAAGGAGCAGGCACGTCGTTGCAAGCCACCACGTACGTGGGCCAATTGGTTGCCGGCCTACCTCATATACATGGCGGTATACCTCAGGGCACGGCCGGATTTGGCGATTCCGATGGTCCAGTATTTGGACAACATCTATAGGGCGATGGTCGACTTTCCGGGCCCGTCGTGGTTGGCTTATGACGAGGAATTCCGTATGCGGATTCCCCTGCACCCCGAGATGAGTTGGGATGAGCCATGCCAGAGGCTTTGGCTTCTGTACATGACGCCCACGCACCCCGCGCCCGGGGAGAGATACCATTGTGGACATGCGGTCCAGCGAGCGGCCCCAGCACAGATCCCCAGCCAGGTGGCGGGGCAGGGGGTTCCAGCCCGCCTGCTGTGCTGGACTTTCTCGTCCTATGGTTCCTGCAATAGGAAGAATTGCAAATACAGACATGAGTGTCCCGCCTGTGCTGGCCTCCATGCGGCCTCTGCCTGTCCCAGGCCTGGAGGGACATGGGGCAGAGGGAGGGGCGGACAGGGGGCTGGCAAGACTGCCTCAGATGGAGCTGGTTCACCGAAAGGCTCCCTCCCCAATTAATGTGGACATGTTGGAGCGTTGCCTCGCATTGTACCCGAGGGAGGCAGATGCAGTTTACCTGCTTCGGGGTTTTCGACTGGGGTTCCGTATTCCTTTCATGGGTGGTAGGTTTCCCCAAGGCGCCCCCAACCTTTTGTACCTCAGGGGAAGGGAGGAGGTGGCTGCTGCCAGCATTGCTGAGGAGATTAATGCAGGCAGGGTCGCTGGCCCTGTCCCTGCACCCCCGTTCCGGGGAGCATATTATTTCGATGATGCCATGCCTTTTGGCTGTTCCATTTCGGGCTCGGCATTCGAGCGTTTCAGCACCTTCCTTGAGTGGGCTTTTGTCCGCAGGTCAGGGTCCCGGTCTGTAGCCCATTCCCTGGATGATTTTATTCGGGGCTGAACGGGGCTGGGACACGTGCACACGTCTCCTCAACACATTTCAGACGCTAATGGAGGAACTTCGTGTCCCTTTAGCGCCCGAAAAGACCGAGGGCCCATCTACACAGCTAGTCTCCCTGGGGGTGGAGATTGACACGGTAGTGCAGGCTTCTAGGTTGCAGCGGGATAAGGTGTCAAGGCTAGTGGCCCTTATCTCGGACTTGCTGGCCAAGTGCATGGCATCACTGAGGGAACTGCAGGTGCTACATGGTCACCTCAATTTCGCTTGCAGGGTGGTCGCACCGGGCAGGGCATTTGCTCGGCGCTTGTGCGACGCCATGGCAGGACTATCCAGGCCCCACCATAGGGTTAGATTTACCCGGGGTATCAGGGCAGACGTGCTTGTCTGGCTCCAGTTCCTGAGGGAGTTCAATGGGGTGTCATTTTGGAGGTCTGAGCTCCTGGCTTCCCCTCGCTTTCAGATACAGTCCAATGCCTGGACTGTCCAATGCCTGGGTTATGGGATGTCCAATGCCTGGGTTATGGGATGTACTTCAATTGGAAGTGGGCCTATGGTGGGTGGCCACCAGCCTGGGCAGGCACGGGTCGCCTGCGTGGTCTCACGTATCTGGAATTTTTCCCTATCCTGGGGGCTTTGATGCTATGGGGCGAGGAGTGGGCCAACTTGGTTGTCCATTTCTGGTGTGACAATGCGGCCGTTGTCCACATTGTCAACTCACAGACTTCCAAATCGCCCAGGGTCATGGACCTAGTGCGCCAGTTTCTGTTGCGCAGCCTGCGCCTCAACGTCCTCTTCTGGGCCAGGCATGTTCCGGGGGTCAATAATGATATTGCTGACGCTTTGTCCCGCCTGCAGATCTCCCGGTTCCGTGCCTTGGCCCCGGATGCGGAGGAATTTCCCTCGCCACTCCCGGACGAGATATGGACCATTGGCAAGGAGAGGTGAACCGGGTGATTGGCTTGTCACTAGCGCCACGCACGTGTAAGGCATATCACCATGCATTCATTTCTTCAGAGCATTCTGTCCCCAATTCCGGCTGCCAGGAACCTGGCCGATCCCAGTGATCCATGTACTGCGGTTCATGGTTTACCTGCATGCCCAGGGCCTTGCACCTCGCACCATAGCATCTAGGCTGTCAGCGCTGGCTTTTATGGCCAAGGTGGGAGGTCGTGTGGACAGTACCACTGACTTCCGTGTGAGACATGTTTTGGAGGGGTGGCTGCGGGGCGTGGGCGTTGCCCGGACGACCGCCACCCGATTTCCCCAGGGGTTTTTACCCAATTGGCCCGGGGCTGGCCTTGCCTCTGTTTTGATAGATATGAGGCAGCCCATTTCATGCGGCTACAACGGTGGCCTTTTTTGGAGCGCTCCGCATCAGCGAGCTTGAGATGCTGTCTAAGGCGGATGCAAGTCGTAGGGCACTGGAACTCGAAGATGTCTGTGTGAACAATATTGGGCTCCGTTGGGGATACGCTCCTCTAAAATGAATCAGCACGGCATAGGCAGTGGAGTAGACTGCTACGATGTTCTTTGGCAGACATCTGTCCGGTTGGTGCCCTACAGGATTTCCTTGCACTGTGTGGCACGCACCATGGCCCGTTTTTTTGTCCCCAAGGTGGGTCTTCCCTTACTAAATTTCAATTTTGGAGGGTGCCGGGAAGGCACTAGACAGTGTTGGCCTCTCTGGGGCTCGTTGCGGCACCCATTCGTTCAGGATAGGGGCGGCTTCTACTGCAGCTGTTTTTGGGTACTCCGGGGCTGAAATACGCCGCATGGGAGGGTGGGGATCACAATGTTTTCAGTTTTGTGTTCGCCCTCTTCAACCGTGAGTACCAGTTTAGTCACTGCACTGTTTCTCCCCCCCCTCCTTTTTTTCCTTGACAGACCCTGGGTGTCGTTTTACACCGGTGACAGTATGGCTGGTGGGCCATAGCCACGTGCACAGGGCAGCGCGTTACGCTGCATGGGGCAGCGCGTTACGCTGCACAGGGCAGCGCGTTACGCTGCACAGGGCAGCGCGTTACGCTGCGGCGACAGAGTGGGGACCCCGACTGGGACTGGGTGCATCCGCACGTCTCAGGTGGTATGGTAAGCGTGGCATGTTATGGCGGGAACTGTTGTCATTCCTTTTCTACATCAGGGATGCTGACTCGCCCGATGTCCTGGTTATGTACCTTTGGGGCGATGGCTTGGGACAGGTCACTGGCCTATCGCGGAAGCTTGCGGTTTGCAGTGACCTGCCCTACTCACATTATGTGTGGCCTGCCACGACCCTCAATTGGTCGGACACGATACCGCGGTACGCTTACAGGGGGGCGTTCGGCCTTGAGGCTCTTGACTGAGCCGACGCTCCGTGAACGGGGCTATTGC
The DNA here is from genome assembly GCA_035047345.1 of Bradypodion ventrale. Lineage (NCBI taxonomy): Eukaryota > Metazoa > Chordata > Lepidosauria > Squamata > Chamaeleonidae > Bradypodion > Bradypodion ventrale. The sequence continues at coordinate 17,073,683 of JAWDJE010000003.1, read as the reverse complement.
CCGGTTCCTTTTCGACAAGGGCGGGGGATGCGTCATTAGCCTCCCCGCCATCAGTCTGCAAATTTGCGAGCTTTACTCATGGGATGGGGCCCATCTGTCGCAGGGAGGTATGGACCTCTGGTTAGTGGACTGGCGAGCAGGCCTGTCGACCGAGCTGACGGTCTTGGGGGGGGGTGAGCCTTTTGGGAAGCCTCTCCGTGTGGCGGGTATCACTGGTAAGGTAAACATTTATGACCCACAGGTATCCGGCAGGTTCGCAATTGACTGGACAACACTAGACAGGCATAAGTTGGTTAAACGTTATCCGGTCAACAACGAACCAGGCGACGGGGTGATGGCTACAGCTAGACAGCATGCATCACCCCGTGATTTCACGGATACGCGTCAGAGGGTGGGGTCATTAGTTAGATATTGACTACGGTCAACAATTTGTTTGTTGTCAACAAACAAATTGATACAAATAGATACATTGTAACAATTGCCGTTGGCAATTTTGGGTGGTACCTTACCAGTGTTACTTCGGCCTGCTTGCCTTAAGAATTATGATTGGTCAATTACCAATAGAAATTTATAATTCGGACTAGGGCATGAATCAATAAATGTGGCCCAATGCCGTTATCCACTTTTACCAGTGTCTGAGTCCTTTATTGGGGGGTGCGCCTGCAAAGACGGGAGCTCATTCCATCCTGTAGTACTCAGACATCGAACTGCTGAGATGGGAGCTCACTTTGTCATGCATTATCCTGTCGTACAGTACTCTGTCTTGCAGTACTCATAGAAAACCTCCCCTCAATCCGTGAAGACAGGTGACTCTGATTTCCTTTATTCCAGGTTTAGCATGAACTTTACATGAGCTATCTAAGATGCTCATATCCCTAAAATAGACCCCTGCAGCCCAAAAGGAGTGACTACTCACTGTCAATGAAGGAAGATGATCTGAATCACCAAAGTGAGCCAGGATGTCGTCCAGTGGTGCCATCTTGAGTGACTGTGGCATTAGAAGGTTTCTCGCCAGCTCCAGGGTTGGCAACCCATACTGGGCCAGCAGGCAGGCTCGCTTTTGGTCTTCATCCTCAATCTTCTCTGCAGCCATCATGTATAGGAATTGCTCTTCGTAGAGGTCCCATGACTCCGGCATGGAAGTGTCGAACAGAGATAGGGTGACCCTGTGCGATGCCATTATCCCATCCTTGTCCCCAATTTGATATAGGCAGATTGATTGCACACAAGCTGGCAGGCGGGCTAAACACTACTTTATTGTAACATGGTCAATCTGTACATGTGGCAATGGCGGAGCCTTGCCTCCTTATATATGGTACATAGAACATTTGAATCTCGCCCGAAGGCGCCTATTGGTTACAGTACTGGTGACGTCTTTCTGACGTGATGCATACCTGACATAGTTTAACCTGTGGCGGGAAGGTTTCCCGTGGCAGTTACCCATTGGAGGAACTGGGGTCACGTGAGCTCCGTCAGCTGCACTACTGGAGAACAGCTGAACTGCATGGATACACAACAGGGTTGTGTGTTGTGTGTTACCTCCAGGGTCCAAAGCATCAACCCTCTCAATCCCAGTTACTGGGGTGAACGAGAAGGGTGCTGGTGTCACCCTTTAAACCCAAAATGTGTTCACTGTGATGTAGAACTATCAGATCACCAAAAGAGGCTCAAGTCAACAAAAGATGCCAAGAGATGCCATTTTATTTAATTATTTATTTAAATTAATGGTCCCCTGCCCCATCTCTCCAGGAGTCACAGGACATGATTTTGCCATGTCCTCCATTTAGGCCCAAGGCACTTTTTCAAAATTGAAAGCAAAAGGACCTTCCTGCGTCTAAAAACCACATGGGGAGAGGGATATGATTACCATTTGCCCCACTTTGCCCTAGAAGTGCAATAAGGCTTTTTAAATTTAATTTTTAAGAAAATAACCAATTGGGTTAGGCAACCCATCAAAGTCAGGGCACTGGCATTTGCCTGCTCATTTTAGAACTTGCTCTAAAGAATTAAATCCCCTTTGAGGAATAGAAAGAAGGAATCAGTTGAGCCACTTACCTTTTCCTTGATATTAAGGAGCCTCATTATCCACAGCAGGCACAGAATAGTAGATTAGGATTTTTACAAATTAAGTAAAGGCCTCCCTAGCTTGTGTCCAACTCTAGGTGGCGGTACTCATCTCCGTTTACAGCCAAAGTTCCAACATTGTCTGCACCTACAGACATTTCTGTGGTCATGTGGCAGGTATGACCACTGAATCAGTACCTGTTTATCTACTTGCAATTTCTTGCTTTTGAACTACTAGGTTGGCAGGAGATGGGACAGGCAACAGGAGCTGACTGTGTCACACAGCACTCGGGTCTCAAACTGCTGACCTGCCGACCTTCTGGTTACCAAACTCAGTGTCCTAATCACCAAGCCACCACGATCCTCTTCTTACAAGTACAGAGGTTTAGCTCAGAGAGTGTCAACATTATCATAATCCCATCCAATTGTTTCATTTTTAGCAAAAGTCTGAAAATGATAATTGCTCACCATAAAATCAAACAAGTAATTTATCTGTTTGAAGAGAGGGTGAGAGTTGATTTAATGTAGCAACAAATGAAATTTCCATTTTAACAAATATGTATCAGGGTCTTTTCAAACATGTCACACATAGAAAATCTAGCTACATACGTAATAGACAATCTATACGAAAGATTAAACGGAAATCATTTTAATCAAATATTTAGCCTGAGGCAATAAATACACAGCACATATTTTAAATGAGCAAATTTCTTTGTTCACTGTGACTTAATTGCAAGAGCACCCAACAATAAACTTTGTACAATCCAAAATAACAAACTGTTCATTGTTCTTTCCGGCCTCACTACCCATCAAACCTATATGCTAATAGAAACCTATTCTCTGAACTTAGATTAGAAATTGTAATTATTTTAGAAAAGAAAATTGGCCCATTGCCCAGTAATTCTAAGCTGCCAGATTGCTGTTGTTGTTGCTCCTCTTTCAGACCACACAAATATTTTGCCACATTAACTGGTTTTTTTTAATAATTGTGAGACCAAAAAAACAAAGGACAGCAAAAAAAGGCCCTCAAACTGAGAAAGTTCAAATTATATCAAAAGCAGTGAAATGATTTGGAGTGCAAAGCAAAGAAATCACACTTATATACCACCCCATAGTGCATTCTCTGGGAAGTTTACAAGTTAATTAGCATTTTGCCCACAACATGCTCGGTACTCATTTTACCGACCTCAGAAGGATGAAATGCCGCGCCAACCTTGAACCCTGGTCAGGATCAAACTCACAATCTTTTGGTTGCAGTACAGCAGGTTTTAACCACTGCTTCGTCGGGGCTCCTGGAGTTACGTAAGTGTTGGTGCAATAGGTGATGTCTTCTAGTTACTTTGAAAGATTATTTTCTAAAAGCATTTCAAGGCATTTTTCTGAAAGCCCTTTGACAAGAATGTTTCAAGGTTTGTGCCATTCTTGTGCCAATTTAAAATGTTCACCACTCAAAAAAAAAAAACAGTAAGCAGGAAATTGACAAAAAAACCTGAATAAATAAGGAGCTGCAGAAGGAACATAGCCAGAGCTTGGAAACATTGGGGGCGGGGGAGGGGGGGGTTACAGCTCCCAAACTTACCAGATGACATGGCCATAACTATCTTGCTGTGGAATTCTGAGAGTTTTGATTTAACAAGTAATTTTTCCAAACAATGAATGCATTATTATTATTATTATTATTATTATTATTATTATTATTATTATTATTATTATTATTATTATTATTATTATTGTTATTATTATTATTGTTATTATTATTATTGTTGTTATTATTATTATTATTATTATTATTATTATTATTATTATTATTATTATTATTATTATTATTATTATTATTATTATTATTATTCTACACTATGACAAGATCATCCACACTCTTGTATTCTCAGTCACCGTGTATAAAAAGTAGACAGCAAAGAAAGCTGGGGAGGGGCTGTATTACCGTGTTTGCTGGCATATAAGATGCACTCCAATAGTATAAAATGCACCCCATTATTACCAAAATAGCCCTCTAGAGGCCACTATATACAGTGAATACCGCATTTGCCGGCACATAAGACACACTCCATTTTTCAGTGTATTTTAAGGGGCAAAAGGGGGTCTTATATGCTAGCAAATACGGTAATTAGAAATATAATGTTGGAGGAGAGCTCTGAGGATACCCTGGACAGCCAAAAAGACAAACAAGTGGGTCTTAGAGCAAATTGAGACTTGATTGTCTCTGGAGGTAAAAATGAGAAAATCGAGGCAGTCATACTTTGTGTCATGAAAAGGCAAAAGTCTCTTGAAAAGACAATAGTGCTGGGAAAGGCTGAAGGCAACAGGAAAAGAGAAAGACTAAATAAAGATATGGATTGACTTCCATCAAGGAAGCCATGGGCTTGAGTTTGCAAGAGCTGAGCAGGGCTGTTGAGGACAGAACATTCTGGATGCCGCTTCAATTATAGGGTTGCTGCAAGTCAGAAGTGACTTGATGGTGTGTAACAGCAACAGCAAGTGACAAATACACATCACCCTCCAAACCCAAAAAAACAGTGGGTGGAAATTACTTTTTATAAGTAAATTTGATAGCTCTGGTTGCTAAAATTGCTTATTTTCAAAATGTGTTATTATTGTAATTTAATAAAGAGAGGGAAAGACACTAGTGAGATTTTCTGTTTTAAATGCCAAAGTAATATAGATGCTTCTTGGAAACTATATTATTTTATTTTATTTTAATTTATTTTTGCTGTCCTCTGCCTCTGGCAAGAAAAGACATGTTCTGTCTTAGATAACAAAATATCTTGACCCATCTCTAAACTTTGTCACTATGTTCTCAACCAGTGGAAGTTCCTAACACATTCCAACGCTTGAGTACACAGTATATCACAGTGAGATGTGTCAATATATCAATAGTATGACTTGTTTGTTAGTAGAAATTAATAAAACATTGTAAACTGTTTGGAGAAGGAACTTTTTAATTCTGCCTCACATTTTCAAAACCCTTTAAATTGCTGACCCTTATAATTTCAAAGTTTCCTCTGCCTCCATGAGAGCTAATAACTCTTAGAAAAGGCAACTACTTTGTGGGCCCTTCAAGGCTGGAAAATGGCATCTATAAATGCTGGAATAAATTAATTAGATTAATTTAGGAGATCTTCAGTCTCCTAACAAGACCAGGGGGAGAGACAGGGGGCTGGTTTGGCTCAACAGCCAGTAGAGTTAATAAAAGAAGTTGGCTCTCCTTAAAATAAACGTTTGCTGAAGAGGAAAGGGAGAAAGTAAGAACCTGAGCTAAAGGTTGTCAACTCTATTAATCATCACCTGATAATTTCATCCCAACAGTGGGGAAACCGAAACAGCCTCCAAGAAGGTTCATTATTTAGGGAAGAAATATACTACCATGGCTGGAGGGGGGTGGAAGGATTGATGGACTTGCAGTGAAGGAGGAAACAATGATGGACTCCCTCTCTACCAGAGTGCCAAATGGCAAAAACAGAGACCAAACAACAGAAGAATAAAGATAACTGCATCCGCAGTGCTTTCAATTTTGTTGTTGTTCAGTCGCACAGTCAATTCCGACCCTTTGCGACCCCAAGGACCATTTTCCTCCAGGCACCTCTATCCTCCACCATTCTCCTCAGCCCACCAAGCTCTGTGCCCATAGTGTCCACAATACCATCTATCCATCTCATCTTTGGACGCCCCCTTCTTCTCTTGCCCTCCACCTTTCCCAGCATCAAGGCCTTCTCAAGTGAGTACTCCCTTCTCATTTGATGGCCAAAGTACTTTAGCCTCATCTTCACTATTTGTCCCTCCAATGAACAGTCAGGATTGATTTCTTCCAATATTAACCTATTTGTTCTCTTTGCTGTCCAAGGGACTCTCAGGACTCTCCTCCAACACCACATCTCAAAGGCATCTATTCTTCTGCGCTCAGCCTTCCTAATGGTCCAGCTCTCACACCCATACATTACCACTGGGAATACCATTGCTTTGACTATGCGAATTTTTGTTTTCGAGGTGATGTCTCTGCTTTTCACTATATTTCCCAGGTTTCTCATTGCTTGTCTCGCCATAATCAATCGTCTTTTTATTTCATGGCTACAGTCACCATCTGCAGTGATCTTAGATCCCAGGAAAGTAAAATCTGTCACTGCTTCTACTTCTTCCCCATCTATTTTCCAGGGACTGATCGGACCTGTTGCCATTATCTTGGTTTTCTTGATATTAAGTCTCAAGCCAGCTTTTGCACTCTCCTCCTTCAATCCAATCAAGAGGTTCTTTAGGTCTTCCTCACTTTCTGCCATTAGGGTGGTATCATCTGCATATCTCAAATTGTTGATGATTCTCCCAGCAATTTTGATCCCATATTGTGATTCCTCCATCCCTGCATTGCGCATTATGCGCTCTGTGTATAGATTGAATAAGCAGGGTGATAAAATGCAGCCTTGTCTTACTCCTTTTCCTATTCCAAACCACTCTGTCATTCCGTGTTCTGTCCTAACTGTTGCTTCTTTGTTCGTCTACAGATTTCTCATGAGGCATATGAGGTGTTCTGGTATTCCCATCTCTTTAATTACTTGCCACATTTTGTTGTTGTCCACACAGTCAAAAGCCTTGGTGTTGTCAATGAAACAAAAGTAGACTTGTTTCTGGTATTGTTTTGTGCTTTCAATAGTTCCCACCAATGAGAGACTGGAGAAAGTGGATATAGAACTGAGAGTTTGATTTATCAGTATCAATTAATTTGTTCATATGGCAAAGAAAAAAGTCAAATTGCTCAGTGGGACAAACCACAAGAGTCGAAGGGTAACCATTTTATTCTGCTGCAGTAAGAGTAACAAGTACTGGTTATGGTAACATAAAGACCAGCAAGTGTATTGAGCATAAGCTTTTGGGGGTTGGGCTACAACTCACAAAGCCTGATGCCGAATAAAACTTGTTAGTTTTTAAGGTGTCATAAGATTCCTTGTAGCACCTTAAAGACTACCTGCTATATTTTAATGTGAGTTTTCTGAAGGAAATGAACTTGATCAACAAAAACTCGGGTTAAAATATAGCAGTTAGTTTTTAAGGTGCCACAATGTTTTTGTCCCTTGACACACAAAGGGGTAAATAAGAGGAATGTTTTTGGTTTTTGTCTTCTTCTTTCTTTCTTTCTTTCTTTTTGCTTTGCAGGCGCACCCCCCAAAGAAAGACTCAGACACCGGTATATGGATAAAGGCATTGGGCCACTTTTATTGAATAATGCCCTAGTCCGAATTATAACTTTCAATTGGTGTATTCATCCAATTGTAATTCTTAAGGCAAGCAGGCCGCAGTAACACTGGTAAGGTTCCTCCCAAAATTGCCAATGGCAATTGGCTACAATGTATCCATTTGTATCAATTTGTTTGATTATACAAACAAATTGTTGACCGGAGTCAATAAACTATCTACTGACCCCACCCTATGACGTGTATGCGTCAAATCACGGGGTGATGCATGCTGAAAAGCTCCTGCCATCACCCCTTGCCTGGTTCGTCGTTGACCAGTCAAAACTATTACACCTGTACCTGTCTAAGTGTTGGCCAGTCAATTGCGAACCTGCCGGATACCTCTGGGTCATAAATCTTTACCTTACCAGTGCTACCTGCCTAAAGTGACCAAAGTCAAAGAAACCCCTTTGCTCAAACACTAGCAACAGTGTGGGATGGGCAAAAAAGCCAGAAACCAAGGGCCAATTGTGGGTTCAGGCCAAAAATTCCCACCCGGCCCCGAAGCGACCAAAATATCACTCTGTTCACTAGGGAGGGGGTGGAGGGAAAAACTTCTCCTCTCCGTCGCTCTTTCTAAAATGGCAGCTCGTCTGCCTCATGGCCACCCCTTTTATAGAGGGGTGGCCACGCCCCCTAACTCACCCGGATGTCTGAGTCCGGGGGAGGGCCGCAAAGAGCGCGGTGGCCATTTTGGCGCCGCGCTTTCATTGCAGGCGCACCCCCCAAAGAAAGACTCAGACACCGGTATATATATATATAAAGGCATTGGGCCACTTTTATTGAATAATGCCCTAGTCCGAATTATAACTTTCAATTGGTGTATTCATCCAATTGTAATTCTTAAGGCAAGCAGGCCGCAGTAACACTGGTAAGGTTCCTCCCAAAATTGCCAATGGCAATTGGCTACAATGTATCCATTTGTATCAATTTGTTTGTTGATACAAACAAATTGTTGACCGGAGTCAATAAACTATCTACTGACCCCACCCTATGACATGTATCCGTCAAATCACGGGGTGATGCATGCTGAAAAGCTCCTGCCATCACCCCTTGCCTGGTTCGTCGTTGACCGGTCAAAGCTATTACACCTGTACCTGTCTAAGTGTTGGCCGGTCAATTGCGAACCTGCCGGATACCTCTGGGTCATAAATCTTTACCTTACCAGTGCTACCCGCCACACGGGGAGGCATCCATGATGACTCACCACCACCCCAGACCGTCAGCTCGGTCGCCAGGCCTGCTTGCAACACACCCAGAAAGAGGTACATACCTCCAGCCGACAGGTGGACCCCTTCTCCTGCCTACCAGCAAAATTTTTGTAAGCCTATCCTCAGGTGTCCAATGGCTGTCTCCCAGCCATGATCAGCAAGGGACCGAGCAACAGCCCTGTCCACTGACTGCCGGAATAGTCCGAACCACGGAGATCCATGTCTCCCCTAAATTGGTGTCTCGGCACGATGTTAGACCATAGCGACCGTGTGTAAGCGATACATGATATAAAACGCCAGGTCACAGCCCCTCGACAGTTTAGGAACAGCAGTGATCCGTATAAGATCGTTGCCGCCGAGGTGCCTATTAAGAACATCGGGCAGTCCAGCATCCCTGACGGACATCAGGAATGGCCACAGTTCCCGCCCCCTTGTGCCGCGCATACCATACCGTCGCATACGTGCGGATGCACACAGCCCAAGTCGGGGTCCACTCTCTGTCGCCGCAGCATATACTGCTGCCCAGTGTACATAGCTGCGGCCCACCAGCCCCACTGCCACCGGTGTGCAGAGACACACAGGATCTGTAAAAGAGGAGAAGAGGTGAAGGACATAACTAGGTACTCATACAGTGAGGGGACGTACATATAAGAAAATACGCGTACACACATATCTGCCTCCGAGTACCCCAAATGTAGCCGCGATCAACACGACGCCTATCCTAAATAAATGGGTGCCAAAACGGGCCCCGCACCGCGAAGCGCGGCACCGGTCACCCTCAGTAACTGTACTTTGGTAAGGGTAGACCCATCCCGGTGGCAGAAAAACAGGCTGGGGCGCACAGCAGGCACTGCCGAAAAATCATGTAGGGCACCAACCGGACAGATGTCTCCAATGAAACTTCGTAGCAGTCTGACTCCACTGCCTACGCCGTGCTGAACAACCTTTGAGGACCATATCCCCAATTGAGCCCACTCATGTGTGACATAGACATCGTCGAGTTCCAGTGCCCTACGAGACACATCCACCTTACACAGATGGTACCAACTCTGGCACCCACTCACTGATGCGGAGTGCTCCAAAAAGGCTACCGTGGTAGCTGCGTGACCAAGAGCCACTTCACACCTATCCGAACATAAGTCATGCCAGCCTTGTGCAAGGTGGGTCAGAAACTCTGGCGAACTGGGGTGACGCGTGTCCAGGCAGCGGACACGTTCACGTGTCCACCCCTCCAAAACACGACGCATGCGGAAGTAACTCACGCAGTCATTGAACCCCCCCACGTTGGCCATAAATGCCAGTGCCGAAAGCCTGAAGGCTAGAGTACGGGGGGCCAAACCCTGACTGCGAAGATAAACATGCATTGTAAAATCTGGTCCACAGATATTGACCACACTTGAGGTAACTGTAGTTACTCGCAAAAAGTTCTAAATAGCATGAACGCATGGTGATACGCCTTACGCGTGCGAGGTGCCAATGACATGCTCGGTTCACCTCTCCTCGCCAAACGTCCAAATATCGGCCGGGAGTGGCGAGTGGAATTCATCTGCTTCCGGAGTAAGGCAAGGAACCGGGGGATCTGCAGGCGGGATAAAGCAGCAGCAATGTCGTTATTAATACCTGAACATGTCTGGCCCTGAACAGCACATTTAGGCGTAGGCTTCTCAAAAAGAATAGACAAACTAATGTCATGACCCTGGGGGATTTGCATGTCTGGGTGTTGACAATGTGCACCACTGCCGCATTATCACACCAAAAATGGACCACTGAGTAGGCCCACTCATCACCCCATAGCATCAGTGCTCCCCAAATTGGGAAGAAACTCACAGAGGCGATCCGTGCCAAGCCATGCGTGATGCCATTGGCCGTAAGTCCACCTACCCTCAGAGTAAACCCCCATAAGTCAGGGAGCCGGAGGCATCCGACCGTACTTGAAATCTAGGTCAGACCATAAGGTCTGATCTCCAGGAAGAGACCCCGTTAAAACCCAGGAGTAATTTGAGCCAGACCAGAAGGTCCACCCGTATGCCCCTGATCAGTCGGACCCTGTGGTGACGTTTTAACAGGTCAGCCATGGCGTCACACAGGCGCCTGGCCAATGCTCTGCCGGGTGGAACCACCCTGCAGGTAAAGTTAAGGTGGCCATGAAGTAACTGCAGCTCACGAGGGAACACTTTATGTTTGGCAATCAATGCCAAAATCGCCGCGGAGATCCGAGCCACCTTATTCATGGTTAACCCGGATGCCTGTGCGACAGAGTCAATTTAGAAATGTGAGCTTAGTAGCTGGGCCCTCGGTCTTTTCAGGCGCCAAGGGGACACCCAGTTCCCACCTGAGTGTCTGAAATGTAGTGAGGAGATGCGTGCAAGTGTCCGAGCCCCGTTCACCCCCGAACCAAAAGTCGTTGAGGTAATGGGCTAGAGACTGAGACCCCGACCTGCGAGCAAAGGCCCACTGAATGAAAGTACCGAATCGTTCGAATGCCGAACATGAAATAACTCAGTCAGAAGGGGTTGGCCTTATCTAAGTAAAATTCCCCTTGGAACCTAAAAAACCCAATAGCTCAAAATCCATTGGGTGCACTGGCAGTAATCGGAAAGCCGAGTGCATATCACACTGTGCCAGGAAAGCACCGGGACCGCATGAGCGTACCACCCATAGGGGCTGAACAAACTACGTGTACCTGACTGAACAAGGTCATCGGGAATGGCATCCCTGATCGGATAACCCACAGGGTAAGCTAAATGGAGGATTAAACGACATTCACCCTGGTTCTACCTCGGTACTAGTCTCATAGGGGAGACTTTCAAATTAGGAAAGGTGGTTCCAAGAAGGGGCCCGCTACTCTCATAGCCTCAACTCCCTTAGCTGTGCTCAGTGGAGCAACCTCTTCCGCACCTTTCAAGGGAACTAGATTAGTAGCATCTTGGGGCCCCTAACACCCCCGAATGGAATACAAAAGCCCCATTGGAAACCCTCCAGCAGGTACCCCGCATCATTCCTTCTTGGATGAGCTGAGTGCCATCGCTCCAGCATGAGTACACTAATTGGGGAGGGGGGGCTTTGACAAGGCTAGTTCCTTCAGACGGGGCTCTGATCGCCCCCTGTGCACCCCTACCTCTGCCCCGTAGCCCACCAACCCGTGGGCACACGGAGGCGGCGTAGGGGCCAGCGCAAAATGGGCACCCAAGTCGGTAACGACACTGGTGCTTATTACACACGTCGCTAGCTGAGCAGGTCAAACACAGCAGGCGAGCTGGAACCCCCTGCCCGACCAGTTAGCGTGGAGCCTGTGTCTGAGCAGCCCGCTGCACAGCATGACCACAATGGTACCTATCACCAGGCGCCAGTCACGTGGGAGTCATGTACACGAGCACAATTGCTGACAGGGCTCATCCCACCTCCTCTCAGGGTGTAGGGCCACCCTCATCCAAATTCCTCATCGTAAGCCAACTGCGATGGGCCCATCAAATCAACCATCGCCCTGTAAATATTATCAAAGGATTGAACCATCGGGATGGCCCAATCAGTCCGGGCCCTGAGGCATACCACCATATATATAAGGTATGCCGGCAACCAGTTGGCCCAGGTGCGCGGTGGCTTACGACGACGGGACAGCCCTTTGTCTCTGTCATCCTGTCCCTCTCTCTCCTCCTCAGTGGGCTCACAGTTCAATAGGGAGAATATCCACGTATCCCCCTCCAGATCTTATCCCTCGTGACCTGCGACAAATGATCACCCGGGGGCAAGGAATAACCAGCCGTCAGCAAAGCCATCAACGGCACATTCTGTATAAAGGGCATATGCAGCAGGACCTGGACAGCCCCTGCGATGCTCGGCACTGCTCCAGGGGCAGACACCCCCGCCCTTAACGAGGGACCATTTAGCAACCATGGGATACTGGGATAAGATGGTAACTGATGCCCGCTCGCATCAACTTGACGAGGCCAGGGCCACTGAACCCCACCACCATAAGTGGGCTGTGGTGTTGGTGCACTTAAATTGAACCTGATACTCACTAGGTGCACCCCCGTGAGCCGCCCCCACCGGGGGTTCCGGCCCACGGCGGGCGTCGGAGCTCGCGACCGGAATCGAGCTCTGGGATCACCCCCGACTGCTCCCAGCCTGGACATCAGGTAGAATGGGGAGCTGCGAGACACCAGCTGGGCCGGCCGGGCCGTCTCACGCAGCTCGACCCGGTTGGCCGCCCGCTGAAGCACAGCGGCCGGCAAGGTAGCTGGGTCGATGAAGGGGCCCCTGTTGAAAAAAGAGAAGCGCCCCCCGCTCCCCAGGAGGCTGTGCAATGCCCAAGGATGCTTCCAGCACTGCTAAACGTGCTGACAGAGCATCCACTGCCACAGAGCCCCCAGCATAAGGCGGGCCAGGTGGGCCGGACAGCCCACTAGGCAGTTGGAAAGGTAACCCAAAATGGCGAGCCAGGGCCAGAATAGGGCCATGCCCAAAACTTCAGCCCATGAGGGGCCGGAGGGGGAACGGGTTGTATGCCCACACCAGGCCCTCCCACGCTGCCTTGACCCATGGCCGGTAACGGCGGGCCGGGGGCCGAAGCCCCTGAGGGCCGGCCTGTAGCTGGCCAGCCACCGAGCTGGAGCCCGGCTGCCAAGTGCTAGCCTGAATCGCCCCACCGGTATCGGTGGGCAAGTGTAGTGCCCTGCCACAGGGGCGCAGCCCTGGTCCTCCAACCCGATGGCTGTTCCCCGTCCTGCGCAGGGCCAAGAAAAGTCCTCCCCTTTGGCCGCGGCTTCATCGCCGGTGCCTTCCGTTTGGGAGGCATATCTCCAAAGAAAATTAGGATCCCTTTCCAGGAATCGCAAACCTAGCGGCAAAAACACGCAGTAGCCAAGCAAACCGAGGCTCTGCCTGTATCAATCCTCCTGTCCCAGCCGGGAAAGGATCGAGGCAAAAAGCCGCAGGCTAGAGAACACACAGCGATGGAGAAAACTTCTCTCCGTCGCTCTTTCTAAAATGGCAGCTCGTCTGCCTCGTGGCCACCCCTTTTATAGAGGGGTGGCCACGCCCCCTAACTCACCCGGATGTCTGAGTCCAGGGGGGGGCGCAAAGAGCACGGTGGCCGTTTTGGCGCTGCGCTTTCATTTGTTTCATTTCATGTCTGATATGCATGCACAGACTAAAACTGCCACCATCTTGAAAACTACAAGATTCCTTTCATTAAATTATAAATGCTGTCTGGGATCTCATTGCCATATGAAATTCTAATTCAGCTATAATGAAGGTCACAAAAGATTCAGGAACCAGTTCTGTTCTGGCTGCCATGATGAAATTTATATAGAAGGCTGATGGAATTGATCATTTTTACACAGTAGAGTATACTAAGTGCGTACATCTAAAATTGTAACAACAAAGTACCAACAACATAAACTGTGATGCCTTCAACTTAACATATTGAGTCATTTTTCTGTAGAACTAAACTTGACATGTTTCCATACAGAGTTGACTGGTTTCCAACTCAGATCAGAAATGGAATGGAAGTGAGCAGTATGGTGGACTGTGCAAATTAGTGTTGTTCATACATTCAGCCTAATACACCAATGGTCTCCAACACTCTTTGCCATCTCACAAGATGGTAAAATTTGTTTCTAAATTACCCACTGAACATAGCCACAGGCCATGCTAGCTAATGAATCCCAGCATCTGTCAGACCGAAACAATAACTTCTGGAAGCATAAAAATCACTTCCGTACAAAAGCCCTATGAAGATTCTTGGCTTCATCAAAGAAGGCTAAGAGAGTGGAGTGTATGAGGGCATTTATGATTTCCTCACCACCAAGGTCACATCCTGTTTACTTCCTATCCTCCTTGAGTTGATAAAGATCAGAAGGGAGCATCTACTTGCTTTTACTTGAACACAGGTTGAAGCGCCTTTGAGATCTCTAGGATCAATAGAAGAAGGCTGGAGACTAAGCAGACAGGGACTGAGGGACAGGTGTGGACTGATCTCTACCAGTGAGCCTTGGTACCTGTTGGGAAATGGGTACCTGGGCTTTAAAGCTACATCACAACAGTGTTGAGCCAAATCTGCCCCCTGTCTCTCCCCCTGGTCTTGTTAGGAGACTGAAGATCTCCTAAGTTAATCTAATTAACTTATTTCAGCATGTATAGATGACATTTTCCTGCCTTGAAGTGGCCCACAAAGTAGCTGCCTTTTCTAAGAATTATTAGCTCTCATGGAGGCAGAGGAAACTTTGAAATTATAAGGGTCAGCAATTTTTGCAGGCGCACCCCCCCAATAATGGACTCAGACACAAATGAAAGTGGATAACGGCATTGGGCCACATTTATTGATTCATGCCCTAGTCCGAATTATAAATTTCTATTGGTAAAACGACCAATCATAATTCTTAAGGCAAGCAGGCCGAAGTAACACTGGTAAGGTACCACCCAAAATTGCCAACGGCAATTGTTACAATGTATCTATTTGTATCAATTTGTTTGTTGACAACAAACAAATTGTTGACCGTAGTCAATATCTAACTAATGACCCCACCCTCTGACGTGTATCTGTAAAATCAGGGGGTGATTCCAGCTGTCTAGTGGTAACCATCACCCCCTCGCCTGGTTCGTCGTTGACCGGACAACGTTTAAACAACTTATGCCTATCTAGTGTTGTCCAGTCAATTGCGAACCTGCCGGATACCTGTGGGTCATAAATGTTTACCTTACCAGTGCTATCCGCCCATGTGACCAAAGTCAACAGCAGCACAGAACAAACCCCTATATCAAACCATAGCAACAGTGTGGGATGGGCAAAAAAGCCAGGACTCAAGGGCCAATTGCGAGTCCCAGCCAAAAATTCCCACCCGGCCCCGAAGCGACCAAGAAATCACACTGTTAACTAGGGAGGGGGTGGAGGGGAAAAACTTCTCTGCTCCGTCGCTTCGCCAAAATGGCAGCACGGCTGCCTCGTGGCCAGCCCTTTTATTAGGGTGCTGGCCACGCCCCTAACTACCCGGATGGCTTCGTCCGGGGGGGGGGCCCGCAAAGAGCGCGGCGGCCATTTTGGCGCCACGCTTCCATTGCAGGCGCACCCCCCCAATAATGGACTCAGACACAAATGAAAGTGGATAACGGCATTGGGCCACATTTATTGATTCATGCCCTAGTCCGAATTATAAATTTCTATTGGTAAAACGACCAATCATAATTCTTAAGGCAAGCAGGCCGAAGTAACACTGGTAAGGTACCACCCAAAATTGCCCACGGCAATTGTTACAATGTATCTATTTGTATCAATTTGTTTGTTGACAACAAACAAATTGTTGACCGTAGTCAATATCTAACTAATGACCCCACCCTCTGACGTGTATCCGTAAAATCAGGGGGTGATTCCAGCTGTCTAGTGGTAACCATCACCCCCTCGCCTGGTTCGTCGTTGACCGGACAACGTTTAAACAACTTATGCCTATCTAGTGTTGTCCAGTCAATTGCGAACCTGCCGGATACCTGTGGGTCATAAATGTTTACCTTACCAGTGCTACCCGCCACCCGGAGAGGCTTCAATAAAGGCTCAACGCCCCCCCCCCCCAAGACCGTCAGCTCGGTCGACAGGCCTGCTCGCCAATCACTCAGCAGGAGGTCCATACCTCCTCGCGACAGATGGGCCCCCTCCCCTGAATAAAGCTCATAATTTTGCAGACTGGTGGCGGGGAGGCGAATGACACGTCCCCAACCCATGTCAAAAAGGAACCGGGCAATAGCCCTGGAGCGACTAGCCCGGTCAAGCGCCTGGAGGCCAAACGCTCCCCTGTAAGCGTACTGCGGTATCATGTCCGACCCAATGAGGGGTGTGGCAGGCCACACATAATGTGAGTAGGCCAGGTGACTGCAAATCGCAAGCTTCCGCGATAGGCCAGTGACCTGTCCAAAACCATTGCCCCCAAGGTAAATAACCAGGACATCAGGCGAGTCAGCATCCCTGATGTAGAAAAGGAATGGCAACAGTTCCCGCCATAACATGCCGCGCTTACCACACCACCTGAGATGTGCGGGTGCACCCAGTCCCAGTCGGGGTCCCACTCTGTTGCCGCAGCGTAACACGCTGCCCTGTGCAGCGTAACGCGCTGCCCTGTGCAGCGTAACGCGCTGCCCTGTGCACGTGGCAACGGCCCACCAGCCATACTGTCACCGGTGTAAAACGACACCCAGGGTCTGTCAGGTAAAAAAGGGGGGGTGAGAAACATTGCAGTGACTAAACTGGCACTCACGGTTGAAGAGGGTGAACACAAAAACTGAAAACAATGTGATCCCCACCTTCCCATGCGGCGTATTTCAGCCCCAGAGTACCCAAAAGTAGCTGCAGTAGAAACCGCCCCCATCCTGCATGAATGGTTGAGTGAGGGGAGACCCACCTTGGTGACAGAAAAAACGGGGCATGGTGCGTGCCACACAATGCAAGAAACTCCTGTAGGGCACCAACCGGACAGATGTCTTCCAAGGAACATCGTAGCAGTATTACTCAACTGCCTACGCCGTGCTGATCTGTTTTAGAGGAGCGTATCCTCAACTGAGCCCAATCATTGCAACATAGACATCTTCGAGTTCCAGTGCCCTACGACTTGCATCCGCCTTAGACAGCATCACAAGCTCGCTGATGCGGAGCGCTCCAAAAAAGGCCACCGTTGTAGCCACATAAAACAGGGGTGCCTCATACCTATCGAAACATAGGTCATGCCAGCCCCGTGCCAGTTGGGTAAGAACCCCAGGGGAAATTGGGTGGCGGTCGTCCAGGCTACGCCCACGTTCCCGCACCCGCCCCTCCAAAAAGTGTCTCATACGGAAATCAGCGGTACTATCCGCATGACCTCCCACCTTGGCCATAAAAGCCAGCGCTGACAGCCTGGATGCTATGGTGCGGGGTGCAAGGCCCAGGGCATGCAGGTAAACCATAAACGGAGGATGTGGGCCACCGGGATCGGCCAGGTATCTGGCAGCTGAAATTGTGTACAAAATGTCTGACAAGAAACTAATGCATGGTGATACGCCTTACGCGTGCGTGGCGCTAGTGACAAGCCAATCGCCCGGTTCACCTCTCCTTGCCAAAGGTCCATATCTCCTCCGGGAGTGGCGAGGGAAATTCCTCCGCATCCGGAGCCAAGGCACGGAACCGGGAGATCTGCAGGCGGGACAAAGCATCAGCAATATCATTATTCACCCCCGGGACATGCCTGGCCCTGAACAGTACATTGAGGCGCAGGCTGCGCAATACAAACTGGCGCACGAGGTCCATGACCCTGGGAGATTTAGAGGTCCGTGAGTTGACAATGTGGACAACGGCCGCATTGTCACACCAGAAATGCACCACAGAGTTGGCCCACCCCTCACCCCATAGCATCAAGGCCCCCAGTATGGGAAAAAATTCCAAATATGTGAGATCCCTCAGGCGACCCGTGCCTGACCAGGCTGGTGGCCATCCACCATAGGCCCACTTCCCATTGAAGTACATCCCATAACCAAGGGATCCCGAGGCATCAGACTGAATCTGAAATTGGGGTGAAGCCAAGAGGTCTGACCTCCAAAATGAGACCCCATTAAACTCCCTCAAGAACTGGAGCCATATGTGCATATCTGCCCTGATGCCCCGTGTCAATCTGGTCCTATGATGGGGCTTGGATAAGCCTGACATGGCGTCGCACAAGCGCCGAGCAAATGCCCTGCCAGGTGCGACCACCCTGCAAGCGAAATTAAGGTGTCCATGTAGCACCTGCAGTTCCCGAAGGGATGCCTTGCGCTTAGCCAGCAAGTCCGATATAAGGGCCACTATCCTTGACACCTTGTCTCCCGGCAACCTAGACGCCTGCGCTACCGTGTCAATTTCCACCCCCAGGAATATTAACTTATCAGATGGGCCTTCGGTCTTTTTGGGCGCTAAAGGGACACCGAGTTCCTCCATTAGCGTCTGAAATGTGTTGAGGAGACGTGTGCACGTGTCCCAGCTCCGTTCACCCCCGAACAAAAAGTCATCCAGGTAATGGGCTACAGACCGAGACCCTGACCTACGGACAAATGCCCACTGCAGGAATGTACTGAAACGCTCAAAAGCCGAGCAGGATATGGAACAGCCGAATGGCATGGCTTTGTCAAAATAATATTCACCCCGGAATTTGAAACCCCAGCAACTCAAAGTCACCCGGGTGCACCGGCAGGAGACGAAAAGCCGACTTAATGTCACACTTAGCCAACAGTGCACCCGGGCCACATGAGCGCACCATGCGCAATGCCTGGTCAAAGGATGTATACCTGACAGAACAAAGGTCCTCAGGGATAGCATCCTTGACCGAATGACCGGCTGGGTAGGACAAGTGATGAATCAGGCGGAACTCGCCCGGGGACTTCTTGGGCACTAGTCCTAGAGGGGCCACTTTAAGGTTGGGGAAAGGGGGCGCGGGGAAAGGGCCAGCGACCCTGCCCGCAGCGACCTCCTTATTAATGCTGGCGGCAGCCACCTCCTCCCTTCCTCTAAGTGACAAAAGGTTGGGTGCGTCTTGCGGTGACCTATCCCCCGTGAAGGAATACGGAAACCCAGTTGAAAACCCTGAAGGAGGTACACAGCATCTGCTTTCTTCGGGTACAATGCGAGCCAACGCTCCAGCATGTCGACATTAATTGGGGAGGGGGCCTTTCGGTGAACCCGCTCCTTCCGTGGCAGTCCTACCTGCCCCTTGTCCGCCCCTACCCCTGCCCCTGTATCCTCCCGGCCTGGGACAGGCGGAGGCAGCATGGGGGCCAGAACAAGAGGGGCACTCGTGCTTGTACTTGCAATTTTTTCTGTTGCAAGAACCATTGGACGAGAAGGTCCAGCACAGCAGACGGGCTGGAACCCCCTGCCCCGCCACTTGGCGGAGAACCTGTACCGGGGCTGCTCGTTGGACCGCATATCCACAATGGTATCTCTCCCCAGGCGCCGGGCGCGTGGGGGTCATATACAGAAGCCACAGCTTCTGGCAGGGCTCATCCCACCTCATCTCTGGGTGCAGTGGAATCCTCATACGGAATTCTTCGCCGTAAGCCAGCCACGACGGACCCGGGAAGTCAACCATGGCCCGGTAGATGTTGTCCAGATACTGGACCATAGGGATGGCCAAATCCGGCCTAGCCCTGAGGTAAACAGCCATGTAAATCAGGTACGCTGGCAACCAGTTTGCCCACGTGCGTGGCGGCTTACGACGACGTGCCTGCTCCTTATCCTTCTCGTCCAGCCCTTCCCCCTCCTCCTTGGTCGGCTCCCTATTAAGAAGGGAGAAGATATCTACATACTCTCCCCACCAGATCTTTTCCCTGGTGGACTGGGCCAGATGGTCCCCCAGGGGCAAGGAATACCCTGCCGTTGGCAGCGCCGACACCGGCACAGAGGGAACTGCGGGCAAAGCAAAGGGGGCCTGTACCAGCCCGGGGATCCCCAACACATTCCCCACCACACAGGGGGCGCCACCCGGACCCGGGCCCTGTGTCAGGGGCGAAGTCGCCGGGTGGGCCGGGGGCAATTGGACCGCCGGGCCACCCGTGCGAGGCCATGGCCATTGGAAAGCCCCCCCCAGGGAAGTCAGTTGTGTGGGTGCACTAGCTTGATCTGCATACTCACCCGATGCACCCCCACGGGCCGCCCCCACCGGGGGTTCCGGCCCGCTGGGGGCGTCGGAGCTCACGACCAAAGCTGAGCTCGTCGACGGGGCCAGACCCTCACCAGACTGCTGCACCTGTTGAGTGGGGAGCTGCGAGGCAGTGGCCGCCACCGGCCCGCGCGCCTCAGGCGGCTCAACCCAACCCGTCGCCGGCCGCTGTTCGGCAGCCAAAGGGGCCACCTGGAATCCTAAAGGCACCCCTGTTTGATTGGCCCTCGCCAAGGATGCTTCAAGGGCCGCAACGCGGGCCAGAAGGGCCTCCACGTTGACAAAGGCCCCAGCCCCAACAGGGGGCAAATGGGCAACCGGCCCATAGGTAACGGGTACCTGTCCAGGCCCCTGAGTCCCAGGGGCCAGATAAGTCCAAGAGCCCATGCCCGGCCCTTGTGGAGCTGCGGGCACACCCTGCAAAGGCAGGGAACCCAACCACCCCCCGTGGCCCGCTCCCCCCATGGGGAACTGTGCACCCAGGCAAGAGGGCCCAGCCGCATGGACCCTGGCGGGGGCGGTGGTCATCGCTTGCGAGCCAAGGGCCGAGGCCCCGTCCGGGGTAACCTGCACGCACCACGGATCGGGCCAAGGGGCCACCGATCCCATCCAACCGGTCCCGGTGGGCTCCGTTAAAGGTGGCTGCTGGGCGGGCGCAGTCGCGGTCCTCCGACCCGGCTGGCACCTCCGCGCCGATCGAGCCACGTTGCCAGCCGCCTTCTTCTTAGAGGGCATAGCTGAGTTAGCTAGGAAGCCGAAGAAGAGAAAAAGCTGCCCAAAAGAGGCTTCCCCTGGAAGGATACGTGCGACGGAGGTAAGAGGGAAAAACTTCTCCGCTCCGTCGCTTCGCCAAAATGGCAGCACGGCTGCCTCGTGGCCAGCCCTTTTATTAGGGTGCTGGCCACGCCCCTAACTACCCGGATGGCTTCGTCCGGTGGGGGGGGGGGCGCAAAGAGCGCGGCGGCCATTTTGGCGCCACGCTTCCAAAAGGGTTTTGAAAATGTGTGGCTAAATTAAAAAGTTCCTTCTCCAAATCATCTCCCCATTCAACATGGTTCACATTGAGATTTGTTCCCCCACCAGAAAATGTGGAGAATTACAACAATTGTCTGATAGGCCAGCTCAGAAATCTGGGTTGGGAAAACTGGAAACTCTAACGAGCTTGCAGGCTGGGGAATTCTGGGAATTGTTGACCGACAAAGTTGCCTTCCCAAGCCCCATATTCAGAATCACCTATGACGTTAAAACTGGCTTTTGACTGACTTCCCCTTCACAATGCTATTCCAATGTTCTTGATTGCAACTTCTAGATTCCTCAGTGAGCAGTCAAACTTATCTGGAGGGCATTAGGTTGGAAATAGTTCTTTAGATCCATGTCCCTTAACAAATGTTGGAAAGTGTGCAAGTGTCACTGAGACTAATGGAATTTCTGCTGCAGCCTTCCTCACTCAGTAGATTGAGTGCCAGCAGTATTTTCCATTTGTTGTTCCCTGTTTTTGCTTTTCTTACAAAGGTTGCCAGCGTAAACCTGGAAAAACATCCTAAAGGGTATTCTAAATGCTGAAGCTGTTTGTCAGGCAGCTATGACTAAAAGGGTCATTTCTAAAAACAGAGGACCGGAGGCACTTCTGCACCTGCCAAATGTTATTGGCATTTTAGTCTGTGATAATTACTTCATAATGTAAGCAATTTTATTGTCAATATGAGCACTACAGACGATTCATTGCATAACGTATCATCCAGAGTTTGAGACTCAATACTGTGACTTTTGTAATTTCCCAGAGCAAAATAAATGAAGATTCCAATATGCTTTAACTTAATTTACGGCATCACACAGTGCATCTTTTTAAAAGCAGGAGTTCATTAACTGGTTGCTGAAAATTTCCAAAAGCAGAGAAAAGCTGAATGAGAGCATAGCTAATCTTCTTTGGACAATTCCAATTCATGTGTACAGAGTAAATATTAAGAATATGGAAAGGCTACTTTCCTGAACCACACCTCTCAGACTCTGGTGGCTGTCAGACTCTAGGAACCATAATCCCCCAAATAAGCAAATTTTCCCAGTTCTGGCTATATATGGAGCAGGAATACTGGAGTTCTGTTAGCAACTTCCACATCAGTAACTGAAATGGTATAAGTCACAGTGGCAAATTGCTACTACTCAACTACATGCTGACTGTACTCCTAGTCACACACTTGTTTCATGATGGGCAACAGCCAGAAGCATGTCCAAGCACCTCATTAATCAGCAGCAATTTGCCACCACCATTAATGCTATTTCATATACTCATGTCAAAATCACCAACAGTAATCTAAACAAAATATGGTGGTGCAAGCTGTGATATCGCATGTACAGTATTTGCATTTATTACTGTGTGCAATTCTAACTGGGCTTGATGTTTAGCTCAATGAACAGAATTCTCTTATACCTCTGAGTTTTGGAACCAATCTTACATTGAATTGGACTACATCTACATTACCAAAGTGAACCTCTGGAGCATGGCATGTTTAGTGGGATAATCCTTATGCACCACCTCATTGTGCAGAGCATACTCTATTTACAGATGATCTGCAATAACACTTTTCTGCCTGGCTAGATAGATATGGAGTACTTCAAAGATTAGGTAAGTTAAGCAACATCTGGGTCTCAGGAAAATGGTAGATATATATATATATACAGTACATATTGCTCCATGCTCATATCTGTAACTCAAGCCAGACAGGTGCAAAAAAAAAGAAGATAATTTGAGAGAAATCTTACACTGTATTCAATTACAAATATATTGCCACTTGCAGAAAACATAGTCTGGGCTTGTTATACATCCAGAGAATTTCTGACTGGCTATTTATGGAGAGTGCTTAATCATAAGTTTGGTAATATCAGTATTTGCAGCTCTCAAATCCCAGAGATGTTTAGGGCTCAAATCATTGTTTGTCAAGTCCAGACTCTGTCAAGGAGAATCGAACCCCCAACTTCTGCCTCTGTAGCCAGATATCTAAACCACTGAGTTATCCAGCAATTCTCTGTGAGACTTTTATGGAGCAGGGATCAGACATAGCCATCTCCGTGCACCTTTGTGCCCACCAGCAGGAGTCTGGTGTGGGCAGGAAAGCCATCTGAATACACAGTCACCACCAATATACAGTCATTTGTTATTTACAATTTATTTACTGTTGTGTGTATTCTTTACATACCCTTCTTTACTCTGCATAGAGAGTTTGAGGGTTTCTAATGATAACAACCCATGGTGAAAACATCAGCTTTGGCCCTTAGCATCTTTAGAGCAGAGTATGCTGCTCCAGCATGGAACGTATCCACACATGCAAAACAAGTTGGCATTGCTGCTAATGAAGCCATGTGTATTGTGACAGGATGCCTCAATTCTACACCAGTTGACAAAATATGTCCTCTCATTGGTTTCACTTCACCCATATTTAGGGATGTGACCCTAAATGAAACAGCGAGATTGGTCACAGGATGCCTAAAAACAACCCCACTACAAAAAGTGTGTTACTTAGCTGGAATCCCTCCACCAAACTTCCATTGAGAAAGTGGTGCTCAGAAACAGTGGGTCAAAGCAAGACCCTTGGAAACACACCTGCTATTTGATCACCAACTACCAAAGCAGAGACTGAAATCAAGGCATAGTTTCCTTATAACTACTGCCCCTCTGAACAACCAGTCCCCACAGACTATGGAAGGCAAGCAAGGAGCTACCAAATAACTGGTCAGAACCACACAATTCTCTACCACCTGGCCAAGAACAACCATGGCCTATGTGGAAAGCTTTAAACAGACTGTGTTCCAGGGTAGGAAGATCAAGGGCTAATCTGAGAAAGTGGGGTTTCCCCGTAGATGGTAGCCTGTGTGGATGTAGAGAAGAGCAAACTATTGCTCATATGATACAATGCACACAATGCCCCTCAATGCGCACTGAGGAGGACCTTATGTTAGCAAGAGGAGATGCTATTGATGTGGCCCAATAGTGGGTGGATGTCATCTAGTTCTTGTTTGTTTTCTATATCTTGGTTTTAGCTTTGTATGCTATTACTGTATATGCTTTGTGGTGTGTCTGACACAAATAAAGAAAGAACCTAAAATAAGGAGAGACATAGCAGTGGACCCCAAGAGAACTAAGCAAGAGAATGACCTTCTACATCCTCTAAATAGATATGAGCCTCGAGTCCACCGGTTCAGATGCAGGAAGAGCTTTATGGCAAGAACAAACATTTTTGAGGGTACGCAAGCGCAAAACTAAATTAGAAGACCAACCTACTCAAGCAGTGGCTGTGGGTGGACAACATGCACTGTGACTGTGGAGAGATGCAGAAACCTGCTAATTTACTGGTCTGCCAATTACTGCTTGAAACATGCACAGATGAGGACTTAAAGTTGGCCAATGAGAAAGCCAAGAAAGTGGCTTCATTTTGGCAGTCCAGGATTTGATCAGGACATGTAAGAAAAATGATAACATTCACAAAAGGTACACAAAGAGAGACGGGACAACTGCAACCAATCCTTAGGCCAACAGAGAGGAGAGAAGAGCAGCCCACAACTTGGGGAAGGTACTCTTTTACTACAGCTCCCAAAGTTCCTCAACCAGTATGGCAACTGGCTGTGTAAAGTTTCCACTTTCTGCAGCAACCAATCTAGCTAGTACAAGGGTGAGAAAGATGTAACCCTCTAGATATTGTTGAATCCCTACCTCCTTCTTCCCCATTCAATATGGAAAATTATCGCACAAGAATCCTGCCCCTACTTCCAAGTAATGGAACCTGAAGCTCTACCCATTTGCTTGGAGCAAAACCAGCCTTTGGTTTAGCTAGAGTTAAAGAAAGCCGCATGTGTTCTGCCTTTATGTGTTCAGACCTGTAAGTAGTTTTCATGCAACCTCCGTACCATTCATCAGCCCTCTCTTCATAGCGATGATTACCTCTGTTTGCTTGTGGAAATTTCCCCTACTTCCATTCCCTCTGTTGAGTCGATTAGCACCAGAAACATGGTGTTTTTTTTTGGGGGGGGGGGGGTGGAGGGGATCTGAGCTAAAAATAAGAAAGTATGTTGTTATTTCCTGATGATGAATGGAGTCTTCCTCCAGGAGATTAAGGGGAAGGCTGGCTTTTCTGCCACCATAAAACTGCAGCCTTTCAGGAGGTCCCATTCATGAAAACGCTTATACAAATTGTATGTATCTCTCTCCTCATTATTTGCTCCCACTAATTTCACTATACTTACATGTCAGAAGTTGACGACTCCACAGGAAAGAGAGGAGAAAGGGAAAAATGCTGCAAATTTTAATGAGAACTGGGGAAGGGCCTGCGGTGCAGTGAGATTGTAAACATTATATGATATACACATTTGATGGAATGACCAACAACTGGGATAAACACTGTATTGGGATCTATAAATAGCCACTGCCACCATTTGCTGCTTTCCCTAAATAACAGTATGATGATGATGGTGTGTGTGTGTGTGTGTGTGTGTGTGTGTGTGTGTGTGTGTGTGTGTGTGTGTGTGTGTATTTGTGTGAAATTACAGTATATCTCATTTTTAAACATTCACAAAACATTCTACCCCAGAGGCTGAAAAACCAGGAAGAGTTTCAATATCTTCGGAGGCTTCATCACCATCACTACCGTCACCATCATCAGCACAAAGGAATGTAGTATTCAGTGTGGAAGAAGGAGAGATGAGGAAGGTGTTGAAGAGAATTAACCCAAGAAGAGCCACAGGGCTGAGACGGAGTAGCTGGAAGTGTATTGAAAGACTGTGCAGATCAACTAGCAGGAGTTTTTACAGGGATATTGAATCGATTCCTATCTCAAGCTATTGTTCCATACTGCCTAAAGTCTTCTATTACTGTTCCAATACCGAAAAAATCCAACTCAGAAAATTTGAATGATTTTCATCCAGTGGCACTCACACCTGTAATCATGAAGTGTTTTGAAAAGCTGGTACGAAATTATGTTATCGCTTGCCTACCAGAGGGACTGGATGCATTCCAATTTGCCTATAAAATGAAAAGATCAGCAGAGGATGCTGTGGTGATTGCTCTTCATGCTGTTCTTGCACATTTGGAGCAGCAGAGGGATTATGCCAGATTGCTCTTCGTAGATTTCAGCTCGGCATTCAACACCATTCTACCACAGCGTTTGATATCTAAGTTGAGAGATCTGGGGTTCCCGCCATCACTTTGTGGGTGGATATTGGATTTTCTGTCAGAATGCCCCCAGAGAGTCCGGTTGGGCCCTTATACCTCTAATATGCTTAGGACAAATGCAGGAACACCACAGGGATGTGTGCTTAGCCCACTCCTTTATATTCTCTATACGTTTGACTATATCTCTGCCCACCCTAGCAATAGGATTGTCAAATTTGCAGATGACACAACTGTGATCGGGCTCATCTCTGATAAGGAGGGTGAGACGGCCTGTAGAGATGAGGTGGAGTGGTTGACAAAGTGGTGTAGAACCAATAATCTGCTGCTCAACATAAAGAAACAAAGGAGTTTGTGGTGTATTTTAGGAGGCAGAGAACTGATGTCCAGCCACTTTTGATTGATGGAACCTGTGTGGAGAGGGTAGCGACGTTCAGATTTCTGGGCATTGAGATACAGGAGGATCTGTCCTGGAGTGCCAACACAAGGGGGCTTGCGAAGAAGGTGCAGCAGAGACTGTATTTTTTGAGAACTCTAAGGAAAAACCATCTTCCGCAAAAGCTGCTGCTTGCCTTCTATTGCTGTGCTATTGAGAGCGTGCTCACTTATGGCCTATGTGTGTGGTATGGGAGTAGTACTCATCAGAATAGGATAATGTTGCACAGAATTATTAAAACAGCAGAGAGTATCATCGGCTGTCCACTCTCCACTTTTGAACAAATTTACACCATCAGATGCCAAAGAAAAGCATTAGATATAGTAGGAGATCCATCGCATCCTGGCCACTGCTTCTTTGAGCTTCTGCCATCTGGACAGAGATATAGAACAATGAAGGTAAAAATGAGCCATCTCAAGAACAGTTTCTTCTCCAGAGCAATTTTGGCCTTAAATGAAAACTCTGGACTCTGAAGTCATCTCATCTTATTTTAAATTTTGAAATTTTTAGATTTTAAAATTTTTGGATTTTTGAATTTTTAAGTTTTGAAATTTTGAAATTTTGAAATTTTAAAATGTTACTGTAAGGTACTATCTTAATTGGTGTTTCTGTAGCTGTTTTAAATTAAGGGGTATGCCTTATTCGAGTTGATATATAGCAACCAAGAAATTTCGTTGTTCCCGCAAGGGGACAATGACAATACAGATTTATCTTATCTTATCTTATTGCCAAATGCTGCCCCAACTCCATATTAAGCATCAATGTCATGGAATGCCAAAAGCCAAATGTGAGTTTTATTCTTTCTTTCTTTTTTCCTCCTTCTTTGAAAACCCAGTTCCTGCAACATTGCATTGATTATGAAAGAAAGAACTGGGAGAAGGAGCAAAGGTTTGGAACAGTTCCTTTTTGAACTATAGCTCCCAGTCTCTCAGTCAGCACAGGCCCTAGAAGGTGGTAGGATTTCTTATCAAAAATTAACTTTTTTGTACTTTGATTAAGAGACTTAGTAGCTCCTATATTTATTTATATGGAATCTATGTGGCTCACAAGCCGGTAAGGTGAAAATAACATTCCACTTTATCAAGCCAAATGCCATTGGTCTCTGCCTCATTGATGTCAAGCATGGAAACAGCATGTAGACATAAACCCTATGACCCGCCTAATTATTATTAGATATAAATAGATCCATAGAACCAGGGGTGTTACATGTACTCTTGCAGTATGTTTCAATTCATGCTGCTAATCGTCAGTTACCAATTGAATTTATGTAGCTTATGTTCCCAGAGTCCAACATGTTGTGCACTTAAATTCATGTTTGCAAAAGTAGGGCTTTATACCAGAGGGTCATATGACTTGTTGCATATCTGGATAGTATTGAAAGAGAATCCTGTCAGAAACTTGGAGAACTAACTCCTTTTGGAAATGATATTCTCACCACTTTTAAAAAAAATAGGCAATTCTGGCTTATGGCAACCCTTTCCAGATTTTCTAGGTACAAGAATACACAGATGTGGTTTACCATTCCCTTCTTTAGGGGGTAAGCTGGGACTATGCATCTTACCCATGGCTACATGCATCTGTCTGTCTGTCTGTCTGATAAGAGAGAACTGCAAACACAAAATTCACCAGAAAAAAATCTATACTTATATAACAAACAACAACAATGATGATGTAACAAAACTGGATGCTACAATTTGTACACTCTGAGTTCTTTTCACCAGCATCAGAGTGGTATCTCTGAAAGAATAAAAGGAGACTTCAAATGTCTTTTTGAAACCAAATGAGAAGATAATCCAAGATGAATTTATCAACCAAAGTAGGACATCCACAAGATAGAGAAATCAGCTCCACATATACAGTCTCTAAAACCATAAAATAAAATACCAGTACATAAGATCACTACATGGATTCACCTGTCATGTGACTCTCTTACACAAACTTATTGAAATTTTGCTACTTGAACCAAAGTGGCAAAGACCTTATCATCCCTGTGGGAATTGCACTTCTGCCTCTCCAGATCTCCCTTTCTTTCTAATTCAGATCTTGAATCACAGCCCTTTCCTATGATTTTCCTACATGTTAGACTGAACTAAATAGCCCTCAAGGGCAGTGATGCACTCCAAAAAAAATTACTACCACCTCTGTGGGCGGGGCCAAATCTGTGGGCATGGCCAACACAATGGGGCATAGAGGTGGGGGTGGCCAACCCGGTGGGCATTGGCTGGTGGAATTTCTGCTACCGGTCCTCCCGAACAGGACAGGACCTCCTTCAGTGCATCACTGCTCAAGGGTTACATACACACTGATCAGTCATATCTTGGCTCTATACCTGTCTAAGCAACTTCAGTTCAAAATTTATAGTGTCTTCCACTCTCCCATTCATGATACATACATTTGCTGTATGTAGGAATATGGATCAGACCAAGCTTTATCCATGCAAGTGTTCTGCTTCAAACAGCAGCCAACAAAATACCTCTGGGAGACCACAAGTAGAACATTATGGTCTTCACCCATTGTTTATCAGCAATACATAAATGCAGAGTTCCATTTACCTATGATAACTTAGGGCCATTGACTGAACAATCCTCCAACCAGAAATGTTGAACCATTTCTTAAAGGTTAAACCTTTAACATTTAACCTAGTTATCACTGATCCAAAGCTTTGGATCTAAATAGAAATAGAAAATCAGACCTAGCCTTAACTTTCCATGCACTATTCACCTCCACATTAGACTATCTTAATAAATTCTCTGCAGAGTTGTCCTTGAAAACAGACTGAGACTTTCAAATGGTTCAAAATAATCCAAAAACATGGTTTCGAGTAGTTTCTGAAATTAATCGAAAATGCACCTGCCCTAGGTATGAAGTCCAAATGCCTGGAGCTATTTGATAAGCTCATATTATTTCTAGCTTTTTCTAGCTCTGCTAGCTGTAATTCATTTCTGAGTTCAATTCAAGATGCTGGTTTTGATAATTTAAGCCCTAAATTGCCTGGAACAAACAAAAAATCTCAAATATCAACTTCTTCCACACGAACCTACCCAACTGTTTCATTACTTTTCTAATTCACTGTTTTTGAATGGTGGATCCTTGAGATAGGGCCTTTTCAGTTGTGGCATCCTGGATTTAAAAAAGCCTTCCAAAGGAGGCCTAGTAAGCCCACTGCTGCTTGCTTTCAGATGGCCAACAGTTTTTATTCCAGGGAACTTTGGAAGAGCCACGTCTTTCTATTATCTTCTGTACCGCTGTTTTGTCTTCAGAATTTGTTTTCTTTCTGTGAATGCCACAACTAAAAAAGTAGGCTCAGATGAGTGAAGCAGATCTTTGAGATTTTCTGTTTCCAGGCCATGTAGTGCTTCAAACATCAAAAGCAGCATCTTGAATTGAACGCAGAAATGAATGAGCAGCCACTAGAGCTGGGAAAAGATAAATGCTAATAAGATTTCATTTTTTAAAAATTGGAATGCAATTCCCCAAGTCTTGTCATTCATTTATATAGCAGTGATCTTGCCAGTTAAGGAATTGTAAGAGTTGTAGTTCAACAAAGGTAGTTTTCTGACCTTTTCTGTTGTGCTTGTTCCAAATTCTTCAGTACTTTTTCTTATAGTTAATCTATTGTTCTTACTGATGCTTCTACATTACCATGCTTTTTGTGATTCTCCTGGAATATTTATTATTAAGGCATGATGCAACTGCTGCAAATATTGGAGAGAAGTCTTTTTGCTAGAGCAACACCTGCCATCAAACAATCACAAAAAACAGCCTAAAACACTGAGCCTGCCCTTACTAAGAACATTTGTGGCAGTGTGGTCTCAATTTCCTCTCTTTTGCCCCATATCAGTGTTTCCCAACCTTTGGTTTTTGGATTTCAATTCCCAGAAGCCAAAGTCAACTCCCCAAAGCACAGATCAGCCAATGTATGGACTTAGGCTTCCGGGAATTGAAGTCTCCCTGTGTGGTGTGGACCCCATGTTGGGAACCACTGCCCTAGATATTTCAAGATAAATTAATAATTTTGAAATCAAAAGATTAGGAGTATGATACATGGAGAAACAGCAGTTTTCTGAATGGGCACAGAAGTCTCCCAAGAGCAGTATACTTTCCCTCCTGCCAGGGGCAAGTACATTTTGTGTCTCCCAAGCTGCCATTTAGCAGACACCAGAAATCTTCCTTTGTGTTACAATGAGGAAAAGTCAGACGGGTGCAGACAGGTGCAAGAACAGCAAAAAAGGAAGCTGACAATAAAGGTTAGCTCATTAAATGCCATCGCTCAAGCAAAGTGAATGCAGGCTGTTGTGAATTTATGACATTGTGTCAGAAGACTAGACTATCTTGGTTCCACAGCTTGGAAAAAGGGGTACACAAATAGAGCCTCCTCAAAGACTGTGGTATTTTTCAAGCACCATCGGGTGTACCCTGGTAATGGCTGTTAGGGTAAGTCTTTGCCTCACACTCTAACTGGTTGCAAGGCATATTGTGTGTGATGCATTTAAGACCCTACTGCAGGGGCACACAGGTGTTGGGACTTTTCCCCGGTGTGTTCCGTGGACCAGTGTATATAGGCCAAAGCAGAGTTACAAACTTTAACTTCAATGCTCAACTTGCTCTAACCAAGCTCTAATGCTTGACTCTCTCTGCCATCAGTCTGGGCAAGGAATCCTGTGAGTCCCAGGACCTACTATGAGTACTGAACCTCTACTCTGCTCCTGAAGATGATATTTGCCTTTTTATGCCATCTGTGCTTGCTGAACAAGAAAGGACTACTCGGGGTAAGCTCTCCATCAAGGAGGACAGAAGCTGTAAAGCTGCTTGGCTTTGTCTGTGATTACAGCTTGTATTTACCCTGCTGGAATGGACTACTACTATTGATCTGTATAGACTTGTATATATAACGCAACTGAACTGACTCAGTGAGGTCAACTGAGAAACTCAAGAGACTGTATCTGCTTTGTGTTATAGTTATTTGCACTGTATATACTTGCACCAATTTGCTTCCTGAGTAAACCTGCTTTGAGTTCTTCACCTGTACCAAGACCTGTCTGTCTGTTTTCCCCCCAAAAGAGAGGACCTCCTTTCCAGGTGTGCACCCCTTGCTGGCTGCTGCATGCCACTCCACTAACCATTTAAACCAACAATGGCAACTTTGTGTTGTCAGCTAATTTTTCTCACGCTAGGAACTGCAGAACGAACTCACCAAAAGGTGCCTTCACTTTGGCATTTTCATGTCTGGCCTAGACACAGAAGAAGAAGAAGCTTGGAAAAGTTCCCTTCTGGACAACAAATACCAAACATCTCCAGGCAGATCTGGCCATTAGACATGCTAGTTGTGAGATTTTTGGGCATTATAGAACAAAAGAGTATTCTTTCTAAGATCAGTTTGGGGCCAATTTGTTTTTCTGCACTATGAAATCAGCTCCCACAGGTCATGAGCAAAGGTCTTCTCCAGTCCTTCCCCAAGGCTGAGGAATTTCAGATTACACAGCAATTGGTTGATCTTTGACCGTTAACCTTCCCCTACTTGCACACACATTGATGGAACTCATGGCCAACAATAGCTACTAGTCAGGAGGTCAGCTCCACAACTGGAGCTGTATACTTCTGTAATCCAGAGGCTGGAAAATACAGTACAAGATTCTTATTCTTCTTTCATGTCCAGGTCAATCTTTAAACTGCCAAAATGAACCCACCCTCTTGGCATTGGCCAATCTTAAATTTTCATCAGTACACATTTTTGGTAGTAATTGGCCGACCAGCCAATCAGCCGTATTCTGTATCTGTCCACATGAGCTTCAACATTAGTAAGTGCAGAGTGATGCATGTTGGGGCAAAAAACCCCAATTACATTTATAAACTGATGGGGTCTGAACTCTCTGCGACAAACCAGGAAAGGGACCTTGGTGTCCTGGTGGACAGCTCAATGAAGATGTCAACCCAGTGTGCCTCAGCAGTGAAAAAAGCAAACTCAATGCTAGGGATCATTAGGAAGGGTATAGAAAATAAGTCAGCAAGTGTCATTTTGCCTCTTTATAAATCTATGGTGAGGCCCCATCTGGAATACTGTGTACAGTTCTGGTCGCCATACCTCCAGAAGGATATTATGGAGCTGGAAAAAGTGCAGAGGAGGGCAACCAGAATGATCAGGGGACTGGAACACCTTCCTTACCATCTGAGGCTGCAACGGTTGGGCCTTTTCACTCTTGAACGACGACGTCTAAGAGGTGACCTGATTGAAGTTTACAAAATCATGCACGGTGTGGACAAAGTAGATAAGGAAAAACTGTTTTCCCTATCGCATAACACTAGAACTAGGGGACACTCCATGAAACTTTTGGGTACTAGTTCTCAAACAAATAAGAGAAAGTACTTTTTCACCCAGAGGATTACTGGTCTATGGAACTCCCTACCAGAAGAAGTGGTGACAGCTGTCAGACTTGACAGCTTTAAGAAAGGATTAGACAAGTTCATGGAGGACAAGAGTATCAATGGCTATAATTATGGATACTTAAGGACAACCTCTGGGTTGGAGAGATAGGCAGGATATCTCTCAATATCATTTCCAGGGAATCCTAAGCAGGTGAAGGCATCTGCTTGGGAATAACCTGAAGGAAATGGTGAGCCACTGTGTGAGACAGAATGCTGGACTGGATGGGCTGTGGCCTGTTCCAGCAAGGCTGTTCTTATGTTCTTATGTACATTCACATAGCATATTGTTGTCCAACAGCAGCCCCCACTTGAACATGTTGGCTTGACATTTAAGGACTCCAAACCTCAGCCAATTAAGGGTCCTCCAAGTGACACTGAGGAGGTAAAATTCCTCAGCTGTATCCTTTAATGTTATTCCTAATCAGTGAGCTCCTTCCTTCATCTAATTTAATTTTGCTCCTGCATAACCTCAAGATTGTTTGTTCTTGCCATAAAGCTCTTACTGGATCTGAATTGGTGGACTTGAGGCACATATCCATTCAAAGGATGTTGAGGGTCATTCACTTGTTTATTTCTCTCAGCATCTGCTGCTCCTTCTCTCCTTCTCTTAGGTGGAGCAATACTAACAAGGGGATATATTTTCTACAACTGGTGTAGGTTTGAGGCATCTTATCACCATTCACATTTTTCCATAGTAGGATATGTGTGATGACCCTTTCCAATACAAGATGAAAGGGGCCATCACACATATCCTGCTCATGACCTTTCTATAGTAACCTTGGATAGGACCATATCTCCTCAAATGAGCCTTCTCAACTATTAAGATCTTCAGAGGAAGCCCTATTTTCAGTCCCATTCCCATCACAGGTACAGCTGAAGGGAACACAAGGGAGGGCCTTCGGTGGCACCTCCCACATTGTGGAAATGCTCTCCCTCAGGAGGTTAGGCTAGCCTCCGCCATTTTATCTTTCCACTGAGAGTTGAAGGCCCACCACTTCAAGCAGACTTTTGACTTCTAACTTTTAACATTTACCTCTTAATGGAATCCCTGATGCTTGTTTCTATCTATTTTGGTTTGTTAGTTTGTTTTTAAAGTTAATAGTTTAAATCAGGAATGACCAAAGTTTTCAGACTGTGAGCCAGTCATGTGGTTTAGTGGGCCAGTCACATGGTTGAGCAGGCCGGTCATGTGGTTCCTCCTACCAAAAGCAGAAGTAAAACATGTCTTACAATCTGTTTTGCAACAGATCTGTTTTGCAACAGGATAAGATAGATTTTTAGGCTGCCATTTTCTCTGCTTAAACCAGGGGTGCCTAAACTATGGCCCATGGGCCAGATCTGGCCCCCAACGCAAATTCATCCTGCCCACGACACCCTCATCACTCCGGGAAATGGAAGTAAAACATGCTGTGTTTTACTTCCACTTCTGAGAGCAAGAAGGGTGGTGCAGGCTGGATGAATCAGTGTCAGGGGCCAACAGGCTGTAGTTTGGGCACACCTGGTTTAAATCATTTGACATATTTTAATTATTATCTTGGTTTAATTGGTTTTAATGTGCACTTTATTGTGTTTTTATTTTTATTTTATTTTTAACCTGGAGATCCATGGTGAGTCTTCTCATGGGGAGAAAGACAGCCTACAAGTGAAACTAAATAAATAAGAGATAAATCAATAAATAAACTGTGCTGGTTACTTTCTGAAAATAGCCTTGGGCAAATTAGCCACTTATTCTGATCCAACATTATTCTGATCCAACATTTATTTATTTATTTAAATTCATATTTATATAGCCGCCCAACTCACAAAGACTCTGGGCGGCATACAATCTTAAACCCCTTAAAACAAGAACAACCCCATTAAAACAAATTACCCCGCTAAAACCCCCACACATTAAAAAGTGGAAGATTATTTTGATATTAAACCAACCAGCAGGTGGGGGTCACAACATCTTCAGGACCCCACACCTGCCCCGTCAGCCATGGCTTCTTTTGTCTGTGAATTGTTGTGTGTGGCTGGGTGGCTGGGTAGTTGCTTAGTTTAATATCTTGCCTTTCTCTCAAGCCTGGCAGATAAGCACTCATAACAAGATTTTTAAAACAGATACAGATAAGACCCGAAAAATTTACAATTAAAAACATGGTGATATAAACTATAATACAAAAATACAGTTGGACTAAAAACAGATTTAAAAGACATCAACCAAAAAGAACCACAGCTGCTTCATATAAATCTCATGGCTCAATAGCCAGTCCAATGCAATACCAGAATAAAAAAAAAGTTTTGCTACTTAGGGGTGGGAGAGAGAGAGAACAGGGAGAAGGCCAACCTAACCTCCACAGAAGAGACATCTGTCAACTTGGAAAAGCCACCAGAAATTTGTAATTGTAACAGTTGTAATAGAATTGTAATAGAGTAAACCATACTTCCATGAGGCAGTCAAGGCTGCGTCAGTCCATTGCAGTCCTGGTGTTAAATCCTGCATGTCTCATTTCATGTGGCCGCAGAAGATGGCTCCGTGTTCATAGTGTGTGGGTCATTTCATGGCAAGATGGGATCCACCTTAAACAAATTCATGCCAATGACATTTTTCCTGCTTCAGGAAAAATGTATTCTCCGATACAAGTTGCAGTCGACAACGAAACCATACTGCCAGCAATTCAATGCAAAATGTCTGGCAGCGGTTAACTAACCTGACAACCCTGAGTAGTAACATCCTTGGGTGCATTAGTCCACAGGGAAGCATGATGGTCCCCAAGTGGATTAAATCCCACTTGAATCCATCTTGATGGAGGGCAGCATCTTCATCAGTACTGGCCAGGGGCTGAGGAGGACTTTGCATGCCAAAAGGGCTTAGGACCAGAATGCGAGCGCGGCGCCAAAATGGCCGCCGCGCCCTTTGCGGGGGCCCCCATCAGACGAAGGCATCCGGGTAGTTAGGGGGCGTGGCCAGCACCCTTATATAAGGGGCGGCCATGAGGCAGCCGAGCTGCCATTTTGCGAAGCAACGGAGCGGAGAAGTTTTTCCCTCTTACCTCCGTTGCTTCTACCCTCACCGGGGAGCCTCTTGGCTGCCGATTTTCTCCTTTTCGGCTTCCCATTGGCTAGCTGCAATGCCCTCAAAGAAGAAGGCGACTGCGAACGCGGCTCGTTCTGCGCGGAGGCGCAATCCGGGTCGGAGGACCGCGGCTGCGCCTCCCCAGCAGCCTCCAATGCCTGAGCCCACCGGAACCGGTGGGATGGGGTTGATTCCCCCTTGACCGGAGGCTGGGGGTCTGCGTACGGGCCCAGTAGGGGCCGTGGCCCTCGGCCCGCAAGCGGTGGCCACAGGTCCCCTTTGCCCCCCTTGGTTTAGGTGGCTATGTCAGCGTGGAGGCCCTCCTGGCCCGCGTTGCGGCCCTTGAGGCATCCCTGGCCCGGGTTAGTCACCCTGGGGCCCCTTTTGGGGTGCAGGTCGATGCATCGTCTGCTGGGCAGCGGCAGGCGACGGGACGGGTCGAGCTGCCTGAGGCGCGTGGCCCGGCTTCGGCCACTGCCTCACAGCTCCCCAATCCACAGGCCGGTGCCGATCAAGCCCCGTCGGCGAGCTCTATGGCTGTCGTGAGCTCCGACGCCCCCAGTGGGTCGGAACCCCCGGTGGGGGCGGCCCATGGGGGTGCAGCATGTGAGTATGCAGTCCAAACTAGTGCACCTACACACATGGCCACGTTGGGGGGGGGGGCTTTTCAATGGCCTTGGCCTCGCACGGGTGGTGCGGCGGTTCAGTCGCCGACGCCCCACTCGGTGACTTCAACTACCACCCAGGGCCCCGTGGTGGGGGGTGCTTATTACCCAGTCGGGAATCTTCTAGGGGTGACGGGGTTAGTCCAGGCTCCTTACAGATGCTCGCAGTTTCCACCGTACCTGTGTCGGCTTTGCTGACAGCAGGGTAGTCCTTGCCACTGGGGGGCCATTTGGCCCAGACCCCCAAAGAGAAGATCTGGCGGGAGGAGTATGTGGACATCTTCTCCCTCCTTAACAGAGAGCCCGCCAAGGAGGAGAGGGAGGGGCAAGATGAGAAGGATAAGGAGCAGGCCCATCGTCGCATGCCACCACGTACGTGGCCAACTGGTTGCCGGCCTGCCTCGTATACATGGCGGTCTGCCTTAGGGCTCGGCCGGATTTGGCGATTCCGATGGTCCAGTATTTGGACAATATTACTGGGTGATGGTTGACTTCCCGGGCCCGTCGTGGTTGGCTAATGACGAGGAATTCCGTAGGCGGGTTCCCCTGCACCCCGAGTTTAGGTGGGATGAGCCCTGCCAGGGGCTGTGGCTCCTGTACATGACTCCCACGTGCCCTGCGCCCGGGGAATGATAACTTTGTGGACATGCGGTCCAGTGAGCGGCCCCAGCACAGGCACCCCGCCAGGTGGTGGGGCAGGGGGTTTCAGCCCGCCTGCTGTGCTGGACTTTCTCGTCCAATGGTTCCTGCAACAGGAAGAATCGAAAGTACAGGCATGAGCGTCCCTCCTGTGCTGGCCCCCTGGTGGCCTCCGCCTGTCCCAGGCCTGGAGGGATGTGGGGCAAAGGAAGGGGTGGACAGGGGACTGGCAAGACTGCCGCAGAGGGAGCTGGTTCGCCGAAAGGCCCCCTCCCCAATTAATGTGGACATGTTGGAGCGTTGGCTCACATTGTACCCGGGGGAGGAGGGTGTGGTTTACCTCCTTCAGAGTTTAGACGGGGGTTCAGTATTCCTTTCGTGGGTGATAGGTCCCCCCAGGATGCCCCCAACCTTTTGTCCCTTAGGGGGAGGGAGGAGGTAGCTGCTGCCAGCATTACTAAGGAGGTCAATGCGGGCAGGGTCGCTGGCCCTTTCCCGACACCCCCGTTCCCTAATCTTAAGGTATCACCCTTGGGCTTACTGCCCAAAAAGTCACCAGGCGAGTTTCGCCTGATTCATCACTTGTCCCACCCAGCCGGCCAATCGGTCGGTGATGCTATCCCTGCTGACCTTTGCTCAGTCGGGTGTGCATCTTTTGACCGGGCGCTGCGCATGGTGCGCTCATGGGGCCCAGGTGCGCCGTTGGCCCAGTGCGACATCAAGTCGACGTTTCGCCTCCTGCCGGTGCACCCGGGCGACTTTGAGTTGCTGGGTTTTTTAAGTCCGGGGTGAATATTACTTTGAAGGCCATGCCTTTTGGCTGTTCCATATCATGCTCGGACTTCGAGCGTTTTAGTATATTCCTACAGTGGGCTTTCGTCTGCTGGTCAGGGTCCCGGTCTGTAGCCCATTACCTGGATGAATTTTATTCGGGGCTGAACAGGGCTGGGACACGTCTACACGTCTCCTCAACACATTTCAGACGCTAATGGAGGAACTCGGTGTCCCTTTAGCGCCCAAAAAGACCGAGGGCCCATCTACTAAGCTAGTATTCCTGGGGTGGAGATTGACATGGTAGCGCAGGCTTCTAGGTTACCGGGGGATAAGGTGTCGAGGATAGTGGCCCTTATCTCGGACTTGCTTGCTAAACGCAAGGCATCAATGAGGGGACTGCAGGTGCTACATGGTCACCTCAATTCGCTTGCTGGGTCGTCCCACCGGGCAGGGCATCTGCTCGGCGCTTGTGCGATGCCATGACAGGCTTCTTTAGGCCCCACCATAGGGTTAGACTCACCCAGGGTATCAGGGCAGATATGCTTATCTGGCTCCAGTTCCTGAGGGAGTTCAATGGAGTATCATTTTGGAGGTCTGACCTCCTGGCTTCCCATCGCTTTCAGATATGGTCCGATGCTTCGGGATCCCTGGGTTATGGGATGTACTCGATGGGAAGTGGGCCTATGGTGGGTGGCCACCAGCCTGGGCAGGCACGGGTGCCTGCGTGATCTCACGTACCTTGAATTTTTCCTTATCCTGGGGGCTTTGATGCTATGGGGCGAGGAGAGGGCCAACTCGGTTGTCCATTTCTGGTGTTACGATGCAGCCGTTGTACACATTGTCAACTCACAGACTTATAAATCGCCCAGGGTCATGGACCTAGTGCGCCAGTTTGTGTTGCGCAGCCTGCGCCTCAATGTCCTCTTCAGGGCCAGGCATGTCCCGGGGGTCTATAATGATATCGCTGACGCTTTGTCCCGCCTGCAGATCTCCCGGTTCCGTGCCTTGGCCCCGGATGCGGAGGAATTTCCCTCGCCACTCCCGGACGGGATATGGACCATTGGCAAGGAGAGGTGAACCGGGCGATTGGCTTGTTACTAGCGCCACGCGCGCGTAAGGCGTATCACCACGCATTCAATTCTTTCGGAGAGTTCTGTACCCAATTCCGGCTGCCAGAGACCTGGCCGATCCCAGTGACCCATGTACTTCGGTTCATGGTTTACCTGCATGCCCAGGGCCTTGCACCTCGCACCATAGCATCTGGGCTGTCAGCGTTGGCTTTTATGGCCAAGGTGGGCGGTCATGTGGATAGTACCGCTGACTTCCGTGTGAGACATGTTTTGGAGGGGTGGGTGCGGGAGCGTGGGCGTTGCCCGGACGACCGCCACCCGATTTCCCCAGGGGTTCTTACCCAACTGGCCCGGGGCTGGCATGGCCTCTGTTTTGATATGTATGAGGCAGCCCAATTCATGCGGCTACGACGGTGGCCTTTTTGGAGCGCTCCGCATCAGCGAGCTTGTGATGCTGTCTAAGGCGGAAGCAAGTTGTAGGGCACTGGAACTCGAGGATGTCTATGTTGCCAAAGACTGGGCTCAGTTGAGGATACGCTCCTCTAAGACAGATCAGCATGGCGTAGGCAGTGGTGTAAGACTGCTACGGTGTTCTTTGGCAGACATCTGTCCAGTTGGTGCCCTACAGGAGTTTCTTGCACTGCATGGCATCCACCAGGGCCCCTTTTTTCTGTCACCAAAGTGGGTCTCCCCTTACTAAATTTCAATTTTGGAGGGTGCCGGGAAGGCACTAGACAGTGTTGGCCTCTCTGGGGCTCGTTGCGGCACCCATTCGTTCAGGATAGGGGGGGCTTCTACTGCAGCTGTTTTTGGGTACTCCGGGGCTGGCAAACGCCGCATGGGAGGGTGGGGATCACAATGTTTTCTGTTTTGTGTTCGCCCTTGTCAACCGTGAGTACCAGTTTAGTCACTGCATTGTTTCTCCCCCCCCCTTTTTTTCCCTTGACAGACCCGGGGTGTCGTATTACACCGGTGACAGTATGGCTGGTGGGCCATGGCCACGTGCACAGGGCAGCGCATTACGCTGCATGGGGCAGCGCGTTACGCTGCACAGGGCAGCGCGTTACGCTGCGGCGACAGAGTGGGGACCCCGACTGGGACTGGGTGCATCCGCACGTCTCAGGTGGCATGGTAAGCGCGGCATGTTATGGCGGGAACTGTTGCCATTCCTTTTCTACATAAGGGATGCTGACTCGCCTTATGTCCTGGTTATGTACCTTGGGGGCGATGGCTTGGGACATGTCACTCGCCTATCGCGGAACCTTGCGATTTGCAGTGACCTGCCCTACTCACATTTTGTGTGGCCTGCGACAACCCTCAATTGGTCGGACACGATACCGCGGTACGCTTACAGGGGAGTGTGCGGCCTCGGGGCTCTTGACTGAGCCGACGCTCCGTGAACGGGGCTATTGCCCGGTTCCTTTTCAACAAGGGTGGGGGACGCGTCATTAGCCTCCCCGCCATCAGTCTGCAAAATTACGAGCTTTACTCAGGGGATGGGGCCCATCTGTCGCAGGGAGGTATGGACCTCTGGTTAGTGGATTGGCGAGCAGGCCTGTTGACCGAGCTGACGGTCTGGGGGGGGCGTCGAGCCTTCTTTGAAGCCCCTCCGTGTGGCGGGTAGCACTGGTAAGGTAAACATTTATGACCCACAGGTATCCGGCAGGTTCGCAATTGACTGGACAACACTAGACAGGCATAAGTTGGTTAAACGTTGTCCGGTCAACGACAAACTAGGCGATGGGGTGATGGCTACAGCTAGACAGCATGCATCACCCCGTGATTTCACGGATACGCGTCAGAGGGTGGGGTCATTAGTTAGATATTGACTACGGTCAACAATTTGTTTGTTGTCAACAAACAAATTGATACAAATAGATACATTGTAACAATTGCCGTTGGCAATTTTGGGTGGTACCTTACCAGTGTTACTTCGGCCTGCTTGCCTTAAGAATTATGATTGGTCAATTACCAATAGAAATTTATAATTCGGACTAGGGCATGAATCAATAAATGTGGCACAATGCCGTTATCCACTTTCATCAGTGTCTGAGTCCTTTATTGGGGGGTGTGCCTGCAATGCGAGCGCGGCGCCAAAATGGCCGCTGCGCCCTTTGCGGGGCCCCCCATCGGACGAAGGCATCCGGGTAGTTAGGGGGCGTGGCCAGCACCCTTATATAAAGGGGCGGCCATGAGGCAGCCGAGCTGCCATTTTGCGAAGCGACGGAGCGGAGAAGTTTTTCCCCTCCACCCCCTCCCTAGTTAACAGTGTGATATTTTGGTCGCTTCGGGGCCGGGTGGGAATTTTTGGCTGGAACCCACAATTGGCTCTCGGGTCCTGGCTTTTTTGCCCATCCCACACTGTTGCTATGGTTTGATATAGGGGTTTCTGTTGCTGCTGTTGACTTTGGTCACATGGGCGGGTAGCACTGGTAAGGTAAACATTTATGACCCACAGGTATCCGGCAGGTTCGCAATTGACTGGACAACACTAGACAGGCATAAGTTGGTTAAACGTTGTCCGGTCAACGACAAATTAGGCGATGGGGTGATGGCTACAGCTAGACAGCATGCATCACCCCGTGATTTCACGGATACGCGTCAGAGGTTGGGGTCATTAGTTAGATATTGACTACGGTCAACAATTTGTTTGTTGTCAACAAACAAATTGATACAAATAGATACATTGTAACAATTGCCGTTGGCAATTTTGGGTGGTACCTTACCAGTGTTACTTCGGCCTGCTTGCCTTAAGAATTATGATTGGTCAATTACCAATAGAAATTTATAATTCGGACTAGGGCATGAATCAATAAATGTGGCCCAATGCCGTTATCCACTTTCATCAGTGTCTGAGTCCTTTATTGGGGGGTGTGCCTGCAAAGTGTCTTGCGGAACTGGATCAGTGGCATGGGAGTTATGGTGCGATGTGGAAGGCAGATGAACAGCCAGTGCATTATATTTTCAAGATAGTCTTCATGGCTGATTGCCATGATGATCACCTATAGTCGGATTTGGATACAGCAGAAGAAGAAGGGATTCTAGGGGTTGTCACCCAAAAAGTCAATTTTGCCTTAAACATAAGAACGCACTGGCCCTAAAGTACTAAGCTTCATAAGGGCAAAGGGCATAAGCACCTTTACAGCAGAGATATGAAATTTTACCATTATATATTTATTTGGAATCGGTATGGTGTGCTGGTCACTTTATCTGAATGATTGACTGGCCAATTAGTGTTGATCAAATAGAGCTTTAATAGCAGATTAAAACCTGAGTGCATGCGTGCAGGCACACACATCCATATTTACACATGTACACATATATTAAGTCGTGCCCTTGTCGGCAATAAAAAAAAATGGCTTAATGGGATCCATGACCTGACTGCCAGCCTAGCATACAAAACAGTTCTGCCAGCACAATCCACCTAGTGCCGAATGTGATTTAAAAATAAATTAAAATAGCCTTTTTTCCCCTGATCTGTATCTAAAGTGAAAATATATTTTTGCTCTATAGCGTTCACGCTTTGATACAAGCCACTGCTTCCTCCCTTAAGGACCCTTTTTGTTTTCAAGGGCATCTTGGATATGGCTTTGCAATGTTTTTAAATATAATAAACATCCAGTTTAACCATTTAAAGGTTAGCTTGCTGCATGAGAGACACTGTTGTCAATGAACAGCAACATACCCATCTGTCTGCATCGCCTCTCAGCAAAAGAAAAGCATAGTGAAGCCATTGACAAATTACTTTCAACCAACCTAGTCCACCTCACAGAGGTCTTTTGAGGTCAAAATAGGAGCAGAAAAGTTTGCATGTATTTTTTAAAAGTTATCTAACTCTTGGGTGCACATCCTAACTTAGTTAGGGGAGATTGAGTCTGTGAAAAATACCACGGGGAGCCTAGACTCTATTATGAGTCTCAACTCTTAGTGAGGTTACTTGAGGTGATATGGTCTACGCTGAGATACTAGACTCAGAGGTATTCAAGCTTAATAGTGTCATCAACAAAAGAGAATTAATAGTTCAAGTAGTGACAGGAGCAGAAAAACTCCTGGAAGGAAACTATTAGGTAGCAGCAGTAGTTGAAGATGACAGCAAAGGATTTTTCATGGACAGTGGCAGCAATACTCTATCTTCCTCTTGTTAAGACTGGCCAGAAGAATGCAATGGTAAACCACTTCTGGTTACACAAATATTGAGGAAAAAAGGGGTTGTGCACCAAAACAAGACATGGTGGTAATCTTAGGCGACTAGAAAATAAAAAGGAAAGATAGGGCAAAATGAAATTTTATTGGAGAATTTGGTTTATGAAAATGAAGCAGAAAAGCAACTCATAGCATTCTGAGAATTCAGCAATTTCTTTATTGAAAGCACAGGTTCAGGCAAGCAAACAGGCGATTGTTCACATGGAATCATTCAATGGCCGAAATAGAAATGAAATAGATTATACTTGGAAGCAAATGGTGGAGAAAGCTGTATTCTTTCTGCAAAAACAAGACCAGAAGCAGACTTTTGTACAGATCATGAAGTGTTAATACTCAAAAATTAGAGCACTTTTGGGGTCAACTAAAGCACTCATAGTGCTGAAATATAATTTAAAATACAGCGGTACCTCATACAATGATTTTAATCCGTTCCACATGGCTTGTTGTTGTACGAAACAATTGCTATATGATGCATGCATCGTATAGCGATTTTCCCTATGGGATGCATTGTACAATGATTTATTTATTTATTTGCTAAGTGGTTTTTCCCATTGAAAAATTGCTGTATGATTTTTTCCATAGGGAAAATTGTTATGCAGGATGTCATCCCCCCCCCCAAAAAAAAAACCCTAATTGTTATATGATTTTGTTGCTATACGGGGCAGTTGTTGTATGGGGTTCCACTGTACATTCCTGAAGAATTTGAACACTATTAAAGTACATACTCATCCTATTAAACTCAGTGACTGTAAACCAAAAGAACTATGAGCTGAAACCAGAGGTATTATCAAGGAAGAATGCAAAAGGACTGTTAGTATTGTTGATTGAAAAGAAAAGCCTCCAAGTGACGAAATCCCTGAAATTCTTAACACCAGAGAAGCCAAAATAAAAAGTGACAGAATTAGGGTTGTAATCCTAAATGGAAAGTTTTATTGCTAAGAAGTAGAAAAGAACATCAATAACCTTAAATTATTGGTGTTTTCCTGCCAATTTTCATTCCTCTTTCATTTTTATCTAATCCAGTTTTCTATTTGATCTGCTCTGCACCTAAA
This sequence comes from Bradypodion ventrale, assembly GCA_035047345.1. NCBI lineage: Eukaryota > Metazoa > Chordata > Lepidosauria > Squamata > Chamaeleonidae > Bradypodion > Bradypodion ventrale. The sequence continues at coordinate 17,029,052 of JAWDJE010000003.1, read as the reverse complement.
CAGAACTGATAGCAAGATAAAATACACCCTTGTCTGATACCTTTGCCAATGGGAAACCATTCTGTTCCTTCATATTCTGTCCTAACAGTATCTTCTTGTCCAGAGAATAGGTTATACACATGAGGATGATCAAAAGTTGTGACCCATCCATTTGTATCAGAATGATCCTGTTGTAGCCCACCCCACACAGGAGACCAGAATAGCTGGCAGCCACTGCACAAGGACAAGAGGCAATGTCATAAGGATAAGGCAGATTCATTAGTCAGGAAGAGCCAAGTTCAGAAGCCAGTCATTAGAGAACCGAGACAGAAGACAGATCCAGAAGAATAGTCGAGTTTCAAGGCAGTGGGTCCGAGGTCCAGGGTCAGTAATCAGGCAAGAAGTACAGGGTCAGAGTGGCTGGAGTCGACATGAACACAGATTGTTCTGACAAGCTTGTGCTGGTATGCGTGTTTGTTTAGGCTTAGAGTTCACAGCTGGGAGTGGTGGTTGTAAACAAGCCCTTGCTTTTTTTCCTGTAGCTCATTTCTCAGTGGCATCCTGCATCTTTCTGATGTGCTTGGCTCCACCTCCTCTCCACTAACAGTTGGTGCCTCAGCATGTGCTCCTGTCATACCTTGATCAACTTGATCAACAGGAGGCAGCTCCACGCTGGGCTGAGATACTTGCAGAAAGTCTTCCTCATCAGACACGGGTTCCAGGGGCAGGAAGTCTTCCTCATTGGACCAGGGCTCCAGGGCCACAACAGATCCCTAGCTCAAAATGTTCTCATAGGCCCCTTCCAACTCAATTATTCTATGATTCTATGATCCTATATCCCACAACCCACAAAGAAGAATAGTCCAACTTGATCTGTGTATCTCAGCTCACAGCCAGGTTTACTGACTTTATTCCTACAGCTCCCAGGCTTTGCATTTCTGCATCTCTTCAGTTGACTAGCTCCTTGCCTGGATCTTAATTTTAGGGAGGGTTTTAAACTTTTACTGTTCTAAAATGCTTTGGGTTGTCTGTAAAGAGGTTTTGAACTGGCTCGGTGTTTTGCTTAGGCTATGCTTTATAAATATAGTTTAAAAATAGCATTACATTGGTAGTTTAAGTGGAATTTTGCTCCTACTCCCTTCCCCTTTTCAACCCTTCATACCATCCCCCAAAGTGGTTTAAAAGAACTCCATCCCTCTAGAACCAGTACTGAATAGCAATAGCATTTAAACCCCATAACACTTAGTGCACTCTCTGGGCGGTTTACAAGTTAATTAGCATTTGGGGCCAAACATGCTGGGTACTCATTTTAACAAACTTCAGAAGCCTGGAAGGCTGAGTCAACCTTGAAGCCTATCAAAATCAAACTCACAACATCTTGGCTGCAGTATAACAGTTTAACCACTGTGCCACCAAGGTATGCAGGTGAAGGTCTATAGGAGGTTGGAGGAGGGTCTCTTCGTGCCCCACACCTGGAACCTTAATCTCAAAACAGTAGAGAAGCTTGAACTGCCCCTGGTTCCACTTGATCCCCCTGATTCATCAGTGGAAGACCATCTTTGGATATTACCCAAGTGCTACAAAATATAGCCACAGTTAGAGATGAGTACAGGTGACGCAGAGAAGAATATGATTACAGACATCGATGTTTTCCAAAAGGGAAAAAATTGTCTGCCTTTCTGCCTGCTTGGCTGCTTGCTTGCTTATTTACTTGTTTGTCATTCAGTCGGTCAGTCATTCAGTTGGAGTTTCAGGGAGCAGTCGAATCTTCTTTTGTTGGAAGACATTTTGAACAACCCAGGAGGGGAAGTAGCCACTGTTGTTGTTTTTTAAACATGTTTTCTTATTAAATTCCCTTTAATAGATTTTTGATCTTCCACCCCACAAAGAAAGATTGAAAGAAACATGGCACTATAGGAGGCAAATGGACAGGCAACTAGACTTTAGAGACAGGGAAGATGGCAGGGCTGTTGAGAAAAGCAATATAAAGCTGTTGGACATACACACCATGAAAAAGTTCAATGTTTATGTGGCTTTTCTCCTCAGAAAGGTACAGGGTACCAGGGCAGCTTCATCATTTTCCTTCTGGTGCTCTTAAAGCCACAGGCAGGCCACCAAAACTTGGAATGGGTATTCTCTCCCTACTTTTCTAAAGGATCTGTTTGCTGACGTTAGTGCCACTTCCTTGAAGCCAGACCACATTTTGCTTCTCCCTTTGACCTACCTCTCTGTGAGAATACTGCATTGACAGCCTTCCACAAGCAAAAACATGCAGCCTGGAGGAACATATTTCAGAGGATGTGATTATGCATGGACAAGAGAGGTCAGCTGGCCACTCTAATTGTCCAGGAAGTGAGTTACTAAGCAGCCTCTACTAACCCAATTGTTATTCTCCTGGGAGGAGGCCAGCCTCTCTCAACCTTTGCAGCCTGCCTGTCAGTCTCATTCAAGACCCAGACCGAAAATGTCTTGTTCCCTTTAAATGCCCACAACACCATAAATCTTTCTCTTCCCCTTATTGGCATGGCCAATTGCAGGGTCCAAACACTGTTTTTGTAACCATGATTTCTAGTGAAGAATTAGTTTGTTGGATAAATACCTCACCCACTCCTGCAACCTTCCTCAGATCAAAAAAATGGGTGTTGCCCTGAACCACATCACAAGATGTATAGGATTGAGGTAAAATGCACCTGCTGTTCTTCATTCTCCCTGTATTTTACCTTTAAATCAAGCAAGCCCCCCACCCTCTCTCTCTCTCTCTCTGTGGTGTGTGTGCGCGCGTATGTGTGTGTGTGAAACACAAATCACTGGAGAGAAACAGCTAGTTACCAAGGCGACCCCCAGATGAATCAGTGAGACTGACTGGTATAAGATCTAGACATACTGTATCTTCTTAATTCATGAGACCATAACATTTTAAACTAGAAGGAGGAGGAGGGAGAAAGAAATACAAGCCAAGTCTGAGAGACGCACTTCCCTCCCACCATCAAAGGCAGCTCTTATTGTTTTGCCACGGCAGGCAGCAGCGAGGAATTGAGCAAGTGGCATCGGAGAAAAAGATGTAGTAGACAGAGCTTAAGGGGGACATTCTCTGGAGCCCTCTTGCACCTAAGGGAGACTAAAAGACAGATACCACACAAGGACAAAGTCATCTAGATGGAGGTGAGAGAATAAAAAGCCAAAAAAATCTCCCATTTCTGTCCAGGACTTAAAACAAGTCAGGGAGCCCAGGGAAGTGTCTGTCTCTTAGCTGCTTGTGCTTCTTTATTCCCAGGCAGAAAACAAAGGCTGTTCAGGTTTGTTTCTAGAAATCCTAACTGAAAGGAAAGCTTTGTTTTCGGTAGCTGGAGTTCTCTGACCAGTCTTCTGAAGGATGGTGAACGAACACTGCATGAAGATCCTCACAGACTCCCGTCTCCTTGGTGCTTCTCATTTCCTCGCAGTTTTCACCAAGTGGCAGATGAAGCAATGAATTTGGCTGAAGAATCATAAGAGGGGACTTGTTTTCACCACAGCACGGACCTGGACATTTTTTCCCTTCCAAAGGGAGACACCAGAATGTCTGGGGACCATGTGCAAGACCCGGCCAACCGAAGACATGTAAACACACCGGAAGGTGGTTTCAGAAACGTGGGGAAAACTGGAAGCTTCATCAAGCAAAGTTTGGCTGAGAGGAGCTCAGCTTTTCATAGACATTCTGGTTTCGATGGAGTTTCTTATCCTCAAATGGATTGATATTGCTCCTTCTTCTAAGAAAAAACCTCGAACGTCTTTTCCCAACCTCTTTTTGCCATTTTCTCTCCGTCTTGATTTAGAAACCAAATTGTTCAAGGCAGCCTCTTCAGAATGGCGAGAAAAAGCACAACATAATTCTAACAACTGAATGTGAAGACTTATGAAAACCTTCCACATAGCTTGGTTTCTCTCCAAAGGTGAAAACTACAGAAGTATGTAGATTAAAAGAGGAAAACCTCTCTGCCAGATCCAGTTGAAATCTCCATATTGGGAACAGCTGGACCACAGTTGCTAAGGTAACCTGATCAGTTAAAGATTGTCTAATTCAGCAGGACATATTGAAATGTATGACAGGAGATTGAGAAAGATTGGATATCAACATTGTGTCTAGGAATGAAGTCTTGTTAAAATATATGCAGCTTTCCCATTGTTAGACATATTTGGGGAGAATGGTTCAGAAAGGGCCAGCCAGCTTGTTAGTTTTTTTAAAAAAATGTTACTGGGGACATTTTTAAAACAACTAATTTGAGGTGCTCTTTCCAGACATGAATTATTCTCTCTTGTCTGAAAAATGAAAATTAGCTGCATGTACCCTCTGCAATCCAAAACTAAAGGCTAACAAGATCAAATTAATGTTTCAGTGAAGGGAATTGTAAGGTATATTGCTGGTAAAATGAAAACAGTTTGATTCTATTAGAGTATAACCTGGTCTGCAAATTCAGGAAAGAGACATCTTCCAAAAAGGTTGGAACTGGTGATAGCTGAAACAGGATTGGAATATTAAAGAGCTGTAGAGAAAGGTGAGGTATGCATTCAAGAAATTTCCAAGCAGTACCTGAAAGCCAATCGTAATTCTTACCAACCTTTTTTATTGTTGTTGTTTTTATTATCTAAATGATAAGTTATGCTGACTTCTAGGAAATGACTGGAAGATTGGTGCCAGATCTTAACAGTTCCTCATCTGAGGCACTTTTCCAATGCTTTCTGATTTAGAGGATATGAACTAAGAAGGTATTGGCAAGTTCTCCCAATCCTCCAGCTTTGACAAAATCCTGAAATGTAGCTGCCAGAGTGTTTCATGGACATTCTCATTTCTGTACTGAATGGTGGGGGTGGGGGTAGGGAAATACAGTCTATAACTATGATGGTGAACCTTGGCACTCCAGATGTTTTTGAACTTCAATTCCCACATGGGCGCGTTTTAATTCCACTTCCAGGAGCGACGAGGGCAGCGTGGGCCAGATGAATCCCAGCAAACCCATTTGTGTGGATTCATGGGGGCTTGGGCTTCTGGGAACTGAAGTCCAAGAACATCTGGAGTGCCAAGGTTCACCATCACGGGTCTATAATTATGTCCATTTGACATGCATGTTGTGTTAGTGGTACTGTGAGGTGATGAGCAACATCCCATTAGAAGCATATTTGCTGAAAAGTAACTTCCACTGAATTCGGGGGGGGGCATGCAACTTGACACCCCCACCCCCACATGGCTGCAACAAAGTAAGTCTCAGAGAGCTCCAATAGGCTTTATACCCTAACAAGTCAGGTTCTGACTGCAGTTTAGTTTGGCGTAGCTTGTAAATTTCTACTGGCACATTTGTTGGTAAAGCTTAATTTAATTTTCACTTTTAATCCTTTGATCTGGAGAATGGGTAGAAGGTAAACAAACATCAACCAATTTATCATATCTCAGTAGAGAAAACTGCTCCAGTTGTGTGAGTTATTTGGCAAATCACTAACTTAAGTATGAAATTCATTCATATCACCCACCCCACCCCACCCCATCCCAAGGTCATCTAGAAAGGCAAAGAAATAGATTTCAGAGGAAATTTTCTCTAGCTTATCCTGTACAAATGGGAGGCCCCTTGAACTAATTTCTGACTTGCCAAGACCCTTGCTGAGTTTACTGCTGACCTAAAGAAATGATGAAATTTAGGGGATGTTGAACTTCAAGAAGGCATGTGTAGGTCAATGTGCCTGCAGCGAGGTCCACATCATTATTGTCAGGGTGCTACTAGATAGAAAACAAGTCATCTATTTTTGAAAATTTTAAGTTGTTAACAACACATCCTATAAATGCAGTTGTTCCTTTGCTGTTTCCTAACTCTAATGCCTTCTTTGTCTGTGTCTGATTATAGCATCTGATGAAATAGATTATTGCCTGCCCATTGCTATCATAATAACTATTAGCTTTTATGGTAACACCCAACATCCGACTGTATTGAAGTTTGTAGTCTTCCCTCTCACCAATAACAAGTGGCATAATACTGATGCTGGTTATAAGAACAGTAGGGTGCATGTGTTGCACTTCAGGGAAAGCATCTCCCCTCTTTGGCTTTTTAGTCTCTACTAACTTTCATGTCAGCTTGGTTGGGTCTAGAAACTTTTTCAACTTTTCACCCTAATAAGATCCCAGGTCTGTGAAATCAAAGATAAGGTTGTCTTCTCTGCCTACATTCCAGCCAGCAATTGCCAAGCCATGGCAATGGAATCTCTTGTAAACCAAGAGATCAGTCTGGCACCAGAGGAGGATTTTGCTTGGCAAGTGGTCCAAAGTGGGAAAATCCTCTGAAGACCAATCAAAAGGCAAGCTCATCCCGTGATCTGTGTGGCTGCTGCCTGCTATGCTGCCTTGCCGTGGATTGACACGTGGGTCCAGATTCACTCATTCAGATGGCAGGATGATCAGTTTCTAGCATAGAGGAGAGAGAGAAAGCATGCCCATTTGGGAACAGCCTTACTTGAGTGATAGGGCTCTTGCTTCAATGGGTTCTAGATGGAACCCATTTCCATGTTTGCTCCAATGCCAGAATATGTTACACCAAGGGAAATCGCACCCAAAGAACTGGGGAGGTCACCAAGAAGATTCAGCCTACGTGAACCTTCCAAACACTGGTAAAACTCTGCTCCCTACCTCTCACCCCTTATCACTCTTTTCCTCTCTTTCTCTCTGCCACCTGCTGTGTATTTATCTTTCCTTGTTCCTTCTCTCTTCCCCTTCTTTTCTCTTCCTCTTACTTTCTCTTTCTGCCTTTCTCTTCCCCTGCTATCCTTCTCCACTGCTCTACTTTCTTTTTAAAGTTTCTCTATAGAACTTTGTGGTCACAGTTCAGGACCATGGAGAGTACTTGATCTGCTATCTAGTAAGTTGACTACCATTTTCACAAATGTGAACACTGTGGCTGTGGCTTGGGGGAGGGTAGAACCATCTTTAAGGTGATGCAAAAAGTGGGTGGAAGGACCTCACCTGTAAAAATGGCCTATGCGGAGTCCTTTTCAGCTGGTGAATCAGACGGCAATGGCGACAAGTGTTGAGAGGAATGTGAGGAATTACCCTCTATGGGGTACTTGAGTTTTCAGAAGGTGGAGAGAGTATAGTAAGAAAAAATGGGGTGATGATACTCCTAATTGGCTGATGTTGGCATCAGTTGTCCACCTGAAAGCATGATGGGGATGAGATTGAATACCATGCACATTGGCAGAGAGTATTATTGTTTCAGGTACTGGATATGAATAACATGGTACTACAATTATAACATGACCACAGAAAATGCTGTCATTCAACGCTGCCTACATCTTTGATCTTGAGAACCCTGTCATTCAAAATATTTTGCATAAGATTAGGACTAGATAATGATAAAGAAATAGCCCCTTCTCCCACATATGTTCAAGGATGCCTTATTCATACATCATACATTTTTGGAGCAGGTTCTAGAGCTGAGGTTCCCAATGTGGGGCACATGTCCTACAGCAGGGCAATTTGATTTTTAAGGGGGCAAGTGGTTAAGACTGGAAGGTCAGCAGGTCAGCAGTTTGAGACTCGAGTACTGCACGATGGAATGAGCTCCCATCTCTGTTCCAGCTCCTGCCAACCTAGCAGTTCGAAAGCAAGAAATCACAAATAGATAAATAGGTACCACCTCAGTGGGAAGGTGAACAGCACTTCATGCACGCAGGTGTTTAATCATCCCTGCCACATGTCCATGGAAACATCCGCAGACACAGACAGTACTGGATTTTTGGCTATAAACAGAGATGAGCACTGAACCCTACAGTCGGATACAACTGGCTTTCAAACAAGGATGACCTTTGCCTTTACCTATACCAAGTTAATGGCCTTTTAGGCTTCCTCCATATGAATAGGAGTTCACTTTTTGGATAATAAAAATTATATGTTTAGGGAGGTTGGCTCAGGATTTTAGTGATGCTTAGGTGCGGCATTGCTTTAAAAAAAGGTTGGGAACCACTGTCCTAGAGCTAAAGCCTCAGGACAAATTAAGCCTCCATTGTAATTGAGAATATCATAAATTCATTGTTATCATGTGACAGAACTTCATCTTACTCTATAATCCAATTTTTAGTGAGATACTATTCCAAAAATACCAAATGATAGAATGTTTAGCACATGGAATATTGGATTAAATTAAGGAGAGCTGGGTTCAAATTTCTATGTGAATGATGAAATTGAGATTATATGGTGGGAAGAGAATATGAGAAGGAGAATTGGTTAATAATTCAGTTGTTGATAACAAATCATGCAAAAGCTTATAGTTGGGATTATGAATGGCATCTGCTGAAAATCTTTAGGTATGAGGACAAAAAACATGAAAACTCTGTTTGAAGCATTTTATCATTTCATGTTGTCCATCCTTCACTTGAATTTTATTATTTTAATTTAGATATTATTTATTTATTTATTGTTGACATTTATATGTCATATGTCATTTTTCTGTCTAAAGACATCCAAAACAGCATATGTCACAATATATATGACCGTTATATATATCAAGCATAAAATGCTTCACATAAACAATAAAACAATGAATAAGAATTAAGAACAGCCAAAGGGGCTGTGGTGGCACAGTGGTTAAGAAGATTTTCTTGTTAGCTAGAAGGCCAGCAAGTTGGCTGTTTGAGACCTGGGTACTGCATGAGTACCCATCTCTGTCCCAGCTCCTGCCAACCTAGCAGATTGAAAGCAAGAAATTGCAAGTAGATAAATAGGGACCACTTTGGTGGGAATGGGAAAAGATTTTATTTATTTATTTATTGTTTAGACTTTTATACCGCTTTCCTCCCCATAAAGGGAACTCGAAGCGGTTTACAACAAGAATGCCAAACAATATAAAATATGATACAAATAATACAACAAAATACAGTTACAGTATGAATTATCAAAAACATATTCAATACAATATCAAAATTACCTTAACAATCATAAGAGTCAAACAAGTTCAATAATGCAAAACAAAATAACAAACCACAAACTCAAAGAGGGACCCACCCCCCTCATACCCAACCCTTCTGCCACCAAACCGCACCTCCCTACAGTCTTGGTCCCAGTGGAGGGGAGCAAAAGCCCGGGGGTGTAGTGGCTCCACCAACACTGAAGCTGGCAGCATCCCTTCCAGCCGTGCCACACTCCCCAGCCTTTGTAGCCCCGATGGCGTGGGGGTGGGGGCTCGGGGGGGTGGCCACTCACACACAGCTGCTGCTGGAGCCGGCCAAGCTCTCCTTCGCCACGCAGCTCCTCCCTGCATTCTCAGTCCAGGTGGTGTGGAGACAGAAGCCCAGGGGTGTGGTGGCTCCACCAACACTGAAGCTGGCAGCGTCCCTTCCAGCGTCCCTTCCAGCCGCACCACACTCCCCAGCCTTTGTAACCATGATGGGGGGGGGGGGCTCGGGGGTGTGGCCGCTCACACACAGCTGCTGCTGTGTGATCTTGGGGAAATGAAAGAAACCCTCTTCTCCAGCAAAAATCCTTTCAACCCAAAATAATTTCTGACATGAAATTATTATAACCACAGCCAAAAGGCCATCGCCACACAGATGCAGGAAGAGGGTTCTAAAGCATAGGGGCAGCAAGATGGAAATATCTTCTCTACCTGTATTCAATAAAAACAGCTTTAAAATTTGGCACTTTGAGAAAGGCCATTTCAAATTACCTCAATTGGTGCAAAAGTGCTTATCAATGATCCCAAGTTCATGGGAAATTAGTTGTTGGCAGTCCTTTATTCTAATGGTTTCAACCATGTAAGAAAAAATGCAAGGGTTTCCCCATCTCTGTGCTATACAGTAAGATATAGGGTTGCAAAGGGGCTGAGGTGGCTCAGTGGTTAAGAAGCTCACCTTGTTAGCTAGAAGGCTGGCAAGTCAGAAGTTTAAGACCCAGGTACTGCATGACAGATTGGGACATCTCTGTCCCAGCTCTTGGGGACATGAAAGGAGCCTCATTTGGGCATTCCCTGAGTGGAGTTTCTTCCGCAAAAATCCTTTTACCCAATAATAATTTCTGGCATAAAATTATTATATTGCAGCTCTGAACCAGGAAGTCCTGAATTTATACTTGACATCTGTTAGAAATTGACTCTTAAGTAAACCACAGTCTCTCAGCTACAAAGAGGGTATTGAACTGAATGAGGTGGCAAAACTGGGGTTTCATCTGGTCTATGTCAACCCTCGGAAAATATCTCTTGCATGCTCTTTTGGTTCAAAGGTGGAAGTTGGAGTGATCCCTTCTGCTAACACACCTTTGAGGTTCATCATAACAACTATCATGTTTTGTCAGCAGTGCTATGATATAATGACTCTTGAGGTACACATCAGTTTCTCCTCCCATATGAATTGCTATATTCCTTGGAGAGAAAGGAAGGCTCATTCCTATCCAGGTGGACGTATCCAGAAGGAAGTGACATTGATGGTCTGAAAATCATGCCCAGTTAGAGACAGTCGAGGGAGCTGACTGACTTTGTTTAGTCAAGAAAAAACTGAAAGGCAATACAAAAATCATCTTCAAATAAGCTGTGTCACATGGCTGTTCTGCTATGGAGGGTAGGAACCCAACCTGTGGATTCAAATAGCAACTAACAAAATGTGAACTAAACATTAGAAAGAAGTTCCTGAAAGTAAGTGTCTACTACACTGGGAGATGTTGAAGTCTTCTTCATTTGGGGTTTTTTAAAGAAAGGTTAGATTACCAACTCTGAGGCATACTTTAGCTGTCAATTTCTTGTACTAGACTAAGTGACCTTTATGGTCCCTTCCAACTCTACATTTCTGTAGTGAAGTGGTTTCTAATGGTAGTTGTGTGGGTGGGGGAGAAAAGGAAAGATCTAGCTCAGGGATTTTCAACCTGCGGCCTGTGGGCTGGATGTGGCCCATGGCACCATTTCATGTGACCCCCTCCACCACCTCCACCATACCAGGAAGTGCCATGTGATGGAGGAAGAGCAAAATGGCCATCTGCCCCCCCCCCCAAGCTTTCTGAGGGAGCCTGACCTAGGACCCGGCTTTAAAAGATTGAGAACTATTGATTTAGATGTCATCCTTTGGATCCATTCAAAGGTCTGTACTGATGTGGAATGGAAGAGATGGTAAGTTTAAGGTGTGTTGTGAAAAAGCCACATGAGGAGAAGGGAGTGCACTTTTATTCCCATAAAATATTTTGACTTTTATTATTATAGGGGCCAACTGCCAAATTCTGAGTTATAAGCCCTTGTAGCTACAGGAGGGGCAAAATTCCTATTTTCTATTAGGCTTGTACTTACAAGCCTAATAGAAAAGATTTTTGGTAGTTAATGAAGGTGAGATAGGTAAAAATAACAGCCAGGAAAAATAGTAGGGGTATAGGATCAACACAATACCATGACACACCAGAGATAACAATAGCAATTACACTTATATACTGCTCCATAACGATTAGATCACTCTCTGGGTGATTCACCATATAGCAATAACAATTACACCTATATATCATCCCATAGTACTTACAGCATTCTCTGGATGGTTCACAGATAATTAGCATTTTCTCCCCCCAGTGCACTGGGTACTCATTTTGCCAAACTCAAGAGGAAGGAAGGAAGGCTGAGTAAGCTATGACCCCATAAAGATTGAACTCAGATCATGAACAGAGTTTTGGTTGCAGTACTGTGGCTTAACCGCTACACTATGCAGCAGAGAAGGACAATATAGATTTTCTTCCATAGATTCAGGCCAACATGGCTTAACATTATTTTTGAATGGCATTTATAATTTGCTTAAAGGATAAAGATAGCTTAAACCTATAATACTTTTACACCAGGGAAAAGCCCTGGTGGCACAGTGGTTAAACTGCTGTACTACAACCAAAATGTTATGAGTTTGATTTTGAACAGGACTCAAGGTTAGCTAAGTCTTTCATCCTTCTGAGGTCAATAAAAGTTTGATTGTCATATATTTAAAGCATTTGTGCCTACAGTTTTTCCTTAGTTGTAAGACTTTTGGTTCTTCTCAACAATTTTCAAGTATTTTGTGCATGTGAAATATAAAAGCAATGGATTCATCATCCATCATCTTCATCAGGTGCTGTATCTGTTGCAGATATTGGCTATCATTCATAGCGGTAGTCTTCCTGTTCTTAACGTCATGGAACAGTTCTTCTGAGGACATGCCACACCAGTTTCTCAGGTACTTTAACCAGGAAGTCCACCTATGTCCAATGCCTATCTTCCCAGGGATCTTTCTTTGCAGAGCGAGTTGAGGTATTCTATATTTTATGTTATTCCTCATGATATGGCCAAGGTATTGTAGCTTTCTTTGATTAACGGTCTTAAAGACTTCTTGTTCTTTATCCATTCAGCACAATACTTCTACATAAATCACATGGTCAACCCATTATATTCTTAGCATGCCATCTGTAGATCCACATTTCAAAAGTTTCTATTCTCTTTTCAGATGCTTTAGTCAATGTCCAAGCTTCAACTCCATATAGCAACGGTGGGAATACGTAATATCTCACTATTCAGATCTTTCTAGTGAGAGTTAGATCTCTACTACATAACAAATGTTGCATTTTTCTATTCATATTTTAATCTCTACCTCAGGATCCCAATTTTCATTTAACATATTGTACTCCCCAACTAGACAATTGTATCCACTATTTCGATTGGATGCATCTACATTAGATAAATACTAATGGATTCATTTACATTAGATAAACTATAGGATGCTGTTGTACAAGCTGTTTGATGTTTAGACAAATTTTTAATAGCTTAGGATTCGATCCAGAATGACACCCAAATACATTTGGGTAGGGCAATACTCCTGTATCTTGCCTTCCCAGCTAACTTGGTGCATCGTCTATGCTTCTGGGTTTTTTTAAGTGGAAGGCACAGACTTTTGTTTTCAAAAGGGATAGCATCATATGGTTGTTTTTATAATATAAAGAAAGATCTTCTAATTCAGAGGTTAGTTGCTGCTTGATGGATTCCTTACTGGATCTCCAATGACCAAGCACAAAACAAAAGCAAGCTAATTTGCAGCATGAAATTATTTAGTAGTAGTAGTAGTAGTAGTAGTAGTAGTAGTAGTAGTAGTAGTAGTAGTAGTATCCCTTAAAGGAGTTTTCCTACTAAGGAGATTCTAACTATATTGTCTAGTTCTGCTCTTACATAACAGAAACATAATTTAAAAGAATGGTAGGTGCATACCCTCCTCCCAATTAAAAAATGTTTTTTGTCAAAATGCTACAAGCAAAAAAAAGTTCTGAGAACTCTTCTGGGCACACAACAAAACTGAATACATTCACAACAAAGTATTGCACAGACACAGCATATCCCTGGCTTTGCTTCTGTTGCAGCAGAGAATAATACTTCTTAATGATCTCGTGGAAAAGAGTCTTTCACTTTAGCTTCTTCTATACTCTCAGAAATCCAATTGCATCCAGGCACAATAAAGGAGCTTATTGCTGTGACAGTTCTTGAGAGCAGAGATGTGTTATAGTGCTACCAGTTTTAAAGGTCATTCAGTGCTTCTGTGAAGAATGCAAGCGCGGCGCCAAAATGGCCGCCGCGCCCTTTGCGGCCCCCCCCCACAGGACAGAGAATCCGGGTAGTTAGGGGCGTGGCCAGCTCCCTTATAAAAGGGGTGGCCACGAGGCAGCCGAGCTGCCATTTTACCTCAGCGACGGAGCGGAGAAGTCTTTTCCCCTGTATCTCCGTCGCGCTTTAGCCTACCGGGAAGCCTTTTTGGTAGCGGTTCTTCCTTGCTGGCTTCCCTTCTTGCTTCGGTGGAGATGCCTTCGAAGAAGAAGGCAGCTTCTAGTGCAGCTCGCGCTGTTAGGAGGCGCAACCCAGGTCGGAGGACCGCGGTGCCGCCTCCTCAACAGCCGCCTTTGCCGGCCCCTGCCTGGGCCAGCGGAATGGGGTCTATTGCCCCTTGGCCCGATCAGAGTGCGGGCGTGGAAGGCGTTCCGGCCCGCGGCCCGCGAGCGGTGGACACCGCTCCTGCACCTGCCCACCCTGTTGGGCCTACTCATCTTGGGTCGCAGCCTCCCCCGGGGCCCTCCAGCCTTGGGGGGTGGTGCGGCCCCCTGCCTTGGCAGGTTTCTCCACCGACCCTGCCGGGCTTCGGTGCTGGCCAATGGCCATATTCGGGTCCTGGGGTACAGGGACCTGCACCCGCGCCTGGACCAGGCGGGCCGGCCGGCCCTTTGCCCCTGGTCAACGTGGACACCTTATTGGCCCGCATCGCGGCCCTGGAAGCGTCGTTGGCTCGGGCCAGTCAGGCGGGCGCCCCCTTCGGGGTCCCTTTTGAGGCGATGTCGGCAGGAGGACAACAGCCGGCAGGGAGGGTCGAGCTGCTGCAGGCGCGTGGCGCGGTTTCGGCCACTGCCTCGCAGCTCCCCAACCAGCAGCCAGGTGAGGGTCAAGCCCCGGTGATGAGCTCTACGTCGGTCGTGAGCTCCGACGCCCCCAGTAGGCCGGAACCCCCGGTGGGGGCGGCCCGCGGGGGTGCAGCATGTGAGTATACGGTGCAAGCGAGTACATCCACACACATCCCCAATATGGGGGGGGGGTCTTTCAATGGCCTTGGCCTCGCGCGGGTGGTGCGGGGGCCACGCTATCGGCAACCCACCCGGCGACGACGACTGCCACCTTGGGTACCGGGGTGGGTACTTGTTCTTACACTCCGGGGAATGTGCTGGGGGTGGCTGGTTTAGCTCAGGCCCCTTTTCCTAGGCCGGCTGTGCCTTTTTCGGCTTTGCCGACGGCGGGGTATTCCTTGCCACTAGGTGATCACTTGGCGCAGACTACCAGAGAAAAGATATGGCGGGGGGAATACGTAGATATCTTCTCACTCCTGAACAGAGAGCCCACCAAGGAGGAAAGGGAGGGACAGGATGAGAAGGACAAGGAGCAGGCACGCCGCCGTAAGCCGCCGCGTACCTGGGCCAATTGGCTCCCCGCTTATTTAATATACATGGCGGTGTATTTGAGGGCGCGGCCGGATTTAGCTATTCCCATGGTCCAATATTTGGACAATATATACAGGGCAATGGTTGATTTCCCGGGCCCCTCATGGCTAGCGTATGATGAGGAATTCCGTATGAGGATTCCCCTCCACCCCGAGATGAGATGGGATGAGCCGTGCCAGAGGCTTTGGCTCTTGTATATGACGCCTACACGCCCTGCCCCGGGAGATAGATACCATTGCGGACATGCGGTCCAGCGAGCGGTCCAGCGCAGGTTACCCGCCAGGCGGCGGGGCAGGGGGTTCCAGCCCGCCTGCTGTGCTGGACTTTCTCGTCCAATGGTTCCTGCAATAGAAAGAATTGCAGGTATAAGCATGAGTGTCCCACATGTTCGGGCCCCCACGCAGCCTCTGCCTGTCCCAGACCTGGGGGGGCACGAGGCAGAGGGAGGGGTGGACAGTGGGCTGGCAAGACTGCCTCGGATGGAGCTGGTCCTCCAAAAGGCCCCCTCCCCAATTAATGTGGACATGCTGGAGCGTTGGCTCGCATCGTACCCGAAGGGGGAGGGTGGGGAGTATCTCCTTCAGGGTTTTCAGCAGGGATTCCGTATTCCTTTCATGGGTGATAGGTCCCCTCAGGATGCCCCCAACCTGTTATCCCTCAGAGGGAGGGAGGATGTGGCTGCGGCCAGCATTAAGAAAGAGTTAGATGCGGGCAGGGTCGCTGGACCTTTCCCTGCACCCCCGTTTCCCAATTTTAAGGTGTCGCCACTGGGCTTGGTCCCCAAACAGTCCCTAGGCGAGTTTCGCCTTATTCATCATTTGTCCTACCCAGCCGGCCAATCGGTCAATGATGCTATTCCTGATGACCTCTGTTCAGTCAGGTATACATCGTTTGACCATGCATTGCGCATGGTACGCTCGTGTGGCCCGGGTGCCTTGCTGGCCAAGTGTGACATTAAGTCGGCTTTTCGCCTCTTGCCAGTGCATCCGGGCGACTTTGAGTTGCTGGGTTTTAAATTTAAGGGTGAATATTATTTTGATAAGGCCATGCCTTTTGGCTGCTCCATATCATGCTCGGCATTCGAGCGTTTTAGTACCTTCCTAGAGTGGGCTTTCGTCCGCAGGTCAGGGTCCCGGTCTGTAGCCCATTACCTGGATGATTTTTTATTCGGGGGTGAACGGGGCTGGGACACGTGCACACGTCTCCTCAACACATTTCAGACGCTAATGGAGGAACTTGGTGTCCCTTTAGCGCCCGAAAAGACCGAGGGCCCATCTACCAAGCTAGTATTCCTGGGGGTTGAGATTGACACAGTAGTGCAGGCTTCTAGGTTGCCGGGTGATAAGGTGTCCAGGATAGTGGCCCTTATCTCGGAATTGCTGGCCAAGCGTAAGGCATCCCTGAGGGAACTGCAGGTGCTACATGGTCACCTCAATTTTGCCTGCAGGGTGGTCGTACCGGGCAGGGCTTTTGCCCGGCGCTTATGCGACGCCATGGCAGGGTTATCCAGGCCCCACCACAGAGTCAGGCTTACCCGGGGTATCAGGGCAGACATGTTTGTCTGGTTGCAATTCCTGAGGGAGTTCAATGGGGTCTCATTTTGGAGGTCTGACCTCCTGGCATCCCCCAATTTCCAGATCCAGTCTGATGCCTCAGGATCCCTGGGTTATGGGATGTACTTCAATGGGAAGTGGGCCTATGGTGGGTGGCCACCGGCATGGGCAGGCACAGGTCGCCTGCGGGATCTCACATACCTGGAATTTTTCCCTATTCTGGGGGCTTTGATGCTATGGGGCGAACAGTGGGCTAATTCGGTGGTGCATTTCTGGTGCGACAATGCTGCTGTTGTCCACATTGTCAATGCACAGACTTCCAAATCGCCCAGGGTTATGGAACTAGTGCGCCATTTTGTGCTGCGCTGCCTGCGCCTCAATGTCTTGTTCAGGGCCAGGCATGTCCCTGGGATTAATAATGATATTGCTGACGCTTTGTCCCGCCTGCAGATCTCCCGGTTCCGCGCCTTGGCCCCGGATGCGGAGGAATTTCCCTCGCCACTCCCGGACGAGATCTGGACTATTGGCAAGGAGAGGTGAACCGGGCGATTGGCCTGTCACTAGCGCCACTCACGCGTAAGGCGTACCAACAAGCATTCAATTCTTACAGGGCATTTTCGGCTCAATGTCACCTGCCAGAGACCTGGCCTATCCCGGTGGACCATGTTCTGCGGTTCATGGTTCACCTGCATGCACAGGGCCTCGCACCTCGCACCATAGCATCCAAGCTCTCGGCGTTGGCTTTTATGGCCAAAGTGGGAGGTCATGTGGATACCACCTCTGACTTCCGTGTGAGACATGTTTTGGAGGGGTGGGTGCGCGAGCGCGGGCGTTGCCCGGACGACCGGCACCCTATTTCCCCAGGGGTTCTTACCCAGTTGGCCCGGGGCTGGCCAGGCCTCTGTTTTGATCATTATGAGGCAGCCCTTTTCCATGCAGCCACAACGGTGGCATTTTTTTGAGCGCTCCGCGTCAGCGAACTCGTGATGCTGTCTAAGGCGGATGCAAGTGGTAGGGCACTGGAACTCGAAGATGTCTATGTAGCCAAAGACTGGGCCCAGTTGAGGATACGCTCCTCTAAAACAGATCAGCATGGCGTAGGCAGTGGTGTAAGACTGCTACGGTGTTCTTTGGCAGACATCTGTCCGGTTGGTGCCCTACAGGAATTCCTGGCACTGCGTGGCATGCACCACGGCCCGTTTTTCTGTCACCAAGATGGGTCTCCCCTTACTAAATTTCAGTTTTGGAAGGTGACAGCCAGAGCCCTCACCAGGGTGGGCCTACCAGGTGCCCGTTATGGCACACATTCGTTCCGTATTGGTGCAGCCTCTACAGCAGCTGCTTTTGGGTACTCTGGGGCTGACATACGCAGCATGGGGAGGTGGGGCTCGCAATGTTTTCAGTTTTATGTGCGCCCACTCCCGCCATGAGTACCAATCCAGTCACCTTACCGCCTTTTTCTCAATTTTCTTACAGACCCTGGGTGTCGTATTACACCGGTGACAGTATGGCTGGTGGGCCACAGCTATGTGCACAGGGCAGCGCGTTACGCTGCGGCGACAGAGTGGGGACCCCGATTGGGACTGGGTGAACACGCCAGTCTCACATGGCATGGTAAGCCTGGGATGTTATGGCGGGAGCTGCGGCCTTTCCTTTTTTCTGGCCTGGGTGCTGACCCGCCTGACATTCTCATCATCCACCTGGGGGGCAATGATTTGGGCCAGGTCACCGGCTTATCGCTCAAGCATGCGATTTGCGAGGAACTCGCCTACTTGCATTATGTCTGGCCTGCCACAACCCTGGTTTGGTCGGACATTGTCCTGCGCCATTCTTATAGAGGGGGCGTTAACCTCCTGGCCCTTGACCGCGCTAGGCGCGCGGTCAATAGGGCGGTGGCGCGGTTTCTTGCCGACAGGGCTTGGGGACGGGTCAGTCATCACCCTGATATTAGCCTACAAAATTATGACTTGTACGCAGGGGATGGGGTCCATCTGTCGCGAGGAGGTATGGACCTCCTGTTGGGTGATTGGCGAGCAGGCCTGTTGACCGAGCTGACGGTCTGGGGGGGGGCGTCAGGTCTTCTTTGAAGCCCCTCCGTGTGGCGGGTAGCACTGGTAAGGTAAACAGTATGACCCACAAGTATCCGGCAGGTTCGCAATTGACTGGACAACACTAGACAGGAATAAATTAGTTAAACGTTGTCCGGTCAACGACGAACCAGGCGATGGGGTGATGACGATTGCTAACCAGCATGCATCACCCCTGTGATTTCACGGATACGCGTCAGAGGGTGGGGTCATGAGTTAGTTATTGACTACGGTCAACAATTTGTTTGTTGTCAACAAACAAATTGATACAAATTGATACATTGTAACCAATTGCCGTTGGCAATTTTGGGGTGGTACCTTACCAGTGTTACTTCGGCCTGCTTGCCTTAGGAATTATGATTGGTCGTTTTACCAATACAAATTTATAATTCGGACTAGGGCATTGAATCAATAAATGTGGCCCTATGCTGTTATCCACTTTCAATGTTGTCTGTGTCCGTTATTGGGGGGGTGCGCCTGCAATGCAAGCGCGGCGCCAAAATGGCCGCCGCGCCCTTTGCGGGCCCCCCCCCCCCACAGGACAGAGAATCCGGGTAGTTAGGGGCGTGGCCAGCTCCCTTATAAAAGGGGTGGCCACGAGGCAGCCGAGCTGCCATTTTACCTCAGCGACGGAGCGGAGAAGTCTTTTCCCCTCCACCCCCTCCCTAGTTAACAGTGTGATATTTTGGTCGCTTCGGGGCCGGGTGGGAATTTTTGGCTGGGACCCATATTGGCTTCCGGGTCCTGGCTTTTTTGCCCATCCCACACTGTTGCTATGGTTTGATATAGGGGTCTTTCTGTGTTCCTGATGTTGACTTTGGTCACATTGGCGGGTAGCACTGGTAAGGTAAACAGTATGACCCACAAGTATCCGGCAGGTTTGCAATTGACTGGACAACACTAGACAGGAATAAATTAGTTAAACGTTGTCCGGTCAACGACGAACCAGGCGATGGGGTGATGACGATTGCTAACCAGCATGCATCACCCCTGTGATTTCACGGATACGCGTCAGAGGGTGGGGTCATGAGTTAGTTATTGACTACGGTCAACAATTTGTTTGTTGTCAACAAACAAATTGATACAAATTGATACATTGTAACCAATTGCCGTTGGCAATTTTGGGGTGGTACCTTACCAGTGTTACTTCGGCCTGCTTGCCTTAGGAATTATGATTGGTCGTTTTACCAATACAAATTTATAATTCGGACTAGGGCATTGAATCAATAAATGTGGCCCTATGCTGTTATCCACTTTCAATGTTGTCTGTGTCCGTTATTGGGGGGGTGCGCCTGCAATAATGCATTGGCCTACTGCCCCGCTTCTCTGATGCTGTCATTTTCTCAACTGGCCACTTGCCAGCTCAGTGGCTATCCTGCATCTCAGACTCTATTGCCTTTCTGACATGCATCACTCCTTTCAGCTTATCAAGCATTGCATAAGTGAACTGCATTATGTAGATTTTAAAAGGTCTTTCAAATAAATCAGCTCTGTTGGGAGCAAAATTTCCATAAAATAATGCTAAAAAATGTGAAAAGGAAAACTATAGCATATACTATAAAGCAAAGCAATCACACTTCTATAGTGCTTAGTTCACTCTCTAGGCCATTGATGGTGAACCTTGGCACTCCAGGTGTTCTGGAACTTCAATTCCCAGAAGCCCTGAATAGCAGGAGTGCTGACTTGGGCTTCTGGGAATTGAAGTTCAAGAACACCTGGAGTGCCAAGGTTCACCATCACTGCTCTAGGCAGATCACAAGTTAATTAGCATTTTGCCCCCAACATGCTGGATACTCATTTTACCAGCCTTGGAAGGATGGAAGGCTGAGTGAACCTTCAGGATCGAATTCACAACTTTTTGGTTGCAGTACAGCAGTTTAACCACTGCACCACCAGGGCTCCTATATACAGATGTTTCTGACTTTCAGTTAATTGATGAGATTTCTTGAGTTCGAGGATTGCTCCTCTTAATTCAACAGCTGGAGAGAGGTGAACCATTACACCTTTGCGTAGTTATTAAAAAAGAAAAGAAATTCTTTCATAAACAGACTTCTTATGACCACTCTTAACAAATACCACAGTCTTGCTGAAAAGTTGCTGAGATAGTAAGTACCAACATGGTGAAAAGGATAAGAGTGCTTGTATTGACATATTATGGTTTGAATCTTGATGAGACCTGGAAAGTTTCTAGTCATCATAGTCTTTATTCATTTACATGCAGAGAGGTAAATGTGGCACATGAATGTAGAAATTTCTCTTATATCAAGCGGGACCGTTGCTCCATTTCACTCAATTCTGTCACCTTGGGTTGGCCGCAGACAACAGTTTTGCCCACCCCTACTCTGTGGTAAAGGCACTGCAGTGGCTCAAGTGATTAAGACACTGAACTTGACAACTGGAAGGTTGACAGAGTGAGCTTTCATCTCTGTCCCTGCTCTTGCCACCCTAGCAGTTTGAAAGCAAGAAATTGCAAGTAGATAAATAGGGACAACTTCAGTGGGAAGGTAAACAATGTTCCATGCACTCTGGTGTCAATGCATGTCTGCCACATGTCCACAGAAACGTCTGCAGATAACAGACAGCGCTGGCTCTTTGGCTATAAATAGAGATGAGCATGAGCACTGAACCCTTGAGTTGGATATGACCAGCTTTTGAGCAAGGGTGACCTTTACCATTGCCTTACCCTCCTACAGATACCACAAACTGAACCCAGAGCCTTTTACATGTGGAATATGTGTGCCTAACATGTGACTTCCCACTGATGGACTGCAAGATGTTTCAAAATTGTCCCTTCAGGTTTACGATGGTTGTACTTTTCCCATGCCAGTTCTGCTGCCTGGCTTTCTTGGAATGCGTCACCAGAGCCTTCTACTGCGTTGCTCGCACTTGTGCCCTGCTTCTACGCTCTGCTTTTTTTCTGTATGCCTTTTGTTGATGCACCATCCAAACCCCCCCCCCTCAAGCAAGGACTTTTCAATGACTTCCGAGTTCTCCCAATATTGCCTTATTTCAGCCAAATTGTATCATTCTGTAGCATTGCCATTACTTACTGTAAAAGTTGGCTTTTAACCAGGTTTCTGGTTATAGTCCTGACTTGGCTCTGTAAAATATAAGGGAGAGGAGGAAGGGGAAAGAAACAAGATTAATCAAATGCCTAAAGCTCTGGCCTTCTGGATGGCTCTGGTCAAGCACTGATAAAAAATGAAGCAATTTCCTTCGCACACAAGGTGCCCCAAAAATCTCATTCAAGAAGATGAGCCAATATCAGCTGTGCTGTGCTCTTTCAAATCCCATGCTTAGTAGACTTCACAGTCACTGCTTCTGCCAAAACCAGTTTTACTTGTTCGCTCTCTGATGTGGGATTCCATGGAAATGCCAAAAAGCCTTTTTCCCGGCAATCTACAGCAATTTGGGGACTGCGGTGGCTCAAGTGGTTAAGATGCTGAACTTAATGACTGGAAGGTTGGCAGGTCAGCAGTTCAAGACCTGAGTACTGCACGACGGAATGAGCTCCCATCTCTGTCCCAGCCCCTGCCAACCTAGCAGTTCGAAAGCAAGAAATTGCAAGTAGATAATTAGGGACAATTTCAGTGGGAAGGTAAACAGCATTCCATGCACTCTGGTGTTGATGCATGCCTGCCACATGTCCACAGAAACGTCTGCAGATGCAGACAGTGCTGGCTCTTTGGCTATAAACAGAGATGAACACTGAACCCTAGAGTCAGATACAACTGGCTTTCGAGGGAGGGCGACCTTTACCTTACAGCAATTTTGCCATGAGTCTTGACCACTTTGAGGAACCCTCTGCCCACAGAATTCATAATTTTAAAGCCGGTCCTTAAAAGCTTTAATACCAGCCATTTGTTTTGGTTTCTTCAAAAAACCATTTTCTTGCAGGTGCTTCATTTTGTTATCGCAAGTATTTTCTGTCAGAAGGCAACCCTAACCACAGTCATAATTTAGGAATCCGAAAATCTGTCTGTTTCATTTTTATTATACTTTCCCCACCAATATTATCATTCTATTCACATTCCATATTGAGTTATAAGGCTTCTCTCCTCTTCATGCCTGGCCATTTTTGCTTATTTTGGTACACGCTTTTCTTAATATATGAGCATTTAAATGCATAATTCTTAATACATACATTTTTGTACATTCACCTCACTGAGTACAATTTCCTCAGGGAACATTTTCGTATATCCAGTACTGTGCAGAGGTCTTAGGCCATCATTAGTTGGTTTGGAAAAAAATCAGTGAGTGATTTGGGAGGGCATAATTCAGACATCTCCAAAACTTCACCAGACTTAGAGAGGATTGAGAGGAGGATCAGAAAAAGACTGTATCCAAATTTGATGTGTCTAGTTGGCTGAATTATGGGCTCCCAAATCACTCAACCAGTTGGTGGTGGCCTAAAACCTTTGCACAGAACTTTATATTTTATATACAGTAATACCCTGGTTAACGTGTGCACTGCACAATGTTAAGTTAATGTTGTGCGATGCAAACGTTTTCCTCAAATTTCCCGACATTGATCTCTGGATCACTAAGGGGCTTAGTGATCCAGGTCAGGGGGGTTCTGAAGAGAGGCTGGGAAAAGGGTCCCCAGCTTCTCTTCAGAAACATCCCACACACACACACTCTGCCATCTGGATCGCTAAGCCCCTTAGTGATCCAGGCGGGGGTTTCTAAAGAGAGGCTGGGGAAAAGGGTCCCCAGCCTCTCTTCAGAAATACATACACCCCAGATCGCTAAGCCCCTTAACGATCCAGGCAGGGATTTCTGAAGAGATTTCCTCTTCGAAAAGGGAACCGGGCTTTTTTTAACGTTGTGCGATAAATGTATCACACGTTGAAAACCGCATTACGTTAAGACTTGTGGAACCAAGTTTCAATGTTATCCGGGATATTACTGTATATTCATATTTTTATGTGCAGTTATTTGCACAGATCTTTTTTAAAAGAACAGATAAAAGAAAAAGGCTCAGATGCACTTTTCCTCCATGATGACAAAATATTTGCACACTTTTATTAATTGTCACACAAACAGTATAAAATCAATTTTCAAAAAAAAAATCCTGGATACAGAGAAATTCTTTTCCATCTTTAACAGTGAAGAAGAAGCCAATAGGTGGAATCTGAAAGCCACCAGATTCCCTGAGTTAAAATGGTTAATTTAGTATCACAATGACATATTATTAATAATTTATCTTACCCTCCCTACACATAGGTAAACATAAAGGTTGCCCTTGTTCAAAAGCCAGTCGTATCCGACTCTAGGGTTCAGTCCTCATGTTTGTTTATAGCCAAAGAGCCATCTCTGTCTGCATTTACAAATGTGTCCATGGACATGTGGTAGGCATAACTAGACAACAGAGTGCACAGAATGCTGTTTACCTTCCCACTGAAGTGATACCTATTTATCTACTTGCAATTTCTTGCTTTTGAACTGCTAGGTTGGCAGGATCTTGGACAGAGATGGGAGCTCACTCCATCGTGCAGTACTGGGGTCTTGAACTGCTGTGCTGCTGACCATTCAATCATCAAGTTCAGTGTCTTAACCACTAAGCCACCACAGTCTTCTCACATATCTTACATGTAAAGCTCTCCTTTGCAGGCGCACCCCCCCCAATAATGGACTCAGACACAAATGAAAGTGGATAACGGCATTGGGCCACATTTATTGATTCATGCCCTAGTCCGAATTATAAATTTCTATTGGTAAAACGACCAATCATAATTCTTAAGGCAAGCAGGCCGAAGTAACACTGGTAAGGTACCACCCAAAATTGCCAACGGCAATTGTTACAATGTATCTATTTGTATCAATTTGTTTGTTGACAACAAACAAATTGTTGACCGTAGTCAATATCTAACTAATGACCCCACCCTCTGACGTGTATCCGTAAAATCAGGGGGTGATTCCAGCTGTCTAGTGGTAACCATCACCCCCTCGCCTGGTTCGTCGTTGACCAGACAACGTTTAAACAACTTATGCCTATCTAGTGTTGTCCAGTCAATTGCGAACCTGCCGGATACCTGTGGGTCATAAATGTTTACCTTACCAGTGCTACCCGCCCATGTGACCAAAGTCAACAGCAGCACAGAACAAACCCCTATATCAAACCATAGCAACAGTGTGTGATGGGCAAAAAAGCCAGGACTCAAGGGCCAATTGCGAGTCCCAGCCAAAAATTCCCACCCGGCCCCGAAGCGACCAAGAAATCACACTGTTAACTAGGGAGGGGGTGGAGGGGAAAAACTTCTCCGCTCCGTCGCTTCACCAAAATGGCAGCACGGCTGCCTCGTGGCCAGCCCTTTTATTAGGGTGCTGGCCACACCCCTAACTACCCAGATGGCTTCGTCCGGTGGGGGGGGAGCCCGCAAAGAGCGCGGCGGCCATTTTGGCGCCACGCTTCCATTGCAGGCGCACCCCCCCAATAATGGACTCAGACACAAATGAAAGTGGATAACGGCATTGGGCCACATTTATTGATTCATGCCCTAGTCCGAATTATAAATTTCTATTGGTAAAACGACCAATCATAATTCTTAAGGCAAGCAGGCCGAAGTAACACTGGTAAGGTACCACCCAAAATTGCCAACGGCAATTGTTACAATGTATCTATTTGTATCAATTTGTTTGTTGACAACAAACAAATTGTTGACCGTAGTCAATATCTAACTAATGACCCCACCCTCTGACGTGTATCCGTAAAATCAGGGGGTGATTCCAGCTGTCTAGTGGTAACCATCACCCCCTCGCCTGGTTCGTCGTTGACCGGACAACGTTTAAACAACTTATGCCTATCTAGTGTTGTCCAGTCAATTGCGAACCTGCCGGATACCTGTGGGTCATAAATGTTTACCTTACCAGTGCTACCCGCCACCCGGAGAGGCTTCAATAAAGGCTCGACGCCCCCCCCCAAGACCGTCAGCTCGGTCGACAGGCCTGCTCGCCAATCACTCAGCAGGAGGTCCATACCTCCTCACGACAGATGGACCCCATCCGCTGCGTAAAGCCCATAATTTTGCAGACTAATGGCTGGATGAGGACTGACCCGCCCCCAGCCCTTGGTCGAAAGGAATCGGACCACCGCCCTGTTCACCATGCGCCTAGCGCGGTCCAAGGCCTGGAGGTCAAGGCCTCCCCTATAAGCGTGCCGTGGGACCATATCTGACCAAACAAGGGTTGTGGCGGGCCATACGTAATGTAAGTAGGCGAGGTCACTGCAAATCGCATGCTTCAGCGATAAGCCAGTGACCTGTCCCAAATCATTACCCCCAAGATGTATGATCAGGATGTCTGGCGGGTCAGCGTTCCTTGCCGAAAAAAGGAATGGCAAGAGCTCCCGCCACAACATACCGGGCTTACCGTACCATGTGAGACTTGCGTACGCACCGAGTTCCAGTCGGGGTCCCCAATCTGTCGCCGCAGCGTAACGCGCTGCCCTGTGCACGTAGCTATGGCCCACCAGCCATACTGTCACTGGTGTAATACGACACCCAGGGTCTGTCAAGGAAAAACAGGGAAGGAAGAGATATGTGATGACTAAAAAACGGTACTCACGGTGAGAGTGGGCGAACATAAAACTGGAAACACTGCGAGCCCCACCTCCTCATGCTGCGTATGTCAGCCCCGGAGTACCCATAAGCAGCCGCAGTAGAGGCCGCCCCAATTCTAAATGAGTGGGTGCCGTAACGAGCCCCAGGGAGGCCCACCCTAGCCAGTGCCTTCCCAGTCACCTTCCAAAATTGAAATTTAGTGAGGGGAGACCCATCTTGGTGACAGAAAAACGGGCCATGGTGCGTGCCACGCAGTGCAAGGAACTCCTGTAGGGCACCAACCGGACAGATGTCTGCCAAGGAACATCGTAGCAGTCTTACACCACTGCCTACGCCGTGCTGATCTGTTTTAGAGGAGCGTATCCTCAACTGAGCCCAATCATTGCAAACATAGACATCTTCGAGTTCCAGTGCCCTACGACTTGCATCCGCCTTAGTCAGCATCACAAGCTCGCTGATGCGGAGCGCTCCAAAAAAGGCCACCGTTGTAGCCGCATGAAACAGGGCTGCCTCATACCTATTCAAACATAGGTCATGCCAGCCCCGTGCCAGTTGGGTAAGGACCCCCGGGGAAATTGGGTGGTGGTCGTCCAGGCTACGCCCACGTTCCCACACCCACCCCTCCAAAACGTGTCTCACACGGAAATCAGCGGTACTGTCCGCATGACCTCCCACCTTGGCCATAAAAGCCAGCGCTGATAGCCTAGATGCTATGGTGCGGGGTGCCAGGCCCTGGGCGTGCAGATAACCATGAAACGAAGGAGGTGGGCCACTGGGATCGGCCAGGTATCTGGCAGTCGAGATTGGGTACAAAAAGTCTGAAAGGAAACCCACGCATGGTGATACGCCTTACGCGTGCGTGGCGCCAGAGACATGCCGATCGCCCGGTTCACCTCTCCTTGCCAAAGGTCCATATCTCTTCCGGGAGTGGCGAGGGAAATTCCTCCGCATCCGGGGCCAAGGCACGGAACCGGGAGATCTGCAGGCGGGACAAAGCATCAGCAATATCATTATTCACCCCCGGGACATGCCTGGCCCTGAACAGTACATTGAGGCGCAGGCAGCGCAATACAAACTGGCGCACGAGGTCCATGACCCTGGGAGATTTAGAGGTCTGTGAATTGACAATGTGGACAACGGCCGCATTGTCACACCAGAAATGCACCACAGAGTTGGCCCACTCCTCACCCCATAGCATCAAGGCCCCCAGAATGGGAAAAAATTCCAAATATGTGAGATCCCTCAGGCGACCCGTGCCTGACCAGGCTGGTGGCCATCCACCATATGCCCACTTCCCATTGAAGTACATCCCATAACCAAGGGATCCCGAGGCATCAGACTGAATCTGAAATTGGGGTGAGGCCAGGAGATCTGACCTCCAAAATGAGACCCCATTAAACTCCCTCAAGAACTGGAGCCATATGTGCATATCTGCCCTGATGCCCCGTGTCAATCTGGTCCTATGATGGGGCCTGGATAAGCCTGACATGGCGTCGCACAAGCGCCGAGCAAATGCCCTGCCAGGTGCGACCACCCTGCAAGCGAAATTGAGGTGTCCATGTAGCACCTGCAGTTCCCGAAGGGATGCCTTGCGCTTAGCCAGCAAGTCCGATATAAGGGCCACTATCCTTGCCACCTTGTCTTCCGGCAATCTAGACGCCTGCGCTACCGTGTCAATCTCCACCCCCAGGAATACTAACTTATTAGATGGGCCTTCGGTCTTTTCGGGCGCTAAAGGGACACCGAGTTCCTGCATTAGCGTCTGAAATGTGTTGAGGAGACGTGTGCACGTGTCCCAGCCCCGTTCACCCCCGAACAAAAAGTCATCCAGGCAATGGGCTACAGACCGAGACCCCGACCTACGGACAAATGCCCACTGCAGGAATGTACTGAAACGCTCGAAAGCCGAGCAGGATATGGAACAGCCGAATGGCATGGCTTTGTCAAAATAATATTCACCCCGGAATTTGAAACCCAGCAACTCAAAGTCACCTGGCTGCACTGGCAAGAGGCGAAAAGCCGACTTAGTGTCACACTTAGCCAACAGTGCACCCAGGCCACATGAGCGCACCATGCGCAATGCCTGGTCAAATGATGTATACCTGACAGAACAAAGGTCCTCAGGGATAGCATCATTGACCGAATGACCGGCTGGGTAGGACAAGTGATGAATCAGGCGGAACTCGCCCGGGGACTTCTTGGGCACTAGTCCTAGAGGAGACACTTTAAGGTTGGGGAAAGGGGGCGCGGGGAAAGGGCCAGCGACCCTGCCCGCAGCGACCTCCTTATTAATGCTGGCGGCAGCCACCTCCTCCCGTCCTCTAAGTGACAAAAGGTTGGGTGCATCCTGCGGTGACCTATCCCCCGTGAAAGGAATACGGAAACCCAGTTGAAAACCCTGAAGGAGGTACACAGCGTCTGCCTTTTTCGGGTACAATGCGAGCCAACACTCCAGCATATCAACATTAATTGGGGAGGGGGCCTTTCGGTGAACCCACTCCTTCCATGGCAATCCTGCCTGCCCCTTGTCCGCCCCTACCCCTGCCCCTGTATCCTCCCGGCCTGGGACAGGCGGAGGCAGCATGGGGGCCAGAACAAGCGGGGCACTCGTGCTTGTACTTGCAATTTTTTCTGTTGCAAGAACCATTGGACGAGAAGGTCCAGCACAGCAGGCGGGCTGGAACCCCCTGCCCTGCCACTTGGCGGGGAGCCTGTACCGGGGCCGCTCGTTGGACTGCATGTCCACAATGGTATCTATCCCCAGGCGCCGGGCGCGTGGGGGTCATATACAGAAGCCACAGCTTCTGACAGGGCTCATCCCACCTCATCTCTGGGTGCAGTGGAATCCTCATGCGGAATTCCTCGTCGTAAGCCAGCCACGACGGACCCGGGAAGTCAACCATGGCCCGGTAGATGTTGTCCAGATACTGGACCATAGGGATGGCCAAATCCGGCCTAGCCCTGAGGTAAATGGCCATGTAAATCAGGTACGCTGGCAACCAATTCGCCCACGTGCGTGGCGGCTTACGACGACGTGCCTGCTCCTTATCCTTCTCGTCCAGCCCTTCCCTCTCCTCCTTGGTCGACTCCCTATTAAAGAAGGGAGAAGATATCTACATACTCGCCCCTCCAGATCTTTTCCCTGGTAGACTGGGCCAGATGGTCCCCCAGGGGCAAGGAATACCCTGCCGTTGGCAGTGCCGACACCGGCACGGAGGGGACTGCGGGCAAAGCAAAGGGGGCCTGTACGAGCCCGGGGATTCCCAACACATTCCCCACCGCACAGGGGGCGCCACCCGGACCCGGGCCCTGTGTCGGGGGAGAAGTCGCCGGGTGGGCCGGAGGCAATTGGACTGCCGGACCACCCGTGCAAGGCCATGGCCATTGGAAAGCCCCCCCCCCCCAAGGAAGTCAGTTGTGTGGGTGCACTGGCTTGAACTGCATACTCACCCGATGCACCCCCACGGGCCGCCCCCACCGGGGGTTCCAGCCCGCTGGGGGCGTCGGAGCTCACGACCGAAGCTGAGCTCGTCGACGGGGCCAGACCCGCACCAGACTGCTGCACCTGTTGAGTGGGGAGCCGCGAGGCAGTGGCCGCCACCGGCACGTGCGCCTCCGGCGGCTCAACCCGACCCATCGCCGGCCGCTGTTCGGCAGCTAAAGGGGGCACCTGGAGTCCTAAAGGCACCCCTGTTTGATTGGCCCTCGCCAAGGAGGCTTCAAGGCCCGCAACGCGGGCCAGAAGGGCCTCCACGTTGACCAATGCACCAGCCCCAACAGGGGGCGAATGGGCAATCGGCCCATAATTAAAGGGTACCTGTCCAGGCCCCTGAGTCCCAGGGGCCAGATAAGGCCAAGAGCTCATGCCCGGCCCTTGTGAAGCCGAGGGCAGACCCTGCAGAGGCAGGAAACCCAACCACCCCCCGTGGCTTGTTCCCCCCATGGGGAACTGTGCACCCAGGCAAGAGGGCCCAGCCGCACGGACCCCGGCGGGGGCACTAGGCATCGGTTGCGGGCCAAGGGTCGAGGCCCCATCCGGGGCAACCTGCCCGCACCGCGGATCGGGCCAAGGGGCCACCGATCCCATCCCACCGGTCCCGGTGGTCTCCGTTAAGGGTGGCTGCTGGGCGGGCGCAGTCGCGGTCCTCCGACCCGGCTGGCGCCTCCGCGCCGATCGAGCCACGTTAGCGGCTGCCTTCTTCTTCGAGGGCATAGCCAAGCCAGCTAGGAAGCCTACGGAGAGAAAAAAGCTGCCCAAAAAGGCTTCCCCTGAAAGGACATGAGCGACGGAGTTAAGAGGGAAAAACTTCTCTGCTCCGTCGCTTCACCAAAATGGCAGCACGGCTGCCTCGTGGCCAGCCCTTTTATTAGGGTGCTGGCCACGCCCCTAACTACCCGGATGGCTTCGTCCGGTGGGGGGGGAGCCCGCAAAGAGCGCGGCGGCCATTTTGGCGCCACGCTTCCATTCTACCCTAAAAGGTGCACTGAGACAGTATAGTTATTGTTATCTGTATGCAAGCCTATTTCATGTAAGCTATTGTATATAGGGCTGCCTTTTTAAAAAGAAGGTAGTTTGAGAGGTGTTTATTTATTAACAATCAGCTATTGTTTGGCATCAGGGTGGAGGGTGCTTTGCTTATCAAAGGGAAGGGGCAAATGTTTTCTGCAAACTATTTGAGCAAATTATGGAAACCGTGGAAAGACAACATATCTCTTATTTTTTCCTTCCCCCCTGGAGGCAAGCAGTCTTACAGATGGTGAAGATTTCTCATTGAGGCATCTCATCAGATCAAGACAGCCTAAATCAATGAGACTTGATTAATTTAGTAGATATTCTTTACATCCATGCTGTAAAGAAAAGAATGTTAAAAAACATTCACTAAATTCCAAATTTTCATTGACTTGTCTTATGATGGCAAACCTCACAAGAGGAATTCTGAAAACAGCATGAGATTGCCAGCCTCCAAGGCAGAGAAAGACATGAAGTGCTTAATTTTCGCATCAAGGTTTCTGTAATTTGCAACACCTTTCTCTGTACAAAACTAGTCGCTCATCCCTTTCAGAAGCAAAGCTCAGACACCAGCAGCACAGCACATTTGGCTGAATGTTCAGAAAGACGTGATGAGCAACCCATCCACTGTTTCCATGCAACCAAGGGTTAGCCATCAAAAATTGGTTCAGCTGCACAATTTGCAGAAGAATTTTTCCAGGCCAATATGAGACCCTTCAACAACAGCATCAGAAAACAATTTGTCCCTTAATTGAGAAGACTAATTTTGGAGCCCCTCAGCTTCACCTACAGTGATACAACAAACAAGAATGAACATCTCTGTGTAAATGAGTTATTGGAAAACTCTGTTTATGTGCTTCTGTGCCATCAAGTCAATTCTGACCAATTCTGACCTTTCAGAGTTGTTTAGGTAGAGAGCATTCTGAAGTGGTTCACCATCCCCTTTTTCTGGAGGCTTCCTGGAACTCTGCAGCTGGCCCATTGGCTACACGGACTGGGTCTTCCTCATGGAGGCACAGTAGGGAATCCAACCATTGCCTCTCTCTGAGCTATCCAGCAGCTGAAATTTAGCCAGGAGGCCTGAGTTTTACATTGCTTGGGACCAGTGTTCCCCAAACGTTGTGGGTTTCTTTATAAACTTCAATTCAGAGAAGCATAAGTCAGTTCCCAAAAACACTGATCAGCCAGTGTACTGACTTAGGCTTCTGGGAATTGACGTCCGAGAACCAAAGGTTGGTACACACTTGTTGGAACCATTCTAGAGAACATTTGTGGTCTGATTCTGTTACCCAGTCATGGGAGAGCAACTGTTTGCATTTGGATTATAACCAGAAGATTAAATGCTTGGATTTTACTCTTGGTAAGGACAACTGAAGGACATTATGTTTACATTTGGGGTGGGGTATAATCCCTTCTAACTGCTGATGTCTTCTGAGCAGTTGCCTGCTCTGTGTATGTATTCGACAACAAAGCAGCATCACAACATTTCCCTTAAAGCAACTGTGTATAAGCCTCACTGGGTTAGTTTATGTGGATCATAATAATTATAGCATTCAACATGCCTTGCTGATTCTTAAACAAATGCATGATAGATCCTAAACCAAATCCATGTTTTTGATACCAAGCTAGCAAGTCTTCAAAGGCTTGGAACCTACATATCAAAAATGTCCTTCAATACTGTAAATCTGCCCAAATGTTTTTGCAGGCGCACCCCCCCAATAACGGACACAGACAACATTGAAAGTGGATAACAGCATAGGGCCACATTTATTGATTCAATGCCCTAGTCCGAATTATAAATTTGTATTGGTAAAACGACCAATCATAATTCCTAAGGCAAGCAGGCCGAAGTAACACTGGTAAGGTACCACCCCAAAATTGCCAACGGCAATTGGTTACAATGTATCAATTTGTATCAATTTGTTTGTTGACAACAAACAAATTGTTGACCGTAGTCAATAACTAACTCATGACCCACCCTCTGACGCGTATCCGTGAAATCACAGGGGTGATGCATGCTGGTTAGCAATCGTCATCACCCCATCGCCTGGTTCGTCGTTGACCGGACAACGTTTAACTAATTTATTCCTGTCTAGTGTTGTCCAGTCAATTGCGAACCTGCCGGATACTTGTGGGTCATACTGTTTACCTTACCAGTGCTACCCGCCAATGTGACCAAAGTCAGCAGTAGGAACACAGAAAGACCCCTGTATCAAACCATAGCAACAGTGTGGGGTGGGCAAAAAAGCCAGGACCCGGAGCCAATATGGGTCCCAACCAAAAATTCCCACCCGGCCCCGAAGCGACCAAAATATCACACTGTTAACTAGGGAGGGGGTGGAGGGGAAAAAACTTCTCCGCTCCGTCGCTGAGGTAAAATGGCAGCTCGGCTGCCTCGTGGCCAGCCTTTTTATAAGGGAGCTGGCCACGCCCCTAACTACCCGGATTCTCTGTCCTGTGGGGGGGGGCCCGCAAAGGGCGCGGCGGCCATTTTGGCGCCGCGCTTGCATTGCAGGCGCACCCCCCCAATAACGGACACAGACAACATTGAAAGTGGATAACAGCATAGGGCCACATTTATTGATTCAATGCCCTAGTCCGAATTATAAATTTGTATTGGTAAAACGACCAATCATAATTCCTAAGGCAAGCAGGCCGAAGTAACACTGGTAAGGTACCACCCCAAAATTGCCAACGGCAATTGGTTACAATGTATCAATTTGTATCAATTTGTTTGTTGGCAACAAACAAATTGTTGACCGTAGTCAATAACTAACTCATGACCCCACCCTCTGACGCGTATCCGTGAAATCACAGGGGTGATGCATGCTGGTTAGCAATCGTCATCACCCCATCGCCTGGTTCGTCGTTGACCGGACAACGTTTAACTAATTTATTCCTGTCTAGTGTTGTCCAGTCAATTGCGAACCTGCCGGATACTTGTGGGTCATACTGTTTACCTTACCAGTGCTACCCGCCACACGGAGGGGCTTCAAAGAAGACCTGACGCCCCCCCCCCAGACCGTCAGCTCGGTCAACAGGCCTGCTCGCCAGTCACCCAACAGGAGGTCCATACCTCCTCGCGACAGGTGGACCCCATCCCCTGCATACAGGTCATAATTTTGTAGGCTAATATCGGGGTGATGACTAACCCGTCCCCAAGCCCTGGTGGCAAGAAACCGCGCCACTGCCTTATTGACCGCGCGCCTAGCGCGGTCAAGGGCCAGGAGGTTAACGCCCCCTCTGTAAGAATGGCGCGGAACAATGTCCGACCAAACCAGGGTTGTGGCAGGCCAGACATAATGCAAGTAGGCGAGTTCCTCGCAAATCGCATGTTTGAGCGATAAGCCGGTGACCTGGCCCAAATCATTGCCCCCCAGGTGGATGATTAGAATGTCAGGCGGGTCAGCACCCAGGCCAGAAAAAAGGAAAGGCCGCAGCTCCCGCCATAACATCCCAGGCTTACCATGCCATGCGAGACTGGCGTGGTCACCCAGTCCCAGTCGGGGTCCCCACTCTGTCGCCGCAGCGTAACGCGCTGCCCTGTGCACATAGCTGTGGCCCACCAGCCATACTGTCACCGGTGTAATACGACACCCAGGGTCTGTAAGAAAATTGAGAAAAAAGGCGGTAAGGTGACTGGATTGGTACTCATGGCGGGAGTGGGCGCACATAAAACTGAAAGCATTGCGAGCCCCACCTCCCCATGCTGCGTATGTCAGCCCCAGAGTACCCAAAAGCAGCTGCTGTAGAGGCTGCACCAATACGGAATGAATGTGTGCCATAACGGGCACCTGGTAGGCCCACCCTGGTGAGGGCTCTGGCTGTCACCTTCCAAAACTGAAATTTAGTAAGGGGAGACCCATCTTGGTGACAGAAAAACGGGCCGTGGTGCATGCCACGCAGTGCCAGGAATTCCTGTAGGGCACCAACCGGACAGATGTCTGCCAAAGAACACCGTAGCAGTCTTACTCCACTGCCTACGCCATGCTGATCTGTTTTAGAGGAGCGTATCCTCAACTGGGCCCAGTCTTTGGCGACATAGACATCTTCGAGTTCCAGTGCCCTACCACTTGCATCCGCCTTAGACAGCATCACGAGTTCGCTGACGCGGAGCGCTCCAAAAAATGCCACCGTTGTGGCTGCATGAAAAAGGGCTGCCTCATAATGATCAAAACAGAGGCCTGGCCAGCCCCGGGCCAACTGGGTAAGAACCCCTGGGGAAATAGGGTGCCGGCCGTCCGGGCAACGCCCGCGCTCGCGCACCCACCCCTCCAAAACATGTCTCACACGGAAGTCAGAGGTGGTATCCACATGACCCCCTACTTTGGCCATAAAAGCCAACGCCGAAAGCTTGGATGCTATGGTGCGAGGTGCGAGGCCCTGTGCATGCAGGTGAACCATGAACCGCAGAACATGGTCCACCGGAATCGGCCAGGTCTCTGGCAAGTGAAATTGAGCAGCAAATGCCCTATATGAATAGAACGCTTGTTGATACGCCTTACGCGTGCGTGGCGCTAGTGACAGGCCAATCGCCCGGTTCACCTCTCCTTGCCAATAGTCCACATCTCGTCCGGGAGTGGCGAGGGAAATTCCTCCGCATCCGGGGCCAAGGCGCGGAACCGGGAGATCTGCAGGCGGGACAAAGCGTCAGCAATATCATTATTAACCCCTGGGACATGCCTGGCCCTGAACAAGACGTTGAGGCGCAGGCAGCGCAGCACAAAATGGCGCACTAGATCCATAACCCTGGGCGATTTGGAAGTCTGTGCATTGACAATGTGTACAACGGCAGCATTGTCACACCAGAAATGCACCACCAAATTTGCCCACTGTTCGCCCCATAGCATCAAAGCCCCCAGGATGGGAAAAAATTCCAGGTATGTGAGATCCCGCAGGCGACTTGTGCCTGCCCATGCCGGTGGCCACCCACCATAGGCCCACTTCCCATCGAAGTACATCCCATAACCCAGGGATCCTGAGGCATCAGACTGGATCTGGAAATTGGGGGATGCCAGGAGGTCAGACCTCCAAAATGAGACCCCATTAAACTCCCTCAGGAATTGCAACCAGACGAACATGTCTGCCCTGATACCCCGGGTAAGCCTGACTCTGTGGTGGGGCCTGGATAACCCTGCCATGGCGTCACATAAGCGCCGGGCAAAAGCCCTGCCCGGAGCGACCACCCTGCAGGCAAAATTAAGGTGCCCATGGAGCACCTGCAGTTCCCTCAGGGATGCCTTACGCTTGGCCAGCAATTCCGAGATAAGGGCCACTATCCTGGACACCTTATCACCCGGCAACCTAGAAGCCTGCACTACTGTGTCAATCTCAACCCCCAGGAATACTAGCTTGGTCGATGGGCCCTCGGTCTTTTCGGGCGCTAAAGGGACACCAAGTTCCTGCATTAGCGTCTGAAATGTGTTAAGGAGACGTGCACACGTGTCCCAGCCCCGTTCACCCCCGAATAAAAAGTCATCCAGGTAATGGGCTACAGACCGGGACCCTGACCTACGGACGAAGACCCATTCTAGGAAGGTACTAAAACGCTCGAAAGCCGAGCATGATATGGAGCAGCCAAAAGGCATGGCCTTATCGAAATAATATTCCCCCTTAAATTTAAAACCCAGCAATTCAAAGTCGCCCGGGTGCACCGGCAAAAGGCGAAAAGCCGACTTAATGTCACACTTGGCCAGCAGGGCACCCGGGCCACACGCGCGCACCATGCGCAGCGCCTGGTCAAACGATGTATACCTGACTGAACAAAGGTCATCAGGGATAGCATCGTTGACCGATCGGCCGGCTGGGTAGGACAAATGATGAATAAGACGAAACTCACCTGGGGACTTTTTGGGCACCAAACCCAGTCGTGAAACCTTAAAATTGGGAAACGGGGGTGCGGGGAAGGGTCCAGCGACCCTGCCCGCGTCTAACTCCTTTTTAATGCTGGCCGCAGCCACCTCCTCCCTTCCTCTGAGGGATAAAAGGTTGAGAGCATCCTGAGGGGACCTATCACCCATAAAAGGGATACGAAATCCCTGCTTAAAACCTTGAAGTAGATACTCCCCGTCCTCCCCCTTCGGGTACGATGCGAGCCAGCGCTCCAGCATGTCCACGTTAATTGGGGAGGGGGCCTTTTGGAGGACTAGCTCC
The DNA here is from genome assembly GCA_035047345.1 of Bradypodion ventrale. Taxonomy (NCBI): domain Eukaryota; kingdom Metazoa; phylum Chordata; class Lepidosauria; order Squamata; family Chamaeleonidae; genus Bradypodion; species Bradypodion ventrale. The sequence continues at coordinate 16,992,240 of JAWDJE010000003.1, read as the reverse complement.
CTCCGCGGCAGCTTTGCCAGCCCACTGTCCACCCCTCCCTCTGCCTCGTGCCCCCCCAGGCCTGGGACAAGCAGAGGCTGCGTGGGGGCCAGAACATGTGGGACACTCATGCTTATACCTGCAATTCTTTCGATTGCAGGAACCATTTGACGAGAAAGTCCAGCACAGCAGGCGGGCTGGAACCCCCTGCCCCGCCGGTTGGCGGGTAACCTGCGCTGGAGCCGCTCGCTGGACCGCGTGTCCACAATGGTATCTATCCCCCGGGGCAGGGCGTGTGGGTGTCATGTACAAGAGCCACAGTCTCTGGCACGGCTCATCCCATCTCATCTCGGGGTGGAGAGGAATCCTCATACGGAATTCCTCATCATATGCTAGCCATGAGGGGCCCGGGAAATCAACCATTGCCCTATATATGTTGTCCAAATATTGGACCATGGGGATAGCCAAATCCGGCCGCGCCCTCAAATATACCGCCATGTATATTAAATAGGCGGGAAGCCAGTTAGCCCAGGTACGCGGCGGCTTACGGCGGCGTGCCTGCTCCTTATCCTTCTCATCCTGACCCTCCCTTTCCTCCTTGGTGGGCTCTCTGTTCAGGAGTGAGAAGATATCTACGTACTCCCCACGCCATATCTTTTCCCTAGTAGCCTGTGCCAAGTGATCACCCAATGGCAAGGAATACCCTGCCGTCGGCAAAGCCGAAAAGGGGACAGCCGGCCTAGTAAAAGGGGCCTGAGCTAACCCAGCCACCCCCAGAACATTCCCCGCAGTGTAAGGACCAATGCCCACCCCATTGCCCAAGGTGGCAGTTGTTGTCGCCGGGTGGGCCGTAGACAGCGTGGCCCCCGCACCACCCGCGCGAGGCCAAGGCCATTGAAAGGCCCCCCCTATATTGGGAATGTGTGTGGATGTACTTGCTTGCACCGTATACTCACATGCTGCACCCCCGCGGGCCGCCCCCACCGGGGGTTCCGGCCCACTGGGGGCGTCGGAGCTCACGAACGACCTAGAGCTCATCACCGGGGCTTGACCCGCACCAGGTTGCTGGCTGGGGAGCTGCGAGGCAGTGGCCGAAGCCGCGCCACCCGCCTGCAGCAGCTCGACCCTCCCCGCCGGCTGTTGTCCTGCTGCCGACAGCACCTCAAAAGGAACCCCAAAGGGGGCTCCCGCCTGACTGGCCCGGGCCAAAGACGCCTCCAGGGCCGCAATGCGGGCCAGTAAGGTGTCCACGTTGACCATGGGCAAAGGGCCGGCCGGCCCGCCTGAGCCAGGCACGGGTACAGGTCCCTGCACCCCGGGGCCAGCATATGGCCATTGGCCAGCACCAAAGCCCGGCAGAGCTGGTGGAGAAACCTGCCCAGGCAGGGGGCCGCCCCACCCCCCAAGGCTAGAGGGCCCGGGGAGAGGCTGCGGCCCAAAAGGAACAGGCCCAACGGAGTGAGCAGGAGGAGGAGCGGTGTCCACCGCTCGTGGGCCGCGGGCCGGAGCGCCATCCACGCTCACACTCTGCTCGCCCGCAGCGGGCCAAGGGGCAATAGACCCCATTCCGCCGGCCCCGGTCGGGGCTGGCAAAGGTGGCTGCTGAGGAGGCGGCACCACGGTCCTCCGACCTGGGTTGCGCCTCCTAACAGCGCGAGCTGAACTCGAAGCTGCCTTCTTCTTCGAAGGCATCTCCACCGAAGCAAAAAAGGGAAGCCGGCAAGGCAGAATCGCTACCAAAAGGCTTCCCGGTAAGCTAACGAGCGACGGAGACACAGGGGAAAAAACTTCTCCGCTCCGTCGCTGAGGTAAAATGGCAGCTCGGCTGCCTCGTGGCCAGCCTTTTTATAAGGGAGCTGGCCACGCCCCTAACTACCCGGATTCTCTGTCCTGTGGGGGGGGGGCGCAAAGGGCGCGGCGGCCATTTTGGCGCCGCGCTTGCATAATCATTATCTGAGTTGATCACTGAAAACAGAGGTTTGTCTGCTGTGGCACCCTTTCCAGCAAAGATAGTTTGGTTCCAACTGTTTTGCCTCTGTGTGAGAATAACTCAATGAAGTCTTATTTCAGTACTTTCCTTGTGATAATTAGTTTAAACTAAACTAATTCTGTATTTTTACATTGGTTGGGACCAGTGTATAATTTTTACAATGCAAAATGGTTTGGGGGACATACATGAATTGCTTTGTTGTCTTGCATTGTGTGGTGTTTTTAATTGCTATTTAAAAAGGTACTGGTCTTTTGATTCTAAAAAATCAGCAGTTGACTTTTTTATTGTGTTGAAGTATCAAGATGTCCTTTTTCAGCAAGGATGAGAGAATTGCAAAAATTCACTGCATCCTCAGAACTGGCAGATAAAGTTTTAAAATCTTTGCTGATGTTTTTGTTGCATTTTTATGCTTTTCCACTGTGTATTTGTTTTATTATCATTTTACATTTGTTTTATCACAAAGCAACCTGTGTGTTTTTAATGATTAGAATACATTTAAAAAGATCCAAAATAATATAATTCTAATCCACCCACCAAACAATTTGAAGTTAATGAAACTTAGTTGGTTATTTGATAACAATAATTGTGTGTTGTCAAGTCCTGACTTATGGTGGCCGTTCCAAAGTTTTTCCAGGTAAAGAATATACAAAGGTGTTTTAACATTTCCTTATTGGGAAAACATAGAGGAGAGCCTTCTCGGTATCTGCCCCGGCCCTGTGGAACCTCCTGCCACCAGAACTGCACCTCCAGGCAGAGTTGCCCCCCTTCAGGAAGGCTTTAAAAACATGGCATTGCCAGCAGGTGTGGGGTGCATCTGGCACCACAACCCAACCCTGCTGGCTCATTTAGCCCTGTCATGTGTTTTCTTTTCACCTGCCCAGGCACCCCTCTTTTAAAAGAAATCAGAGAGGTTTTATAGATGTTTTAAATGTTTTAAATAATTTTAGTATTTGGTTTTAACTGTATGGGGGATGGGTTTTTTGACCACTGCTGTGAGCCGCCTTGGGTTGCTTAGGCAAGAAAGGCGGCCATACAAATCTAGAAATAAATTTAACAAATAAATAAATAAACATCTCTTGTGTAACTAGATAGGTGTAACTCAGCATTATGCCTGGTGTAGCTAGAACAGTACCACTGCAGAAGTGCTATCCATGAAACAATTTTGTTAGTGTATACCAAGCATGGGTTCCATCTGCCCCTTCTCTAGCCACTTGGGAGCCTGGGTAAATGGGAGGGATGCTTCTGGCATTTCTGATGTAAAGAGAATTCAAAAGTCTGGGGGCTGTCACCCTTCTTTTATACCTCCAGCTAAAGTGCTGTCTCATCTTCTTTGGCTCTATGCCCCACACTCAGAGGATTCCAAACCCAACAATGTCCATCTTGCTTGGGCTAATTGGTGTAACATCCTTGCAAATGGGAATCGCTGTGGTCACTATCAGCTAAGAACACAATAAAGGGTCACTGTGACCAACCTTATCCCTTCCTTATTTAGTCAGGGACTTTCCTCTCATTAGACATCCCAGGTGCTGGTACACTTAACAGCCAAGGACATGGATGAGCTCAGAGTCACCTTATCTTTCCTGTCTTCTTCTGCCAAAAATTCTCTATCTACTTTCATAACTCTATCTTAAACTTAATTGGGGACATTCCTTTCTGATCAGCAAGCCCTCTTAAATGCATTAATTGGTAAGCAAGTAAATGCTTCTTTAATACATGTTCATATGATTTTTAACCAATTTCCAGAGCTTGTAGGAAGGAAATGGGAGTGTCACTAACTCCTCACATTTACAGTCATCTTCTGCAAAGTCGATCATCCACAGTGCATACTACACTATTCATCCCAGAGCTCTGGAAAATCCAAAGAAGCAACTTTTCAAAGTTCTGTGCAATGTCATCATGCAACATTCCTCATGGTCAATGCTTTCTTACTGCTCAAATATAACAGATCTTCACATTCTCTCCTCATACTGCCATGCAGCAACTTTACACTGTGCTCTTTAATTGCTTTACTTTCTAGGAACTGGCTCTCTGGGCACTTTATGATTGTCAAAAGGAACACTTTCCAGAGTATCCTACACTCCTCCCATTTTGCCTTCAGATAGATAATTTAGTGTCTATCTCTGCTGGTTGTAAGGATCATGTTAAGGAGCTTGTTAAGAATTAGTATGTGCAAACATTTGGGTTTTTTATGCATCTTGCTCTTGAACTGAAGCTTTTATAAATATATATACCAAGGCTAACAGTCAACATCTGCTTCCTGTTTCAGGCACTATGCAAAAGGACAGTGAGCAGTAGGCAGAAGATGCTCTGAATGTTTTCATAAAGATTTCTGTTGCCAGGGCAACTGCCTCCTTGTTATCTGTGTGTTCTCTACTGCTATCTCACTTGGGCATTTGCACTCGGAAAGTAGGGAATATGTCAGGCCTTAGGGAGTATGCAGAGGAAAGGGAAAGGGATAAAAATACACAACACATGTATATCAGGCTTATTTTCCCCTGCTGTCATTGTTATGCACAATCATCATGACCCATGGGAATGTAGTGGGAAGCAAAATTTTGCACCATTGCAATCAATGCAATATATTGCATTACTCTTACATTTTAAGATTATTCTTATTCTTTTTCTAAAACAAAACTTTTGCAGTTCTTTTTGTATGTGTCCTGCTAGACCTGGCCAATTAGTTAACAAAGCTCCCAGGTTTCTTCTCATTATTGATTGTGATTTTTAATTCAGTGAGACTTCTCCACAAATTGCATCTCTTGTCACTGAGTCAGTTTCTGCAGCATTTTATTTACTTCCCCTTGACAAGATTTCAAGGCATAATGTATGTGACTATTACATGAAGAGTTTGAAATTCATAAGATCCTTTATTAAAGATACTGTTACCAGTTGACATAGAATATTGTTAGACTTTAAATATTTTTTTGCCACCGTGAAAGGATCATTTTGATATTTTTTCTTTGATTTCACTTTGATCTTGAGGCAGTTAGGTTGTAATAATTTTAGGTACCCTCACGAAATATGATTTTTCTCTTAAATTATTTTACACGGATTAAAAATGAATTCTTGATGTAATTGTCATCCCTTGCAAGCAGGTGGCATAAGAACATAAGAACAGCCTTGCTGGAACAGGCCACAGGAGCCCATCCAGTCCAGCATTCTGTCTCACACAGTGGCTCACCATTTGCTTCAGGGTATTATTCCCAAGCAGATGCCTTCACCTGCTTAGGATTCCCTGGAAATGGCATTGAGAGATATCCTTCCTATCTCTCCAACCCAGAGATTGTTCTTAGGTATCCATAATTATAGCCATTGATACCCTTGTCCTCCATGAACTTGTCTAATCATTTCTTGAAGCTGTCAAGACTGACAGCTGTCACCACTTCTTCTGGCAGGGAGTTCCATAGACCAGTAATCCTCTGGGTGAAAAAGTACTTTCTCTTATTTGTTTGAGAACTAGTAACCAAAGGTTTCATGGAGTGCCACCTAGTTCTAGTGTTGTGCGACAGAGAAAACAATTTTTCCTTATCTACTTTGTCCACACCGTGCATGATTTTATAAACTTCAATCAGGTCACCTCTTAGATGCCGTTGTTCAAGAGTGAAGACGTCCAACCATTGCAGCCTCAGATGGTAAGGAAGGTGTTCCAGTCCCCTAACATTCTGGTTGTCCTCCTCTGCACTTTTTCCAACTCCATAATATCCTTCTGGAGGTATGGCGACCAGAACTGCACACAGTATTCCAGATGGGGCCTCACCATAGATTTATAAAGAGGCAAAATGACACTTGCTGATTTATTTTCTATACCCTTCCTAATGATCCCCAGCATTGAGTTTGCTTTTTTCACTGCTGAGGCAAACTGGGTTGACACCTTCATTGAGTTGTCCACCAGGATACCAAGGTCCCTTTCCTGGTTTGTCGCAGAGAGTTCAGAACCCATCAGTTTATAAATGTAATTGGGGGTTTTTGTCCCCAACATGCATCACTCTGCACTTACTAATGTTGAAGCTCATTTGCCACTTTTTTTCCCACTCCCCCAGTGTCAAGAGATCCCTCTGGAGCTCCGCACAATCTCTCACAGTTTTCACTACCCTGTATAATTTAGTGTCGTCAGCAAATTTGGCTACCTTGCTTTTTACTCCTACTTCTAGATCATTTATGAAGAGGTTGAAAAGCAGGGGTCCCAGTACTGAACCTTGGGGGACCCCACTCTTTACTTCCCTCCACTTGGAGAAGTGTCCATTTAGTGCTACCCTCTGTTTCCTGTCCCTTAGCCAGTTGCTGATCCAGGACAAGACCTGTCCCTTTATTCCATGACTGGTAAGTTTATTCAAGAGCTTTTGGTGTAGGACCTTGTCAAAAGCTTTCTGAAAGTCCAGATAAACAATGTCAACTGGATCCCCCTTATCCACATGCTTGTTGACACTCTCAGAAAATTCCAACAGATTACTGAGGTATGATTTGCCCTTGCAAAAGCCATGTTGGCTCTCCTTTAGCAGCACCTTCTCTTCTATGTGCCTATTAATTCTATCTTTTAGGATGGTTTCCATCACTTTACCTGGGACACATATCAAACTGAAAGGTCGGTAATTTCCTGGATCACCCCTGGATCCTTTTTTTTTAAAATTAGTGTTACATTCACTACCTTCCAGTCATCAGGCACAAAGCCTGGTTTCAGGGAATGATTATATATTTTGGCTAGGAGATCAGCAATTTCATCTTTAAGTTCCCTGAGAACTCGTGGATGGATGCCATCTGGTCCTGGTGATTTGTTAGCATTTAGTTTAATAAGACATGCAAGGACCTCCTCCCTGGTTATTTCTATCTGGCTTAATTCTTCGGTTTCCCTCCCTACGAAGATAGGCTCTGCTTTGGGCATGTGGTCTCTGTCTTCTTCAGTGAATACTGAAGCAAAGAATTCATTGAGTCTCTCTGCAATCTCTGTTTCCTCTTTAATAACCCCTTGCCTTCCATTGTCATCTAATGGTCCAATGGCCTTCCTAGTTGGGTTCTTGCTTCTAATGTACTTAAAGAAGTCTTTGTTATTTCTCTGAGTATTTTTAGCTATACGCTCCTCTTGCTTTGCTTTCCTGATTGTGGCCTTGCATTTGTTCTGCCAGAATTTATGTTTCTGCCTGCTGTCCTCATTTGGACAAGCCTTCCATCTTCTAAATGAGCTTTTCTTGCTTTTGATCACTTCCCGAACAGCTCCTGTAAGCCACATCGGAGTCCTCTTGGACCTGGCAGTGCCCTTTTTCCTTTTGGGTAAGCATTCCAATTGGGCCTCTGTTATTGTTTTTGTAAACAGCCTCCATGCCTCTTTGAGTGTTTGGACTCTTTCAATTTTCCCTTTGAGCTTCTTTTTTACTAGTTTCCTCATCTTTGGGAAATTTCCTTTTTGAAAATTTAAGGTCTCTGTGTTAGATTTTATCAGTGACTTGCAGTCTATGATCAAGTTAAACATAATTGAGTTGTGGTCACTGTTCCCTATTGGATCAGTCACATTAACATCTTGCACCAGATCCTGAGTATTACTCAGGATCAAGTCAAGGATTCTTGTACCTCTAGTTGGGTCTTCAACCATCTGTCCCAGGGAACAATCATTTAGCATATCTAGGAACGTTATCTCTTTATCATGTGCTGAACAACAGTTCACCCAGTCTATGTGAGGGTAATTGAAGTCCCCCATTATAACCAGGCTTCCCTTATTGGATGCCTCGGAGGGTGATAGTATATGCCTACTGTTAGACCATCCTTGTGGCCTGGTACTCTTACCCACAGAGTTTCTAATGGTGACTCCAAATCACCTAGATATTCCAATTCGTATGATTTTATCACTTCTTTGACATACAAGGCTACACCACCTCCCGTTTGCCCCTTCCTATCCTTCCTGTACAGTTTGTAGCCTGGGATAACTATATCCCATTGGTTATCATCCATCCACCAGGTTTCAGTGATGCCAATAATATCAATATTCTTATCTATTGCTAAGCATTTACATACAAGCATTTATATATGCTTTTCTGATACAGTCTTTTGAGTCCAGTTGCATTGTTAGACTGCCTCTTGCATCCTTCTGCTAGAGTGCTGGTGACTAGCTCCTTGCTCTGCTCAGTAATTTTTGCATCCTCCTCACTACTCAAGTACACACTTTCCTGAACCTGATGCTGCCCAGCTCCTGTCGTCTTTCCCCCAGTTATCAATTTAAAAGCTGCTCTGCAGCCTTTTTGAAGTTGAGTGCCAGCAATCTGGTCCCATCATGGGTTCAAGTGCAACCCATCCCTCCTGAACATATTTGACTTGTCCCAAAATGTTCTCCAGTTCCTGACAAATCTGAAGCCCTCCTCTCGACACCACTGCCTCATCCACGCATTGAGGCTTCTGAGCTCTGCCTGCCTGGTAGGTCCTGCGCGAGGGACAGGCAGCACTTCTGAAAATGCTACCTTGGAAGTCCGGGACTTCAATCTTCTTCCTAACAACCTGGATTTGGTTTCCAGGACAGACCGCTTGGCCTTCCCAACATCATTGGTACCAACATGTACCATGACCACTGGCTCCTTCCCAGTTCTCTCTAACAAGCTATCTAGATTTCTCGTGATGTCTGCAACTTTTGCACCTGGCAGGCAAGTCACCATATGGTTATCATGTGCATCACAAATCCATCTCTCTGTATTTCTAATTATTGTATCGCCTAGTACAAGGAGCCTCTCTCCTGCAATCTGTTCATCTAGATGCACCTCATCAACCATATTAAGGGAGAGGACTTCAGTTTGTTCCTGTTGTTTATCTTCCTGGATCTCATCAAGTGTGATGAAGGAGAGATCCTCAGGTGGAACCAGTTGTTCCTCTGTGTGTTCCTCATCAGGTGTGATGACGGAAAGAGCCTCAAATTTATTCTGTAATTTCAGACTCTCAGAGTGATCCCCTACTCTCCTCTTCCTTTGAGTCACATTCCTCCAAGCATCTCCCTCCTGAGTTAGTGAAGTGCCTTCTTTCTCAGAACTGTGCCCTGTTTCTTCTTTGTCCAGGATAGTCTGCTCCGCTCTGTCCAAGAACAGCTCAAGCTCTTAAATTTGTTGATGGTTAGATGTGCGGGCCTCTAGCTACTGTACCTTCTCTTCTAGTAGTGCAACCAGCTTGCACTTGCTGCAAGTGTAGTTCTCCATGTGCTTTGGCAAGAACACAAACATGGCACAAGTATTGCAGGTAACTACAGCTGTTTCCTCAGAATCCATTTTAACAAGTGCAGTATTCTGGGCCTCAAAAGTGTACATGTTTACTACCTTTCTATCTAGTAAGAATATATTCTTCCTTTGTTCTTAGGTTGAAATCTAACGGCATGCGGGCCTCTAAAGCAGCTCTACTCCAACTGCAAGCATGCCCAAAACGTACCAGTGCTCACTTCCTTTGTTTGGCTCTCCTCAGCAGCAGCTCTGCTTAAGAGCAAATGCAGAATCAAAAGGGCTGAACCTGCAAGAGCTCAGAGCTTTTAAAGGCTAGTGTGGCTCCGCCCCTCTGAGTCAAGTTTCCCTTTGCAGGATCTCAGGGGCTCATGACTAGTATAGCTCCATTTTAGGGTAATTATCAACTATCATATTCTTGAGGAATTTTGCTTATTTTTTAATATAGTTAGCAGAATAAGAGACGAAAAGCAAAATAACAACAGAAGGAGAGAAAGTGTAAGATAATAGCCCATGTCTTAGACCAAACCCCCTTCCAATAGTGACTTGCCCTTTGTATAACAGAAATCACTCTGGAGCTGTGATGGTGAACCTTGGCTCTCCAGGTGTTCTTGAACTTCAATTCCAAGAAGCTCTGATAAGCAGAAGTACTGTCTTGGGCTTCTGGTAATTTAAATCCAAGAACACCTGGAGTGCCAAGGTTCACCATCACTGCTGTAGAGGCATTTAAAGTAGAAAATATATCTTTACTTACAGTTATAATCTGTAGTTGCAGTCAGAAGAATAGAAAGGAAAAGGCCATGTGCAAGAGACATCCTTCTTTGCCTGCCATGTTGTTAGTAGGTCAGGAGAGAAGAGAGAGCACAATTGAACAGAAGCAACCTAGCAGGAAAAGAGAAGGGGAAATGAGCAGCTAGAAAAAAGAACTTCACTAATGGGTTAGTGGCAAAGGACAATCACATTAGGTTGCAGAAACCCCTCCCACTTATTGCCAGTGTTAGTGCATGCAAGATTGTTGCTATGCCAAAATATATGACCAGCTGGTCCTACCATTAGGCAGAATAAGATGGCTGCCTCAGATGGCAGAGGTTGGGCAAGCAGGAATTTGTAGTGAGGTGATGAAGATCAGAAGTGTATACACCATAATGCTTCTGTTGCGGTTTCTAAACTAGCCTTCCACACTCAACACTGATGGAAAAACCCAAGTGTAATGGAAGGCCAGTAGTCAGGCAGAACACAGCTGTGGCTCTCATTTTCTGCACCGCGAAAGTAAACTGCCATGTTAACAGAGAACAGGCCTCTGCCTGAAGGCCTGTTGAGTTCAAGTTCAATTTAATATTCATGGCTAAAACCCTATTGCATTTTTATGCCAGTGCTGAGCTTGACTACCGTTTGTATAAACAAGAAATGCTTAATTGCTATAGTATTCTTTTTAATATAATTCGGATGGAGAAATTCCAGGAAAAATATTTTCAAAGACCGCAGTATATGGTCATAAACTTGTATTATAAATTGAAACCAAAAATGCTTATCTTCAGCAAAGTATATACAGAATTGCAAACAAACTGTAAATGAAATTCAATGCTTCTTGTGTCCAGTAAAATATGTACAAAACTTTAAATAAATGACCACTCTAAGTCTTAGTGTTATACTGTAGATGTAGTCCTCCAGTGAGGCTGCTCAATGAAAACTTAACGGAGTCGAACTCTCAAAAGCCAATATATATTTTGCAGGCGCACCCCCCAATAAAGGACTCAGACACTGATGAAAGTGGATAACGGCATTGGGCCACATTTATTGATTCATGCCCTAGTCCGAATTATAAATTTCTATTGGTAAAACGACCAATCATAATTCTTAAGGCAAGCAGGCCGAAGTAACACTGGTAAGGTACCACCCAAATTGCCAACGGCAATTGGTTACAATGTATCTATTTGTATCAATTTGTTTGTTGACAACAAACAAATTGTTGACCGTAGTCAATATCTAACTAATGACCCCACCCTCTGACGCGTATCCGTGAAATCACGGGGTGATGCATGCTGTCTAGCTATAGCCATCACCCCGTCGCCTGGTTCGTCGTTGACCAGACAACGTTTAACCAACTTATGCCTGTCTAGTGTTGTCCAGTCAATTGCGAACCTGCCGGATACCTGTGGGTCATAAATGTTTACCTTACCAGTGCTACCCGCCACACGGAGGGGCTTCAAAGAAGGCCTGATGCCCCCCCCAGACTGTCAGCTCGGTCACCAGGCCTGCTCGCCAATCACCCAACAGGAGGTCCATACCTCCTCGCGACAGATGGACCCCATCCCCTGCATACAAGTCATAATTTTGTAGACTAATGGCGGGGTGACGACTGACCCTCCCCCAGGCCCTGCTGACAAGGAACCGCGCCACTGCCCTATTCACCATGCGTCTAGCGCGGTCAAGGGCCAGGAGGTCGAAACCTCCCCTGTACGCATGGCGCGGAACCATGTCCGACCAAACAAGGGTTGTGGCGGGCCAGACGTAATGCAGGTAGGCGAGGTCCTCGCAAATCGCATGCTTCAGCGATAAGCCGGTGACCTGGCCCAAATCATTGCCCCCTAGGTGTATGATGAGAATGTCAGGCGGGTCAGCATTCTGGCCTGAAAAAAGGAAAGGCAGCAGCTCCCGCCATAACATCCCGGGCTTACCATGCCATATGAGACTTGCGTATGCACCCAGTCCCAGTCGGGGTCCCCACTCTGTCGCCACAGCGTAACGCGCTGCCCTGTACACGTAGCTATGGCCCACCAGCCATACTGTCACCGGTGTAATACGACACCCAGGGTCTGTAAAGAAAAACGAGGAAAGAAGGTAAGGTGACTAAACTGGTACTCACGGCGGAAGAGGGCGCACATAAAACTGAAAACATTGCGAACCCCACCTTCCCATGCTGCGTATGTCAGCCCCGGAGTACCCAAAAGCAGCTGCAGTGGAGGCCGCCCCTATTCGGAAAGAATGTGTGCCATAACGGGCGCCCGGGAGACCCACACTGGCCAGCGCTCTGCCTGTCACCTTCCAAAACTGAAATTTAGTAAGGGGAGACCCATCATGGTGACAGAAAAACGGGCCACGGTGCATGCCACGCAGTGCAAGAAACTCCTATAGGGCACCAACCGGACAGATGTCTGCCAAAGAACACCGTAGCAGTCTTACACTACTGCCTACGCCATGCTGATCTGCCTTAGAGGAGCGTATCCTCAACTGGGCCCAGTCTTTGGCAACATAGACATCCTCGAGTTCCAGTGCCCTACGACTTGCACCCGCCTTAGACAGCATCACAAGCTCGCTGATGCGGAGCGCTCCAAAAAATGCCACCGTTGTGGCTGCATGAAATAGGGCTGCCTCATATCTATCAAAACAGAGGCCTGGCCAGCCCCGGGCCAACTGGGTAAGAACCCCTGGGGAAATGGGGTGGCGGTCGTCCGGGCAACGCCCGCGCTCACGCACCCACCCCTCCAAAACATGTCTCACACGGAAGTCAGTGGTGCTGTCCACATGACCTCCCACTTTGGCCATAAAAGCCAACGCTGACAGCTTGGATGCTATGGTGCGAGGTGCAAGGCCCTGAGCATGCAGGTAAACCATGAACTGCAGAACATGGGTTACCGGGATCGGCCAGGTTCCTGGCAGCCGAAATTGGGTACAGAATGCTCTGAAAGAATTAAATGCGTGGTGATACGACTTACGCGTGCGTGGCGCTAGTGACAGGCCAATCGCCCGGTTCACCTCTCCTTGCCAATGGTCCATATTTCGTCCGGGAGTGGCGAGGGAAATTCCTCCGCATCCGGGGTCAAGTCACGGAACCGGGAGATCTGCAGGCGGGACAAAGCGTCAGCAATATCATTATTAACCCCCGGGACATGCCTGGCCCTGAAAAGAACGTTGAGGCGCAGGCTGCGCAACACAAATTGGCGCACTAGGTCCATAACCCTGGGCGATTTAGAAGTCTGTGCATTGACAATGTGGACAACAGCCGCATTGTCACACCAGAAATGCACAACCGAATTGGCCCACTCCTCGCCCCATAGCATCAAAGCACCCAGGATAGGGAAAAATTCCAGATATGTGAGATCCCGCAGGTGACCCGTGCCTGCCCAGGCCGGTGGCCACCCACCATAGGCCCACTTCCCATTGAAGTACATCCCATAACCCAGGGATCCCGAGGCATCGGACTGAATCTGAAAGCGGGGGGAAGCCAGGAGGTTAGACCTCCAAAATGAGACCCCATTGAACTCCCTCAGGAACTGTAGCCAGACAAGCATGTCTCCTCTGATACCCCGGGTGAGCCTGACCCTATGGTGGGGCCTGGATAATCCTGCCATGGCGTCGCACAGGTGCCGAGCAAATGCCCTGCCCGGTGCGACCACCCTGCAAGCGAAATTGAGGTGACCATGGAGCACCTGCAGTTCCCTCAGTGATGCCTTGCGCTTGGCCGTCAAGTCCGAGATGAGGGCCACTATCCTTGACACCTTATCCTGTGGTAACCTAGAAGCCTGGGCTACCGTGTCAATCTCCACCCCCAGGAAGACTAGCTGGGTAGATGGGCCCTCGGTCTTTTCGGGCGCTAAAGGGACACCGAGTTCCTCCATTAGCGTCTGAAATGTATTGAGGAGACATGTACACGTGTCCCAGCCCCGTTCACCCCCGAATAAAAAGTCATCCAGGTAATGGGCTACAGACCGGGACCCTGACCTGCGGACGAAAGCCCACTCTAAGAATGTGCTGAAACGCTCAAAGGCCGAGCATGATATGGAACAGCCAAAAGGCATGGCCTTATCAAAGTAATATTCACCCCGGAATTTAAAACCCAGCAACTCGAAGTCGCCCGGGTGCACCGGCAAGAGGCGAAAAGCCGACTTAATGTCACACTTAGCCAGTAGCGCACCCGGGCCACATGAGCGCACCATGCGCAGCGCGTGGTCAAAAGATGTATACCTGACTGAGCAAAGGTCATCAGGGATAGCATCATTGACCGAGCGTCCGGCTGGGTAGGACAAGTGATGAATGAGGCGAAACTCGCCCGGTGACTTTTTAGGCACTAAGCCCAAGGGCGATACCTTAAGATTGGGAAACGGGGGTGAAGGGAAAGGGCCAGCAACCCTGCCCGCAACGACCTCCTTGTTAATGCTGGCAGCAGCCACCTCCTCCCTCCCCCTAAGGGATAAAAGATTGGGGGCATCCTGGGGGGACCTGTCACCCATGAAAGGGATACGGAACCCCTGCCTAAAACCCTGAAGGAGATAATCCGCATCCTCTCCCTTCGGGTACAATGTGAGCCAGCGCTCCAACATGTCCACATTAATTGGGGAGGGAGCCTTTCGGTGAACCAGCTCCATCTGCGGCATTCTTGCCAGCCCCCTGTCCGCCCCTCCCTCTGCCCCGCGTCCCTCCAGGCCTGGGACAGGCAGAGGCCGCATGGGGGCCAGCACAGGCGGGACACTCATGTCTGTATTTGCAATTCTTCCTATTGCAGGAACCATTAGACGAGAAGGTCCAGCACAGCAGGCGGGCTGGAACCCCCTGCCCTGCCACCTGGCGGGGAACCTGTGCTGGGGCCGCTCGTTGGACCGCATGTCCACAATGGTACCTCTCCCCGGGCGCGGGGCGCGTGGGCGTCATGTACAAAAGCCACAGCCTCTGACACGGCTCATCCCACCTCATCTCGGGGTGCAGGGGAATCCGCATACAGAATTCCTTGTCATAAGCCAACCACGATGGGCCCGGAAAGTCAACCATCGCCCTATAGATGTTGTCCAAATACTGGACCATCGGAATTGCCAAATCCGGCCGGGCCCTAAGGTAAACCGCCATGTATATGAGGTAGGCCGGCAACCAGTTGGCCCACGTGCGTGGTGGCTTGCGACGACGCGCCTGCTCCTTATCCTTCTCATCCTGACCCTCCCTCTCCTCCTTGGTGGGCTCTCTGTTGAGGAGTGAGAAGACATCCACGTACTCCCCCCGTCAGATCTTCTCTTTGGTGGTCTGTGCCAAATGGTCACCCAGTGGTAAGGAATACCCTGCCGTCGGCAAGGCCGACACGGGCACAGCCGGAACTGCGGGCATCTGAAAAGGGGCCTGTACTAACCCAGCTACCCCCAAAACATTCCCCACAGGGTAGGAAACACCCCCCGCCACGGGGCCCTGAGTGTTGGTTGTCGTCGCCGGGTGGGGCGTCAGCGGCTGGACCGCCGCACCACCCGCGCAAGGCCAAGGCCATTGAAAAGCCCCCCCCAACGTGGCCATGTGTGTGGGTGCACTAGTTTGAACCGCATACTCACATGCTGCACCCCATAGGCCGCCCCCACTGGGGGTTCCGGCCCACTGGGGGCGTCGGAGCTCACGACCGCCGTAGAGCTCGTCGATGGGGCCTGACCCGCACCGGTCTGCTGGTTGGGGAGCTGCGAGGCAGTGGCCGAAGTCGTGCCACGCGCCTCAAGCAGCTCCACCCTTCCCGCCGCCTGCCGCTGCTCAGCAGACGACACGTCGAAATGAACCCCAAAGGGGGCCCCACCGTGGCTAGCCCGGGCAAGGGATGCCTCGAGGGCCGTAACGCGGGCCAGTAAGGCTTCCACGCTGACATGGGGCAAAGAGCCAGCCGGCCCGCCTACTACAGGCATGGGTACAGGTCCCTGTACCCCTGGGCCCGAATAGGGCCACGACCCCACGCCCGGGCCCGGTAGGGCCGATGTAGCAACCTGCCATGGCAGGGGACCGGACCACCCCCCAAGGCTGGAAGGCCCCGGAGCGAGCTGCGCCCCAACGGAGGAAGGCCCAGCGGGATGGGCAACACCAGTAGCAGTGTCCACCGCTTGCGGGCCAAGGGCCGGAGCCCCCACTGGACCCGTGCGTGGGCCCCCATTATCCGGCCAAGGGAGAATAGCTCCCATCCCACCGGTCCCGGTGGGTGCAGGCAAAGGCGGCTGCTGGGGAGGCGCAGCCGCGGTCCTCTGACCTGGATTGCGCCTCCGAACCGCACGAGCCGCGCTCGCAGCCGCCTTCTTCTTCGAGGGCATCTCAGCCAATCGCAGGAAAGCCGAGAATGAGAAAATCTAGCAGCCAAAAGGCTTCCCGGTAAAGGGAAAAGCGACGGAGGTAAGAGGGAAAAACTTCTCCGCTCCGTCGCTTCGTAAAATGGCAGCGCGGCTGCCTCGTGGCCACCCCTTTTATAAGGGAGCTGGCCACGCCCCCTAACTACCCGGATGCCTTCGTCCGATGGGGGGGCCGCAATTTGGCGCCGCGCTTGCAATAATCCTCCCACTAGGCTGTTACATATCAATCTTGTGGAGTCGAACTGCTGAAATGTAAATCCGACACTCCCAACGTCTTATCCGGTCATCAAGACATTTCATTTCAATTTCATCAGGGGAGTTATCTGTCCGTCTTAATTGTGTCCTCTTGCCTCCTTTGTTTTTTCTATGGTGCTAGAAATTGCAATAGACAAATAAGTACCACTTCGGTGGAAAAGGTAACAGCATTTCGTGTGCTCTGGCATCTAGTCATGCTAGCCACATGATTATGGAAATGTCTGCAGACACAGACAAGCGCTGGCTCTTTGGCTATACGTAGAGATGAGCACCACACCCTAGAGTTGGAGACGATTGGCTTTTGAGCAAGGGAGACCTTTTCACTCATCATACATTTTTGGTGGCAAATTGGTACAAGTTTAGAGGTCAGCATAGGCATTTGCTGGTGTACACAGAGTCACACAACTCGGCACACAATAGCAAATGTCTAAACTAACGTTTTAACATGCAGCATTTTTGTGCCCCAGATTGACATCAACAACATTAGGCTGGCAGATGTTAACTAAAAGGATTTTGGCCAATGAAGCAAAAGACCAGAGGGACAAGTACTCTTCACTAGGGTGAGATGCATTTAAATTATGCAAAACAAGGTTTCTGAATTCTGAATTTATATATCTCCATGAAAATTAGCACAAACATGTGTTTGGAAAATCAGTGCCCTCTTTTTCTGATGATGCATTTACTTCTTCTTGTCAGTGGGTGATAGACCACCCCCACCTTCTGATAACAATATCTTTGACTTTCTCTGAGGCAATGGCAGAAATAGAGGGAAATGCAGCCATATGTGCTGGGGGGATATAATTTAAGGATTCAGTTATGCTTTGAGGGTGGCTTTCTGGCCCTTTACAAATTGTTTAAGCTCTGAGGTGAGAGTCATACTGTTTTCCCAGCAATGATGTGATTATTCTGGCATTATCCTGCTCATCTCACAAAACTGTTAATTGACCTAAGGACATTATTTGGCCTGGAACTAAGGAAGATTATCCTGTGTTTATTTTACTACACAAACCAAAAGTAAGGCTTGGCATTAGCTCCGTAAAGTTCACCGAACTCAGACTTAAGTTGACTGAGAAATATTATCATTTTCTGATTTAATTCTGTATAGCCCAAGGAATAGAGCAACCCTTTTGTTAATGGGACTGCGGTGGCTCAAGTGGTTAAAACACTGACTGGAAGGTCGGAGTTTGAATCCTGGGTATTGTATGACAGGGTGAGCTTCCGTCTCTGTCCCAGCTCCTTCTAACCTAGAAATTCAAAAGCAAGAAATTGCAAGTAGATAAATAGGGACCACTTCAGGGGGGAAGGTAAACAGCATTCCGTGCACTCCAGCGTTGAGGCATGCCAGCCACATGTCCATGGAAACGTCTGCAGATGCACTGGCTCTTTGGCTACAGCTGAATCCCAGCAAGACTGAGTGGCTGTGGGTGGGGGGACCCGGCCCTCATAAGGAGTTATCACCGCTGGTTTGGGATGGGGCATCGTTGCCCCAATCAGACCCGGTGCACTACCTGGGGGTCCTCCTGGACTCACGACTTCTGCTCCAGGAGCAAGTTACAGCCATGGCCAGGAGGGCCTGCGGGCAAGTGTGTGTTATTAATCAATTGCACCCACTCCTGGACCGGGAGGTCCTGCTCATGGTCACCCATGCCCTGGTCACCTCCTGTTTGGACTATTGTAATGCGCTCTACATGAGGCTGCCCTTGATGACCATCCGGAAACTGCAGTTGGTCCAGAATGCGGCGGCCTGTGTGGTGGTGGGGTGTAGTCATTTTGCCCATGCCTCACCACTGCTGCGAGACCTGCACTGGTTGCCTATATGTCTCCGGGTGAAATTCAAGGTGCTGGTTGTCACCTTTAAAGTCCTTCATGGTAGCGGACCAGGATACTTCAGGGACCGCATTATCCCTAAGTCATTGACCCGTCCCACGAGAGCAAACCGAGATGGCACCCTCCATATATTATCTGTTGGGAGGCACGCCTCTCCCGCATGAGGAAAAGGACCTTCTCAGTTGTAGCCCCCACTCTCTGGAACCTCTTCCCAGTAGAATTACGTCTCCAGGCTAGTTGCTACCATTTAGGAGAGAACTGAAAACGTGGTAAGTGAAGTGTGTCTGGGGGCCAGGATTGTCAACAAGCTCCCCTTTTTGGCTCGTCTGAGGTTCCCCCCTCTTGTAATTGGTTTTTAATGATTTTTAATGATTTAATGATTATATCATTTTTAATGTCATGCTGTTTTTATACCTGTTTTAAGAAATCAATAAGGCACGGCGGGGGAGGCAGAATTATTATGTTGGAAGGGCTTTTAACTGTTTTTATATTGTTTTTTTAATTGTTGCTGAGTGGCCAGCGAGGTGTTTGATGGACTGTGTACACCACCCAGAGTCTATTGACTGGGGTGGTATATAAATCTACTGTAAATAAATAAATAAACAGAAATGAGCACTGAACACTAGAGATGGCTTTCGAGCAAGGGTGAGTTTTATCTTTGTATCACACACAAATCAATTTTTAAAAAAGAATTCGACTATCATCCAAACGAGGTGAGCCAAACCCATGTTTGGTCTTAAAGATGAACTGTGTAGATTTCCTGTTCAACACTCCCAACCTCTTTTAGTATATTTTCTTTATTTCCTTCTGACTTCATCCCAGGCTTCATCTTTGCAGGGTATTGATAGAAGCAATCAATATAGTAGTTAAGGACTTTGCAATGGGTTAATTCTTTTAGAAGAACAAACAGGCTGATAAACACAGTGCACTTCTCCCCCCCCCCCCCTTGGTCTTCCTTCAAGGAAGGCTTCATGTTAATTCAGTGAGCTTTTTGAGAGAAGGATTCTTTGCCTATTTCTGCATAGAAGTTTTCTGTTTTCCATCCTGTGCCGGTATCAGGCTGGCCGAGATGAGCTTGATGCTTTCTTCACCCAGCTGAGGTAGCAAACCATCCCCAGTAAGTTTTTTATATTTCAAGTGCAACTTTCTAACAGCACCAACCTCAGAGTTCAGTAGGACCTTCCTCCTGCCAGGAGGGTGCTTTGAAAGGCAAGAGGCTGTTTTTCACTCTGTGATGAAAGTCCACCTCTGGAGAAGAAGATCGAAATGGAAACCTGACTTTCTGTCTCTGGGCTGGAGTTGTATCTGGAAAAGCTGCCTCGTCTTTGGGTCTTCCCACAATCAGAGTTCTGAACCATATGTGCTTTTCCTTATGTGCACTGACCATTGGGTAAGGAATGCTGACATACTCTTCCTTGTGATGATTTCTTTCTTTCTCTCTCTCTCTCTCTCTCTCTCTTTCTTTCTTTTTCTCTCTCTCTTCTCCTTTTTGAATTCTTTTTAGAATTCTGATCTGCAAATAACCAGGTTCATTAACTCTTCAGGGCTTGCTGTCTAGGGGAAAGCATGGCTAGGCATTCTCTGAAGGTGATGCTGCAAATCGCTGTTCTTTCTTGATGAGTACTAATAACGGACATGACCCTGTGGCTTATTAATCAGAAAGGCAAAATGACGTTGGTGCATATTTTTCTTCTCCTACTCACATCTACCTTGAATGCTTTTGCAAGGTTTCTTTCTGGGTTGTTTGCATGGGGAAAAATATTTTTTTAAGGAAAATAAGAACATCTCAAGACCTGCATTATCGTCGGCTAAATTCCAGCGCCTTCAGGGCCCTAGTGCCCTGTTTCATTTACTGTTGTCTCAGTTTCTTCGCTTTTAGGGGTACTTATTTGCTTGCTTGCTTGCATGCTTTGTTTGTTTGTTCATATGCTATGGTGCATGGTTATAACTCTGGAATACTGCTTTAAATTGGGTGATAACCCCACACTCATCATATAGTTTCCCAAGTTTTCTCTGGAATGAAGGAGAGTGTCATGGGATTGCTTTATCATTGAGGACTGCAGCCTGCAACTTTCTGGCTGCTATTTAAAATGAACAAGGGGAACTATGCAAACTGTCCCATGCAATTTTTTACAGAAGCAGCTTACTGAACAAACAGCATAGTTTCCATCTTCCAGTATCAGCAAGTTGCTTTTAGCAATAGGTAACTGTGGATTTCTCCATTTGCAACGACTGTCTTATCACTCTTTCTTGTCCTTGTTTGTCAGTGCTGTTCTTCAGCATGCCACTTCCACCTAAATTCATTCCACAATTATTTTCTGTGTTGTGAAAAGTTAATGGGACTCCATATACAGGTCTCGGCTCTGAGGAGCTGCAGAATTGATTGATAAACAGCCAGAACAGCTTTGATATTAGCTAATGGGCTGTTTTTAATATACCATTGGTTTTTTTCCATGTTTTTAAAGAAGTTGTTGCTTTTGTAAGGCTGTGACATCTCTTTTGCTTGCAGATGGCAGTATGAAACTTTCGTGCTTTATCTTGTTCTTTCATCCATTTATTCACGTAAGTGCTATGGTTGATTTATTAGTGTAATAAAGAAGGCTAATAGGCAAAAGTCATTTTGGAATGAGGAATTGAAGGAGGAAGACCCCAGTTCTCTATCAACTTCTTATAATAAGTTTCAGCATCCAGGGAACTTCTCCCACACTGGCTGTTCTGTCAAAGAGTGCCTCCATCTCTGCCAGAGAACCTCAGAGGGTTCTTGAACATATTCTGGGATGCTAATGCAGTTTACACAAGCCAATGGCCAGTCCTTGGCTTCACCCCAAAATCATGTGTGACTGTGCATACTTGCATGTGGCTGCATCTTGAAAGATAGATACCCTTGGTAGACGTTTTACATGAAAATATATCATGATGACCTTCTTTAATAGTATTGTTGAAATAAAAACTTTTTGGTCCAAACCTAGTCAACTATGGAGAAGACTAAACAGAGGAATAGGGCTTGGTGTCAATTCTGAGATGGGACTTAAGCTTCATTAAGAAACATAGGGCTTCCCCTGTGTTCATTGACTCACAGGAATATACAAATCATAGAAATGCTACGAAGCAGGATATTTGTAAGAAGTGGGGGAAAGTGACTTTTGTGAGCTATTCTATGATGTGTAGTCCAGAAAAGTAGCTTTTCACAACTCTGAATATCACTCCAGTGGAACTCCACAATGTAATTCTGGAGTTACAGTCCCTCTGACATATCCATTTAAAGATTCACAAACAGAAGGACAGGGAAATAATTTCCTTTGCCTAATAGTTTTGGGGTCTGCCCCTAATCAGGATATGCAATATCAGGCTAAAGGGACCAGTGGTTGATGTACCTCATCACACATCAGTCAGAAGGATGCACTCCTCAGCACTCTAGGGAATCTAGCCGGCGTAATCTTATAGATGGATGGGAAATGTCCCTCCTGTAAAATCACCTCAATTAATGTGTGCATAGGATACTTGCTCAAAAGTAAAACTTAGTTGAATCCAGTAGGGCTTTGCAGGCGCACCCCCCAATAAAGGACTCAGACACTGATGAAAGTGGATAACGGCATTGGGCCACATTTATTGATTCATGCCCTAGTCCGAATTATAAATTTCTATTGGTATTCAACCAATTATAATTCTTAAGGCAAGCAGGCCGAAGTAACACTGGTAAGGTTCCACCCAAAATTGCCAACGGCAATTGGTTACAATGTATCCACTTGTATCAATTTGTTTGTTGACAACAAACAAATTGTTGACCGTAGTCAATAATCTAACTAGTGACCCCACCCTCTGACGCGTATCCGTAAAATAACGGGGTGATGCCTGCTGCCCAGCTCATGCCATCACCCCATTGCCTGGTTCGTCGTTGACCGGACAACATTAACCAACTTGTGCCTGTCTAGTGTTGTCCAGTCAATTGCGAACCTGCCGGATACCTGTGGGTCATAAATGTTTACCTTGCCAGTGCTACCCGCCACATGGGGAGGCATCCATGATGACTCACCGCCCGCCCCCAAGACCGACTGCTCGGTCGCCAGGCCTGCTTGCATCACACCAAGAACGAGGTACATACCTCTAGCCGACAGGTGGACCCCTTCTCCCGCTTACCAGCAAAATATTTGTCTAGCAGTCCGAACTAGGAAGATCCGCATCTCCCCTAAATTGGTGTTTCGGCACAATGTTAGACCATAGCGACCGTATGTAAGCCATAGGTGATGTAAAAAGCCAGGTCACAGCCCCCCAATGGTTTAGTAACAGCAGCGATCTGTATAATATCACTGCCACCGGGGTGCCTGCCAAACAGGGCGGCCGAGCATCCCTGTCAGACAGCAGGAATGGCCTCAGTTCCCGCCCCCATGTGCCACGCATACCATACCATAGCCTTCGTGCGGATGCACACAGCCCGGCCGGGGTCCACTCTCTGTCGCTGCAGCGTATACCGCTGCCCAGTGTACATAGCTGCGGCCCACCAGCCCCCATCACCACCGGTGAGTTGAGACCCCTAGGATCTGTAAAAGAGGAGAAAAAAGGTGAAGGGCATAAACAGGTACTCATACAATGAGGGGAAATACATATCTGAAATTGTGCGTAGGCGCGTATCCACCTCGGAGTACCCCAAACGTAGCCGTGATCAGCGCAACACCTACCTTAAGTAAATGGTGCCAAAACGGGCCCCACACCGCGAAACGCGGCACCGGTCACCCTCAGGGACTGTACTATAGTAAGGGTAGACCCATCCTGGTGGCAGAAAACAGGCTGGGGCACACAGCAGGCACTGTCGAAAAATCATGTAGAGCACCAACCGGACAGATGTCTGCCATGGAACATCGTAGCAGTCTTACACCACTGCCTACACCGTGCTGATCAACCTTAGAGGAACGCATCCTCAGTTGAGCCCACTCAATGGAAACATAGACATCTTCGAGTTCCAGTGCCCTACAACTCGCATCCGCCTTAGACAGTAGCACCAGCTCACTGATGCGGAGCGCCCCAAAAAAGGCCACCGTAGTAGCCGCGTGAAACAGGGTTGCCTCATACCTGTCAAAACACAGGTCATGCCAACCCCGTGCAAGGTGGGTAAGTACCCCCGGAGAAATAGGGTGGCGGTTGTCCGGGCTGCGCCCACGTTCCCGCGCCCACCCTTCCAAAACATGTCGTATGCGAAAATCATGTGTGCTGTCAGCAAAACCACCCACCTTGGCCACGAATGCTAGCGCTGACAACCTGGATGCTATGGTGCGGGGGGCTAAGCCCTGGGCATGTAAGGAAACGATAAATTGGAGGACACAAGCCACCGGGATGGGCCAACTTTCAGGCAGCCGTGATTGGGCACAAAAGGCCCTGAATGAACTGAATGCATGGTTATACGCCCTACGCGTGCGGAGGGCGGGCGACATGCTGATCGCCCGGTTCACCTCTCCTTGCCAAGCGTCCATATCTCGTCCGGGAGCAGCGAGGGAAATTCCTCTGCGTCCGGGGCCAAAGCACGGAACCGGGGGATCTGCAGGCGGGACAAAGTGTCAGCAATATCGTTATTAATACCTGGAACATGTCTGGCCCTAAAAAGCACATTGATGCGCAGGCTGCGCAACACAAACTGGCAAACCAGTTACATGCCCCTTGGAGATTTAGACGTCTGTGAGTTGGCAATGTGGACCACAGCCGCACTGTCACACCAGAAATGGACGACCGAATTGGCCCACTCCTCGCCCCATAGCATCAAAGCTCCCAGAATGGGGAAAAATTCCAGGTACGTGAGATCGCGCAAGCGATCCATGCCCCACCAGGCTGGCGGCCATCTGCCATAGGCCCACTTCCCTGCGAAGTAAATCCCATAACCCAGGGACCCTGATGCATCCGACTGAACCTGAAAACGAGGGGAAACCAAAAGGTCGGATCTCCAAAATGACACCCCCTTGAATTCCCTCAGGAACTGGAGCCAAATGAGCATATCGTCCCTCATGCCCTTGTTCAGTCGGACCCTGTGGTGGGGCCTGGCCAAGCCAGTCATGGCGTCGCACAAACGTCGAGCAAATGCTCTGCCAGGTGCTACGACCCTGCAAGCGAAATTGAAGTGACTATGTAACACCTGGAGCTCCCGAAGGGACACCTTGCGTTTTGCCAGCAAGTCCGAAATGAGTGCAACGATCCGGGAAACCTTATCAGCAGGTAACCTGGATGCCTGCACAACCGTGTCAATCTCCACCCCCAGGAATGTGAGCTTGGTTGGAGGGCCCTCAGTCTTTTCGGGCACTAAAGGGACACCGAGTTCCTCCATTAGCGTCTGAAATGTATTCAGGAGACGTGTGCACATGTCCCAGCCCCGTTCACCCCCGAATAAGAAATCATCAAGGTAGTGGGCTACCGACCGGGACCCTGACCTGCGAACAAAGGCCCATTGGAGGAAGGTGCTGAAGCGCTCAAATGCCGAGCATGAAATGGAGCAGCCCAAAGGCATAGCTTTGTCAAAATAAAATTCACCCCGGAACTTGAAACCCAGCAACTCAAAGTCACCCGGGTGCACTGGCAGGAGACGGAACGCGGACTTAATGTCGCACTTAGCTAGTAGTGCACCCGGGCCACATGAGCACACCATGCGCAGGGCCTGGTCAAAAGATGTATACCTGACCGAACAAAGGTCGTCAGGGATAGCATCGTTGACCGAACGGCCAGCCGGATAAGACAAGTGGTGTATCAAACAGAACTCCCCCGGTGACTTCTTGGGCACCAACCCCAACGGGGAAACCTTGAGGTTGGGAAATGGCGGAAGAGGGAAAGGGCCAGCGACCCAGCTTGCAGCAACCTCCTTAGCAATGCTCATGGCCGCCACCTCCTCCCTTCCCCTGAGTGATAACAGGTTGGGTGCATCTTGAGGGGGCCGAAAGGAATGTGAAACCCTTGCTGAAAAACTCTCAAGCAGGTAAGCTGCGTCTGCCCTCCTCGGGTACATCGTGAGCCAACGCTCCAACATGTCCACAGTAATTGGGGAGGGGGCCTTTACCTGACCAGCTCCCTGTGCGGCAGTTCTGCCTGCTCCCTGTCCACCTCTACCTCTGCCCCGCAGTCCGCCTGCCCTAGGACACGCAGAGGCGGCATGGGGGCCAGCACAAGAGGGACACTCGTGCCTGTATCGGCACTGCTTCCTGTTGCACGCACCATGGGCTGAGAAGCTCCAACACAGCAGGCGGGCCGGAAACCCCCTGCCCCGCCACCTGGCGGGGTGCCTGTGCTGGAGCAGCTCGCTGGACCGCATGTTCACAATGGTACCTCTCCCCTGGCGCCGGGCGCGTGGGGGTCATGCACAGAAGCCACAGCTTCTGGCAGGGCTCATCCCACCTAATTTCCGGGTGTAGGGGCACTCTCATACGGAATTCCTCGTCGTAAGCCAACCACGACGGGCCGCGGAAATCAACCATCGCCCGGTATATGTTGTCCAAATACTGGACCATCAGAATTGCCAGGTCAGGGCGGGCCCTGAGGTACACCGCCATGTATATAAGGTACGCGGGTAACCAGTTGGCCCACGTGCGTGGCGGCTTACATCGACGAGACTGTTCCTTGTCCTTCTCGTCCTGCCCCTCCCGCTCCTCTTTGGTGGGTTCTCTATTCAAGAGGGAGAAAATGTCCACATACTCCCCCCGCCAGATCTTCTCCATGGTGGCCTGAGCCAAGTGCTCCCCAAGGGGCAATGAATAACCTGCTGTCCGCAAGGCCGAAACCGGAACATTGACAGCACTGGGCACCACGAAAGGAGCCTGGACCAGCCCCGCCACCCCCAGTAAGTTCCCAGGAGGGCAGGGTACCCCGCCCCAAAAGGGGGCCTTGAAGCGTTGGAGCCGTGCCCTGATTGGCTGGCGGCGGCTGACCCGCCACCCCAGCCAGGCGAGCCCACGGCCATTGCAAACCTCCCCCCGTTGTGGGTTGTGATGTGGGTGCACTAGTTTGGACCGTATACTCACAAGTTGCACCCCCATGGGCCGCCCCCACCGGGGGTTCCGGCCCACTGTGGGCGTCGGAGCTCGCGACCGCAACCGAGCTCGTAGATGTGGCCTGACCACTGCCAGCTGGCGGCATCTGCTGCGTGGGGAGCTGCGAGGCCGCGGCTGGTGCCGACCTACTTGCCTGAGGCAGCTCAACCCTTTCGGCCGCCTGCCGAGAACCTGCAGGCGCTGAGTTGACCTGTAAACCAATCGGTGGCCCCAACCACCGGCCCCAGAGGGGCCGGGGGTATGCACTGCCAGGTAAGGGAACCCAGGCCAAGGCCCGAAGGCCCGGCCTGGCTATGCGCCAGGCCCGGGCCGGTGGCCGCTAATTACGCACCGGGGGCCGCATCCCCTGCAGGGCCGGTCTGAGGCTGCCCAGCCTCAGGCCAGGGAGCCATTGACCCCATCCCGCCGGTCCCGGTGGGCACCCCCGGAAAGGGGGCCTGCTGAGGGGGTGCAGTCGCGGTCCTCCGACCCGGCTGGCGCCTCCGCGAGGAACGAAACGCGTTCCCCATCGCCTTCTTTTGGAAGACATTGCTGCGAATTGCAGGGAAGCCGCAGAAAAAGAGAGAAGAAAAAACTGCTGCCGAAAAAGGCTTCCCGGCTAAAGGGAAGAGCGACGGAGCAAGTGGGGAAAAACTTCTCCTCTCCATCGCTTCGCGAAATGGCAGCGCGGCTGCCTCGCGGCCACCCCTTTTAAAGGGTGCTGGCCACGCCCCCCTAACTACCCGGATGTCCAAGTCTGGTGGGGGGGCCCGCAAAGAGCGCGGCCGCCATTTTGGCGCCGCGCTTGCATTCTTCCAGGTGATTAATTGTAGGATTGCAACTTTGGGATCTAAACTGTTATTTACATTTTGAAGTGGGTAATAAAAGAATAAAAGATTAGCTAAGATGTGTTTCAGTTATGCTTTCCTTAATAAATATTTAACTATGTAGATTGATCATTCCATCCTATGGGGCATATTTAAGGATTATGTTCTCTGAGCTGTTACTTCTTGAGCAAATTTATTGCTGTTTTCCCTTTGAAATCAGAACAACTGTTGAGGGTGTCTCCGACCACTTTTTAAAGGGAAATCTGTTTAT
Organism: Bradypodion ventrale; assembly: GCA_035047345.1. Classification (NCBI taxonomy): domain Eukaryota; kingdom Metazoa; phylum Chordata; class Lepidosauria; order Squamata; family Chamaeleonidae; genus Bradypodion; species Bradypodion ventrale. The sequence continues at coordinate 16,964,834 of JAWDJE010000003.1, read as the reverse complement.
TCTTTTGGGGAGTTTGCATAGCTCACAGAATAGACTAATGGACCCAGGTGAGGAACTTTCTTCTATTGGGAAATTCACAAATAGGTTGTTGATGAAGTTACATAAAAAAGAATTCAGTATGCAACAGATAATGTCAACAATTTTTATTAATTTTCCCCCAATTCACTTCCAAAACCTGCTGTTTGCATAACTGTACAACAGGATTTCAGGGACAGTCTTAAAAAAATAAAGTAACCTGACCTTTTCTTTATTCGTGTCAGATGCAACACCATCATATAATAACATACAAAGCTAAAATTAATACATCTAAAAACAAAATAGAATTAAGAAGGGCTAGATGACATCTGCCCAATATTGGGCCATATCAACAGCATTTCCTCTTGCCAACATAAGATCCTCCCCAGTGCATATTAAAGGGCATCATGTGCATTGAATCATATGGGAGATAGTTTGTACTTCTCCACATTCACATGGGCTGTCATCTACAGGGAATCCCCACTTTCTCAGATAAGCCCTTGATCTTCCTACCCCAGAACACAGTCTATTTAAAGCTTTCCACACAGGACATGGTTGTTCTTGGTCAGGCGGTAGAGAGTCGTGTGGGTTTGCCCAGTCAGCTGATAGCTCCTTGCTTGCCTTCCATAGTTCTAAGGCGATCTGTGGGGGCTGATTGTTCATAGGGGCAGAAGTTATGAGGAGACAGTTCCTTGATTTCAGTCTTTGCTTTGGTAGTTGGTGATCAAATATCAGGTGTGTTTCCAAGGATCTTGCTTTGACCCACTCTTTCTCAGCAGCACTTTCTCAATGAAATTTTGGTGGAGGGATGCCAGCTAAGTAATACACTTTTTGTATTGGGGTTGTTTTTAGGGATCTTGTGACCAATCTCACTGTTTCATTTAAGGCCACATCCATCTACTTTGCATGTGTTGATCTGCACCACACTGGGCTAGCATACTCTCTTGCAAAGTAACATAAAGCTAGCACAGACGTTCTTAATGTGTATGGTTGGGCACACCAACTTGTGCCTGTTATTTTCCTCAGAATATTGTTCCTGGCAAAAACCTTCTATTTGGTATTATGGCAGTGGGTCTTGAAAGCGAGAGTTCGATCCAGGGGAACTCCCAGGTATTTGGGGGTGATGCAATGTTTGAGCCTTGTGCCATTCCAAGACACCTGCAGGTTTCTTGAGGGCTCATGGTGTTTCAAATGAAAAGCACAGAGTTGAGTTTTTAGGCAGTTTGGCTTCAGTTGGTTATCCATATACTGTAATATATAGTCATTACATTTAAAGCCTTAGTAAATTTTTTCTCAACAGCCTCAAAGGTTGCGCACTGTGCGGCAATTGCCAGGTCTTTGGCGTAAAGAAAGCTCCTAGTGGCTTGGCAGACATGAAAGGAGCCTCTCCTAAGAATGCTACTTCAGTCATCAGGCAATGGAGATTTATCACCGGCAATGGAGATTTTTCACTGGCTAATTCTTTCAACCCAGAAGCACCAGAAGCAATCTGATAAGAGATTGTTAACACTGCAAGATTTTATGCTTCCAGTATGAGGACTAGATGAGTCCTTTTTTTACCATAGAGGTAAATCATTCTCTCTCTGTGTGTGTGTATGTGTGCGTGCGTGCGTGCGTGCGTGCGTGCATGCATGCGTGCATGTGCGTGCGTGTGTGTGAGAGAGAGATTCTCACATGGAAGAACACAAAGCTTTACAACCTTCCTGAAAGTTAAAACAAGAACAAGCATGTCTATTTTGCCACATCTATGTGCAAAACACACCTGTTTACCACTACAGAAGTGAAAAGCTGTCTTTAAAAACCATCAAATGCAAAGCAGCTGCAAATGAACTCTTTGTTCTTCTTGTTGTTACTTCAAACCAGGTTTTACCAAGTTGCAAAATAAGTGCAAACACTTAACTGATGGAGTCAGCTGCTTTTGAAATGTACAAAAATCTAAATGGAAAGCATTTACTGTTTGCAAGACTTAAGGAATTTTCTCACTTTATTCTTGTCAAGCTATGGTGGTGTTCTCAAAGGGCAAATGTCTTAAAAATATAGCTGTTATGTGAGAAACTGCATTACCCCTTATTTCTGCTGTAGCATAAGGGAACATCAATGCTTGATAAGGGAAATTACAACAAACTTGTGAATAACAACATCCTCAGCAACTAGGGAATGTTAAAGTTGATATTCTTATCTTATTATTCTCACCTCATTGTTTTCGTTTCTATGGTTCTTGAACTCTGTCCTGAAGTACAGGGATGGGCCCTATGAACATGACACAAACTTGCCTGAACTCCTCAGGATAGGGCAGTAAAGTGACTCCAATTTCTCCGGGACAGTGAATTCAATCCTTTGAGCTTTATAAGAGCTATTTGAGGGGCTGAACCCTATTCCATTGAATGTCAGTGTCTTTAACACTTCTCTAAAGTTCAGATTGAAACTCTCAGCATATTTCCTGCTCAGTAACATTGGAGTTGTCGGCCTCCACTGGAATAGGATGAACAATGTAAACAGTAGCTAGAGAATAGCTGGATTTTCAGTTGAAGAATTTTAAGGTTATCAAGCACATCTAACTGAATGGAACCTGGAACCCCAAGTTCAAAGTAAGGTGCTACAGTGACATTTGCGGTGGCTTAGTGGTTAAGTCACTGAATTAGATGACTTGAAATTCGGCAGGTCAGCAGTTCAAGACCCAAGTGCTGCACAACAGAGTGAGTTCCCATCTCTGTCGCAGCTCCTGCCAACCTAGCATTTAAAAAACAAAAAATTGCAAGTAGATAACTAGGTAATGTTCTGGTGGGAAAGTTAACAGTGTTCCAATGTCTAATCATGCCTGCCATATGACAATGGAACTGTCTGTAGATGCAGACAGTGTTCTTTGGCGATAAATGGAGATGAGGGCTGAACTCTAGACTCAGATACGACTAACTTTAGAGCAAGGGCAACCTTTACCTTTAACTGTATCTTTAGTAGAGAGACAGGTGACTGGGAAGACAACACTGGCATTCCCCTTCCTAAGTGCATCATAGAGTCTATCCTGCACCCCTTAAACTAGCTTTCTCCCATGAGATGTGCTGGTAGACACCAACCTTTTTATTAGTGTGCATGAAATGCAGCAGAATCATCTCACACTTTGCCTCAGGCACCAAAATGTCTTGGATGACAGCTAAATTAGAGGTGTGCAAATTTGAGGAAAATTAACATATTTTAGAAACTGGTTAAAGTGCTTAAAGCCCAGCAATGCAACAGTCCATCAGATGTGACATTTTAAGCTACAGAATCAGGGAGCTTATCAAAGAGCAAACAAAACAAAAACATACAAAAAAACCACTGTGGTACCTTAAAGAATAACTCCTATATTTTAATGTTAGCTTTTGTGGATCAAGTCCACTTCATCAGACATAAGAGTGGTATACATTTAAAGATATATGGTATAGAGACCCAGAGTGGAAGGTTGAATTTGATTGATATATATATATGGTATCTTAACGAATTGATTAAGGAAGCTTTATGGGATAAGGCAAGGCAGAAGTCAGCTGTTCTGAGACACAAACAAACACCTACCACCCCACATTTTTGAGTCTGCTATTCGAAATGAAGTTGTGTTATTTTAAATTTGATAATGTCCCAGAAACCCCTGGCTAATATTCCAACCTCTTAGGTGAGTGTCCATCATGTGTTTACATTTTATCTTCGCTGACTCTCTCTGAATTCTTGCCTTGTAATTTCCCTGTTCCAGAATCGCAATGGAGTTATCCAAAAACACAAATCTGTACATCTCTAATCTGAATTTTAATATAGCAGGCCAGGGTAAAAGATTTTCACTTCAAGTCCCATCAGGCTGGATGTTAATTGAACTATTTCCATTTCTCATCCGATTTAAACTTCTTTGTTGGGCTCTCAGAAAACTGCATAAACATTTAAATGTTCCCCAAGGTTTCATTTTGGCCAGCAGAGCGTGGGAATGTTTTTTCTCCCTTTCACTGTGGTTGCTGTTGTGTGATTTCCCTGCTGCAGAATAAATGCCCATCATCAAATTGGTTTAATGCATAAAGCCTATAATATTCTGGCACACTTTCTTCTGCATCTTTCCAATGCTTTGAAATTGATTAACTAGGGCCAGAAGTCTGCTGTTAGTGATAGTTTTGTTATGCCAGCTTCATCCTGGTGTACTTCAGGGCTGTGATCGAACCAACTCATGTAGTGGAGGAAAAGACTATTTGTCTACAGGAGACCAGGGGAGGGCAACTACCAAGCAGCCAGTTTCCTGATGCTCAAACAATAACTTCTGCTGTTGCCAGTAATGTAGTAGCTTTAAAGCTTAGGATCGTTACTTTAGCTACAACTGCTAGTGGCTCCATTGCATAGATGGGACATTTGAGTAACTGTGGGCTGGAGCATAACTTTTCCAGGTTCTGGCTCTACAAAATTTGTCAGGTTATTGTTATCTAACTAACAAAGCTATTTTTATATTGGATTACTGTATATTATTCAATCTAGCAAAGTATTGCCTACTTCGATTGGTAAGAGGTCAAAATTTGTTACCTGTTTTATTAGATATGGTAAATATTTACCTTAGGGACGGCGGTGTCTTAGTGGTTAAGATGCTGAACTTGACAACTGGAAGGTCAGCAAGTCAGCAGTTCAAGACCCAAAGGCTGCACGATGGAGTGAGCTCCCGTCTCTGTCCCAGGTCCTGCCAACCTAGCAGTTTGAAAGCAAGAAATTGCAAGTATATAAATAGGTACTGCTTTGGCAGGAAATGTAACAGTGTTCTGGCATCTAGTCATGCCTGCTACATGACTAGATGCAGTTGCAGATGCAGACAGCACTGGCTCTTTGGCTGTAAATGGAGATGAGGACCCCACCCTAAAGTCAGATACAACTGGCTTTTGAGTAAAGGAGACCTTTACTAAGTACTTAACTTGGAACTTTCTGCTTGAAAAAGAAGTGCTCTTCAACTCAGCTATCTCATCTTTATGGATGTTTATTTATTTTATTTAAATTTTTTTATTTATAGCTTTTATACTCTGCCTCATGCCATCCATCTTAAAAAACAGACACATAGGTCTAAGCACAGCAAAGCTTCCTTGGAGTAAGGTGGGAAAGAGAGAGATAAAGAGTTGGGTGTCATCAGCAGACTGATTACATTGAAACCCAAAAATGTGGCCTATCTCTCCCAATGGTTTCATGCTGAATAAAACAGGGAGCAGGACAGAGCCCTTAGGGAAACCATAGACCAGTGATGGCAAACCTTTTAGAGACCAGGTGCCCAAACAGGGGCAGGGCAAACTCTGTGCTGGGGGGGAGGGAGGAAGCACTCCCATTGGGCTGCTGGGCAGAGGGGCAGGGTGAACTGTGCTGAGGAGAAGGAGTGCATGCCCACAGAGAGGGCTCTGAGTTCCCCCTCTGACACTTGTGCCATAGGTTCACCACCACTGCCATAGACCAATGGCCAGGGTGTCAAACAGAATTTCCCAAACATCACTTTCTGATTTCAGCCATCCAGGGAGGATCTAAACCAACATCCCAGAGAGGTACCTCAGAAGGATACTGTGATCAATGGTGTGAAAAGTTGCTGAAAGATCCAGAAGAAACAATAGTGGCATATTCTTCATGTCCAGTTCCCAGACTAGGTTATCCACCAAGGTGACCAAGCTCTCTCTGTTCCATAACAAGATCTGAAGCCAGACCTAACTGGATCTGTATAATCTGCTTTATCTAGGAACTTCTGGAGTCAAAATGCCATAACATGCTCCAAGACCTTGCCCCCCAAAAGGAGTATTTGAGGTAATGCTTGACTTGCTTGAAAGCCAGTCTTATCCGACTCTATGGTTCCTATTGGAGACACCACAGTCCCAGTATTGGAGAGTTGCTAATAATTATCCAATGCAGCATGATTCGAGGAGGAGTGTTTTAATAAAAATCTTATCACTGCCTCCTTTAGACATTCTGGTACCTTATCTTGTTGCAAGGAGACACTCCTTGCTTCCCTTCTGGCTGCTTTTAGCAAGAGCAAGAGTCCAGCACATACATGGTGACTTTCACCTCTGCAAAGCTCCAATCCACATTCTCAGGCTGCACTGAAATGTATCCATTATAACAGGATAAGCAGGGGCCGGCCAAAGTTACCTCGACAGAACTTGTGTCAACCACGGCATCTTAGTCAGAGAAGAACCAAGCAACTTTCTCTACAAAGTGTTATGCAAAATCTTAACAGCAAGTCATTCATTACACCCCTCTCATTTCATTGCTTCAAAATAATACAGTACTCACTTCTTTATTTTCCCTTCATTTCATGTTCATAAAAGTATCGCTATACGTTGATATATTTATTCCTGGATGTAAGCGCATGTGGCATTTCTTCTTCTTCTTCATAAAGTCTGTGTTTCATTTGACCAGCTCCAAATTATGTCTATATATTTCCGCGCTATATATTTCCGCGCTATATATTTAAGGGAGCATTTTCTACGCTGTGGAATTACTGCTACTTTTATTAAGGTGAAATGTCTGTTGCAGGACATTTTCTATCATTAGGCGGAATAGTGACATATTCACTATGGCCAGCAAATTTTAAGTGTTGTGAAAAAATAGTGAAAATTTTGATTAGCCGCTTAGTTTTTGCATTTTTACTGCCAAGGATAAGGAGATGCTTGTGGGACTAGCCTCATAATTTGTCAGAGTAACTTCAGTACTAAACATCTTGACGTGGGTGAAGGGAGCACTCTGTCTACTGCTGTCTTAGTCAGAGAAGCAAATGCTTTTTGGCAAACCCTGCATAGATCAAAGGTTCAGGGAATTCACAAGGTCCTTGGTGGTGGTTCCATAAAAATCAACCGTCTTGAAACAAGGAGGGAAAGAAACAGCAATCTTCAAAACTATTTTTGTTTGTTTGTTGCCTTCTGTTCCAAAAGGGATCTCACTGTGAAAAAGTTCAACACTTGAATTACAACACTGCATCACAAAAAAATTAAATACTGTCTGCTACTTGGTCTAACCCATGTGTTCTATACTAAACTAAGTGCGCTGAATCCAAATCTGAAGTCCAATTCTGCCTAAGACGTAAGGATCTTAAATTGGCAAATCTCACCCTCTTGGTTAGGTTCTTGCGTTGATCACGTGGGGTATATTTCCCACAAATGTAGCAAAAATTGTCCAGTTTATTAACACAGCTGCACCTATTCATCTTTAGCTCAAAACAGACTCAAAATGGCCTAGCTATACTATCCAATAAGATCGCTTTGCACTAGAGACAAGCCCTTGGTCCATCTCAACTTATATACCTATTTCTGACATCAGATCAGTGACTTGCCCAGACATGCCCGCCTGCTGCTGGAACGTGCATGCCACGAGAGGACGTGATTCAGCTGAGGTGGCAGCAGGCATAGTGGTAGTTGCAACTGTTATAATCTCCCCATGTAAAAATACATTACCCAATTACCGACCATTTGAACTGCTATAGCACGTCTTAAAATCTATTTGATAGGCAAATTTTGAGTTCAGATTTGGAATCAGCATACTCTATATCATGTAAATCATATGTTTTATTCCCAGCAGCAAAATCGTTGTTGTGCAGTGTAATAAACAGTCAGAATAGAATGTAACCACCCTCCTTTAGGGCTAGTTTCTTTACAGAGGGCATCTTATATTCTCACTTTGGAGCAGAATAAATTGAGTTAAATCACCATGAAGAAAGACTCTCCTTTGTGTAGGAAATCTACACAAGACAAATTACATATTCTTATTGGTTGCTATAACAATTGAAGTGTATGTGTCTGCACCTCAGTGAAGCTTTTATACCATAATAATTTACAGCTATTTGGTGTTGTACCCCATATGCCTATATGCTATATAGTTCCATCTCCTTAGAGACATGTTGGGCGGCTGTGAAATTAACATGCTGTTTTGTTTTTACTCTGAGCTATATGTATTTAAGGATTTATATATATTTAAGGATCCTAACCAAACCATATACTTGAAACAATAGCCAGTAAACAAACGCTGCTGGTTGTATACCACCCCATAGTGCTAAGCACTCTCTGAGAGGCTTTCAAAGAAATTATGCAAACTTGTTTGCCCCCAACAAGCTGGGTACCCATTTTTCCAACCTCAAAGGGATGTAAGGCTGAGTCAACCTTGATCCTTCTGGGGTCCAATTCAGATTGTGAGCAGAGATGCCACATTGCCATGGGAACTCATATTTACTTGGAAATGTATTTTCTCTGAAAATGCAAGTCCACTGAACTGTGGATTAAGAATTATTTAGGAATTGTTTGAATCCACAAACCAAATACACAGTGTGTTGTAGTAGGTATAGTGATAGATTAAGACTCTGTAGACCAGGATTTGAATCCTCACTTAATGATGGAAACTCACTGGAGGAGTGAAATTGGTAAAGCTGCTCCTTATATTTATCAGTTACCTTGAAAGCCCCATTAGGCTTGCTTAAAAGTCAATTCTGACTTAAAAACACATAAACAACTGACTAGTCCAGAAGCCTAACATTTCCATTGCAGGCGCACCCCCCCCCCCCCCCAATGATGGACTCAGACACAAATGAAAGTGGATAACGGCATGGGCCACATTTATTGATTCAAGCCCTAGTCCGAATTATAAATTTCTATTGGTAAAACGACCAATCATAATTCTTAAGGCAAGCAGGCCGAAGTAACACTGGTAAGGTACCACCCAAAATTGCCAACGGCAATTGTTACAATGTATCTATTTGTATCAATTTGTTTGTTGGCAACAAACAAATTGTTGACCGTAGTCAATATCTAACTAATGACCCCACCCTCTGACGTGTATCCGTAAAATCAGGGGGTGATTCCATCTGTCTAGTGGTAACCATCACCCCCTTGCCTGGTTCGTCGTTGACCGGACAACGTTTAAACAACTTATGCCTATCTAGTGTTGTCCAGTCAATTGCGAACCTGCCGGATACCTGTGGGTCATAAATGTTTACCTTACCAGTGCTACCCGCCACCCGGAGAGGCTTCAATAAAGGCTCGACGCCCCCCCCAAGACCGTCAGCTCGGTCGACAGGCCTGCTCGCCAATCACCCAGCAGGAGGTCCATACCTCCTCGCGACAGATGGACCCCATCCCCTGAATAAAGCCCATAATTTTGCAAACTAATGGCGGGATGATGACTGACCCGCCCCCAGCCCTTGGTCGAAAGGAATCGGGCCACCGCCCTGTTTACCATGCGCCGAGCGCGGTCCAGGGCCTGGAGGTCGAAGCCTCCCCGATAAGCGTGCCGTGGGACCATATCTGACCAAACAAGGGTTGTGGCGGGCCATACGTAATGTAAGTAGGCGAGGTCCGCGCAAATCGCATGCTTCAGCGATAAGCCAGTGACCTGACCCAAGTCATTACCCCCAAGGTGTATGATCAGAATGTCAGGCGGGTCGGCACTCCTCGATGAAAAGAGGAATGGCAAAAGCTCCCGCCACAACATACCGGGCTTACCGTGCCATGTGAAATGTGCGTATGCACCCAGTCCCAGTCGGGGTCCCCAATCTGTCGCCGCAGCGTAACGCGCTGCCCTGTGCACGTAGCTATGGCCCACCAGCCATACTGTCACCGGTGTGATACGACACCCAGGGTCTGTCAAGGGAAAAAAACAGGGAAGGAGAGATAAATGGTGACTCAGAAGGTACTCATGGCGGGAGTGGGCGAACATAAAACTGGAAACAGTGTGAGTCCCACCTCCCCATGGCTGCGTATATCAGCCCCGGAGTACCCATAAGCAGCCGCAGTAGAGGCCGCCCCAATTCTAAATGAATGGGTGCCATAACGGGCCCCGGGGAGGCCAACTCTGGCCAGTGCCTTCCCTTCCACCTTCCAAAACTGAAATTTAGTGAGGGGAGACCCATCTTGGTGACAGAAAAACGGGCCATGGTGCGTGCCACGCAGTGCAAGGAACTCCTGTAGGGCACCAACCGGACAGATGTCTGCCAATGAACATCGTAGCAGTCTTATTCCACTGCCTACGCCATGCTGATCTGTTTTAGAGGAGCGTATCCTCAACTGAGCCCAATCATTGCAAACATAGACATCTTCGAGTTCCAGTGCCCTACGACTTGCATCCGCCTTAGACAGCATCACAAGCTCGCTGATGCGGAGCGCTCCAAAAAAGGCCACCGTTGTAGCCGCACGAAACAGGGCTGCCTCATACCTATCGAAACATAGGTCATGCCAGCCTCGTGCCATTTGGGTAAGTACCCCAGGGGAAATTGGGTGACGGTCGTCCAGGCAACGCCCACGTTCCCGCACCCACCCCTCCAAAACATGTCTCACACGGAAATCAGCGGTACTGTCCGCATGACCTCCCACCTTGGCCATAAAAGCCAGCGCTGATAGCCGAGATGCTATGGTGCGTGGTGCCAGGCCCTGGGCGTGCAGGTAGACCATAAAACGGAGGATGTGGGCCACTGGGATTGGCCAGGTATCTGGCAAGCAATATTGAGAACAAAAAGTCCGAAATGAAACCAACGCGTGGTGATACGCCTTATGCGTGCGTGGCGCCAGTGACATGCCTATCGCCCGGTTCACCTCTCCTTGCCAATGGTCCATATCTCCTACGGTAGTGGCGAGGGAAATTCCTCTGCATCCGGAGCCAAGGCACGGAACCGGGAGATCTGCAGGCGGGACAAAGCGTCAGCAATATCATTATTCACCCCTGGGACATGCCTGGCTCTGAACAGTACATTGAGGCGCAGGCTGCGCAATACAAACTGGCGCACAAGATCCATGACCCTGGGAGATTTAGAGGTCTGTGAGTTGACAATGTGGACAACAGCCGCATTTTCACACCAGAAATGCACCACAGAGTTGGCCCACTCCTCACCCCATAGCATCACGGCCCCCAGTATGGGAAAAAATTCCAAATATGTGAGATCCCTCAGCCGACCCGTGCCTGACCAGGCTGGTGGCCATCCACCGTATGCCCACTTCCCATTGAAGTACATCCCATAACCCAGGGATCCCGAGGCATCAGACTGAATTTGAAAGTGGGGCGAGGCCAGGAGGTCAGACCTCCAAAATGAGACCCCATTGAAATCTCTCAAGAACTGGAGCCATACGTGCAGATCTGCCCTGATGCCCCGTGTCAGTCTCGCCCTGTGATGGGGCCTGGATAAGCCTGCCATGGCGTCGCACAAGCGCCGAGCAAAGGCCCTGCCAGGTGCGACCACCCTGCAGGCGAAATTGAGGTGGCCATGTAACACCTGCAATTCCCGAAGGGATGCCTTGCGCTTAGCCAGCAAGTCCGATATAAGGGCAACTATCCTTGCCACCTTGTCTGCGGGCAACCTAGAAGCCTGCGCTACTGTGTCAATTTCCACCCCCAGGAATATTAACTTATCAGACGGGCCTTCGGTCTTTTCGGGCGCTAAAGGGACACCGAGTTCCTCCATTAGCGTCTGAAATGTATTGAGGAGACGTGTACACGTGTCCCAGCCCCGTTCACCCCCGAATAAAAAGTCATCCAGGTAATGGGCTACAGACCGAGACCCTGACCTACGTACAAATGCCCACTGCAGGAAGGTACTGAAACGCTCGAAAGCCGAGCAGGATATGGAACAGCCGAATGGCATGGCTTTGTCAAAATAATAGTCACCCCGGAATTTGAAACCCAGCAACACGAAGTCACCCGGGTGCACGGGTAAGAGGCGAAACGCCGACTTAATGTCACACTTAGCCAACAGTGCACCCGGGCCACATGAGCGCACCATGCGCAATGCCTGGTCAAAGGATGTATACCTGACAGAACAAAGGTCATCAGGGATAGCATCATTGACCGAGTGGCCGGCTGGGTAGGACAAATGGTGAATCAGGCGGAACTCGCCCGGGGACTTCTTGGGCACTAGTCCTAGCGGGGACACTTTAAGGTTGGGGAACGGGGGTGCGGGGAAAGGGCCGGCGACCCTGCCCACAGCAATCTCCTTATTAATGCTGGCGGCAGCCACCTCCTCCCTTCCCCTAAGTGACAAAAGATTAGGTGCATCCTGCGGTGACCTATCCCCTGTGAAAGGAATACGAAAACCCCTTTGAAAACCCTGAAGGAGGTACACAGCGTCTGCTCTCCTCGGGTACGATGCGAGCCAACGCTCCAGCATGTCGACATTAATTGGGGAGGGGGCCTTTTGGTGAACCCGCTCCCTCCATGGCAGTCTTGCCTGCCCCTTGTCCACCCCTACCCCTGCCCCTGTATCCTCCTGGCCTGGGACAGGCGGAGGCAGCATGGGGGCCAGAACAAGAGGGGCACTCATGCTTGTACTTGCAATTTTTCCTGTTGCAAGAACCACTGGACGAGAAGGTCCAGCACAGCAGGCGGGCTGGAACCCCCTGCCCTGCCGCTTGGCGGGGTACCTGTACTGGGACTGCTCGTTGGACCGCATGTCCACAATGGTATCTCTCCCCAGGCGCCAGGCGCGTGGGGGTCATATACAGAAGCCACAGCTTCTGGCAGGGCTCATCCCACCTCATCTCTGGGTGCAACGGAATTCTCATACGGAACTCTTCGTCGTAAGCCAGCCATGACGCACCCGGGAAGTCAACCATAGCCCGGTAAATATTGTCCAGATATTGGACCATGGGAATAGCCAAATCCGGCCTAGCCCTGAGGTAAACGGCCATGTAAATCAGGTACGCTGGCAGCCAATTTGCCCACGTGCGTGGCGGCTTACGACGACGTGCCTGCTCCTTATCCTTCTCGTCCAGCCCTTCCCTCTCCTCCTTAGTCGGCTCTCTATTTAGAAGTGAGAAGATATCTACGTACTCGCCCCTCCAAATCTTTTCTTTGGTAGACTGGGCCAAATGGTCCCCCAAGGGCAAGGAATACCCTGCTGTTGGCAAAGCCGACACCGGTACCGAGGGAACTACGGGTAATGTAAATTGAGCCTGAGCCAGCCCGGGGATCCCCAACACATTTCCCAGCACATTGGGGGCACCACCCCGCCCCAAGCCCTGTGTCGTGGGCAAAGTCGCTGGGTGGGCCGGGGGCCATTGGGCCACCGTGCCAGCCGAGCGAGGCCAAGGCCATTGAACACCCCCCCCCCAATGAAGTCAGTTGTGTGGGTGCATTAGCTTGGACTGCATACTCACCCGTTGCACCCCCGCGGGCCGCCCCCACCGGGGGTTCCGGCCCGCTGGGGGCGTCGGAGCTCACGACCGAAGCTGAGCTCGTCGACGGAGCCAGACCAGCACCAGCCTGCTGCACCTGTGGGGTGGGGAGCTGCGAGGCAGTGGCCACCACCGGCCCGCACGCCTCAGGCGGCTCAACCCGACCCATCGCCGGCCGTTGTTCGGCGGCCAAAGGGGGAACCTGAAAACCCAGGGGTACCCCTGCTTGGTTGGCCCTCGCCAAGGACGCTTCAAGGGCCGCAACCCGGGCAAGAAGGGCCTCCACGTCGACATAGGGCCCGGCCCCGACAGGGGGCAATTGGGCAACTGGCCCAAAATTCACGGGTACTTGTCCAGGTCCCTGGGCCCCGGGGGCCAGATAAGGCCAAGAGCCCATGCTCAGCCCCTGGGGAGTCGTAGGAACGCCCTGCAAGGGCAGGGAACCCAACCACCCTCCGTGGCTCGCACCCCCCATGGGGAACTGCGCACCCGGGCAAGAAGGCCCCACCGCACGAACCATGGCAGGGGCCGTGGTTGACGTTTGCGGGCCAAGGGCCAAGGCCCCGTCCGGGGCTGCGGATATGCTCCGCGCATCAGGCCAAGGAGCTACCGATCCCATCCCACCGTTCCCGGTGGGGTCTGCTAGAGGTGGCTGCAGAACGGGCGCAGTCGCGGTCCTCCGACCCGGCTGACGCCTCCGCGCCGATCGAGCCACGTTCGCGGCTGCCTTCTTCTTCGAGGGCATGGTCAAGTGTAGCTAAGAAGTCTAAAGAAAAGAAAAAGCTGCCCGAAAAGGCCTCCCTCAAGAAGACACGATTGACGGAGGTAAGGAGGAAAAACTTCTCCGCTCCGTCGGTTCGCCAAAATGGCAGCACGGCTGCCTCGTGGCCAGCCCTTTTATTAGGGTGCTGGCCACGCCCCTAACTACCTGGATGGTTTCGTCCGGTGGGGGGGGGGGGCCCGCAAAGAGCGCGGCGGCCATTTTGGCGCCGCGCTTCCAATAGTTTAGTTTTCCAACAGCTTTTGCTGGACATGCATGTTCAGATGTAGTTTGTGGCCCAAAATAGTAATAGAGTAGAAGAAATGATGTTGCTGTTGTGTGCTTGAATAATGCATTGTTTGAAAATAATTTTAGAGGGAAATATATTTATTATCATCTACGTTGATTAGGTTGAAGGAGGAGAGTGCAAAAGCCGGCTTAAGACTCAATATCAAGAAAACCAAGATAATGCAAGCGCGGTGCCAAAATGGCCGCCGCGCCCTTTGCGGGGCCCCCCCATAGCACGAAGGCATCCGGGTAGTTAGGGGCGTGGCCAGCTCCCTTATAAAAGGGGTGGCCATGAGGCAGCCGAGCTGCCATTTTCCGAAGCGACGGAGCGGAGAAGTTTTTCCCCTCTTGTCTCCGTCGCTCTTACCTTGCTAGGGAAGCCTTTTTGGCTGCGAATTTTCTCTTTTGGCTTCCCTTAGATTTCCTGCCTGCGAAGAGGAGGGCGGCCGCGAGCGCGCCTCGCGCTGTTAGGAGGCACAATCCGGGTCGGAGGACCGCGGTTGCACCTCCCCAGCAGCCGCCTTTGCTGGTACCCACCGGGACCGGTGGAATGGGGTCTATTCCCCCTTGCCACCCGAGCATGGGTCCAGTGAGGGCTGTGGCCCGCGGCCCGCAAGCGGTGGACGCCGCTCCTGGTGCTTCCCATCCTGTTGGGCCTTCAGCCGCGGGGGCGCAACTCACCCCGGGGCCTTCTAGCCTTGGGGGGTGGTGTGGCCCCTTGCCCTGGCAGGTGCCTACATCGGCCCTACCGGGCCTCGGCGTGGGGCGATGGCCCTATTCGGGTCCCGGGGTACAGGGACCTGTACCTGTGCCTGTAGCAGGAGGGCCGGCCGGCCCTTGGCCCCACGTCAGCGTGGAGGTTTTACTGGCCCGCGTTGCGGCCCTTGAGGCGTCCTTGGCTCGGGCCAGCCATACTGGGGCTCCCTTTGGGGTTCATTTCGACGCGTCGTCTGCTGGGCAGCGGCAGGCGACAGGACGGGTTGAGCTGCTTGAGGCGTGGCACAACCTCGGCCTCTGCCTCGCAGCTCCCCAACCAACAGGCCGGTGCGGGTCAGCCCCCAGTGACGAGCTCTACGGCGGTCGTGAGCTCCGACGCCCCCAGTGGGCCGGAACCCCCGGTGGGGGCGGCCACGGGGGTGCAGCACGTGAGTATGCGGTCCAAACTAGTGCACCTACACACGTGGCCACGTTGGGGGGGCTTTCCAATGGCCTTGGCCTCGCGTGGGTGGTGCGTCGGTGCACCCGCTGACGCCCCACCCGGCGATGACAACTACCACTAAGGGCCCCGTGGTGGGGGGTGTTCCCTACCCTGAGGGGAATGTTTTGGGTGGCCGGGTTGGTCCAAGCCCCTATTCCTTACCGCTGAGTGACCACTTGGCTCAGGCCACCAGAGAGTAAATTTGGCGGGGGGAGTATGTGGATATCTTCTCACTCCTAAACAGAGTGCCCACCAAGGAGGAGAGGGAGGGGCAGAATGAGAAGGATAGTGGCAGGCACGTTGTTGCAAGCCACCAAGTATGTGGGCCAAATGGTTGCCAGCCTGCATCGTATGCATGGCGGTGTACCTTAGGGCCCGGCCGGATTTGGCAATTCCGATGGTCCAGTATTTGGACAACGCCTACCGGGCGATGGTTTACTTTTAGGGCACCCCGAGATTAGGTGGGATGAGCCAGGCCAGAGGCTGCGGCTTTTGTACGTGACGCCCACGCGCCCTGCGCCCGGGGAGATATACCATTGTGGGCATGTGGTCCAGCAGGCGGCCCCAGCATAGGTCACCTGCCAGGGGGCGGGGCGGGGGGTTCCAGCCCGCCTGCTGTGCTGGACTTTCTTGTCCAATGGCTCCTACAATGGGAAGAATTGCAAATACAGACAGGAGTGTCCCACCTGTGTTGGCCCCCATGCGGCCTCTGCCTGTCCCAGGCCTAGAAGGATGCGGGGCAGAGGGTGGGGCAGACAGGGGGCTGGCAAGACTGCCGCAGATGGATCTAGTCCACCGATGGTCTCCCTCCCCATTTAAGGTGGACATGTTGGAGCGTTGGCTCACATTGTACCCGAAGGGAGAGGATGCGGGTTATCTCCTTCAGGGTTCTAGGCAGGGGTTCCGGATCCCTTTCAGGGGTAATAGGTCCCCTCAGGATGCCCCCAATCTTTTATCCCTTAAGGGGAGGGAGGAGGTGGCTGCTGCCAGCTTTGACAAGAGGGTCTATGCGGGCGGGGTCGTTGGCCCTGTCCCTGCACCCCCGTCCCGGGGAGCATATTATTTCAATGATGCCATGCCTTTTGGCTATTCCATTGGGGCTCGGTATTCGAGCGTTTCACCACTTTCCTAGAGTGGGCTTTTGTCCGCAGGTCAGGGTCCCGGTCTGTAGCCCATTCCCTGGATGGTTTTATTCGGGGCTGAACGGGGCTGGGACACGTACACACGTCTCCTCAACACATTTCAGACGCTAATGTAGGAACTTGGTGTCCCTTTAGCGCCCGAAAAGACCGAGGGCCCATCTCCACAGCTAGTATTCCTGGGGTGGAGAGTAACACGGTAGCCCAGGATTCTAGGTTGCAGTGGGATAAGGTGTCAAGGCTAGTGGCCCTTATCTCGGACTTGCTGGCCGAGCGCATGGCATCATTGAGGGAACTTCTGGTGCTACATGGTCACCCTAATTTTGCTGGCAGGGTCGTCGCACCGGGCAGGGCATTTGCTCTGCGCTGGTGCGACGCCATGGCGGGATTATCCAGGCCCCACCATAGGCTTAGATTTACCCGGGGTATCGGGGCAGACGTGCTTGTCTGGCCATAGATCCAGAGGTAGTTCAACGGGGTGTCATTTTGGGGTCTGATCTCCTGGCTCCCCCTTGCTTTCAGATGCAGTCCGATGCCTCAGGATTCCTGGGTTTATGGGATGTACTTCAATTGGAAGTGGGCCTATGGTGGGTGGCCACCATCCTGGGCAGGCAAGGGTCGCCTGCATGGTCTCACGTATCTGGAATGTTTCCCTATCCTGGGTGCTTTGATGCTATGGGGCAAGGAGTGGGCCAACTCGGTTGTGCAATTTTGGCGCGACAACGCGGCTGTTGTCCGCATCGTCAAGGCACAGATTTCCAAATTGCCCGGGGTTATGGAGCTAGTGCGCTGGTTTGTGTTATGCAACCTGTGCCTCAACGTTCCCTTCAGGGCCAGGCATGTCCCAAGGGTTGATAATGATATTGCTGCTGCTTTGTCCCGCCTGCAGATCTCCCGGTTCCGTGCCTCGGCCCCGGATGCGGAGGAATTTCCCTCGCCATTCCCGGACGAGAGATGGAACGTTGGCAAGGAGAGGTGAACCGGGCGATTGGCCTGTCACTAGCGCCATGCATGAGTAAGGCGTATCACCACGCATTTAGTTCCTTCAGAGCATTATGTACCCAATTTCGACTGCCAGGAACCTGGCCGATCCCAGTAGCCCATGTACTGCGGTTCATGGTTTACCTGTATGCCCAGGGCCTTGCACCACGCACCATAGCATCTCAGCTGTCGGGTTGGCTTTTATGGCCAAAGTGGGAGGTCGTGTGGACAGCACCAATGACTTCCGTGTGAGACATGTTTGGGAGAGGTGGGTGCGCGCGCGCGGGCGTTTCCCGGGCGACCGCCACCCGATTTACCCAGGGGTCTTTTTTACCCAATTGGCCCGGGGCTGGCCTGGCCTCTGTTTTGATAGATGAGGCAGCCCATTTCATGCGGCTACTACGGTGGCCTTTTTGGAGGCGCTCCGCATCAGCGAGCTTGAGATGCTGAATAAGGCGGATGCAAGATTTTCCCAGGGTTTTTACCCAATTGGCCCGGGGCTGGCCTGGCCTCAGTTTTGATAAATGAGGCAGCCCACTTCATGCGGCTACAACAGTGGCCTTTTTGGAGCGCTCCGCATCGGCGAGCTTGAGATGCTGAGTAAGGCGGTTGCAAGATTTTCCCAGGGTTTTTACCCAATTGGCCCGGGGCTGGCCTGGCCTCTGTTTGGATAAATGAGGCAGCCCACTTCATGCGGCTACAACGGTGGCCTTTTTGGAGCGCTCCGCATCAGCGAGCTTGAGATGCTGTATAAGGCGGATGCAAGTCGTAGGGCACTGGAACTCGAAGATGTCTGTGTGGACAATATTGGGCTCAGTTGGGGATACGCTCCTCTAAAACGAATCAGCACGGCGTAGGCAGTGGAGTAGACTGCTACGATGTTCCTCGACAGACATCTGTCCGGTTGGTGCCCTACAGGATTTCCGTGCACTGTGTGGCACGCACCATGGCACGTTTTTTCTGTCACCAAGGTGGGTCTTCTATTCCTAAATCCCAATTGGAGGGTGGTGGGAAGGCACTAGACAGTGTTGGCCTCTCAGGGGCTCGTTGCGGCGCCCGTTCGCTCTGCATAGGGGCGGCTTCTGCTGCAGTTGTTTTTTGGGTACTACAGGGCTGAAATACGCCGCATGGGAGGGTGGGGATCACAATGTTTTCAGTTTTGTCTTCGCCCTCCTCAACTGTGAGTACCAGTTTTAGTCACTGCACTGTTTCTCCCCCCCCTTCCCTTTTTTACTTGACAGACCCTGGGTGTCGTTTTACACCGGTGACAGTATGCCTGGTGGGCCGTAGCCAGGTGCACAGGGCAGCGCGTTACGCTGCATGGGGCAGCGCGTTACGCTGCGGCGACAGAGTGGGTACCCGACTGGGACAGGGTGCATCCGCACGTCGGACACGATACCGCGGTACGCTTACAGGGGGGCGTTCGGCCTCGGGGCTTTTGACTGAGCCGACGCTCCGTGAACGGGGCTATTGCCCGGTTCCCTTGACAAGGGCGGGGGATGCGTCATTAGCCTCCCCGCCATCAGTCTGCAAATTTACGAGCTTTACTCAGGGGATGGGGCCCATCTGTCGCAGGGAGGTATGGACCTCTGGATTACTGGACTGGCGAGCAGGCCTGTCGACCGAGCTGACGGTCTTGGGGGGGGCGGTGAGCCTTTGCAAGCCTCCCCGTGTGGCGGGTATCACTGGTAAGGTAAACATTATGACCCACAGGTATCCGGCAGGTTCGCAATTGACTGGACAACAATAGACAGGCATAAGTTGGTTAAACGTTGTCCGGTCAACGACGAACTAGGCGACGGGGTGATGGCGATAGCTAGCCAGCATGCATCACCCCGTGATTCCACGGATACGCGTCAGAGGGTGGGGTCATTAGTTAGATATTGACTACGGTCAACAATTTGTTTGTTGTAAACAAACAAATTGATACAAATTGATACATTGTAACCAATTGCCGTTGGCAATTTTGGGGTGGTACCTTACCAGTGTTACTTCGGCCTGCTTGCCTTAAGAATTATGATTGGTCGTTTTACCAATAGAAATTTATAATTCGGACTAGGGCATGAATCACTAAATGTGGCCCGATGCTGTTATCCACTTTTACCGGTGTCTGAGTCCTTTATTGGGGGGTGCGCCTGCAATGGCAACAGGCCCAATCAGTCCCTGGAAAATAGATGGGGAAGAAGTAGAAGCAGTGACAGATTTTACTTTCTCAGGATCTAAGATCACTGCAGATGGAGATTGCAGCCATGAAATAAAAAGGTGACTGATTCTTGGGAAACAAGCTATGAGAAACCTGGGGAACATAGTGAAAAGCAGAGACATCTAGAGATGTGAAGGGCCCCCCCCAAAAAAACAGAAAAATTCAGGGAAAACCCGTTTTTTCCCGAAGCCTTTTTTGGGTTTTTTTTCCTGAAAAATTGGAAAAATTGAAAAAATAAAAAATTTATTATGGAATATTTTATTTTAACATGATAAATAAATTATTTTAAGATAAGGCCAGGTTCAAATATTTTATAAATCATTTCTAAAAAAATATGTATATCAGATTATTTTCAATTTTTCCGAAAATTTCCGTTTCCCCCCAAAAAAAATTTTGGGGTTTTTTTTTCCGAGCTTCAAAATTTCTGGAAATTTTACATCTCTTGCTCAGACATCACATTGCAAACAAAAATTCATATAGTCAAAGCAATGGTACTCCCGGTGGTAATGTATGGCTGTGAGAGCTGAACCATTAGGAAAGCTGAGCGCAGAAGAATAGATGCCTTTGAAATGTGGTGTTGGAGGAGGGTTTTGAGAGTCCCCTGGACAGCGAGGAGAACAAATAGGTCAATCTTAGAAGAAATCAACCCTGACTGCTCATTGGAAGGTCAAATAGTAAAGATGAAGATGAAGTACTTTGGACATCAAATGAGAAGAGAGGATTCACTTGAGAAAGCCTTGATGCTGGGAAATGTGGAGGGCAAAAGAAGAAGGGGGAGGCCAAAAATGAGATGGCTAGATGGTATTGTAGACACAATGGGCACAGAGCTGGGTGGGCTGAGGAGGATGGTGGAGGACAGGGGTGTCTGGAGGACAATG
Source organism: Bradypodion ventrale (assembly GCA_035047345.1). Taxonomy (NCBI): domain Eukaryota; kingdom Metazoa; phylum Chordata; class Lepidosauria; order Squamata; family Chamaeleonidae; genus Bradypodion; species Bradypodion ventrale. The sequence continues at coordinate 16,944,260 of JAWDJE010000003.1, read as the reverse complement.
GTCCATAGGGTCGCAAAGGGTCGGAATCGACTGTGCGGCTGAACAACAACATGTTGGGAGAAACTCAATTCAAAATATAGATCTGAGTTCCTACTAAATGCAAAGATTTGTGTGTGTGTCCCATCACAGATTTAAGCTTATGGATATGGCATGGAATAAATTTATGACTGAACACAAAGGAAGAATGACACAGAACACATGTTGACTGATTTGGCCACTCAGTAGCCATAATCACCCTATTTCTTGGCCATGGTCACTGGTAAATCCACTTCACTATTTTCTCCCTTGCGGTTGCCTCAATAAAATTGTCTTAGAAAAAGGTGGATGTCACAGATTCATAAACTATGGCCTGTTCTTCCTTCTGTCAATGGAAAGAATGTGGAAATAGAGGGAAATGTTGATTTATAATTTCTAACAACAGAGGTGATGACATCTTGACTGTGGCCTGATTATCAGACAGTCCATGTTATAAAGACCACCATTTTCTGAGTACAATGCCACAGCACTGTGCTAGCTTTTCTGCCAAAATTTGCTGATAACTGTGACCTGAGGCTAAAGCTATCCATGACTTCACAGTGCTTTGCTGACAAAATCAGGCACATGATTATGTTCGACGACAAAATTATGGCAAGAAAATATGTGTTAGCTGTATGCTTTGATTTGTGCACTAGAAACCATTTTACCAGATGGTCTGCAGAGAACTCTAGCATTTCACAAGTGGTTCAGGAAGGAGGGGGGAATTTAGCAATAGCAATTATATATACTGCCCCATAATGCTTAAAGCACTCTCTGGGCAGTTCACAAAGCAATTAGCATTTTGCCTCCAACATGCTGGGTACTCATTTTACCAACCTCTAAAGGATGGAAGGCAGAGTCAACCTTGATCCCCATCACCATCAGGATCGAACTCACAATGTCGGCACCAGTTTTGGCTGCAGTACAGCAGTCTTAACCACTGCGCCACCAGAGCTCATTATTTGGGAAGTATTCTGTTTTTATTCATCAGGGTTCCAATCTCGCTAAAAGTAAAAGCAAGCTCTCAATCTGTGGCATGTTAGCCCATTCTGTCCATGCAAAGGCTATGGGAAGATTTTTTTAAAAAATGTATCCATGTCACTGTTAGATAGTCACAGAAAGGAAGTTTCACAAAATTTCCCTCCCTCCAGCAGGCTCCCCTTTCCACGTCCAGTTTCACACACTTTCCATAACTGAGTGTGTGACATAACTGTTTGTGCAACATAATTGGTTTTGTAATGGGGCTTACCAATGCCAGAGACTGCTTACACATTTTTCCTTACATTCCACTTAGATGATGGCCAAAACTTCTGATCCTAGCTTTGTAGAGAAGGGGGGATGGCGAAGATAATTGCATGTTACCATCAGGGTAGGCACATAAACACTATAGTGCAATCTCCTTTACAATCTACATTGTACTATTTCATGTAGTATGGATTCCCCGTGCCCCACAGGACACGGAATAGACCAGAGACCACTGCGGTGAGACAGGCTCCCGACCAGTGGGCTCACCGGTCGCCAAATTAAGGGGGGTGAATAAAGTATAGGGTTTGATTCACCCAATTAAGGTGACCTGACCCGCGACTCTGCCGAGTAAGCAGATAGCTGATTCATGAACCATAATGACTCATCTCCCGGTTTGGGGAAATCCCTGGTGCAAATAAGCCATGTTTACCCCTGCCTAAATCCCAAGACAATGGTCAATCTTGTTCCCTGTTTACCCGAGTTAATTAACTTCCCCTTTGAAGGTTTTCCCATTAACATGTGTCAACGCATGAGGTAATGCCTTGCCAGAGGACAGTTTGCCACCGTTGCACTTTTTCCCTATAAATGATTCTGCCTTTGACCAATAAAGTGTCTGATCGATCCAGCAGCTTGTCTCGTGTCGTTACTTGATCAGTCCTCCTCCGGGACCTTCCGGCCCCCAGTGGCCCCGATTCCTACATCTGGTGACCCCGACGTGATGCTACTCGTGAGTAAGAGGACCCCGGAGAGGTCTACTCGTGAGTAACGATCCACGCGGTCCGGTTCAACGCCTGAACCGCGACCCGTTGTCCCGGAGGACTGCGCGGCACTCTGGTCGGCAGCCAGCCGGACAGAGGAGTGGCCGCGGCGAGGCATTCCCAAGAGACTTTCCTACCTACCTTTTTCCCGGCTTTGGGGAGGTTCGCGAAGGGAAAAACGCGTTCCGGTCAGGGCAGGCTGTGAGCCCCTGACATTGCAGTGGCCGCCGAGGGCCCGGGACAGGAAGATCCACGCTCCGACAGCTACCCCAGACACTCGTCGCCAGAACTGTTACCTGTAAAAGGACGCGTCGACTCTCGGCCCGAGAAGGAAACTTCGAGGGACCCATCACAGGTAATATGGGGACTTGCTCTCATAGACCAAGTCCGTCCGCTAGCCAAAGAACTCGTGAGGAGGAGTTCAGAATCCTGGCCAGGGTTTTTAAGTTGCGATTTCACAGCGGAGAGCTAGCGAGACTTTTGGCGTACCTCAGGGGACACTGCCTACTTTACCCAGAAGTAGGTACGTTAACCTTGAAGCTCTGGGATCAGATAGGAGACTGCATCCAGCAGCCCCCCAAAGCGCCCGGCAGGGTAGTCAGCACATGGAAAAAGTGTAGAAGGCTCTTAGAGCAGATCGAGCCAGCCCGGACAGAGGCCCTAGAACCCCCGTTAGAAGAGCCCTCAGGCCAGCCAGTCCACCCGGCTGCGCCCACGGCGCTCTGTCCGTCATTCAGCTATCAGCAGAGCAGCGAGGGAAGCCTTCCCCCGGTGACAGCTGCAGACGTCACCGAAGGAATGCAAGGAATGAGGAGCGCAGGCGTTCCTCTGACAGCGCCAGCTTCCCTAGTTGTAAAGAGTGCCCTTCAGCGCACAGCAGAGATAGAGCTCAAGAAGGGGGAATTGTCAGCAGAACAACTAGCTGAGCTTAGACAGATTTGTCCAATCCGAATGGAGATGGACGCGCTCACAGGCGCGCAACAGATAGTTCATTCCCCAGTCCCGTACAAGCTTCTCATGGCTTTACGGAAAGCAATCTCAGAGACAGGGCTCCAAAGTCGTTTTACTAGGGGCACGCTTCAGCAAGCGTGCGAGACCACCATGTGGATTCCTCACGACTGGAAAGCCGTCATGAGGATGATGCTAACCCCTAGCCAGTACATGATCTGGGACAGCGAGTACCGGCTCGAGGCACAGGCCAGAGCCGCGAGAATGGGAGGCGCGGTAATCGCTGAGCAGCTATATGGCTCAGGTGCCTTTGAGGCCATTAACGCCCAAATCAACTTGCCTCTCGCCACTCTCGAAATGTCCGCTGAAGCCGCCTATAGGGCGTACTTCAAGATCCCAGCATCTGGCAAAGCGGCTAAGAATTATACCGCTATCAAGCAGGGAGCCCAGGAACCCTACATGGACTTCATCAATCGCCTGGAAGAAGCCATCACCAGGCAGATTGACAATGAGCAAGCCCAGCAAGAGCTCATGATCAAGCTAGCCAAGGACAATGCCAACTTGGACTGCCGTAGGATTTTGCAGTCCCTAGGCAATCGTCCTGACCTGACACTGTCGGACATGATTAGAGCCTGTTCTGACGTCGGCACGGACTCCTACAAGATGGGTCTGCTAGCGGCAGCAGTACAGGGGGGAAAGAGATCTCACCCCAAGGGAAAGACCAGGGGAACTTGTTACACTTGTGGCAAGGTCGGGCACTTCGCTAAAGAATGCCGATCAAAGGGAGGCGGACAAAGGTCCAGCCAGTCCACAGCCCCGAAAACCCCATGTCCAAAGTGCAGGAAAGGCTATCATTGGGCCAAGTTTTGTCCGAGTTCGGGAAACCGGAACGCGGGCATGTCTCTGGCCCCAGTCCAAACAGAGACTTCTCTCATTCCCCAGAATCCGGACTTCCCAGAGCTGGACTAGGTTCCAGGCACATTCCAGGCACTACGAGGGCACAGGCCAGCCCCAAGGGTAGCACAGGGCTAGAATTGACTTGTCAGGTAGACGTTACATGCGACCTGCCAGGCACAGTCTATCTGGTCGATTCCCAGTACATGGGTCCCCTGCCCAGAGGCTTTTTAGGTTTAGTTTTGCCCCGTAGTGTAGCTGGAGCACGCGGAATTTTCATAATTCCAGGAGTCGTTGACTCGAATTTTTCAGGCGTTCTCCAGGTCCAACTCTGGACACACCTGCCCCAGACCATTCACAAGGGAGATTCCTTAGCGCAACTGATCATGGTTCCTTGTCACTCGCCAGCAGGCAGCCAGGGGAGGCTCAGTGACAGCTCAGAGCCCGGCTCAGCAGGCCGCTTGAGCGCGGTTGAGGCAGTGCAAGGATACCAGGTCTTAGCGACAGTGGAGACCAACATTGAGTGGAAGCAGCGCCCCGTTATCGAGGTATTTTTGAACAAAAGGGTGTTCTCAGGCCTCCTCGATACCGGAGCTGACGTATCCGTGATAAGCAGGAGCCAGTGGCCGAGGGAGTGGGCCATTGAGCCGGTCTCCGATGTGTGGGGGGTAGGTGGCGTTCAGGAAGCGTTTAGGAGCAGAGAGTGGGTAGAAGTCACCATCCCAGGGGCTGACGGCACGGCGGTAGTTCGGCCGCACATTCTTGACGTGCACGTCAACCTTTGGGGGCGAGACATTCTCCAGCAGTACGGTGCCACCCTTACCTTCGGGTAATGGCGTTGCCGCTTAAATGGCTCACCGACACTCCGGTCTGGGTAGAACAATGGCCGGTTGTGGGAGAGAAACTGGTTGCCTTAAAGCAGCTAGTGAAGGAACAGCTAGACGCAGGGCATATAGAGCAGTCCACCAGTCCCTGGAATTCGCCAGTTTTTGTAATTAAGAAGAAGTCGGGGAAGTGGCGACTCCTCCACGATCTCAGAGAGATCAATAAATGTATTCAGCCCATGGGTCCGCTTCAATGCGGCATCCCGAATCCAAATATGATTCCCGAGGGGTGGGAGATTCTAGTTGTAGATCTCAAGGATTGCTTCTATACAATCCCCTTAGACCCCCGGGACCGGGAAAGGTTCGCCTTTACAGTGCCGGTTGTGAACCACGGAGAGCCCACGCAGCGTTACGCGTGGAAATTTTTGCCACAGGGCATGCTCAATTCGCCCACCCTGTGCCAAATTTATGTTCACAACGCGCTGGCAAAGTTTCGAAGCCTTTACCCTAAAGCTATTGTGTGTCATTTCATGGATGATATCTTAGTGGCGTTGCCGCAACTCGGCAGCGCAGTGTTTTCTGACCTCCAGGCCAGCCTGGGGGACAAGGGTCTACTCATAGCCCCAGAGAAGGTGCAGAAAACCGAGCCCTTTTCATACTTGGGTCATCGGCTTCTCCGTTCTTTTGCCGCACCGGTTTTACCCCAGATAGCTTTACAGGACTCAGTCACCCTGGTAGAGTTACAGCAGATTTTAGGGAATATTAATTGGGCCAGACCGTATTTCCGATTGGATACGGATCTCTTAAAGCCGCTCTTCTCGCTGCTAACTTTAGGTAAGCAGCCGGCAGACCGGATAAAAATCTCTCGAGACGCGCGCTTGGCGCTCGAGAAAGTGAACCAAGTTCTCAGCCAGAGGTGGGTGGATAGGATCGCCCAGGGGCCTTACGCCCCGATCCTGAATTTGTACATCGTACGGTCAGGGTCCATGTTCACTGGGGCGTTAGGCGTAGACTCAGAGAAGGGAGCGAAAATTGTGGAGTGGGTTTATTTGCCTAACACATCACCACGGAACATCGTTCCGCCCCAAGAGCTGGTTTCCGCGGTGATTTACCGCGGCAGGCTGAGAGCTAGGGACATTTCAGGAAATGATTTGGCCAAAATTGTGGTTCCTTTCACCAAGGAACAAATTCACCAGTTAATGCAGCTAGGTGACTCGCTTCCGATAGCCTTGGAAGGTTTCACTGGGAGTTTAGCGTACCACTTGCCCAAGGACCCTAGACTCGTTTCCCTGCAGACAGGAACAGTCAGCTTGTTCGAATTGCTCTCGCTGGTCCCGCTTCAGGGGGCCAGGACAGTTTTCACAGACGGAGGTCGCACCTATGGTGTTTTGACCTGGCAGGAGGGCGAAGCTTGGCACACGCTGCTAACTCTTCCACAGAAGTCCGCTCAGCGGGCAGAGTTGGCAGCCGTGAACCTTGCCTTGCGCACCTTCGCCCAGGAGCGTTTGAATATTATTACTGACAGCCTGTACGTAAGGAATTTGTTGCACAGTCTACCGGGAGCTTACATCACTCCCGCGATAGACAAGAATTTACTAAGTCTGTTTCTCACCGCTCAATTTCATTTGCGTAACCGCACGGAGCCGCTTTATATTGCCCACATCCGAAGTCACCAAGACCTACCGGGTCCAATTTCCGCGGGCAATAGCAGAGCGGACGCGGCCGCAAAGGAAATTCAGCAACGTTCAGTTTTGGGAGTTTTCACTACTCCAATCCAAAGTCATGCTTTTTTTCACCAAAATGCCAAGGCACTCGCCAGACAGTTCAATCTGCCGCTTTCTCAAGCCCAGGGTATAGTCCGCTCCTGCCAGCATTGCGCAGGGGCGCCGGGGGGGCCCTCGTGGGGGGTCAACCCACGGGGGACGGAGGCCAACCAGGTATGGCAGATGGACGTCACGCATGTGCCGCAGTTTGGCAGGTGGCAATACATGCACGTCTGCATTGATACCTTTTCCCAGTTCGTTTGGGCCACGGCGCAGAAAGGGGAGACGGCTACCCACGTGGAGCAGCACCTCCTTTCCTGCATCGCGGCGATGGGCAAGCCACGGCACGTGAAAACGGATAACGCACCGTCCTACTGCTCTAGGCAGTTGGCCGCCTTCATGGCGACTTGGGACATCAAGCACACTTTTGGAATCCCCTACAATCCGCAAGGGCAGGCGATTGTAGAGCGTGTCAATCGGACGCTAAAGTCCTATCTTGACAAACAAATAGAAAGGGGGGAACCTCCTGCCCTCCCCAAGTCACAAGGAGCAGCACAGTTTTGCTTAAACAAGGTTTTGTTCACATATAATCACCTTAATGTTTTTTCGGATTGCACGCCGCAGGAGAGGCATTTCCGCCGTTCGGAAGCTCTCCCGCGACCAATGGTCCGGTACCGAGTGCCACCGGACCCCACTTGGAGGGGGCCGGTGCCGCTCGTCACCTGGGGGAGAGGGTATGCTGCAGTTATGTCTCCTACAGGTGTCATCTGGATCCCAGCTCGGTGTGTCAAACCCCACACGGAACCGCATGGCGTGGAACCAGACCGACCCGAGTCCGATACCGGAGATGAAGGACCTCACCCTGCACGAGAGGATCCGTCGGAGGAGGCGACAGCCGATCCCTAAAGTCACCTGGGGGATGGTCAAGGTTCTTTGCCATGACGCTCAGGACGCCGTCCAGCGCGAGGGGAAGGAACCGACGCCGGAGAACCTCACAGCAGCAGTCTTGGCCCAGATTCACGCCAACACCGTGGCGATCTCCATAGTCCTGGCCCTCTCCCTGCTTTTGGGGGGAGGCGCCCAGGCAGCCTCAATCCAGGCCGACGGTTTGTCGCCTGGTGAAGACCTGTCTACACGAATGCAGTACAACTTGTGGGAAAGGTTGGCGGGTCTCGTCAACCAGTCCGATTTTTGCTTACAACAGGACGTTGGTTCTGCATCCATGCTCAGCACCTGTCTCATCCCGGTGTGCCATACTCCGGACGAGCACACCGAGGACAGTGCCTGGTTGCGAAAAGCATCCTTTGCCCCTCACTCTCCTACCGCCTTCTCGGCATATGCGCGCTGGGGGGGACAGCAACTTACCCCAACCTTGCCGGCTGATGCAGCCACCCTCCATACCCCTCGGGTGGCGGTCAGCCCGAGCGCCGCCTGTACCCGCATGACCGGTTGCACCGCAGACGGTCAGGCACGGCGCCGCTGTATTGACCCTGGCGTTGGCAACTGGACTTGCAGTAAACCGGAGACCCTCATCTCATTGTACGCTCATGTCACCCTGCCCTCAGGGTGGTTCTTTACCTGCAACCAGCACACCTGGAACTACATCCCTGCCAATCTGTCGGACTCAATGTGTTGCATTAGTCGCTTGACACTTGTACTCCCTACCAGGGACATGATTGCCCCACGTTCTAGTGACACAAATGTATCCCATGTGAATGTTTCCCCGCTCATTCGGCACACACGCACAACCCAGTTAGACAGCTCTTGTGACAGCAGCATCAGAGTAATGAGTCCCGCTGAGTATGTTTCCCTATCCGTCAGTTTGATCGGCGTGCCGGGGTTGGCCACCGGCAACGCACGGAGAATTGGTCATTTGGCCTGCGGTTTAGCAAAAACCATCAATCATACCTCTTCAGCGATAGCGCTCCTTAATCAAGAGCAGGTGGAACTCCGCCAAGCTGTTCTTGATAATCGAGCGGCTATCGACTACCTCCTCTTATTGCACCACCTGGGGTGCGAATCTGTCCATGGGATGTGCTGTTTTAACCTTACTGACAACTCCCGGAAAATACAAAACCAGATCAAGAACCTGCATTCCATTGTTGCAGGCATTACGGAAGGCTCCGCGTGGGGAGCCTGGTGGGATTCCCTATGGAATTGGATGTGGTCATGGATCCCCTGGGGGTGGCTACAGACGGTGCTTCAGATAGTGGTGGGAATAGCCATACTAGGCATTACGCTCTGTTGCTTTGCTCAGTGTATTCCCTCGCTGATCTCCAAGTGCCGCCCCAGAGGGAAATCCCGTGACGTCATCCCAGCTCAACAGCTGATGCCTATCTTGCGTAAGGTCGCCGGTCAGGTTCTTAAATAGAAAATAAAGGGGAGATATGGATTCCCCGTGCCCCACAGGACACGGAATAGACCAGAGACCACTGCGGTGAGACAGGCTCCCGACCAGTGGGCTCACCGGTCGCCAAATTAAGGGGGGTGAATAAAGTATAGGGTTTGATTCACCCAATTAAGGTGACCTGACCCGCGACTCTGCCGAGTAAGCAGATAGCTGATTCATGAACCATAATGACTCATCTCCCGGTTTGGGGAAATCCCTGGTGCAAATAAGCCATGTTTACCCCTGCCTAAATCCCAAGACAATGGTCAATCTTGTTCCCTGTTTACCCGAGTTAATTAACTTCCCCTTTGAAGGTTTTCCCATTAACATGTGTCAACGCATGAGGTAATGCCTTGCCAGAGGACAGTTTGCCACCGTTGCACTTTTTCCCTATAAATGATTCTGCCTTTGACCAATAAAGTGTCTGATCGATCCAGCAGCTTGTCTCGTGTCGTTACTTGATCAGTCCTCCTCCGGGACCTTCCGGCCCCCAGTGGCCCCGATTCCTACAATGTAGTAGCCACGCTTGGTCTGAACTCTTGCAAAGAGTGTAGGGCAGAAACATTACTGGCTTTTAACATAGTGCAATCCAGGATATTAAGAAGAAAATGACAATAATTTCTAGCATGAGAAGAGAAGTGTTACCTTCCTGCCCCTTGAAACATTGAAGAATACGTAAGTGCCTGGAGCTTTTGAGATGCCGTGCTAGCAATTACTGGACAGAGTACTGTTTTGCAATGAGTTGAGAAGGAAGCACCTGTTCTGTCTGACTGATATTTATAAATATTTATCATTTGCCACAGTAGGCAATGTGTGGCCTGTTGTATCATATTTATGCTTCAGCTCAGATATCAAATATTGTTTCTTATGGCTTCCATCGCACAGTGAAGGAGGGATTGAATACTATGTCTTTTTTTGAGGTTCATAAATTCCACCGGGACTGTGGTGGCTCAGTGGTTAAGAAGCTCACCTTGTAAGCTGGAAGGTCGGCAAGTCAGCAGTTCAAGACCCGAGTACTACCTGATGGAACGAGTGCCTGTCTTTGTCTCAGCTCCTGCCAACATAGCAGTTCAAAAGCAAGACATTGCAGGTAGATCAATAGGGACCACTTCGGTGGGAAAAGATCTTGGGTGCATGTTGTGTATTCAGGCACATTTGTAAGTAGCGCGGGCGGCGCCTTGCAAGAGGAAAATGGCTTTTTCCCGCCATTCAAATTAGGAGCATAAAAGTGGCACAAAATCCCTCGTTCCAGGGCTCGTTGGTTATGCTAATCCAAGCCCTGTGATTGGTTACAGTTTGGATCCTGTTTCCCATTGGTTAATTACATATATACCCCATAATGATTGGTTAGTTACGCTTGTCCGGCAGGTCACTACTTTGTATCAAGGAGCCACCACTGGGGAGACACTATATAAACCCCATGAGTAAACAAAGGTGGGGCCAGACCAGATCTACATTTCATAATCCATACAGGTAGCCAGCAAGTAAGTGCAAAGCCTGGGTCTCCTCCATTATGCTACGCTTTTATGGTAGCTAGTATTTGTCTCGTACATGGCAAGAGTACGGAGGGACTGATTCCACTGGGATTGTGTAGCCATCTCTGTGTCCGGAGCACCTTGTAAACTCATCTGTAAAAGATTGTTGAATAAAGACCTGTTGCTGTTTTGTTCATCGTTGTCTTTGACAAGAAGGCTTTTGACAAGGCTTTTGACAAGGTCCCACACCAAAAGCTCTTGAATAAACTTGCCAGTCATGGAATAAAGGGGCAGGTCTTGTCCTGGATCAGCAACTGGCTAAGGGACAGGAAACAGAGGGTAGCACTAAATGGACACTTCTCCAAGTGGAGGGAAGTAAAGAGTGGGGTCCCCCAAGGTTCAGTACTGGGACCCCTGCTTTTCAACCTCTTTATAAATGATCTAGAGGTAGGAGTAAAATGCAAGGTAGCCAAATTTGCTGACGACACTAAATTATACAGGGTAGTGAAAACTGTGAGAGATTGTGAGGAGCTCCAGAGGGATCTCTTGACACTGGGGGAGTGGGCAAAGCAGTGGCAAATGAGCTTCAACATTAGTAAGTGCAGAGTGATGCATGTTGGGGCAAAAACCCCCAATTACATTTATAAACTGATGGGGTCTGAACTCTCTGCGACAAACCAGGAAAGGGACCTTGGTGTCCTGGTGGACAGCTCAATGAAGATGTCAACCCAGTGTGCCTCAGCAGTGAAAAAAGCAAACTCAATGCTAGGGATCATTAGGAAGGGTATAGAAAATAAGTCAGCAAGTGTCATTTTGCCTCTTTATAAATCTATGGTGAGGCCCCATCTGGAATACTGTGTACAGTTCTGGTCACCATACCTCCAGAAGGATATTATGGAGTTGGAAAAAGTGCAGAGGAGGGCAACCAAAATGATTAGGGGACTGGAACACCTTCCTTACCATCTGAGGCTGCAACGGTTGGTGACAGCTGTCAGTCTTGACAGCTTTAAGAAAGGATTAGACAAGTTCATGGAGGACAAGGGTATCAATGGCTATAATTATGGATACTTAAGGACAACCTCCGGGTTGGAGAGATAGGCAGGATATCTCTCAATGCCATTTCCAGGGAATCCTAAGCAGGTGAAGGCACCTCCTTGGGAATATCCTGAAGGAAATGGTGAGCCACTGTGTGAGACAGAATGCTGGACTGGATGGGCTGTGGCCTGTTCCAGCAAGGCTGTTCTTATGTTCTTATGTCTGAACTGGTGCTTATAAGGGCCGGACATAACAGTACATGAAAAGAGCCTCATTCGGGCTTCCCCTGAGTGTAGTCCCTCCAGGAAAAATCCTTTCAACCCAGAAAACACATTTGTGTGCTTCTGACACAATAAAAAAATGAATTCCACCTTCATAGGTACGTGTTAGTACAGAATACAAAACTCATGTTCTTTTCAACTTTTATATCTTGTTTCTTGAAAGTGATATTTAAGCCATTTACAAATGTACCTAATATTCAGAGTTGCACTGCAACTACACAGTCAGATACTGTGGGATTTGCTATAATTTTGGACTTAACATTTTTATACTGATACCAAGCTGCAAAGGCCAATTCAAATCAGTCCAGCTCTCTTTGACCTTGACACAGAGTCTTTCCCATGTCTCTGGGGACTTCTAAATTTTTCAAGCTGGAAGAATTGAAAGGGACTTTTCAATGTGTGAGCAGTTGTTTCATTCTGAAAAATGATGGGGGCATTCCTGTGGTGGTGGTGTGGTAACATAGGCAGTTGGAGTGCAGTGTTCAGGGACTGCAGGAACACTCAATCTACCCACCAAGTGCCCAATGTTTTTCTTTAAATAAATGAATTTATTACCGAGTCATTTGTGATGTTACAATCATTAAGCTATCAGTACTACACAGGCATTTCCTACTGCAGTTTAGTATGACTAATCTCCCTTCTATTTGACCCTGGATAAATTTTGTTCCTATTGGCCATGGCTCAAGAACACCAAGAGTGAGTCATTTACAAGTGGTGTTTCATCAGCACTCCCTTCTTTTTAGTGAGATTTTCTATTTTGCAGAAAAAGTTAAATGAAGAATTGAAAATATGCATTTTATAGGCTCATTGCATAGTTTATAGTAGAAAAGATTAGCTTAGCAAGACTTTCCACAAATCATCATGTGTCAAAGGTGGGAAGGTAGCTACACTGTTTTATCATATAAAGGGATGCCCTTTTTGGAAAAACTGGAACTGGTTGCTTGTTTTTGAGTCATGGGTTTACACTGTTAATTTCGCCATGAGTTTAATATGCCAGACCTTGAATTAGAAAGAAGTCCTTGAACTTCTTTCACTTAGATATTATTACAAGCCTAGCTGCCAAACTTAATTAATTAATTAATTATGTAACATATTTGAGTTCTCTTCAAGAAACAAAGCTAATAATACCAATGCTGGGATTAATGCTAATTTTGTTTCATTGGAAACACCATTTTTTAAAAAAATATTGTCTCTTAAAAGAAGAATAACTTCAAATAAAACCATCCCATGCTGAGTATAACAGCTGGTTTCATGACACTCTCTCCAATTTGTAGTATTTGTTGTACACTTAATCTGGCTTGATCAATTGGGAGTGAGACATCATCTATAAATTAATTTAATGTTATGGTCTCTGATTCTAGTAAACAGAATTTTAAAAGAGCCTCATTCCATTGTGAAATCCAAAGTTCATCAGCAATAGGAATACCAATGTCATTTCCCCAGAGTTTATACTTAGTACAAGTAGAAATATTCTCCTTTGTACTAGTTTTTTTAGCAATGGGTTATCTGTTCCCGGCTTGCTGAGCCTGTCGCAACTGCACCAGAGCCCCATTGGCCAGGTCTTTTCAGAGTAATCAAGGATGGCCTTCACGGCTACCATAGCGGTCCTGTTGGGCAAGACTATGCCATACTTTGCCCAGTCCTAGCAACCTCTTCATTGGACCAGTTACCACTTCTCACAACATGGACATGAGGTTGGACTTTTAGAGGCTCAATGCCTCATACAAAGCATATAAATCCCCACATTATGTTACCAGTGCCAAACATGTACACTTACAACAAAACATACGCAAATGAGATGTCTGAAGAATGCTGCTGGAGTGACTAGAAGGAATAAAATCAAGAATGTTATAGGGGAAAGAATTGGAACAGAACCAATCTTGCACTGCATACAGAAAATAAAGTGGTTCTCCCATTTGGAGAGAATGTCTTAGAAAGAGGAGAAGGACAAAGATCATGAGGCAGACCCAGAGGAAGGTGGAAAAATAACATCAAATAAATATTACAAGAACACTAAATAACACCAGCGGAGACCGCTAGAAGTCCCAAAATCAAGAACTTTGCATCTCCCTCAACACCCATTGGGAGGGAGGAAGAAGAAGAAGATGATGGTGATGATTTAACAGATTATTGGGAATCTTACCTCTTTGTGTGACCATTATTCTCATTCTCTGTTTCCATCTCTGTCTCTACCTCTTACTCTCAAAAAAACCACATACACACACACACGATTTTCTGACTCTACCACATACATTACATTATGTCGCTTGTGGATCAGATGCTCTTCAGATGCCCACCTAAGATGCATCCCATGATTTTTCAGTGATGAATTTAGGAAGGTCATGCCCTTTCAAATACCCTACTGTTCAATAAAACATTGAAATACAAAGGGTCAGGCCTTTCACTTTTAAAGGTCAAAACATAGCTTGATTTTTCATCTTCCTTGAGAATAGCTTCCAATTGTACTAATCATTTCCATAGTGGACATTTTGCTGGGTTCCTTCTGACTGTTTACAGTATACTGTGTCCTAATCCTACCAGTAACTTTTAGCTGCATGGTATAGAAGGGCTTCATTACAGTGCCTTATTCCCTATAGAAGCTGAGAGATTCCATTAATGTGGAGAAGTATAGTTTTGCAATGCATGCATATCAGCAACCTCCCACAAACTATCTATCTCAATCTACCATGCTTTGCAGGCGTTAATAATGGCTTCTGACAGCTCGACTTTCCATTAACTTTTCCACCCTTTATTTCACACACCCCTGTGTGTAATCTTAATCTTTCTTTTCTTGGCAAGTGATTATCTCTCTATATTGCTGGTGGCCTGGTGCCTGTTAAATCCAAGAATGGTTTGGAAGAAGTACAACTGATAAAGGACTCTGCTAATGGATTCAAGTACTCTGTGTGGTCCAGAGAACTGAGTGTTTTCATTTAAGTCCTCTTATTAACTTGACTCTAGCAGGATGAGAGATATTGTGATGTACTTTTTCACCTCCTTACTTATGTGGGGCCAGCTCTACCATTAGGTAGCACGAAGGCTCCATCTCAGGAGGCTAATCTGGAGTAGCAAAGGTCATTTAGTTATTTTACTAATTTGTTTATTGTCTTTCTCCAGTGCTTGGAAACATACTTTCCAAAAGTAATTCATTCCTTAGTCATTGCAGTGTTTGAAAAGTAACTGATTGCTCTTACTCTTCATAATGCTTTTTTTTTAAGTTACAAAATGACACAACGCTTTTGAAATTCCTGCCAACTTACTTCTGAATTTGATAATGCATAACAGGAGAACAAATATTATTGAATTGTATCACTGAATATAGTTCTCCAATAAATGTGCATATAAAATGCATATATGAGGGAAATTGTCATACAAGAATTGGAAATAGCATATAAAAGGGCACATAAAAAGAGAAAATGCTTTAAAAATGTATACATTTCATATATATTATGCCAAAATATAATAAGCAGTAAGTGACTGGATAAGGAGGTGCTTATTCAGGGACATTAAGGGACCCTTCCCACAAGGCATCTGATGTCAAAACGACCACAATAGGAGCAAGTTGGCCCAAAATATTTTCAACATTTTTAATGAGGAGTTTCTTGGGTGGTTTTGGAAGTTACTGTAATGAAATGAAAAGGGGCCTTTATTTTGTGGAGTTTAAAACTGTTTGCTGATGTTCACACAGCTTGTTATTGTCCACCAGCAGCCCCCACTTGAGCATCTTGGTCTTGTATTTAGGCCAGAGGTTCCCAACCTTTTCAAGCCGGGGGCCAAGTCATGCTGTCCCAGTCAACTTTGAGGGCCAGATGGCCATTTTGCCCTGCCTGCATGATGCGGGTGGCCATTTTGTCCCAACAACTTCAAAGGGTGGGAGGCCACATGAAATGGCAGTGCAGGCTGGATCTGGCCCAGGGGCCTTAGGTTGGGAAACCCTAACATAGGCACTCTTACCTTAAGCCTATTCAGGGTCCTCCAACATAAGGGAAGCTGAGTTCCCTAACTATATTCTACTTTCATGTTGTTCCTTGCCCATTGAGCTCCTTGCTCCATCTTCTAACTTGTTTCTTGTTATTGCATACCCTCAAGAATGATTTGTCTTGCCATAAAGCTCTTCTGGATCTGAGTCTGCGGGGGTGGGGTTCTGGAAAATGTACTCAGAAAAGTAACTTTTCAAAGTTTTGTTTGCAAGAAACAATTAAACTTACCAAAATGAGCACAGAGAAAGAGGAGCTTAAAGCTCCTTTATTTTTATTTGATTTCTCAAAGATTAAAGGAAATTCCAAAACAGTATATTTTTCGTTGGCTGGCTAGACTGATAAATTAGGTTCATATACATTCAAAAGTGAACCTCTTGTAAGCCATTTCCTTAGAAGCTAGCAATTTAAAACCTATTGATCTATTTACACAGATAAATACCATACAGAGTTATAGAATAGACACAAACAGCAGGAAGACAATTACAGACAGAGAAGCAACGACAATGAAAAAGAAAGAACCTTTTTTTTCACCTTCTATGGAAATGAGGAGCTGCTTAACAAACTGAAATGCCAGCTCCAGCAATGAGTATGTGTAGCTTCCAGCCTGCGTATCCTAGGGGGGGAAACCTAAATAAAAGTACACACAATACACTTGTACTATTTTGTTGTGAGACACAGATATGGGATGGGGGAGAAGTAACTAGAATGGTGGTGGTGAACTATGGCACGTGAGCCAGAAAGGGCACTCAGAGCCCCTTCTGTTGGCATGCACCTTGTCCCCCCAGCACAGATTTTGCCCTGCCCCACTGCCCAACAACCCAATGGGAATGCTTCCTCCCTCTCCTCAGCACAGTTTGCACCACCGCTCTGCCCAGCAGCCCAACAAGAGCGCTTCCTCCCTCCCCCCCTGCACAGAGTTCACCCCACCCGTCTAATCAGGTACTCGCTCTCTAAAAGGTTCACCATCACTAAAGTAGAATATAGTTTTTTAAAAGTAGGTCTAAGGCATGTTTTGGCAACTTCCAGTGATCCAGGAGCTACAAATACTGTCATCCGCTGGACTTTGGGGGAGCACAATTAACTAATTTGTTAACACTATAGAATGGTTCATGTTATGTGAACCTTTTCCCAACAGTTATATGGGCATTTGACAGAGTTCATTTCCTTCTGAGAAGCATGCTTTCAGGATTTAGAAGACTAACCCTACCATTAGGTGAAGGGGCTACCTCAGACAGTATATTCTAGGGGTCAGCAAGCTGAAGCCAAGTGTTTGGAGGCCAAAGCTAGGTGTGCCTTGAAACTTGCCCTGCACCTTCTCTGCTCACCTGCTCTCCTTAGGTATGGCAAAAAAAAGACCAGCTCATCACACATGATGAAGTAAATAAATCAGCTACTGTTGAGAAAGCTATCTTCTTGGACTTAAATTCCTAAAAATCTCCAGAAGTCAAGGGAACCAAGGAACAATTTCAAAAATGTGGCTCAACACCCAGTCTAGTTGTCTGTTTTGATTGCAATGAGAATCTCAGCATTTTGCCCTTCACCTGGACTAGCCAAGGTAATTGATACTAATTTTCTAAGCTGAGGAAGCAAACAGAAGCCATCATGCAGAGCTGGTACTGGGGTGAGATCTATTTGCTGAAGTTAAAGATTAAAAGTAGTGACTGTGGAAGAATTACATAACTTTAATGTTGATAATGAAAAAATCAAAACTGATAAATTGCTGAGCTTTGGTACAATTATTGAGCCAAATTGAGCTTGCAGCCAATAAAGCGGAATAAAATTGAGACTTGGCAAGGCAACTACGAAGGAATTTTGAAAAATCCTAAAGATAAGGATGCATCATTGAAGATCTAAACTAAGATCATCCACACTATGGTAATAATAAATAACTTTGTGTCAGAAATTATTCAGGGTTGAAAGGATTTTTGCGGGAGAAATTCTGCTCAGGCAATCCCCCAACGAGGCAACTTTCACGTTCCCAAGAGCTGGGACAGAGATGGGCATTCAATCTGGCATGCAGTACCCGGGTCTTGAACTGCTGACTTGCCAGCCTTCTAAATAACAAGGCAAGCTTCTTAATCACTAAGCCACTGCAGCCCCCACACACTATGGTATTCTTGATTATACTGTTCAGATGTAATAGCTGAACTGTGAATAAAACTGATAGGAAAACAAATCTTTTTTTAAAAGTGATATTGGATGAGGCTTTCAGACAGCACGGACCACCAGACAAACAAATAAGCAGGTTCTAGATGAAAATAAGCTTGAACTGTTGCTTCAAGATAAAGTTACTTACCTGAAGTTATCATGCTTAAGATATATAACGAGAAGTCAAGACTTACTGGTGAAGGCAATAATGCTAGGGAAAGTTGAACGCATTAAGAAATGAAGAAGCCCTCGCATGAGATGGATAGACTCAACAAAAGAAGTCACAACCTTTAGTTTGCAACACCCGAATAAGTCTGTTAATGATAGGAACTTTTGAAGGTCATTAATTCAAAGATCAGAAATGATTTGATGGCACATAAGAAATGATTTGACGGCACATAGGAAAAACCTGGCGTGCAGTGATCCATGGGGTCACAAAGGGTTGGACTCAACTGTGCAACTGAACAACAACAACAAAGAAAAACAAATTGCCTAGAATTAGGAACAGGAGGGTGTGTGGAAAATTCTGTCTCCTATATGCTTTTCACCATCCATTCCATGTTCAGAGGAAAGTAAGTCAAGAACAAGACCTTTTCTAAAAGATAGTCACAAACTCAAGAGTTCACAGCTCTTTGGGATAATCCTCCATTCGGCCTCTGTAATATCAGAGCCATTTAACCAATGACCATTGAATAATACTGTACATGGAGCGAGCACTTCTGGGTTCCACCATTCGTCTTCTACAATGAGATCCTACATGTGAATTGAGTCAGATGTGCACTCTGGAATTTTTATTTAACATTAGAACAGAACATTTGAACATGCGTAGTCCTGAGCACTTTTCAATGAATAAATATAGGTGACTGCCAAGTATACAGAACATTTTGGCCATCAGCTTCCAAAATTCTTCAACCAGGATGCACACTGGCAATACAGGTCAATGCCATGCCCCCATATCTGCAGGGGATACCTTCTAATACCTACTGTGGATACCTGAAACCACAGATAACAGTGAACCCTATGTTTACAATGCAGAGAGTGGTCTCTAGTGGCCAGCTCTGGTAATGCACACTAGAAATACATATTTCTAATTTTAATTGACTATTTTTGGACCTACAGATAACTGAAGCCACAGATATGGGGGGAGGCGCAACCTATACTGTGTGACTCTAAAAATGGAAATCCAAAAGTAACTACTACCAGATCCTCTTGTAGTAAGTGCTGGCTCTTCAGCTTTGAAACAGAAATCAGCACTGAACCCTAGAGTCAGATACAACTGGCTTTCAAGCAAGGGAAACCTTAAGTGCATGGAAAGGCACCTACAGTGTGTCAAATTGGAAATGGTTTTATTTTCCAAATAATATATTAAATTTAATTCCCCTCAATTAGTTACAATGTTCTAAATAAGAATAACTAGATTTTTTTTCCTAAGGGCTTAAATGACTTTCCTGAATGAGATCCTATAGCCAAGTGTCAAGTAATTAAATGATCTGCTTGAATTTTAATATACGTGAGTGAGCTTTTGAAAAGCGGAGCCGGAGATCATTTCATTCAATACAACTTGTCTATAAATAACAGCAATCTGCCAAAATTAGAAACCAAGAGCACACTAAACTCTTCATTAATTCTTTACCGCATTATTCATCTGAAAACTGTTCAGATGGTTATTTAAAATTCTCCTATAGTCTGTTCATTCATGCTGCCAACAAATGGTGTCAATATCCAATGGCACAGCCTGTGTTAAATATGAGCAAAGTAGTGGACACACACACACACACACACACAGCCAGTAGTGCTTAAGGATTTTACTTTCTTACAGTGTGGATATAATGATGCCGCTTAAATGATGGGGTATACTACCTTGACATGCCCTTTAGCCAAAAACTAGAAATAGTCACTTTTGAGGAACTATGACTTCCAAACCCCCAGTGGCCACAATGGCTGGGGATTCTGAAACGTCTTTTTTGTTACTTTCTCTTTTACTCCATTGGGTGTTGAGGGAGATACAAGGTTCTTGTTCTGGCACTTCTAGCGGAGGCTGCCTCATGGTCTTTGTCCTTCTCCTCTTTCCACATATGACTTGTAAGATATGGAATTCCAAGACATTCTCTCCAGAAGGGCAAACCATTTTATTCGTTGTCCTTGAGTGTAGTTTAAGACTGGTTCTATTCCAATTATTTCCTTTATAATCTCATTCCTGATTTTATCCCTTCTAGTCACAACTGCAGTGGCTCAAGTGGCTAAGATGCTGACTGGAAGGTGGCAGGTCAGCAGTTCAATACCCGAATACTGCAGGACAGAGTGAGCTCCCATCTTTGTCCCAGCTCCTGCCAACCTAGCAGTTTGAAAGCAAGAATTTGCAAGTAGATAAATAGGGACCACTTTGGTGGGAAGGTAAATGTTTTGTTGTAAGTGTCCATGTTTTGCACTGGTAACATAAGGTGGGAATAAATATGCTTTGTATGAGGTGTTTCTTTGTGCTGTTCGGTATTGCCTTATGTCGTAAGAGCAGAACTAACTGTCCCAATATACGGTTTGTCTTATCTGGGATTCATAGTCTTAAAAAATAATAAGATTTGGACTCAAATGCTGTGTATGTTCCCTAACTCTTTTGCCAATTTGTCCCTTTCCAGTGATCTTGGGGAGAGAAAAAAACCACTTCTAAGCACAGGGAAGGGTTCCACCTGCTCCTTTTTATATACTGCATTTCTGAATAAACTACTGTATGTGCTAAACATTCCACAACAAAAAGCAAAGGGAGGGTTGGACATGCCAAAATATAAATGGTTTAGACATCCAACTACATGCTTCCTTGGTACATCCCTGTAGGAGACAGGTCAGAATGGTTTGAGAACAGATGCCCAACTAAAACAGAACAGAAACTCAAAGAGAAACAAAAGGCCAACCTATCAGAACAATTCATTAATCATCACTTACTGGTAGAGAAAGTGAAAGGCATGCTCTGAATGTATGTACTGAAGCCATGCTGAAAACCCCTGCACCATTTCTTTAGGAAATGGCCACAACCTAGAAGGGAGAATTCACTTTGAATTTGTGGGAGGAATTCTAAACACTGTTTCAGGAGGACTTGAAATATGAGGTAGAAAGGGCATTGGTTCTTTGCTAACTAAAAAAATAATAATACTTGTCAAAATGAAATTGAATTCATTTCCTTGACAGAATACCTCTTGGCTTCTCTACAGTGTCAACTCAGCTACCATGATCACAGGAACAGGGTGGGAAAGAGGCAGCTTAACCCTTTGCACATGAGCTATTTTCTAACCAACCCTTCCCTCCCCACAGCTATTTTTGTGTGAAAGACATAGGAAAAGATTACAGAGCTTGGAAAACATTATTTCCATGCACTGAAATATATTTATACTTTTCTTTCCCTTCCCTTGCTGTTAGAAGTACAGTTTGTGACTAATTAGGGGTTAGGATTGATTGCAGGGGAAGGCCATAGAAGAAGGGTCAAGAACATATCCAGCTGCTGTACCAATCACATTTAGCAATAATGGCTCAGTAAGTTAGTTATCTAGCTGTGGAGCCAGAGGTTGGGAATTCAGTTACCCACTTTGCATCCCAGAGGAGATAGTCTGGCCATGGACAAGGTGCACAGTCCCAAGTAACCCCAAAAGAAGGGAATGGTAAGCCTCTGGAAAAAGTGTAGAGGAGGGCAACCAGAATGATTAGGGGACTGGAACACCTTCCTTACCATCTGAGGCTGCAACGGTTGGGCCTCTTCACTCTTGAACGACGACATCTAAGAGGTGACCTGATTGAAGTTTATAAAATCATGCACGGTGTGGACAAAGTAGATAAGGAAAAACTGTTTTCCCTATCGCATAACACTAGAACTAGGGGACACTCCATGAAACTTTTGGGTACTAGTTCTCAAACAAATAAGAGAAAGTATTTTTTCACCCAGAGGATCACTAGTCTATGGAACTCCCTGCCAGAAGAAGTGGTGACAGCTGTCAGTCTTGACAGCTTTAAGAAAGGATTAGACAAGTTCATGAAGGACAAGGGTATCAATGGCTATAATTATGGATACCTAAGGACAACCTCCGGGTTGGGGAGATAGGCAGGATATCTCTCAATGCCATTTCCAGGGAATCCTAAGCAGGTGAAGGCATCTGCTTGGGAATACCCTGAAGGAAATGGTGAGCCACTGTGTGAGACAGAATGCTGGACTGGATGGGCTCCTGTGGCCTGTTCTAGCAAGGCTGTTCTTATGTTCTTATTCTATGTATTCTCTACCTACAAAACCCTCATAAATCAGTAGTGTCTGACTCTAAGGGGCAGTGCTCATTTCCATTTACAGCCAAAGAGCCAGATCTGTCTGTACCTACAGACATTTCCATGGCCATTTGGCAGTCATGCTGTGTAACCTTTCCTGATAAAGGAGTACCTATTTATCTGCTTGCAATTTTTTTTATTTCAATGAAGGGAGCTCACTCTATTGTACAGCACTTGAGTCTTGAACCTATGACCCACTGACCCTTCCAGTTGTCAAGCTCAGTGTCTTTAACCACTAAGCCACCACGGGGCCCCATTCATACTAGCTAAGTGCAAAGATGTTTCTACAGGTCTTTGCATGATCAACATCAGCACATCAAAGACCAAAATGTAGAGGTACAGGCAGAGAGAAAGAGAGATAGGTAGGGGAACTTACCTCCATCATGAAGATAAGGGAGGGGTTAGCTTTGTAAATCCCTTTAAAGACAGCTGGCCTAGACATCTTCCTGACTCAAACCTTGCTTGCCCTGCCCTTATTACATCCTATACATCCACTTGTTGGTCTCAGGTTCACAAAGTAATTAAAATTTTGCTCTTGACAACATGAGGAATCATTTTACTGACCTTGGCAGGATGGAAGGCTGAGTTAATCTTGAGCCCATTAGGATTGAACCAGATCATGAGCAGAATATCAGCTGCAACGTAATCCCTGTGCCACAGGGACTCTGCAAAGTATGGGATGCTACTGACCCGGGGAACCAAGTTGTAACCAACAAGAGGAAGCCACCATTTAGAGCCCTCTTGGGAACAATTCCTTCTTAATAGCTGACATGGATGTAGGACACAATAATCCGTTAGCATGGCTGACTTCATTCCTCTTCATTTGATGATATATCATAGCAGTTCAATTCCAGTTTACATGTCTTAAATGGGAGGTAAATTGCACACAAATCTTCAGTGGTTAAGGAATAAATTGGGTCACAGTGATTCAAGCAGAGTCAAATATCCATCATCAGGAGCATTACTGAATTTTCACACTAACATTTTTGCGTATTCCGGGTTGCTAACAGATTCAGAACTCCATTATTAAATATATCTCTGACCCAAAGCCTGCCTTATAACTTTTTTTTTACAAGTCAGATCTTTGGGGAATCAATTTAATGCTACAAGCAATGCATTTTTCTCCTCTCACAAAATATAATAAAACATTACTATTGCCTCTGTGGGACAAACTTGCCCTTTTGCCAAAGTGATGTATAAAATAAATTTCCAAATCTTTTGCTGTTTATTCCTCCCATGACAACAGAAGCCAGAATAAACCGCCATTAAGAGAGTTTCTGCTCTTAGTAGCTTGCTGGGTAAAGTCCTCTCATTATATTTCCCACTGGTAGTAAGTATATGTATTTGTCTATACAGATATGTGCATCTAGACTAGATCGATAGATAGATAGATAGATAGATAGATAGATAGATAGATAGATAGATAGATAGATAGAGATGTTCTGCAGCCAGAACATTATGAGTTCAATCCTGACCAGGAATCAAGGTTGGCTCAGCCTTCTATCCTTCCAAGGTCAGTAAAATGAGTAGCTATCATGTTTGGGGCAAAACGCTAACTTTTGACCCACCCAGAGAGTGAACTAAGTGCTATGGGATGGTATATACAGGGTAAGTGTAATTGCTATTGCTATTTTCAATTTCCAATACCCTGAAGTGGCTCATTAGCCACTTCCAAGATATCAGATGTTATCAACTGCAAGATTCACTTTTTAGTATATTCCCAGCATCAACATTCCTTGGGAGTGGATTAAAAGAGCCCTCAAAAAGTAGAACTCCCCTGATGGGGGTTCAAAAAGTACCCTTTGGGGAGAGCTAGATGGCTCCAGCATTCAACATGGGATAATGCCATTAAAAAGTACTCGTAAAAAAGAACGTGGAGAGTGATTGATACGCCTGTCCAGAGATGCCCAAAGTTGGGTTTTCAGCAAGTCTCAAAATGATAATGCTACTTTGAAAGAAATCCCTTCCAGGCACACACACAAGCTAGCCTTCATTAGCAGGCCATGCATCAGTGTCAGTAACACTAGAATGGTTAGCAGAGCATATTTCCTGATTTTGGAAGGAAATCACATCCTTTCTTCTTTTTCGGGAATAATAATCATCATCATCATCATCATCATCATCATCATCATCATCATCATCATCATCATCATCATTATCATTATCATTAATTGCCATGTGATATGAATATATGACATTTTAGAAATAAGGGGAAAGAATCATATAATTTGTATAATTGGTTTAAGTAACTGTCTTAGATAAGAGGTATTGTCTCCTGGGTGATGGGTTTATACCAGAGGTTCTCAACCTATGGCCCATGGGCTGGATCTTTATTTCTATCCCACTTTCCTGGCACACGTGCCACTCAAAGCAACCTACAACATATATAAATACAAAATCACAAATATAATTACACAGTTACAGAAAACAAATAACAAATTAACAAATTGCAAGTAAAAAGTCCTATATTAGTTACAAAAATACAAGTCCCATACTGCACCCCCTCCAGCGGTACCACCCAGAAGCTCCCACTTCCCTGCGGCCAATGCCGGGCCGGGGAAGGGGCTTGGGTGATGGCTACTTCCCTCCCCCATGCCTGCAAACATCCCTCTTTTAACCCCTGACCAGACAAGACCAAGACGATGGCATCCGCAGGTGCCGCCAGTTCCTTCCCCGCGCCAATGGCGAGGGTGATGGGGAGACGCAGCAAAGTCCGAACATGACGGGAGTCCTCCGCTGCTGCAGGCAACCCTGAAAAGTGGTGGTGGCAAAAGTCTTTTCACTCCGAACGAGGGCGGGAGACACTGGCAGTGGTGGAACCTGGTACAGGATGCTGCGGGGGCCGCTCCACCTCTCCAACAGGGAGACTGGGGCAGCGACGAGAATCCTGCTGCCTCACCGGTCCTTTAAACCACCGATGGGGGCGGGGCTCAGAGACGCCGGTGGTGGTGGAACCCCTGATGTCCAGCACTGCTGTGGGGACCTCATGGTGGGTGGGGCCAGGAGGGAGAGGACCGCCCACAGCCTTTGCTGATGCTTGTCTCCCATCCCGGGGAGGGATGGCCTCGCATGGCGGCGGTGTCTTCAGCTCCCTCTGGCCTTAGGAGCCCTTTTAACCTCCCCGCAAGGTGGCAGGGGGCAGGGAGGGACAGCCTTGCACTGTGGCAGTTTCCAATCATAACCTTTGTCCTGAGATCAGCTCTCCCACATGGCCAGCTGGAAAAATAAGAATAGTATTATTTATTAGAGAAATACATCAAGCTAGGGAAAGTAGTCTGGCCAGATTATCCTGCTATGGCAATTGAGTAGAAGACTATACTGCCAGTGACTAAACGCTGAGTGTCAGGTGGCAGTTAACTAATCTGGCAATCCTGAGGACTAATGGCCACAGGGAAAGGTGATGGTCCCCAATTATATTAAATCCCACTTTAATCCATCTTGATGGAGGGCAGCAGCTTCATCAATACTGGCCTGGGGCTGAGGAGGACTTTGTGTGCCAAAAGGGCTCAGGACCAAAAAGTGGCTTGTTGTGGAGCTGAATCAGTGTCATGCTGTGATGCAGAAGGCAGAGGAAAGGCCACTGCCTTATACTCTCAGAACAGTCTTCATGGCTGATCGCTATGAGGATTGCCACTATTTGGATTTGGATATGGGAGGAGGAGGGGGGGAGTAATAGGAATCCTAATTCTATCTGACCAATGTGGAGATGGCTGCTCTGCATAAGGAGTAGGAATTTTGGATTATTTCATTACAGATTCTAAAAATGTCAGTTCTATGACCTCTGCCTGACAGACACCTTATTGCCACCTAAATGTGGCTCATCTGGAAGAAAGGTTTAAATTATAAACTTCCTGTTCCTGCTCCAATGCTGAGAGCTTTTCTTCTGAACAAGAAGCTAGGCAGAGCTGGGCCTTAAAAATCTGCAAAGCCATTCAGTTTTCAGTTAATAGTGGAAAGGAAGGAAGGAAAGGATTGGCCATATCTCAAGGAATTATAAGAACATAAGAACATAAGAACAGCCTTGCTGGAACAGGCCACAGCCCATCCAGCATTCTGTCTCACACAGTGGCTCACCATTTGCTTCAGGGTATTCCCAAGCAGATGTCTTCACCTGCTTAGGATTCCCTGGAAATGGCATTGAGAGATATCCTGCCTATCTCTCCAACCCGGAGGTTGTCCTTAAGTATCCATAATTATAGCCATTGATACCCTTGTCCTCCATGAACTTGTCTAATCCTTTCTTAAAGCTGTCAAGACTGACAGCTGTCACCACTTCTTCTGGCAGGGAGTTCCATAGACCAGTGATCCTCTGGGTGAAAAAGTACTTTCTCTTATTTGTTTGAGAACTAGTACCCAAAAGTTTCATGGAGTGGCCCCTAGTTCTAGTGTTATGCGATAGGGAAAACAGTTTTTCCTTATCTACTTTGTCCACACCGTGCATGATTTTATAAACTTCAATCAGGTCACCTCTTAGACGCCGTCATTCAAGAGTGAAAAGGCTCAACCATTGCAGCCTCAGATGGTAAGGAAGGTGTTCCAGTCCTCTAATCATTTTGGTTGCCCTCCTCTGTACTTTTTCCAACTCCATAATATCCTTCTGGAGGTATGGCAACCAGAACTGTACACAGTATTCCAGATGGGGCCTCACCATAGATTTGTAAAGAGGCAAAATGACACTTGCTGACTTATTTTCTATACCCTTCCTAATGATCCCTAGCATTGAGTTTGCTTTTTTCACTGCTGAGGCACACTGGGTTGACACCTTCATTGAGCTGTCCACCAGGACACCAAGGTCCCTTTCCTAGTTTGTCGCAGAGAGTTCAGAACCCATCAGTTTATAAATGTAATTGGGTTTTTTTGCCCCAACATGCATCACTCTGCACTTACTAATGTTGAAGCTCATTTGCCACTGCTTTGCCCACTCCCCCAGTGTCAAGAGATCCCTCTGGAGCTCCTCACAATCTCTCACAGTTTTCACTACCCTGTATAATTTAGTGTCGTCAGCAAATTTGGCTACCTTGCTTTTTACTCCTACCTCTAGATCATTTATGAAGAGGTTGAAAAGCAGGGGTCCCAGTACTGAACCTTGGGGGACCCCACTCTTTACTTCCCTCCACTTGGAGAAGTGTCCATTTAGTGCTACCCTCTGTTTCCTGTCCCTTAGCCAGTTGCTGATCCAGGACAAGACCTGTCCCTTTATTCCATGACTGGCAAGTTTATTCAAGAGCCTTTGGTGTGGGACCTTGTCAAAAGCCTTCTGAAAGTCCAGATAAACAATGTCAACTGGATCCCCCTTATCCACATGCTTGTTGACACTCTCAAAAAATTCCAACAGATTAGTGAGGCATGATTTGCCCTTGCAAAAGCCATGTTTGCTCTCCTTTAGCAGTGGCTTCTCTTCTATGTGCCTATTAGCAGTGCCTTCTCTTCTATGTGCCTATAATCTGAAAGCAGCCACAGAAAAAGTCATTTCCCACATCGTTGTCTGCTGTGTTTGTTAAAATGGTGGGACTGACAGAAGGCAATCCCTTGAGGAGTTTAATACTTGTGAGGAATCAGTGGTCCCCCAACCTTTGAATTTGGGACTTTAATTCCCAGAAGTGTAAGTCAGTACATTGGCTTTGGGGAATTGATTTAGGCTTCTGGGAATTGAAGTCCAGAACCCAAAGGTTGGGGACCACTGTAAATGTAGATAGCTTGGACCTGGGCCGTAAAGCATAGCTGTCAAGTCTCCTGTATTGGCTGGGAAACTCCTGTTATTTATCCCTCTTTCCTGCCAACTACAGCCCCCATGGTGCCTTGTGTGGTAGGAAAAGGCAAAACCTGTACTGTGCATGCAGACTGGTGCAAAATGGGCTGGGAACTACACTCCCCCATCGTGCCTTGCGTTGAAGGAAAAGGCAAAACCCGTACTGCGCATGCGTACCAGTGCAACGACTGCCCAGTGCTGCTGGATTTACCTTATTTTCAAATCCAAAACTTGACAGGTATGCCACAAAGGGCTTCAAAGATCATGAGCAATACTTTAACGGACCAACCAAGATGGGAGTTGTTAATTTGTGCCATTCTTCACTTAGGTGAAACTGGCTTCTGTTGGCAAAAAGAAGAAATGAAATACAGATCCCCAGCTGTGAAATGTATCTCATTCCCAGCACTAGACCCAACTATTAACACAGAAGGTTGTAAAAGCAGAAAGGCTAGATTGAAAAGCATTCTTATCACTTAAAACTAGGAAGCAACATTTTCAGCACCCGCAATGTGTCAGCAAGTCACTTCTAATAGCCCAGCACAAACAGTAGCAAAAGCATCTAGCAAGAAAACCAGAGATAGGTAAGATGAGAAGGACAAAATGCTAGATCAAGAGTGTTGATTTTATTTTTACTGCTTTTCATTTCTTTGCCTCTCTGGTACATATGAAGGGATTTGCATGAAAATATAAATATTTCAC
Source organism: Bradypodion ventrale (assembly GCA_035047345.1). Lineage (NCBI taxonomy): Eukaryota > Metazoa > Chordata > Lepidosauria > Squamata > Chamaeleonidae > Bradypodion > Bradypodion ventrale. The sequence continues at coordinate 16,915,758 of JAWDJE010000003.1, read as the reverse complement.
ACAGAGAGATGACTAGAGGAAAAGGGAATAAGATGCAGGCAGTGATGGGTAGAAGGGCTTCAGTTCCCTCCCATCTGAGGAGGAAATAGGCTCTATTTAGCAAATCACTCAGACTTGTTCTCCTCTTGCGTCATTATGAAATGAGAGCTTGGATTGTTGTCTTTTTAGCCCCTGATAGCATAGCATTATTTTGGTGTCTTGCACGGAAGACAAAGAAGGAGCCGCAGTAAGGGCTAAAACACAACTTTATTGCATGGTAGTCAGAGTGAACATGAGGTAATGGTGGACCAAACAGCTCTATTTCTAGCACACTGTACATTTTGAATAACCCGGGTGATAGTTCATTGGCTACTGTCCGCATGACGTCATGGATCGTCACGCCCATCTTCTCCAGGTGCGGTGTGGCGGGAAGGTTTCCCGCCCTTCAGGTATTCAGGGGAATCTGTATCATACTGCCACTGGCAGTATCATCCTTAACAGCTTGCTACAATGTGTCTCTGACTGCAATCAGTTAAAGAGTACTTGTCACATTCTATTCAGTGCATAACATCCCTCCCCCCTAGGTGAGGACGAAGTCCTTTAGCCATTGAGGCTTTCCGCATGTTCGCTTTGGGCGAGTGGTGGCTGCACTTCGGGCTGGAGTCCCTGCATTGGAGGAGAGTGACTCGTTAGCGGTTGGCTGCGAGTCATGAGCCAGTGATTGAGGAGGTCTAGGTGTGGGAGTAAACTCCAGGGATGTGAGACCAGGGGCTCCAGGGACTAAAAGAAAAACCCCGCTCTTCACTTGGATGGGTGGGGGACCACTCCAAAAAATCCCCCCAGTCTCCTAACTCAAAAGCTAACAACTCCTCGGAATCCCTCTCTTCTAAATTGTTCCTGTTACCCGGTGGGTCAAAAGGATGTGGGTTTGTCTCATTTCCCTCCCCCCTGAGTTTCTGTGTCTCCCCCTTGGGATAAACGGGTGGGGGAGAACCCTAACGCTGACTGCTCCACTTGGTCACTCACGTCTTGCCTTCCTACTACTCTACCTCTGAGTTGGTCGGCGTGCCTCCTCCAGAGGAGTCCTGTGCCTGTCTCGACATTGTAGGAGACTGGCCCCATCTGTCCAACCACTATTCCAGGTACCCAAGTAGGGCCACCAGCCACGTAGTTTCGGCAATGTACTGGCTGGCTGATCTCGAAACTCTTGGTGCCCCCCATTTCTATGTTTCTACCCATGTCCTCCACCCTGGTTGGGTCTAATCTCGAGAGAATCGTGGCGGGTTTCCTCCACATGAGGAGCTCGGCAGGTGAGAGCCCTGACACTAAGGGGGTTACACGGTACCTTTATAGGAATTGGCAGAGCTGTAAGTTCAATTCCCCGAGGCCCATCCTACGCAGTGCATCCTTCGTTGTTCGCACCAGGCGTTCTGCTTGACCATTTGTAGTGGGGTGAAAGGGGGCCGCAGTTATGTGGCGAATTTTGTTAATCTCTATGAAACCCTGGAACTCCGCTGACGTGAAAGTTGTGGCGTTATCGCTCACAAGTACGTCAGGTAAACCGAAACAGCTGAATACCTTGCGTAATTGCTTAATCGTTGCAGCTGACAATGTACTGGCCATTGGAATTACCTCCAACCACTTGGAGTAGGAGTCCACTATTATAAGGAAAAGGGTACCCCTGAAAGGACCCACAAAGTCCACGTGTAGACGTGACCACGGACCACGGGCCGTGTCCCATTCTCTGTGCGGAAGTCGGGACTCCTGGGGCCGGGTGCTCTGGCAGCTCTCGCAAGTGCCTACCATGTGCTCTATATCTGTGTCCAGTTTGGGCCACCAGACGTAACTCCTAGCTAGCACCTTGGAGCGCACGATCCCTGGGTGGCTGATGTGCAGCATCTTGAGCACCCGGGACCTCAGAACTTCGGGCATTACTACCCGCTGCCCCCAGAGTAGGCAGCCCCTTTCTAGGGAGAACTCATCTCTCCGCCTACCGTAAATCCTGAATTCCTCCATAGGGGAGGTTGCCAGCCAGCCTTTCTGTACCCATGAACCGACTAAGGCCAATGACTTGTCTTTCACCATAGCCTTGGCGATCTCAGCTGGCAGAATGGGGGGCGACTCTAGGGCTTCAATCAGGAGCACCTGGTGGTTCTGTTCTACCTCGCACTCGGGGTCCCCTGCCTGTGGGAGGGGTGACCTGGAAAGGGCATCGGCATGGCTGATCTCCTTGCCGGGGCGGTAGGTCAACGCGTACTGGTACACATTGAGGAAAATCACCCATCGCAGCATCCTTGGGGACAAGATCTGCAGGGTTAGCTTATCTGTGGTGAGGATTCCTAAGAGGGGCTTATGGTCGGTCACGACTTTGAATGGCCTGCCATAGAAAAAATCGTGGAACTTCTTGGTTCCTGCAACAATCGCTAGGGCTTCCCTGTCTGTTTGCACGTAGTTGCGCTCTACCTTGGACAGGGATCTCAAATAGTATGCCACTGGGGCTTCTCGCCCGCTCTCTAGCACATGGCAGAGGACTGCCCCCACCCCCACCAGTGAGGCATCGCAGACCAACACAACGGGTTTCTTTGGTTCAAAGTGGGTCAGTACAGCCTCGGAAGATAGAAGCTGTTTGAGCCCCCGGAATGCCCATTCCTGGCTGTCCCCCCACCGCCAAGCCACATCCTTTTTGAGTAATCTATGCAGCCTTTCTGCTACCGACGCCTTTCCCAGGAGGAAAGAGTGGTAGAAATTTAGGAGTCCTAGGAAGGTCTGTAGTTCGGCCTTGGTGGTGGGGCGAGGAGCATCTTTCACTGCCGCTACCTTGGACTTTGCTGGTTTTATGCCCTCAGCGGTTATTCGGAAACCCAGAAACTCTACCTCCTGAGCGAAAAACACACACTTATTCTTTCTCAACCTGAGCCCTGCTTTCTCGAACACTGTTAGTACCCAGTCTAGCCTCTTGGCCAATTCCTGTTCCCCTCCCACTGTTATCAGAATGTCGTCAAAATAGGGGAAAACACCCGGGAGCCCTTTCAACAATCTTTCCACAAGGGACTGAAAGATCCCCGGAGCCGAATTTACGCCGAATTGGAGGTGCGTCACCTTAAAGGCTCCCTTGTGGGTAACAATTGTCTGAGCGGCGGCTGTAGCTGGGGTTACCGACAATTGCTGATATGCCTGGGCCAAGTCTAGCTTGGCGAAACACCTCCCCCCATGCAAGGTTGCTAACAGGTGGCTTACTACTGGCACCGGATACGCATTTGGGCGAATTGCCTTGTTAATCGTGCACTTGTAGTCAGCGCAGATTCTGACCTCCCTTTAGCTTTAAGTGCGGTAACAATGGGGGTTTCCCACTCGGCGGAGTCCACCAGTACCAAAATCCCCTGACCCACCAGTTTGTCCAGTTCAGTCTCAATTTTGTCCTTTAGTGCGAAAGGCACTCTCCTTGGCTTCATCCTGATGGGTTGGATGTCGGGGTCCAATTCGAAGGAAACTGGGAGCCCTTTGAACTTCCCTAGCCCCTTCTCAAAGATGGCAGGGTGTGCGTTACACACCTCCGTGATCGGGTCAGCCTGTACGGCGTGTATGCCTCCAATGAAAACCCCCAGGGGCCTGAACCACTGTGTACCCAGGAGACATCAGGACCCTTCCTTTAGAACTACTAGGGGCAACTGCGCGGAGCGCCTTTTAAACTGAACCTTGAACTCTCCCACCCCCAACACTGGTATACTCTTGCCCTGAACGTCTCGCAAATTAGTCTTAAGGGCCTTCAGCTTGGGGCGTGACTTTGGGGGAATGCGCAGAAATTCCCTGTGGGAGATGATGGAGTATGACAACCCCAAATAAATCTCCATCCTTACTGGGACCCCCTGTACCAGTACCTCAACAAAGAACCAGGGGTGCCGCAATGGCACGCTGTGGACCACCTGGTCGCGGTTGTCGGGAACCAGTCAAGACACGCGGTGTTCCTTGGGCTCGTCGCCGTCGAAGATGCACCCGACCCCGTCTGCCTTTCGTTGGGGCCGTTCTGCCTGGCCCTTGCCGTTGTCTCGGCGACATCTGCAGACCTCTACAATGTGCCCGCACCGCCCGCAGTTGTGGCATTCCGCCTTCCGGAATGGGCATCGGCTCCGGTCATGGGATGCCCTGCATCTGTCGCAGCGGCGCTCCTCTCTGGCGCTGTCTCGAACCTCAGGCCTACTCTGCACCTGCTGCACGTCCTCATCCTCGCTGAAGTCAGAGGTGGATGTGGTGGACTCAGAGGGCCCCTGCTCTCTGTGGGAGGAACAGCTGTGGACTGGGACCACCGGCGGGGGGGCCCCAACTGCGGTGGTCCTGGCCCAACACACCCGTTCGCCTTGTTGCACTGACTCGGCGGCTTGGGCGATGCGCAGGACATGCTCGAACAAGATGCTCTCATCTTTGACCAGTAGTTTTTTCCTGGCCCCCTCATCTCGCAGGCCCAGCAGGAGCCTGTCTCTCAGTGCCTCGCTCAGGGACACTCCCCACCAGCAAGGCACGGCAGCCACCCGCAGGGCTGCCACGAAGTCTGCCATGGACTCACCGGCCCACTGGCACCGCTGCTGAAAGGCCAACCTTGCCGGAAACACCAACACTTTCGGGTGAAAGTGTTTCCTCAGCTCAGTGAGGATCTCATCTAGGGGTACCTCCCTGAGTGGTCTCAGCGTCAGGAGGTTAGTGGCCAGTTCCAAAGTCTCTAGGCCGCACTGGGCCAGTAGGAATGCCCAGCACTGGGCTTCCTCCTCAATGCCTTCGAGGTCCATAGCGTAAAGGAACTGCTGCTTGTAGAGTTCCCATTTTTCTGGCTTTGTTGTGTTGAAGGGCACGATGTTCACTTTTCAGGACGCCATCCCACCCTCATCGCCAATTTGGTGTCTTGCATGGAAGACAAAGAAGGAGCCACAGTAAGGGCTAAAACACAACTTTATTGCATGGTAATCAGAGTGAACATGAGGTAATGGTGGACCAAACAACTCTATTTATAGCACACTGTACATTTTGAATAACCCAGGTGATAGTTCATTGGTTACTGTCCGTGTGACGTCATGGATCATCACGCCCATCTTCTCCAAGTGCAGTGTGGCGGGAAGGTTTCCCGCCCTTCAGGTATTCAGGTGGAATCTGTTTCATCTGAGCTGGATACTGCTACTGTCACCGGCAGTATCATCCTTAACAGCTTGCTACAATGTGTCTCTGATTATTTACAATGGATACAATTGCCGGATACAATCAGTTAAAGAGTTCTTGTCACATTCTATTCAGTACATAACAATTATGTTTTCACCAGTTTCTAAAATCAATCCTAGTCTCAGAACCTGAGAATATTATTCTTTTTTTAAATTGCAGTTTCCATAATCTTTTTTTAAAGGATTTTAGAAACTATAATCTAAACAAGAAATATTTCTAAACTCTGGTTATGTCATGTTATTTTTTCGTCAAGTGGCACTCAATATGTAACAATCCTATTAGGGTTTTGAAGATGTGGGAGATATTTAAGGAGTGGTTTTACCAGTGGCACACAAAAACACACACATGAGTTTCCATGGGCAAGTGGGGATTTGAACCCAGGTCTCCCGAGTCCTATTCTCTCACTGTATTGACTACACCACACAGACTTTCAAAACTTTGGTTGTACTAGGATAGATATAGCTGGAAATGGCATGAAGTTTACAATGCTCAGAATGGCAACCGCAGAACTCTCATGTGAGTTTCCGAACTCTCTTAGTTCTGGTGACATAAATACAACAAATTACAGAAGGTCTGACATTTCCAGTAAATGTTTGAGAGCCTAAACAGCAGTATTTGTTTTGTCTTGGTATCAGTGTTTCTTGTTTTTCAGCAATGGCTGGATAGCAACTGGCATGTGTGACAGTTCAGGGCACAGGGCAGGGACCATTAAGCCACTCTGTTATGTCACTCAGGAGTCTTCACAGCAGGACAGATAGGCAAGGGAAATTGCAGAGCTTTTAGTGACTGAAAATAACATGGCAGGAGATGGGGGTTCATTGAGCTTGACCTCAACCCTTCAAAGAAACCCAGCAGTCAGCACTGGTTGTTCAGTCCTCACATTTAGACTAAAAAAACAAGTGAGCCTACAAATCATCAAAATCAATGAGAGAGCCTACAACTCCCCTATGCAAGGGTGGGCATCCTCCAGATATCAAACACCTCCCTGGAATTTGGAGGGCCATATATGACCCACAACCTCCACCATTCCCCATTCTTTTTCTTACTAATAAGGTAAAGGTTTCCCTTGCTCAAAAGCCAGTCATATCCGGCTCTAGGGTTCAGTGCTCATCTTTGTTTCAAAGTCGAAGAGCCAGCCCTGTCTGCTTCTGCAGATGTTTCCATGGTCATGTGGCAGGCATGAATAGACACCGGAGTGCACTGAACGCTGTTTACCTTCCCTCCGAAGTGATCCCTGCTTATCTACTTGCAATTTCTTGCTTTTGAACTGCTAGGTTGGCAGGAGCTGGGCCAAAGACGGGAGCTCATTCCATCCTGCAGTTCTTACTAATAGGGACTATTAAAAACAGAAACTAAAATGCGCCCTACGGGCATGTTTTACTTCCGCTTCCAGGAGCGATGAATCACCGCAAACCCATTCATGTGGATTCATGGGTGGTTGGGCTTCTGGAAACTGAAGTCCAAGAACATCTGGAGTGCCATATAACAACAATGACAAATACCATAAAAACAGAAATACACAATACTTTTCAAAAGCATATTGCCACCAAAAATTGTATGCTTGTGTTAGTTTCTCCCTTTGTGCTATGAAATTTGTAGAATTGTTTAATGTGTGTCATGATGTCATCACTTTGTATTTTTCTCTGTTCTTGGGACAGTCTGTGTGGCAGGAAAACGTAGACTTGTATGATATCATCACATGTGATAGGAGAGAGTAAAAACTTGAAACCTGGATGCATTTTTTCTGCTGCAACCCTGGAGCAACCTGCAATTGTGCAATTCTGCCTTCAGTGCCAGGTCTCAGGGTGTTCCTTTATTATACCAGGGTTATCTTTGAATACAAGGCTGAAATTGCAGACCCCATCTGTATGCAGAGCATCATTACAACAAAGAAAAAGCAAATAGAGCTTCACTTACTGTCATATTTCTGGCAGCATATTTGACAAGTGATGCTTCAAAATAAATCATGGATAGTCAGGCCTAGGGGAAATGAGCACTTCTTGCCAAAATATTATTTCTCCAATTCTCAATTCACAAGGCTTTATAGGTTAAAGCCAGGAATTCATAGTGAGCCTGGATATATAGTATCAGCCAATACAACTGAGGCACAACAGGGTTTAGGTAAAGGTTGGGAATAGTTAAATAGTATGTGTTTGAGCTGGAGCTGAGGTCAGGGTTAAGCTTAACATTGGGGTTAAGTGATCCCTTTGATCACCTAGGTCCTAGGAACTGCATTTTTCATTAGCTACATTGTCCAAACTGTTTTCAAAGGCAGCTCATTGAAATGAGTTGAATCAACTGCTACCCTAGCATAGACCACGAATGGATTAGTTAGGGTTAACACTGAGGTTTGGATTGGAGTTTGGGTGCAGTTAGGGTTAGTATCAGAGTTTACAAATACAATAAAGGTTAGGATTTTGGTTCCGGTCAGTGTTAAATTAGGATTTGGATTGGGGTTGGGTTGAAGTTATGATTAAGGTCAGGTTTAGAGCTGGAGTGTTGTTAGGCTAGACGCAGTGTTTCCCAAACTTTGGTTCTTGGACTCCATTTCCCAGAAGCCTAAGTCAATTCCTCAAAGCACTGATCAGCCAATATACTGACTTAGGCTTCTGGGAATTGAAGTCCCCTATGGGGCGTGGGGCCCACTTTGGGCTAGAGTAAAGGGCTAGAGTAAAGGGGAATACAGTAATACTCCAGATAATGACCGCATGAGATAATGCCAAAATCAGATAACGATGTGCAATTTATTTATTTATTTTGGGGGGGATTGCACCGGATAACACTATTTTAGCGTTATCCGATGCATCGTTTTTCTGCGCTCACCCACCGCCGCTGCGGACAGGGAGCCGGTCAAGTGCCTGACCAGCTCCCTGCCCACAGCAGCGATGGGTGAGCGCAGATCCACCCACCGCTGATGTGGGCAGGGAGCCAGCCAAGGCAAGCAGGGTGGGTGCGCAGGCTTAGCCCGGTTCGCCTTGGATCTCCTCTCATCTGCCTCCCTTTCCGAGGAGGCAGATGAGAAGAGATCCAAGCTCCCAAGCTGGCAGGGCTGCTCTCCACCTATGAAGTGGCTGACCCCCAGCTTGGTTTGGAGGAAAGCGGGCGGGCACACTTTCCTCTAGCTTCTCCCATAGGAAGCCAGCTTTTTTTTTTGTGATATCCAATGCATGCATTTGAAAACACTAAAAACTAGATAACACTAAGACTTGTGGAACCAAGTTTTGGTGTTATCCAGAGTATTACTGTATCTGATCATTTACCTACCCCATTCTGCACTAGCTGTCATTTTCAAGCTGTCTTCAAAGGCAACTCATTACAGTAACCTAAACCAGATCCTACTACAGCTTAGACAACTAAAAGATAGGATATCCCTCTTCCAGACAGGAACATACCTGACCATCACCAATGCTGGTAAAAAAAAAACCCACACAGTATGGCCTATTGAAACTATCTGGGTTTCTAGTGACAGTAGTGAATCCAAAAGAATCTTCAAAATCCAAACATGGTCCTTCAGGAACAGTGCAAATACCATCCATTCACTTGAATGCCTGTCATCAAGTGTGAGTAGGTTGCCATGCATGCCTCCAGAGGGCCATCTGGCCTTGCCTCAAAACCCTGGAAGAACCCAGGAGAGGACAGGTCTACCAAACCAATAGCTGGCAGTGAAATGCTACCACAGAAGAAGAAAGGGTCATCACCTGATGTAGGAGAGCTGGAAGGGTAGTGTGACAGTGGGGAATAGAAAAGGGGAGTTGCAGGGCTTGGGGTATTCAAACAAGTTAGATGAAGGGAAGGGGAAATATGGGAGGAGACAGGAGAGGTCTGAGATCCTATCTTCTATATGCCTCCATGGAAGTGCAAGCAGAGGTAGCTGAAAATTGGAGCCGTCTTCCCACAACCAGCCCAATTGACCATGGCAGGGACAGGGAACCTGCAGCTCTGGTACTGGAGCCACCAGCCGATTCAGCACTGCCCCAGCCTCAGTATCTTCACCAACTGGTGGCAGCCACAAAATCCATCTCAACCTGACTTGGTTGCTAGCGATGCAAGTGACATTAGGCACATCAGGAGATTCTCTGGGAGGAGCATCATCATAGAGGTATCATATCTGTCACCAGCTTTTATAAGTCCTCTCTTGCTCATTAGTACTAAACTATTTTCTGCTATCAATGTGCTTGACATCTAGCTGTGGGATTTCCCCACAGCTGCATGTTTAAGTAATCAGAATTGCAAATTAAATCTAGTATGCAAAACAAAACACACTAAGATGCAAAATAATGAGGTGATGAAAAGCCTGTGCTAGGTTGAATAGGTATTTTTCTTTACTTAAGCCAGAATTGTTTGCAAATATGACTAAGTATATTGTCTAGTTTGATTTTTAGCCTGTCCAAATGGGCAAGAGTATCAAAAGCCACCCAAATACCAAGCATTGAAGATGCATTGTCCAAGATTATGAAAACAGTTTCTGTACCAAATAAAAGATGTAGGGAAAGCATGTTAATATGTGAGAGTTGTTGGGTAAGTACAAATTTCCTTAAGTAAATGTTAGTTGTTATAATGTGTGTGAATTGTGAAACTCCACAGAGTCATTTATTAAGCACAACTATAGCAGTTTGAAAGCAAGAAGTTGCAAGTAGATAAATAGGGACCACTTTGGAGGGAAGGTAAACAGCGTTCCATCCACTGCCACATGTCCATTGAGACGTCTGCAGACAGACAGGACTGGCTTATTTGGCTATAAACAGAGATGAGCACTAGAGTCAGATACGACTGGCTTTCAAGCAAGGGCAACCTATAGTATCAACTTTGCTGCCCTTAGTTTGAGCCGAACCAGGATATTCAGAGGCCACTTAGGCTGATTTGGATCCACTTTAGGGGGAATCACTCACCATTAGTCAAGGACTGCTTAGGGGTACAGTATATGAATCTGTAGCTGAAAATCTTGAACTTGTGCCTAGCAAGGGAAAATTTGGCCTCTTGCCCATTGACATCGCTCACTGACTTCTTTCTTTCAGAAGGGTAGGCTGCCAAATTGCCTTAGATTTCCTGTTGTTCAGACCATGTTCAACAACCTGTTGACAATCTAGATGTTTATCACCTCCTTTCCTTGTTCAGCCCACAGTACATAAAATCTCTGCATTTCCAAAGGTCAGTTCCCACACCTGTGTGCTTCATCAGATTCCTCACTGCATAACAACTCGATAGTTTTCCTGGCTGCAACTTGAAGATTTGTTTAATTATTTAGCTTCTGACTCCTTTAACTTTGGAGCAACAGATGTTAATGTTGATATTGCATTTCTTGATAGACCTGCCATTCAGTCTCTCATACATACACCAAACCACTCTGATGGTGGAGAAGAAGCAGGACTTTCAGCAAAGGAAGTGGCAGGCAAGTGAGAAGACCTAGGGAAAAACCAGCTAGGGGCCAAAGCAGCAGCAGACATTCTGCTTACAACAAGGAGAGTGTTGTGTCCGGCCCTTTGTAAAGAATAGTCCAGCAACGATGTACAGAACAATGAACAATGGTTTATTGTAAAGTCTTGCAGGCAACAATTACAAAGATATCCAAACACATAGCTACACCACTCCCATGTAATCGGTCCCTCCGAAATCTGCCATCATGGCTACTAAGCTACACTTGCGTGTGAGCGTATGGAGAGGACCCAAGGCTTAGCCGGGTTAGGGCTAACCTGCAGAGAATGGGGAAGTATAGATCTGGCCCAGTCACACCCTTGTTTACCCGTGGTGCTTATATAGTGTCTCAGCGGTGGTCACTTTAAGATACAATGTAGTAACCGCCGGATAACCCTAAATAACCAGTCATAAATTGATACCATAGTTTTAACCAATCAGGAACAGGATCCAAAGTTGCACCCAATCATAGAACTCTAATTAACATAAGGAGCGCACTCAGAAGAGGAAGAATATGCGCCAAATCTTGCTCATAATTCTAATGGCCTGGAGGTCAAAGATGTGGAGACATTCAAGAGTGTACACTAAAGCTCTATAGCAGAGTATTCTAAATATTTCACCAAACTAGGTTTCTGTAGGATTCAACCATGCATGTTACCCTGATTTCTTTAACTGTAAGCAGTTAATGTAGTTACAGTGTAAGACCCCACAGTCTGGAGATGTGCGATTTTTGATTAAATAACAGAATAAAAACACAAAAGAGGCCCCATTTTGTGTAATTTGTATACTATTGCCAATTGCTGAAATAAAGCCTATAAACACAAATGATTCTGTGTTTATGAAAGAGGATCCATGAAAGCTTCTTTCATGTTCCCTCTTTCATGTAACTTTTCTGTAGCTTTCATCCTTTGTCTGCCAAATTGCTTCATAAATTTTTCATCTGGTAGAAGCAAGAGGGCTATTAGCAGCACATCTCGGGGGAGATGAATGGGAATTTTGAATTTGTACAAGAACATGGACCCCTATGAAAAATACACTTTCCTGTTTGTTTCTTGTGGGATTAATGCGTACTAAGCTCCTGGAGCTCTCCATCTTAGACTGTTGCCACCTACCTGTCTGTAGCACCTCCATCTTGTATCCCTTCCTTCTTTGCTGTTGTTCCTTAATTTGAGGGCGGTGGTCCCTTGTATTTCATTTGGGGGTTTTCACTTTGTGAGTATTTTCATTGTGGATTTGTAATGAATCAAAAAGGGAGCCTTTGCTTTTAGTGAGTTATGATGTTCACTGGCTCTTTGCTCCTGAGTGGAGTGGTAGTGAAGAAAGTCTGGGTCTGTGCGGATTCCTTTCCCTTGAACATTGAAAGTGAAGGCTTATTGCAGGGGTTCCCAACATACGGCCCATGGGCTGGACCTGTCCCACAGCACCATTCCATGTGGCCTCCCGCTGCCTCCGCCTCACCGGGAAGTGGAAGCGGATGCATTTACAACAGCCCATGCATACGTAAATGGATTGCATCCATTGTAAATGTGCCCAAGGCTGTCATAAATGCAGAAGCGGGCACATTTACTTCCGCTTCCAGTGGCATGGTCCGGGCCGCTCAAGCGTACTGGGTAACATAGGGGAAGAGGTGGAATGAAAGGTGAAAAATGGGTTTTAATATCTTAAAATATTGTAGAAGAAATGCCATTAGAGCAGGGATGCCCAAACGTGCAGGGGACATGTTTGCACTTCCAGGAATAGTGTGGGTGCATCCACAACCACTTCCAGGTACGGCATGAGCACGCGTGTGCATTGGTGGGCATGTCCCCTCCACTTCCAGGAGCGGTGAGGTCAGCATGGCCTTGATGAATTGGTGCTGTGTGCCATATCCGGCCCATGGATACGGGCTGGATATGCCTGTTCCAAAGAGCAGGTCAAGACAGGATTACCTATGCTGCTTGTGAGTAGAACAGTAGAAATATGTAATTTTGATTTTGTTAACTGACTATGCCAGAAAATGTAGATAGATATGTTTTTATTATTTTATCCAGGAAAAGTGGAAATACAAAAATGTTCCTTTTCTAGTTTTGTGGTCCTGAACTTTAATCTATTTTTATTTCAAAATAAAACCTGATTTGTAACAGATGTACTTTTTATATAGAGCATACGCTGGTGGGTGTTTCCAGTTCCTTTATTTCTTTATTGGCAATGCTACGTACAGTGGACCCTCGATTAATGACGCATTCAATAGCGTCATTTTTGATTAATGATACTACGATGTCCCAATGTGATTATTCGAATAACGGCAAAAAACGTTGTTATTCGAATAACGACAGTATTTTTACCATCGTTATTCAAATAATGACGTTTTTTGTCGTTATTTGAATAACGATGTTATTCGAATAGCAACGCTACTTGGGGAACCAAGTAACGTCATTATTCGAGGGTCCACTGTATTGCTACCTAATTTACATTGCTATTTCCTACCTGATCTAGCTGGTTTGTAAGCATAAATAGTTAGTGAATGAAACTTATCATAGATTTCTCTAGCCTGGAGCAGAAACAAAAGGTACTCTAAAGCAGGTTTTATGCTGACTTCCTGAATGGGTGCAAGTCTCTGTCAGGTGGAACGAGTCCTATGGTACGGAGATAATGGACTTTGTTATCTTTACAAGATGTAGTTGTTTTTGGTCCTTTCTTATCTTGAAATAATTTTGCTGCTGCCTGGCCTACCTGTAGCAGACTCGAATAATAGATGAGTGGCCATTGAATGGTAGGAGGAAACGAAAGTTCCTCATATTCTAGTTGTTTTGATGGGGTGAGGTACTTTGATTGCATATTTGTCTTTATATGCTTGCTGTATTTCTTGGGTTTTTGGGGGGGTGGGAGGGAGACAGAAAGCATGTGTATAAAAAGCAATTAAAAACTCTCTTGTTCAAGGAGGCCTTTCAGGGTGTTGTCCCTTTAGTCAGTCAGGTTGATCCCCTATGCAAGGGATTCTCAACCTGCATCCCGTGGTCTGGATGCGGCCTACGGCACCATTTCATGTGCCCCCCCCCCTGCCTCCACCACACCAGGAAGTGCCATGTAGTGTAGGAAAGGCAAAATGGCCATCTGGTCCCCAAAGCTGTCTGAGGGAGTGTGACTCGGCCCCCGGCTTTAAAATGTTGAGAATTCCTGCCCTATGCCCTCAGACACCAGTTATTTTATTTTATTTTGATATATATTTGTTGGTTGTCTGTTTTGATTTGTTGTGTGTTCTGACATGTTTATATATATGCCATTTTGGTGGTATCCCACTCTGGGCGTTGTACAAACAAATATAAAATAACATGACAAAACACACAACAAATCAAAACAGACAACCGACAAATATATATCAAAATAAAATAAAATGATGTCTGAGGGCATATATATATAAGAATTGATTAATTAATATGTGTATTAATTTTGTATATATTTTGGTAAGGCTATTGGGACTGTTTTGTTTGCTTCTGTAGGAGGATGGGGGCCTGGGGATGGACACTATGGCTGTATCAATGTGCCATTGGGCTGTGTGGCTGCTTATTATTGCTGGTTGGGCACAACTTGAAGCATTTCTTGATGTATTGTGGTGGTGTTGGTTGCTGTGGTGAATGAATGTCTGTGAGTGCCTTGTAGCCACTGCTCATCTGCCTAGCTGCTTCCTTACCTATTTTATAGCACTTCTCTGGGTCTCTCTTAAACTGTGTGGGTTACACTGAATTCATACTGTTGTTTTCTTTTTCCTAACATTTGGGTGCTTTGCTGCCTTTTTTTTCCTTTGGTATTGTTGCATGTGTTTAAAGTAGATTGACTTATAGTTGTCTTGCTTCTGCTTTGGAGTTTCTGTGGGGGAGTTGAGTAGTTTGTATGGGCTCTTTGGGCTTTTGGACACATGAATCAGGAAACACAATGGGAAAAGATTTCCCTTTTGTGCAAAACAAAAGGACCAATGTATGAAAAATGCAAAAAGCAAAAGTGGCACCTTCAAAAAAGCCAAAATAGGAGAAGTAAAGAACTTTTCACCACACACAGACCTACACTGGTCCATCTAGGCCAATATGGAGACAGTGTCACTCAAGGGATGAGGATGAAATCTTTTCTCAGGCCTTCCTGGATTCACTGAATTTAATACCTTTTGCTATGGTCACTCCCCACATGTTGATTTATAGAATGCCTCTCCTAAAGGAATGCTGCTGTTCCTACCACACAAGGAAGACCCTAGATACAAGATTCTTTCTCCCGCTGAACATTTCATCCAGTTCCATCAGTCATTCCTGTTTGACAAACATTATTTTTCATTTGGCACTCAGCAGAGATATGTACAGATTCAAGCCATGTACAGTTCAAATAATATCCATTTTGGATGCTTGGCATCAAAGACATTCGAGTGGAAATTATTTGTTATTTCAGAAAGAAAGGAAAGGGTTGAACCCAAGAGAGATAATCTTGTGACAGAAACTCATTGCCAGCTGGAAGACAATAGAGAGGTATGACTGAGATGATCACTCATTCATTCCTGAAATGGCAGCCAGAGGTGGAAGAAGGATCACTGCTCCTTTGTTTGGCTTCCGACTTCCCAACAGAGAATATTTATTTATTGTTCTTAGAGAATAAAGGTGGAGGTACCATTTTGACAATGGTCATTATTATAGGAGTTCTTCATTCACTCTGTGATCTCAGCTTTGTCCATCCCTTTTTAATGCATCATTTCAATCAGGCCATTTTAAATTCAGTGGTACTTCAGATAAAGTCCGATTTGGATAACGTCGCGGTTTTCATGCACACGTGATGCATTACATAAAGTCCAAAACCGGTAAAAATAGACGTTATCTGAGGTATTTGGTATAGGAACCTTGGACAAAGTCCATTTTTGGACGTTATCTGATGCATCGCCCATTTGATTCGGATAAAGTCCAAAATTGGATAAAGTCCAAACTTGTAGAATAGAGTTTGGACTTTACCCGAGGTTCTACTGTATATACATATATATTTATTTAACACATCAATCGAAATACAATTTAAAAACTAACAAAAACAAATTATACCATGTAAAACTGTGCTGCCCACTACCTCCAGGGCCATTCAGATTCTTCTTCTTTCATGTCCCGATCAAACCCTGGACTGCCAAAATGAAGCCACTTTCTTGGCTTTATCATTGGACAAAATTAAATCTTCGTAGACGCATGTTTCTGGCAGAAATCAGCAGACCAGTAAATGAGCTGGATTATGTATCTCTCCACATTCACACAGAGTGTTGTTGTCCACCAGCAGCCCCCACTTGAGCATGTTCGTTTTACATTTAGGGACTCCGACCCTCAGCCTATTCAGTATCCAAGTGACATAGGGGAGGTTGAGTTCCTCAGCCATATCCTCCTTTAATGATGTTCCTTGCCCAGTGAGCTCCTTCTTCCATCTTTTAATTTGGTTTTGCTCTTGTGTACCCTCAAGAATGTGTGTTCTTGCCATAAAGCTCTTCCCAGATCTAAGCCATCGGACTTATGGCTCATATCTATTCAGAGGATGTCGAGGGTCATTCTCTTGCTTAGTTCTCTCTGCATCCGCTGCTGCTTCTCTCGCCCTCGCTCAAAAGCTAGTTGTATCCAACTCTAGGGTTCAGTGCTCATCTCTGTTAATAGCCAAAGAACCAGCGCAGTCTGCATCTGCAGATGTTTCCATGGTCATGTGGCAGGCATGCCTAGAGTACACGGAATGCAGTTTACCTTCCCACCAAAGTGGTCCCTATTTATCTACTTGCAATTTCTTGGTTTCGAACTGCTAGGTTGGCAGGAGCTGGGACAGAAATGGAAGTTCACTCCATCATGCAACACTCGGGTCTCAAACTGCTGACCTGCCGATCTTCCAGTTGTCAAGTTCAGCATCTTAACCACTAAGCCACAGCAGTCTCTGTAGCAATACCAGCAAGAGGGTATATTTTCTCAACTGGTGTGTGTTTGAGGCATCTTGTTACTTTGCGCAAGGCTTCATTTACAGCCATGTCAACTTGTTTTACGTCTGTTGATGCGCTCCATACTGGGCTCACAGAAAAAGCCTCCATGGAGATTGTGAATGCAATCGGGCATACCCCAGGAGGCAACCTTGTCAGCTACTCTTTCTAACACCGGATCAAACCAAAGGAACCATTTAGATTATCTGCTGATTTATTTTCTCTACTTTTTAATTGCTGTACCACTTTTTTATCCAAAAATACATTGTTTCTACACTGGAGCCTGCCCTTTCAATAGGACAAAGTCCATAAAATCTCCCCATATATCTTTAAAGTGATTCACTTTTGACAATCCTTTCTTTTACTCGAATCTCACATATGAATTTATCATTTATAGCTATATTACAAACTTCTAAATATCATTGCATGGATTGAAACTCATATTTTACTTTCCAGATTTTTGTTTTGCTATAATTAATACTGCTGCTGTGTTGAATCCGGTGCTTAAGAAGTATTCTGACCAGCAGGATTGGGTCAAACACAGTGATTTATTAATCATCTCATAATACCGGACTGGGGAACATGCACAAGGTGGCTGGCTTATATACAGTGGGAACGGCAGTTACACAGGTTGATACATTTTGGCGGGCTTCCGGAGAAGCAGGAAGTTTGTACTGACAAATCAGCTCTTTTGACAGACCTTTGAAAATGGCGCCTTTGAAAAGGGCGCACAATTCCGCCTTAGTCATTACAGCGCTCAAGCAGTTATAACAAATAACACTTGAACACAACATGCTGTTAACTCTCTTTTCTGGGGAGGGACTAGGCCATTTTTAATGGACAACATCAGGAAATGGGCATTGACATTGAGAAAAGGACACAGGGGGGAGATCACATGCACACACATATATATGGAATTGGGTAGTGGAGAAGAAAAATATTCCCAGATAGATTAGTGAGTTGCAGACTGGCTTCCTTTCTGGGTTTTAGTTGACATCTTGTACAAGCCAAGATTGGGATGCAGAAAGCTAAGCAGTTCCCAAGCCATTCTAATATATCTCCCTACAAGACGTATAAGGAGAATGGTTTTGAAGGAGGTGGCCATTCTGAAGATACCCAAGGTGGCCACAAGAGGGACAGTAAAGGCCTCCTTTGCTCAAAGTTATGTCCAACTCTAGGGGCGATGCTCATCTCCATATAGAGCCAGAGATCCAGCACTGTCTGTGTCTGCAGACATTTCCGTGGACATGTGACAGGCATGACTAGACACCAGACTGCATGGCATGCTGTTACCATTCCCTCCAAAACTGTAACTATTTATCTACTTGCAATTTCATGCTTTTGAACTGCTAGGTTGGCAGGAACTGGGACAGACAGTTGGCACTAACTCTGTGTTGTGTCCAAACGTTATATCGCTTTAATTCTTAATTCACTAAGTCTTTGCTGCAAAAGCACGCCCTTTCTCTAAGGCGCTTAATTTGTATCACTGTCATTGAAATCTAATTGGCTCTAACACAGGTTCCCGTGTTTTCGGAAGCCCGGGCAAATGTATCTCTGTAACTGCCATTCTGCCTGTATATAAGTAGCCACCTCGTCTCCTTATTCTCTAGTCCGAACTGAGCTGTAATAAATCACTGCTGGTTAACCCCCCGAACTTGCTGTCGCATTGCACATTATTCTTGGACTTAAACACTCTGTCACACAGAATTCAGGTCTTGAACTGCTGACCTTCCAGTCATCAACGTCAGCATCATAGCCACTAAGCCACCATGGCCCTAAGAATGGAATGGACAGAGGAAATAGGGAGTGAGCCAGGAATGGTGCTAGCTCTTTGATCCCCTGCAGAGCGGCACAAGTATACTACTGATAACACTATCCTTCTGCTAAAGGGGAAAATGACACTGATGTGGTATGCAGTGGACCTCTGGGAGGAAGAACCTCTTTCCTCAGCTGTGCTTTTGTAATTAATTTTACTTTGTAAATTATTTGTGTCTGGGTCTGTGGTACTTCCTGCCACTATATCCAATAGTTGCCTGTGTGTTTTAAACTTCATCAGAGGGAAGGGGGTAAGGAGCAAGAAGAAGATATTAGTTTGCCAGCAGAAGGACAACAAGTCTAGTAGGCAGTCTGAAAAGAAGCATTCGCAGCTGGCTCTTGATTTTTTTCTGAATGTCAACGCTTTGGACTAGGAGTAACTGCCTAGGTAATTCTTCTGCAGTTTGGCCACCACCTCAGTGGTCAGAAATAAAGAGAAAGCAAAGAAGAAAGTTTGAGGTACTACAAAAATCCAGCTCCTCCAGTGGCTTAGTGGGTAAGACACTGAGCTTGGAGAACAAAAGGACAGGGTTCGATACCTGAGAGCTGCACAATGGGGGGCATTAAAGGAGCCTCATTCAGGTGTCCTCTTCAAAAATCCTTTCAACCCAGTGATCTCCGATACAAAACACACACTACAAAACAGCCTGCCAACAACTGGCCAGAGTACTCTGAGCAAATACGTATATCTCTTGGCCAACATATGGACAATCCCCATTTCAATGAAAAACAAAGATGTTTAGAAACACAAGAACATGGATTTTTCTATCTCCTTTTGAAGATTGTGTTTTATTTTATTTTGGAAGTCAGTATTCACTGGAGGAATGCAAATCTTGGAATTATTGTAGCAGTTTACTGAGCCTTTGAAAGGAAATTGCTGTGTTTCCGTCAGCAAAATGAAAATTAAACAGTAAAATTAGGTGATAAAAGAAACGGGATTGAGGCAGCATGCAAGGTTTTCTATTCCATTTGTCATTTTGCCTCTTTCTTCATTTTCATTCGGTTTCAGGATCTGGAATGAATGGCTGCATCAAAAGCAAATTTGTGTTTCAGTGCATTCACAGTGAAAGGGTGACAGTTTCCATTCATAAACTGCACATCAGAGCAATAATTGCTGTCTTGCTCATCTTCAGGTTTCTTCAAAGCTAATCCAAATTTCAGTTTAGAGAAGGGGAAGAGCCCAAGTAATTCCAACCTATGCAAATGCCACCATGCAGAGCTCTGCCAGTGCAATGCTAAAGCCTCTCGTCTCTGTGGCAGTTAGACAAAGTTAAAAAGCATTTGGCACATGAAATATAGTACAGTACTGGGGGAATGAGACAGAAGGGTCCTGAGATGCATGAAGGGACTATACCAGTTTAGACTACTGATCGTTTCTGAGTCTGACACTTTCTCAGATGGTCTGTTTAGTTAGATAAGAAATAATAACTTGCCTGCAAGTAGAAAATTGGGTCAGTGAAGAAGGGAAAGGAACCTTTGACCCTCCAGATATTTTGGACTTCACTTCTTAGAAGCTCCAGAGAGCATGGCCTAACAGGTAAAGAGTTTAGGAAACTATAGTCTGAAACATTTTTGGTGGGGAGGCAAAGGTTCCCCACTCATAAAACCGTGCCTTCCACACAGCATAAATGGAAGGCTTAAAAATCATGCTATTTAAGAGAACTGCATGGTTGTCGTTGGATTTATTCATCTGTCTACAAAAAGCAGAAGGGTGTCCTATTATGCAGTTCCATGTGTTGCTGTAGTTGTTGAGGGGCCATTCAACAATTACGTGATCCTCGAGGGGGGAACGGGGTCTGCCCTCTGAATTATGGGAAATTATGTGGGGCATAATCCATTTGGAGCTGTTGTGGTTTCGAAACATGGCATTTCTTTTAGGTTTAAAAATTATCTCTGGGAATTTTGATCTGATTTGGGATTATTGAATTGCTTGTGCAGTCTGCATTAGGCACCAATAGTGAAAAGCTCTAAAAATTAGAGTTTTGATACAAAAGCCCTGGATTACGTAATTTTAAAGGGGGGTTCGAAGCAAAAATCACAGTCAGATTACATGTGGGGAGAGGGTCAATCCCCCCCCAAATGGATCACGTAATTGTTGAATGGCCCCTGAGAGAGAGAGAGAAAGACACCTCTTTATGCAAGATTTGTAAAAACTGGATTTTACTACCTGCAAGATTCAGACCTCATACTGTGTATTTTTCCTTTTCTTTATATTTTATCTTCCCTGTTCACAGTAATGCTGTTCATTGATCACCAGATGTATGAGAGGGCACTGAAAGGTCATCTGCTCACTACACACACCCTCCAAACACCAAAGTACAGCAGGTTTGCCATATTTTGAGTCTTCTCACTTTTTTGTAAACCAAAGGAGGTCTCTTTTCAAAACTGAAAGTCACTCTCTAACATTTCTGATCTTGGATGGGGGAGTGACATCTCCCCCAGCCAAAAACAGGCTGCGGGGGACATGACAGTACTTCCTTCAGGCGAGTAAGCATGAGGAATCAGAGGCAGGGGAGGCAGGAGATCTTGAAAGGTCTAGAGTTGGTGTTGAGGACTTCCTAAATCTTTAGACATCCTCATTGACAATCAAAACCAGGGGTGCCCAAACTATGGCTCGGGGGCTGAATCCGGCCCCCAATGCCAATTCATCCAGCCCATGAAGCCATTGTCGCTCCCGGAAGCAGAAATAAAATGCGCCTGTATGGGCACGTTTTACTTCCGTTTCTGGGAGCAACGAGGGTTCTGTGGGTCAGATGAATTGCCGTTGGGGGATAGATCTAGCCCCCAGGCCATAGTGACCAGCCTCCTGAACCACATGACCAGCCTGTGGCCCAAAAGGTTTAGGAACCCCTGACCTAAACACTATGCTATCTATCTATAATTCTATAAAGAGTACTGTCATATTTGTGGAATATATACACTCTCGTGATCAGATTCTGGTGTTGTATTATTCTTTGATGGACATATTTGATTGCTATCTATGTAGGTAGGTCATGGCAGAACATAAAAATCAGCCTAGTTTTATGTCTGTCCTTGGCCTTGAAGAGTGCCCTGAGAGCATCTGAGTGTTCAGCATGTCGTCAAGCCATGTGTCAGTGAAAAGTCATCTCTAACAGATGAGGAGTGGAAAACATTGTTGTTGTTTTTTAAAAAAATCCTTTTGATTTGGCATGACAAGTGAAGATTCAATTATTGTTTGTGGTTCTGAAATACAGTGACCTCAAGTTGATCATGGCATGCCAGGAGAAGTGACCTCCCTCATGTATTGGAAATGGAACATTCCACACAATAAAACTAGAGTGATAAAAAAGTAAAAGAGTCATCATCGGCTGTTACTCATATCCGAATATAAATTTTTTTCCTGGACAAACAGGAAAAATACCATTGGCATGAAATTTTAAAGGTGGATCCCAGCTTGCCATGAAGTGACCCACATACTACAATCATGGAGCCATCTCCTGTGGCACGTATGAAGTGAGACATGCAGGATTTGACACCAGGACTGCAATAGACTGCCACAGCCTTGAGGATATTAACAAGGTGAACCTTCACAGTCAGTTCATCTGGCATGGCCTCTTCCACCTCCATGACCATTGGGAATCAGAATATTAAGTGGTTCCTCCTCTGCTTATTTTGACGTTGGGCCCAATATGATGGTTTCCAGAAAATAAGGTTGAAAATAAGGGAAATTTCCCGGACAAAACGGGAAACTTGACAGCTATGCTTATCCTGTGCAGTTCTCCAGTGGCGGCATTAGGGCATTGCAGTCTGACTGATAGGGGCTGCCGGCGGGAAAGAGGGTAAAATACGGGATGTTCCCGGCCAATATTGGAGACTTGACAGCTATGTAGCAGTTCGAAAGCAAGAAATTGCAAGTAGATAAATAGGGACCACTTCAGTGGGAAGGTAATAGCATCCTGTGCGCTCTGATGTCTAGTCATGCCTGCCACATGACCATGGAAACATCTGCAGAAGCAGACAGCGTTGGCTCTTCGGCTTTGAAACAGAGATGAGCACTGAACCCTAGAGTCGGATATGACTGGCTTTCAAGCAAGGGAAACCTTTACCTTTACTGAGTCCATTATTCATTTGCCTATATATATAAAACTTTATTAAAAAATTTAAAAATCACCAGAGCTGTCAGTAGCCACATTACCAATACAATTAGCAGCATGCAATCTGCTCCCTGCAATATTTACTTCACTAATTAAAATATTATACTACTGAACCACTGAATAGTGTTCATATTTGCAAAGGGAAAACATGACCTCCTCATACAAGTACATCTTTCCAAAGATTAACATGAACCATACACCAAAAATAAAATTAAAAAATCATTGATATCAATATTATCTGTTGATAGGAGTACCTCCAATACAAAAGAGAAAGCCTTAGCCTCCCAGATCTCAAATGAAACATCATCCACCTTGCTGTAATACAGTAAGTGTAGCTTCTAAAGAACAACACTTGAGAAAAAAATTAATCAGACTGTATTACACAGGACTGCATTGTTTTCCATGTAGAATGAGAGCTGTAAGAAAGAATGAATCACTCGGTCAGTGATTATTTCCCTCTCTTGAAACACCTGCTTCCAGGAAACACCTGAGAACAGTCCTCCCATACACAGCACATAAATATGATTCAGTAGCATTACATTCCCTCTAGTACCCGGGATTAAAGTCTCTACAGGTGTAACCTAGTTTGAGGGGGCATAATATCACCTATAAAATATTTTGATGGTGTACTCACAGAGGTTGTCTGAAAGAAACCTGAAAAGTGATTTATTCCATAACCAAACTCCTTTGACTTTTCCAAAATACTGTGACTGGTTTTGAAAAACATCTGGCCTCTACCTCTGGAGGTAACAGAATAGGGCTAAATAAGTCATACAGATAGTGTATTATTAGAAGTTGTTGTTAAGTCATACAGTCTCCAATGCACCACAGCACGCCAGGCTCCTCTGTCAACTGCCATGCTCCGGAGTCTGCCCAGATCCATGCTCACCTCATCAACAATGCTGTCTAACTATCTCAACCTCTGCCTTCCCCTTCTCCTTTTGCCTTCACTCTTTCCTAGCACCAAGGCCTCTGGTGAATCCTCTCTTCTCATTTGGTGGCCAAAGTATTTAAGCCTTATGGTATTTCCACTCCTATTTAGATGTGTTCTAGTTTCAAGCTGCTGCTTCTTTCATGTCCCGATCAAACCTTAAACCAGTGTTGGTGAACCTATGGCATGTGTGCCAGAGGGGGGGGGGTACTCAGAGCCCTCTCTGTGGGCCTCCATGCAGTTGCCCACCTGGGGCACATCATTCTCTAGGTCTTCCTCCAAGGACAGCTTCTCCAGGTGGTGCATGACAGGATGATTGATCCCAGAGGTTGCTCTGCCCTGGGGAAATTCCACTTTGCTATACCTGAGAACTGTATCTTCTTCTTTTTTTTCCTTTCTAAAACATAATAAAACCACTGAGCAAGGTTTTCTGGAGTGTTGGATGAGGTATCTGTATACAGATGCTACTCAGCTCTCTCTTCAAAGACCTGTGAGATGGTATCTGTCCTTCCCTGTCAAAGTTGGCTCAGCCTTCAATCCTTCCAAGGATGCTAAAATGAGTACCCACCTTATGGGGGACAAAATGCTAATTATGTTCTGAGCCACCGAAAGAATGCTGTAAGTACTGTTGAACAGTATACAAAATGTAATTACTATTAGTAGTAGTAGTTCCTTCTCATGCTCCATGTCACCCATTTCCATCACTATAGCATGTTAGGCAATGAGGCACTTCACTGCTTTTGCAGTAATATCTTATGGGGCTGGGGTGCTAACCCAAAGCCTAACCCTCCTCCTTTTTCATCTGTGCTTGGGACCAGCAATGGCAGAGTTTTAATTGCTCTTGCTATTTCTAAATGGACATCCTTTCTTTGACAAAAGTGCAGAATTCACATATGTGTCCAGGCATAGAAGTAGTGTGGTGGATTTTGTGTTGACTTCCCATTTCATATTTAAATGGGTCCATATTTAAATGGATCCACTTAAACACTAAATCTTATTTTCAAGATAAATCTCTCTCAAACACAAGAGGCTATACTGGGATGGGGAAAACAATAATAAATTGGTGGATTTTCTTGGTTCTTCTGTGGGGCAGAGCTTAAAAAGCTCAATTATGAGGACCACAAGTGCTACCCTTTTCCTAAACAGCCCAGAGGGATGTGCGATATCACAAAAAAAGCTCATCATCAATCTCTATCATCTGAAATCTGCTTCCAGTTCTCCCAGTGTGACAGATCCTCTCTTAATCCTCCATCCATCCTTTCCTAGGTCTTCCCACTGGTCTCCTGCCCAATGAAATCATATCCATCACCATCTTGGCCACCAATCCTCCTTCATTCTCACCACATGTCCCACCCATCCAGGTCTTCTATTTGTTCATCCGTCCAACAATGTTAGGTTCTTTGTAGAGTTGTCCCAACTGTGTATCATGGAATTTCCTTCAATCTCTTGTGCAATGTTTCCCAATCTTTGGTTTTTTGGACTTCAATTCCCAGAAGCCTAAATCAATTCCACAAAGCACTGAACAGCCAATGTACTGACTTAGGCTTCTGGGAATTGAAGGCCACCAGTGTTCTGTGGAACATAGTTTGAGAAATGCTGCTCTAGTACAGGGGTCAGCAAACTTGTCTCTCCAGGTGTTCTTGGACTTCATTCACCAGAAGCCAAGTCAGCACATCTGCTGATCTGGGATTCTGGGAATTGAAGTCCAAGAACATCTGGAGAGCCACGTTTGCTACCCCCTACTCTGGTAGATAGATCTTGGACTAGTCCATAGATTTTCCTGAGGACTTTCCTCTCAAAAACAAGGAGCCAAGAAAGGTCTTGTTTCCAAGTGCTCCAAGTCTGACATTCATAAAGTACAGTGGGCATTATCCAGTGGTGGGCTCCCAAAAAAAATTGATACCACACTGTGGGCATGGTATGGTGGGTGTGGCCAGGGGGAAAGCCCTGTGTTGCACCCAAATTGAGACTACTTTATTTCAAAACTTGGATGGGTGGGGCCAGCCAGAATTTATGCTACTGGTTCTGGTGAAGTGGTACGAACCTGCTGATGCCTACCACTGGCATTATCTTATCTAATGTCTATAGCAAGGTGCTACACTTTTTGTAAGATGGTGGATAGAAGAGAATTTGACAGACTCTATCTCTGCCATTAGAAGAATTCATCAAGGCTGTATATTAGCACCCAAAATATTCAATCTCTACTTAAATGATCTGATTGTGTATTGCCTTGTATTAGGTTTTCAGCCAAATATTAAGAGTTTTCTCACAATATTTTTAAGATCTATCATTTGAATACCAAGATGTGTCACTGCAGAAGGTTTAACTTGAAACAGGTGTTTCCTCACTAGAATGTAATATCTGGGTACACACTTTCAGATATTGGATTAGAGTGTTGTATGCCGACACTTCTGTACAATATTTACACCTACTACAGAAAAATGTCTACACTAGTTCCTGGTTTTAAACCTTTCCTTCTACATTGCATCTGTAAAGTCGATCTATGGATTTTCTGTATGCCCATGGACTAAAAGCAATTAAGTCTGTTTTGGAACAGCAGATTAGGGATATTGATTTTCAATATTCCATATGAAAAGCCTGCAAAGCTTGTCAGCTATGCCTTTTGATCTAAACTTTGAATTTCTGCAGGGTGTAGAAGTCTGAAAAATCTGTTTATCCCAAAATACAGGCAAGTCTTTTCAGGAGCCAGATTCAAGTGCCTCCTATCTGAAGCCTTAGATGGACACTATTGTTGTGTGCCAAGAAAATCTTTTCTTCTGTTTGAGATTTATTTGTTTTAAAGCTATGTCCCCGTGGTTTATTTAACCATTTTTAACTGTTCTTGAAAAAAAATATTAATTTCATTGGGTCTGGACTATACAACAAAGATTGCTTGATTGACTACCAGTTGCCTTCCTATGTCAATGATAACTCTATTTGGACAGAGAGAGCCTACACCAGGGGTGCCCAAACTTTTCAGGACACGGGCCGGTCATATAATTGAGCATGCCAGTCACGTGGTTCTTCCCACTGGAAACAGAAGTAAAACGCACCCATGCATGCACAAAACACTACCATAAATGTCATAAACACATATACAATAGCCGCGGGTCATTTATGGCATTTTGTGCATGTGTGGGCACATTTTGCGCACTCACAAGCATGTTTTGTGCATGCACAGGCATTTTTTTAGTTCTGCTTCTGGGAGCAGTGAGGGCACCACAGGCCATAGTTTGGGCAACCCTGGCCAACACAATATTTCGTGTACTAGATTATTGCCACATCTAGGTATGAGGCAAACTTTGAAGATGGTCCGACTAGTGTAGAACAGACCACAAGGCTACTCCATGGGATTCGTCATTTTGAACTGAACTCTTGAATTTTGGAGAAGTATAGTTCTTCATTTGCCTATTTGTTGTACTTTTGTTTGTCACTGCTTCCTAAACACCGACATGATAATCAATTCTCCATGCCATATTGCTTTGGACACTGCAGAATGCAGTACAATTAGATTACACAAGTTGCTAAATACTCGCAAAGCTATCACCCACTGATATAGAAGCATTTTCATTTGCAGCTGATCTTGCAAACATTCCTTTGCAGGCGCACCCCCCCCAATAACGGACACAGACAACATTGAAAGTGGATAACAGCATCGGGCCACATTTATTGATTCAATGCCCTAGTCCGAATTATAAATTTGTATTGGTAAAACGACCAATCATAATTCTTAAGGCAAGCAGGCCGACGTAACACTGGTAAGGTACCACCCCAAAATTGCCAACGGCGGTTGGCTACAATGTATCAATTTGTATCAATTTGTTTGTTGACAACAAACAAATTGTTGACCATAGTCAATATCTAACTCATGACCCCACCCTCTGACGCGTATCCGTGAAATCACGGGGTGATGCATGCTGGTTAGCTATCGTCATCACCCCGTCGCCTGGTTCATCGTTGACTGGACAACGTTTAACTAATTTATTCCTGTCTAGTGTTGTCCAGTCAATTGCGAACCTGCCGGATACCTGTGGGTCATACTGTTTACCTTACCAGTGCTACCCGCCAATGTGACCAAAGTCAACAATAGGAACATAAGAAGACCCCTATATCAAACCATAGCAACAGTGTGGGATGGGCAAAAAAGCCAGGACCCGGAAGCCAATATGGGTCCCGCCCAAAAATTCCCACCCGGCCCCGAAGCGACCAAAATATCACACTGTTAACTAGGGAGGGGGTGGAGGGGAAAAGACTTCTCCGCTCCGTCGCTGAGGTAAAATGGCAGCTCGGCTGCCTCGTGGCCACCCCTTTTATAAGGGAGCTGGCCACGCCCCTAACTACCCGGATTCTCTGTCCTGGGGGGGGGCCCGCAAAGAGCGCGGCGGCCATTTTGGCGCCGCGCTTGCATTGCAGGCGCACCCCCCCAATAACGGACACAGACAACATTGAAAGTGGATAACAGCATCGGGCCACATTTATTGATTCAATGCCCTAGTCCGAATTATAAATTTGTATTGGTAAAACGACCAATCATAATTCTTAAGGCAAGCAGGCCGACGTAACACTGGTAAGGTACCACCCCAAAATTGCCAACGGCGGTTGGCTACAATGTATCAATTTGTATCAATTTGTTTGTTGACAACAAACAAATTGTTGACCGTAGTCAATATCTAACTCATGACCCCACCCTCTGACGCGTATCCGTGAAATCACGGGGTGATGCATGCTGGTTAGCTATCGTCATCACCCCGTCGCCTGGTTCATCGTTGACCGGACAACGTTTAACTAATTTATTCCTGTCTAGTGTTGTCCAGTCAATTGCGAACCTGCCGGATACCTGTGGGTCATACTGTTTACCTTACCAGTGCTACCCGCCACACGGAGGGGCTTCAAAGAAGGCCTGACGCCCCCCCCCCCCCAGACCGTCAGCTCGGTCAACAGGCCTGCTCGCCAATCACCCAACAGGAGGTCCATACCTCCTCGCGACAGATGGACCCCATCCCCTGCGTACAAGTCATAATTTTGTAGGCTAATAGCGGGGTGATGACTGACCCGTCCCCAAGCCCTGTCGGCAAGAAACCGCGCCACCGCCCTATTGACCGTGCGCCTAGCGCGGTCAAGGGCCAGGGGTTAACGCCCCCTCTATAAGAATGGCGCGGGACAATGTCCGACCAAACCAGGGTTGTGGCAGGCCAGACATAATGCAAGTAGGCGAGGTCCTCGCAAATCGCATGCTTGAGCGATAAGCCGGTGACCTGGCCCAAATCATTGCCCCCCAGGTGGATGATGAGAATGTCAGGCGGGTCAGCACCCAGGCCAGAAAAAAGGAAAGGCCGCAGCTCCCGCCATAACATCCCAGGCTTACCATGCCACGTGAGACTGGCGTGTTCACCCAGTCCCAGTCGGGGTCCCCACTCTGTCGCCGCAGCGTAACGCGCTGCCCTGTGCACATAGCTGTGGCCCACCAGCCATACTGTCACCGGTGTAATACGACACCCAGGGTCTGTAAGAAAATTGAGAAAAAAGGCGGTAAGGTGACTGGATTGGTACTCATGGCGGGAGTGGGCGCACATAAAACTGAAAACATTGCGAGCCCCACCTCCCCATGCTACGTATGTCAGCCCCAGAGTACCCAAAAGCAGCTGCTGTAGAGGCTGCACCAATACGGAATGAATGTGTGCCATAACGGGCACCTGGTAGGCCCACCCTGGTGAGGGCTCTGCCTGTCACCTTCCAAAACTGAAATTTAGTTAGGGGAGACCCATCTTGGTGACAGAAAAACGGGCCGTGGTGCATGCCACGCAGTGCCAGGTATTCCTGTAGGGCACCAACCGGACAGATGTCTGCCAAAGAACACCGTAGCAGTCTTACACCACTGCCTACGCCATGCTGATCTGTTTTAGAGGAGCGTATCCTCAACTGGGCCCAGTCTTTGGCAACATAGACATCTTCGAGTTCCAGTGCCCTACAACTTGCATCCGCCTTAGACAGCATCACAAGTTCGCCGATGCGGAGCGCTCCAAAAAATGCCACCGTTGTGGCTGCATGGAAAAGGGCTGCCTCATAATGATCAAAACAGAGGCCTGGCCAGCCCCGGGCCAACTGGGTAAGAACCCCTGGGGAAATGGGGTGCCGATCGTCCGGGCAACGCCCGCGCTCGCGCACCCACCCCTCCAAAACATGTCTCACACGGAAGTCAGAGGTGCTGTCCTCATGACCTCCCACTTTGGCCATAAAAGCCAACGCCGAGAGCTTGGATGCTATGGTGCGAGGTGCGAGGCCCTGTGTATGCAGGTGAACCATGAACCGCAGAACATGGTCCACCGGGATAGGCCAGGTCTCTGGCAGGTGAAATTGAGCAGAAAATGCCCTGTAAGAATTGAATGCTTGTTGATACGCCTTACGGGTGCATGGCGCTAGTGACAGGCCAATCGCCCAGTTCACCTCTCCTTGCCAATAGTCCACATCTCGTCCGGGAGTGGCGAGGGAAATTCCTCCGCATCCGGGGCCAAGGCGCGGAACCGGGAGATCTGCAGGCGGGACAAAGCGTCAGCAATATCATTATTAATCCCTGGGACATGCCTGGCCCTGAACAAGACGTTGAGGCGCAGGCAGCGCAGCACAAAATGGCGCACTAGTTCCATAACCCTGGGCGATTTGGAAGTCTGTGCATTGATAATGTGGACAACAGCAGCATTGTCACACCAGAAATGCACAACCGAGTTAGCCCACTGCTCGCCCCATAGCATCAAAGCCCCCAGAATAGGGAAAAATTCCAGGTATGTGAGATCCCGCAGGCGACCCGTGCCTGCCCAGGCCGGTGGCCACCCACCATAGGCCCACTTCCCATTGAAGTACATCCCATAACCCAGGGATCCTGAGGCATCAGACTGGATCTGAAAATTGGGGGATGCCAGGAGGTCAGACCTCCAAAATGAGACCCCATTGAACTCCCTCAGGAATTGCAACCAGACAAACATGTCTGCCCTGATACCCCGGGTAAGCCTGACTCTATGGTGGGGCCTGGATAACCCTGCCATGGCGTCGCATAAGCGCCGGGCAAAAGCCCTGCCCGGTGCGACCACCCTGCAAGCGAAATTGAGGTGACCATGTAGCACCTGCAGTTCCCTCAGTGATGCCTTACGCTTGGCCAGCAAATCCGAGATAAGGGCCACTATCCTGGACACCTTATCACCCGGTAACCTAGAAGCCTGCGCTACTGTGTCGATCTCCACCCCCAGGAATACTAGCTTGGTAGATGGGCCCTCGGTCTTTTCGGGCGCTAAAGGGACACCGAGTTCCTACATTAGCGTCTGAAATGTGTTGAGGAGACGTGTGCACGTGTCCCAGCCCCGTTCACCCCTGAATAAAAAGTCATCCAGGTAATGGGCTACAGACCGGGACCCTGACCTGCGGACGAATGCCCACTCTAGGAAGGTACTAAAACGCTCGAAGGCCGAACATGATATGGAGCAGCCAAAAGGCATGGCCTTATCAAAATAGTATTCACCCTTAAATTTGAAACCCAGCAACTCAAAGTCGCCCGGATGCACTGGCAAGAGGCGAAAAGCCGACTTAATGTCGCACTTGGCCAGCAGGGCGCCCGGGCCACACGAGCGCACCATGCGCAGCGCATGGTCAAAAGATGTATACCTGACTGAACAAAGGTCATCAGGGATAGCATCATTGACCGATCGGCCCGCTGGGTAGGACAAATGATGGATAAGGCGAAACTCGCCTAGGGACTTTTTGGGGACCAAGCCCAGTGGC
The DNA here is from genome assembly GCA_035047345.1 of Bradypodion ventrale. Classification (NCBI taxonomy): domain Eukaryota; kingdom Metazoa; phylum Chordata; class Lepidosauria; order Squamata; family Chamaeleonidae; genus Bradypodion; species Bradypodion ventrale. The sequence goes on along the minus strand of JAWDJE010000003.1, from coordinate 16,884,584 downwards.
GACACTTTAAGATTGGGAAACAGGGGTGCAGGGAAAGGTCCAGCGACCCTGCCCGCATCTAACTCCTTTTTAATGCTGGCCGCAGCCACGTCCTCCCTCCCTCTGAGGGATAAAAAGGTTGGGGGCATCCTGAGGGGACCTATCACCCATGAAAGGGATACGGAATCCCTGCTTAAAACCCTGAAGGAGATACTCCCCATCCTCCCCCTTTGGGTACGATGCGAGCCAACGCTCCAGCATGTCCACATTAATTGGGGAGGGGGCCTTTTGGAGAACCAGCTCCATCCGTGGCAGTCTTGCCAGCCCACTGTCCGCCCCTCCCTCTGCCCCGTGTCCCTCCAGGCCTGGGACAGGCAGAGGCTGCGTGGGGGCCCGAACATGTGGGACACTCGTGCCTATACTTGCAATTCTTCCTATTACAGGAACCATTGGACGAGAAAGTCCAGCACAGCAGGCGGGCTGGAACCCCCTGCCCCGCCGCTTGGCGGGTAACCTGCGCCGGGGCCGCTCGCTGGACCGCATGTCCGCAATGGTATCTGTCTCCCGGGGCAGGCCGTGTGGGCGTCATATACAAAAGCCAAAGCCTCTGGCACGGCTCATCCCATCTCATCTCGGGGTGAAGGGGAATCCTCATACGGAATTCCTCGTCATAGGCTAACCACGAGGGGCCTGGGAAATCGACCATCGCCCTGTATATGTTGTCCAAATATTGGACCATGGGAATAGCCAAATCCGGCCGCGCCCTCAAGTACACCGCCATGTATATTAGATAAGCAGGGAGCCAGTTGGCCCAGGTACGAGGCGGCTTACGGCGACGTGCCTGCTCCTTGTCCTTCTCATCCTGTCCCTCCCTTTCCTCCTTGGTGGGCTCTCTGTTCAGGAGTGAGAAGATATCTACATACTACCCCCGCCATATCTTTTCTCTGGTAGTCTGTGCCAAGTGATCACCCAGTGGCAAGGAATACCCAGCCGTCGGCAAAGCCGAAAAAGGCACCGCGGCCATAGGAAAAGGGGCCTGAGCTAGCCCAGCTACCCCCAGAACATTCCCCGCAGTGTAAGAACAAGTACCCACCCCAGTGCCCAGGGTGGCAGTCGTCGTCGCCGGGTGGGGTGCCGACAGCGTGGCTCCCGCACCACCCGCGCGAGGCCAAGGCCATTGAAAAGCCCCCCCCCCATATTGGGAACGTGTGCGGATGTACTTGCTTGCACCGTATACTCACATGCTGCACCCCCGCGGGCCGCCCCCACCGGGGGTTCCGGCCCACTGGGGGCATCGGAGCTCACGACCGACGTAGAGCTCATCACCGGGGCCTGATCCGCACCTGGCTGCTGACTGGGGAGCTGCGAGGCAGTGGCCGAAACCGCGCCACGCGCCTGCAGCAGCTCAACCTTCCCTGTCGGCTGTTGTCCTCCTGCCAACATCGCCGCAAAAGGGACCCCAAAGGGGGCCCCCGCCTGACTGGCCCGAGCCAACGACGCCTCCAGGGCCGCAATACGGGCCAGTAAGGCTGTCACGTCAACCTGGGGCCAAGGGCCGGCCGGCCCGCCCGGTCCAGGCGTGGGTACAGGTCCCTGTACCCCAGGACCCGAATATGGCCATTGGCCAGCACCGAAGCCCGGCAGGGTCGGTGGAGAAACCTGCCAAGGCAGGGGGCCGCACCACCCCCCAAGGCTAGAGGGCCCAGTGGGAGGCTGCGACCCAAGAGCAGCAGGCCCAACAGGGTGGGCAGATGCAGGAGCGGTGTCCACCGCTCGCGGGCCGCGGGCCGGAACCCCTTCCGCGCCCGCAGTCTGTTCGCCCACTCCGGGCCAAGGGGCAATAGACCCCATTCCGCCAGCCCCGGCCGGGGCCTGCGAGGGCGGCTGCTGAGGAGGCGGCACCGCGGTCCTCCGACCTGGGTTGCGCCTCCTAACATCGCGAGCCGCACTCGAAGCTGCCTTCTTCTTCGAAGGCATCTCCACTAAAGGAAAGGGAAGCCGAAAAGGAAGAACCGCTACAAAAAGGCTTCCCGGTAAGCTAAGGAGCGACGGAGACACAGGGGAAAAGACTTCTCCGCTCCATCGCTGAGGTAAAATGGCAGCTCGGTTGCCTCGTGGCCACCCCTTTTATAAGGGAGCTGGCCACGCCCCTAACTACCCGGATTCTCTGTCCTGTGGGGGGGGGCCGCAAAGAGCGCGGCGGCCATTTTGGCGCCGCGCTTGCATTCTCTCATCATTTTAGATTTACTGGAGTATTTCCTTGAAGTTAAAGCTACAGAGGCTGAATTGAATGCAATGTTGTCCATGTCCTCCACTCTTACACACACTTGTTGCAAATATTTCCCTATGGGGTTTAACGTTCAAATACATGTCCAGAGACCTGCAACTAACTGCCTTTGATGGGCAATTTTCTTGTTGTTCAGTCGCACAGTCGACTCCGACCCTTTGCGACCCCATGGACCATTTTCCTCCAGGCGCCTCTGTTCTCCACCATTCTCCTCAGCCCTCCCAGCTCTGTGCCCATTGTGTCCACAATGCCATCTAGCCATCTCATCTTTGGCCTCCCCCTTCTTCTTTTGCCCTCCACCTTTCCCAACATCAATGCCTTCTCAAGTGAATCCTCCCTTCTCATTTGATGTCCAAAGTATTTTACTATTTGATCTTCCAATGAGCAGTCAGGGTTAATTTCTTCTAAGATTGACCTATTTGTTCTCCTCGCTGTCCAGGGGGCTCTCAAAACCCTCCTCCAACACTACATTTCAAAGGCATCTATTCTTCTGCGTTCAGCCTTCCTAATTGTCCAGCTCTCGCATCCATACATTACTACTGGGAATACCATTGCTTTGACTATTCTAATTTTTGTTTGCAATGTGATGTCTCTGCTTTTCACTATGTTCCCCAGGTTTCTCATAGCTTGTCTCCCAAGAATCAGTCATCTTTTTATTTCATGGCTACAATCCCCATCTGCAGTGTTCTTTGATCCTAAGAAAGTAAAATCTGTCACTGCTTCCACCTCTTCCCCATCTATTTTCCAGTGACTGATTGGGCCTGTTGCCATTATCTTGGTTTTCTTGATATTGAGTCTCAAGCCAGCTTTTGCACTCTCCTCCTTCAATCCAATCAAGAGGTTCTTTAGGTCTTCCTCACTTTCTGCCATTAGGGTGGTATCATCTGCACATCTCAGATTGTTGGTGTTTCTCCCAGCAATTTTAATCCCATATTGTGATTCCTCCATCCCTGCATTGCGCATTATGTGCTCTGTGTATAAGTTGAATAAGCAGGGTGACAAAATGCAGCCTTGTCTTACTCCTTTTCCTATTCCAAACCACTCTGTCATTCCGTGTTCTGTCCTAACTGTTGCTTCTTGGTTCATGTACAGATTTCTCATGAGGCATATGAGGTGCTCTGGTATTCCCATCTCTTTAATTACTTGCCACATCTTGTTGTGGTCCACACAGTCAAATGCCTTAGTGTAGTCAATAAAACAAAAGTAAACTTGTTTCTGGTATTCCTTTGTTTTCTCCATGATCCAACGTATTTTGGCAATGTGGTCTCTAGTCCCCCTGCCTCTTCTGAAACCAGCCTGCACCTCTGGTAATTCTCTCTCCACATGCTGCTGAAGTCTATCCTGTATTATCTTGAGCATCACCTTGCTGGCATGTGGGATGAGCGCGATTGTTCGATAATTTGAACATTCTTTGGCATTGCCCTTTTTTGGGATTGGGACGTATACTGATCTTTTCCAATCCTGTGGCCACTGTTTTGTTTTCCAAATCTGCTAGCATATTGAATGCAGTAATTTGATGCCATCATCTTTTAGCGCTTTGAAGAATTCAACTGGGATACCATCATCTCCACCAACTTTGTTGTTTGCAGTGCTCTTTAGGGCCTTTATGACTTCGCTCTCCAGGATGTCTGGCTCAAGTTCAATTTCTTCATCATTGTGATTATCAGGAGTGTTGAGGTCCTTTTTGTAAAGTTCCTCTGTATACTCTTTCCATCTTTTCTTAATTTCTTCTGCATCAGCTAGCTCCTTTCCGTCTTTGTCCCTTATCATGGTCATTTTTGCTTTAAATGTTTCCTTGATTTCCCCAATTTTTTTAAAAGATCTCTGGTTCTGCCTCTTTTGTTGTTTTCCTCCACTTCTTTGCACTGTTCTTTTAGATAGCTTTCCTTATCTCTCCTTGCTTTTCTTTGAAATTCTGTGTTCAAATGATTGTATCTTTTCCTTTCTCCTTTTACTTTTGCGTTCCTTTTTTCCTCTGCTATTTTAAGAGCCTCATCAGACAACCACTTTGCTTTCTTACTCTTCTTTTCTTTTGGTATGGTTTTCTTTGCTGCTTCCTACATGATGTCCCTCATCTCCGTCCATAATTCTTCTGGTACTCTGTCTACCGAGTCTAAGCCATCAAATCTGTTCATCACCTCCACCGTGTATTCTTTAGGGATGCTGTCTAGGTGATATCTGTCTGGTCTCCTTGTTTTCCCTATTTTCTTTAGTCTAAGCCTGAATTTTGCGATCAGTAGGTTGTGATCTGAGCCGCAGTCTGCTCCAGGTCTTGTTTTTGCTGACTGTATGGAGGTTCTCCATCTTTGGCTGCAGAGTATGTAGTCAATCTGGTTTCGGTGTTGGCCATCTGGTGATGTCCATGTGTAAAGTCGCCTCTTGCGTTGCTGGAAGAGAGTGTTTGCTATGACCAGTGTGTTCTCTTGGCAGAACTCTATCAATCTTTGCCCTGCTTCATTCTGTGTTCCAAGGCCAAATTTGCCTGTTATTCCCTCCACTTTTTGATTTCCTACTTTGGCATTCCAGTCTCCTAATATAATTTGGACATCATTTCTTGGTGTCTGTTCTATGAGGTGTTCTAGGTCCTCATAGAACTGGTCCATTGTGGCTTCATCTGCACCAGTGGTTGGTGCGTATATTTGGATCACAGTGACATTGAAAGGTTTGCCTTGAAATCTGACTGACATCATTCTGTCATTTTTGAGATTGTATCCCATTACTGCTTTTCTCTCTCTTTTATTGACAATTATGGCTACTCCATTTCTTCTAAGGTTTTCTTGCCCACAGTAGTAGATATGATGGTTAATTTATAGAAGGGAAAGGATTTGATTCAGATAAATTGACATGCTTAGGCTTCTCCTGAGTCTGCAGATGTCTTGCACCCTGGTTTTCATTCCTTTGGGATATGAAATGCACCTTCTTAGGGGATCATTTTTGTTTATTTTAATTTGTTGTTGTTTTACTGTATTATTGTGTTTATTGTTATTGTTGGGCACTATGACCCAATCTCGTTGTTCTGTGCAGGATGATGACAATAAAGATTTATCTATCTATCTATCTATCTATCTATCTATCTATCTATCTATCTATCTATCTATCTATCTATCTATCTATCTATAGCTTGTACACCATACAGAGTGAGAAGTATCCCAGATGGGCGGTAAAAAAATGTAATAAAACAAATCATGCCAAGTGCCTTCTAGAGATATACATCAGTACATAGTACATCTCAATACAGTAAAACCCTAGCTTATATATGCCTCGATTTACATAAAATGTGACTTACATAATGATTTTGTGCAAAAACCATGTCCCAATTTACACAATTTCCTATGGATTTGCTTCAAGTTACATAAAGTTTCTTTTTCCTATGGGTTTGCTTCGAGTTATGTAAAAATTCATTTCCCTATAGGTTTGCTTTGATTTACATAAAAATTTCATTTTTCCTATGGGTTTGCTTCAAGTTACGTAAAAAATAATTTTTCCTATCTGTTTGCTTTGAGTTACATAAAAAACCGATTTAGGCAAAAGCCTATGGAACAGACTTTTTTCGTAAGTAGGGGTTTTATTGTAGTGCTTTGAGTGTGTGTCTTCCTATTTTCAGAAGAAGGCCAAATCATTGCTGTCCAGTCTGTTTGACATAGAGAAAGGAGAATCTGGATCCTACTTGATATTACACAGCATGAATTTTTCTTAACCAGAGCGGACCGGAGAGGCTCTCTGGTGGTGCCATCAACGAGGGGTGCACATTTGACTAGCACCCGAAGGAGGGCCTTCTCCGTGTCCGCACCAACCCTCTGGAACCTCCTACCAACAGATCTAAGACTCCAAAGTGAATTGCTGCCCTTCAGGAAAGGAGTAAAGACCTGGCTGGCAGGACAGGTGTGGGGCCCGAACGGGACTATGGCCCCCGCCGGCTGGCTTTTATAAGACTCTCTCTCTTTCCCTCTGTGTGGTAGGTGATATGGGTTTTAAATGGGGGTGGATGTCGGTTTTTTTTATTGGGTGGGTTTTTTATTGGGTGGGTTTTATAAGGTTTTATAATGTTTTTATGTATTTTTTGGAGTTGTTGTAATGCCGCCCTGAGTCGGGTTCTGCCTGAGTGGGCGGCATTTACAAATGTGAATGATAAATAAAATAAATAAATAAATAAATAAATATATGTTCTATCTAAGCAATTAAACCTTTTTATGAAAATAGCTCAAATCCTACAGGACAATTTGCTTGCAGAAGGGAAAGGGCATATGTGTTAGCAGCAAACTGCCATTCATTAACAAGGGTTTGGTTATGTTTCAGTAGATATCCAGGAACCAAACTAGAACCTTATTAAAAAGTGGCAATTTGTTGCTGATATTTACATGAATAGGCAATAGGATTTTGACCATAATTTATATCTTAAACACTTCCTTCCCCCCTCAACCTCATCTCTCCTCCGTCTTTTTTTCTTAATAAATCAAGCACCACATTCTGTTCCTTTTGGTTGCAAGATATCAGATTGTGTTGTTTGAAAGATCAGGAGATAAAGGAGATAAAATAGAAAATCCTCAGAGGAAGAGGAGAAAATTGGCTTATTTGCCTCCTGGAGACAGGAATTTAAAGCAATTTACTACTCTACCAAAAAGAGAAAATTGTTATGTCTTGACAAGATCTAAATTGCTCATTTTTGTTATGCTTCATCACAGTATATGCTTTTTATAGATGTTTTAATGCATGAAAAAGTTGTTGATAGCGTCAGTTTAGAGGCAGGGCGTTAGTTTTCTGCCATCCAGGGAGTGAAATGCTGCACAAAAAGAGCCACCATTCTTAATAAATTAACAAAAATGCTCATCAGTGTGACCAATACGGTGCATGGAAAGAGGGCTGGTATACTACATCAGATGTACAGAGTGGAATGTGTTTTTGTGTGCTCTGTTTAGAGAAAACACGGCTGTTCCTCCCCAATCTGTGGGGAAATCACATATTAGGAGAGAAAAAGAGAGTGGGTTTATCTGCAACTGCAATGAAAATATTGGCTAAATACTGAAGATTAAATACAGTGCCAAATGGGAAAAGAACAATTAACTGTACAATCTGGCTGATTGAAAAGAAATAGATGTTAGCCATAGCAGTTCGCTTGTAAGCTCATATGATGGATCGTATTAATTTCAGTAACAACTGGTGGAAAATAATTGGGATACGTAAGTGCAGAAAATGGGCACGGTGACCCATTCTTCTGTGCCTCTCCCAATATCTTCATTGCAGATTCTTGTCTGGGCATCAAAGCTTAGAGGTACATTGCTATAGGGATCACACACATACACACACAAAGATTCAACAATCTATTTACAATACAACAGACCAAGAGTAGGGTTCTCCATGCCCAATCTTCTGAGATGATTTTAGTTTCATAAAAGGTCTTGAGGGCTTCATTCTCATGGCATGTGGAGCATAATGTCAAAGTATGTGCATGTGTTATGTGCAAACTGTGCATGTGTTATGTGCAAACCTATCCCTCCCAAACTAAGGTCTCCTTCTGCATAAATGATCTATGGAATTTTCAGGAAATTCTTGCAAGCTGAAGACCATATGTTCTTTGATGAGGTTGATCCATCTTATATTTGGTCTTCCACTTTTCCTACTGCCCTCAATGTTTCCCAGCATGATTGTCTTTTCCAGTGAATCTTGCCTTTATGTGTCTAAAGTATCAGTTCAATTTTCTTTACTTTGCTGTCATGGAAAGTCCAGGGTCAATCTAATCTTAGTCTTCTTTATTTGTCTTTCTTGCAGTCCAGGTATTCCCCAAACTTTCTTCCTGCACCATATTTCAAAGAAATCAGTTTTTTCCCTGTCCACTTTCTTTGCTGTCCAACTTTCATATCCTTATATAGTATTAAGCAATACAAATCTTTGGTCTTGGTCTCCAATGACGTGTCCTTATGATGTTACCACATACGTTATTTGTTCCTTGCAAAGATACATGACTCACCTCATATAACATATAACACAGGCAAAACAGTGGCAAATGAGTTTCAACATTAGTAAGTGCAGAGTGATGCATGTTGGGGCAAAGAACCCCAATTACATTTATAAACTGATGGGGTCTGAACTCTCTGCGACAAACCAGGAAAGGGACCTTGGTGTCCTGGTGGACAACTCAATGAAGGTGTCAACCCAGTGTGCCTCAGCAGTGAAAAAAGCAAACTCAATGCTAGGGATCATTAGGAAGGGTTTAGAAAATAAGTCAGCAAGTGTCATTTTGCCTCTTTATAAATCTATGGTGAGGCCCCATCTGGAATACTGTGTACAGTTCTGGTCACCATACCTCCAGAAGGATATTATGGAGCTGGAAAAAGTGCAGAGGAGGGCAACCAGAATGATTAGGGGACTGGAACACCTTCCTTACCATCTGAGGCTGCAACGGTTGGGCCTCTTCACTCTTGAACGACGGCGTCTAAGAGGTGACCTGATTGAAGTTTATAAAATCATGCATGGTGTGGACAAAGTAGATAAGGAAAAACTGTTTTCCCTATCGCACAACACTAGAACTAGGGGACACTCCATGAAACTTTTGGGTACTAGTTCTCAAACAAATAAGAGAAAGTACTTTTTCACCCAGAGGATTACTGGTCTATGGAACTCCCTGCCAGAAGAAGTGGTGACAGCTGTCAGTCTTGACAGCTTTAAGAAAGGATTAGACAAGTTCATGGAGGACAAGGGTATCAATGGCTATAATTATGGCTACCTAAGGACAACCTCCGGGTTGTAGAGATAGGCAGGATATCTCTCAATGCCATTTCCAGGGAATCCTAAGCAGGTGAAGGCATCTCCTTGGGAATACCCTGAAGGAAATGGTGAGCCACTGTGTGAGACAGAATGCTGGACTGGATGGGCTGTGGCCTGTTCCAGCAAGGCTGTTCTTATGTTTAATAGCTATACCGTATTGGTAACTTCAACCATTTATGGTACAACTGGTTTGGAAGGATTCTAGAAGAGGCTTAGCTAAGCCTATAGAAACCAAATACAACACATCTTGTTGAATTCATAACTACAAAAGAATGTCTCCCAGAAGCCCAAGATTCTGGCTGAACCATCTGGAAATCACTTAATGGGGTTTGAAGTGAAGTAGGAAGATCAAAAATAATGAAGTAAAATGGGGCTACTTGGACCCAGGACAATCTTTCTGTAAATGTGGAGACATATACAGTCTATACAGCATTTATGTGCCTGCAATTTAAGCCTCTCTATATGTACAAAAGAAGATCTAATAAATGGCAGAGACAATGCTATTGAAGTATTCCGCTTCTGGTCAAAATATTCCAATTAGGTAGCGCTGTGATACAAAGAAAGATGACATTTGCCTCCAAAATTGCACCATTATGGGTGTAATTAATAGGAACTGGTCTAATATTCTGCCACTAAAATACAGTGTGCAAGGGACCTAAAACATGCTATTAAAATAGGTTAGAAACAGATCATGAACAGGTTAAAAATAAATGAAAAGCAGACTAAACTTGTGGGGGTGAGCCACAAAAAAACCTGGAGAATGATCAAAAAATGGTGACATGGTGACAGAGTGCCATATATTGAGCCCTGGAAGACCAGATTCATCAAAAGGGCCTGAAGTTAGCTTACCCTGGAATAAGATATGAACTCCACCTAAAGCATGAAATAACATAATTACTAATAAACATACAGAAATTACCTTAGTTACTTTGCAAGCTGCAATATAACTAGTTGTGAAATGTTACTTTTAGATGTAGCACTTTCATTTACTTAGGTGTAATGAATAACACCTAGTTATTTTTTAAAAAAAATCACTATTAAAGAGCATTCTTAGATATATTTTCATAGGAATGTTTAGGTTTTATGCTATTCTTTTATCAATCCTAAATGGCCAAGGAGATACTTTGGTTTTGTCTCTTTATAAATATTTCCATGGGCAGCTTCAGAACTGAGAAATAAGAAACACAACAAATTCCATTTTTAAAATAACTTGCCAAGTTCTGGCTCTACTTCTACACTGAAATCCCTTCCCAGACAAAGAGAGAAGATAGCAAGGTCTTAATTGAGTGCATAAACAGTATTAAACATGAAGATGAGATAATTTAGAGTCAGTTGGGAGTTTCCTTCCCTCAAAACTGTGCTGAATATATTGTCCCCGTTATCTCTCTTTGACTATACCAGATGTGAACAATAAAATAAATGGATGGTTTTTTTCCCATCCATTTCAGTCTCACATTGAAAGAAGAAAACAATCACCCCAGAAAAAGAATGCTGTCACCAACTGAGTGATACTCCTAGTAAACTATCTAATAATCTCTAGAGCAGTTTCTCTCAGCCATTCACTGCAGAGAGCACTGCACCTATAACCTTAAATACAGAAAAACTCTGTACCTAGGACTTGAGAGGTTTGGAGGTTAATTGCTTTTATATCTATCTTAACTTGTTCTGTGTGGTCCATGGTTACATTTACAGTGCCTTGACAACATAATGTCCACACTACCTCAGGCTACAGTCTTTGGAGACATATGTTTACACAGTTATATTCCTCATTCTATGTGATGCTAATGGTTTGTGATTCAATGCATTTTCTCTTTGTGTTTGTTCCATTTCATGTTGTCCGTAAGCCACCATGAATTCTACCTGGTAGCAGAAAGGTAGGGGTGTAATAAGCGAACAAAACCAATCATCAAGGCTAACAATCATCTATTTTAAAATTAATTGTGTCATTTTCATTCACGTGGAGAGTTCACAGCTCTTCAACACAGGCCTAGCTGTGCTTGAGGTGGAATTTAAACATAGCCGAGGTTGCCCCATTTAATAAAAAGCTTGCTGCTGTTGACATTAATGAAAAACAGTTTTAGAACGCTGCAATTTTGAGAAGTGGAAGAAAGAAAAGTTTAGCCTTTTCTGGACTGTAATTCTTCTGCTCAAAATTACTATCCATGCTGCCTTCTTTCTCAGAAACATCACCCCAAAGTTCCTGATTTGTTGTTTATCTCATCTCATTTTTGGCTGCCCCTTCTTCTTTTCCCCTCCACCTTTCCCAGCATCAAGGCTTTCTCAAGTGAATCCTCTCTTCTCATCTGATGTCCAAAGTACTTTAGCTTCATCTTTACTATTTGACCTTCCAATGAGCAGTCAGGGTTGATTTCTTCTAAGATTGACCTATTTGTTCTCCTCGCTGTCCAGGGGACTCTCAGGACTCTCCTCCAACACCACATTTCAAAGGCATCTATTCTTCTGTGCTCAGCTTTCCTAATGGTCCAGCTCTCATACCCGTACATTACCACCGGGAATAACATTGCTTTGACTATGCGAATTTTTGTTTGCAAGGTGATGTCTCTACTTTTCACTATGTTCAAGTCGCTAAGACGCTGACTGGGAAGCGGAAGGTCAGTAGTTCAATTCCCGAGTACTGCAGGACGGAAATGAGCTCCCGTCTTCATCCCAGCTCCTGCCAACCTAGCAGTTCGAAAGCAAGAAATTGCAAGTAGATAAATAGGAACCACTTTGGTGGGAAGGTAACAGCGTTCCGTGCGCTCCGGTGTCTAGTCATGCCTGCCACATGACCACGGAAACGTCTGCAGAAGCAGACAGCGCTGGCTCTTCGGCTTAGAAACAGAGATGAGCACTGCACCCTAGAGTCGGATACGACTGGCCTTCGAGCAAGGGAAACCTTTACTTTTACTCCCAAGAATCAGTCGCCTTTTTATTTCATGGCTGCAATCTCCATCTGCAGAGATCTTGGATCCTAAAAAAGTAAAATCTGTCACTGCGTCCACTTCTTCCCCATCTATTTTCCAGGGACTGATATGGCCTGTTGCCATTATCTTGGTTTTCTTAATGTTGAGTCTTAAGCCAGCTTTTGCACTCTCTTCTTTCAACCTAATCAGGAGCTTCTTTAGGTTTTCCTCACTTTTCTACCATTAGGATGATATCATCTGCATATCTCAATTTGTTGATGTTTCTCCCTGCAATTTTGATTCCAACTTGTGATTCATCCAACCCTGCATTGCACATTATGTGCTCTGTGTATAAGATGAATAATCAGTCATTATTTTTCTCTTCCCAATATTACTTGTGTACTTTCATCCTGCTATTGTACTTTCTTTCTCAACAGTTGTCTCAAGCCATGGATGCTTTCTGCCATTTTTTTAAAAAAGTCATGTGAGAAGCACACAAAGGTGCCTTCTGGGTTGAAAGAATTTTTGCTGGAAGACTCCACACAGGGGACGCCCGAATGAGGCTCCCTTCATGTCCCCAAGATTTTTTTTTCCACCAAAGTGGTCCCTATTTATCTATTTGCAATTTCTTGCTTTTGAACTGCTAGTTTGGCAGGAGCTGGGACAGAGATGGGCACTCATTCCATCATGCAATACTCAAGTCTTGAACTGATGACTTGCCCACCTTCCAGCTAACAAGCCAAGCTTCTTAACCACTGAGCCACCACAGTCCCTTTTCTACCAGCAATATGGTATGATATGCATAGTTTAATACAGGGATTCTCAACCTATGGCCCGCAGGCCAGATGCAGCCCAGAGCACCATTTCATGTGACACCCCCACACACACACACACACACTGCCTCCACCATGCCAGGAAGTGCCAGGTGGTGTAGGCAGGGCAAAATGGTTATCCGGCCCCCAAAGCAGTCTGAGGGAGCATGACCCGGTCCCCGGCTTAAAAAGGTTGAGAACTTCTGGCTTAATATATCAATGTTTTTCTCAATCTGTCAGAATCAAGAAAAGGCACTCAGAGCCATTTTGACTCTGCATGTGCTCTTAAGCAGAGCTGCTGCTGAGGAGAGCCAAACAAAGGAAGTGAGCACTGGTAAGTTTTGCAGTTGGAGTAGAGCTGCTTTAGAGGCCTCTACTAATTTAAATTGATAATTGAAACTGCTGAGAGCCACCTCTGTTCAAACAGAGGAAGCAGTTTGAAGCTTCCAGAAGCAGGGGGCAGGGCCACACCAGGCCCTTCCCTGAACTGTGACTCATAGGGGCGGAGCCACACTAGCCTTTAAAAGCTCTGAGCTCTTTCAGGGTCAGCCATTTTGACTCTGCATGTGCTCTTAAGCAGAGCTGCTGCTGAGGAGAGCCAAACAAAGGAAGTGAGCACTGGTAAGTTTTGCAGTTGGAGTAGAGCTGCTTTAGAGGCCTCTACTAATTTAAATTGATAATTGAAACTGCTGAGAGCCACCTCTGTTCAAACAGAGGAAGCAGTTTGAAGCTTCCAGAAGCAGGGGGCAGGGCCACACCAGGCCCTTCCCTGAACTGTGACTCATAGGGGCGGAGCCACACTAGCCTTTAAAAGCTCTGAGCTCTTTTAGGGTCAGCCATTTTGACTCTGCATGTGCTCTTAAGCAGAGCTGCTGCTGAGGAGAGCCAAACAAAGGAAGTGAGCACTGGTAAGTTTTGCAGTTGGAGTAGAGCTGCTTTAGAGGCCTCTACTAATTTAAATTGATAATTGAAACTGCTGAGAGCCACCTCTGTTCAAACAGAGGAAGCAGTTTGAAGCTTCCAGAAGCAGGGGGCAGGGCCACACCAGGCCCTTCCCTGAACTGTGACTCATAGGGGCGGAGCCACACTAGCCTTTAAAAGCTCTGAGCTCTTTCAGGGTCAGCCATTTTGACTCTGCATGTGCTCTTAAGCAGAGCTGCTGCTGAGGAGAGCCAAACAAAGGAAGTGAGCACTGGTAAGTTTTGCAGTTGGAGTAGAGCTGCTTTAGAGGCCTCCACTAACGGCGCGCGAGATTACAAACTAGGGGAAAAAAATTTATAGTCTTACTAGGTAGAAAGGTAGTAAATGTGTACATTTTTGAGGCCCAGAATACTGCACTTGTTAAAATGGATTCTGAGGGAACAGCTGTAGTTACCTGCAATTCTTGTGCCATGTTTGTGTTCTTGCCAAAGCATATGGAGAACTACACTTGCAGCAAGTGCAAGCTGGTTGCACTACTAGAAGAGAAGGTCCAGCAGCTAGAGGCCCGCATATCTAACCACCAACAAATTAAGGAGCTTGAGCTGTTCTTGGACAGAGCGGAGCAGACTATGCTGGACAAAGAAGTGACAGGGTACAGTTCTGAGGGAGAAGGCCCTTCACTAACTCAGGAGGGAGATGGTTGGAGGAATGTGACTCAAAGGAGGAGAAGAGTAGGGGATCACTCTGAGAGTCTGAAATTACAGAATAAATTTGAGGCTCTTTCCCTTATCACACCTGATGAGGAACACACAGAGGAACAACTGGTTCCACCTGATGATCTCTCCTTCATCACACTTGATGAGATCCAGGAAGATGAACAACAGGAACAAACTGAGGTTCTCTCCCTTAATATGGTTGATGAGGTGCACGTAGATGAACAGATTGCAGGAGAGAGGCTCCTTGTACTAGGCGATTCAATAATTAGAAATACAGAGAAATGGATTTGTGATGCACATGATAACCGTATGGTGACTTGCCTGCCAGGTGCAAAAGTTGCAGACATCACAAGAAATCTAGATAGATTGTTAGAGAGAACTGGGAACGAGCCAGTTGTCATGGTACACGTTGGTACTAATGATGTTGGGAAGGCCAAGCGGTCTGTCCTGGAAGCCAAATTTAGGTTGTTAGGAAGAAGATTGAAGTCCCGGACTTCCAAGGTAGCATTTTCCGAAGTGCTGCCTGTCCCTCACGCAGGACCTACCAGGCAGGCAGAGCTCAGAAGCCTCAATGTGTGGATGAGGCGGTGGTGTCGAGAGGAGGGCTTCAGATTTGTCAGGAACTGGAGAACATTTTGGGACAAGCCAAATCTGTTCAGGAGGGATGGGTTGCATTTAAACCATGATGGGACCAGATTGCTGGCACTCAACATCAAAAAGGCTGCAGAGCAGCTTTTAAACTGATAACTGGGGGAAAGCCGACAGGAGCTGGGCAGCATCCGGTTCGGGAAAGTGTGTACTTGAGTAGTGAGGAGGATGCAAAAATTACTGAGCAGAGCAAGGAGCTAGTCACCAGCACTCTAGCAGAAGGATGCAAGAGGCAGTCTAACAATGCAACTAGACTCAAAAGACTGTATCAGGAAAGCATATATAAATGCTTGTATACAAATGCCAGAAGCCTCCGGAACAAAATAGGGGAGCTGGAATACTTAGCAATAGATAAAAATATTGATATTATTGGTATCACTGAAACCTGGTGGACGGATGATAACCAATGGGATACAGTTATCCCAGGTTACAAACTGTACAGGAAGGATAGGAAGGGGCAAACAGGAGGTGGTGTAGCCTTGTATGTCAAAGAAGTGATAAAATCGTATGAATTGGAATATCTAGGTGATTTGGAGTCACCATTAGAAGCTCTGTGGGTAAGAGTACCAGGCCACAAGGATGGTCTAACAGTAGGCATATACTATCGGCCTCCGACCCAAACTCTTGAGGGAGACTGGCAGTTGGAGAATGTTGTAAAGGAGGCATCCAGGAAGGGAAGCCTGGTTATAATGGGGGACTTCAATTACCCTCACATAGACTGGGTGAACTGTTGTTCAGCACATGATAAAGAGATAAAGTTCCTAGATATGCTCAATGATTGTTCCCTGGGACAGATGGTTGAAGACCCAACTAGAGGTACAAGAATCCTTGACTTGATTCTGAGTAATACTCAGGATCTGGTGCAAGATGTTAATGTGACTGATCCAATAGGGAACAGTGACCACAACTCAATTATGTTTAACTTGATCATAGACCGCAAGTCACTGATAAAATCTAACACAGAGACCTTAAATTTTCAAAAAGGAAATTTCCCAAAGATGAGGAAAACCAGTAAAAAAGAAACTGAAAGGGAAAATTGAGAGAGTCCAAACACTCCAAGAGGCATGGAGGCTGTTTACAAAAACAATAACAGAGGCTCAATTGGAATGCATACCCAAAAGGAAAAAGGGCACTGCCAGGTCCAAGAGGACTCCGATGTGGCTTACAGGAGCTGTTTGGGAAGTGATCAAGAGCAAGAAAAGCTCATTTAGAAGATGGAAGGCTTGTCCAAATGAGGACAGCAGGCAGAAACATAAATTCTGGCAGAACAAATGCAAGGCAACAATCAGGAAAGCAAAGCAAGACTTTGAGGAGCGTATAGCTAAAAATACTCAGAGAAATAACAAAGACTTCTTTAAGTACATTAGAAGTAAGAACCCAACTAGGAAGGCCATTGGACCATTAGATGACAATGGAAGGCAAGGGGTTATTAAAGAGGAAACAGAGATTGCAGAGAGACTCAATGAATTCTTTGCTTCAGTATTCACTGAAGAAGACAGAGACCACATGCCCAAAACAGAGCCTATCTTCGTAGGGAGGGAAACCGAAGAATTAAGCAAGATAAAAATAACCAGGGAGGAGGTCCTTGCATGTCTTGTTAAGCTAAACACTAACAAATCCCCAGGACCAGATGGCATCCATCCACGAGTTCTCAGGGAACTTAAAGATGAAATTGCTGAT
The DNA here is from genome assembly GCA_035047345.1 of Bradypodion ventrale. Classification (NCBI taxonomy): domain Eukaryota; kingdom Metazoa; phylum Chordata; class Lepidosauria; order Squamata; family Chamaeleonidae; genus Bradypodion; species Bradypodion ventrale. Next base: position 16,867,876 of record JAWDJE010000003.1, on the reverse strand, counting down.
ATCCTAGCCAAAATATATAATCTTTCCCTCAAATCAGGCTTTGTGCCTGATGACTGGAAGGTAGCGAATGTAACACCAATTTTCAAAAAAGGATCCAGGGGTGATGCAGGAAATTACCGGCCTGTCAGTTTGACATGTGTCCCAGGTAAAGTGATGGAAACCATCCTAAAAGATAGAATTAATAGTTACATAGAAGAGAAGGCGCTGCTAAAGGAGAGCCAACATGGCTTTTGCAAGGGCAAATCATGCCTCACTAATCTGTTGGAATTTTTTGAGAGTGTCAACAAGCATGTGGATAAGGGGGATCCAGTTGACATTGTTTATCTGGACTTTCAGAAGGCTTTTGACAAGGTCCCACACCAAAGGCTCTTGAATAAACTTACCAGTCATGGAATAAAGGGACAGGTCTTGTCCTGGATCAGCAGCTGGCTAAGGGACAGGAAACAGAGGGTAGCACTAAATGGACACTTCTCCAAGTGGAGGGAAGTAAAGAGTGGGGTCCCCCAAGGTTCAGTACTGGGACCCCTGCTTTTCAACCTCTTCATAAATGATCTAGAGGTAGGAGTAAATAGCAAGGTAGCCAAATTTGCTGACGACACTAAATTATACAGGGTAGTGAAAACTGTGAGAGATTATGAAGAGCTCCAGAGGGATCTCTTGACACTGGGGGAGTGGGCAAAACAGTGGCAAATGAGCTTCAACATCAGTAAGTGCAGAGTGATGCATGTTGGGGCAAAAAACCCCAATTACATTTATAAACTGATGGGGTCTGAACTCTCTGCGACAAACCAGGAAAGGGACCTTGGTGTCCTGGTGGACAGCTCAATGAAGGTGTCAACCCAGTGTGCCTCAGCAGTGAAAAAAGCAAACTCAATGTTAGGGATCATTAGGAAGGGTATAGAAAATAAGTCATTTTGCCTCTTTATAAATCTATGGTGAGGCCCCATCTGGAATATTGTGTACAGTTCTGGTCGCCATACCTCCAGAAGGATATTATGGAGTTGGAGAAAGTGCAGAGGAGGGCAACCAGAATGATTAGGGGACTGGAACACCTTCCTTACCATCTGAGGCTGCAACGGTTGGGCCTTTTCACTCTTGAACGACGGCGTCTAAGAGGTGACCTGATTGAAGTTTATAAAATCGTGCACGGTGTGGACAAGGTAGATAAGGAAAAACTGTTTTCCCTATCGCACAACACTAGAACTAGGGGACACTCCATGAAACTTTTGGGTACTAGTTCTCAAACCAATAAGAGAAAGTACTTTTTCACCCAGAGGATTACTGGTCTATGGAACTCCCTGCCAGAAGAAGTGGTGACAGCTGTCTGTCTTCACAGCTTTAAGAAAGGATTAGACAAGTTCATGGAGGACAAGGCTATCAATGGCTATAATTATGGCTACCTAAGGACAACCTCCGGGTTGGAGAGATAGGCAGGATATCTCTCAATGCCATTTCCAGGGAATCCTAAACAGGTGAAGGCATCTCCTTGGGAATACCCTGAAGGAAATGGTGAGCCACTGTGTGAGACAGAATGCTGGACTGGATGGGCTGTGGCCTGTTCCAGCAAGGCTGTTCTTATGTTCTTATGTTCTTATGTATATTACTCACAGGAAGACCGGACTGTGTCAGACCATTTTTTATTTATTTATTTATTTATTGTTAAATTTTTATACCGCCCACTCAGCCAAAGCCGACTCCGGTAAACTTAGTAATTTAGTTTTTTCCTCAGCTGTTGATTTTATTTTATCAATGGATTATAACCGTAGAGGTTTTTTACCTTTGCTGTTCAGTAGCAGTTTAAACCATTTGGGTATCAATGTTACAGTTATGCAAGGCAAGGTTGCTTGACTATTCTACAAGCATTTATTCCTTTACATTGCTTTTAAAGTACTTCAACATTTTAAAAAATATATAATAGACTGTGATTCAAAATGTCTTAGCATCATCTTACAATCATGTAGAACTGTAGGTGCATACTTAAAATTATGAAATTTTGAACACAGGAGCATAGAATTAAGAACTTAAAATGCTTGGGATAAAAATCCAACATGTAAGGTATAGTAAATTTTGCTGACATTTAACATATCCAAACTGAACTCAAGTTACAGATAATCTCTTTAAAAGTGAAAAGCACTTCTTAAAAAACATTAAAAGTTCTTTAAAATAAAATTGTTAGAATGAAAGCATTTCTAAGAAACTTGCCTGAGCTGTGGTGATATTGAGGACTTGTTTGAATTCATTTTTTTTTATTTTATATTCATATTTATATAGCCGCCCAACTCACAAAGACTCTGGGCGGCATACAATCTTAAAAACCCTTAAAACAAGAACAACCCCATTAAAACAAATTACCCCGCTAAAACCCCCACACATTAAAAAGAGGAAAATTAATTTGATATTAAACCAACCAGCAGGAAGGGGTCACTTTCCCACCAATACCCCACACCTGCCCCGCCAGCCATGTTTTCAGATCTTTCCTGAAGGGCAGCAATTCCTGAAGGGCAGCAAATGAGTTATTCAGACTGCTGATTGTCAGAAAAGTAGAGTGTGAATATGTAAACATGTAGCTAATGTATGCATACATTTTTACATGATTAGTGAGTGTTTTTTTAATTATGTTGGTTTTAAAATTTAGTGCATCACTCGGATAAATAAATAAAGCCTCTAAAGCATGTTAAAAGGATACAGAGCAATGTTTCGTTAACATTCTTCTCGAATCATGCATAATATCTCAAAGTTACATTAACATCCCATTAACAAAGTTACATTAACATCTAAATGCCTGCTTGGATCTATAAAGGGAACTAGATTCCTTCGCCTTCTTCCCTGCTTTTTCACTTACCTGGGATGTCATATATTTTTTAAAGAGATGAAAACCACATATTTATGATCTCATATGAGGTGTTAGATGTTTTGTCCATAATGAGATACTGACATAGGTCAAAAGAACAGATTTATATGTTCAAGACATCCAGTAACAGAGAATATTTTGCCGTAAAGGTAAAGGTTTCCCTTGCTTGAAAGCTAGTCGTATCCTACTCTAGGGTTCATTGCTCATCTCGGTTTCAAAGCTGAAGAGCCAGTGCTGTCTGATTCTGCAGACATTTCCATGGTCATGTGGCAGGCATGACTAGACACCGGAGTACATGGAACGCTGTTTACCTTCCCACTGAAGTGGTCCCTATTTATCTACTTGCAATTTCTTGCTTTTGAACTGTTAGGTTGGCAGGAGCTGGGACAAAGACGGGAGTTCATTCCATCCTGCAGTACTTGGGAATCGAACTGCTGACCTCCCGCCTTCCAGTCAGCATCTTAGCCACTTGAGCTACTGCCTTGCAGCTCGTCAATTGTGTCACAAAGCTTTATTTACTTATCACAAGACATTTCTCCTAAGAACAAATATTTTAAAATGTTAAAGATACCTTGATAGCTTAGTGGTTTAGGCATCTAGGTGCAGAGCCAGAAATTGGGAGTTTGATTCTCCACTGTGCATCCCAGAAGAGCCAGCCTGTGTGGCCTTCAGCAAGCTGCACAGTCCCAGAATGCCTGCGGTAGAAGGAAATGGTAAACCACTTCTGAGTACTCTAGAAAACCCTGGTGAGGATTGCCATAAATCAGAATTGACTTGACTATGTAAAAGTAAATGTCTTCCTTTCTCGAAAGCCAGTCATGTCTGACTCCAGGAGGAGGTGCTTATCTCATTTTACAGCCAAAAAGCCAGCACTGTCTGCATCTGCAGACGTTCCCATTGTCATGAGGCAGGCATGATTAGATGCACAGAATACTGTTACTTTACCTGCCGAAGTTGTACCTATTTATCTACTTGCAATTTAACAAAGATTTTACAAAGCTCATGGTATACCAAGCTATTGTTACCTCAATGTTATTGTATGGCTGTGAAACATGGACCCTCTGTCATCAAGACATCAAAAAGTTTGAGCACTTTCACCAACAGAAGTTAAGATACATCTTGATCATCAAGTGGGATGACTGTGACACCAACATTGCAATTCTCGAGAAGGCACATATAAACAGCATTGAAGCTTCCATCATAGGTCATCGTCTTAGATGGATAGGGCATATCCACCATATGGATGGTTTCCTTGTCAAATTCTTTATGGGCAACTTAGCTCTGGTACAAGACCTAGTGGAGCTTCTTTGAATCATTATAAGTACCAGCTGAAACAAACCATGAAGATGTCAGGTATAAACCACAAACTGGGAGGCAGCAGCTGAAGATCACCCATTTGGCACCAAACCATCTCTGCTGCTACTGATCACTTCAAAGGAGAATGCCACAGACATGTAGAGGCTAAGTGACAAGCAACAAAGCTTTGTCAAACTTAACTACACTCTCCACCATCTACTCAGTGTAATGTGTGTGGTCACATGTTTCATGCCAGGATCAGTTTACTGAGTCACCAGAGACACATCCATTAACTGCGAAAATGACTTCCAAGAAAATGTGTACTCGGATACGAGTAGTAGCCGACAACTCCGATTTGCAATTCCTTGCTTTCAAAGAGCTAGGTTGGCAAGAGCTGGAACACAATGGAACATATAAAAGCCCTTAGAAAATGTAGATTGGATACATCAAGGTATAGTTAAATGGATCTGAAAGACATAAGGCTGATTTAAGAGACCGCATCACCCCAAGATTTTCGACACATCCTACGAGAGCGGGCCATAGGGGCTCCCTAATGGTCCCATCAGCCAGGGAGGCACATCTCACTGGGATCAGGAGGAAATCCTTCTCGGTATCTGCTCTGGCCCTATGGAACCTCCTGCCACTTGAACTGCACTCCAGACATAGTTGATCCCCTTCAGGAAGGCCTTTAAAATGTGGCTGTCAGCAGGTGCGGGGTACAATTGGTACCACAACCCAGCCCTGTTGGCTTATTTAGCCCTGCCCGGGGTTCTTGTTTATTCCTGCCTGGGGTGTCCTTCTTTTTAAGGGGATTGGGGAGGTTTTATGGATATTTTAGATAGTTTTATAATATTTGGTTTTAATTAGTATTGGGTATGATTTTTAACTGATGTTGTGAGCTGCCTTGGGTCGCTTAGGTGAAAAAGTTGGTTATATAAATCCAATAAATAAATAAACTCATTCCTTCGCACAAAAGTCAAGTCTTAAACTGCTCACCTGCTGACCTTCCAGTCATCAATATCAGCATCTTAACCACTGAGCCACCACAGCCAAGTAGACCTGACTACACGCAAACATACAAGGGTAATGTTAAAAGCAAAACCTGTACCTAGTAGAGTCTTCTAAGGGAATTATGTACATTTTAGGCGGAATTGTTTTTGTTTTATTTTATTGCTGGTGCACAACCAGAAAATCAGTTGAGCTCTTGGACTCTGCATTTAGTCTGTAGCTCACACAGTTGCCACCACTAGCAAAAAATAAGGCCTTGAGTTTTGCTTGTTATTTTAGGCTTTTTGGACATCTTTCAGGCCATGAATTAAAGTATGTAAGCTTCAGTATCCCACGTCATTTTCCTTAAAGCCAACAGAGGAATGCAAATAATAGAAGACTGAACTGATGCTTGATATCTCAGATTAAAATGTGACAAACAGGTATGAAGTCTATTGCGTATCTCCCAGAAGTAAATCAATAGAAACAAATCTCCTTTAAATCCAAGCATCTTTCCACAATTGATTAGTGGATTATATCTTCTGTGTATAAATGTAGCCAAGCAAGTTCTGACTTGAACATATTTCAGTTTCTTTTATCTGCATCTGAGATAAAATGAAATTCAACAAGTAACGCATATTTCATGTTGGAGTTTTATAACCTTGCACACTGTCTATAGTTGTAATGATTGAGAGGGTTTTTTTGGGCTGGGGTGACTTTCTATTCAGCCTTAATAAATCATTTCTTCCTACCTTTGAATTCAAAGACAGCCCTGACTTTTTCGGCTTTGTGTTCTTTCCATCTCTTTTGTCAGTTGTTTGTTATTGTTGATTTGGTTGGTTGGTTGGTTGGTTGGTTGGTTGGTTGGTTGGTTGGTAGCAAAGAAAGTAGGATGCACATATATGTAATTCCAAGTAACTATAAGCAAAGATCCTTGGGAATCCTTGGGGATTTTCCAAAGGGAAGACTGTTGGGAAGAGATGGGTTTGTGGCCAAAGAACCTGAGAGACTGGTGTGGAATGTCTTCAGAAGAACTGTTCCGAGGTGTTAAGAACAGAAAGACTATCGCCATGATGATAGTCAATATTCAGAATGGATATGGCACTTGAAGAAGAAGATAAGCGAAGAACTGTTTTTAATTCATTCTCCTACAAATATCAGAGTAAGACTTCAAGTGCAAGTTAATGAGAAGGGGCGGACTCTGGGAGAATTGTAGCTGTTCACCTCTGTAGGTCTCTGCACTTCTACTGTAGTGTGCAACTAAAGAGAATTTTACCAAAAATTCAAAACTTTACCACATTTCGTAGAATGGTTTGGAACCATTGGACAGATTTTTTAGGGCCTCGGTTCCCATCATCATGACCTGGCATAATAGCATTTGATAGGCCACAGGTTCTGTGTCCATGTATAAAAACCTAAAAGAGCTGAACCAAAGAAAAAAGATAGGGATTTGGGTGTGATTATATCAATGTGTATTGAAAACAAAAGTTGGGATGATTTTGTTTTATGCAAACTGAAATTAAATGAAGAGAATGCTAGATATAACCATAGCATTATCTGTGAACTATTTTTTTAAAATGCTACATTACTGAGCTGATAATCACCAGGGGAAGAATTGTAAGTGTGGCCTAATTGCTGTTACTCCATCATGGGGTCCCTTTTCCTATTATAACAACATTACATGTAGATAGTTTAATTCATCTCTCCTAGAGCACATAAAAATGGATTATTCTAGCAGGCATCTCTTTAAAATTAGGGATGAGCAAAGAATAGATCTGCAAGTCTTTCTCCAAATCTTCACACTATTGGTTAAGTAGGCTGAGGCTGATGGGAATGGCAGACATTGTAAAATTTATCAATCTACAATGGACAGACAGACAGATAGATATTGATTCTCTAGAAGCATTAAGTAGAAATGGTATCTTTACTCACAGTTGCTATCAGTAAAAATAAAGGTAAAGGTTACCCTTGCTTGAAAGCCAGTCATATCCGACTCTAGGGTTCAGTGCTCATCTCTGTTTATAGCCAAAGAGCCAGTGCTGTCTGCAGCTGCAGACGTTTCCATGGACATGCGGCAGCCATGCCTAGACACCGAAGTGCACGGAACACTGTTTTACTTTCCCACTGCAGTGGTACCTATTTATCTACTCTCAATTTCTTGCTTTCAAACTGCTAGTTTGGCAGGAGTTGGGACAGAGACGGGCGAACATTTCATCATTCAGTACTCGGGTTTTAAACTGATGACCTTCCACCTCCCAGTCAGCATCATAACCACTTGAGCCACTGCAGTAGTTACATACAAAAAGGAAAGGGGGTAAAATAGAGTCTCCTGATATCAAGAGAGCCTAAACACCTCCTTCTGTAATGAAAGTTAGAGGAAGAAGGGAAGAAAAAGTGGTTAATTAACAAAATAATAGCATTTGAGGGTTGTTGTCTTTTTTTAAAAAGGCTAGCCTCTTATGCCAGTGCAAAGAATAATCATATTAGGCTGTTAAATGACATGTTTCTGATACCCAAAGCTAATACATCCTCCCAATATAAACCATATGGAATGTGTACAATACTGGTTTATTTGGTTCTGTTTGGAATGTGTTGCTTAAACTCAAATGCTAAAGAGAGTCACTTCTAAGCTTTGGCTATGCTTGCAGTACTGTTGCTAATATAAAATATTGCACAAGATTAAGCGATGAAGGTTGCCATAGGTCAGCCTGATAACGAAGCAGGCAACATAATGATATCACAGATGGACGGCTGCAAGACATAATGAAGACTTTCCCTTTTGGAAAGGACACTTCGTTAATGGGAGCTATTTCACTGACTTAGCAAGTGCTTGTGAAAGTGACCTTTCATGGTCTAACAGCTGACACAATCTCCTAAACCTGGTCATTTTTCTCTCAGGGAGTTGTAGTGCCAAAACAGTGACCGGATGGACATTCAGCCTGCTTCCTATGGGCTGATCTGCTTTTTTAAAGAGCATCCATATGTGTAGGATGCTGGAATGGCTCCACCCCCACCCCACACCACACCACACCACACCAATGTGCACTTTTGAGCCTCTATAAGAAGGTTCTACTACAGACACTGAGAGTGGGATATTTGGGAGGCTTCCAGCTGTCAAATGGCTTCTTCTTCCCTGTCAAGTCCAGACGTGAAACTGCCAAAATGAAGCCACTTTTAAGTGAGTCCATTCTGCAGTTTTTTTGGCCTGTGAGAAAGATTAGCTGGCAACACAAGGTTACCATTACCAGGGTGCGCCCTATTGTGGTTCATAAATAACACAATCTTCGAGGAGGCTCTTTTTGTGTACCTGTACCATGAAGACTGTCCTGAGAATACAAATCAGTGGCCCTTCATCTGCCTTTTGCATTGCAGTTTGACCCCCATACCAGTTCTGCAAGTCACTTTCTGGTCCTGAGCCCCTTTGGCAAGCAAAGTCCTCCTCAGCCCCACGCCAGTATTGATGAAGCTACTGCCCTCCATCAAGATGGATTCACCTGGCATTTATTGAGGAAGTGAATTTTCTTCACATTGTTACATTCCCACCATAAATGAAAAATATGCCTCAACCTCTTTTTGCATCTCCAACAATCTTTAGTATATTTTGAATCGAAATAGCTTAACCAGTCTGGAGTCATACACTGTCTCCAATTTGTTTTTATAATCCTTTGTTTCCATATTCTAACCTATTCTTCCTCTTTAATTTTGACTCCTAAACCACTTTGCAAATTTACTCTTAATGCATTTTTGCTCATACTCATATGCCATAAATTAAATATTCATAAATCTTACTGACTAACCCTTTTGCTGTTATTTCCTTCCTTTCTGTCTATATTATCAATTCTTCAAGCTTTGTTAGTTTCCTACAATTACCATATTGTTTTAGCCAATAATTGGTCCACTTCTCCAATTGTAATCTGTTAAACCAGGGATTCTCAACCTGCAGCCTGTGGGCCAAATGTAGCCCATGGAACCATTTCATGTGGCCACCACCTCCACCACACCTGGAATGCCGTGTGGTGGAGGAAGGGCAAAATGGCCTTCTGGCCCCCAAAGCTGTCTAAGGGAGCATGACCCAGCTCCCGGGTTGAAAAGGTTGAGAACTTCCGTGTTAAACCAAGATACTTTAAGTTAACATCTTTTCTATATGCAGGAGTTAAGCAGTGATCTTTCAATTGGAGAACAGATGAACAAGGACTTAAGAGTGCTCTTTTCATTTATGAGATGTAGGGATGTGAAAGAGGTGGACTTAGGGAAGAACAGAGAAGTGGAAAACAAAATGGCTTTAATATTTACCTTGCAAACAATCTCTTTCTCCAGTAGTAGTAAGGTTTCCATGACCTCCCTCCACTCCTCAGAAAGCAACACCAATCAGAGATCAGTCAACAAGCCATCAGATAATGGACTTTAACCACATTTTAAATTTAACTGCAGCTCTGATAACAGGTTAGTACATTTAGAATATATAGCCCTGATGGCCTGGAATTGTACCGTTGCTTAGAGAAAATGTACAACAGAGGTTTCTGGCTAGGGAAAGAGTAAGCCTATAAATCCAGGAAAATACTTGGTCAGCTTGTTTAAAATGAGCGGGTTTCTATCAAAAACACAAAACAATAATTTGACACTTGAGAAGACAGCAAAATACAGTTTTATTAAATCTAATAAAAGTTCGGAGGAGGGGAGAGAATTTAACAAAGACAAGTCAGTGATAATTCATTGTCAATTACACCTCCAGGAAAGGAAAGGAAAGGTCATAGTTTCCATTGGTTGGCATATCACCTGGAATAATCTAAAAGCTATCCTCCATGAAGCAGCAGCTGCAAAGCATTTGACAAGCGGCAACAATCCAGCACTTCGGTTTAATGGATGTAATGTGGCCCAGCAGATTCCCAGTTCATGGTGATACATATCATCGATTTTCTCCTAGGTCCTACCATCATCCCTCCAGGACCTCTACAGTAAGGAGAAGCAGCAGAGACCAGTCTTCTAAGATGTTCATTTGGACCAGTGGCCGGAGTTCCACATCCTACAGACATGACGAGAGAAGGTACATGGCGTCTACACAGCTTTGAATTTGCCTTCTTATGGGTCTGTGTGCGTAACTACAGCAATACGCTGGCTGTCCCTTGAAAATAGACACTGGGAGCATTGAACTGAGGGAGGAACTACAGGTAGATAGCACTTGAGGAGGTGACTTTCTGGGATCAAAACTCCTAGAATGACCCAACTAACACAAGGGATTCTGGGAATGCTAGTCACAGAAACTCATTTTTTCAAACTCCTGAATTATCATGCTCCCCCTCCTTTCCCCTATAAAAACTTCACCTGTAACCCTTTTTTCTATGCCCCATAATCATGAAAATGTTTTTATCTGTTTTAAAAGTTTGATATCATTTCTAATTCTTTTTAAAAGATGCTTATGATTCTTTTTGCATCAGCATATTTACTGCAGAACCTTCCTGATGAAGAATATTTTTAATACATAATGGTGGCCTGTTAAACACCAGCAAAGCAATCTGTTTCCATTTAGAAATGCCCCACAATTTAATTAATGTCTCTTGTTTTGCTTTGTTTTGGAGGGGAATTAGTCCTTTTGTGATATGCAATTCTGTTTTGCAAAATGGGACATATCTGTGCCATTATCTGATGTACATTATGAATGGTGTTTGCAAGATAATTGTGTTAACAATGAACTAACTTGAGTTAAGGATCTCACAGAATAAGTCAAAGAGACTTGGAAATCCAACAGGGTTTTTCATGACTATGTTGTCCTATCAAAACAAAAAGTTCTAACATAGTCTGAGCCACTCTATGCTATAAATTGAGAGCATATACTCTTCTGTTTATTACTATTTTTATTATTTATTAATAGGGTCCAAAAAGACAATTAGCACACTAAGAAACTTCCCTCCCAAATGTTTCTCAGCATCAGTCATGGTGGGAGTGTCTCACTTGTTTTTGTTGGGGTTGGAAGTTTAAGAGAAGCCACATTATTCCCCACATATGCTAAAATATGGCGCTAAATTAGTAGTAGTACAAATTATCACTGGTGGTAAATCGAAAGAGTCTAGATTTGTCCAATTCTGGGCACCACAGTCTAAGAAAGATGCAAATAAATTAGGGCAGGTACAAAGAAGGGCAACAAGGGTCATCAGAGGACTTGAAACCAAGCCCTATGAGGAAAGGCTGAAGGAACTTGTTTAGCCTTGAGAAAAGGAGACCGAGAGGGAATATGATAATACTCTTCAAATACCTGAAAAATAACCATTAAGAAGAAGGGAAGGATCTGTTCTCCATCATCCCAGAGTGCAGGATGCATAATAATGGACTGAAACTACAGGAAACCAGATATAGGCGGAATATTAGGAAAAACCTCTTAACCAATTTTTGGAGCCCACCACTGGTTAGAATAGTATGACAGTGAAACCAACTGTGTCAAGAGGAGACAAGCACTCCAACATTGGAAGCATTCAAAAGAGAATGGACAACCATTTGTCATATCTGCTTTGATTCGGATTCCTGCATTGAGCAGGGGGTTGGATTTGATGGGCTAAAAGGCCCCTTTCAACTCAGTTGCAGTATTCTATGATTCTATGCAGTATTTCAGTTTTCACTCTGTCCTCATACTAGTGTTAAAAAGTAGTAATAAAAAATATTGTTTCCAACAGTAGAATTGCAATTTTACATCTTTAAAAATTACTGTAAATGATAAATAGGGCAAAATATTTGTAAACATCAAAATGTTCTATTTGAGAGGGAAATTGACTTTTTGTTTCTATCAATAGTAGGATCTTGGTTCTCTGACATTGTGATTGGTGGGACATCAGATATCATAGGCTAAGAGAACTATCCCTCTGAAAAGTCAGGGACGTGATGAACAGGTGGAGTTGGTTTCTCATTTCAGACAGGCTTTGAAGTCTTAAAAGAAGCAATAGGGATTGTGCTGCACTAAATAAGGAACTGATCCTTTAAGAATCTTGATGTTTTCTCCACTTGTCAGAGAAGATCAGTGGTGGCAGTGCAAACTTGCTTACCAAATAGCATCTGGCTACCAAGACTAGCCAAAAGGCTAGCTTTGATTTTTTTACCTAAAGACCCATCAACATGGATGAGTGATAGGGAAGGGGGAAACTCAATTCTTTCTCAGTTCTCTTTTGCAGCTTTTCTTCCTTCCTTATTTTTTTATTTATTTATTGGATTTCTATATCGTCCATCTTGGTGTTATTACCCACAACAAATCAAAACCCACCACCAACAAATACATCATAGACTAAATTAAATTAAATTAAATTAAATTAAAAATAATTGGTATCAGAGAACATTGGGGCTAAACCTAACTGGTTAATTTATCGATAAGGGAACAACACCCTGAAAGGCCGCCTTGAAAAAGAGCATTTTAATTGTTTTTTAAAGGTAGCCAGTGATGGTAGCCAGTGATGGGGCCTTGCGCAGCTCCACTGGTAGTGTACTCCACAGTGTTGGTGCCACCACTGAGAAAGCTCTATTTCTGGTTAAAGACTTTCAAGCCATCCTTGGGGTTGGCACCTGGAACTGCGCCAACTGTGATGACTGGGCGATGAGGGAGAGACACTCTGACACACAGCAAGGTCCCAAACCATATAGGGCCTTGTATGATAATAATACCTTTTATCTGACACAGTAGGCAACTGGTAACCAGGGCAGACCTGCCAAGGCTGAGGAAATATGATCAAATTTCTTTAAACCTGTCACCAGCCTGGCTGCTGCATTCTGGCCCATTGTAATCTCCGTATCAGACACAAGGGCAGCACCACGTAGAGAGCATTACAGTAGTTAATCTGCGAGATTACCAATGAATGGGTCGGTGTTATAAGAGACCGCCTGTGGAAGTAGGGGCGTAACTGCGCAATCTGTCAAAGGTGGAAAATGCTGCTTTGGACACTGCCACTATCTGCTGTTCCAATGAGAGTAGTGGGTCCATAATGACCCCCAGATTGCGGACCTGGTCCCTAGAGGCAAGAGTAGTTCCATCCAGAGTAGGGACCAGGCCTCCCAGTCAGGTGGATGGCCTCTCAAACACCAAAAACCTCTGTCTTCTCAGAGTTCAGTTTCAGCCTGTTAGCCTTGGTCCATACCATTATCGAGTCCAGACATTCATCAAGACGTCAGACTGTATCCACTGCAGAAGATGAAAAGGAGAGATAGAGTTGAGTGTCATCTGCATATTGGAGACACTGAACCCCAAATCTCCTAATGACCTCTCCCAACAGCTTCATGTAGATATTAAACAGCAATGGGGAGATGATCGACCCCTGTGGAACACCCCATTGGAGGGTCAATGGGGTCAAAAAAACTCCCCTAGTTGCACTCTCTGGGTCAGCTCATCAAGGAAAGAGTGGAACCACTGTAATACAGTGCCCCGTATTCCCAGCCCCGATAAGCGTCCCAGGAGGATACCATGGTTGATGGTATCAAAAGCTGCTAAGAGGTCCAGGACCACCAGGAGTGAGGAAGCTCCCCTGTCTGCTTCCGGGAGAAGGTCATCTTGCAGTGTGATCAATGTGGTCTTGGTACTACTTCCTACTGTGCCATTCATTAGTGCAGCCATTGGTATGGAACAGGGCATTTTTTCCCTTCCGAAATCTTTTGGGAGACCACACCCATTCCTCTACTGCCATCATTACCATGGCTGCTATGAAAATGTGGCAGCAAGTGAGTGTTCTCATAATGCAGGAGGATGCTTCCCATATCATGGGGCTCTGTAAAGCCAAGGGCAGAGTATCTTCTTTGTTTCTGTTGCTCACGGTAGCGGCATGAAGAGTAAGAAACTGGTACTTCTCAGCACCATTCATTATGCAGTAGAGATCTAACTTTTGCTACAAAGATCCGACTAGCGAGATGTTACGTATTCCCAGTGTTGCTACGTGGAGTCCAAAGTTGGACATTGACTAAAGCATCTGAAAAGAAAATCAAAGCTTTTGAAATGTGGATCTGCAGACAGCTGCTAAGGATATCATGTTTTGACCATGTGACTAATGTAGAAGTCTAGCTCTGGATGGGTAAAGAACAAGAACTGCTTAAGACCACCAAGCAAAGAAAGCTCCAATACCTTGGACATATCATGAGGAACAACATGAAATAGAGAATACTCCAACTCACTCTGCAAAGAAAGTTCCCTGGGAAGAGAGGTCCTGGACGTAGACTGACTTCATGGCTGACAAACCTGAGAGACTGGTGTGGAATGTCCTTGGAAGAACTGTTCCGAGGAATTAAGAACAGGAAAACTATCACCATGATGTTAGCCAATATCCGAAATGGATACGGCACCTAAAGTAGTATCAGCAGGAATGTGGGGAGGAAAGGGGGAGCCACAGGCAGCCCATGGACTCTGTGTAACCCATCCCAATGTAGAGCAGAAGTACAAGGGGCATTAAGTGTGGCCTGTTTAAAAACTGTTTTGCATCCACACCCTGGAGCAGTTTTAGGCCTTTAGATGACTTATTTTTATTAAGATGCTAAAAAAAACCACTCAAGAATAAACAAACAAGTAAAATCACAACAAAAACAAACTACAAAAAATCTTGACAAAATTACATATAGTATAATATAACTACTATTTGCACCCACCACCAGTGAGACTTATAAACCTTCTCGATTAAATGTTCTCAATAGCATTACATTTTTATATATTCATTCCCTCATTCAAAAAAGATAATACATCTTACACTGGCTTTATTACTTTTTCCTTTCAGTACTACATAATCTAAAAATTCTCCCCATATTTCTCTAAAATTAGTTTTTTCTATTAATCCCTTTTTACCTTCAACTCACATGTTTAATTTATCATTTATCACTATATTCCATATCTCTTTACACCAATCATCCAATTCAAATTCACAACCTACTTTCCTTTAAAAAAAATAATATTCAGTCTCAAAGCTGTAACAAATATAACAATCATCTCTTTCTTATTCCATTCTATCTTCATGCTTCCAAAATTAATTAATAATGCTATTTTAGGACACATCTCCAGTTTTATGGACAATGTCTTAAATGTCTTTTAAAATAAAACAATGTCATTTGCTGGTCACTTAAATTTTCCTTTTAAAAAAGGGAGTATATTATTTCACACAAAGAAAGCTGCAAGCTACAGTCAATCTCCTAAGAATTTTTTGAGTGGTTAAAACAACAAAGAGAATGTGCAGCCCCCTAAGATCCAGTGGAGAGCAAAAATATGCAAGTCATTAAGACAGCCCACACTCAGAAGTGCTATCCTCCTCACAGGTAAAAAATGGACATGAGAAAAATTCAAGAGGTCCATTGGAAGATGCTTTTAGACCAGGGATTAAACATGCTCCCTGTCATGATATAATCAGGCATGAAGCCTGAAGTTTGCTGAACCTTCCACTGCTATCCACTGTACAGCTTCATGCATAGTTTAGTTTTGTATTCAAGCAGACTTTATGTCAGTGTGGCAAACTATGACACGAGTGCCAGAGGGAACATGCAGAGTCCTCTCTGTAAGCACACACACTGTGTGGCAAACCTATGACACGAGTGCCAGAGGGAACATGCAGAGTCCTCTCTGTAAGCACACACACTGTCGCCCCAGCACAAAGTTCACCCCACCCTTCTGCCCAGCAGCCCAATGGGAGCACTTCCTCCCTCCCCCCAGCACAGAGTTCACCCTGCCCCTCTGTGGCATGGATGGTAGCTTGTTGAGTTTGGGCACTTGGTCTCTAAAAGGCCATGTGATGGCCATGGCAGGAAAGGGGTTGTGCAATCTGAAGAGTTCCTGAGGTTTTCACCCATAATTTGGGCCCTGGTAGGATTTTCAATCAGACATTGAACTCAAAAGCCAATATTCAAACAGCAAAAGCTCATAACAATGAAGACAAACAACTAATAAAAAAAAGCTACAGCCACCAAGAGTTGGCCCATAAAGCAGCAAAGTCTACAGCGTCTTTTTTGGCCTGCTGCATTTGTAATGACCAGGAGACTGCAGTGGCTTAGTGGTTAAGATGCTGAACTTGACAACTGGAAGGTCGGCAAGTCAGCAGTTCAAGACCTGAGTGCTGCACGATGCAGTGAACTCCTGTCTCTGTCTGAGCTCCTGCCAACCTAGCAGTTCAAAAGATAAATAGGTACCACTTCAGTGGGAAGGTAATCAATGTTCTGTGCACTACAGTGTCTAGGCATGGCTGCCACATGTCCATGGAAACATCTGCAGATGCAGACAGCCATGGCTCTTTGGCTATGAACGGAGATAAGCAGTGAACCCTAGAGCCAGATATAACTGGCTTTTGCATAAGGGTGACCTTTAGCTTTACCTATTTGAGATTACCAGGTATATAACCCATCAGCTTAAAAGTTGAACAGGCGTGACTAGGCATGACTTTTAAGCAGCAAATTCTCCAGAAAGGAAAGACATATGGAAATGTCCCTATTCTTTTGCAAGTTAGCCTATCTTTAGGTGACTCTTGCCTCATCATTAATATGATTTTATACTAGGATATCCCAGCAGTTTAAATATTGTATTTTTGCAAAAATGCATGGTTCATTCTGATAATGCAGTCAGGAAATCATTGCAATTTTTGTTCTGACGGTGGAACTTGGGTCCCCTCTCCTCATTCAGTCAGTCATCTTCCCTCATTAAAACACTTCACTCGATCTACTGTTGCTGTCATTAATCCTTTTCACTCTCGCATGCGCACACACATACTTTAATGATATCAGTCACAACGCTGCCAAAATGACATGATATAATGCACTAGGGAAAACTCAAAACTATGTAAAATACTGGGTTAGAAGCCAAAAAATCAATAGTGCCTTCATATTGAGTGACAGAAAGTGTAAGCTAAGTGAGTCTCGACAGCCACAGAAGCAATAATTTTGCTTAATTTTATTCAGTCAATGATATTTTTTTCTGGAGCATTCAACAGTTGCACAGTGGAAGAAAATCAGAGAATATTGTTCTGCTGTTTTGTTTTGTTTTGTTTTACAACTGAGCCGAGTATCAAGTGAAATTTGGCATCCCTACATTCTTATAAAATAAAGTTAGAGTCTGACAGAACAAACGAGTTTTAATTTTTGTGCACTGGCCAGGATTTTATAGGGGTTCTGCTTCCAACCACAGTCTTCCAGACAAAACAGGCAGGGAAATCCAAATGTTCAGCCCAGAATTTCTGAGAGGCTAAGACAGGAAGTATACATTTCAAATAATCCACAATAAGCTTTGTATTGTAGCTTATTTGAAAACACCTGTCTTACGTATCCTCCTTTAATGCAATTAAAGCAATTAAGCAGGACAGGGAGCAGCTGCCAGTCAGCCAGAGCCGGGAGATTTCCCGCCACTACTGACAATGGTAGGGTTGAAGCAGCAGCTAGTCAACACACAAGCAAACACAACACCATTAGCCAATGCTGAGGTAATGAGGAAGTCTCCCAGCACTGGTAATTGGGCATTGGTGTAGTTCATGAGGGGCAACTCCAATGGCTCCGTTTTTGCTGTATGTTGAACAGGGAAGGATTCTGTTGCCACAACCCCAGTGCTGTAAGTAGCTGGGAAGCCTCTCAGCACCACTCAGCCAGCAACTGAGGCCCTGGTGCAGTTTTAAGTGGTGTATATTGGTGTAATTTTTAAACTACACCAGTCTTGCATCACATTGCTCCTAACTCTTTTTGAGCTTTCTGTAACATGTAAGTAAAGGTTAAGGTCTCCCTTGCTCGAAAGCCAGCTGTGTCCAACTCTAGGGGGTGATGTTCATCTCTGTTTACAGCCAAAAATCCAACACTGTCTGTGTCTGCAGACATTTTTGTGGTCATGTGGCAAGGATGACTAGATGCCAGAGCACACAGAATATCTTTGTTTAAAGCCAATGATCCAGTGCTATCTGCATCTGCATCTGGTCAAGTAGCAGGCATTACTAGATGCCAGAACACTGTTACCTTTCCCGCCGAAACAGCATCTATTTATCTACTTGAAATTTCTTGCTTTCGAACTGTTAGGTTGGCAGGAGCTGGGACAGATGACGGGCGCTCACTAGGTCATGCACTATTTGGGTCTCAAGCTCAGCATCTCAAGCACTAAGCAGTGGTGGGCTCCAAAAAAAAATGCTACCACACTGTGGGTGTGGTATGATGGGCATGGCCAGGGGGAAGGCCCTGCGTTGCACCTGAATTAGGACTACTTTATTTCAAAACTTGGATGGGCAGGGGCAGCCAGAATTTCTGCTACCAGTTCTGGCGAACTGGTGTGAACCTGCTGATGCCCACCACTGGCACTAAGCCACAATGACCTAGAGAGCTGTAATATGTACTGTATTTTCTGGCGTATAAGACTACTTTTTAACCCTGAAAAATCTGTGCCAAAGTCGGGGGTCGTCTTATAGGACAGGTACTTAACTGCAGCTTGTTTCCCCTTGCTTCATATGTCCGGCACATATGGTGGGGGGTGCCGCGGCCGAGTCCCTGCTCTGTGCGGGGAGTATGAAGCAAGGGGAAGCAAACTGCACACATCTTCCTGTACCTCGAGGAGGAGAACGTGAGCGTGGATTGGCTCTCCACCAGAACCTGCCCATTCGACTTGGAGGGCTGCGCGTCTTCGGGTTGAGTGTGGGTTAATTTTTATTTGGTGTGCATTGGAAGAGAGGTAGTCTTATACGGCAAGTATATTCCAAACTCTATATTTTAACTGGAAAAGTTTGGGGTCATCTTATACGCCCAGTCGTCTTATATGCCGGAAAATACGGTAGTTATGGCCTAAAAATGCTCTGTATTACAAGAAAGCTATGTTTCTGTGGGAATCTGAAATTTGCATTTCCCCCAGAAATGTTTTGTTACTATTACCCAAACGAAAAGGAAAAAAAATACTGATGGCTCCCAATTTCCTGTTGGTAATTTAATAGCAGGTGCCATTTTTTTTTCACCACAATGGCCAGAATCCTATTGAGGTCTATGTAGGCTTTGTGCAGTTTGCTGTGGGTAATTGACAAGGTGACAGGGCACATCTCAGTTGTCCAATCAGGCATATGACTAGCCATGCAACTGAGATACACCCTGGTATCTTGTCAGCTAGCCACAACAAGTTACACATTTGTGGAAAGTATCTCACAGTTTTGCGCACAATGAAGGGGGAATTCATTTTCTTGTTCTTACATGTGAGAACAAAACAAATCAAGGTTTATTTCTCTAGCAGCAGCACATACCAATATACAAACATAGTATCAACTCATTGTTCTAAGAACCTTTCCTTCACCTCATTAAATGTTTTCATTCATTCATTCATTTTTGTTGTTTATTCTACTGCATAGCTTAGCAAGTCCTGATTATCCAAGGTGAGTATCAACAAATAAGAACTAATCCACCAAACTAAAATAGTTTTCAAGCAGCTAAAAGCTAACAATCCTTAGATCCCAAACCTCCAGATTGTGTACTTCTTCTGCTGGCATGCTTTAGCTCTAGACACCATGCCGGAACCAACAAAATAACCTTCCAGTAATTCCAAAAGCATTGCAAATGTTCAGGTTTGGAAGATTTCCCAAGCCATTCCATATTTTGGAGACTCCTTCAATATTCTGATTTTGGTGCATGATACGAGTCTTTTCTTTAGATTTTGGTTGGAGACATCTAATTCTATTTAAAGGTGTTGTTAGTTATAAGGCACCTAGCATTCCTTGGGACTGTAGGGAAAAATAGAAATCTAAAACAATGCTAATTACTTACAATCTTATAATATAAAGATGAAAATGAGACCCATGAGGGAAGAAGGAAAAATTAATTAAGTCAAAGTTAGGGAGCAGGGTCAACTGCCATGAACAAAGGTGGAAGGGCTTCAATGTGAAAATGAAAGAGAAGTGTTGTCAAAGTGAAGTTCATTCAGCAACAGGGAGACACATGGAAGAAGCAAATCAGGAAAAAAGAGGTTTCTTAGGATCAGCTAGAACATTAGTACCTATAGTGCTGAATGGGCAACAAAATAAAAACATAAAAGACAAATTACTATAATTATTATTATTGTTTTGTTGAAATGGCACTGTTTGTTTTAACTGTTGTATACCGCCCAGAGTGGGAAAACATTCATCCCAAATCGGCGTTATAAAGAATGGAATAAATAAATATTACATGTGGCCTGTGAGTGATCAGTAATCCGTTAGTTTCACCTCCATCCCTTTACAAACATTGCAGAAGTCATTGGCAGTACCACCAGTGCTGGTATCAACACAATGGCTGACATTTTATGCATTGTGAAAAAGTCAAAACAAGAGAAAGAGACACTCTACCCTGCCTCTCCATGGGACTCTATTGCAGAAGATACTTCAAAACTTTCTATAACATGAAGTACAGCTGTAGTTGCTAAAGTTTTGCAATGGAGAAGGCAGACCCAGCAATCTCAGTGCCGGTCACTGGTGCAGCCCCAGTGAGGTGGAAATCCACTTTTCTTCCAGACACCAGGAGGTTGCCCACCCCTACTATAAATTGAAAAACACCCCAAAAATAACGGAAGGAAGGAAGAGTTGAGAGGAGGCAAGGACATCAGTTTTTTAAAATTAGGTTTATATGACCAGAACAGTGAACCAAACTTTTCAAGCTAGCTTTTGGCCTAAGAGCCAATAAGACTTGACACAATCAGTTGGTGCCAAGTGTGAAAATAGGATCTCTCCCCACAATCACTACCATTTCATGGAAACCAAGAATTATTCTGAAGACCAATATGTGTCAAATTTAGGATAACCACTAGAAGAAAGACTTGATAATGACATTCAGATGAGGGAATGGATGCAGCAGGGAAGAAAATCAGCTCAAATGAGAAACAGGTGGTTATCCAACCATTTCTGAAGTAACTAACCACAAAGTTACCCCTACCATTCCTTTGGTGAGGAGGTGATAGTGGGCCAGACTTGTGGAAATCCTACAGAGAAAGTCCCAGCTTCCTTTGTGCATGCTTACTGCTCTTTGCTTGCTTGGAGGCCAATTTGAATGTTTCACAAGCCAGGTTTGGTTGAAGGACTACCAGTTGTTAACCTTTCTGTTAGTCCTTCAGCCTGTAGGCTTTGGCTTTGTTTATGCAATGTTGGGTATCTGATAACCAATCACCAGTTTAGTGCCATATAGGCTCATAGAGAATGCTTCAACTAGGCATGATGATGTTAGAGTCATATTGTAGATTTGGCCTTCAGCCACGATACTGACTGGTGTTTTTGACAACTTACTGGTTACTTCATCTTTTCTCTGCACATTTCATTGCTCATAACGTTTGTATGGAAAGATATTTGCAGCTCTTTTTCAATTAACCATCTTACTTCTCAATCACCCACTTGAATCATATTTGCATTCTGCTGACAGTGATGACTGATTGTGCTGTGCCTATTTGATGTCTACAGAATGACACAAGTTAAGATACATAATGCACTAATGTCCCAGAAGAGCATGACAGTTACAGCCTTTCCTGCCTGCTCTTATTTGGTAACTATGCAAATTTCAATAGCAAGCCATCATAGTTAAATAAATCCATTTTGATGAATAGTTTTCACCAAAAAAATGCTTACAAAGTACAAGTAGTTAAGAAAACACAATTATGCTAAAAATGCAATTAACTATGTCGGCTGCAACTCGTATCCGAGAATGCATTTTTTCCTAAAGCAGGGGAAATGCCATTGGCATTGAATTTGTTTAAGGTGGATCCCAGCTTGCCATGAAGTGACCCACACACTATGATCATGGAGCCATCTCCTGTGGCACATTTGTTTGTTTACTCAATTTATAGGCTAACTATGAAATAAGACATTTCATAGTTAACTATATTATCACATATTTAAATGTACAACAAAACACAGCTCCCTCTGCTAAAAACCCATTTACAAAGAAGCCATCTGGTTGTCAAAAGCCTGCCTAAATAAAATAAAAAGGTAATAGTCTAGCTTACAGAGTACAAGGCTTTGTCCTCCAACAGGCTGTGAACAGATCAGAAGCCGCTATAACTTCTGCCCCCTTGACACCACATGGCATTTACCTTCTGGCTTGACTGCCTCAGTCTACTGAATAGTAGGGCCTGCCCTGGTTGGCAGTTCAAAGGCTGCCCAGAAAGCACAAAAAGTGGAGGCCCATTTAGAAGACTTTACAGCTATAGCAATCTTCAACATTTTCTCCTATAAAATGTCTCTGGTATGAATGATATAAGAAGTACAAACTAAGACCCGCTTTGTCTTTTCCAAACTTCCTCTTCTAAAGAAGAAACATTTCCAGGTAGAGCTACTTAAAAATATTTCCACAGCAGACCTGATTATATATTCCAGAATGTCAGTTACTATTCTCTCCTTAGCAGGTTTGAACAAATTGTTTAGGAAACATCAGATGTGGAAGCTATAAAGTCCTGTCCTCCCATGAGGCAGGCCCTGGTGGTGGAGCAGTCAGTCCTTTTAGAGCAGGGGTGCCCAAACTACGGGTCGCAGGCCAGATCCAGCCCCTGATGCCAATTCATCCGGCCCGCGAAGCCCTCATCGCTCCTGGAAGCGGAAGTAAAATGCGCCCATCCAGGCGCATTTTACTTCTGCTTCCAGGAGTGACGAGGGCTTCGTGGGCTGGATGAATTGGCATTGGGGGCTGCATCCGGCCCACAGGTCATAGTGACTGGCCCCCTGAGCCACATGACCAGCCCATGGCCCAAAAAGTTTGGACACCCCTGTTTTAGAGGGTTTATTGGTTAAGTGTGAACTCCACATAAGAATGTATTGTTTTCAACCTCAGAAATATTTACCAAAAAATCAGGGATCATGATCTACTGGATAAAAGGAAAACCGTCACCGCTCTCAAAGCAGGAGAAGACCGAGCCATCCTCCTCGGACTGACCATGATGGTGTGCTCCATTATGATGTACTTCCTCCTGGGAATCACACTGCTGAGGTCATACATGCAAAGGTACTTCTCCTTACTCCATGTGCACCTTCTATAATAATGCTCAAAAGCCTTCTAAAACAAAATGTGAAAACATTGGGTTTGGGGGCTGGCATTCAAGAAAATTTGTTCAGTTCATCATTCCGTGTGTTCTCAGTTTCATTCATGTTTTGTTGCTCTTTTTATGATGGTACATGGAGCTGATTTTAGAGTTTGCCTCCTCTCAGTAACCATTTTATTTTCCTTGGGATCAGCTGTCCTGCTCCCCAACGCTGCATTACTTTGGGGTATTTTGATAGTAAAAATGGCAGCTGTCATGAAAAACTGCCAGTTGTTTCATGATTGATTCAGAACACACTATACTTTCTAACCACCCTTTCACTACATTGAAATACAGAGAGTGACAAAAAAAAGTATACACAATTTAAGAAAAGAAAAACTGTATTAAAAATTGTAATACTCAATATATACCAAAAAGATGAATACAAGTCACATTTGACTCCTGTAATTACAAGAGGTGCTCAAAGTGATTATCATCAACATCCAGACACTTCTGATTACAGCGACCTGCTACTTGAGCAACAGTGACCAAAGTGTCCACTTGCATTGCTGCGCATGCCATTTCAGTTCCTCACAAAGTACTACCAACATAGCCGGTTTTCTTCAGTCCACCACATCCTTTAAGGTCCCCCATAGGGGTGTTAATCAGGAGAACATGGGGGGAAACTCAACTGCACCTCTTCAACATAGTCTTGTGCTCTTCGAATTACAACCATGATTTTCTTTGACTGTCCTGTCTGTCACATGGTGATACTAGCATTAATTTTTTTAGAGAATGTCATATTACACATTGCTATGGTGATTCAATTTAACTTTGAAAAGTAAGACGTAGACAGCATCTCCTAAAATGTGTATACATTTTTATTTGCACCTTCTGTATATACTTTAACACTGGCTGGCTCTAGTCTCTGTCCCAAACCAACAACTTCCTGTTTCCTACAAGGAAGCAAAAACCCATCCAGGATGCTGTATCTGGTGTCTCTTTCATATTGTTATGTTCCTTCTTTTTTTAAAAAAAAACAATGAACAGGAACTTTATACATAGACCTTCAGGTGTGCTGGTCTCAGTGGGCATCAACAGGATCGCACCAGTTCGCCAGAACCTGTAGCAGAAATTGTGGCTGCCCCGGCCCATCCAAGTTTTGAAATATAGTCTTAATTCGGGTGCAACGCAGGGCTTTCCCCTGGCCACGCCCACCATACCATGCCCACAGTGTGGTAGTAAACAATTTTGGAGCCCACCACTGATCTCATGCCTACTTTAGTGATAACATCATATATCATCCTTCCTTCTGCCCTACTTTCAAGCCATTTCCCTGTCCAAAGTCTACTCTCTTTAAGTCCTTTCTATTGGAGTTTCCTGTCTTAAGTGTTACACTGTTCAGCACATAATGCATTTTCCCTGCTGCACTCTTCCGTCAGAAGAGCTCCTGATATAACTCCTTAGAACATGATACCACACTGCATGTACGGTTTATCTTGCTGAGTTTTTGTGGTTCTGTAGCAAAAAGCAAGGCAGATTTCAGCTCAGAATTATTATTATTATTATTATTATTATTATTATTATTATTATTATTATTATTATTATTATTATTATTATTAAAATGAAAATAATGTTTACTTTCAAAGATTGTGCTCAAAATCTTGACATGGAAGCATAGTATTGTTAGTGGTTAAAAAATGAATAATTTGGTCTAATAATTGGTAAGGAAAACATGTTTTTCATTCTCTACTACGTGGCTGAGGGAGCTTCACAGAGCATATGCCTCACAAGATGGAGGATCCACTAAAAGTTAGAGAAGACAAAAATTTGCCTCAGAGTGAGAGAAAAAGTTAAGCATCTAAAAAAAAGTGGGAGGACAAGAATCCCGTTAAATGACTGATTTAGAACAAGCAACATTAGTTCCCATAGAGAGATTCTTTCTTTTTTCTAAGAAAGTAATTTAGTCCATGCGTAACATGCTGGGTTGTTGCATATTTGAACACATCTTGTATTTGAAAGCCTGATGTTAGCCATTTTGGCACTTGGTCATTGTGTTCTAGCTGGGCTGGTAGATTCTATAAGGTTAGTACCAGGAGAACATCATTTTCATATCCTCATCCCTGATCCTCCTTCTGTTTTTGTCTAAAATGAGTAAGCACCACACTATATTGATTGTTTCTACTGTAACTTCTACTGATCTTTCCATGGCAGTTTCTGTTAGGTATGCCTAGCCAAGGATATTGGCTAGCTATTCTCTACCCAGGCGATAATGAGGTCCTATGTCATAGTCCCATAGGTCCATCATCACAATGCGCTGTAGGCATTTTGGTGCACTGATTAATTTTTCTCTTAATATATTTTCTAAAATTTGGGGATTTTTCTGGATATCTACTAGGGACCTATATGTATATTAATTAAACGTGTGCATTCCAAAGAATATTGAAATCAGTTCTTTCTCCATTTGAACACAGATCTTTCTGCTTCGGGGAAGGCTTTTGTTCATAAAGGCATCATGCAACATACTAGTTCGCAAACTAGCACGAGTGGCTCATCAGAGCTGTTATACTTTAAAAGGGAAGCAGTTGCCATCCATTCCTTTTTGAAAACATGTCTGTAATGTTTTGCTCACTCCCACACCGATCCTCAATTTATCAGCTGCCATATGATCTCATAGATATCAGAGCAGTATTTACAAAATTTAGCTAAAGTCATAGATAATTCACAAAAATCTCTGAGGTTCTTTGACATCTTGCAATCTTAGTGTGTCTTGAAATGCCTTTATTTCAGGAACTACGTGTGAAGACCCTTTGGGGAATAATAAATGGCCAGTACTGTACATGGTGCTTCTGTGTTTCTGAGCCTTAGATTATGCTTCTTTGGGAAGCTATTCTGTTATCTGGCTCTTTTCAGAAATGCTGTTAATTTACAATCATTTGTCCCACCATGCTTGCTGTAGGTTATCATCCTCTCCCATTATCAGCATGCTATCAATTATTATCCAGATTCCTGGCAGTCCTTCAAAGGATTGTATCAATCTATATTGAAAGATCTCAGGGAGATAGAGTGATATCCAATGACACTCTTAGCTGACAGTATCTTCCAAAGGGGGTGGCTAGTGTTATCAAAGAACAGATTCCATAATGCATTTTTTTACATTGCAAAGGATGGTCTTGATGTTGAGAGGTCTGGAAATATATTGTTGAAATAGGTAATAGGAAGTGGCTTCTCTTAGGTGCTTTATTTAAAGACTTTGGATCTATGGACTTTATGAATTTCCCTAATAATTTTCTGATCACCACCCTACCAATTATCAAACATGTGCTTTCCTCTATTGGTTGCATACTTTCTCTCTTGGTAAGCTTTGTAGTTCTTTTAGAGGATGTACTAAAATTGCTAGTACTTTCTCTTAGAGAACTTGACTGGCTTAACACTTGAATGAATCTCCATTTAGCAAACACTATTTAGCTTTTGATTTCTCTCATCACTGAATTCCCTCTAAATCCTTTCTTGAGTCCAGCTTCACTTTTGACCTGAAGTATCAGGCACTCAATTGTCCATTTTCAATACTTTCTGGTACTAAACCTTTATAAGTTTCAAGCAGATCAAGCAGTGTTTCAACTTCCTGGTCATTCACAACTACAATCTCTAGCCTACATTTCTTGTTTCTCTTTGAATTGGCAATTTTAAACTTACATTTCCCTACTGGTTCCACTATACTAGTGTGATTAACATTCTTAAAACCTGATTAATCCTTTCCAATTAAATATTGGGGTTTACTGGATGAATACAAGTGACATCTCTGTCTGGCCGGACATCCCGCTACGGTAATGAAGTAGACTGTACAGCCAGCAACTCAACACCGGGTTCAAGCAGCGGTTAACTAACCAGACTCCCTAGGGGCCAATGGCTATGGGTGGATGAGCCCCTTTAGGTGGGGTGATGGTCACTCTCAGTGGAGGAAATGCCACTGGAAACCATCATATTGTGCCCAATGACATAATGAATGGAGGAGGAACTCTGATTCCCAACAGTCATGGAGGTGGAAGAGGCCATGCCAGATGGACTGGCTGTGAAGGCGCACCTTGTTCATATCCTCAAGGCTGCGGTGGTCCATTGCAGTCCTGGTGTTAATTTAATTTAATTTAATTTAATAGTCATATTTATATATACGTCGCCCACTCAGATAGAACTCGACTCAGGGCGGCATTACAACAAGTTCTAAAAACACATAAAAACACTTTAAAAGACCCATATCCCACCCACTTTAAAAGACCCATATCCCACCCACCCATCCCACCCACTATAAAAAAGAAGAGAGAGTTCTTAACTGTTTACATAAGCCAGCAGGCGGGGACCATGTTCCCATTCGCCCACACACACACACACACACACACACCTGCCCTGCCAGCCAGGTCTTCAATCCTTTCCTGAAGGGCAGCAATTCTCTTTGAAGTCTTAGATCTGTTGGCAAGAGGTTCCAGAGGGTTGGTGCGGACACGGAGAAGGCCCTCCTTCGGGTGCTGGATAGATGTGCACCCCTAGCTGATGGCACTATTAGAGAGCCTCTCCGGTCCGCTCTGGTTGGACGGGCAGACACTCTCGGGACAATGCGGTCTCTAAGGTATCCTGGCCCACTGCCATATAGGACTTTAAAGGTCAAAACCAGCACCTTGAATTGCACCCGGAGACAAACTGGTAACCAGTGCAGCTCCCGAAGTAGCGGTGAGGCGCGGGCATATCGTCCGCATCCCATCACCACCCGGGCTGCCGCATTCTGGACCAGCTGCAGCCTCCGAATGGTTGTCAAGGGCAGCCCCATGTAGAGCACATTACAATAATCTAGTCGGGAAGTGACCAGAGCGTGGGTTAAATCCTCCATGTCTCATTTCATGTGTGCCACAGGAGATGGCTCCGTGATCATAGTGTGTGGGTCACTTCATGGCAAGCTGGGATCCACCTTAAACAAATTCACACCAGTGATATTTTTCCTGCTTTGAGTTGCAGTCAACAATAAGTAACATCACCATTTAATTAGAATTGTATTGTTTTATCCCACAACCACATGGTTACATACAATTGTATCTGGTGGTCTATTGGTTTTTCCTGTAGTGTATTTACTAGTAGTAAGTGTAACGTAGTAGACAGAGTGCTGGAATGGGACTCAGGAGACCTTGATTCAAAATCCTAGTTGGCACTGGTAAAATCACTCCTTAAATATGTCACGCATGTCAGATGCCCTGCTAGGTTTAATGTAAGTTGAAATCAACGTGATGACATATAATACACATATTTACTGTGCTACCTGTTACCAATATAATGTCTCAAGCCCATTAGTGAGCCACAACTAGAGTAAGCCCACTGAATCAGTAGAGTCATTGACCCTACTCTAATTGTGATTTTACTTTTGGACTTCAGCCAATGTCTTTGCATTCAATATCACTTTTCATATTTATAATCTCCAATTTAGTTTTAGGATTTTTTCAGTTTGATAAATGGTACTATGCAAATGTATTAGGCCACCACCAGCTGGTTTGGGGGAAAGTCTGTAAGTGATTGGAAGGGAGACATAAGTCAGCTCCCAAGCCACCTAGACACACCAAAATTGGGGAGAGTCTTCCGCTGACTCTCCTCTCAGCCCTCTCCAGATTTAGTGAGTCAGGGTGTCCAGGTGATGGCTCCTCAAATCACTCATTGAATTTTTCCCCAAAATAATTGGTGGTGGCCTAAGACTTTTGCACAGTACTGTACACTGAGATATGAGATGATTATGAGTTGGTCATTGTTGTGGCATTTATTTCCACAGACTGGTCACTTCTCTTTTTGTTTTATATGTCCCTTATTCCAGTGCTTACATCACCATAGGGGGCTCACTGTCATTCTTGAATCTAATTTGTCCTCTCTTTCTTTTCTCCTGTTTGGATACACTCCACCTTCTGCCTTTCAAAGGTTCTAACCTTGGAAGATGATTCAAATGCCTTTCAAATATCCAGGTTTTTCTCTAAAGTCAAATCAGTTTCTTTCCAACCATCATTCATTTCTGCAGATGTCTTGAATTCCACATGCTAACTGATCCCTTATCAGTGAATCTGATACATCCAATACTGCAAGTACTTTCTTCTTCTTCTTCTTCTTCAGGTGCCATATCCATTTTGGATATTGGCTATCATCATAGTGATAGTCTTCCTGTTCTTAGCTCCTCAGAACAGTTCTTCCGAGGACATGAAGTCCGTCTATGTCCAGGGCCTCTCTTCCTAAGGATCTTTCCTTGCAGAGCGAGTTGGAGTCCAACTCCAACTCACAAGTATCTGCTGACATATATTTAAAACTTCATGTTCAGTTTGCTGACATCTAAGGACATATCTACAAATCAAAAACATGCAGACATCTCTAAGAAAAGTAGCACAGAAGAATGGGAAAATGGGCAGAAATAGCATTTAGCTTGTTCTGAGGGACGATCTAGTTTTCAGGATCTAGCTTCATAAATACAGTCTCCTTAATTTGTTCTAGTTTACCCTTGGATTAATCAGAGTAACAGAGAAATTGAAAGCTTATGGTCTGCAGCCTTTTCCTTCACTGCACGAAAGGGTGTTCTTTTACTAATATCCTTATCAGCTAATCTACATCCCACCGATGCCCATAAAGTCCTGAGCGTATATCACTGAAAAACAGTCCCAGCCTAATTCAGCAGGGAGCTGTGGTAAAGAATGATCAGCAGCCAAGAGAAACTGGAAGCTTTCAAATGGAAACAGAAACAAAATAAAGAATGTTTAAATGGTTAAGAAAAATGGGGATTAATGTCTTTATAATGCTTTTTGCAGCATTTTTCCAGGAATTGTGTTTTGTTTTTTTTTTTGCCTTCTTTGTAGGACTAATACCATCCTCCGCATATGTGGAAAGCCTGCTGATCCATTTACCGTAATAATTTTACTATGAGTGAGGCATTATCCCTTGTATTTCTTGCTGCTTCTGCACTCAGTGCTTGAAAAAAGATACTACAATTTCCAGAAACCCATTGACAACATGGCCAATAGCCATAGATGGTGCTAGAAGTCAAAAATTGTACCTTTCCTTAGTTGTGGCTCTAGATCATTTCTCCAAGAACCTTCCAGCACTTCTTTTATCAACAACGGAGCAAACCATGTTGAAATATGGACTTTGATTCATTAACTGAGCTTTCTTGAGGCTCTCTGCCACAGCAACCAAACTAAGCAGGCCTATCTGTATAGTGACCTAGCTGTATAGTCCTCAAATCCAGCAGGGACCAAATACAGTGAGGAAAAACAAACAAACAGATCTGACTCTACTATTAGACAGAGTGAGGTAGTCACCTTAAATGGCAAATACTAGGAGGAGGGAGCGGTGGCAGGTTCCTAATGTAGTATTTCAAGATATCATAGATGTTGTCCTCTGCCATATATGTTATCCATGGCTCTTTCCATTAGCCTAATGTCTCCATTGTGTTGGAAGATGTTATTCCATTGCCAGAACTGAAGTAACACTGACATTAAGTTCTAGCTGTTTTCTGTACATGTCAGTGAGAGAAGCAGAATCTAATACTTTACTTCAGGCAACAAAATGTCTTGAGCCAAGTTTGAGGAAGTCTTGATGATCCAGATATCCTTTAATGCAACTGTCTTGAAAGACGAATGAAAGAGTGAACTGCATAGGTAGGTGGATTTCATTCAGTCCCAATCTGTTCTGAAACAAAGAAGTACAGAGAAACATGAATGGGAGTTATATTCAAGAGATTTCAATACATGGTGCCATACATGGGGCCTTGTAACTGTCAAAGCAACTTCCAGAGCCAATTTTTAGTATCTTGAAGTAGGCTTATGGGCCCCTTTAGCGTATCAGAAATTTAACACTTCCCCTGTTCATCTATGAATGGTCAGGAGAAGTGATTTTTTACACCTGCTAAATCATTGCTGATGTGATTCATCAGCAATGAGAGAAGCACACTGAATGGTATATTTCCTCTCCCCACAAACACTTTCCCAGCTGACCCAAGTGTGCACCTAAATGGGCAGTCTGGAAAGAATCTTAGATTCATTAGGCTCCACAGTGATCTCATGGTCCTGAATTGAGACATTATATCATAATTTCCATGGGGTCCAAAGGGTCTGACTCAATTATGCAACTGAACAACAACAAATCATAATTTCCCCAGAGACATTCCAGCTTGCCCCCCCCCCCCGCGTCTTCTTCTTACTTAATCAAAACCACTTCCCTAAAGCATGTTTTGCTTACAACTTGATTAGATTTCCATACTCTGTTGTTAACATTGACAATGTCATCATTGAACACTGTAACTGCAAATGGGATTTCCATTCTCTTGAGGAACAGCAGTCCAGGGCTTTTGCAGGTAACAAAACCAGGGCTAAAGTTTTGGAAGAAGTTGTAGCTCAGGGTCACAGCAAATTAGAAGATTCCAGGTTCATTTCCCAAAATCTCTAAACAGAACTAGGAAAGAGTCCCTGAAGATCACATGTAAGTCAGTATCAACAATATCAGGCTAGACATAGCAATGGTTTCATGCAGTATAAAGTAGCGTCTTAGGTTTCCCTTCACCTGGCCCTATTTTAATGCACCATGAATTGTTTTTGCAATGATTCTAAAGAGCCATCCTGCTATATCTTTTGTCTGAAAGAGTTAATTGTTTGGAGAGAAACCTGATTAGAAAGCCAGCCAGTGGTATTTACATTTCAAAATCATTCTCTTCTCAGGCACCCTTAATTACACATTTCTGCCAATTACAGTTAAGGTCAATTATTCCTCTGGAATAACTGGTGATGTTGCTTCCCATATGACACCCCATACAGCATCAATGAATATCAAAGTCCTGGAATAACTTGAAATTAATTGAGGTTGACAACACTCCAGTCAATGTTAAATGTTGTGAGCCTTTGGTTTCAATGACTTTTAAATGAGGTTTGAAAAATCCACAGTTCCCCTGAAATCAACAGTTTAGGTGCCAAATCAGAGTTGGGGAAATTTATAGTTTGGGACTACTATTCTCACAACACCCCAGGGATTTGAGGAGTTGTGACCCCAAAAAAACCCCAAACTTTTACTAGCCATGTACTAAAACTTGAGCCTCCAGTTTTAGGGGTAGGATATCTGGAACCATATGCAAATGGCATGCAATGGGACCTGATTCTCATCCATGTATACCCATAAGGACAAGACCTCTCTGGAAAGGAGTGTCAGGCTAAAAGAGCAGAACAGCTAAGGAGACCTCTACATTCTTTAGAACAGGGGTGCCCAAACTATGTCCTGTGGGCCAGATCTGGCCCCTGACACCAATTCATCTGGCCCACACTGCCCATACAGGTCCATTTTGCCTCCGCTTCCAGGAGTGGCAAGGGTGGTGTAGGCCAGATGAATTGGTTTCAGGGCTGGATCTGGCCCATGGGCCATAGTTTGGGCACCCCTGGTTTAAGCAGAGAAAATGGCAGCCTAAAAATCTATCTCACCCTGTTGCAAAACAGGTACGTTTTACTTCTACTTCCAGTGGAAGGAACCACATGACCGGCCTGCTGAACCAAATGATCGGCCTACAGTCCAAAATGTTTGGGCACCCCTGCATTAGAACTTTGTTTGCCATCATCATTCGGGATTGGGTATGAAGGACAGAACTTTGAATTTTGTCCAGAATCAGACCAGAAGCCAGTATAGTTGTTCTCAGATTAGCAATATATTCTTCCTAAACCTGGTGCCGTTTAATATACTCATTTTACACTAACTGCTGTTTATGTTCTTCAAAGGCAGCCCCCTCTACAACACATTGCTGTAGCCCATCTCTGATGATTTTTGGCAACCAGAAATGATCCCATGTGCCATGACTTTCACAGGCATTGCTCTTGCTGCAATTGAACCATCCTAAGGAGGAGGAATGTTTGGAACTGTGCCGGGCATTTGTCGTTCTTTATTTTGGTGTTTGGGTTTGTTGATTTTTTTGCCTAAATTCCCTCTGTCTCCCTTTTTCACCAGTGTTTGGACAGAAGAGACGCAATGCATCCTCCTCAATGCCTCCATCACAGAAACCTTTAACTGCTCATACAGCTGCGGTCCAGAGTGCTGGAAAACCTCTCAGTACCCCTGCTTGCAGGTGTATGTCAATGTAACTTCTTCAGGGCAAAAGTGCTTACTTTACCACACAGAGGAGACCATTAAAATTAACCCTGAGGTAAGAGCCCATTCCACTGCAAACTGGTTTTGTTTGCAAAGGTGAAAGTGGGGGGGGGGGGGGTTTTGTGTCATGGCGTTCCGTATTTCCAGCTAAATTTGTTCACACCTGCTCCCCTTTCCATAGAGAATTTGAGCACCTTCTACTGGTTTTTTTTAACACAAGAACATACAACAAAAAGAAGTAATTTAATACATAATATATAAGTACAAGTGCAGTGTAAACCAGGGATTCTCAATGTTTTTTAGCCGTGGGCCGGGCCACGCCCCAACAGACAACTGAATGGGCTGGGCTGGTGGTTCCCCCATGTAAACGCTGCCATAAAATGCATCTGCGGCTGTCGCAAATGCATTTACAATGGCTGTAAATGAGTCTGTGGCCAATTTTGGCAGCGGCGGCAGCTGGAACGAGGTCGGGACCTGGAACATTTGGTGCCATGGGCCAGATCCAGCCCATGGGCCATAGGTTGAGAACCTCTGGTATAAACCCATCACCCAGGAGACAATACCTCTTATCTAAGACAGTTACTTAAACCAATTATACAAATTATATGATTCTTTCCCCTTATTTCTAAAATGTCATATATTCATATCACATGCCAATTAATGATAATGATGATGATGATGATGATGATAGTAATTATTATTATTATTATTATTATTATTATTATTATTATTATTATTATTATTATTATTATTATTATTATTATTATTATTAATAATAATAATAATAATAATAATAATAATAATAATAATAATAATAATTTATTTATTTATACCCCGCCCTCCTGGTGCAAGCACCACTCAGGGCGGCCCACAACATGTAAAACACAATATACAATAAATATAAAAGAATACAGTAAAAACAATTAAAGGTACAATTTAGCAAAGGGCAAAGATACAATATTATAAAAGCAGTAACAGCTCGGCAATACCCCAGGCAAGTCCTGAAAAAAGCAACATGTCAATCCACTGACATATGAATTAAAATTGAAAAAAGGTACTTTATTATTAAGAAAAATGAGTTTGCTGACATTTGAGGAGAATTTATTGAATTTCTGTTGGGGAAATCTAAAGAAGTTAAACCAGATTTTTGTTCTTAGGAGGAAATGGATTGGTATCCATGGAAGATCACATTGAAATAAATCTGTTAGTCTTAAAAGTGCTACCATCACTTTTATGTTTTGCTCTTACTGCACTTTGGTTTTGGTTATAGAGCTACATCTGCAAAAAAAATCTTGAGGACATGGCAGTTGCCGTTGTGGTGGTTTCATAAAGCAAGTTTTAAGACTTTGTGGTTATAAATCTCCTAGAAAGTGGAAGAAGTGGTTGAGGAAATACTTGGTTGCCAAGATAGCTAAATTCATGGCATGCTTAGTTGTCTGACATTCCCTCATGACTTCTGTTAACATCCCCTTTCCTTCCTGCCTCAAGATAGTAATCCACATCTGCTGTCACAAACCAACCCCTTGCTAAAACAGATAGATAAATATGCACTTTTTAAGAAGACATCGATATCAACTTCAGGATAAACCTGGCTATTTGTGCAGCCTTGTGTAAACGATGCATATCCACATGAGTCTGTTTAACAGAACTTAATGTTTTCTTCAGGGACAATTTGTCTTTTTAAAAAAAAATTAATTTTACAAGACTATATTGTGATCATACTGCACAATGAGGAGAAGTTTAGTTCTTCCTTGCCAGCCATGTTCTTTTTAAAAATGGGAAGCTTTTGTTTGTAAGCAACACAAGTGTAGAGGATGAATTTTTAACCCCTATGGACTATTGGTCCAGTCTAATGGGTGAGAGGTTTGCGGTGGTTTAGTGGTTAAGATGCTGAACTTGAGGACTGGAAGGTCAGCAGGTCAGCGGTTTGAGATCTGAATGGATGGAGTAAGTCTCTGTCCCAGCTCCTGCCAACTTAGCAGTTGGAAAGCAAGAAATTGCAAGTAGATAAATAGATACCACTTCAGTAGGAAGGTAAATAGTGTTCCATGCACTCTGGTATCTAGTTATGGCTGCCACATGTCCACGGAAATGTCTGCACACACAGACGGCACTGGCTCTTGGGCTATAAACAGAGATGAGCACCGAACCCTAGAGTAAGATACGACTGGCTTTACCTTTACCTAATGGGTGAGGAATTCCTAGGAAAGGGGTATAATTCCTAATTTCAGTTAGAAAGAGCAGGAGAGCTAGAGAGATATGAGTGGAGGTATGAGTGGAGTTATGAATGGAGAAGAAGAAGGCCATCTTGTTTTAGAGCAGTGATGGTGAACCTTGGCACTCCAGATGTTCTTGGACTTCAATTACCAGAAGCCCAAGTCAGGTAAAGGTAAAGGTTTCCCTTGTTCGAAAGCCAGTTGTATCCGATTCAGAGAGTGCTTCTAAACATCTGGGCTCTGTCTAGAATAGGAGGTGACACCCTGTTTTCCCCAATATACAGGCAAGGAGAGGCTAGTTCTCTGTTTAAAAAGTGCTGTTTTTACTAGCTGAAGGCTTTAGCATTCAATAGGTGGAGTGAGATGTCGAGTATGAATACAACAGTCTGTCAGTTTCATTCTGAATGCATTTCTCAGAATCATGTTCTATCTCAATTCTGTATCTATATGTACATGTTTTTTCCTCCCACATGGAAATATTCATGTTTTATGTATGTTTTTCCCCCCAAACAATTCACTATTTTTTCCATGAAGGCATTTACTTCCCTTTGTGTTTGTGCATACTCTTTTCAAAGGTGCACATTTTTTTCATACATACTTTGTTTCTCCACAATGTACTGCAAGCCTTGGAAATATTTCTGAAGCAAGACTGTCTTTTATCATTCCTCTTGGGAGGTTCAAAAGGGACCTTTCTTTAAGGAAATGCAAACCCAATGAATTCCTTTCCTTTCCTGACTTTCTTTTAAGACCACTAAGATCGTTAAGCTTTTTTGTTAAGCCACCCCACCATCAGTATTCTGATGCCATAGCAACAGACCTGTTTGCCTGCCTCAAGCCAGTTTAAGCCACAGGACCCTGGAAAATGCAAGGGGTGGGGGGAGAGAAAAACCTTAATGTTCTTTGTCTGAGACAGGCTGATGCATTTACGTGCAAACCCACAGATCCTGGAGACTTCAAGAAGCAGAACATTTATATCCATTCTAAGGTGGCTTGAGACCATGGTAGCTTAGTGCAGTGGTGGTGAACCTATGACACGCATGCCAGAGGGGGCATTCAGAGCCCTCTCTGTGTGCACACGCGCTATCGCCCCAGCACAGAGTTCACCCCACCCCTCTGCCCAGCAGCCCAATGGAAACACTTCCTCCCTTCCCCCAGCACATAGTTAGTGGTTAAAATAATGAGCTTGATGACCCGTCAGCAGGTTGGCAGTTTGAGACACGAGTACTGTGCAACACAGTGAGCCCCTGTCATCTGTCCCAGCCCGTGCAAAACTAACAGTTCAAAAGCAAGAAATTAGGTAAAGGTAAAGGTTTCCCTTGCTCGAAAGCTAGTCGTATCCGACTCTAGGGTGCAGTGCTCATCTCTGTTTCCAAGCCGAAGAGCCCAGCGCTGTCTGCTTCTGCAGACGTTTCCGTGGTCATGTGGCAGGCATGACTAGACACCGGAGCGCACGGAACGCTGTTACCTTCCCACCGAAGTGGTCCCTATTTATCTACTTGTAATTTCTTGCTTTCGAACTGCTAGGTTGGCAGGAGCTGGGACAAAGATGGGAGCTCATTCCATCCTGCAGTACTCGGGAATTGAACTGCTGACCTTCCGCTTCCCAGTCAGCGTCTTACCTACTTGAGCCACTGCAGTCCCTTTTAGCAAGAAATTGCAAGTTGATAAATAGGTACCACTTTGGTCAGAAAGGTGACAGCATTCTGTCAGTCCTGCACCTGTTCTTATGTTGAGATTACCTCATCTCAGAGATTTCAAGCCATAAGAACATATAAGAACATAAGAACAGCCTTGCTGGAACAGGCCACAGCCCATCCAGTCCAGCATTCTGTCTCACACAGTGGCTCACCATTGGCTTCAGGGTATTCTCAAGCAGATGCCAATCATAAATAGCCACATAAAATGTCCAGAATGGTGTTGTTTTTTCCACTTTTTTAATGCCCTACATTTAAATATACATCCAATAGCTGCTTAGCTCCAGCTTGGTAGGTATTCCCATTCCAATCAGAAAGAATCCAGAATGACTGAGTGAATTTGAATAAGTTTAGGAAACTGTTTTATGCTGACAAGAATCCATTATCCAAAGAGCAGAAAGAGTTTTATGCCACTCAAGGGACTAGCGAGTATTACTTGGTACAGGGTTTTGTGGCTTATAGCCCACTTTGTCAGAAACATGGAATGCAGACTGAATTGACAGACAGACATAGAAAGGAGAGGGCTCTGAAATGTATCAGAAACACAGAAGTTCCAGCATGGTGATTATCTTAACAATCATTCATCAGGTTTATTAAACAGTCCTGGTGTTGTGATGAATACCAATGTTATCAGTCATCTCTAAGAGCTGTTGAAAGGTAGGTGACAAGTAGATATATGTAGACTTGGGTCTTTTGATTACAGTTCCAATAATTCACCAGGCAATACCTTTGTATGCCTCCAGTGACAAATACACTCAAGCATAGATAAGCAACATTTAAGATGGAAAATAATTGTCTAAGCCCAGTAAAACAGAAGATAAATACAGTGATATGCACACTTGATCCAAGATTGAAATTGGGATTGGAATGCAGAAATTAACAGAGGAAAATGTTCTTATGTGCCATCAAGTTATCTCTGATTTATGGCAACCCTATGAATGAGTGATCTCCAAAATAGCC
The DNA here is from genome assembly GCA_035047345.1 of Bradypodion ventrale. Taxonomy (NCBI): domain Eukaryota; kingdom Metazoa; phylum Chordata; class Lepidosauria; order Squamata; family Chamaeleonidae; genus Bradypodion; species Bradypodion ventrale. Next base: position 16,829,830 of record JAWDJE010000003.1, on the reverse strand, counting down.
TGTCTCCTTAACAGACCTGCTCAGCTCCTGCAAACCAAAGGCAGTGGCTTTTCCACATGGAACCGATTCATCTCATATTTGCTCTTCTTTTCCTGCTGCCTTCCAACTTTCCCAGCCTTATTGCCTTTTCCAGAGAGACTTGCTTTCTCATGATGTAGCCAAAGTAGGACAGCCTCAGCTTTGTCATTTTTGCATCCAGGACAGTTCAAGTTTGATTTGATCTAGGACCAACTTGTCTGTCTGTCTTTCTGGCCATCCAGGTTATCCTCAGAGTTCTCATCCAGCAACATATTTCAAATTAATCATTTTTCCCCTTCTTAACTTTCTTTACTTCTTCCATGTCTGGGCCAGACATGAAACCAAAAAAATGAAGACACCCTTTGCTGAGTTCATTCTGCAGTTCCTTTTGCCTGACCCAGTGTGAGAAAGATTAGCCAGCAACACAAGGTTGCCGTTACCAGGGTGTGCCCGGTTGTGGTTCAAAAATACCAGAATCTTCAAGGAGGCTCTTACATCTATCCATTGTGACTGGGAACACAAAAGTTTGAATGATCTTGGTCTTAGTCTCCAATGAAATGGCCTTACACTTGATTATCTTTTCTAATTTCTTCATTGCTTCCCTTCCAAGTTTCAGTTGTCCTCTAATTTCTTGACCTCCAGTCCCCATTAGGATTGATGTTTGAGCCAAGGTCTACAAAATCTTTCGCTATCTCACTTTCTTCATTGTCAACCTTAAAGTTGTGTAGTTCTTCTGCACTGACTGTTTTTGTTTTCTTAATATTCAACTGCAACCCTTCTTTGGCACTTTCTTCTTTCACTTTCATTAAAAGCCATTCCAAGTCATTGCTGTTTTCTGCCAGTAAGACAGAGTCAAATAGCCAAATTGTTATAATAAAACATATAGCAGTTGGGTGAGAATACAGGCAAATCTGACAGCAGCTCTCTAGTTTATCAGATAAGAGTATTTTTCAACCCAATCTGAGAGTAGGGGGGTGTTGCCAAGATAGAGCCTAGGGTGTTTTGCATGTGAAGCATGTGCTCAGTGGCTAAGCGACAGCCCAATTTCCTTTCGTGCTGAAAATATGCTACAAATGAAGAGAGAACATGCACATGCCACACTGTTTACTGACTGTGAGTACATCTGTGCTGATGCAACCTTGCTGCGTGCATCACATCATCTCGTAATGCGCAGTTCTTTCTCCAGATGGCTGTTTGTCTCCCTTTATGTAAAAGGGTGTCGGAGGTCCTTCGCCTTTGAGTAGATTACTTGGGGGGTGGGGTGTATCTGTTCATTATCTGTCTCAGTCACTCCAAGAGATGGCAGTCCTCATTAAGCAGGAACTTAATTGCCTAAGATAGGCCAAAATCAGATACTAGAGCCCAGATCCCAATGATTGCCAGCAGATGTATAATTGCAAATGCAAAGCATAGTAAAGTTGGGCTAATGGCCTTTGGGGGGGGGCTGTTGTATGGGTGCAGCAGGAGGTCTATCCCCACTGCAAGCACGTGCAAAGGCATCATGATTCTTAGGGCTGTTCTAGGCAATTGGCCTTGATTATTGCATAAGTGATTGTTTCATTTGTAGCACCATCTGAATTTAGAGTGGGAGGACATAAGAAGCTGCCTTCTACTGAGTCAGGCTGTTGATCTATCTAGTTTTTTTATTGATGTCTGTCTCCTGAGAGATGTTCCCTGGTGGTCTTCCCTTCAAATACCGAACCCTGCTTAGCTTATGAAATCAGACAAGATCAGGTGTGCTCATGGTCCTCTGATCAGGGTCGATGGAGGATTGATCTCTGGCCTCTCAATCTAATCCTGCTCACCAAGGTTTTCTCTCTGGCCCACTAAAGATCATGGAACCCTACTTCCTGATGCCTGAACCTCATGTCTTAGTGCAGGGATATTCCTCAGCATCTGAGAGGGCAAGAGAAATGCACAGAAATACCAAGGTTATCAGGGACCAAGCAATAATAGGAATGCACTTCCTGTGATCCACATTCATGTAAATCAGGAGTGCCCAAACTATGGCCCATGTGCCTGTTTCAGCCCCCGATGCCAATTCATCTGGCCCACGCCACCCTCGTTGCTCCTGGAAGCAGAAGTAAAACGCACCTGTACGGGTGTGTTTTACTTCTGCTTCCAGGAGCAATGAGGGTGGCGTGGACTGGATGAATTGGTGTTGGGGGCCACATCTGGCCCACAGCCCACAGTTTGGGCACCCCTGGTTTAAGCAGAGAAAATGGCAACTTAAAATCTATCTCATCCTGTTGCAAAACAGATTGCAAGGCACGTTTTACTTCCACTTCCAGTGGGAGGAACCACGTGACCAGCCCGCTGAATCATGTGATTGGCCCGCTGAACCACATGACTAACCCATGGCCCAAAAGGTTTTGGCACCCCTGATGTAAATGGTGGACGGCATAAGCAAGATAAAGCTCATTTATGCATGCCTGGCACTTGGCATTCTCTGCTTTCTGTTCCTTCTACATAGAAGCCATCCTATGGTAAGGCTACCCCAAAACAGACCTACAGCTATAGAAGACCTCTTGAGCACTGAGCTCAATAGAATTAAATTTAACAGGGTTAAGTGCAAAGTTTATTTTATTTTATTTTATTTTATTTATTTATTTATTTATTTATTTCAAAACTAGGTACTGTACCTTGACTTATATTCGGGATGACTTATAGTCAAGTATATATGGTATCTGTCTTGCTGTACTATGCTGGTCTTGTACTGTGATAAAGATTGATTTGATTTTGATTTGACAGCCATCTGTCAGATCCGCTTTGATTTGGATTCCTGGATTGAGCAAAGAGTTGGGCTCAACAGCCTCATTGGCCCCTTCCAACTCAATTATTCTTTTATTCTATTAAATTAGAATCAAGATTCAGGCCTTTCCTTCACTACAAAACTGGTGCAATGTCTTTGGGCTAGCAACCATCCTAGTCCTCCCCAACCAACAACCTTGGGCTGTTGTGGTGATACAGTATACACAGGAGATGAACTCTGTATATGGAAGGAAATTGAGAAAACAATAAATGTGTTTGGCATCCTGTCTTTCCCAGTCCTCCGACAAGAGTCTTTTCGTGCTGTACAAAATGTAACTATTCCCCTTGTGGATAATCCCAAGGGGAAACCCCATCTTGGCATCTTGAGTGGCTGTCAGAGTACAGCCAAGTGTGAAGCAGCTTCCTCCAGCTGGAGCTCTTATCAAAGAGAGAAGAGCAATCGAGGTGGTAAAAGGTCTGTTAGTGGGTCAAATGAAGCGTAACCACATAGTGTTGAACAAGCTTCCAAGTTTTCCAGATGTTTTAAAAATATAAACAAAGGAGGAGAGAAGGAAAGAAAAGGGTTAGAAATTGTGTTGACATTCAAAGTGTGCAGTTTTAGCACAGTTTTAAGACAAAGTGTCAAGGGAGTTGTGCCAGTTTAATTAGATTAGGCTGATCTTGTTGCCAGCTTCACCTCATGTGGGAAACGAATAAACACCAGCGGCTGTTCCTATTTCCTTCCTTTTTCAAAAATGTATTTGCATCTTCTTCCACACAGGTAGCAAATTGTCTAGGGGCCATTTTATATAGAAAAACATAGCAAGGCACCAAACATTTAAGCAGGAGTAACCTTGCTACTTTTCCATCTGAGTTGCAAAGAGAAGGCTGCTTCAGATTTTAACACGGTGTTGGAGAAAAGTTACACAAGTCTCCTTTGCCCATTAGATATTGTGCTACCTTAGCTCTAGAAATCTGAAAAATCATTGCCTATCTATATTCACATTTAAATCCTCACACTTCATAATCTAATGCTGGTACAGTTAATGCATGCCTGGATGAAGACTGTTTTACAGGTTATGATTGCCTCTCTGGGGTTTTCTGTATTTCTTTTAGTGTAGACATACTGTTATACTGATGGAATCACAAATCAGTTTTATTGGTGCACTATCATTTGCTCGTAATTCTTGACTGTTTGACCTAGAATGGAATTAAACTATTCTTTGCTTTGTGCCACTCTGATTACAAATACAAACTGGTACTAGGCAGATACCCATTTCACAGGTGAGACAAGCTCCATCCCAGACAAAGTGGCTGGCAACAATCTTATTGGACTAATAATGTTACACTCCTGGACTCTGCCCCATTTACCTTGGGCAGGTGGACCTGAGCTTCAGTGCCTGATGCAACATTGTGCAATTCTTCCCTCCCAACATAGAGACTCATCATCACTGCTTGTTATCAAAGTTTAATAGAGGTGGAAGAGAGTCATAACTAGTCATTTGGCCCCTCAGGAAGACTGTACTTTCTCCCCTTCACCCTGCAGAGGTGGCATCATTTTTTCCATGAAAAAATGTGGCATCACCAAGAAAGCAAGAGAATGTTTATACTTTCCTCAAAAAGGAAAATAAATAGGGCTGAGAGCTATTTATTCTCCTATAACCCACCAGTCAATTCAACTCTAGATTTTGAAGCCCTCTAGATTTGGTTGTCTTGCAGAAAATTCCAAGTTGCTCCTATCTTGGATCCAGCCCTGAATCCCCAGGGCCAACAATACAGATATTAGATTTTTGGACATCAGGATTTCCTTCTATATATTGCCCAGGTAATCATTTGGCCCAGAGTGTATTGGCCTGGTCCATCTAGGAGCTGGTTGTCTCAACCTGGCCTGAGTCTAGTGAGAAAGAGCACCCATGATGTTTTCACACTCCTCACTGGTTCTCAGAATATCTATTGGGGGGGGGGAAAGAAATTACAAGGGAAACTGAAGAGGCAGAATAAATAAATTGACTACATAAACAAATCCTAGAACATCTCTAAGGATCTGAAAAGAGATCAGAGGTTCTTAGCACACTACATGTGTTAATAACCCAGGTTTCTGTGGAATCTTATGCTGACCTCTTTTACTAGAGCAATTCTTAGCATCCCTGTGGCAGCCCAGTCTACCTGGCATACAACTTATCACCCTCTTTAGGATCTGAGAATCAACAGTTTGATAGCCACATTTTGGCATCATTAAACCATTGTTACTTAGCCTCTTCTCTGTATCCTTACCTGGACATGACTCTGACCTCCATGGGAATAAATATATACCGTATTTATTCGTGTATAACGCGCACTCGTGTATAACGCGCACCCCTAATTTTCCATGAAACCTCGGTATAAAATTTTGTTTCACACCACGCTTGATACCCTGAGATGCCATCTAACGGGTACCAGTTATATCGGTGAAAAAGCTTGTTCATAAGAGCACGCCTTAAAACATTGAGGGAGGGGGGGATAATCAGACCCACCTGTTGCAGGGTAAAGAAAATGCAATCCGAAACGAGCACTTCCGACCCCCAGGAGCCTCGCTCGAACTGCGAGCTACCTCCGGGCCACGCCTCGTCTCCCGCGCCACCCAATCAGATCCCGTCAATTTCTTCAAAGCCACACCCCCGCCTCCCCTTCAATAGACAGCCGACCCAATTCTAAAAAGGAAGTAAAAGAGGCTCGCGACGGGGGTGGGACACCAGTCCTCGTTTATAACGCGCACCCAAACTTTGATTTCTTTTTTTGGTATAAAATTTTGCGCGTTATACACGAATAAATACTGTAGGTGATAAGCATGTACTCCCTGCATCTGGAGGATTTTGATCCATAAAGGTTCATATTGAAATAAACATGATAGCTTTTACAATATTTTGCATTTTCTTTTCTTTTACCCCTTTACCTTTGCCTACAAGACTTGTTTGTTGGCTTGATACAGTGGAGTTCGGAATGGACATAATGAAAAATAAAAGCTATACATTATCATGTCTGCAAAATTGCTTTCTTGCATATCTTACTGTCTTTAAAGCCTTCCTGCTCATGCTCTCTCCTCCAAGAGTTTTTCTTGAGTTATCAGATGAATATATGAAGGGCAAACTGATAACATTTTTCCATAGGACCCAGCTGCAGACAAACTTCATCCATCATGAGATCTCTGAATGTTGTCCAAAAGGCTGCAGCGAAAGATCCTTGGAAATAACTTTTAGCTGCAGTATTGGCTCATTCATAACCATAGCTTGGGAGAGCTAACTTTTGGGAACCTATAGTTCCCAGAATGCAAACACAGCTACTAGCCATATTGTCTGAAAGATTCTAGGAAATGTTGCCCCCAAAAGTAAATATTTCCTTTTTTTTTCTCTGCATAATTATGGAGAGATCGCCTGAAGCATTAATAACAGTGTGTCATCAAGTCAATTTTGATCTGTGGTGACTCTTTCCATGGTTTTCTAGGTAAAGAATACGCAGATGTGGTTTACCATTCCCTTCTCCTGGGACTGTAGCTTGCCCATGACTAGATAGACTGGGTCTTCTTCCAGGAGGCAAGGTGGGGAATTGAAACTCCAGCCTGAAGCACTGAGCTATCCAGTCAGCCTAATATCTCATTTAAAGTCATTTATAAATAATATGTCCTTGACCAGGAGGTTTGGGGAGTCCCACTAACCCTTTCTTTAATAGTCCAATATGTTCTGGCAACCATGTTATTCTATTAGGATATATGTGTATGTCTACACAGAGAGAGAGAGAGAGTTGTAGATACCTGCATTTCCAGTGGTGTGCTGGCCCACAGGGATACAGGGACTCATCCCAGTGCGCCCAAGTGACTGGCACCCCCCAGAGGCAGGCAGAGGTAATGGAAATGTATGGGATTTCTCCCAACCCCCAACCCCCAACCCCCCAATAGGCACCCCATCACTTCCTGTCCACCATCCTCCCAAGGTGCCCAGCATACCCTTGTGCATTTCTAGATTCTTCTTCGAGTTGTAGTTATATGGATTTTCATCTACAACTCAAAATATACCATAATACTACTCAATATAATAATCATGGTGCTGCTTGCTTCTTCCTGCTCCTTTCTCCCTGTGAATCCACACAAATGGGTTAACGTATGTGCAGTAAACCCATTCATTTGTATTCATAGGGACTTGGGCTTCTGGGAATTGAAGTCCAAGAACAGCTTGAGTACCAAGGTTCACCATCACTGTTCTAGGTACATAAATGTTTCAGTGCTGGTGTCTGAGAAATAGATGTGCACACAAAGCAGCGGCAAATTGCAAACTGACCAACTGCAAAATAAAAGCAAACAAATTTAATTTAATTTAATTTTTAATTTAATTTTCATATTTGTATCACTGCCCCCTCGCCAAAGCGACTCCAGGCGGCTAACAATTCAAAACATAAAAACACATACGCACCACCCCACTAATTGAAGTTTGGCAGCAAATCATGAGATTTTAGCAACAAATCAGAAAACACTCTTGAAACTAGCATGAAATGCTTGTTTTAAAGCTTTAATTCCTAAATGTGTGCTCCCAAATGTTCTTAGACAACAAGCACCAGAAGCTCTAAGCCAGCGCAACCATATGAATATGCAACGGTTCAAAATTTTGGAACAACAGTTTTAAAGGGTTTTCCTTCATTTGACATGAAAATTCAGTGCCAGACTACCAAAATCTTCTTTAAAGCAAACAACCTTGTCTTAACAGTCTTTAATATCTTGGGCCAAAATTTCAGCAATGTGATTTTGACATCAGAATTCAGCAGAGTGGTTTGGGAAGGGCATGGAGTTTCCAAAATGTTCACACTTTCAGGATGGGGTGGGAACAACATGCGGCATAAATGGCTAATGATGTGAAGTTACTTTTTCAAGCCACTTTTCCCAGTTTAACTCAGCCAGCAACAGCTTTTGGAAATTGTGGTCCAAAAAATGCAATTATCAGACCATGAGCTGAGAAGTTGGGCATTCAATTCCCCAAAGTGCCTCTTTGGAGAAGAGCCACCTTGTGTAGTCAGGAGTAAGCTGCACAGTTCTAGGGCATCCCAGAGGAAGAGAATAATAAACCACTTTTGGGTATTCTCTGCCTAGAACAGAAATGAGCTCCCGTCTTCGTCCCAGCTCCTGCCAACCTAGCAGTTCGAAAGCAAGAAATTGCAAGTAGATAAATAGGGACCACTTCGGTGGGAAGGTAACAGTGTTCCATGTGCTCTGGTGTCTAGTCATGCCTGCCACATGACCACGGAAATGTCTGCAGAAGCAGACAGCGCTGGCTCTTCGGCTTAGAAACAGAGATGAGCACTGCACCCTAGAGTCGGATACGACTGGCTTTCGAGCAAGGGAAACCTTTACCTTTACCCTGCCTAGAAAGCCCTGGAAAGGATCACCATATGTTAGAATTGACTTGATGGCATGCAGTTATTATTATCCCTGCCCTACAAGTATAGCTGAAGTAGTCTTGGTCAACTCAGTGTAAGAGCAACATGCAATGAAGCACGATTCTGAATGAACAAGTGTTGAACACTTTTTTAGCTAATACCTATGCTACATTTAGTTCATCTTTGAGATTTTCAAGTACATAATGGGTCAATGATGAACATAAGATAAATCTGGGTATATTGGTAGATCATTAGGTTGGCAATCACGGGTGTTTGGGAAGGTAGCTTTTTTTAAAGCTTATCTATACAAGAGACATAAATATAGTTGTAAAGTGTGGGATGAAGCTAAGGGAAAAAACAGATGTTTTGTTTCTGTGCTTCAGAACTGAAATGACACACAGTTATCGAAAGTAGATAATATAAATTTTGTTGACAGCAGGGCTCAAATTATCTACTTGCAATAAAGGATCTTCTGCTTTCAGGGGTGGCTGAGGACTCTGGGTCTGTGAGGCTGGGAATCTACTGGTACTCAGTTTTAGTTTGAACTTTACAGCAGCGTTCTCAAAGTGCCAACCTTATTCTGAGAACAGGTTCAGTACCTTGGAGAACTCCTGTAAATTTCAGACTAAACACTAGAGTGGATTGATCATCATCTGGAATCACTATCTCTTGTCTTTACCTCCTAAGTCAGGGGTGCCCAAACTATGGCCCGGGGCCAGATTCGGCCCCTGACGCCAATTCATCCGGTCCACAAAGCCCTCGTCGCTTCTGGAAGCAGAAGTAAAACGTGCCTATACGGGCGCATTTTACTTCCACTTCCCGGAGTGACGAGGGCTCCATGGGCCAGATAAATTGGCATCAGGGACCACATCCAGCCCCCAGGCCTTAGTGACCAGCTACATGAACCACATGATCGACCAATGCCCAAAAATCTTGGGCATCCCTGTCCTAAGTTCTGACTGTGGAAAGTGAAGGGTGTTTCTGGCCCCAAAGATTGGATTTTTGTGAGGGTCATAATCTCCTTTCAGTTCTCCTACCTAGAGTTAATTCTTTGGCTGAGAATTCTCCTAAGGTTCTGGTACAATTTTGGATTCTATATTCTTTTTTAAGTACATCCTGCAAATGTGAAGTATGTCCAGCTCTATAATACATCAGCACTGCAGCCTCCATTGGTGAATTGCTCATTGATGCATGGGTATGAGTAAGCTGCTATAATGAGATCCTGCATTTCAGAATTTATCACTCTTATATTCCTAGGACAATATCCAACTGGTCACGTACAAAGTAAGTAGGCAATCTTGCAAGCCTATTGGCATTTCTGGCAAGCTTCTCTGGGTGATGGGATAGAGATAGCAAAAGACAAAGTAAAACCTGCTGTAGATTGTCCTTAAACAAAGGGGTTTTTTAAACACAATTTTGGCCATAAAATTTACCTTCTTCTAATATTATTTAGCAATATTGTTAAATAATGCAGGTGTTTATTTGATACACTCAAGAAATCTCAGTACCTTGGGCAAATTCTCAGAATAAAGCTTTTACATCTCCTCTGTGAAAAGATTTATTTGTTATCCCAAGTTTGAGAGGCAGTTCACTTAAAATTTCACTTAAATAGCATGACATCCCTCTAGGAACTCCAGGAACAGCCATTTTTGTAAAGATAGTAGATATGGGATTAGAGATGTTTCACAGAATACTAGCAACATTTTGGCTCCATGAGTTAGATACCTGGCAGTAGAGTCAGATGTTGGGAATTTGATTCCTCACTTTGTGTTCTAAGAAAAAAGCTAACCTATGTAGCCTTGGGCAAGCTGCATAGTCCCATAGAAGGGAATGATAAACTTGCAGACTTCATGCCTAAAAAACAATTCCAATAATACCGTAAGTTGGAACTGATTTGACAACCCTTAAATATTATTAGAAGCATTTTGGGATTTCTGGAGACAAAAACCATAAAGCTGGTAGCCTAGGCATATCTTTTGTACCACTTTTGAAAACACCTTCAGTATTGTCTTGTACTGTCTTCCTTTTTTAATTACTATTATTTGTCCTTCCTTCTGCCCAATAGTGCTCCTACATACCCAAGTGTGGCAAGAACTTTGAAGAGTCTTTGTCCCTCGTCAATGTGGTCATGGAAAACTTCAAGAAATATCAGCACTTCTCCTGTTTTTACGACCCAGAAGGCATTCAAAAGAATGTATTACTAACCAAACTTTACAGTTCCAATGTGCTATTCCACTCACTCTTTTGGCCAACATGCATGATGATCGGAGGACTTGTCATTGTTGCCATGGTCAAGTTGACCCAATATCTGTCCCTTCTCTGTGAGAGGATCCAGCGGATCAACAGATAGAAGCAGAAGGTCACTTCCAAGATTGACTTACAGCTAAAATACTGTTTTGTTTCTTTTCTTCTTTTTTTCATTCTTCACCAAAGAACCTTAAGTTTATAACTTCTACGTCTATTCTAAGTTCCTTATATTTTTATGAAGTCGAGCAATAATGAAAAAGGCTGTTCTATATGCAAACGTGATGCTATTATTATGCAGATGATGAAAGAAGGAATTACCGTTTGCGTTGGCCGTCTACATGCTCTTGATTTATGCTGCAACTTAGTTCTTCTTCTCCCTTGCCTTCATTTTTTTACAGCCAAGTTAGGGCTCAGTGTGACCATTTGCCAAGCCTTGTCTATGAATGCATCAACATCTCAGCACAAATACATTCTGGAGGGATGTGTTGCGTTGCCACCCATTTTTTTTAACAGAGCATTCAGTTCGAGCCTACAGCTGAAGAAGAGAAACTAGCAACTAAGGTAATTAGATTTAACAGACTGACATTAATATCATTACTTTTTTTGGTAAACAGGAGGAATGCATATAATCCTTTTCCCCAAAAAGTATTTCAAAAATAACATTGATATGTTAAAAACTTATTTTCAAACCTTATACCAATGTATCAGTTGGCTTCTCTTGTTAACACAAAAGTAATGATTTTAATATGGATGCATTTAATCTAATTTGTTATTTCATCTTTTGTGATGGAAAGGCAGAAGGGTTGCAGAATGAAAGTGGAAAGTGTGGAAAGGTAAGAGTATTAATTGGAGTGAATGAAGTGGAACAGATGGATACCTCAGTCTGGATATTCAGAGGTATGGAATCCTTAGCTGCTTTACCCATTGAGTTCAAAGGGCATCCACAGATAAAGATGGGAAATAATGGGATTTTGCACAATACCTGGAACTCTGCAGCCTGTATGATAGTGCCCATGCTTGGGGTGGGGGGAGGTATCCAAAACATGGAATCTTAATACAACTTATTTTCTTTCGATGGAGTGGGAAAAGATTGTCAAATTCTAGATTAAGCCCACAGTCAACATGCTGTCTTCATGCTCAGGGTTAAGCTATCCCTCCTGCTGTTTTAGGTATCTAGCAACTCTTTTGTTTGCAAAACATTTTACTCATGGATCATTATTTACCAAAGCTAAAGCCAAAAAGACAAAATTATACCACCTAACAAACCTATAACATCTGTCAACTGCTGTTCATGTTCTGCTCCAGTGTGAGCCCTGCTGGCAGAGAGGGGACCAGAAAACACCTTGTGTACAGGTCTGTTCTGTGTGTTTTTCTCGTATTTGCTACCATGCCACTGTAAAGAAGAACTTAAAAATAAAACCATAGTCAGCTATTTTTTCATTTTTTACTTCCAACTATTTTAGATTTTTTTACTGAGTATTTTAAAAAATGCTATACAAGAAAACAAACAAGGTATATTATATCTAGTGTTGTATTGTAATACGGATATGTTATATTTTATTATTATTATTATTGTGAACTGGAAAGTGAACAGTCAAGCTTTCTTGTATTTTTCACAATGTCCAACCGTGCTTAAAACTGTAAGAAAAATGTTGCTTAATTACAGGCATTGAGGACTTAGTCAGCAGACATGGTGGTTTTTCTTTTCAAGTAAACATAGTTGGGGCTTAATTTGGAAAAAACCGCTTCCACTGTGAAGCAATGAGGAGAATATAATTTTAATCCTAGTGAGAATTTAAAAAACAAAGAAATCAGAAGAACTTTTCCTCTCAAAAAATTTGAAGAACTTTAAAATGTAGGTGATGGCTGCATGCATTGAAAGGCATGAGGTAAAATAGGGTAAAACACAGAAATTGCATACACTAATGTGTGAACTATAAGGCCTTTGGAACTCGGATGGCTTAGTGGTTAAGACGCTGAACCTGATGACCAGAAGGTCGGCAGGTCATCAGTTCAAGACCAGAGTGCTGCAGAATGGAGTGAGCTTCCGTCTCTGTCCCAACTCCTGCAAACCTAGCGGTTTCAAAGCAAGAAATTGCAAGTAGATAAATAGGTAACTCTTCGGTGGGAAGGTAAACAGCGTTCTGTGCACTCCGGTATCTAGTCATGCCTGCCACATGTCCATGGAAATGTATGCAGATGCAGACAGCAATGGCTCTTTGGCTGTAAACAGAGATGAGCATTGAACCATAAAGTCAGATACTACTGGCTTTCGAGCAAGGACAGCTTTTACCCTTGACCTATATAAAGCCTTTATTGCCACTGAGAGATTCTGGTTGGTGGCCTAGGAAAACTCATGCTTACATTTTACCAACAAGCCTGATTTTTATGTGGCAAGTAGCAAAGAAAAGGTGGAATAACCGTGTCATTGGTGAATGGCCCAAATAACTGTAGTAAGGGGAAAGGGAAGGGTAAGCCTCCATAAAGTGTAAGTAGCACCTGATAAGGGCTGGTTGAATAGGCCACAGGAAAGCATAAAGTAGAACAGAAGAAAGAGAACTGTCAGCAAGGAGCAGTTTTTTCAGGACAACTCTACAAATGAGTGATGGTAGAGATTTTTTTTTGGCTCAGTTTGACACAAGTTTATAAATAGGATAAATAAGGGAGAGGAAAAATTATATTTCATGTTTTCCATCCCCATCCTCTGCATAATTACAGGTAGTATTCATAGATTTCTTAGAGCCGTGATGGCGAACCTTGCCACTCCAGATTTTCTTGGACTTCAATTCCCAGAAGCCCAAGCACCCTGCGAATCCACACGAATGGGTTTTCTGTGATTCATCTGGCCCACGCTGCCCTCGTCGCTCCCAGAAACAGAAGTAAAACACGCCCGGACGGGTGCATTTTACTTCCGCTTCCAGGAGCAGCGTGGGCTGGATGAATCGCAGTAAACCCATTGGTGTGGATTCACAGGGTGCTTGGGCTTCTGGGAATTGAAATCCAAAAACATCTGGAGTGCCAAGGTTCACCATCACGGTCTTAGAGTATATCTAAAAGAGGTTCTGATGCTAAATTTTGTTCAAAGGGCAAATATGAGGTACTTGGTTAACACTTGGTCAACACTACAATGGAATTTTTCAAGTCAGTAATTTGATTGTGTGTTGGAAGCAGAAGTTACTTGTTTTTTGCCGAAAGCAGGTGGGATGTTTTTGACCTGTCCAGCTCATCTGTTATCTGAGTGAACACTTCTTTACTTGCATAATGTAATACCAGGGGAGGGGGGGACTTTATGGTGTTAACAAGATTTCATGAACTGTGCAAGTGTCGTCTGAGCTGTACAAATGAAGTCTGCAGCAGTGAAATTAATCTTTGATCTTGTAATCCATAATGCAACTTTTTTTTCTCAGGCAAATAAATTCCTGGGGCGTGTAATCAGGACTTCAAAACTGTGTGATTTGGTACAAAAATTATTCAATTAAACCTTTGAGATTTCAATATGCTTGGCTGTCAGAAATGTCTCTCTCTTTTTTATTAATTGCTATGGAAAATGCCAGTAGAATTCAATATTTCATTATTCTCCCTCTTTTCCTGTCTTGTACACAGTTGGGAAAAGAGAACTCCAAGGCTTCTAAATAAGAAATAACTCCACATAACCTTTAACACACAGCCCAAAGCTACTTCTTTGATTTTTCTTCAACTAATTGGATGTATAGAGATTGAATCTTATCAAGTGTGCAAGAAGGAGACGTGTATAGCTTCTGTTGTCAGATGTGACCATCATCTTTCACCTTTACAACCATGGACATTGATCTTCCTACTTTTGCAGGGGGAGTTACAGTGGGTGGGATCTAACTATGGGAATGAATAAATACGCATTCTCTGTTCTCCCTGATTGTGGAAGGATCAGATCTTTTTGGTCTACAACTCCCTAAATCCCAAGTTAGCCCTCTCCAACCAGGTTTGTATCCAACCATCTCAACTTCCAAAGCAACATCTGACAGACTTTCCTTCATGTCTGCTTGGTGGTAATCTTAATAAATTGGTAGAATATTTTTCATTCCTGCCCCCAAATCAGCTTTTCTAAACAAAACATCTCTACACTCAGTGGTGGGCATCATCAGATTCGCACCAGTTCGCCAGAACCGGTAGCAGAAATTCTGTCTGGCCCCGCCCATCCAAGTTTTGAAATAAAGTAGTCCTAATTCGGGTGCAATGCAGGGCTTTCCCCCTGGCCACACCCACGTTACCACACCCACAGTGTGATAGTAAATATTTTTGGAGCCCACCACTGTCTACACTGACTTATACAAGTAAGCTATCATAGAAGTACATTGTAATGATAAGTTGCATTCGTGCATTGCTGAAGCTCCATGATGAGTTTTTTCCCCTCATATCTTGAAAATGAATTTTCTGCAACTATGCATGGCTTTGTTTGCAAGTCTAATTTCTTAAATACATAAGTTTGGATCTGTAACATGATCTCAGCTCTAATGCTTAATTTGGCCCCCAGGTTCCTGATTTATTTCCATATACATCCATCTGGAAATCTCAGTCTGATGGGTACATATATTTTTTATTTTTACTTTTTGTCATTTATCATGTTGCAGTTCCAAATATCAACGTCATAATCACACAACTGCAAAGGACCCTATGGATCAGGGGTGCCCAAACGTTTCGGACCACGGGCTGGTCATGTGTTTCAACAGGCCAGTCATGTGGCTCAGTGGGCCAGTCACATGGATCCTCCCACTGGAAGTGGAAGTAAAACACACCTTCCAATCTGTTTTGCAACAGGATGAGATAGATTTTAAGCTGCCCATACAGGTATGTTTTGCTTCTGGTTCCGGGAGCAATGAGGGCAGATGAATTGCTGTTGGGGGTTGGATCTAGCCCATGGGCCGTAGTTTGAGCACCCCTGCTATGGATCATAAAGTCTAGCTCCTGTCCATGAGGCACAGTGGTAAATCATATCTACCAACCTCTGGCTCAATAGCCAGATACCTATCCAGCAGTTCTTAGATCCAAAAATAAAATACTGTATCTGACTTCTTCAATAACTCACCACTATAACAGTGAAAAAAATAATGACAATAAGTGGGAAATGGAGAAGAGGGGAACTTTTTCAGATTAAACCTCTGGCAGATGAGTAGCTTTCTACAGGGGGAAATTTTGAGGGAGTGATCTGAAGTAACAAAAGAGTGTTTTTCCCCTCTACCCAAGCACTGAAGTTTATTTTTTTATTTTTACGGAGTTAGGGATAGACCGGTCTTTCCTTCTTCACTTGATTCACTAGTGCTCAAACCTATGCTTTTTCTGAACAAAACAACTGCCAATCTAATAAACTAATAAAAAATATACAATATACAATACAATTCCAAATACAAGTACAGATCAGAAAAATACAGTATACCGCTCAACTTCCCCACGGCCAATGCCGGGCCGGGGAACAGGCTGGTGAGGCGGCAGCCATGGTGGGTTTTTTAAGTTCGTGCCACCAAGGGACCCAGGTGGGCTCAACTTCCCCCAGGCCAATGCCTCTTATCCTCCCCTTTTTCCTTCCACCCCTAAACTCTCCCCACCCTCCTCAAAAGAAGCAGTGGCAGGGAGCAGGGTGGGGGCTGGAGCAGTGACAGATGTTTCGGCCATATGCCCCTCAGTCCAACATTGTCCTCCTCATCCATTCTGCTTCCCTCCTCCTCATCTCCTCAGGCCTTGAAAAATGGGCAGGGGCTCTGAAGAGGCAGTGGTGGGAACCAAGGTGGGGCCTCAGGTGGCAGTAGGTGAAGAGTGTGGGTCTGGTGAGGGCTGTTGGCACAGGTCTTTGTAGCTGCCAGCCCCTCACACAGCTGAAGCTGCTCTCCCCAGACAGACTGGAGAAGAACGCGCAGGTCCCACTGCCAGGCCGGGGAGAGGAGCCGGGGCGGCGGCGGTGGCTGTGGGAGAGTTTTATGCCCGCAACACCCCACGCAGCTGCTATCATTCTCCCCGTGGCCAATGCCAGACCAGGGAGAGGAGTCGGGGTGGCAGCGGCACCTGCAGGAGAGTTTTATGCCCGCGACGTCGCGCACAGCTGCTATCATTCTCCCCGCAGCCAATCCCAGACTGGGGAGAGGAGCCGGGGTGGCGGTGGTGTCTGTGGTATAGTTTTACGCCCGCAATGCCCCACGCAGCTGCTGTCACTCTCCCCACAGCCAATGCCAGACCGGGGAGAGGAGCTTGGGTGGTGTCGGCGTCTGCGGGAGAGTTTTAAGCCCGCATGCCCCGCGCAGCTGCCATCACTCTCCCCATGGCCATTGGGTGATATCATGTCACCCACTCACTAGCTGGACCATGACATGTGCCCCCCCCCCACTTTTACATTGCCCAAGGGATCTGATGGAGGATGCTTTGGTGAGTTTTAATCCTGGCCTAACATCATTGACAAGAGATGGGCAACACTGCCTAGTCAGACTGCTCAAGCCCCCACACCCAACAAGGCTGTCACCTAATGGGGGGGGGCATAAAGCATTAGCCCAACAAATTGCCTTCCTCTCATTTATGTTTTCCTATGTTTGCATATGCATCATGAAATAGCACAAATAAGTCAAGAAAAACTGGTTTTGAAATTTGGCTGCTACCTATAAGCTGTTGTCATTGTTAAAAAAAAAACTCTTTTATCAACTCTGTTTAAGGACAACATGCAACTCATTTTATCTTTGACCTAAATGACCTCTTGAGGTGACAAAAGGAAGCTCATTGGTTCAATTGGACCAATGATAATGAAACCCTTAATTCAGCCGGAGACTCCAATATCATGAGATTAGTGAAGTGATGTTGTTTTTCAAAAATTCCCCTAAAGGAACTCTCCAAGGTTCTGGATTTGAGGGTCTGGGATCAATAATTTTGTAAGGTTCATGCTGAGATCTTGGGCAGCATGACTGCCTGTCCCTGATGGTCATTATGGCAGTGGGCCAGGATACCTTAGAGACCGCATCGTCCCAAGAGTGTCTGCCCGTCCAACCAGAGTGGACCGGAGGGGCTCTCTAATGGTGCCATCAGTTAGGGGTGCACATCTGTCTAGCACCCGAAGGAGGGCCTTCTCCGTGGCCGCACCAACTCTCTGGAACCTCCTGCCAACAGATCTAAGACTTCAAAGAGAATTGCTGCCCTTCAGGAAAGGATTGAAGACCTGGCTGGCAGGGCAGGTGTGGGGCCCGAATGGGATCACGGTCCCCGCCTGCTGGCTTACGTAAAGAATTAAGAACTCTCTCTTCCTTTTTTAGAGTGGGTGGAATGGATGGATGGGATAAGGGGTTTTTTAAGTGGGTGGGATATGGGGTTTTTAAAGTGTTTTTATGTGTTTTTAGAATTTGTTGTAATGCCGCCCTGAGTCGGGTTCTGCCTGAGTGGGCGGCATATATAAATACGACTAAATAAATAAATAAAATAAATAAAATTACCACCTCCATTGCTTAACTTATAATTGTTTATTCTAGAAGGTTGGGATCTTTAGCAAGTTATCATCATTCCATTCCACAACAAAATGCAAAAAATGACAAGGACGGAAGGGCATGAAATGGTTGTCTCAATGAAAAATAGGTTGATTTTTTTTTTTACAAAGTAATGTCTTCTTCATGAGGTATCAAGCTTCCTCTCTTTTAAGAAAAAGTCGATATAATTTGAAATGCTACCACTTTCCTTGAGATTGGTAGGAGTGAGGATGATGGGGGAGGTAATCATGTCAATACTCAGGCTGCTAATTCACTTTAAATTATTGTTTTACCTCACACAATCCAATTACTTCAAGTTATTCCACTGTCACTCTGCTCTGTGCTAATGGCAACAAAATGATTACAGGCTGTAACAGCGTCAAGATGTCTCACCCACAGGAGCACTGGTAAAATGTTTATGGACTGATATATTGAAAACAGCATTTGATGTGCAAATGTCAAGCATAATCAGTAATCCTGTCACTATAGAAAGCAGGAAATACGCACCCACTGAAATGTCATTGGTGGGTATTAAAAAGCTGTGTTCATGTAAATCCATGTAAATTCTTAAACAGAAGTACAATATTTGTCAATCATTTCCTGGAGGGTTGTCTCCATTTAGCACTGTTTGCCAGTTTGATTTCCTTCCTTAATAGAGAGAAAGCAAAAAACGATTTCAGCATCGCATATGTTAGAGCAAGAGTTCTCAACCTTTTCAAGCCAGCTTCGGGGGCCGGACAGCCATTATGCCCTTCCTCCACCACAGGGCACTTCCTGGTATGGTGGAGGCAGTGGTAGACCACATGAAATGGTGTCATGGGGTGCATCCAGCTCGTGGGCCACAGGTTGAGAATCCCTATATTAGCCCTTCTGAATATGGGGACTCTTCTGAGTGTGTTACTACATAAATTCTGAGTGTGCTGCTACTTAGATCCAGGAATTAACAGATATGGGGAGATGTTTACACTGTAAATGGGCAGGTGTCAGTGGAAACAGCACTCATGTTCCCCCTGTCAAATGGCCAGTTACAAGTCCCCCAAGAAAGAGGACATGTTTTGGATGTAGACGAAAAAGTAATAGTAGCTTGCATAAAAATAGTGTATTGTCATTTATATGTGTTGTTAATGTGCCATTACATTAATTCTTACTTATTAGAGCCCCTAAGATGATTTTTGAGGTTTTTGAGTAATTCAGAATATATCGTCGCCTACTACATCACATGGGCTTTCGTATTAATGATTTGCCACAAAGTCAATTCTGACTTAATGGCTCTCCTTTCCAGGGCTTTTTTGGTTAAAGTACTTAGGATATGGTTTACCATTCCCTTCTTCTGGGGGAAATCTGAGACCATGCAAAGTCACACAGGCTGGCTGTTCTTCCAGGAGGTACAGCAGGAAATTGAACTCCCAACCCTTGGCTTCACCGTTCAGTGTTACAGCACACTATTTGGAAATGTCTACAGCCAACAAACATATACAGACATACATTAACAGAGTCACAATATCTCATGAAAGTGAAGGATGCTGTAATCAGATAAACTGTATGTCTGCTAAGAGTCTGCTGTCCATATGCTGGCAACTATGGATGAACAAATGAGCTCCCCCAGTTGTGTGTATGTGTGTGTTAAACTTTACAATAGAAGACACCTTTCAAAAGAGAACTATCCTTCATTGGCTCCTGTCCCCTGTAGATATGCTACTGTTATTCAGTGAACCCGGAGTGGAAAGCATTGTCTTTCCAGATGTTTTGACCTGCAGGCACTACCTGTGCCACACAGCATGCTCAATGAGAATTGTCAAAGTCATAGAACAAAAGCTCTAAAAGGGCCAACATTCCCTGCCTCTCTAGTAGTTCATAGCTGTGCCTTGAGCTCCGTAGTTTCTGAACCTCAGCTAATGGAAAGCAATGACGTGGTGTAATGTTAAAGGTATTAGATCTGATGCAGGAGACCTGGGTGGAAAAATCTCCTCTTGGCCACAGAAGATCACTGGATGCTCTTGGACCAATAAGATGCTCCCAGCCTGATTCTTTAAGTCTGCGGTGGCTTAGTGGTTAAAACACTGAGCTTGAAGACTGGAAGGTTGGAGTTTGATACCCAAGTACTGCACAATGGAGTGAGCTCCCATCTCTGTCCCAGCTCCTGCCAATGTAGCAGTTCGAAAGCAAGAAATTGCAAGTAGATAAATAGGTACCACTTTGGTGGGAAGGTAATGCAAGCGCGGCGCCAAAATGGCCGCCGCGCCCTTTGCGGGCCCCCCCCCCCACAGGACAGAGAATCCGGGTAGTTAGGGGCGTGGCCAGCTCCCTTATAAAAGGGGTGGCCACGAGGCAGCCGAGCTGCCATTTTGCCTCAGCGACGGAGCGGAGAAGTTTTTTCCCTGCGTCTCCGTCGCTCGTTAGCTTACCGGGAAGCCTTTTGGTGGCGATTCTGCCTGGCTGGCTTCCCTTTTTCGCTTCAGGAGAGATGCCTTCGAAAAAGAAGGCAGCTTCGAGTTCAGCTCGGGCTGTTAGGAGGCGCAACCCAGGTCGGAGGACTGTGGTGCCGCCTCCTCAGCAGCCACCTTTGCCACCCCCGGCCGGGGCTGGTGGAATGGGGTCTATTGCCCCTTGGCCCGATCAGAGTGCGGGCGCGGAGGGCGCTCCGGCCCGCGGCCCGCGAGCAGTGGACACCGCTCCTCCTCCTGCCCACTCCGTCGGGCCTATTTCTTTTGGGCCGCAGCCTCTCCCGGGGCCCTCTAGCCTTGGGGGGTGGCCCGGCTCCCTGCCTTGGCAGGTTTCTTCACCAGCCCTACCGGGCTTTGGCGCTGGCCAATGGCCATATATGGGCCCTGGGGCGCAGGGACCTGTCCCCATGCCAGGATCAGGCGGGCCGGCCGGCCCTTTGCCCATGGTCAACGTGGACACCTTACTGGCCCGCATTGCGGCCCTGGAGGCGTCTTTGGCCCGGGCCAGTCAGGCAGGCGCCCCCTTCGGGGTACCTTTTGAGGCGCTGTCGGCAGCAGGACAACAGCCGGCGGGGAGGGTTGAGCTGCTGCAGGCGGGTGGCGCGGCTCCGGCCACTGCCTCGCAGCTCCCCAGCCAGCAACCTGGTGCGGGTCAAGCCCCGGTGATGAGCTCTACATCGGTCGTGAGCTCCGACGCCCCCAGTGGGCCGGAACCCCCGGTGGGGGCGGCCCGCGGGGGTGCAGCATGTGAGTATACGGTGCAAGCAAGTACATCTACACACATTCCCAACATAGGGGGGGCCTTTCAGTGGCCTTGGCCTCGCGCGGGTGGTGCGGGGGCCACGCTGCTGGCGACCCACCCGGCGACAACGACTGCCACCATGCCCACTGGGGTGGGCCTCGGTCCTTATACTGCTGGGAATGTCCTGGGGGTGGCAGGGTTAGCTCAGGCCCCTTTTAATAGGCCGGCTGTCCCCTTTTCGGCTTTGCCAACGGCAGGGTATTCCTTGCCATTGGGTGATCACTTGGCACAGGCTACCAGAGAAAAGATATGGCGAGGGGAGTACGTAGATATCTTCTCACTCCTGAACAGAGAGCCCACCAAGGAGGAAAGGGAGGGTCAGGATGAGAAGGATAAGGAGCAGGCACGCCGCCGTAAGCCGCCGCGTACCTGGGCCAACTGGCTCCCCGCTTATTTAATATATATGGCGGTGTATCTGAGGGCGCGGCCGGATTTAGCTATTCCCATGGTCCAATATTTGGACAACATATATAGGGCGATGGTCGATTTTCCGGGCCCCTCATGGCTAGCATATGATGAGGAATTCCGTATGAGGATTCCCCTCCACCCCGAGATGAGATGGGACGAGCCGTGCCAGAGACTGTGGCTCTTGTATATGACACCCACACGCCCTGCCCCGGGGGATAGATACCATTGTGGACATGCGGTCCAGCGAGCGGCTCCAGCGCAGGTTACCCGCCAACCGGCGGGGCAGGGGGTTCCAGCCCGCCTGCTGTGCTGGACTTTCTCGTCAAATGGTTCCTGCAATCGAAAGAACTGCAGGTATAAGCATGAGTGTCCCACATGTTCTGGTCCCCACGCAGCCTCTGCTTGTCCCAAGCCTGGGGGGGCGCGAGGCAGAGGGAGGGGTGGACAGTGGGCTGGCAAGGCTGCCACGGATGGAGCTAGTTCTCCAAAAGGCCCCCTCCCCAATTAAGGTGGACATGCTGGAGCGCTGGCTCGCATCGTACCCGAAGGGGGAGGACGGGGAGTATCTCCTTCAAGGTTTTAAGCAGGGATTTCGTATCCCTTTTATGGGTGATAGGTCCCCTCAGGATGCTCCCAACCTTTTATCCCTCAGAGGAAGGGAGGAGGTGGCTGCGGCCAGCATTAAAAAGGAGTTAGACGCGGGCAGGGTCGCTGGACCTTTCCCCGCACCCCCGTTTCCCAATCTTAAGGTCTCGCCATTGGGTTTGGTTCCCAAAAAGTCCCTAGGGGAGTTTCGCCTTATTCATCATTTGTCCTACCCAGCAGGCCGATCGGTCAACGATGCTATACCTGATGACCTTTGTTCGGTCAGGTATACATCGTTTGACCATGCGCTGCGCATGGTGCGCTCGTGTGGCCCGGGTGCCTTGCTGGCCAAGTGCGACATTAAGTCAGCTTTTCGCCTCTTGCCGGTGCACCCGGGCGACTTTGAATTGCTGGGTTTTAAATTTAAAGGGGAATATTATTTTGATAAGGCCATGCCTTTTGGCTGCTCCATATCATGCTCGGCTTTCGAGCGTTTTAGTACCTTCCTAGAGTGGGCTTTCGTCCGCAGGTCAGGGTCCCGGTCTGTAGCCCATTACCTGGATGATTTTCTATTCGGGGGTGAACGGGGCTGGGACACGTGCGCACGTCTCCTCAATACATTTCAGACGCTAATGCAGGAACTTGGTGTCCCTTTAGCGCCCGAAAAGACCGAGGGCCCATCGACCAAGTTAGTATTCCTGGGGGTTGAGATTGACACAGTAGTGCAGGCTTCTAGGTTGCCGGGTGATAAGGTGTCCAGGATAGTGACCCTTATCTCTGAATTGCTGGCCAAGCGTAAGGCATCCCTGAGGGAACTGCAGGTGCTACATGGGCACCTTAATTTTGCTTGCAGGGTGGTCGCACCGGGCAGGGCTTTTGCCCGGCGCTTATGCGACGCCATGGCAGGGTTATCCAGGCCCCACCACAGAGTCAGGCTTACCCGGGGTATCAGGGCAGACATGTTCGTCTGGTTGCAATTCCTGAGGGAGTTTAACGGGGTCTCATTTTGGAGGTCTGACCTCCTGGCATCCCCCAATTTCCAGATCCAGTCTGATGCCTCAGGATCCCTGGGTTATGGGATGTACTTCAATGGGAAGTGGGCCTATGGTGGGTGGCCACCGGCATGGGCAGGCACAGGTCGCCTGCGGGATCTCACATACCTGGAATTTTTTCCCATTCTGGGGGCTTTGATGCTATGGGGCGAACAGTGGGCTAATTCAGTGGTGCATTTCTGGTGCGACAATGCTGCCGTTGTACACATTGTCAATGCACAGACTTCTAAATCGCCCAGGGTTATGGATCTAGTGCGCCATTTTGTACTGCGCTGCCTGCGCCTCAACGTCTTGTTCAGGGCCAGGCATGTCCCAGGGGTTAATAACGATATTGCTGACGCTTTGTCCCGCCTGCAGATCTCCCGGTTCCGCGCCTTGGCCCCGGATGCGGAGGAATTTCCCTCGCCACTCCCGGACGAGATGTGGACTATTGGCAAGGAGAGGTGAACCGGGCGATTGGCCTGTCACTAGCGCCACGCACGCGTAAGGCGTATCAACAAGCATTCAATTCGTACAGGGTTTTTGCTACTCAATTTCACTTGCCAGAGACCTGGCCTATCCCGGTGGACCATGTTCTGCGGTTCATGGTTCACCTGCATGCACAGGGCCTCGCACCTCGCACCATAGCATCCAAGCTCTCGGCGTTGGCTTTTATGGCCAAAGTAGGGGGTCATGTGGATACCACCTCTGACTTCCGTGTGAGACACGTTTTGGAGGGGTGGGTGCGCGAGCGCGGGCGTTGCCCGGACGACCGGCACCCTATTTCCCCATGGGTTCTTACCCAGTTGGCCCGGGGCTGGCCAGGCCTCTGTTTTGATCATTATGAGGCAGCCCTCTTTCATGCAGCCACAACGGTGGCATTTTTTGGAGCGCTCCGCGTCAGCGAACTCGTGATGCTGTCTAAGGCGGATGCAAGTGGTAGGGCACTGGAACTCGAAGATGTCTATGTTGCCAAAGACTGGGCCCAGTTGAGGATCCGCTCCTCTAAAACAGATCAGCATGGCGTAGGCAGTGGAGTAAGACTGCTACGGTGTTCTTTGGCAGACATCTGTCCGGTTGGTGCCCTACAGGAATTCCTGGCACTGCGTGGCATGCACCACGGCCCGTTTTTCTGTCACCAAGATGGGTCTCCCCTTACTAAATTTCAGTTTTGGAAGGTGACAGGCAGAGCCCTCACCAGGGTGGGCCTACCAGGTGCCCGTTATGGCACACATTCGTTCCGTATTGGCGCAGCCTCTACAGCAGCTGCTTTTGGGTACTCTGGGGCTGACATACGCAGCATGGGGAGGTGGGGCTCACAATGTTTTCAGTTTTATGTGCGCCCACTCCCGCCATGAGTACCAATCCAGTCACCTTACCTCCCCTTTTTCTCAATTTTCTTACAGACCCTGGGTGTCGTATTACACCGGTGACAGTATGGCTGGTGGGCCACAGCTATGTGCACAGGGCAGCGCGTTACGCTGCGGCGACAGAGTGGGGACCCCGACTGGGACTGGGTGACCACGCCAGTCTCGCATGGCATGGTAAGCCTGGGATGTTATGGCAGGAGCTGCGGCCTTTCCTTTTTTCTGGCCTGGGGGCTGACCCGCCTGACATTCTAATCATACACCTGGGGGGCAATGATTTGGGCCAGGTCACCGGCTTATCGCTCAAGCATGCGATTTGCGAGGAACTCGCCTACTTGCATTATGTCTGGCCTGCCACAACCCTGGTTTGGTCGGACATTGTTCCGCGCCATTCTTACAGAGGGGGCGTTAACCTCCTGGCTCTTGACCGCGCTAGGCGCGCGGTCAATAAGGCAGTGGCTCGGTTTCTTGCCACCAGGGCTTGGGGGCGGGTTAGTCATCACCCCGATATTAGTCTACAAAATTATGACCTGTATGCAGGGGATGGGGTCCATCTGTCGCGAGGAGGTATGGACCTCCTGTTGGGTGACTGGCGAGCAGGCCTGTTGACCGAGCTGACGGTCTGGGGGGGGGCGTCAGGTCTTCTGTGAAGCCCCTCCGTGTGGCGGGTAGCACTGGTAAGGTAAACAGTATGACCCACAAGTATCCGGCAGGTTCGCAATTGACTGGACAACACTAGACAGGAATAAATTAGTTAAACGTTGTCCGGTCAACGACGAACCAGGCGATGGGGTGATGACGATTGCTAACCAGCATGCATCACCCCTGTGATTTCACGGATACGCGTCAGAGGGTGGGGTCATGAGTTAGTTATTGACTACGGTCAACAATTTGTTTGTTGTTAACAAACAAATTGATACAAATTGATACATTGTAACCAATTGCCGTTGGCAATTTTGGGGTGGTACCTTACCAGTGTTACTTCGGCCTGCTTGCCTTAGGAATTATGATTGGTCGTTTTACCAATACAAATTTATAATTCGGACTAGGGCATTGAATCAATAAATGTGGCCCTTTGCTGTTATCCACTTTCAATGTTGTCTGTGTCCGTTATTGGGGGGGTGCGCCTGCAATGCAAGCGCGGCGCCAAAATGGCCGCCGCGCCCTTTGCGGGCCCCCCCCCACAGGACAGAGAATCCGGGTAGTTAGGGGCGTGGCCAGCTCCCTTATAAAAGGGGTGGCCACGAGGCAGCCGAGCTGCCATTTTGCCTCAGCGACGGAGCGGAGAAGTTTTTTCCCCTCCACCCCCTCCCTAGTTAACAGTGTGATATTATGGTCGCTTCGGGGCCGGGTGGGAATTTTTGGTTGGGACCCATATTGGCTCCGGGTCCTGGCTTTTTTGCCCATCCCACACTGTTGCTATGGTTTGATATAGGGGTCTTTCTGCGTTCCTACTGTTGACTTTGGTCACATGGGCGGGTAGCACTGGTAAGGTAAACAGTATGACCCACAAGTATCCGGCAGGTTCGCAATTGACTGGACAACACTAGACAGGAATAAATTAGTTAAACGTTGTCCGGTCAACGACGAACCAGGCGATGGGGTGATGACGATTGCTAACCAGCATGCATCACCCCTGTGATTTCACGGATACGCGTCAGAGGGTGGGGTCATGAGTTAGTTATTGACTACGGTCAACAATTTGTTTGTTGTTAACAAACAAATTGATACAAATTGATACATTGTAACCAATTGCCGTTGGCAATTTTGGGGTGGTACCTTACCAGTGTTACTTCGGCCTGCTTGCCTTAGGAATTATGATTGGTCGTTTTACCAATACAAATTTATAATTCGGACTAGGGCATTGAATCAATAAATGTGGCCCTTTGCTGTTATCCACTTTCAATGTTGTCTGTGTCCGTTATTGGGGGGGTGCGCCTGCAAAGAGCATTCTGTGCACTCTGGTGTCTAGTCATGCCTGCCACATGTCCATGGAAACATCTGCAAATGCAGTCAGCACTGGCTCTTTGGTTATAAACAGAGATGAGCACTGAACCCTAGAGTTGGATATGACTGGCTTTTGAGCAAGGGCAACCTTTACCTAAGGATACAGTGCAAAGAAGAAAAAAGCCCTCTGGGGTTCACTCATACCTGTCAAGCGCGGCTCTGAAAAATACCAGAAATTACTGCACATGCACAGTTGTGCATGCTCAGTAACCCATTTGTGCATGCGCAGAACCCCTTTGCACATGTGCAAAACCCTTTGTGCATGCACAGAACCCCTTTGTGGTGGGCGCGCATGTGCAGTAACCCCTTTCCCTGCCATTCAAAATACGGGATGGCAGTGGGAAAGGGGAGGAACTAGTGCTAAAATACAGGAAATCCCAGCCAATTCGGAATACTTGACAGGTATGGGTTCACTGGCAGAAGAGTAGAACCTATATTTCATCTAAATAAACATATGAGGGGTGGGAAATTGCAGAGCAATACAATGTCAAGGCAAAGGTAAGTTCCACTGAATGTTTCAGTAGGAGGGTAGTGAGAAAACTAACTAAGGCATATGGCTGCTATTTTCAGAGACAACCTGACATTTGACACATGGTCTTCTTTGTCCCTAAGTCACACATTTTTTTTCTCTTCTGGTCAAATTTCCCTTGGCCTCGTCATTCACAAAGTATTGTTTTCTCAGCAGAACTTACATGTCACCTTAACTCTAATTTATTAACAGTACTCATCATGAACAACGAGTAAGAAAGCAGCTATCCCAATTCGGGCATAACACCTTGGATAAATCCTGCAACATTTATGTTCACATTACTTTAAAGCAATTGGCCATTTCCAAAAATCTCTGTGCTCAGTTCCTAATAAAGACATTGGGTTGGAAAATGTAATTCTGACTGAAAGATATATGCTAACTTAATTATTAAAAGTTACCCTATTCTTTTCCACAATATATTCTGTGGATACAATTTTGAAAGTACTGTATGAGTATTTATGTGGCCAAGCAGAGATTGGAACCTAAGTTTCCTCATTCTTAGGGACTGCGGTGGTTCAAGTGGTTAAGATGCTGAACTCGACAACTGGAAGGTCAGAGTTCGATTCCTGAATACTGCATGATGGAGTGAGCGCCTGTCTCTGTCCCAGCTCCTGCCAAACTAGCAGTTTGAAAGCAAGAAATTGCAAGTAGATAAATAGGTATCACTTGGCTAGGAAGGTAAACAGCGTTCCGTGCACTCCGGTGTTGAGGCGTGCCTGCCATGTGTCCACATAAATGTCTACAGACACAGACAGCACTGGTTCTCTGGCTGTAAACAGAGATGAGCACTGAACCTTATAGTCGGATATGACTGGCTTTCGAGCAAGGGCGACCTTTACCTTCCTCATTCCCAGTCCCTCAGTCTATCTACTACAATGCAAAGGCTCTCAAAAATGACTAAACTTGTACTTTGGGCATATCATGAACAAACAAGATTTGCTAGAAAAGATAATTATGCTATCGAAAATCTGAAGGCAACAAGAAAAGAAGAAAAACCAGTATGAGGTGGAGCGATTCAGTAAAGGAAGCCATGGCCTGCAGTCTGCAAGACCTGACATCACCTTTTTGCACTCACAAGTCCATAGGCTCACTGCAAGTTGAAAGCAACTTGACATCACACAACAATCACCATTAAGCAATGGAGAGGCCCACTGCAATTTCTCTGTTTGTCTTAGCAATGAGTGTAAAGCATTTCCCTTTAGAAATGTGGTGACTTTCATAAGCACTCAGACAACGCTGAGGCCCGCTGTCCTTTGTTTTATATGCAGCTAATGTGCTTGGAGATTTTATCTGATCATCATCAGAGGTGCCTTGCAGTTTTCTCCACATTAAAAAAAGGCAGCAAACTTTCAGTGCCATGGCTGCTTTGATCATTGTGATAACATGGCATTAATTAATCTACTTAGAGTCGAGAATGAGTGAAAAAATATTCCAATATAAGCACCAAAGGAGAGGTGCATGCTGGTTAAAAAGGAAACAAAGCAAATGCATAAAACATCTCCCACAGTTTAGAAAAACATCTTAGGTCTTTTCAGCAGCTCTAAATGGCTCTTCAGGCAGAATCTGAGGATGCTAGCGTCATTAACACAGCTCAGTTGGAAAGCTTAAAATGCTTTGCATCTTTTGTCTTGTCTTGCAACCGTCCCTTGAAGTTGATCACTGTTATAACCATCTTACAGGCAAACAACAGAAGTAGAAAGGCATCAACATATTACGTACAAGCAGCTCTTTAGCAACAGAAAATTTCGGGGGGGGGGGGCTGTTGCTTATACACTCAGTTGCCTGAAGGGAAATGTTATGATGTTGCTTTGTTGTCAAATACATACACAGAGCAGGATAAGGCAACTGCTCAGAAAACATCAGTTGTTAGAAGGGATTAGAACCTCCAAAAGCAAACGTCATGTCCTTTAATTGTCCCTGCCAAGAGTATAAGCCAAGCATCTAAATCTTCTGCTGGTCATATTCCAAATGTTAACAGTTCCTCTCCCATGGCTGGTCAACAGAATCAGACCACAAACGCATGCTAGAATAATAATAATTTCATCTCAGAAATTATTCTGGCTTGAAAGGATTTTTGCAGTAGAAACTCCGCTCAGGAAATGCCCAAATGAGGCTCCTTTCATGTCCCCAAGAGTTGGGACAGAGATGGTGCTCAATCCATCATGCAGTACCCGGGTCTCGAACTGCCAACTCGCCAGCCTTCCAGCTAACAAGGCAAACGTCTTAACCACTGAGCCACTGCAGCCCCTTATGCTAGAATGGTCCCAACCAATGTAAAACTCAGGCCTCCTGACTAAATTTCAGCTGCTGGATAGCTCAGAGAGAGGCTGTTGGTTGCTATGCCTCCAAAAAGAAGATCCAGCTTGTGTAGTCCTGGACAAGCTGCACAGTCCCCGGGCATTTATAGAAGAAGGGAATGTTAAATTGCTGTATCGTACCTCTGTGTATTCACTACCTAGAAAACCCTGAAAAGAGTCACCATAAGTCAGAACTGAGTTGACGGAAGTAAAGGTTGCCCTTGCTTGAAAGCCAGTCGTATCCAACTCTAGGGTTCAGTGCTCATCTTTGTTTCTAGCCAAAGAGCCAGTGCTGCAAATGTTTCCTTGGACATGTGGCAGGCATGCCTCAACACTGGAGTGCATGGAATGCTGTTTACCTTCCCACCGAAGTGGTACCTATTTATCTACTTGCAATATCTTGCTTTTGAATTGCTAGTTTGGCTGGAGCTGGGACGGAGACGGGAGCTCACTCCATCATGCAGTGCCCAGGAATCGAACTCCAACCTTCCAGTCAGCGAGTTCAGTGTCTTAACCACTTGAGCCACGTCAGTTCCTTCTAGTAGGGAATTGGGCACCAAATGCTGCATTTCCTTTGGTGTGTTCGCTCCTGCATTAAAGGCCACAGATTGACCCAATGCTTTAATGGTAAAGTTTTAAGTGCCTGTGTGCCTAGTGACAAGTCTTGTAAGGCTCATGGATTTTAATCTCTCATTCCTCCTGAAATCCTCCTTCCGTGACAAAAAATATATATACTTTTCAGAATAACAGTGAAAGCTGATTTTTAAAAAATACTGTTCATGGGAATTACATCTCCAGCTGCTGTGGAGAAGGCAGCTGAGCACCAAGGGAACAAGGAGGGTTGAGAGATGACATTATTGTTCCTCCTGATCAAAACCATTGTCCCTGGTAATCAGAAAGTCTTTATTTGAAAAGAACTGGTTCTCAAACAAGAATCTTAGTTATTCGCTGTGGGTAGATGTCTATGTCATATTGATTCACACAATTTGCAACTCATATTGTTCCCTAAAGCCTGAGGGGTATTATTATTTTTTTGCACTCACCTTTCATTACCGCTTTTTACTGACCAAATCATCATTGGAAAGGAACTGAATAATCCAAAGGGGGTCTTAAATCATTGCTAAATATGAAAGTCCTTGCTTTTCATCCAAGCCCTTGGTTCTCCACAACACTGGCTGAACCCAGCTTGGGGGGGGGGGGGGGACGGGGACAGAAATGGACATTGACCATGAGCAGCCAGGTCTTGGAGCTGCTACTTTAATTTCTCACAATCCCCTTACCTGCAATATGTATATATATAATCTTGTTTCAGGACACTTTTAAAAAGAGGACCCAAGGCATGATCTATTCTGAAAGGTTGATATCCTGCCAGTTGCCCCTGGTGTCTCCTGGCTAGTGCAGATATATTCCCCCATGACATACCAAAGCTTCTGCTACAAAGTTACACCATCAGTTACCATGATATTGGAAAAATGATTGACAAAGTCTGCAAATCCCAGAATTCAAGGCTGATGGGGCCACCACCAAGAAGGCCCAGTACCTAGTTGTAACTTCCCAAGCCTCTCTAGGTTTACTAGGTATGAAATGCCACATGGACTCACAACATTTGCAACTTGTGTCCGACCAATCACTGTCTCTTTATCTTGAGTCTATGTATAAATGATTGTCATGTAGTTTCACTCTCCTGTTTAAGAAAGTGGACTTGATCCACAAAAGCCCACATCAGAATACAATGCCACAATATTTTTTGTCTTCTTTATCCTTTTGTTTTGTTCCTTGTTAATATGGCTACCACTTTGAATCTTGCTCCTTATTGCAAGATGTGTTGTCTCACATATTCTTCCCCACAGGAAGCCTGTAGGAAAATGAAAAGTCTTTTTAAAAATTGAAATGAAATTAATAAGTATATCCTCCCACCCTTGTCATATCAGAAGCTCCTGGGACCACTGAGAAATTATTAAAGGCATAATGAATAAGCTCTTTGCCACTAATCTCCTACCTACACTCATCAAAACATAGTTCCCCAAGGAGAGAGGAAAAACCTTTGAAGTAAAGCAAAAATTTTATGGTTGAAGCTGTGCCCACTAAAGGTAAAGTGATTTGGAAGACAGGGAATCATGCAAATGCAACACTTAAAAAATGGACACATTGATCTATATTCTGAATTTCCTTACCTTCGGTAGGCCAGTTTCAACTATAACTTTTGTTTCTAACCAAAGTTGTTTGGGGTGTCTTTCACCCTCCCTGCCTTTTAAAACATGGGAACATATAGACAGTAATGCTGTAAAAATAGTCTAGCTTTACTAAACAATTAGAGATTTTTAAAGATACCATCTAAATCAGGGGTTTGCAACTTACGACCTGTGGGCTGGTCCTGGCCCACAGTGGCAAATCATCCGGCCCATGGTAACAACCCTGAAAGCAGAAGTAGACACATTTAGAACAACCACAATTGCACCTGTGCCTGCGCAAACGTACCTGGTGTGGTTTACGGCAGCGTTTACGGCAGGGGGAACCCACATTTCCAGCCCACTGAGCTGTCTGAGGGGGTGTGGTCCAGCCCGAGGCATGAAAAAGTTGAGAACCCCAATCTAAATAAAAAAGCAAATGGTCAACAACAAGAAAGCATCCATTTTACCCCAACCAAATTTTATTTCTCAGGACATCCACTAATGCAGAAGAAAGAGTTGTCATCTAAATTTCTCTTTCAAACAGACACATCCTAAATATTACAAGGTGTTTACTGACAAGATGTTACTTACAATCCTTTCCCCCACCTCACCACCAGCTCAAAATATATTACAGCATTTGACCTATCCACACAAGCTAATCCCTTCAAAGGTGAGGGAAGGCCTGGAAGACCAGCACTGCTGCTCCAAATTGTCCATCTGAGTAAAAGAAACAACTAGAGATGGAGCCGGTTTACTAACCTGACAACCATAAGGACCAGCTCCCTTGCATGGCAAAGTCCACAGGGAAGGGTGATGGTCCCCAAATGGATTAAATCCCACTTGAATCCATTTTGATGGAGGGCAGCAACTTCATCAATACGGGCCTGGGGCTGATGAGGACTTTGTGTGCCAAAAGGGCTTAGGACCAGAAAGTGACTCGTGAAACTGGATAATTGGTATGAGTGATGTGCTGTGATGTGGAAGGCAAATGGAAGGCCACTACATTATATTGTTGCCAGGACAAGCTTCATGGCAGATCACCACGATGACAGCTAATATTCGGAATTGGATACGGCACAAGAAGAAGGAGGAGGAGACTTCCAGCTTTGAAGACCAGGCAGAACTGAGAGGAAGGACTGTATCAAACCTGCAACTAAAAGCCATGACAAAAAAGGTTACCAAAGAGGAAGGGAAAGGCACAAACTACACCATGAGAGAGATAACATGGGAACTTTTCATCAGAGCTTGGCAATGATAGGTCATGCCCTCTAGGATTTTGCCCTGCGGTGCCGGGCTGTTTTAAATTGTTTGGGAAGGGGTTTTTTTTTATGAGTATTGTTATATAAAAAGACGTAAAATTGTGTTGGATAGTAAAGGGTTTGGTTTGGTTTTTTCTTGAACAAATGGTGCCGGGCTGTTTTTAATGGTGTTGAAAGGTTTTGTGATTTTTAAAATGTTTATTTATATGCACGGGCTGTTATAAACTGTGATCAGCTTTTTTTGGGGAGGGGGGCGGGGGTTGGTTTAAAAAAAGGAGGAAAGGATGATATAACTTTTTACAATTATTATTTTTTAACCAAATAATGTTTTATTATGTGAATTTTTTTAAAATAGTTGTACTTTGGATAAAAAAATTAAAGATGTGTAAGTATATTTTTTTTTCAAATTTAATATTTTTAAAATGTGTTTTTATTTTTGAGTGAAAACTGAATAATTTTGACTGTTTTTTCTCCTGTGGCCTCTGGGTGGTGCTGTTCAGGTTTTATTTTGCTTTGACTGTTTTTCTCTACTGGCCTCTCGTTGTCGCTTCTTCCAGTAAGTAGTCTGTTTCTTTCCTCATTTCATTTCCGGACGTCGTGGAGTGAGGACGTGGGGGTGAGTTCTCCTGTTTAATTTCTCTGGGGGTTTGTTTTGTTAAAAAAAATTGGGGGGGGGGGTTCTGTGTGTTCTGTCTTGTTCTTTTTTTGGGGTTGATTTTGAGTATTTTTGAATGTATTTGATTGTGATTTTTGTGTTTTATTTTTGGGGTAAGTAAAATCAGCGGACGGAGCGCCGTCCACTGGCTTTGCTTACCTGGGAATGGGTTCAATGTGTGTGTGGGGGGGTTTGGGAGGGTTTAACGTGACCTTGCCTTGCTGGCCAGGCCGCGTTAAATTCTTGCATTGGGGTGGGGGTGGGGATTCTTTTATGTATATGTATGTGTTTTTTTTTTTACGGGGGGCTGGCCAGTGCCTTGCCATAGCCTGGGTTTGGGGGGAAGAGGGGGGTATCCCCTCCCCCCAAGCTATGGGCTGGCTTGGGCAGGCCTCCGAGGCTGCGGGGGAAAACATAGGTTTTCCCCATTGCCTCGCCAAAGCATGGATGGGGGTAGTGGAAGAGAGGGGTATCCTCTTTCCCCACCCCCCATGCTACAGAGGAGGAATTGTTTCACTTTCAAGGCGGGGAGGCAATGATGCCTTCGCCCTCCCTTGAAAGCAAAACACTTACTCGACAAGTAAAGGTACTGGGCAGAGCGCCGTCCAGTGCCTTTCCTTTCTGGAGGAATTGTTTTACTTTCAAGGGGGGGAGGCATCCATACCTCCCCCCCCCTTGAACTTCCTCTGTTGTGTTTTTTTTCCCACCCCGGCTCAACTTTTGTTGAGGCCGGTGGTGGTCTCGCCATGTCTTCAGCGGGGTAGCGTGGAGGAGAGGGAGTCCCTCTCCTCCCCGTTGCTCCATGCAAGAAGACCGGCGGGTGTTTGTGTCGCTTTGAGGTGCTGCGTCCGCCTGCGGTGGACTTGCACTCCTGGTGTGTTTGTTATTTTTATTTTTCGTGCGCCAGCTTCCTCAGCATTCTGCGTGCTCATGGCACACAGGACGCTGGGGCTTGTAGTTTTTGGTTTGTGTTTACCATTGGTGCAGCGGGTTTTTTTTTTTTGCGGCTTCATTTTGATTGGCTGTGGCGCGTTTCCGAACATTCCTTTTGGTCACACCTCTCAGCCTGATTGGCTGTGGCGCAGCGCGGCCCAAGGAATGTTGGGAAATGGAGTCCTTTCTTTTTGTTTGCGTTCGTCAGTCTCCTGCCCCACTGGTGCAAAATTCAACCTGACAGTTACCTGCGAACCCTGGTCGGGCGAGTGCACGGAGGCTCGGATGGGGCTAGTGGGCCCTGGCTAAACATTCTTTGTCACATTCCAACGGTTAACGCACAGATTTATAGGTATAGATGAGCAACATCTGGCAGCTCTTGACCCATTGCAACCACCTTGAAAAGTAGGGGAGTTTCCCTTTAGGTTTTCCTTTTTCTGGACTAAGTTATCATTTCTTTGTAATTGTGTTTACTTTTGTTCCTGTTTGATTGTGTTACTGTATGCTGTTGCCAGTTTATTAGACTGGTATTGCTTGTTATTTTTATTATATGACTTTGTTTATATATGCATATGATGATATAATGCTGTGATGGATTAGTGGTTAATACCCTGAGCTAGATGACCGGAAGGTTAGCAGATTAGCAGTTTGAGACCTGAGTGCCGCACAACAGAGTGAATGCCTGTGGTCTGTCCCAGCTCCTGCCAACCTACCAATTCGATAGCAAGAAATTGCAAGTAAATAGGTATCACTTTGGCAGGAAAGGTAGCAGCATTCTGTCTTGGACATGGTCGTCTTGCATGCTTGCTTGGCACCTTGGTACTCATCCTGATTCTTGCTATTTGCAAAGCAGCAGTGTCTCAGCAGAGCTAATGGATGCCACTATGAAATCAATTAGAGGGACCATGGGGGGAGGGTGTTACAGGAAGAGAACAAAGAGGGAAAGGCAGAGAAGAGAAGCATCAATTTTTTAAAAATCAATTCTGCACAAGTATAGTTGCTTTTGCTGTTGTTGTTGTTGTACTATTGCTGCTGCATCCCTCCAAGAGAAAGGAGCCCCCATGAACATCTTTCCCCACAAAATATTAGAACCCATACTATGGAGATATATATTAAATTAATAACAATGAATGAATATGGTTGTAAAGATAACTCTATCTCTATTACAATGGCAACATCGTGGTTCTGCGGTTCCCACTCTATTTTCTTGCTGCTAATATTATACAGTATATCACTTTCTGTAGGTTTTGAGGCTCTCGTGTGGTGCAAAGGACAGAGTGACTGACTAGGTCTCTGGAGACCAGGGTTCAAATCCCAACATGGCCATGTGTTGGATCGGGGCCCGATGTGAGCTGGAGGGTCCCGGAGGAGACTGGTCAAGCAAGACACGTGAGGCAAGATGGAGCGAAGACCAGTGTTTATTGACAAGAAAGCACTTAACTTTAAACCTCTGCCTAGCTTGGCTGTGTGCATACATTGCGCATAGCGTTCCAGGAAAGCCCTGAGTCTGCACATCAAGATTACACAAGTTACACATTAGGGATTGCGGGTTCCACGAGCACAATTGGCATAATATGGCCCCTGGCAGAGGTTAAACCAGTCGAGAAAGCTCCTGGCCACTGGCCCTTGCCAGTACAGAAATTGGGGAGTGGATTAATAATCATAGGGTTGATTCACCCACATCTGACCTGACCGACAGTTCTGCTGAGGGAAGCGAGATCGCTAACTCCTGTTAGCAATTAGGCAATTACTCACTCACAGAAGAGCCTAAGCTCTAGTGCAAATAGTGGCCATGTTTACCCTGGTGTAAGCCACGAACAATGGATTTCCCCTGTCAGTGTTTGCCCTAGTTAATTAACTTCCCCAAGAGAGATTCCCCATTAACCCGGGTAAATGGGTGATGTGATTTTCTGTCAGATGACGATTCTATCACACGTTGCCTTCTATTCCTATATATGTTGATGCTTTTCCCTCAATAAACCACTGGTCTTCGCCCCATCTTGTCTCGTGTCGTTCCTTTGACCAGTCTCCTCCGGGACCCTAAGGGCCGCTTCACGGCCCCAATCCAACATCTGGTGACCCCAAGACGTGATCCTACCTGAGAGTAAGCGATCTACGCGGTCCGGTTCTACGCTAGAACCGTGTCCGACTCGTCCCGGAGGGCAGCGCGACGGCTCTGGTCAGAAAGCCATCCGGCCAGGGTGACAGCTACGCGGCGAGGCATTCCAGAGATTCCTCCTACGGCTTGCATCGCGGAAACTCGTTCCGCTCAGGGGCAGGCTGTGAACCCTGATACCAGCGCAGAGGCCACCGAGGGCCCGTGGCAGTAGTCCACGCTCCGAGCGCCATCCCAGAGATTCGTCACGCTGAGACCTATTGCCTAAAAAGACGTGTCCCGAGAAGAAGCCCTCCGAAGGACCCGGCAGGTAATATGGGGACTTGTCCTCAGCGGCAATGTCCATCCACTAACCAGAGAATTCATATAATGGAATTCATGGCCCTGGCCAGGGTTTTTAAATTACGTCTTCACAGCGGGAAGTTAGCGGAACTCTTAGCGTACCTGGAGGCCAATTGTCCGCTTTATCCAGAAGCGGCCGTACTTGACCTCACACTTTGGCATCGGATAGGAGCCTGCATTCGGCAAGCACCAAAAGCTCCAGACAGCATAATTAGCACATGGAGCAAATGTAGGAAGCTCTTAGCAGAGGACGATCCAGTCCGGATAGAAGCCCAGAAACCCCCAGCGCAGGCAGAGCCATCAGCCCCAACGGCTCTCTATCCGTCACTCCAGCTCAAGCAGAGTAGTGTAGGGAGCTTTCCCTCGGTGACAGCTGCAGACATCACCGACGGAATGCGTAAGATGGGAAGCGCTGGCGCTTCACTGACAGATACGGGTTCCCTAGCTACCAAGAGCGCAGTTCAGCGCATGGCTGAGGCAGAAATCAGCAAGGGGGAATTGCCAGCAGAAGATCTAGCTGAGCTTAGGCAGCTATGCCCAGTTCGCATAGAGGTAGATGCCCTCACGGGCCAGCAGCAAGCAATTCATTCACCAGTTCCGTATAAGCTACTCATGGCCATACGGAAAGCCATCACAGAGACAGGACTCCAGAGCCGATTCACTAGGGGCACGCTTCAGCAAGTGTGCGAGACCATGATGCTCATTCCATACGACTGGAAAGCCGTCATGCGAATGATGCTCAACCCCAGCCAGTATCTGCTATGGGACAGCGAGTATCGTCTCGAAGCGCAGGCAAGGGCCGCCAGGATGGGCGGAGTGGTAATCTCTGACCAGCTATATGGTTCAGGTCCATTCGAATCCGTTGATGCGCAAGTCGCCCTGCCGCTCGCCACACTCCACATGGCAGTGGAGACAGCCTTCAAGGCTTATCTCAAAGTCCCGGCAGCTGGCAAGGCAGCCAAAAATTACACAGCGGTCAAACAGGGATCCCAGGAGTCCTACATGGACTTTATCAATCGATTAGAGGAAGCGATCAGTAGACAGATCGACAATGAGCAAGCCCAGCAAGAGCTCATGATGAAATTGGCCAAAGACAATGCCAATCTCGACTGCCGTAAGATCTTGCAGTCCCTGGGAAATCGTCCCAACCTGACTCTCACACATATGATTAGGGCATGCGCCTACGTTAGCACAGATTCCTACAAAATGGGTCTGTTGGCAGCGGCGGTGCAAGGAGGCAGAAAACCCCGGATCAAGGGAGCATGCCACAATTGTGGCAAGATCGGTCACTTCACTAAGGAATGCCGATCCAGAGGCGGCGGCCAGCGCACCGGCCGTCCCAAGGCTCCAACCACCCCATGTCCAAAATGCAATAAGGGCCTTCACTGGGCCAGGAATTGTCCGAATTCGGGAAACCGGAACGCGGGCACGTCTCTGGCCCCGGTCCAAACAGAGGCTTCCCTCGCTCTGGGCGCGCCAGAGCTGGATTAGATTCCAATCACATTCCAGGCATTGCGGAGGCGCAGGCCAGCCCCAAAGGTAGTACAGGGCTAGAATTGACTTGCCAGGCAGACGTCACATGCGACTTGCCAGGCACAGTCTATCTGGTGGATTCCCAGTACATGGGACCCCTACCCAAAGGCTTCATAGGCTTAGTTTTGCCTCGTAGTGTCGCAGGAGCACGCGGAATTCTTATAATTCCGGGAGTCATTGACTCCAATTTTTCGGGCATTCTCCAAGTTCAACTCTGGACGCACCTACCCCAGACCATTTACAAGGGAGACACGTTAGCGCAACTGATAATGGTTCCTTGTAACTCGCCAGCAGATAGCCAGAGAAGGCTCAGGGGCAGCTCCGAGTTCGGGTCAGAAGACCGCTCGAGCACAAGTGAGGCAGTACAAGGATACCAGGTCTTAGCGACAGTGGAGACCAACATAGAATGGAAACAGCGACCAGTTATTGAGGTATTTTTGAATAAAAAATCATTCTCAGGGTTGCTGGATACCGGAGCTGACGTCAGCGTTATCAGCCGAAGTCAGTGGCCGAAGGAATGGGCTATTGAGCCGGTCTCCGATGTGTGGGGGGTAGGCGGCATCCAAGAAGCGTTTAGAAGCCGGGATTGGGTGGAAGTCATGATCCCTAGGGCTGACGGCACGGCGGTCATTCGGCCGCACATTCTGGACGTGCACATCAACCTTTGGGGGCGAGACATTTTACAGCAATACCGTGCCACTCTTACCTTCGGGTAATGGCTCTACCACTTAAATGGCTTACCAACACGCCAGTCTGGGTAGAACAATGGCCGGTAGTGGGAGAGAAGTTAGTTGCCCTGAAGCAACTGGTTAAAGAACAGCTAGACGCAGGACACGTAGAGCAGTCCACTAGTCCTTGGAATTCACCCATTTTTGTCATCAAGAAAAAGTCGGGGAAGTGGCAACTCCTCCACGATCTCAGAGAGATCAATAAGTGCATACAGCCAATGGGTCCGCTCCAATGCGGCATCCCAAATCCGAATATGATTCCCGAGGGTTGGGAGATCCTGGTTGTAGACCTTAAGGATTGTTTTTACACCATTCCCTTAGACCCCAGGGACCGGGAAAGGTTCGCCTTTATGGTGCCAGTTGTGAACCACAGTGAGCCCACGCAGCGTTACGCGTGGAAATATTTGCCACAGGGGATGCTCAATTCGCCCACCCTGTGCCAAATTTATGTTCACAACGCACTGGCAAAGTTTCGAAACCTTCACCCCACAGCTTTAGTATGCCATTTCATGGATGATATCTTGGTCGCAGCGCCGCAACTCAGCAGCGAAATGTTTGCAGACCTCCAGGCCAGCCTGGGGGAGAAAGGGTTACTCATTTCCCCGGAGAAAGTGCAGAGAACCGAGCCCTTCTCATACTTGGGTCATCGGCTTCTCCACTCTTTCGCAGCACCAGTTTTGCCCCAGATCAACTTAAAAGACTCAGTCACCTTGGTAGAATTGCAGCAGGTTTTAGGTAACATTAATTGGGCCAGACCGTACTTCAAATTGGATACAGATCTTCTAAAGCCGCTCTTCTCGCTGCTAACGCTAGGTAAGCAGCCGGCAGACCGGATACGAATTCCTCGAGAGGCACGCTTGACTCTCGAGAAAGTCAACCAAATTCTCAGCCAAAGGTGGGTGGACAGGATCACTCACGGGCCATATGCCCCGATCCTGAACTTGTACATCGTTCGGGCAGGATCCATGTTCACCGGAG
Organism: Bradypodion ventrale; assembly: GCA_035047345.1. Taxonomy (NCBI): domain Eukaryota; kingdom Metazoa; phylum Chordata; class Lepidosauria; order Squamata; family Chamaeleonidae; genus Bradypodion; species Bradypodion ventrale. Next base: position 16,789,760 of record JAWDJE010000003.1, on the reverse strand, counting down.
CCCTAGGAGTGGACTCCGAGAAAGGAGCGAGTATCGTGGAATGGGTGTATTTACCGAACGCCTCTTCCCGAAACATCGTTCCTCCCCAAGAGTTGGTCTCCGCGGTGGTTTACCGCGGAAGGCTGAGAGCAAGGGACATTTCAGGGCACGACTTAGCAAAAATCATGATCCCGTTCACCAAAGAGCAGGTTCAGCAGCTGATGCAGCTCGGTGACTCGCTTCCAATTGCCTTGGAGGGATTCACCGGATGCTTGGCATACCACTTGCCAAAGGACCCCAGACTTGTCTTGCTTCAAACGCAGACAATCACCTTGTATGAATTGATCTCGCTGGTTCCACTTCAGGGGGCCAGAACAGTTTTTACTGATGGGGGTCGCACATATGGTGTCTTAACTTGGCAGGAGGGCCAGGCTTGGCGCACGCTGTTAACTCTTCCACAGAAGTCCGCACAGCGGGCGGAGTTGGCAGCGGTGAACCTTGCTTTGCGCACGTTCGCCAAAGAGCGCCTCAACATTATTACTGACAGTCAGTATGTTAGGAATTTGCTTCACAGTCTACCGGGAGCATACATTACTCCCGCGATAGACAAAAATTTGCTGAGTTTGTTCCTCACAGCTCAATTTCACTTGCGGAACCGCACGGAAGTGCTCTATATTGCCCACATCCGAAGTCACCAGGACCTACCGGGTCCGATTTCCGCAGGCAATAGCATAGCGGATGCGGCCGCAAAGGAAATTCAGCAACGATCAGTGTTAGGTGTTTTCACTACTCCAATTCAGAGTCATGCATTCTTTCATCAGAATGCCAAAGCACTCGCCAGACAGTTTAATCTGCCACTTTCTCAAGCCCAAGGCATAGTTCGCTCTTGTCAGCATTGTGCAGGGGCACCGGGGGGGCCCTCGTGGGGGGTCAACCCACGAGGGACAGAGGCTAACCAGGTGTGGCAAATGGATGTCACCCATGTTCCGCAGTTTGGCAGATGGCGGTACATGCACGTTTGCATTGATACCTTTTCACAATTCATTTGGGCAACGGCACAAAAGGGGGAGACAGCTTCCCACATGGAGCAGCATCTCCTTTCCTGCTTCGCGGCGATGGGCAAACCACGGCACGTGAAAACCGATAACGCCCCGTCCTACAGCTCCAGGCAGTTAGCCAACTTCATGGCCACCTGGGATATCAAGCATACCTTTGGCGTTCCTTACAATCCGCAGGGGCAAGCGATTGTGGAACGAGTCAATCGGACACTCAAGTCCTACATTGACAAACAAACAGAAAGGGGGGAGCCACCAGCCCTCCCCAAGTCACAGGGTCAGGCACAGCATTGTCTGAACAAGGTGTTGTTCACGTACAATCACCTTAATGTTTTTTCTGATTGCACGCCGCAGGAGAAACACTTCCGCTGCTCGGAAGCTCTCCCGCGGCCGCTGGTTCGTTACCGGGTGCCACCGGACCCTTCCTGGAGGGGCCCGGCACCACTCGTAACCTTTGGAAGAAGGTATGCTGCAGTTATGTCTCCTACAGGTGTTATCTGGATTCCAGCCTGGTGCGTTAAGCCTCACTTGGAACCACATGGCGTGGACCCAGACCGACCCGAGTCTGATCCCGGAGATGGAGGACCTCACCCTGACCGAGGGGACCCGGTGGGAGAAGCGGCGACCGCGGATGACAGCACCGAAGATCACCTGGGGGATGGTCAAGACCATTTGCAATGAGGCCCAGGATGCCGACGCGAGGACAGGGAACCGACACCGGAGAACCTCGTGGCCGCGGTCTTCACCCAGATTACGGCCAACACCGTGGCAGTCACCATCATCCTGACCCTCTCCCTATTTGCGGGGGGAGGCGTTCAGGCAGCATCTCTAAAGGCCAGCGATCTGATGCCAGCCGGAGACCTCTCTGCCCGGATGCACTACAACCTATGGGAAAGGTTGGCGGGTCTCGTCAACCAGTCCGATTTTTGCCTGAAGCAGGACATCGGTTCTGCCTCAATTCTGAGTACCTGTCTCATCCCAGTGTGCCACACTCCCGACACGCACACCAGGGATGGCGACTGGCTGGTGAGGCGGATTTTCGGTCCGTTCCTCCCAACAAGCTTCACAGCATACGCTCGCTGGGGAATGCAGCTGACCATGACTTTGCCGGCTGATGCAGCCACTCTCCACACCCCTCAAGTGGCGGTCAGCCTGAACTCTACCTGTGCTCGAATGACCGGTTGCTCCGCAGTCGGCCGGATTCGATGCCGCTGCCTTGACGCTGGCAGCGGCAACTGGACTTGTAATAACCCAGAGACACTTGGTTCTATGTATGCTCATGTTACCCTACCTTCAGGTTGGTTCTTTACATGCAATCAGTACACTTGGAATTACATCCCCGCAAATGTATCAGATTCCATATGTTGTATCAGTTGCTTGACATTGTTACTCCCCACTAGGGATATGATTGTTCCAAGCACAAATGTTTCCGCACCCATACGGCGCACCCGTGCCACCCAGTTAGACAGCTCATGTGATAGCAACATTAGGGTTTTGAGTCCAGCTGAGTACGTCTCGTTGGCAGTCAGCATACTTGGCGTGCCAGGCTTAGCCGTCGCAACGCTCGGAGAATTGGTCAATTGGCTTGCGGATTAGCAAAGGCCATTAACCATACCTCCTCAGCAATAGCGCTGCTCAACCAGGAGCAGGCAGAACTTCGCCATGCCATCCTAGACAATCGAGCAGCTATAGACTACCTTCTGTTGTTACATCATTTGGGTTACGAATCTGTCCACAGCATGTGTTGCTTTAATCTCACAGACAACACCCGTAAAGTACAGAGCCAGCTCACGGACCTCCACACCCTAGTCAAGAACATCAAGGAGGATTCTTCATGGGGGTGGTGGTATTCATTGTGGCCGTGGCTCCCATGGGGGTGGCTCCAGACAACGCTCAAAGTGATTATGGGAGTGATTGTACTGAGCATAGCAGGATGTTGTTTCATGCAATGTATTCCCTCACTGCTATTGAGATGTCCCCCGTGGGGGGAGCCCCGAAACGTCATTCCTACACACCAGCTGATGCCCCTCTTGTGCAGGGCTGTCTGTCAGGTCCAAAAATAACAGAGAAAGGGGGAGTGCGGGTTCCGTGAGCACAATTGGCATAATACGGCCCCTGGCAGAGGTTAAACCAGTCGAGAAAGCTCCTGGCCACTGGCCCTTGCCAGTACAGAAATTGGGGAGCGGATTAATAATCATAGGGTTGATTCACCCACATCTGACCTGACCGACAGTTCTGCTGAGGGAAGCGAGATCGCTAACTCCTGTTAGCAATTAGGCAATTACTCACCTACAGAAGAGCCTAAGCTCTAGTGCAAATAGTGGCCATGTTTACCCTGGTGTAAGCCACGAACAATGGATTTCCCCTGTCAGTGTTTGCCCTAGTTAATTAACTTCCCCAAGAGAGATTCCCCATTAACCCGGGTAAATGGGTGATGTGATTTTCTGTCAGATGATGATTCTATCACACGTTGCCTTCTATTCCTATATATGCTGATGCTTTTCCCTCAATAAACCACTGGTCTTCGCCCCATCTTGTCTCGTGTCGTTCCTTTGACCAGTCTCCTCCGGGACCCTAAGGGCCGCTTCACGGCCCCAATCCAACAAGGGATGACTTCACCGGGGGAAGTTCCTTATCTATCTAATTAACTACCAGTGGGACATGCATTGTCTACCATTATCTGGAGCAAACATGTGCCTAGGTTGACTTTTGGGCTAAGAGCATCTGCGGATGTGAGATTACCCATTACATGCCTTTCGAGTTAACCATCTGGCGATCTTTTGTCCTCTATTGTCCGGCCCGCCTGTTAGGTCAGCGATCGGTGAATTAAACTATAGCTATTAATCCGCTCCCCAATTTCTGTCCCCTCGGAACCAGCAGCTCGAAGGAGTGTTCTCCCATAACCTAAGGCCTGGGTAGGCAGAAGAGGAGCCGTTGGGGGAAAGAGGCGGCTTTTCCATCAGTGCCGCCCCCCCAGGACTCTCGCCCACCTAAGGCCTGGGTGGGCAGAAGAGGAGCCGTTGGGGGGAAAGAGGCGGCTTTTCCATCAGTGCCGCCCCCCCCCCCCCAGGACTCTCGCCCACCTAAGGCCTGGGTGGGCAGAAGAGGAGCTGTTGGGGCGAAAGAGGCGGTTTTTCCATCAGTGCCGCCCCCCCCCCCAGGACTCTCGCCCACCTAAGGCCTGGGTGGGCAGAAGAGGAGCCATTGGGGGGAAAGAGGCGGCTTTTCCATCAGTGCTGCCCCCCCCCCGGACTCTCGCCCACCTAAGGCCTGGGTGGGCAGAAGAGGAGCAGGAAAGAGGCGCCTTTCTCATCTGTGCTGCCCCCCCCCCCCGGGACTTTTGTCCACCTAAGGGTCTTTGCCGCGTCTCTCCTGGGCTCATTCCACCGGCCCAGGATGGGAGATGAGCGACAGCTGAGGCCGCTGGCAGTCCATTCCCTCCTCTTCCACCCGCCAGGAGGGCTTCAAAAGAGCGCAGGAGCAGCTGCAGCTGGTTACGGACATTCAACCTTTGGCTATGTTGCGGACTTTGGCAGCTGAAGACACTCTTAGGCTTATTAAGGTCGTTGAGCTTGGGCTCCGACCTCCCCCCCCACCTTGGATCTTTTTGCTTATTCTGATTTAACTTGTACTGTATGGTTCCTGACTTTGTTTTTTCTTCCCCCATTGTATTTATGCATTATGTTTTACTGTAATTGATATGTTGTATCATTGACATTTTGCATCTTATTTGTATATTGCTTTGTATTATTTGTATCGTATTTTGTATTGTTTAGCATTATTATTGTAAACCGCTTCGAGTTCCCTTTTCGGGGAGTAAAGCGGTATAGAAATCTAAACAATAAATAAATAAATAAATAAACCGTGGTTCTGTCAGGGACAGTGGGCCAATTGCGTGCGCGGATCCCACACTCCCCCTTTATTTGTTTAATTGGACCTGACAGATGGAGTGAGGATATCCTGGGGTCTCCTCCATGGGGGACACATTGACATCAATGCGGGAATACATTGCAAGGAAGCAGCAAACCGCTATCCCCAAAATTGCAACACCCACAATCACCTTGAGTGTTGTTTACAGCCATTCCCATGGAAACCATGACCATAATGAATCCCACCACCCCCATGTGGCATCTTCCCTGATATTCTTGATCAGGGTATGGAGATCTGTGATCTGGCTCTGTACCTTGCGAGAATTGTCCATGAAGTTAAAACAACACATGCCATGGACTGTCTTGCAACCCAAATGGTGTAAGAGCAGGAGGCAATCGATAGCTGCTCGATTATCCAATATAGCATGGCAAAGCTCCAATTGCTCTTGATTAAGCATCGCTATCGCCGAGGAAGTATGATTAATGGCTTTTGCCAAAGCGCAAGCCAGCTGACCAATCCTGCAAGCATTGCTTACAGCTAAGCCTGGCACGCCGAACAAACTGACCACCAATGAGACGTATTCAGCTTTGCTCAAAAGCCTAATGTTGCTGTCATATGAACTGTCTAGCTGGGTGGCACGAACGTGCCGTGTGTGGGCAGATACATCGGTGCTTGGGGCAACCATATCCTTTGTGGGAAGCAACAGTGTCAAACGACTGATAAAACAGAAGGAATCAGATACATTTGCGGGAATATAGTTCCAAGTGTGTTGGTTACATGTAAAAAACCATCCTGAAGGCAAAGTGACATGAACAAACATCGAGTTGATAGTCTCTGGATGATTGCAAGTCCAAGTGCTGTTGCTGGGGTCGAGGCAACGGTGATGTGGCTCTTTGACTGTGGAACAGCCGGTCATGTGGGCACAAGTTGAGTTCGGGCTGACCGCCACTCGGGGGGTGTACAGAGTGGCCGCATCAGCCGGTAGGACTTTGGTGACTTGGATTCCCCAGTGCGCATATGTTGAGTATGCGGTCTTGTGAAACGGGCCAAATATTTGCTTCACTAACCAGTCACCGTTCCTGATGCACGCATCTGGGGACTGACACACTGGGATGAGACAAGTACTGAGAAGAGAGGCAGAATTGGTGGTCTGCCTCAGGCAAAAATCGGACTGATTGACGAGGTTCGCCAATCTTTCCCAAATGTTGTAATGCAGCCGGGTAGAGAGATCTCCACCAGGCATCAAATCTTCTGCTTCAAGTGAAGCGGCTTGAACCCCTCCCCCCATAAGCAAGGAAAGGATCAAGATGATGGTCGTCAAGGAGTTAAAGGTTCCACATTCTCCCGCCGTGCAATGTCAGTCACCTCCTGGCACAGGGACTTGACCATCCCCCAGGTGATCTTCGGCGCTGGCATCGGCTGTCGTCACCTCCTCTGCTTGGCTTTCCCCATCAGGGTCAATCCCTCCACCTCCAGCAACGGATCCGGGAATGCCTGGCTCCACGCCATTGGAATCAAGATGAGGCTTGACACAACAGGCTGGAATCCAGATGACACCTGAAGGAGATATAATTGCGGCATACCCTCTCCCCCACATTATGAGTGGTGCCGGGCCCCTCCAAGAAGGATCCGGTGGCACTTGATAATGCACCATAGGGCGCGGGAGAGCCTCCGTGCGACAGAAGTGCTTCTCCTGCAGAGTGTAATCTGAAAAAACATTGAGTTGATTGTATATGAACAATACCTTGTTCAGACAATGCTGTGCCCGACCCTGATTTTTGGGGAGGGCTAGTTCCCCCCTTTCTGTTTGTTTGTCAATGTAGGACTTGAGCATCCGATTCACCCGCTCAACAATCGCTTGCCCTTGCAGATTGTATGGAATGCCAAAAGTGTGTTTAATGTCCCAGGTGGCCATAAACGTGGCCAGCTGCCTGGAGCTATAAGCCGGACTGTTATCAATCTTCATGTGCTGTGGTTTGCCCATGGCCACGAAGCAGGAGAGGAGATGTTGCTCCACATGGGAAGCCGTTTCTCCCTTCTGAGCTGTAGCCCAGACAAACTGTGAGAACGTGTCTATGCAAATGTGCATGTACTGCCATCTCCCAAACTGAGGAACATGTGTGACATCCATCTGCCACACCTGGTTGGCTTCAGTCCCTCGTGGGTTGACCCCCCACGAGGGCCCCCCCCACCGCCCCTGCATAGTGTGGGCAGGAACGGACTATGCCCTGAGCTTGGGAAAGTGGCAGGTTGAACTGCCATGCAAGAGCTTTGGCATTTTGATGAAAAAATGCATGACTTTGAATCGGAGTCATGAAGACTCCCAAAACTGACCTCTGCTGAATATCCTTTGCAGCCGCATCTGCTCTGCTATTGCCTACGGAAATTGGACCAGGTAAATCCTGGTGACTTCTGATGTGGACGACATAGAGCGCTTAGATGTGGTTCCGCAAATGAAATTGAGTTGTGAGGAAAAGATCTAACAAGTTTTTGTCTATCTCGGGAGTGATGTAGGTACCCGGTAGACTGTGAAGCAAATTCCGGACATACTGGCTGGCTGTGATGATATTCAAGCATTCTTTGGCAAAGGTGTGCAAGGCAAGGTTCACTGCTGCTAATTCCGCCCGCTGCGTGGATTTCTGCAGAAGAGTCAGAAGCGTACGCCAAGCCTGTCCCTCTTGCCAAGTAAGAACACCATATGTTCGACCCCCATCAGTGAATACTGTCTTGGCTCCTTGAAGCGGAACCAGGGACAATAACTCACACAAACTGACTGCGTTTGAAGCGAGACGAGTCTGGGTTCTTTCGGCAAATGGTATGCCAAGCATCCTGTAAATCCCTCTAATGCAATCGGAAGTGAGTCACCAAGCTGCATCAGCTGCTGGATCTGATCCTTGGTGAATGGAACAACGGTTTTCGCCAAATCGTGCCCTGAGATATACCTTGCTCTCAACCTTCCTTGGTAAATCACTGCGGAAGCCAGTTCCTGTAGAGGTACGATGTTTCGGGAAGAGGTGTGTGGTAAATACACCCATTCCACGATTTTCGCCCCCCGTTCAGAGTCTATGCCTAGTGCTCCGGAGAACATGGCTCCAGTTCAGACTATGTACAGGTTCAGAACAGGAGCATATGGCTCCTGACTAATCCTGTCCACCCATCTCTGGCTGAGAACTTGGTTGACTTTTTTGAGAGTCAGGTGAGCCTCTCGCGGAATGTGTATCTGGTCTGCTGGCTGCTTACCTAGCGTTAGCAGCGAGAAGAGCGGCTTTAGGAGTTCCGTATCTAGCCTGAAATACGGTCTAGCCCAATTGATATTCCCCAGAATCTGTTGCCATTCTACAAGGGTGACTGAATCTTTGAGATTAATTTGTGGCAAAACTGGTGCTGTGAAAGAACGGAGAAGCCGGTGGCCCAAATATGAAAAGGGCTCAGTTCTCTGAACTTTCTCCAGGGCAATGAGTAACCCTTTTTTCCCCAGAGTGGTCTGGAGGTCTCTAAACATTTCGCTGCCGAGTTGCGGCGCTGCAATCAGAATATCATCCATAAAATGACATACCAAGACTGTGGGGTGAAGGTTTCAAAACTTTTCCAGTGTGTCGTGAACATAAATTTGGCACAGGGTGGGCGAATTGAGCATCCCCTGTGGCAAAAATTTCCACGTGAAGCATTGCATAGGCTCTCTGTGGTTCACGACTGGCACCGTAAAAACTAACCTTTCCCGATCCCTTACATCTAAAGGAATGGTGTAAAAACAGTCTTTCAGGTCTACGACCAGGATCTCCCGACCCTCAGGGATCATGTTCGGATTCAGGATGCCGCATTGAAGCGGACCCATTGGCTGAATACACTTATTGATCTCTCTTAGATTGTGAAGGAGTCGCCACTTCCCTGACTTCTTTTTAATGACGAATATGGGCGAATTCCAGGGACTGGTGGACTGTTCTATATGTCCTGTGTCTAATTGTTATTTAACCAGCTGCTTTAGGGCGACTAATTTTCCCTACTACCGGCCATTGCTCTACCCAGACTGGCGTGTTGGTAAGCCATTTGAGTGGTAAAGCCATTACCCGAAGGTAAGAGTGGCACAGTACTGCTGTAAGATGTCTCGCCCCCAGAGATTGACGTGCATGTCCAAGATATGTGGCCGAATGACCGCCGTGCCGTCAGCTCTGGGAATCGTGATTTCTACCCAATCCTGGCTTCTAAACGCTTCCTGAACACCACCTACCCCCCACACATCGGAGACTGGCTCGAGAGCCCACTCACGTGGCCACTGACTCTGGCTGACCACGCTGATGTCAGCTCCCGTATCTAATAACCCATCAAAAGGTTTTTTATTCAAAAATACCTTTATGACTGGCCGCCGCTTCCACTCTATGTTGGTTTCCACTGTCGCTAAGACCTGGTATTCTTGTACTGCCCCTTCTGCGCTCGAGCAGTCTGCCGACCCGGACTCTGAGCTGTCCCTGAGCCTTTCCTGACAGCCTGCTGGCGAGTGACAAGGAACCATGATCAGTTGCGCTAACGTGTCTCCTCTGTGAATGGTTTGTGGTAGGTGTGTCCAAAGTTGAACCTGGAGTACACCCGAAAAATTGGAGTCAATGACTCCCGGAATCACTAGGATTCCTCGCATTCCTGTGATACTGCGGGGCAAAACTAAACCTATATAGCCCTAAGGCAGGGGTCCCATGTATTGGGAATCGACCAGATAGACTGTGCCTGGCAAGTCACATGTGACTTCTGACTGGAAAGTCAAATCTAGTCCCGTACTGCCCTTAGGTCTGGCCTACACCTCCGGAATGCAGGATGGAATGTTCCGTGAATCTAATCCAGCTCTGGCTCTCCCAGAGCGACTGTGGTCTCTGTTTGGACCGGGGCCAGAGACAAGCCCGTGCTCCGATTTCCCAAAGTCGGACAATTCCTGGCCCAGTGGAAGCCCTTATTACATCGTGGACATGGGGTGGTCGGAGCCTTGGGACGACCTGTGTTTTGGCTATTACCCTTCTTGGATCGGCATTCTCTAGCAAAGTGACCGATCTTGCCACAATTGTGACATGCTCCTTTGGTCTTACCTTTGGATCCCCTACCACCTTGCACCGCCGCTGCCAACAGACCCATTTTGTAGGAAACTTTACCAACGTCGGCACAAGCCCTGATCATGTCAGTAAGCATCAGATCAGGATGATTGCCAAGTGACTGCAAGATTTTATGGCAGTCAAGGTTGGCATTGTCTTTCGCCAGCTTCATCATAAGCTCCTGTTGGGCTTGCTCGTTGTCTATCTGCCTACTGACTGCTTCCTCCAATCTGTTGATAAAGTCCATGTTGGACTCCTGGGCACCCTGTTTGACCCCTGTGTAATTTTTGGCTGCTTTGCCAGCTGCCGGGACCTTGAGATATGCCCTAAAGGCTATCTCAGCTGCCAGGTGAAGCGTGGCGAGTGGCAAGGTGATCTGCGCATCTATGGTTTCGAACTGACCTGACCCATACAGCTGGTCAGGAAGTACTGCTCCTCCCATCCTGGCAGCCCTTGCCTGTGCTTCAAGTCGATACTCGCTGTCCCATAGCAAATACTGGCTGGGGTTGAGCATCATTCTCATGACGGCCTTCCAGTTGTATGGAATGAGCATCATTGTTTCACAAAACTGCTGAAGTGTACCCCTAGTGAAATGACTCTGAAGTCCTGTTTCTGTGATTGCCTTCTGTATTGCCATGAGGAATTTGTACGGAACTGGCGAATGGATCGTCTGCTGTTGACCCGTGAGGGCGTCCACTTCTATGCGGACTGGGCATAACTGCCTAAGTTCAGCTAGTTCTCCCAATGACAACTCCCCCTTGCAGGTTTCCTCTTCTACCATGCGCTGGATGGAACTTTTAGCTAACTGGGAACTTTTAACTGTCTGGGAACTGCCAGCGTTTCCCATACCTTGCATTCCTTCAGTGATGTCTGCAGCTATCACTGAGGGAAAGCTCCCTAAGCTGCCCTGTTTAAGCTGAAGTGACGGATAGAGAACCATCGGGGCTGATGGTTCTGACTGCGCTGGGGGGTTCTCGGTCTCTATCCGGACTGGGTCTACCTCTGCGATGAGCTTCCTACACTTGCTCCATGTGCTAATCACCTGAGCTGGGGCTCTTGGTTCTTGCTTAATGCAGGTCCCTATCCTATCCCAAAGTTGGAGACTTAACATGCCCGTTTCTGGATAAAACAGACAATGTTCCCCCAAGTACACCAAAAGATCCGCTATCTGGGTGCTGTGAATACGAGTATGATTTACCCTGGCCAGGGCCTTGAGTTCCATTAAGTGAACTCTCTGGTTAGCGGTCGGACGTTGCCGCTGCGGACAAGTCCCCATATTACCTTCCGGTCCTTTGAAGTTGCCTCCACTGGACGAATCAACGCTTCTAAGTACGGCAACTGGATTCAGTGTGACATCCCTCTGGTGCGGACTCGGAACGTGGACGACCGCCACAGGCCCTCCGTGGCCTCTGTGATGGCATCAGGTTTCACAGCTGACCCTGAGCGGAACGTGTTTCTGATGTGCAAGATGCCTCAGAGCCTTGGAGCGAGCTCTGCCTCTGGAATGCCTCACCGCTTAGCATAGCTGTCACTCAGATCAGATGGCTTTCCGACCTGAACCGCTGCACGATCCTCTGGGAAATCTCGGACGCGGTTCTGGTGTAGAACCAGACCAAGGGTGTCACCTACTCACAAGTAGGATCACGTCGTGGTCACCATATGTTGGATCAGGGCCCGATGTGGGCCGGAGGGTCCTGGAGGAGACTGGTCAAGCAAGACACGTGAGGCAAGATGGAGCGAAGACCAGCGTTTATTGACAAGAAAGCACTTAACTTTATACCACTGCCTAGCTTGGCTGCATGCATACGTTGCGCGTAGTGTTACAGGAAAGCACTGAGTCTGCACATCAAGATTACACAGGTTACGCATTAGGGATGACTTCACCGGGGGAAGTTCCTTATCTATCTAATTAACTACTAGTGGGACATGCATTGTCTACCGTTATCTGGAGCAAACATGTGCCTAGGTTGACTTTTGGGCTAAGAGCATCTGCGGATGCGAGATTACTCATTACATGCCTTTCGAGTTAACCATCTGGTGATCTTTTGTCCTCTATTGTCCAGCCCACCTGTTAGGTCAACGATCGGTGAATTAAACTATAGCTATTAATCCGCTCCCCAATTTCTGTCCCCTCGGAACCAGCAGCTCGAAGGAGTGTTCTCCCATAACCGTGGTTCTGTCAGGGACAGTGGGCCAATTGCATGCGCGGATCCCACAGCCATGGAAACTTACTAGGAGTGTGGAACTGATAAAATTGACCCTTAAATCTTTCACTTGCCTTGAAAGCTCTATTAGGGTTATTATAGGTTGGTTCCAACTTGATAGCTGACAGAGAATTAACTATGTACATTTTCCTGCATTGAAATTCCATATTATAATAAGCACTTTTTAAAATATTATATTTTCAGAACTGCAAGGCAAAAAGAGCCCCTATGGATCATGAAGTCCAGCCCCAGTCAAGGAAGCACAGTGGAGAATCAAACTCCCAACCTCAGGCTCTGTAGCAATCATGTAAATTTTTGCATGTTGCTGGGCTTGATTGTCCAATTCAAGTTGTGTACATTTATTTCTGTATAATGCACAAGGGCCATGGTGGCTTGGTGGTTAAGACGCTGAGCTTGACGACCGGAAGTTCGGCAGATCAGCAGTTTGAGTGCTGCATGACGGAGTGAGCTCCTGTCACCTGTCCCAGCTCCTGCCAACCGAGCAATTCAAAAGCAAGAAATTTCAGGTAGATAAACAGGTACCACTTCAGCAGGAAAGGTAAGAGTGCTGGTTTGTTGGCTATAAACAGAGATGAGTAACACCCCATAGAGTCGGACACGACTGGCTTTCGAGCAAGGTAGCCCTTCACTTTCATATAATGAACAGGTGAGCTGGAAGCAGGACGATCTGACATCCATGGTTCCTTCTCTGCCACAGGAAACCAACAGATATGCTTGTTCTTCCATCACTAAAGATTTGTTTGTTTGTTTGTTTGTTTGTTTGTTTGTTTGTTTGTTCGTTCGTTCGTTCGTTCGTTCGTTCGTTCGTTCGTTCGTTCGTTCGTTCGTTTGTTTGTTCATTTGTTTGTTTGTTCGTTCGTTCATTTTGACTTGTACTGCGCCCAATCGTGAAGTATTAAAAATAAATTCATTTCAAAAGGTGTTGTGTATGTAACAGTATTACTTTAAGGATGTATGAATGTAACCTGACAACGATTACAATGTAACCCAGCTGTTTAAGGAACGCGAGTAAGCTGCCCATAGAGGGCAGCTGCGAGCGATCAGCTCACATGGTTCACATTCCCCAAATCACCGGCAGCCGCGGGAACCTTTCCCGTGCGAGGATCACCTGGAGAAGATGGGCGTGACTCAGAATGACGTCACGCCGGTAGCAGCCAATGAGCTACCGTGCAACAATATTCAAATGTATTTACTGCAGTATAAAATGAGCTGTACCTCCGCCATTACCACATGTTCATCCTGACCATCATGAAATAAACCTGTGTTTTAGCCCCCACTGCGGCTCCTTCTTTGTCTTCCGTGCAAGACACAAAATTGGCGACGAGGATGGGATCCATGGCGTATTCCAAAGTCAAGCCTCATCAATTTGATATCAGCGATCCAGAACAATGGGAGCTGTACGAGTGCCAGTTTCGGCACGCGATGGATGCTGCAGGCATCGACGACGACGCAAAGATGCGCTCGCACTTCCTGGCCCAGGTGGGGCCGGCCACGCTGCGTATCCTGATGAACCTGGTGGCCCCCCGGAAGGTAGACGTGGTGCCCATCGACCGCATCCTGGCGCTACTGAGTGAGCACTTCCAGCCTCCCGTCTCGATTTTCCCAGCCAGGGTTGCATTCCACAGGCGGGACCAGCGTCCGGGGGAGTCCGTGTCCGCCTACACGGCGGCCCTCAGGCTTGCGGCGGTAAACTGCCAATGGGAGGACCTGGACACGGCCCTCCGAGACCACATGCTGTGTGGCCTGAGGGACGAGGAGGTCCAGAGGAAGTTGATGACCCGCGACCATCGCCTCACGTTCAACGAGGTACTGCGGGAAGCCCAAGCAGCCGAGGCGGCCAGGAGCGGGGTCAGAGTGTTCAAGTCCCGAGGGGCCGCACCCGAAAGGGCCAAGTCACCCGTGCAAGCGGCCCGGTGGACGTCGGCGAAGACAGCCTGGTGGACGCCCCGGTCGCCCGCAGGCACGCCAGCGACCTCCAAGGAGTCGTCCACGACAGCGGACTCCTGCTCCAGCGAGGAGGACGACGTCCAGAGGATAAAGAAATGCGGGGAGAAGCACCAGACCAGCGAGCGACAAGGCCGCCGTTGCGACGGCTGTGGGGCATCTCACAACCGGACGAGATGCCCATTCCGGAAGGCCGAGTGCCACAACTGCGGCCGAAAGGGCCACATCACCAGAGTCTGCAGGCGCGGGCGAACCGAGGACAAGGGCACATCGAGACACCCTCAAGCACACCAACGGAAGGCGGCCGGCATCGGAAAGGTCTCAGCCAACGATGGCGTGGAAGGCGTGAACCGCGTGGGCCTGGAGCACCGGCGTTTCTTTGTAGAGGTACTATTACAGGGGGTTCCAGTGAGGATGGAAGTAGACTCGGGGTCGTCCTACTCCATCCTGTCCCATAAGGAATTCCCCCAAATGCGCGGCCCAAGCTGCGTGCCATGAAGTCACACTTACGGGACGTGCAGGGCTATGGGATCCCAGTGTTGGGGGTGGGGAATTTCACAGTGAAGTTCAAAAACTACACAGAGAAACTGCCCTTAGTGGTTCTCAAGGGGGGAAGATGCTGCCTTTTGGGAACTCAGTGGTTTGCTCCCCTGGGAATAGAACTGTCCGGCGTTAACGCCATAAAGACTGACCCAATGCGGGACGTGTGCGATGCGCACCCGGATGTTTTCAAGAAGGGGCTCGGGACGTACAAGGGGCCCCCACTCTCCTTTGAGTTGGACCCAGAAATCCGGCCCATACGTCTCAAGCCAAGAAGAGTGCCCTTCGCCCTCAAGGACAAGATTGAGGCGGAACTGGACAAATTGGTGGGGCAGGGGATTTTGGTTCCAGTTGATTCAGCGGAGTGGGAGACTCCGATTGTTACAGCCTTAAAATCAAACGGGGAGGTCAGGATTTGCGCTGACTACAAATGTACAATTAACAAGGCCATTCGGCCAAATGCATATCCGGTGCCAGTGGTTAGCCACTTACTGGCCACGTTGCATGGGGGGAGGTGTTTCGCCAAGCTAGACCTGGCGCAGGCGTATCAGCAGCTCACAGTAACCCCAGCTGCTGCCGCTGCACAAACCATCGTAACGCACAAGGAGGCATTTAAGGTAATGCGCCTACAGTTCGGCGTAAATTCGGCCCCCGGGATCTTCCAGTCCCTTGTGGAACGCCTTTTAAAGGGGCTTCCAGGCGTACTCCCATATTTTGACGATGTCTTGATAACAGCGGGGAGCGAATCAGAACTAGCGAGGAGGCTAGACAGGGTCCTTTCAGTATTCGAGAAAGCGGGACTTCGACTGAGAAGGAACAAATGTGTATTCTTTGCGAGGGAGGTTGAGTTTCTCGGGTTCAAGATAACCCCGGAGGGCATCAAGCCCTCCGAGTCCAAGGTTGCGGCTGTGCAAAACGCCCCTCGTCCCACCGCGAAACCGGAGCTGCAGTCATTTCTAGGGCTCCTAAATTTTTACCACTCCTTCTTGCCAAGGAAGGCATCCGTTGCGGAGCCATTGCATGCGCTACTAAAGAAAGAGGCGGTTTGGCGGTGGGGGGATAGGCAAGAGGGAGCTTTCAAGGAACTCAAAGCGCTTTTATCCTCAGATGCTGTCCTGACCCATTTTGATCCGAGGAGACCAGTAGTTTTAGTCTGTGATGCGTCCCCAGTGGGGGTGGGGGCGGTGCTGTGCCACGTGTTGGAGAGCGGGCGGGAAGCCCCGGTTGCGTACTACTCCAGGTCCCTTTCAAAGGCGGAGCGCAACTACGCGCAAACTGATAGGGAGGCCCTGGCCATAATCGCGGGAACAAAGAAGTTCCACGATTTCCTATACTGCCGAGAGTTTACGGTTGTGACTGATCACAAGCCTCTTCTGGGGATCTTCACTACAGGCAAACCCACCCCACAAATTCTATCCCCCAGGATGCTACGTTGGGCAATTTTCCTTAACGCCTACCAGTATGAACTGGTCTATTGCCCAGGGAAGGAGATCTCCCATGCGGACGCGCTGTCCCGGTCTCCCCTCCCTAGCTTAGGAGATCCCGCATGCGAGGTAGAGCAGGACCACCAAGTCCTGCTGATCGAGTCCCTCGACTCACCCCCCATAGTCCCGGCTGACCTCGCCAAAGCCACGGCGGCCGACAAAATCCTGTCCCAAGTTAGTTCCTGGGTTAGGAAGGGGTGGCCCACAACTCCCCCCGAGGAGCATTTCAAGTCATTTTTCAGGCGCAGAGTAGAGCTTTCCCTTGAAAGGGGCTGCCTGCTCTGGGGCCAGCGGGTAGTCATCCCAGAGAAGTTAAGGGCGAAGGTGCTGAAACTGCTGCATACCAGCCACCCGAGAATAGTGCGCTCCAAGGCTCTGGCCAGGAGCTACTTCTGGTGGCCCCAAATAGACGCGGATATAGAACACTTAGTGGGCACGTGTGAGAGCTGCCAGAGCTCTCGGCCCGAGGAGTCCATAGGGAATGGGACACGGCCCGCGGGCCATGGTCCCGAATACATGTCGACTTCGCTGGCCCTTTCCGCGGGTCCATGTTTCTGCTGATAGTCGACTCCTATTCCAAGTGGTTGGAAGTAATCCCCATGACTAGCACCTCATCTGCTGCAACCATTAAACACTTGCGCAGGGTGTTCAGTTGTTTCGGCCTGCCAGACGTCCTTGTTAGCGATAACGCCAGTACCTTCACTTCTGCGGAATTCAAGGCGTTTATCGAGAGAAATGCCATCAGGCACATTACTGCTGCCCCGTTTCACCCCACCACAAACGGTCAGGTAGAGCGCCAAGTGCGCACTACGAAAGACGCACTGCGGCGCATGGGTCTCGGTGAGTTGAACCTCCAACTGTGTCAGTTCCTCATCTGTTATAGGGCAACCCCCCTGGCTTCATGACTTTCGCCGGCCGAACTCCTCATGAGGAGGCGGCCGGTAACCCTGTTTGACCGGTTGGATCCGACCAGGGTGGAGGATGAAGGGAGAAATATAGTAGTAGAGAGTTCCAAAAGTTTTTCAGTAGGGGACCCGGTTCACTGCAGGAACTACGCGGCCTCGGGACCAACGTGGGTCCCAGGGACGATCATTGAACAAACGGGGCCAGTGTCCTATAGGGTCGAGACTAGCACAGGTCTACTCTGGAGAAGGCACGCTGACCAACTCAGAAGGCGAGTCACCAGTGAAGGGGAATCAGCGTTAGGGTCCTCCCGCACCCGCGTAACCCAAGGGGGAGACACGGCGGCGTCCTTGGGTACAAATGCATACCCTGGATTCTCAGCCGAGGAGGAGGATACTTTGAAAGAGTGGAATGAGTTTGACTTTACGTTACCGTACCAGGGGGGTGTCGCAGAGTGGTCCCCCACCAGTCCGAGCGAGAAGAGGGGTTTCAGTTCAGCCCCTGGTACCTCCAGTCCCCCCAGCCCTTTTGCTTTAGAATACACCATATCTCCAAGCCCCCCGAGACAGGCAGCAGGGGGAAATTCGCTCTCCTCATCCCCTAGAACTCCGGGCCAAGCAGCAGGAGGTGGCGCAAGCACGCCGGTTACTGGCGAAAGGACAAGGGTCTCCTCGTCAGTCCTGAGGTTCGTACTGGGGGGGTCCCCAGGCGCCACAAGCAACATGCAGGGGTTCACATCCCAGCTGTATGTTCCGTTCCCTTCTCCCAATGCAAGGTTGTTGCAGAGTCCCCGCCAAATGACTAACGAGTCCGCCCTTTCCATTGCAGGACGAGACTCTGCGGAACTCGGAGCCCCTAGTTCCCCTGTGCTAAACCAAGCAGCCGCATGCCCCAAGCGCACGTGCGGGAAGCCACAATGGTTGAGGGACTTTGTCCCATCCTAGGGGGGAGGAGTGTTGTGTATGTAACAGTATTACTTTAAGGATGTATGAATGTAACCTGACAACGATTACAATGTAACCCAGCTGTTTAAGGAATGCGAGTAAGCTGCCCATAGAGGGCAGCTGCGAGCGATCAGCTCACATGGTTCACATTCCCCAAATCACCGGCAGCCGCGGGAACCTTTCCCGCGCGAGGATCACCTGGAGAAGATGGGCGTGACTCAGAATGACATCACGCCGGTAGCAGCCAATGAGCTACCATGCAACAATATTCAAATGTATTTACTGCAGTATAAAATGAGCTGTACCTCCGCCATTACCACATGTTCATCCTGACCATCATGAAATAAACCTGTGTTTTAGCCCCCACTGCGGCTCCTTATTTGTCTTCCGTGCAAGACACAAAAAAAGGAAAAATAAGTCAGTGCAATATTCTTCTCCACTCATACTAATGAAAGAATCATCTTTCTCCCTTCTTTGCATAGCAGAAAAACTGGGGAGCACAATCCATTATCCAAGCAAAATTCTCAGGGGCAGGGCTGATGAGTCAAACAACTGACACACTCGCTGCCTCACAGAACATAGCAGACCATTTCCCACATAAGAAATTACCCTTCTCCCTTTCGGGGTCGCCTTCTGCTGCAGTTTGCAACCGACAACATGCAGCTCTTCTGCGCTATCTATTAGATCAGCTGCGTCACTGCACAGCACGAAAAAAGTCCTCCACAGAGGAAATGGGATCAATGTACCTCAGGCAACTTCTCCAGAAAGTGCTCAAGACGTTTAGGCCATTAGGCAGCATTGAGTGAGTAATGAAGGAACACGTAGTTAATAGCAGGAACTTTATCTCCCAGTTTTAATAACTGCAGATCTAAGAGAAACACTGGTAAAGAGCAGTGTCCTAGGGATAATTTTGTTCCTGCCAACGGAGATGGTAAAAAGAGTGTTACCGTAAAGCAGGGGGGGAGGGGCAAAATAAGTGTCCTTCAGGTATTCCAACTGCAACTCCCAAAAGGCTGATGGAGATTTTGGTGGTGAAGAATTCTGGGGTATGTAGTCCACTTGATATCTGGACATAACAGGCCCTACACTCTGACAGAGATTTTCTTTACACAAAAAGCATTTTAAACCACAAAGGCCACCCAGGGCAGTGATGCACTGAAGCAAGTTATGTCCTGTTCAGTAGAACCAGTAGTGGAAATTCCCCCAGGCCACACCCACCTGGCTGGCCATGCCACCTCCATACCTCATTGTGTTGGCCATGCCCACAGATTTGGCCCCACCCACAGATTTGGCCCCACCCACAGAGGTGGTAGTAAAAAAAATAGAGTGCATCACTGACCCAGGGCATCGTATGCTTATTTACTACCTCTTTTACCCCTTTGGGGACTGCAGTGGCTCTGTGGTTAGACGCTGAGCTTGATGACTGGAAGGTTGGCAGGTCAACAATTCGAGGCCCAAGTACTGCACAATGGAGTGAGCGTCCATCTCTGTCCCAGCTCCTGCCAACCTAGCAGTCCGAAAGCAAGAGATTGTAAGTAGATAAATAGGGACCACTTTAGTGGGAAGGTATACAGCATTCCGTGCGCCTAATCATGCCTGCCACATGACCACGGAAACGTCTGCAGAAGCAGACAGTGCTAGCTCTTCAGCTTTGAAATAGAAATGAGCACTGAACCCTAGATTCGGATATGACTGGCTTTCGAACAAGGGCAACCATTACCTTTACGTTACCCCTTTGGGTGTCGAGGGAGATACAAGGTTCTCGCTCTGGCACTTCTAGCGGACTCTGCCAGCCTTATTTGATGTGCTTGTAATGTTTCTTTGATGTTGTCTCTTCACCTTCCTCTGCACCTGCCTTGTGCTCTTTGTCCTTCTCTTTTTACATAAGCCTTGTACAGTATAGAATTCCAAGATTTTCTTTTCAAATGGGCAAACCACTTTTTTGTTGCCTCTGTATGATTGGTTCTACTCCAGTTCTTTCCCTTATAGTCTCACTCCTGATTTCATCCATTCTAGTCAATCCAGCAGCCTTCCTCAGACATCTCATTTCCGTGGTGTACAGTTCTGGTCGCCATACCTCCAAAAGGATATTATGGAGTTGGAGAAAGTACAGAGGAGGGCAACCAGAATGATTAGGGGACTGGAACACCTTCCTTACCATCTGAGGCTGCAACGGTTGGGCCTTTTCACTCTTAAACGACGGCGTCTAAGAGGTGACCTGATTGAAGTTTATAAAATCATGCACGGTGTGGACAAAGTAGATAAGGAAAAACTGTTTTCCCTATCACACAACACTAGAACTAGGGGACACTCGATGAAACTTTTGGGTACTAGTTCTCAAACAGAGGATTACTGGTCTATGGAACTCCCTGCCAGAAGAAGTGGTGACAGCTGTCAGTCTTGACAGCTTTAAGAAAGGATTAGACAAGTTCATGGAGGACAAGTGTATCAATGGCTATAATTATGGCTACCTAAGGACAACCTCCGGGTTGGAGAGATAGGCAGGATATCTCTCAATGCCATTTCCAGGGAATCCTAAGCAGGTGAAGGCATCTCCTTGGGAATACCCTGAAGGAAATGGTGAGCCACTGTGTGAGGCAGAATGCTGGACTGGATGGGCTGTGGCCTGTTCCAGCAAGGCTGTTCTTATGTTCTTATGTGGTGACCAATTTCTTTTTATGCTAAATGGGCGGGTATAAATATAACAAACAAATGAATGAATGAATGAAAGAAAGACATTTTCTGGAAAGATTTGAGGGTTAGAGGGTCATAGTTTGGGCAACAAAAAAGCAGATGCAAATGGTCTGAGCTAGTCTTGGAAAACAGCAAAGATAAAAAAATAAAAATAAAAACTAGACAGGTTCCATCTAGCATTGAGGCGGCTCCACTGTTAGTCAGATTGGAGCAGCTATCTCACACAGCAGATGACTGAGGCATGGAGTCCCTTAACTATTCAGTCCTGCATCCCCTAAGATACCCTACCATCTGTGTATGGTGGAGGACACAGCCAATTACATTAAGGACCTGAAGCAGGGAACAGAGCTTTGTCCTTTGTCTCAGGTGTCCCAGTATCTTGGGTGGTGTAGCTATACCTTCAAACCAGGTTCCCCAGGCTGAGCTGTTTCTGTGAGTGGAGCCCAGCTTCTGTCTGCCTAAATGCCCATAACTGACCTGCCTGGGTAGTTTCCTCAGACCTTGCTCTGCTGGCAAATGGCCAGCCCTGATGTTCAGAGCACTGAAAGAGTTACTTTGAGTGGGTCTGGAATATTTATATTAAGCAAAGGGTAAAAAGCTTTCAGGGAGTAATTACAGCCTTGAAACCAAAGATGGTAAATTTGATTTTTTTTTTCCTGAATATCACATGACACGCCTGGCCCAGCAACAGCTGTGCCTTTTAATTTTACTGATGTTTGCTTTGCATAATGTGTATAGCTGTTTTATTTTTTGTTTTATTTTTTAGAAAAAAGGGGCAGGCAAGCAGGAACAGATATAGGCAGGAGGAGAGAAAAGAGAGACTTAACACCAGTTTTGAAGCAAAATCTCGCCTCTCAAAAACAGGCCCTTCTGGGGAAAGACCCTGTGACTCTTGCATACTGCTAAAGCAAAGGCAGGTAGGAGGAGGAGGAGACGAATTAATAAATTCCTAGTTTCTGACTTATACAGCTTTCATCAGGTTGCACACCAATACATTCTGGACAGTGCAGAAAAAATAAGAGTCCCAAAGTTATGTCCATGTATACCCATACCAATTCCCTCAAGCTTTGGTGAGCATCTTTCTCAAAAATTCCGAGGAATTCCTGGCTAGTTCCCAATGATTAAATCCCATCCACTGACCATTCTGAGCTATTAACCCAAAATATGCCTAATGAAGGCTTGATCAGCACATAGCTGTGATTAATTCACTCCTAATGCAAATGTGCTGGTAGTCTCCTTGAAACTCTCAGATAATCTCAGTGCTGCCTTCATGAATATGACAACAACTTTAAGACCTCCTTTGGTTTCCTTAGGATCTCTTGCTCCTATTTGTTATTTTTGTTTTTGTTTTCTAAAATTTTTGTTTGTCCAGGATTCTTTCAAAGCAACGCTGTTGCCTACAGCTGCCTTCCATCTTTATTTCAGGAAGAAAGGGGATTGAACGGACATGGCCGTATAAATTGGTGGCAACATGGGGAATACAATCAAAAGGCAGCATAGGATGGGTGGGTGTAAGATGAGGAAGGGGAGAAGAAAGAAGAGAACAGATCATTCAATACTACTCTTACAGTAACATTTGCTGCTGTTTTTCTTTTAAAAATATTTTCTCGTTATTGTTATGTTAAGAGTCTTTCATTCTTTATTTGTATCAGAATGTTGCACAATTTAAAATTATGGGTGAATTTTAAATATTCCATGGTGGCTTAGTGATTAAGACGTTGAGCTTGACCACTGGAAGATTGGCAAGTCAGCAGTTTGAGACCCGAGTGCCGCACGAAGGAATGAGCAACCATCATCTGTCCTAGCTCCTGCCAACCTAGCCACATGACCACGAAAACATCTGTAGAAGCAGAGAGCACTGGATCCTTGGTTGTAAACAGAGATGAGTACCACACCCTAGAGTCAGACACAACTGGCTTTCAAGCAAGATAAACCTTTACTATGAATTATAGGTAAAATGCAAACTAATTAAAATGTTACAAATATTAGAATGTTTGTGACCAAAAGTGGGCAATTGTAATAGTGTTATCTTGGCTGTTTGCTAGATCTTCTTTTGTTCATGACGTAAGGCATAAACTGCTGCTTTGCTTGTATTTCTCCACATTCACAGAAGATTTGTACAGTATTTTCAGTAGCCCCATTTTACTTGCTTCAAATTCCATTAAATGACCTCCAGATGGTAGAGCCAGAATCAGGCATCAGCCAAGATTTATTTAGAGCAGAGAGAGGAAGTGCTGTCTTTGAATCCAGAGGCAAGAAGGGATGATTGGTGAGTACTGGATACATAAGCAACAAATATCAGCCCCTGCTCTTTCTTTTTCTTTTTTTTCTTCCTTACTTCCTCTTTTACACCTTTGGGTGTCGAGAGATATTCACGGTTCTTGCTCTGGAACTTCTAGCGGTCTCTACTGATGTTATTTGGTGTTATTGTAATATTTCTTAGATCAGTGGTGGTGAACCTATGGCATGCATGCCAGACATGGCACTCCCAACCCTATCTGTTGGTGCACGCGCCATCACCCCAGCACAGAGTTTGCCCCACCCCTCTGCCCACCAGCCCAATGGAAGTGTTTCCTCCTTCACCCCAGCATAGAGTTTGCCTCTGCCCAACAGCCCAATGGGAGCGCTTCCTCCCTCCCCCCCAGCACAGAGTTCACCCTGCCCCTCTGTTTGGGTACTCGGTCTCTAAAAAGTGCACTGTCTTAGATGTTGTCTCTCCACCCTCTTCTAGAGCTGCCTCATACTCTTTGTCCTTCTCCTCTTTCCACAGATGCTTTGTATGGTATGGAATCCCAAGACATTTTCTCCAAATGAGGAAGCCACTTTATTTGTTTCTCAGAGTGTAATTTAGGATTGGTTCTATGCCAATTCTTTCTCTTATAATCTCATCCCTGATTTCATCTCTTCTAGTCACTCCAGCAGCCTTCCCCAGACATCTCATTTCCATGGTGACCAACTTTCATTTATGTTTTGTTGTAAGTTTCCATGTTTGGCACTGGTAACAATGGGAAGGAATATGCTTTGAATGAAATGTTTCTTTGTGCCAGTTGGTATTTCTTTGTGCCAGTCGGTATTGCCTTGTGATGTTAACTGTCCCAATATTTGTTTTGTCTTACTGTACCATATTGTCATCTCTTCATTCAATTCGCCATCTTCAATAAATGATGTCATTTACCCACAGCCTGGGCGAATGGTGCCTTTTTTCTCGCTTCTTCGCTTTGGGTTGCCAGCTGCAAATACTTTGAAGGGAGTGAAAAATGCAATACAGATACAATAATAAATATAACCATAAATGCAATAACTGATTAAACAAATAAAGATAAATATAATACTCAGTTACATCTCCATATTGGTAAAAAAATTACCTAAGATCTGCTTAAGATCTACTAGATCTAATCACCTTATTAGTATCTCTGCGGAAAGTAAGCTTGTTACGCCAAGTTCTTTTGATGACTTTACCAGGAAATTTGCCAAGATGAAAGCAAGTGGGCCATTATGCAAGCCTGCTTCTTGTTGAAGCATTAAATCATTAATTCATTATTTATCAGAAAGTCATTTTTAGTTGTAATTATGCAAATTTATGATAATTTCTGCTCTTAAGTGTGTTCATCATGTTTAATGTTTAAAGATGCTAGAATATTTCACGATTTCTTGCGGCTGTATAATATATTCACTTGTTTTCTATTAAAGTAGGTTGGATTGTATAAAGAAGCAGCTTTTACTAAGCTATCATCAATACATATTTGTAGCCCACAGTCCGGATAGGAATTACTTCACTTCTTAATGTGTTGACACACATGCTCCAGACTATACAAACTATACAGTAAAGTTTATAATGCATTTATTATGTAAACTAGATAATATTTATTGATGGCATTCGATGTATTTATTTATCTATACCTATAAAGCAGAGTTGTGGGTATTGTATCCAGAATGGGCTGCCTCACCCCTTGACCAAACCCTGTGAAATTTGGCACACACATACCTTGCACACATGATCAGGTCACTGTTGGGAGCCCTGGCCAGTGGGTTTCTCGGGCAACACAGGTACTCAGCTAGCCGGGTTGGGACCACCCGGGCGAAGCCGGGCACCCCTGCTAGTATTATTATATGCACCAATGTGTATATAATAATAGAATCGAGAGGTACCAAAAGAGGGCCCCAATGTTGTTTTGCCTTTGAATTACATCCACCCTAGAAGCTGGCTGAAATTAGAAACAATTGCCACAATAACAATTTGAATGGGAAGCAATATAAATAATAATATAATTGTATACTGTCAAGTTAATTCTGAGTTATGGCAGTCCTTTTCTGGGTTTTCTACATAGAGAATACATTACATAGTGTCATAAACCGGGGGTGCTATAACTTTCCCTTCTTCCAGGGGCTTCCTGCGGCTGGTTATAGATTGCCCATGACTACATAGGCTCTCTCTACTTACAGGAGGTGCAGTGGTGAATTGATGAATGAAAGGTCATCAGTTTAGCAATTTGAGACCCAGGTGCTGTATGACAGAGTGAGTTCCCTTCATCTGTCCCAGCTCCTGCCAACTGAGCAGTTCAAAAGCAAGAAATTACAAGTAGATAAACAGGTACTGCTCCAGAGGGAAAGGTAACAGTGTTCCATGCACTCCAGATTCTAGTCAGGCCTGCCACATGACCACAGAAAATGTCTGCAGACAGCACTGGCTCTTTGGCTGTAAACTGAAATGAGCACTGTCCCCTAGGGTCACACATGACTGGCTTTCGAGCAAAGGAGACCTTTATCTTTAAACCTACCAACAGGAAGGTTTATTAATTAAAGATGCAGTAGCTCTTGAAAGCAATAATTGTTGGCATACTGTGTTGCCTGTTTGCACCTGCATTGCAATTGCACAGTTCAAACAAGTGCCACAAGTCAGATCTGAAAAGATGTGAGAAGACAACACAGACTCTGAAAGGCAACAACAGGATCTAGTACTTCCATAAAAAGTGGCTAAATCAAGACCATTCTGGAGTAATAGATTTAGGGGAAATGATTGTTCCCCCTTGTTTCTTTTGGCTGTTTGAACTTCCTACCCGACCTCACCCTACCCCTTTGCTTTGTCCTATACAAAGATCCTTCATCTGCTTTTGAAAGCCAATAATGGAGCCTTCCATGATCAAACATTGTTTCAACATCTCTTCCCACTGCTCCCATTATCCTCCCTGTCTGCAGAATATTATAGGCTATTTTTAACAACATAGCTTGTTACCATTAGCAGCTTTAATTGCAAGATTTTTAAAAGTGTGGGGCCCTTTTTGAAAGGAAAAGAAAGGAGATTCTTCAAAGAATTGTGCATTGTGGAGTGCCCAGTAAGCTAGAAATGCCCCCACAATCTCTTTTTTCCCCTCCCCATAGAGTGTAATAATGACACATGGATTCTCAAACTAAAATCAGGTCCATCTGCACTAAAAACAAAGAGGTGGTGATGAATGTCTAGCAATATTCTCCAGAGACAGCTAATAGTGTAAGTGACCTGTAAGAAGTGAGCTGGTTAAAATAGCACCAAAGAACCAAACTATTTTTTAAAAGTGTTCACACCTCCAAATTTGTTCTTTTATTTGCCAAACTTTTCCTTGTAGTCTGCAAATTCATGTGATATTTAGAACTCTCAAGTGCCTTAAAATTGCACTAAACTGAAGCATGTCTGGTGTAGTCTAGTGGAACGGGAATTTGGAAGGTGGATAAAATATAATAATCTTGCATTATTTGACTTTCTAAAAGCAAATTATTATAGCCATTATATTGTTGCTCCATAGTAATGGAACTTCTGTATTTTGGTAAGTTGAGGCCCTAAAACTCACCGCTAAACTCCAGGTTGAATTTTAGGAGTGAAGGCTCTGAAAGCAGAAAGGGTCTTAGACCTACCTTCCTGCTAAAGGTTTGAGTTTTCTGCAGAAGAACAAGTACTCCAAACTAATATAATGAAAGCTAAAAATTCAAGGAATTCGTGCAAACCGCAAATGTCAACTCTGTGAAGAAAAAGATGAAACTGTGTCACACTTCATCAGTGAATGTTAAAAGACTGCACAGACAGACTACAAAGCAAGACACAATAGAGTTGCCAAATTAATACACTGGTCACTGTGTAAAAAATAATAATAATTGGCTGCATCCAAGAATTTGTTGGAATATAAAATAGAGAAGATATTAGAAAATGACGAACTTAAGATCTTGCAGAATTTTTATATCCAAACTGGCAGAAACCTTTAGTATAATACACCAAACATGACAGTAATAGAACAAAGAAATGTCTGGATAAGTGACATTGCAATTCTAGGGGATGCCAGAGTTGAAGATAAAAAAAATGAAAAAAATAACAAAACTCCTGGCAATAAAAATAACTTGATTATGGATGAAACACACTTTACTGATCCTTATAGTCATTGGAACATTATAACCAACTGCAAATCTCTGAAATGACATCACCAGAGCTGCAGGAGACAGTGATATGGAGAACAGCGTATATGCTATAGCACGATTTAACAGATACTTACCTGTATGTTTTTGGTTAAAACTTGTATCTGTTATATAATACCAGTCAGTGTAAAACTGAACATGCATGTTTTAGGGACTGCTAAAATCAGCTGCATGTCTTCCCTCTTTCCAGTGCCAGAAGAAAAACTACTCTTTTGAACTGGACATTCTATATCTAGGGGATTCTGGGGGGTTGTAGTAAAAACAGAGTGATGTTTGTAAGTATTTCCACAGAGTATTTCCACTCTGGTTTCTTTGCCCGCTGTGGGAGAAGCAGAGAGCACTTAGTTTTGTTACTAAGAAATGGACCAGTAATTTCCCCTGAGATGCAATAATGCAGAAATGCAGCGGAGGAAACACACATTTTTGTAAGCTGGGAAAGGATAGAGTAGGAACTTCTGAAAGGGGTGGAGTGGGCTAGGATTTGTCAGCACAGCAAAAGTTAGCATCATCCTAATGAAGCTGGCCTCCTTCATAAAGAACACTTCATAGCCTCTCTAATTGCAACTTTCCAAATAGGCCTTAACTAAAACTAATTCCCATTCATTTTCATTATCTACAGTCTGCTGAATATATAATATATAGTTGTGACACAGAATTTTGCTTCTCTTTTCATTTTAAATAAAATGAAATTTTTGGGGTCTAAAACATAAATAAATCATTTTATTTTTATTCTTTCCTTTTTATCTTCTTTTTGGGAACTATTTTCTTTGCACTTTCTGAATTAAGTAGAATATTTTAACTTCTAATCAGTGTTAGAATTATGTAGTGATTATTTCCGCTGGATGTCCTTTTAAAAAATAGAAGTTTAAATGAATTCGTTACTCTCCAATGTTCAATATAGATGAAAAAATGTGCCTTCTCAGAAATAAGTTTCCCACTGAATTCAACTAAACTTACTCTAACTGACAATGTTTGGCCGGACATCCCACTATGGTAATGGAGTAGACCGTACAGTCAGCGACTCAACGCTGAGTGTTGGGAGGTGGTAAATAACCTGATTCCATAATGGGGCCAAAGGCTATGGGTGGAGGAGCTCCTTTAGGTGGGATGATGGTCCCCTCAGTGGAACAAATGCCACTGGAAACCCTCATATTGTGCCGAACAGCGAAATGAGCATGTGAGGAACTCTGATTCCCAACTGTCATGGTGGCAGAAGAGGCCATGGTAGCTGGCTGTGGAGGTGCACCTTGATAATGTCCTCAAGCCTGCGGCAGTCCATTGCAGTCCTGGTGTTAAATCCTGCATGTCTCATTTCATAAGTGCTGCAGGGGATGACTCTGTGATCATAGTGTGCGGATCACTTCATGGCAAGCTTAAACAAATTCACAGCAATGGCATTTTTTCTGCTTCAGGTACAGTGATACCTCATACAATGATTTTAATCCGTTCCATGGTGCTCGTTGTTGTGCGAAACAATTTCTATACGATGCATGCATTGTATAGCGATTTTCCCTATGGGATGCATCGTACAATGATTTTTTTCACTAAGTGGTTTTTCCCATTATGAAATTGTTGCACGATTTTTTCCATAGGGAAAATTGTTACGCAGGATGCCATTTTTTTCAAAACCTAATTGTTATACGATTTTGTTGCTATACGGGGCGATTGTTGTATGAGGTTCCACTGTATATTTTAATCAGAGTAAGTTACAGAAGAAAGTTTATCAAAAGTTCAGAAAGCACATCAAAATAAAGAAAGCTTCTCTAATGGAAAAGCCCGGGGCAGGGGGGCTTCTGACTAAAGCACCTACATGCTTGCAGTTCACCCTTACCTGAAAGCATCAGATCAAGAGAGTGTCTTGCCTCCTTCCTCTGGGTTATATCTCCTTCTTCAGGGTCCACCTCCTTGTCATTCCCCTAAAGGAATCCAGCCAATGATCATACAGCATGACATGTCCATCACACATTAGGTTTCATTTCTTCCAACCCATGAGGCCAGCATGTTTACACATTCCAATCCCTCTGGTATGTGTTAAAGGTTCTCCCCCGCATTGAAATCTCCATCTTGGATGTGGCCAAGACCAGGGCATAAATTCTGCCCTGACAGTTATCACTGCCATACCTGTCAACCATCCCGATTTGGCCGGGATTACCCAGTAATTAGGCACCGATTTGCGCCATTTCCCGCCCCGTGCTGCCAAAGCCCCATAATTTGACAACGGGGAAAGGAGGCACTGCGCAGCCCATCTGCGCAGGTTGCGTTGCACGCATGCGTGGAAGGGCTCTACACTTCCGTCGCTCCCATCCACGCATGCGCAGAAGGCTACGCTGCCTGCGTAGAAGGCTACGCAAGTGGCGTAGCCCTCCACGCGCATGCGTACAATGCGACCTGCGCAGACCCGGTCTGCGCAGGTCCCGGATTCGCCGGAGCCATGGTTGACAGATATGATCACTGCATTTCAGTTAATTCTAAAGTTATAATGAGTTGACAATAAGACATTATAGCCATCTTAATAATAATAATAATAATAATAATAATAATAATAATAATAATAATAATAATAATAATAATAATAATAATAATAATAATAATAATAATAATAATAATAATAATAATAATAATAATAATAATAATAATAATAATAATAATAATTCACTTGGAAATAATTACTTGGAGTTACTTCTTTGTTGTTGTTGTTAAAACAATATAACAAAATTCTATTTCAATTAATGCAAAAAATGGGACACAAGGAGCTTCTAGTTACTTAGTTTTATGCCATCAAGTTGGAACAATCGGGCTTTCAAGATAAGTACCATATTTAAGGATTATTTTTACTAGTTCCACACCCAAGTGAGTTTCTATGGCTGTGCAGAGATTCAAACTTGAGCCTCTAAAGTTCTAGTCCAGGGATTCTCAACCGGTGACCCGTGGGCCAGATGTGGCCCATGTAGAGCTGCCATATGTCATGGAAAACCGTTAATTTCATAAAAAACATTGAAAATTCAACCCACTTGATTTTTTGGGGGGGATCAGCATTTTTCTTGCACTGCTATTGGAACTACCAGCAGGTGGCAGCAGCAGCAGCTTGGTGAACAAGATAGAAAGAGGGGAGGCATGCCTTTTGAGGCATGCCTTTTTCTTGTGGCGGTTACACAAACAGGACAGAATGAGCTCCCATCTCTGTCCCAGCTCCTGCAAACCTAGCAGTTCGAAAGCAAGAAATGGCAATTGATAAATAGGGACCACTTCGGGGGGGGGGGGGTAAACAGCGTTCCATGTGCTTTGAGGATCGTAGGTTTGAGGATTGTAATTCCCCCTCCCCCCCAAGATAAATTCTATGGTAGGCAGGCTGGCGGCTGGAGAAGAGGAATTAATAATATCCATTCTTTCCTCCGGTGTGCGAGTGTGTGTGTGTTTGAGCGTGTACTCCCTTCTGACCCTTCCCCCCATCTGAAGGTATTGTGTTTGTATGTTTCTGAATGCTTCAGTAACACCCCACCCCCTTTGCTCTTTCTTTTTGTGGGGTGGGATAAGGGACTAAGAAGAGAAGCTTCGCAAAGCAGGAAGAGGGGACCCCCAAAGATATTCATTTTTCCTAATCTCATTGCGCTTGGATTTTAGGGAAGGAAGTGAGAGAGAAAAAGAAGCCTTGATGCCAAACCTTAAATCCGCTGGATTTTTGGATTGTCTCTTTCTCTCTCTCTCTCTCTCTCTCTCTCTCTCTCTCTCTCTCTCTCTGCCCCAAACTCCCATTCCCCTCTCATGTTGCATCTAGTCATGCCTGCCACATGTCCACTGAAGCAGACAGCACTGGCTCTTCGGCTTTGAAACAGAGATGAGCACTGAACCCTAGAGTCGGATATGTCAACTTTACTTCCATCCCGGGTTTGTGGGAAGGAATTATGGCAGCCCTAGGCCCATGGCACCATTTCATGTGGCCCACCCACTGCCTCCACCACACCAGGAAGTGCCATGTGGTGGAGGAAGGGCAAAATGGCCATCCATCCCCATAAGCTATCTGGGGGAGCGTGACCCGGCCCCTGGTTTTAAAAGGTTGGGTACTCCTGTTCTAGTCCATAACTCTACACCACACTGGGTATCTAAGTGGTCTTTAGTAACTTTTAAAAGTTGTTTTAAATTGCATTTTAAGGCATCTTATAAGAAAATTTTCATGTTTTACAACATTCTCCTATAAATTCTGTAGGGTTGTGTTTCTAAAATATGTAAGCACAATTGGAAGAGCCAAATTCCATGATATGACAATGAATTGCTATGCTATCTTTGGTTCAACAATAAATCTTACTACATATGGCTGGCAGATAAGCTACCATGTTAGATCCATTTTCATTTGAAAAAGGCCACCTGGACATATAAGAATCAGGTAAAATATAGTTGGATAGTATTAGGCAACAACAGCTTCAGCGTGGGCACAGCTGTGTTATGGATTGAATCCACCCACATACTGACACACTAAAAAGTTTGAATGAATCATCTCTAATTCTAACATGGCATGTTCTGGAGCATTCATAAATTGTGATATATGGCTGCCAGAATCAACAAGGGAATTGAATTTTGGTTAAGAAGAAACAGAGAGAGAGATGTTCTCAGATGTTTCAAAATCTTAGAAGTGAACCTTAAGGTTGTCCTTGCTCAAAAGTCAGTCGTATCCAGCTCTAGGTTTCGGTGTCCATCTCTGTTTATAGCCAAAGAACTAGCGCTGTCTGTGGTCATTTCTGTGGTCATGTGGCAGGCATACCTGGACACCGGATACCTGGACACCGGAGTGCACAAAACACTGTTACCTTCCCACCAAAGTGGTACCTATTTATCTACTTGCAATTTCTTGCTTTCAAACTGCTCGATTGGCAGGAGCTGGGACATTGACGGGACCTCACTCCATCATGCAGTACTCAAGTCTCGAACCTGCCGACCTTCCAGTCATCACTTTCAGCGTCTTAACCACTAAGCCACCACATTCCCCAGAAGTGAGCCTTACAAAGCACCAAAAAAAGTCTGAAGTCAAATTCTGTGCCTCTCTCCTCAAAGTAAATTTCATTATGCTTACAAGGGAATATGCATTGCTTCATATACACACACACACACACACACACACACACACACACACACACACACACACACACACACACATGCACACTTGTGGAGAGACTGAGAAGAGGGCAGCCAGAGGCATTGAGGAGGAGGGTGAGTAGCCAAATTGGAGGAGGGTTTTTAACAGCAAACAGGGCATAATGGGAGGTGGATTTAGTGGGTAAAAATCCCACACAGTGAAGCAAGGGCTCCACAGTGTACAGAGAGAGAGAGAGAGAGAGAGTAAATCAGGGGACAAGACACAAGAAATAGGTTTTAAACTCAGACCACAACTGTATTAGGTATTTAAACCTGTAACTTACTATGGGGCCGACAATATTACGTGAAAACCTGGGACAGGAGCAGATGGACCAACCTGGCCACTCTCCAGCCCCTATTGGATGAGTCCCTTGCCATGAGGAGGTATCCTTCGCTCCCTCTCCACCCCAAATCTCATGAATCAAGGGTAGTCATATTCCTTGGAAACCCGCTTGTGTATCTGAATGCTCACAAATACCCTTACAGGGGCACTGATTGCCAAATAGCACCCTGTGGAGCTCACCACTACCAGTCTCTCCCTCATTATCTGCTAAATTGTACTCTGTTCAAGTTAACGCCAGCCCTGATCTACTCCTTTAACCCTGTAAGAAACAGAATGGGATAGGCAAGAACCATCTTGTGTGTCTGGCAAGGTTATCCTGCTATTGCAATAGAGTAAACCATACTGCCAGCAGCTCAACACCAATCGTCAGGTGGCAGTTAACTAATCTGAGAACCTGGAGGACTAATGGCCTTGGGTGCTGAAGTCCACTTGGAAGAAAGGGTGATGGTCCCCAAGTGGATTAGATACCACTTGAATCCAGCTTGAATACAGGCAGCATACTGGCCCAAGGCTGAGGAGGACTTTGTGTGCCAAAAGTGCTCAGGACCAGAAAGTGACTCCCAGAGCTGGATCATTGGTATAGGTGTCACGCTGTGATGCGGAAGGCAAATGGAAGGCTACTGCATTATATTCTCAAGACATTCTTCATGGCTGATTACTATAATGATAGCCAATATTTGGAATCAGATATGGCACTTGAGGAAGAATAAAATCTTTGGTTCAACCTTCGCTCCTTTTGTACAATACGCCAAACAAGGGACATGGGACCAAAATTCTGATCCAGTCTCACAAGGTGAGCAGAACATCATTCCAGTTTACAAGGTGAGTGGGTGGGCTGGTATATAATTGTCAAATCCAAAGATTTTGAATAGGGCATCATTTTAAGGCCTTTAGGCACACACAGTCCGAAGCCAGTTCACAGGGACCCACGGGGGGGGGGGGGGGTGTGAGATGCTCCCCCTCGTTCCCATCCACCTAGCAGCAAGTGTAGATAGATTCCAGCATCAAATTCCAAAATTCATAAACTCCTGGGAAATTAGGGTTTTTCAGGCTGAAAACTTTGAAACATAAATTATGGCAGAAATAAATTTAATCAAATATATTTATTTAGTACATCTCAAGAGAAGATGGGACTCCCTGGGGAAAACAAGAATGCTAGGAAAAGTTGAAGGCAGAGCCTGAACACGAGATGGACTGATAAAGGAAGCTGCAACTTGGAGCTTGCCAAAGCAGAGCAGAGCTGTTAATTGTAAGCTTTTTGGATTATGCTTATTTAAGCGTTCATCATAAATCAAACGTGACCTGAGGGTGCAGAACAACAGCAGCAGCAATTTTTCAAAAGTCTTTGATGTGTATGGAGCACTTAGGTTTTTAAAAGGCTTACATTGAAAAGGATGTTTTTCCCCCCAAAGCTCTGGTGTTTTTTAGAGATAGTTTGGAATAGGCTTGTTTCTGGGGAAGAAAGATTGGGTGTTGTCCTTAACACACACACACACACACACACACACACACACACACACACACACACACACACACACACACACACACACACACACACACACACACACACACACACACACACGGCCACCCTCTCTCTGTTCAGCAGTTTCCCCACACAATAATGCTAAGAAAAATGGAAGGCAACTGGATAAAAGGAAAAGACAACATGTGATACATTGATTAAATAAGGAAACCTAGTGTTTTGTTTGCAATAGCTGAGCAGGACTATTCTTCTATCATGTCCTGATCAAACCCTGGACTGCCAAAATGAAGCCACTTTCTTGTCTTTGTCGTTGGCCAAATGTATTTGGTACATGTTTCTGGCAGTAATTGGCAGACCAGTAAATGAGTCAGATTCTGTATCTCTCCACATTTAGCCCCCACTTGAGCATGTTGGTCTTGGGACCCAATAGGCCCTCCAAATGACATAGGGAACATTGATTTCCTCAATATATTCTCCTTAAATATTTTTCCCTGTCCAGCGAGCTCCTTCCTCCATCTTCTAATGTGGTTTTACTTTTCTGTACCCTCAAGAATGTTTGGTCTTGCCATAAAGCTCTTCTTGGATCTGAGCTTGTGGACTTGAGGCACATATCCATTCTGAAGACATTGAGAGTCATTCTCTTGCTTAGTTCTCTCAGCGTCTGGTCCTACTTTTCTCCTTATTTTAGGTGGAGTGATACCAACAAGAGGGTATATTTTCTCAATTGGAGTAGGTTTGAGGCATCCTGTCACTATATGCATAGCTTCATTAACAGCAATGTCAACTCGTTTTGCGTGTGTGGATGCACACCATACTGAAGCACCATACTCTGCTGCAGAGATGCTCAGAGGGGTACACAGACAGAGCCTCCATGAAGATTGTGAACACAATTGGGTGTACACTGGGTGGCAACCTTGCTGGCTGATCTTTCTAACACCAGATCAAATCAAAAGACTGTTACTCACAAAAACTTTCAGAGCTCATTAATGTATAAGGTCGCCAGTAATGTATAAGGTCGCAATTTTGGTCCTATCTTTTGGCCTTTGGCTTTACCTCCCAAGGGAATGAAGCTCACTGAAGTTTATCCAAAAATGAAATCAACCTACAAATTAGGGAAGGAAAGCCATTATTCTGTAAAAAGGACAGTTGGATGTTCATGAGAGAGATGCCTTCATAGCAAACAGAGTCCCAATGTAGTTTTAAGGTCTGTTACCCAGAGAAGGATCAGAAAGGAAGATGTTGGGAGAAACACAGAAGAATGGGTCATCGTACCCATTACCTGTGCTTGCATAGCTCAATTATCTCCCACATACCTGTCAACCTGCGGCTCCGGAAAAACGGGACCTGTGCAGATCGCGTAGGGGCTGCGCAAGCAGCGTAGCACTTCCATGCATGCGTGGAAAGCGTTTCCCCCCAGCTGCCAAATTACGGGGTTTTGGCAGCACGGGGCGGGTTATGACGTCAATCGACATCAAATTACGGGGTAATCCCAGCCAAATCGGGATGGTTGACAGGTATGATCTCCCGTCAGTTATTTAAATTAATATGATCCATCATGTGAGCTCAAAATCAATTGGTATCGTTAACTTCTACATCTTGTCAGTCAAGTAAATTCTTCCCAATTGGCACTGTGTTTAATCTCTAATATTTAGCCAATATGTTCTTTGCTGTTATAAATGAACTCTTTCTCTCCCCACATTAATATCTAACTTCCCTTCTGACAGTCTGATTGTATCTTAATAGACAACTAAGAGATTATTCCCTAATCTATACTGAGTTATATTGAGTCATAACATGCATTTCTTCTCTTTGCTTCTTCCACTCTTACTATTATCTTCTGTTTAAAAAACCTGCTGGGGACATTAAGAGACGCATCAGGATATAAATCTATTTTACACTGAAGTACCAGCTGAGCCAGAATTAAAGACTGGATTGGGGGGAAATTAAGAAGATGAGGATTAAGATTTGTATATGGTTGATGGGCATTCAAAAGCATGTGTATTCTGACAAAGCAGATTACAAAGAATTAAATGTAAAACTAAGCAGGATTCTATTCATTCCTTCTCCTGTACAATGGGTTGTTGTATGAGCATTTGGGCAGTTTCATGCCCAAGCTTGGAACTGCCCTGCTGGGTGGAGAAGTGATCATTATGCAAAGCTGAAGGAACAAACATCATTGTGTCTACTAAGAGAGGATGCCAGGTCAGTAGCAGGCCTTTTCCTGAGATTTCCGGATGAAAATCTAAGAGCAAGGTGTAGTAGATCTTTGTGATTTCATGAGGAGGGCTTATGATGTCACAGTGGCATGGCAGGTATAAGCCAGGAACAGAGTTGAAACAGAGTTGAAAACTACTTCTGGTCAAAGAGCCAGAAAACATCTAAAACTCTCACTAATCAGGAAATAAGACCTCGGTGTAATGTCTCTCTAAACATGCAATTCATTGTGGATGAAGCTTGGGAAAGATGCAAGGTTCACCACAAGCAGCACAAAGCACAGTGCAAGCCTTCAGTTCAAGAATGCAATATTCATTCTTTATCATTTAGAAAGGTCACGTAAATACTCATAACCATCAAGAGTTATTCTGACTGTAGAGATAGCAGCTCTCCACAGTGATGTTGTGTTCAGTCTTCTGAATTTTTCAGCCAGGAAAATCTTTTCCTTATCTGCATTTATTTTCCCATTTATTTTACCTTGAATGATCAGCTGTAGCAAACTGCACTTTTAAAGTATCATTAAGTGGTAAAAGATATTCTATCTTTCTGCTTTGTACATTCTTTTTCAGCTTCTTGGTCTTTATTCATCTGCATTAATGCTTTGACACTGATCATTCTATCAATGTAAGAAGTT
Organism: Bradypodion ventrale; assembly: GCA_035047345.1. Lineage (NCBI taxonomy): Eukaryota > Metazoa > Chordata > Lepidosauria > Squamata > Chamaeleonidae > Bradypodion > Bradypodion ventrale. Next base: position 16,752,805 of record JAWDJE010000003.1, on the reverse strand, counting down.
CTTAGCATTCTGCAATAAACCTACATTTCATCCCAGCAGTTATTTTCTACTTTTTGTTGGGATGGAATACTTTGTTCTTTGTATTATTGCTTTTTACTTTTATCATCTTCCATTACATGTACTCATGCCTATCTATACCTATAAATCCAAGCGTTAACCGTTGGAATGTGACAAAGGCTCCCGCACCCGTCCACACTATCCCGTACTGAGCCTCCTGCACTCACCCGAAACGGAGGTCACTAAATGTTTGAGAAATGCACCAGTGGGGCAAGAGCCCCACGAACATGAACAAAGGGAAACAAATTCAATTCCCAACGTTCTCTGCACCGCGCCGCCCCACAGCCAATCAGGCTGAGAGGCGCGAGCAAAAAGAACATTGGGAAACGCGGCGTGGCCAATTGAAATCGAGCTGCAGAAAAAAAACGCCGCACGAAAGCAGACCACAAATGCAAAACTACAAGTCCCAGCGTCCTGTGCGCCGTGAGCACGCAGAACGCTGAGAAAGCCAGAGCACGAAAAATAAACTTACAAAACGCAACAGGAGCACAAGTCCCCAGCAGACAGACTCAGTGCCTCACAGCCACGCAAAACAAAAAGCCACAAAATGCCACCATGAAACACCCGCCGTCATTTTTCCCAGAGCAACGGGGAGAAGAGGGACTCCCTCTCCTCCACACTACCCCGCCGAAGACACGGCGAGACTACCACCAGCCTCAAGTAAAGTTGAGCCAGGATGGAAACAAAAACAGGTAGCAGTTCATCAGGGGAAGCACCCTCCCTGGTGGATGACTGGCTGATGCCTTTGTACTTCTGAATACAAAAGCAGCAGCCAGCAATCCACAAGGAAGAGCCCCACCACTTACGGATCGCTGCCTGCCGATCTCCGGTTAGGTAAGCTGGGAGAAAAAGGAGACAGAGAGGAGAGAACCATCATTAGGCAGAGAAAGCTCTTCTCTGTCTCCTCCTTCTCCCCTGACCTACCTAATGAACCTTCCCGGGAGAAGAACGGGCTGACTGCCCCCTCCTTCTTTCCCCCATTGCTGCATCTAAACCAAAATTCAAAGCAGCAATGGGAAAAAGAAAAACCCAAAGGCATGCTAAAGTAACCACCAAAAACAAACACCAAAATTATTTAAAAAATAATAAAACAAAAATAAATCAATAATAAAAAACATTAATAAACAAAAAACATACCACAAAATACACAAACAAAAACATCCATAATAACACAAAACCACATACAAAACACCTAACTACAACATGAAAAAACCACAAATTACACAAACAAACAACAATTAATTACACAAATAAACAACAACGAAATAAGAAAAATTAAACAAAATCAGAAACAGCCAAACCAATTAAACAAACCTAAAACTCAACCAAGACAAAAAAGAACAAACAGAAACATTTCCCAGCCCACCACCACAAAAAAAACCCCAAAGAATAACCTCAGAAGAAAGAAAACTAGACAACTCACCAGCACGTCCTCCCTCCACGACAACCGGAACAGAAATGAAGAAACAAAGAGACTACTTACCAGAAGAAGCCCCACCCAGAGGCCAGAAGACAAAAAACACATGGAACTAAAACAGAACCACTAGCAGCCCCACCTGCAGGGCAGAATAGTAAAAACAACTCAAAAAGACACAACAGCCCCACCTAGAGGCCACAAGAGTAAAAACAAGTCAAAAACATAACAATAAATCATAATTTTACACAAATCACAAACATATGTCAAAAAAATAAAATAAAAAGATATATAACATCCTGTGTTGAGTTTTAACTCAAATAAAAACCCAAACATCTAAACACAGTTTAAAAACATTTAATGTAAAAAAAATGTACTTTCACATTTTTAAAAATATTACCTACGGTACAACTATTAACAAAAAAAACCACCACAAACTAAAACATTATTTGGTTAAATAAAACAATTTGAAATAATTATATCATCCTTTGTTCTTTTTTTAATCCACAAAAAAAAAACCTGAAAAGAGCTGATCAAAGTTTATAACAGCCCGGCATTGCCGGGCAACCTATACTAGTATTGTTATAAGCAGCTGAGGCGAAAAATAAATCATGCCTTCAGAAGGAACAAAAAACATAGAAAGTCACAGGTTTTATCACTCTACTAACTGAGACAAAGTGAATGTAATGTGGATGGCTGGAACAATACTTATAGTTTTGAATCTGTTACATTGTAGAGAACAAATGTGAAATCTGGATAAGCCCTTAGTATAGACAGCAGCTATAGCTCATCATCTCATAGTTTCAAGGCTAGTAATACGGTTCTTCGTCTGCTGTATCCGAATCCAAATATTGGTGATCATCATATCGATCATCATGTCGATCAGCCATTAAGACTGTCCTGAGAATATAATGCAGTGGCCTTTCATCTGCCTTCCACATCGCAGCATGACACCCATACCTTGTGCTTGAGCAGAGCGGGGTATAAATCCAATAATAATAATAATAATAATAATAATAATAATAATAATAATAATAATAATAATAATAATAATACCACTGCCAGTTCCACAAGTCACTTTCTGGTCCTGAGCCCTTTTGGCACGCAAAGTTCTCCTCAGCCCCAGGCCAGTATTGATGAAGCTGCTGCCCTCCATCAAGATGGGTTCAAGTGGGATTTAATCCACTTGGGGACCATCACCCTTCCCTATGGAGTTCAGCATCCAAGGCTGTTAGTCCTTAGGGTGGTCATGTTAGTTAAACGCCGCCTGACACTCAGTGTTGAATCATTATGGTCTACTCTATTACAATAGCAGGATAACCTGGCCAGACTTATAGTAGCACGGTAAGCCAATGCTATTTTTTAAGTGGAAGTGTCAAGTGGGAAATCTTCTACTCAGAAAATTTCATAATCAAGAGGTGCAAATTAAGTAAAATAGGGGAATGCAAAGTTTCAACATGATCATTCTGGACTCAGTTTTAAAGGCTCTACCCTGGAGTTTCATCGAGGCAGCAAAGTCACACTTTGGCTAACCTTTTCCCATCTATGCAATTACAAAAGTTGATGAAGAACTAAATTTGAAAGGGTAGCCATTTCTGAGCAAAGGCCTGGAAAAGCCTGGAGCAACAGATCACACATCTGTCTTCTGTGCACATAAAATACACACACAAAAGTGAGCATCAAAGACACCCTATCCTTTGACCAATATTTGGCTTGGGGGGTACTTTGAAGCTTTTCCCTTTGCTAATTTGATTAGAAGGATTACCTCTTTTATCTTGTTTACTTAGGACAAGAAGACCTTTTTAAAAGCTGACATTAATAAGCCTAATTAGCAAAGGGGGGCTTTTATTAGTTTGCTTGATAGCGTATTTGATTGATCTGTTTACTTAGGAAAAACAACAAGTTATAATTAGATTATTTTTTTAACAGGCCTTTTCTAGTTATCTGAAAGGGCTGAGAAAAGAATCAATAGAGGTTAAATTTGGGATGTGGGGGAGAATAATGCCAGACCAGAAGGCTAAATTAAAGAAGTTTCATTTAGGTAATTTAACAGACACATCGAGGTTTACATGTTACAAGACCACTCGGGATATGTACCTGGGGTGGGGGGAAGATGGGCAGTATAAAAACTGAACAATCAAAACAAAATAAGCATCTGCCATCTCTCTGACATATGCAAGGATGAGCAAACTTCAGAAATCAGAGAGTGAACTGGAGCTATTTTTGGACCTTATAGGTTCACACCCATTCCTATTCCCAGTTTTGCCCCTAGTTTTTCCTTACAATTGGGGTCTTTTTAACTGGGGGAGGGGGGAGTGAAAAGCTCCCTTCTGCCCTCTAATGGCCAAAAAACATTATTTAAAACTTAAAAGTTGGGGCAAGAAAAGACCTTTCTAAAGGAGCATGGTATGGCTAACATAAGTGTGTTGAGGGGTAAGCAACACACCCCAACGGGTGTGGGGTCCAACAGGTGTGACGGCCTAGTCCCACTGGCTTGTATCTCTCTTTTTGTCTTTATTTTTCATCTTCTTAAGGGGTTAGGGAGGGTATTGGAGGATTTTCTGATCCTTTTAGATTGTATAGGTTTTTATATTCTTCTGTAAGCCGCCTTGGGTTGTCTATGGATAAGGAAGGCGGGGTATAAATGCACAAATAAATGAATAAATAAGCAGACTAATAAGAATACTTACATGTCTTTTAATTTCTTTGTATTAATTTGAATGGTTTTGCCTAGGTGTTGTAATAGGGAGACAGACTGGTAAATGAATGTGAGGTGCCTTCAGCATTTCCCACCCAAGGCATGAACCCCAGTAAAGACATTTCTCTTGGGGGCAGGTATATATTTGTGTGTTGTGTGTGTGAGAAAGAGCTCCTGCGGTTGGCAGTTTGAAAGCAAGAAATTGCAAGTAGATAAATGGGTACCACTTTGACAGGAAAGACAACAACGTTCCCTGTGCTCCAGCATCTAGTCATGCCTGTCACATGACCAGATGCAGACACTGGCTGTAAATGGAGATGAGTATTGCCCCTTAGAGTTGGATATGACTGGCCTCCGAGCAAGGGAGACTTTACCTTTATGTTTTTATTTATTTCACCACCCTGAGTCGCCTTTTGGCCAGAAGGATGGTACTGTATATAAATTTAGCTAATAATAATAATAATAATAATAATAATAATAATAATAATAATAATAATAATAATAATAATAATAATAATAATAATAATAATAATAATAATAATAATAATAATAGCCCAAACATTCTAGCCTAGCAATAGAATAAATAGATTGGTACTGTATATACGTTTTTAACAAAAGTGATCTCCTCAGAGCCAGCTTAATGGAAGGAATATAAAAATAAATTTCGGGTCAGAAATTACTCTGGGTTGAAAGGATTTTTGCTAGAGAAACTCCACTCAGGGGACGCCCGAATGAGGCTCCTTTCATGTGCCCAAGATCTGTTATGCAGCACTTGGGTATCAAACCCAAGTATCCAGTCTCCAAGGTTAGCGTCTTAACCACTAAGCCACAGAATGTGCAGTGTGGAAGGAATATGAGAGGACAGTTTCAGTTTGAAGCTGAAGAGTAAGAGGAATACTAGGAGCTGACCACCTCTTCACAGTTCAAGATGAACTTAAGCCCCTCCAATGAAATGGTTGATTGAATTTAGGAAGATTTTCATAAATAACTTCAGTTCAAGATAGTGTGCTTTTCAAAGTATTATCTGGTTTCTCAGATTCTTCTTCTTCTTTTGTGTCTCTAGGCCCGTGATTCACAACGTAGGGCACACGTCCCACAGGGCGGAAATTTGATTTTTAAGGTGGGCAATTTGAGAATGGGTTATTAACAGTGAATGGCCTTTTAGGCTTCCTCCACATAAATAGGAGTTCACTTTTTGAATAATAAGAATTATATGTCACAGGAGTGGGGTTCAGGATTTTAGAGATGATTAAGTGGGGCATGGCCAAAAAAAAGTTGGGAACTACTACTCTAGGCATCTTTTATGTGAGAAGAGATCTCTATTTAATAGAGTCCCAAGCCACAAAGAGACCCCACAGATAGCAGCACCTTCCCCTCTTCTGATTCATTGCTAATCCATCATCAGCTGAAACTGGAAATGGAGGAAAAGGGGATGAACCACTCCTCTCAACCTACAGTAGATTCAACTACTTGCCTCTGCTTAGTATTATTGCAACCCTCAACACCCTCTGAATGATATGAGCCCCAAGTTCACTAGCTTAGGTCCAGGAAGAACTTTAGGGCAAGAGCAAACATTCTTGAGGGTACACAAGAGCAAACTCAAATTAGAAGATGTAGTAAGGAGCTCGCTGGACAAGGAACAACATTAAAGGAGGATAATGCTGAAGAAATCAACTTCTCCAACGTCATTTGGAGGACCCTGAATAGACTGAGGGTTGGAGTCCCTAAATGCAAGACCAACATGCTCAAGTGGTGGCTCCTGGTGGACAACAACACATGGTCTGCTGATTGCTGCCAGAGACATGCACCAATGAGGACTTGGGTTTGGGAAATGAGAAAGCGAAGAAAACGGCTTCATTTTGGCAGTCCATGGTTTAATCGGGATAGGAAAGAAGAAGTATCATTCCAGACAGCAGCTTGTGTAAATTCGTACTTTTCAAAAATATTGAAAACATACAAAAATTAACAATATCTAGAAGAAAATGAGAATAATTCACAAAAGTCAAGTTTCCTATCACAGAAGAATTTTAATGGAGAAATAATCACTTATTTAAACTCCATTTTGAAGTGTTACAATCTAGACCCAAGTTCACCATCATCGTATCTGCCATTTTAGAAAATAAACCATATTATAATTTATACTAGGAAACAAGTCAAATATCTTATTTTAGGACTGGGAAAGTTTCAATAACAATAAATAAAAATCTCTGATTGTTTTCACTTTGCTACAAATTTTCAGCGCAAGCAAGAGAGAGTTATGTCCCAATTCTGCCTTTTGTTCTTGAAATGCACAGATTTCCCCCCCACAAACTTTTTTTGGTAAGCTGAAACTTATTTTTCCCCTTCCCCCATTCCACTGGTAAAAGGTTTCCAACCTGACCAAAGTGTCCCTGTACGTGGAAACTGACACTAAGATGTGTATGTGGGAAAGGCAGCTTTCAAACGCTGGTATCATAGCTTAGTTATCAGCAAGACAAAAACATTACTTTAAAAAAAAGAAATCAAACGTAGCATACACACAACAGTACAGTATGAACATAGATGACAAGCAGTCTGTTTTGCCTGGGCAAAACACGTCACAACACGCATCCTACACTCATTGCTAAGCAGCACTTATATTGTTATTCTTCACAGTGTATTTACTTCATAACAGGAAACAATTTCTGAATAAAGTCGCTCGAAAATGATGAAAGGGCATGAATGAGAGGGTAGAATACATTTTAACCGTCCTGATAAAAGAACTGTTGTGAGCTAGTTACAACATTGTCCAACATATCATTGATTCTACTCAAGACAGCATTGCATCTTCCTGTCAGTTCTTATCGTAAGACATATTCATACTGATTAAAATAATAAATACATTTTGAAGTCCAGAGAAATCTGGATTACCAGCTTTCAACCAACAACATATCAAAATACTAGGTCTTGGACAAAATTGCTTTTCTGGATTTCAGAACCAGCATTCTGGAAACTGACGTTCAGAAAGCAACCCTTTTCAAGCTGCAAATGGTACTATCCTATATAAAGAACGAACAAATACTAAACACAACTGATTGCAGCAACAGCTACCGTTGAGCAAATTGGGACTGCAAAAATCAATATAGTTAATGGATTCTTCAGCATCTTTTAATTGGTGTCTGTCCACCCCACCCATCAACATGGATTTTGGAAGGCATTGCAGACCTCTTTACTTTCAGTGTCTTTTCAAAATACATATAAAGAGAGGTGCTTTATTGCTGCTGTTTGTCATGCCTGGCATTCTTGAGCAGTCTTAGCAGTCTCCTATGCTGGAATTTCAAATTGCCTGGCTCTAGCAGGCGTTCACTCAGTCTTTGGGCCGCCCAGTCTTCGAAGTTGGGCAGCAATATAAATCAGAAAAATAAATAAATAAATAAATAAATATTTTTTTAATGAAATGTTGCCATTTATCTGCATATATGAATGATGCACAAAGAATTATAATAAAGAGGGGGCAGGTTATGTAGTAAAACATGTTCCTCCACATGCCTAGCCTCTGAAAACAACTGAGATAATAACTAATGACATCTTATGAATCATCACACTGATTTAGGACCAGCTTTGAGATCAGTCAGTGGCAGAAGGAAGGAACCTAAGACGGATCCCAATATTTCTACAGTTTCATTTAAATGGCCTTTACTTTGTTTACTTTGGTTCAGTCATGGCTTATTTATACACAACTCACTGTTGTCTCAAGATGAGTGATTGGGTTCCACCTCCACATATACTGTAGAAACCTGAGGCCCAGATGTTGTGCTTTGTATGTCTGAAGAAGCATTCTGCTATCCACAAAAGCTCGCACTGAAAGCAATTTGGGCATCTGAAAAGAGCCACAGTGCTTTTGGTTTTATTGTTGCTGAAACAGACTCTCTCAACAGGGACTTCTGAAAGTCAAATGCATCAGATACTTCACACAGTGTGCTCAACCTTTGTCACTTTTAGTGACAAAGGCAGAAGAGCAAATCAACTGTTAATCACAATGGGGAGAGTGTTCACATCACCTATGTCAAGTCAAAACAATGTTTTTCAAAGGATATCCATTCACAGGTACATATGGGATCTAACTATACATTTACCTGTGTAATCAAACTCCTCAGTGTGGAAAGGAAGACATGTTTTTCCTGACAAATAATAAACCACTCCAGAGAAAAGGGCAGGCCCACTCCTGCACTTGTTGTCAGGTTAACACAACATGCCATTTGACTTCTAACACAATCCAAACGGTATACATTATATTCCAACGCTGTTCCATTTTTTAAAATCAGACACTGCACATTGATCTTCTAAGTGCCAGAAAATAATCTCATGGAACCCAAGTGGCAGAGTGTATCACTGACGTTAAGGGGCAGGAATAGTGATTTAAAGATCAAGAAGAAAATTCTGAAACCATTTATTTAACATAGGAACCCAAAGGAAAACGCAAAGCCAGTGAAGCAGTTTATCGCCACTGAAGTTAATATGCTGTAAAAGTCAAGCAAGGTGCTTTTTTAACCCGAAAATGGGACTGCAGTGTGATTAATATAGCTGCTGGGGGGGGGGAACGGAACCAAAGTTGGGAAGAGCTACAGAAAGTACAAGTATGGAGGACTCATTTTCCTGAAACTGGTTCCCAGTTTATGAATCATAATTACCAGAAAGCCAGCTCGACATCAGCACTAGAATGGACAAGTATATCAGTATTAATGTGAACCATTTCAGCTGTGCCGACCAACATGCAAAACTGATCTTGGATGAGGGGAGAAAAAGAAAGACCAACTCAATATGCAACTTGCAGGTGTTAAGATAAAATAGGTGTCTATAGAGAACCAGTTTCTTTCTTTCTTTCCCTTTCATTAATTAGTTCAAGTTTTACTTTGATACTATGTGATAAACTGTGATATTGTGCATGATAATACTTTGTTTTAAAACTGTTTAAACTGTGATAACATGTGTGATGGGAAGAGACTGGTGTAGACAGCAAGGCACGCCACAAAGTTTGCCAAGAGAACCCTATGGACCAAAAGAAAAGGCAAAACAAGGGGATGCTCAGCACAGCAGATCTGAAAAGGAGGAGGGATACGAAAGGGGAAGAGAAATACAGTGTTGCAGGGAACAATACTGCATAGGGACATGGAATGTGAGGTCTATGAATCAAGGAAAACTGGAAGTGGTTAAAAACGAAATGGAAAGAATAAGCATTGACATCCTGGGCATCAGTGAGTTAAAATGGACAGGGATGGGTGAATTCAGCTCTGAAAACCATCATATCTACTACTGTGGGCAAGAAAACCTCAGAAAAAACGGAGTAGCCATAATTGTCAACAAAAGAGTGAGGAAAGCAGTAATGGGATACAACATCAAAAATGATAGAATGATGTCAGTCAGAATCCAAGGCAAACCTTTCAATATCACTGTAATCCAAGTCTATGCACCAACCACTAGTGCAGATGAAGCCACAGTTGACCAGTTCCATGAGGACCTACAACACCTCATAGAACAGACACCAAGAAATGATGTCCACATTATCTTAGGAGATTGGAACGCCAAAGTAGGAAATCAAAAAGTAAATGGAATAACAGTCAAGTTTGGTCTTGGAACACAGAATGAAGCAGGGCAAAGATTGATAGAGTTCTGCCAAGAGAACGCACTAGTCATAGCAAACACCCTCTTCCAGCAACACAAGAGGCGACTTTACACATGGACATCATCAGATGGCCAGCATCGAAATCAGATTGATTACATACTCTGCAGTCAAAGATGGAGAACCTCCATTCAGTCAGCAAAAACAAGACCTGGAGCAGATTGTGGCTCAGATCACAACCTACTGGTCGCAAAATTCAGGCTTAGATTAAAGAAAATGGGGAAAACAATTAAACCAGACAGATATGACCTACACAACATCCCTAAAGAATACACAGTGGAGGTCATGAACAGATTTAATGTCCTGTGCCTGATAGACAGAGTACCAGAAGAATTATGGACAGAGACGCGGGACATCATGCAGGAGGCAGCAAGAGAAACCATACCAAAAGAAAAGAAGCGTAAGAAAGCAAAGTGGTTGTCTGATGAGGCCCTTAAAATAGCAGAGGAAAGAAGGAATGCAAAAGTCCAAGGAGAAAGAAAAAATACAATCACCTGAATACATAATTTCAAAGGAAAGCAAGGAGAGATAAGGAAAACTACCTAAACGAACAGTGCAAAGAAATGGAGGAAAACAACAAAAGAGACAGGACTAGAGATCTTTTCAAAAAAATTGGGGAAATCAAGGGAACATTTAAAGCAAAAATGACCATGATAAGGGACAAAGATGGAAAGGAGTTAGCTGAAGCAGAAGAGATCAAAAAAAGATGGCAAGAGTACACAGAGGAACTCTACAAAAAGGACCTCAACACTCCTGATAATAACAATAATGAGAAATTTGAACTTGAACCAGACATTCTGGAGAGTGAAGTCAGAAAGGCCCTAAAAAGCACTGCAAACAATAAAGCTAGTGCAAATGATGGTATCCCAATTGAATTTTTCAAAGCCCTAAAAGATGATGGAATCAAACTACTGCATTCAATATGCCAGCAAATTTGGAAAACTAAACAGTGGTCACAGGATTGGAAAAGATCAGTGTACGTTCCAATCCCAAAAAAAGGCAATGCCAAAGAATGCTCAAATTACCGAACAATTGCGCTCATCCCACATGCCAGCAAGGTGATGCTCAAGATAATACAGGATAGACTTCAGCAACATGTGGAGAGAGAATTACCAGAGGTGCAGGCTGGTTTCAGAAGAGGCAGAGGGACTAGAGACCACATTGCCAACATATGTTGGATCATAGAGAAAACAAAAGAATACCAGAAACAAGTCTACTTTTGTTTTATTGACTACACCAAGGCTTTTGACTATGTGGACTACAACAAATTTGGCAAGTGATTAAAGAGATGGGAATACCAGAACACCTCATATGTCTCATGAGAAATCTGTACACGAACCAAGAAGCAACAGTTAGGACAGAACACGGAATGACAGAGTGGTTTGGAATAGGAAAAGGAGTAAGACAAGGCTGCATTTTATCACCATGCTTATTCAATCTATATACAGAGCACAAAATGCGCAATGCAGGGATGGAAGAATCACAATATGGGATCAAAATTGCTGGGAGAAACATCAACAATCTGAGATATGCAGATTATACCACCCTAATGGCAGAAAGTGAGGAAGACCTAAAGAACCTCTTGATTGGATTGAAGGAGGAGAGTGCAAAAGCTGGCTTGAGACTTAATATCAAGAAAACCAAGATAATGGCAACAGGTCCGATCAGTCTCTGGAAAATAGATGGGGAAGAAGTAGTAGCAGTGACAGATTTTACTTTCCTGGGATCTAAGATCACTGAAAATGGCGCCATGAAATAAAAAGACGACTGATTATGGGGAGACAAGCTATGAAAAACCTGGTGAATATAGTGAAAAGCAGAGACATCACCTTGAAAACAAAAATTCGCATAGTCCTAGTGGTAATGTATGGGTGTGAGAGCTGGACCATTAGGAAGGCTGAGCGCAGAAGAATAGATGCCTTTGAGATGTGGTGTTGGAGGAGAGTCCTGAAAGTCCCTTGGATAGCAAAGAGAATAAATAGGTCAATACTGGAAGAAATCAAACCTGACCGTTCATTGGAGGGACAAATAGTGAACTTTGGACATCAAATGAGAAGGGAGGACTCACTTGAGAAGGCCTTGATGCTGGGAAAGGTGGAGGGCAAGAGAAGAAGGGGGCATCCAAAGATGAGATGGATAGATGGTATTGTGGACACAATGCGCACAGAGCTTGGTGGGCTGAGGAGAATGGTGGAGGACAGAGGTGCCTGGAGGAAAATGGTCCATGGGGTTGCAAAGGGTCGGAATCGACTGTGCAACTGAACAACAACAACAACAATAGAGAAGCATGAGAAAACAGTGGTGTTGTAATAAGGCTTCCATGCAGGCTACCACATTCCAGGAAGATGAGGGTACAAGTTATGACATCATAAGCAATCTCCAGTCACAAGCAATCACAAGTCCTTAACAAATGACTCATGTCACCAGAGCATGCGTGGTTGATGTTCATGTTTTGGGGTGCTCCGATCATATTTCTGGGGGCCCCTTTTTTGCATATTCTTACTATCTGAGATCCCATCATATGAAGCATTGTTTTATATTTAAAGACCAAAATGTCACATGCATCGAGGGTCCAAAAGAGACATACTTCTTGACAAACATAATAAATCCAGTAAGAGTTGAACTACAAAAAAGAATGATGTGGATGTTTCCACTGCTAATGAAGCAAACATTAAAATGAAACAAACAGAATAAAGCCTTAAATATTTATAAGCTCATTAGTGCTTTTACATGATGAAATCATATACTGTACAAAAATATGCAGCTCAAATAGCAGCAAAATAAATAAATCCCAGCCAACCAATCAGTTTACTGACAGATGTGACAACCTGATAAATATCTGAATTACTTTCTCATTTATCCCTTACCTTCAGACACTACAATAATTTACCAAGACTACAGGTGAAACTTGGAAAATTATAATATCGTGCAAATGTTCATTCATTTCACTTAAAAGGTGAAACAAATATATGAGATAGACTCACTACATGCAAAGTGAGAAAATTCAAGCCTTACTTTGTTATATTGATGCTTATGTCTTACAGCTTATGAAAACCCCAACCCCCCAATCTCATGTACCCCATAATCATCACATAATCTCATGTACTCCATGATCATCACAATTATAATGAATTAAGGCATGACATTTCTCGCTTTGCATGTAGTGAGTGAGTCTATCTCATATATTTGTTTCACCTTTTAAGTGAAATGAATGAACATTTGCACGATATTCTAATTTTCCAAGTTTCACCTGTATGATCTTCAAAATATCATGTGCAAAAGATGCCAAGAGCTATTTGCAAAAACTACAGTGCCCATCATAACCCACACATATTTCAGCATAGAATAATTGTTCTTAGTGAACGGTAAGTTAGCTCAGAAGTAACCAGGTTTTGGTCCATGTGTTCTGCCATACAAGGTGATGTCAAGTGTAGTCAAAGCCAGGAAAGCTTTGGTGGGGGTAGTGATTTACTATATGGTATCTCCCAAAATTTCATAGGCTTTTGCAACCTGCAGTGAAAAAGACACATTTCCTATCCCTGGGATTGGCTTCTTTGTTCTTCAGTGTCTCATACCATCAGATCCACTCTTTCCCCACCCTCAAGAGGAATCCATTGTGGATTTTTTCCTAATGAGAAATAATTTTTTTTCCTCTTCACTAAAGAGCCCTTATTTCATTTGTAAAATAATGCGTGGGAAAAATAGGACACCCAGACACACTGAACTAAGGAACACAGTGGAATGAACCCTCCTACCCACCCCATTACAAATCCTGAGACTATAATATTGTACTATACTTTTTCAATACTGCTCCCTTGAAATGGATACAAAATTAAGAGAAGCATCAATAGAAGTTGGACAGCCTTGGGAATTTCCAAATTCTAATCAGACACACACATTCTAAAGCCACAACCCTCTGCATGCTTCCGTAAAGGCCACCCTTGCTTGAAAGCCAGTCACATCCGACTCTACGGTTCAGTACTCATCTCTGTTTATAGCCAAAGAGCCAGTGCTGTCTGCATCTGCAGACGTTTCCATGGGCACATGGCAGGCATGCCTCAACACCTTAGTGCACGGAACGCTATTTACTATTCCACCAAAGTGGTACCTATTTATCTACAGTACTTGCAACTTCTTGCTATCGAACTAGGTTGGCAGGAGCTGGGACAAACACAGAAGTTCACTCCGTCGTGCAGTTCTTGGAAATCGAACTCCAACCTTCCAGTCGTTCAGTTCAGCGTCTTAACTACTTGAGGCACCATAGTCAACTGCATGTTTACTTGGGAGTAAAACTGTTGAGCAGATAGGGATTTACTTCTGAATTAACAGGTATAAGATTCAGCTGCTCAGTGGCCTTGATTGAATTGACATTGGCAAGCTTTTATGACCCTTGCACTGTAATAAATTGATTTTAAGAATGACGGATGGCTATATTGAGTTCCTTCCTCTCTCTCCCACGTTGTCTTAAATGTCCTCATATGTAATAACAGAATAAAAGTAGCACCTGTATTATTATTAGTATTAGTGCAGGTATATTAGTATTAGTGCAGGTATAATGGAAACTATTAACACTATAACATGCATTGGTCCTGAAATAGAAAGTGACTTAAATCTATTCTAAACAAATAAAATTGACCTCACTTGAAAGGCATACAAGCACTTTCCACCCTTCCATAGGTGAGTCTAGAGACAGATGATTCTTCAGATGTTTGAGACTACAGTTCCATTGTCATTGCCCATTTCGACTGGAACTTCTGGGAGTTGAAATCCAAAACATCTGGACTAACAAATGTCCTTTTCCCCATTCTTGTTATTTTAGTGCATTATCTGCAAAACATTTGAGCTTGCATGCTTGTTGTTGCTTTTAAAGCAGAGGAATGATCAAACATGCGGTCCTTGAGCACGGTCTGAAGTAGTATCCTACGTTTGTCTTTTGGGCAATATGTAGATCATTAGTAAGATGGTTGAAGTCTACATTTTGTGAGCAGAGAGAAAGAGAGATGGAGTGAAGAATGAATTGATGACTCATTCCACACATGCATGGCCACGAGAACAGCCGCTCAAAACTGATTTCTCTGAAACCTGTAAGAGATGCGGAACTGAATTCGCCCTCCCCTGCCCCCAAAACAAGTTTCACTTAATTGTGACAATTTGATTTTTCTGTTTTTCTGAATGTGAAGAGACATCCAAGTCCAGCTAGCAACATATTAAAAAGGAAACACTTACTTTGCTAGACATTTGGGTATCTTTAGAATCATGACATGTAGAAGCACACCCAGAGTAGGAAAAACTGCCCAACTATCACCATAACACAGCCAGCCAAGGGAATATACCTCCAGCTGAGTACAGAGTCACCTGTCCAGCGCATGTATCATTTCAAGGCCTCTGACAAAGCAGTTCCAGTCAGTGACAGTGACATAGAATTAGCACTCTCTCACATGTTAGAAATTTGTCCACCAACAGCCTTTCCATGAAACAGTGACTACAAGCACCAGATTTTCCTGCCTCTCTGGAGTGTATGGTTTTCATAAAGCTTAATCCAAAAATAAGCCATCCCCCCACCCCCAAATCAGGTCCTGAAATATCGCTTTGAAAGACAATGAAGAAGAGGGCAAAGGAATTTCATTTCAAGACATGAGGCTAAATTCAACTCTTAATCCCAACTAGAGTAGATCCACTGAATGAATAAGAATGACATTTTGAGAATGGCATATGATGTCTAACCTTTCCGGCAACTGGATCCTTTACCGTTTTAATGCAGTCACTTGACTTAATAATTTTTACGGTGGGTTGGTTTACCTGATTTTATTATTCTTTTAGTCAGATTTGGTTTTATCTGTTTCTACTACAGGTCGCCCTTCCCCAACATCTGTGGTTTCAGTTATCTGTGGGTCTAAAAATATTCAATTAAAATCCCAGAAATACATAATATTATGTATGGTGCATTATCAGAGTTGTCTGCAATGTAATGTTAACTAGGAATAGAGGCAGCCATTTTGGTAGCTCTCATATAGAATGACAGAGGCATTTGAAACCCCCCTTCTATGACTCAGATGTATATTAAATATAGAGTTCGCCATTATCCATAGTTGTACATATACACAGTAGGTCTCAGAACATAACCCCCATGGATATGGAAGGAGACTATATTTTAAGAAACAAAACAAAACATTGTGGCACCTTAAAGACAAATTGCTATATTTTAATGTTAGCTTTCATTTATCAAGTCCACTTTTTCAGACATAAGAGCAAGACTTAATGGCAATAATTTATACATGGACCCATGACCAGATGGGCTACAGGATAATGATTAGTTATTACAGTAGTTAAAATTATGAATCACGTGAGTCAGTATGGCTTTTCACACCCGGTAATGACTGAAGATTCAGATTTATTCCTGTGAAGCTTTATTCTATAAAGTGGCAAATTGATGCAGCGCAATATTTTTTGGTCAGGAATGGCAATACACAGAAACCTGTTTTAAATCATATCAATCTACCCAAACATTTTTCACTGGGCCTGAAAATTGCTATTCGGGAACAGAAAAATTACAGGACAAGGAACCAGAGAGACAGCAGAGATAAAATATATACACATGCTGAATACTTGTCTTAATAGTTTAAATATTAGTCAAATGGTTTGGGTCCATTACCAAATTTAAGATGCAACAATTGCTAACATTGTTTTCTGCTGCGATTTTCCATAATGTAGATTCCTTCATAACCACCTTTTCAGAACAAACTTCAGAGACATGGTCAGTGACTCTTACTCATTACCACGTGTTATCCATAGCTTGAGGTAATTTCAGCCACTACTATTGTTGTGTTTAGAGAATAAAGTATAATATTTTAAATTAAGTAATTATGTCTGTTGTCATTCCTCATAGCCTCTAGGTCTGTCATGGTGAACCTTGGCACTCCAGGTGTTCTTGGACCTCAATTACCAAAAACCCAAGTCAGCACTCCTGCTGATCAGGGCTTCTGGGAATTGAAGTTCAAGAACATCTGGAGTGCCAAGGTTCGCCCTCACTGCTCTAGGTCAATTCACCAACCAACAATTGTCACTTTTCTCAGAACATAGTCTGTAAATGCAAAATGTAAGGTCTGAAGAGTAATTTCATTACTAATTGTTAGTACCACAATGATTATGTTACATCCATCTTGTCTGATACGGTTGCATAAATTGACATAACTATGAGAACTTCAACTAATTTTTAAAGAAGTTTGTAAGCCACCCTGAGCACTATTTTGTAGTATAAAGACAGGATATAAATATAATAAATAAATTAATACAGTAAATAAATATGTTTTGATTGTACAGATTCCATTCTTTGAGTGGGTTTACTCCGGTTGAGACTAAGAACTGGATTCAGCTCATTAAATTGAAAAAGAGGGGAAAGGCACCTGACCTTATGGAAATGCAATCCATTCTTAAGAGTCAATGCTGTTCAACTAAACATATACAACTGGCAAGGATATTTTCTCACGTATAACCTGAGCAGGACATGCCCAAATAGTCAGGGGTCTTGAAAGTATACACCCGTGATGGTGAACCTTGGCACTCCAGATGTTCTTGGACTTCAATTCCCAGAAGCCCAAGCACCCTGTGAATCCACACGAATGAGTTTACTGCGATTCATCTGGCCCATGCTGCCCTCGTCGCTCCCGGAAGCAGAAGTAAAACGCGCTCGTATGGAGGAAGAGTAAACCCAGAAGAGACTTAACCGTACGGGCGCTTTTTACTTCCGCTTCCAGGAGTGACGAGGGCAGTGTGGGCCGGATGAATTGCAGTAAAACCCATTTGTGTGGATTCACAGGGTGCTTGGGCTTCTGGGAATTGAAGTCCAAGAACATCTGGAGTGCCAAGGTTCGCCATCACGGGTATACATGCTCCAAAATAAACCCCAAATTCTGCAAATGGAATGGTTAAGATCTGCAGCAATGTATGTAACTTTGCATATTGATTTTGGTTCTGCTTTGCTTAAATAAAAGAAAGACATTAAGAATTCCTCATGCTCGCCCTTTTACAAGAAGTGTGACCAGATACAAACTTGTAAGATGGCAGGGCAGGGAGTCCTAAAGGGAATGAATACTAAACACAATGAGCACAGGAGGATTCAGTTGTTTGTTGAGCAGAGAAAAAACACTTCTTAAACTCAGGGAATTTTTCCCCATGTATACATTGATACGATCTTCATCCAACAGATGGGCCCAGAGTAGAATAGGTTCATTAAATCAATGGATTCACAGACATGTTGACTTGCCATTCAAACAGTAATTCAGTGGGTTTACTCTAGTCAAGACTAGAAACTGGATTTAGACCTCAATGCCTAGCCTGCCTGCCTGTGTTATGTTTGACTTCCCTATCTACAGGTATATCAACCCACCACAATCTGTGTTGGATTACAGCCTCCATCATCCTAGGAAGCAGGGCCATTGTGCTACTCTTCTCTCATTTAACACCAGTTTTCTGCAGCTATAGGGCACTATGCAAGGCTATCAAAGAGAGGAGGAGGAGGAGATAGCGGCAGCAGCAGCGGCGGCGGCGAAGGAAACTGTTGCCCTGCTTTTGTAGAGTTCAGGTGATGCTCAGGCTATGCTCACTCATGCAAAAGGGAGCGGAAGGGGAATTAGAAGGCAGGCTCTTCTCTGAAGGCAACAAACGCTTCAGCTAATGAACTGACACAAGGAAAACACTTGGCACCCCCACAGCACATACTCCAGGCCATGTGGGAGCAAAATAAAACCTTCTGACTTCACCTACTCGCTCTTAGGTTTTTGAGGGTTGTTAAGATTACACAGAGAGCTAGGGAACGCGTTTCCTAAGGCACAAAGTGCAAAAGCATGGTGTGCAACAAGCGAGGAAAGCTGCTCCCTCGTGAGGAAGGCGTCGGGGAAAGAGCGGCATGGCAGGGAATCCGGCCTCACTGCAGGTAACCAAGGTTCTCCATCTCATTCTTATACCGCTGTTCAGACACTTTGCTTTTGTGCTGTTTGCTCTCCAAATGCTGCCGGAACTCTGCCTCCTCGCTAGCGCCTGCGTTGCACATGGAGCAGTAAAACTGGCCGCTGGGGGTGACACACATGGCCAGGTCGCGGGGAATCCGCTGGCGGGAGCGTGGGTTGAAATATGGACCTGGAGGAAAGAAAACCAGAAGAGTCTCATTATGTCCATCTGAGGAGGGACCTTAGGAGCATGTGGCCTTCATGCCTGGGATGCAACCATGCAAAAGGTAATATAGAGTACAGTATGTCACTTCCATAAGTCTATTGCATGTTATTGTTCAAGGAGCCCTGGTGGCACTGCGGTTAAAATCTTGAATTGCATCCAAAGCTGATGACATTGTGAATTCAATCCTGATGGAGCACAAGGTTGACTCAACCTTCCATCGTTCCAAACTCAGTAAAATAAGTATCCAGCAAGTTGAAGGCAAAATGCTAATTACCTTGTGAATGCCCAGAGAGTGCACTAACTGCTTCAGGGTGGTATATAAATGTAATTGCTATTGTACAAATTATAGACACATGTGGAGATGCCCATTATTTGCACAACTAAAACAAGCCCTCCTGCAAGCCTTCCAGTCTAGTCAGCTAACCTTGTGTTGCCGGCTAACCTTTCTCACACTAGGTCAGGCGAACAGAACTGCAGAATGAGCTCACCCAAAAGTGCCTTCATTTTGGCAGTTTCATGTCTGGCCTAGACACAGAAGAAGAAAAAGCTAACCTATAATATAGTGTGCTTAGACAAGAGTCTCCATGAGATAAAAATAGAAGGGATCATTGAACCTCTCATCCACATCCATCGTTGTTGGTACAGAGCGGCCTTCACTGTGAGGCAACAAAGAACCAGGAAATCAGAAGGGGGAAGGAAAAGCTGAGGACGGGAGCCCTGGTGGCACAGTGCTTAAACTGGTGTACTGCAGCCAAAATTGCTGCTGACATTGTGAGTTCGATTCTGATGGGGAACAAGATTGTCTCGCCCTTCCATACTTCTGAGGTTAGTTAAATGAGGGCAAAATACCTTGTGAACTGCCCAGAGAGTGAACTAAGCACTATGGGGCGGTATATAAGTAGAATTGTTATTGCTACTTTTGGGAGGTAATAGCAATTATACAGTACTTGTAAAACAAGACAGCACACTGGCTGTCTTCTGCATTGTTAAAAATGCATCCAATAATAATACCCCGCATAATGTGGTAGGGGCCACATGAAATGTGGCTGGGGGCTAGATCCGGCCTGTGGGAACATCTGCCCTAAGCTTTTCCCTATAGTAAGGGTCCCCAACCTTTTTGTGCACCACAGACCAGTTTCATGCTAAACACTTTTTCCATGTGTTTAGCATGAAACTGGTCTGTGGTGCACAAAAAGGTTGGGGACCCTTACTATAGGGAAAAGCTTAGGGCAGATGTTCCCACAGGCCGGATCCAGCTCCCAGCCACCCGAGTAAGTGGGGGTGGTGGGATTAGACGGTGCAAGCGCCCAATAAAATGCAATAATGTGCATAATATATAATTTATTACAGCTTGAATATGGGCAGTGTGATACCTCACTGTGCACCGGTGGGGAGAGGAGCCCCGCTGTAGCTCAAAATACGGAGGAAGGGCCCAGCCGACTGCCAGCCACACTGTTCAGCTCAGGCAGTGAGGTATCACATTGCACACAGACGGAGGCAGAGCCCCGCCATAGTTAAACAATGTGGAGGAGGGGCCTGGCCACCTCCCTATCTGCCTTGTCTGAAGCCCGTGCTCTCATTCTGTTCACCGGGCAGACCCAGCAGAGCATGTTGAGGGCAGAAGGCTGCCATCAGGGCTCCCAGCACCATCCACCCCCATAGCCTGGTTTGGGAGAGTCCATGGCCCAGTACCGGTCCACAACCTGGTGGTTGGGGACCCCTGCCCTTTAGCAGATGAGTTGGTAGAACACCCTGAGAAAGCCCTTTGACAATGATCTATTACCTTCCAGTGAGGTGTGTATTGGAAGATGCTCTTTTCTCTGCTAGATCTTCCTTCTTACTCTTTATCTTTCAATTGTCCTCTACTTCTTGTTAGGCCCCAAGTTCCATTTGTTATCTCTCACTTGTAGCCCAGCTATGCTTACGCTTTGGCATGCTCTTCTTTCTAATATTAGAATATTTCCACCCAGTATTATTTTAAGCACTATTTGAAATCACATTTTTGTTTCCCCTCACTGCCACCCGCTGTTTACATGTTCCCCTTTATTTACATTCCGATCATGTTACTTCACACTCTCCTTGTTTGCTCATTAGATTATGAACTAGTGAAAAATATGTTCCTTAAATTTCATGTGGCTTAGTTAGTTAGTTAGTTAGTTAACTTTCTTCCAAAGGGCGCCTCTAGAAGGCTCACAATGTTAAAATGATCAAATTGAAACAAAAAAAACTTTGTTTGTTGTTGTTCAGTCACACAGCCGATTCCGACCCTTTACAACCCTATGGCTATTGTCCTCCAGGCACCTCTGTCCTCCACCATCCTTCTCAGCCCGCCCAGCTCTGTGCCCACTGCATCTACAATACCATCTAGCCATCTCATCTTTGGCTGCCCCCTTCTTCTTTTGCCCTCCACCTTTCCCTGCATCAAGCCTTCCTCAAGTAAATCCTTCCTTCTCATTTGATGTCCAAAGTACTTCAGCTTCATCTTTACTATTTGACCTTCCAATGAGCAGTCAGGGTTGACGTCTTCTAAGATTGACCTATTTGTTCTCTTCGCTGTCCAGCAGTTTAGAGCACTGGATGTGACTCTTTCCCCCACCCCTACTTTATCTTCATCATGATCCTGTAACATAGAGAAGGTTGAGAGATTGTGATTATTCCAAAACCATCCAGTAAGTGAATGCCTAAGAGAGGATCTGAACCTGGCTTTTTTTCAGCCCTAGCCTGACATTTTAATGGCTATGCCACACACTTAGACTTTGATTTGAAAATGCTTAAAAAGAAGTGGTTTATCATTCCCTGCTTCTGGGGCATCCTGAAACTGCAGCTTGGCCAAAGCAACCTAGGCTATCTAATGGGAAATTGAACTCCCAACCTATGGCTCTGCAGCCATATACTTAACTCATTCCCTGGGTCAAAACCCTGCTCAACCCACCAGTTCCAGCTCAGTTCAAACCACAGCTGTACATGAAACTCCCCACATAAAACTGAAATACCTGCATTATTCTGGACAGTACTGATGTTTCTTCTGTTCTGCATCATCTTGTATTCATTCCCTTCTTTCCGCACCTTCCTTTTCCCCACCACTTCGGATGTCTCCCTAACATTGAAAATGAGGTGAAGGGGAGGAAAGAAATTTTACTGCCATCACTGTGGAGGCTACTGAAGTCCCCACCGTCCACACTCAAGAAAGTTCAACAATACCTACAAGAATGAGTTGTTCTGTGCCTCGACTAGTCGCAGCCGCTTTGCGTGATTTTTCCCTTGATAGTGAGCCTGAGCCACAGCTGGTGAACTAAACGAAGCATCACACAATTTACAGTAGTCATTTTCTGTAGCCAGAATCACTCGCCCTCCCGGTTTAGGAGATGCCCCCTGGACAGAAAGGAAGACACATGAATACTTGGGAAATTGTTCTTCCTCTAAGATATTCAGTACTTATATGATTATATATACCTAGAAAAAACTAAAAGATGTGGGCTTTGGTTACCTTAACCACTGCACCATACCTAGCAGGAACATAAGAGATCATCCTCCAAGGACCTTCTCAGGATGCTCCTACAATCTCAAGTTCAGTAGAGGGAAACTTGGGGGAAGGACCATTTTTAGATCCAGTTGTGGGACACTCTGGAAGTCAGTGGTGGATATAAAAAAAAATTCCTACCACACTGTGGGCATGGCCATGTGACTGGGTGGGTGTGGCCTGTTGGCCATGTGACTGCTCACTCTATAGTGAACCTCTGAAGCCATTTCTCCCTTGTCCAAGGCTTTTCCTGGGCTCTGTTTCACCCCAAAGTGCAGGGAAACGCTCGAACTCAAACCCAGAATTTGAAGGGGGAAAACTAGACTGAAAGTCCCTCCTTTGACCATGAGTGGAGGGAGACCTAACATTCCAGATTGGCTGGGGATGTGCTTTGGAGTGAAATGGAACCCAGGAAAAGCCTTGGACAAATGGCTTCAGAGGTACGCTATAGAGTGATGAAAATAGAAGAGACCTATTTTCATAGCTTTATAGCGAAGAGCCCCCTCCGAAAATTTAGTGTTCTGGAAATAACGAGCAGCAGCCAGCATAACAGGCCAAACACACAACTTTATTTGGGGATAAGAACACAATTTCAACTGTGCCACAGCGCCACAGTCAGGGCAAGATACATTTAGGTGGGAATCAACAGGATTGGTGGATGGAACTAAGGAGAGAATGGGGTGATCCTGGACCGGACACCACTTGCGCCTCTCAGAGTAAAATGGCGCGAACCCCAATCTCGTGTTACTTAAAAACTGAGGAGAACATAAAATGGCGGATCAATTTTATTCAATACACAACAGAAACCATTTCCCTCTTCCTCCAAGGCTTTTCTTGGGCTCTGTTTCACCCCAAAGTGCCTCCCCCACCACTCTGGAGTGGCTGGGGATGTGCTTTGGGGTGAAATGGAGCCCAGGAAAAGCCTTGGATGAAGGGGGAAATGGAGCCAGGCCCCTCAGAAGCCTCTTCTAGGAGGAGGTGGGCGGGGCAGGGAGGTGAGCAGGGCCAGCCATTTTTACTACTGGTACGCGCCTACTGGTACAAACCTGCTGATGCCCACCACTGCTATAGGTTATAGTTCAAACGGTAACTTTTCCAAACACTGCTTTGTACTCTTTTGAGTGTCAGTATATTGACCACAGGGGAACATCGGCTTTGCAGAAGACTATTGTAATTGTGAGGAGTTAAGAGGATTTTTCCCATTTCCCTCTCCAAGTTCTGAGATGGTTAAATTCTTATAATTCATATGTGTATTGAAATAAGTAGAATATGCTTGTTGAGCAGTTAATGCATTTAACAAAGTCATGCTGATGGGGAAGAGAGATGCTTTCCCATTGAACTTGTCAGTTAGTAAAATAGAGGAGTGAGTTTTTGGCAAGATATCTGACAGAACGTCTGTGTCCTTGGCTGGATAGAGTAGGTAGACAATACCTGCAGAATCGTATGAGCAAGAAGTCCCAAACTAAACAAAGAAGAGATAGAGCAGGTCACAGTGACCCTCCTTGTGCTCCCAGCTGGTAATGACTGGATGATGAGGAAATATCCCAGCTGCAGATAACAGATGGTCATGATGAATTTGAACATCTTCCAAGGAAAGGGACATACAGCCAAGCCTTACAGTATATAAGGAGGAAGACTTTGGTCCAGACTTTTGGAGCTCTTTGAATATCAGAAGTGCCAGGAAGTGTGCCTGGCTACCTTACCAGGCTCCCAGGTAGCTAAAGGAGGGATAGAGGAAATCCATGCTGATAAGTAAATATGAATGGTTTGCTTGCATTCTGTTTCTCGTCTTTTGATATGCTCTTTTGCGCTGTCTCTAATATGTTATGTTTTGCTTGGAAGAACTGTCTAATAAAACCTTGTTTCTTCACCCGCTGAGTGCTCATTTGTCTCTGAGATCCTAAAAAGAACCCAAAGCCCATCAGGCCTGGCCAGCCTGATTTGGCAACACAGTCAGGAGAAAACCTATTTATTTCCCTCAGAATGCCTCTAGTAAGCCTTTTTATCAGACCTCAAATGAAACCTTTTTGAGACACAAACAAACTGTTTGATAACTATGCATAACTTGTAAAAGAGATGAGGTTGGGTGCCAGATTTCTTGAATACACTGCTTGTCCCCAAATCCCATTCTGAAGCAGCTTTAGGTAACTGTCTCAGAAGCAGGACTCCAGATACCTTTTGACTACTTGAATCTTACCATAAAGTTGGTTGACACTGGTTGTTCTCCAGCTGGTTCCAAAGGCTATGAAAGACATTTGGAATAGCTATGACATATTGGCTGAAAGCTTTGTAACACAGGTAGACACCAAAAAGCATATCATTCACTCACTTCTAGCTGACAATTAATGAGTTGCAGTTGCAATTCTCAGGGACACGTGTATACATATAGGTTTTCTGTGTGCTCAAGAATCCCAACAGGGACTTGCTAATTGCCAGCTAGAAATGAGTGAACTTTATTCCTTTTGCCTTCTGCTTTATATTCTATTCTGTCAAAAGCTTGAAAAATGAATGCAGGTAAATCTCTTCCATCCCAACAGCCATGAACTCATCTTACAGATTGCAACGGTAACTTTCTTGGAATAGTGGCCATCCTGGTAGAGAATTCAGAGTGATAGCCTTAAAATGTAACTTTTCCATGCCTTGAACATACACACCAGAATCAGCTGTAGTTTCTCTAGGGATAGGTTAATGAACTAGGGCCAAAGTGGGTTAGTGGTTAAGATGTTGAGCTTAATGGCTGGAAGGCTGGCAATTCAGCAGATTGAGACCAGACTGCTGTGTGACAAAGTGAGATCCCATCGTCTGTTCCAGCTCCTGTCAAACAAGCAGTTTAAAAGCAAGAAATTGCAAGTAGATAAATAAGGACCACTTTGGCGAGAAATGTAACAATTTTCCGTGAGCTTTGGTGTCTAGTCATGCCTGCCACATGACCAAGGAAACATCTGCAGACACAGACAGCACTGGTTCTTTAGCTGTAAAGATGATGAGCACCGGCCCCCTAGGATTGGATACAACTGGTTTATAATAATAATTTTATGTCAGAAATGATTCTGGGTTGAAAGGATTTTTGCGGAAGAAACTCTGCTCAGGGAACACCCAAACGAGGCTCCTTTCATGTCCCCAAGAGCTGGGACAGAGACGGGCGCTCAATCTGTCATGCAGTACCTGGGTCTTGAACTGCTGACTTGCCAGCCTTCCAGCTAACAAGGCAAGCTTCT
Organism: Bradypodion ventrale; assembly: GCA_035047345.1. Taxonomy (NCBI): domain Eukaryota; kingdom Metazoa; phylum Chordata; class Lepidosauria; order Squamata; family Chamaeleonidae; genus Bradypodion; species Bradypodion ventrale. Next base: position 16,727,089 of record JAWDJE010000003.1, on the reverse strand, counting down.
TAACCACTGAGCCACCACAACTGGCTTATGAGCAAGGGAGACAGTTACCTTTACCTAGGTTTAATGAACTAGGTCACTGTTGGTATCCACTCAGATGTTCAGTTTCAGTAAAAAGAAGAAGAAGGCAGAAGTCTACAAATATTTAAAAAATTGGTATGTGAACAAGCCCCTTGCCACTTTTGAGATTTACAGCAGCATATGAGTCCTTGGATTTAAGAGTTGCCTTCCCTGGTAAAACACTGCCTCTATTTGTCTTTAAGGTGGCATAGCAAATGAACACACTGACTGCTCCAGAGTTAAGCACTGAAGCCTCATTGATTTCTGTGGGAGAGATTAAAGCATGTCCTTGACTCTTTCCCACATAATCATTTAGGAAACCAAGTCACATAACTGCCAGAGGGCTCAATGCATGACAAAATTTCCTTTCAAAGGCAATAGCAGTGTCCGTCGCTTTGTAGGAGGTCTCATGCAATGGTGAACTGCGGTCAGCACACAAAAAATTGGCACCATCATGGACAGCTCAGTTCCTTGGGACCGGTAAATTCCAGCTGTAGTTACACATCTGGAGAAACTGAACCAGTTGTTTGCTCCTTGATCCTGGACATTAGCTCAGATGCTAGGCAAATCCCACAGACTTAAAGTGGATTTAAACGGAATCCTTTTTAAAGCACATACAAAGAGAGAGGGAGAAAGTGTATGGCAAATGAGTATTGCCTTCGCCATCACATTTTTCAGAGACAACATTCTTTTCTCTTTTTTGCTGCAGTGGCTCAGTGGTTAAGAAGTTTGCCTTGTTAGCTGGAAGGCTGGCAAGTCGGCAGTTCAAGACCCTGGTACTGCATGACGGATTGAGTGCTCATCTCTGTCCCAACTCTTGGGAACATGAAAGGATCCTCGTTTGGGCGTTCCCTGAGTAGAGTTTCTTCTACAAAAAATCTTTTCAACCTAGAATAATTTCTGACATGAAATTATTATTATTACTTCTAACACTTGAGCAGCAGCCAGTCACTTAAATGTGAGAAAAGAGTGCATTGGGAGACATTGCAAAAAAGTTCTTAAAGCTGCATCTTTCCTTTTTTTAAAGAAAGAAACGGCCTCCCCCTAGTGGCTAACCACATTCATAGGTCACCCTAGATCAGAAGACAGCCGTATTCGACTCTAGGGTTGGGTGCTCATCTCTATATTTATTTATTTATTTATTTATTCAATTTATATCCCGCCCACTCAACACAAGGCCGACTCCGGGCGGCTAACAACATAAACGTAACCCCAGGGCAACCCAAGGAGTTTACAAAATGCAAAATACAATATTCACAAATACAATAATAAATACAATATTTCAAGTATATAATCACAATCCTAAAAACAGTTAAAACAGTAAAAAAAACAAATTAAGACTACCCACCCCCTAAAAAGCAGGGGCTGCAGGATCGAAAGGCACCATGGGGAAGAGTTCCTCTACACCAACCACCCCATGGTGGTTACCCTTCCACCTGCACCCCACACTTGACCCGCCAGCCAGGTTTTAAGATCCCTTCTGAAAGGCAGCAACTCCGTCCGAAGACGTAATTCTGTTGGCAGGAGGTTCCAGAGGGCCGGTGCAGACACGGAGAAGGCTCTCCTCCTTGTGCCAGAGAGGCGAGCCCCTCTGGCTGATGGAACAATTAGAGAGCCCCTACGGTCCGCTCTGGTTGGACGGACAGATGTCCTCAGGGCGATGCGGTCTCTAAGGTAACCTGGCCCACTACCATATAGGGCTTTAAAGGTCAAAACCAGCACCTTGAATTGCACCCGGAGACATACTGGCAACCAGTGCAGCTCCCGGAGCAGTGGCAAAGCATGAGCATAACGCCCACACCCCATCACCACCCGGGCAGCCGCATTCTGGACCAGCTGTAGCCTCCGAATGGTCGTCAAGGGCAGCCACATGTAGAGCGCATTGCAATAGTCTAGTCTGGAGGTAACCAGAGCATGGGTGACCATGAGCAAGGAGTCCCGGTCCAGGAGTGGGCGCAACTGGCGGATCACCCGAAGTTGGGCGAAAGCCCTCCTGGTCACAGCCGCCACCTGTTCTTCTAGCAGTAGCCGCGAATCCAGGAGGACCCCCAAGTTGCGCACCGGGTCTGTCTGGGGCAAAATAGCCCCATCCAGAACCAACGATGGTAGCTCCCGGATTAACGCAGGACCCCCTATCCATAGCCACTCAGTCTTGCTGGGATTCAGTTGTAGCCCGTTAGCCCCCATCCAGACCCCCACAGCTTCCAGGCATCTGGAAAGGACTTTGACGGCATCACTGGGGTCCCCATGGGCCGAGATGTACAACTGAGTGTCATCCGCGTACTGATGGTACCGCACCCCATGGGACGAATGATCTCACCCAGCGGTTTCATGTAGATGTTAAATAGGAGAGGAGAGAGCACCGAGCCCTGAGGAACCCCCCCATTTGAGGGGCCTAGGACTGGACCTCTCATCCTCCAACCACACCGACTGGGACCGACCCCTCAGAAATGAGGAAAACCAGGACCACACAGTACCCTGGATTCCCAAACCTCGGAGCCGTTCCAGAAGGATACCGTGGTCAACGGTATCGAAAGCCGCTGAGAGGTCAAGAAGAGCTAGGATGGATGGATGACCACCGTCCCGCTCCTGCCAGAGATCATCCATCAGTGCGACCAATGCCGTCTCGGTACCATATCCAGGCCTGAATCCTGACTGAAAGGGGTCCAGGTAATCCGCTTCATCCAGTACCCCCTGCAGCCGACACGCCACTGCCTTCTCCAACACCTTCCCTAAAAAGGGGAGGTTTGAGACAGGCCTATAGTTAGTTAGGACAGCTGGGTCGAGGGAAGATTTCTTCAGGAGGGGGCGCACCAAAGCATGTTTTAAAGGTGCAGGAAACACCCCCTCCCGCAATGATGCATTGATCACAGCCCCAACCCAGCCACCTGTCACTGCCTTGGAGGTTTTCACCAACCAGGTGGGACAGGGGTCCAAGGGGCAGGTAGTGGCGCGCACAGCTGCAAGGAGCCTGTCCACTTCATCAGGGGCAACTGGATCAAACCGGTCCCAGATGGCATGGCAAGACTGTGCTCCGGCTCCCTCCGGACTCTCCCCATCCACGCCAGGATTAAACCCAGAGCGAATCCGATCGATTTTCTCCACTAGATGGTCTGCAAAGTCCTCAGCCGACCCCTGCCAACCAGGCACCGGGATCCCCCTACCAAGGAGAGACCCGGTAACCCGGAACAGGGTGGCTGGGCGATTATCAGCGGAGGCGATAAGGGTGGTGAAGTATTGTCGCCTCACCACCTCCATCGCCACTAGATAGGCCCTAATAGCGGCCCTAGCTAGTGTCCAATCGGAGTCTCTCTGGGTCTTCACCCAGCGGCGCTCTTGGCGTCTCTTTGCCCGTTTGAGCTCCCGCAGTTCATCTGTGAACCATGGAGATGACCTAGCTCGATGAGCTCTGAGAGGCCGTAGTGGTGCGATTTCATCCAAGGCCGCTGTTGTCATCCTGTTCCACAGGTCGACCAGTGCCTCGGGCGAATCGTGTTGCCGATCCAGAGGGAAATCCCCCAGCTCCCTCTGGAATCCATCAGGATCCATCAGTTGCCTGGGGCGGGCCATTCTAATAGGCCCTGCCTCCCTACGGTGAAGCGACGTACCCAGGAAGTCTAGAGCCACCAAATAGTGATCTGACCATGGCACAGGTGTTATGTCTAATTTCCGTAGTCTCAGATCACTCTGCCACCGCTCCGACAAAAAGATTAAATCTGGTGTGTGGCCACTGCCCCTGGTCGGGCCCTGAATTACCTGAATCAGGTCCATATCTGCCATGGAAGCCATGAACTCCTGAGCCACCTCGGAGCCAGTCCCCAGCGAGGGTAAATTGAAGTCCCCCAGAACCATCAGTCTAGGGAACTCCAACGCCAACGCTGAGATGGCCTCGAGGAGCTCAGGCAGGGAGTCCCTTACCCTGCAAGGGGGCAGGTACAGGAGTAAGACTCCCAACTGACCCTTAGAGCCCAGACGCAGAAGCAGGGCCTCACAACCCAGAATTTGTGGAGCAGTAGCCCTGGTGACTCCCAGTGACTCCCTGGCTATGATGGCAACGCCACCGCCCTTACCCTTATCCCTAGGCTGGTGCCAAATACTGAACCCAGCTGGACACATTTCTGACAGAGGAACCCCATCCTCTGGTCTCAGCCAGGTCTCAGTAATACATGCCAAGTCGGCCCGCTCCCCCATAATAGAGTCTTGTATCAGGGGGGCCTTATTACATACCGACCTGGCATTCATCAGCAGCAGCCTAAGGGCAGGGTCACCCTGGGTCAGCTGCTCAGGACCTAGAGGTGTAACCGTGGGGCTGGGACGAGGGACAGATACTAAGCATCTGCCCCGCGTTCCCCGAGTGCGGCCCGCCCCTCGGTACCCGCTATATCGCCCCATGCCCATCACAACCTCTATATTGGCCTCCGGAGCCTCCCTGCTTGCCCTGGACAGAATGCTGCCTCTCCTTCCTGGCTGGCCTGGCAATCTCTCCCTCCCTCCCTTCCACCCCAATATAAAACCGCCCCACTCACTCCCCCCACCACCCTCCGCACGGCTCCGGTGGTGATGGAAGTGGTGGGGCATTCTTCCACAACTACGTTGAGCCCTCAACTGCCGGGCGGGGCCCGAAACGCCGGCCGATGGCGAGGCCAGCGAGCCTCTTCGCCCCCGCCGGGGCCGAACACAGCGGCGGTGATGTTTCGTCCGGCAGGCCCCCTCGCCTTTTGAGTCCTGGCGAGGGGGGGGGCGGGGGCCTGAAACGCCGGCCGATGGTGAGGCCAGCGAGCCTCTTCGCCCCCGCCGGGGCCGAACACAGCGGCGGTCCTTGGCGTTGGCCCCGCTTTTGAGGCTGCTTGCCGAAACTCCCTCCAGCTGTACCTGTTCATCTCCCGCCGGTCTGGCCGGGAGGGAAAGAGAGCGCCCGGTGTCCTTGGCGTCGGCAGCGTCGGCCCCACTTTTGAGGCTGCCTGCCGAAACTCCCTCCAGCTGTGCCTGTTCATCTCCCGCCAGTCTGGCCGGGAGGGAAAGAGAGCGCCCCGTGTCCTTGGCGTCGGCAGCGTCGGCCCCACTTTTGAGGCTGCCTGCCGAAACTCCCTCCAGCTGTGCCTGTTCATCTCCCGCCGGTCTGGCCGGGAGGGAAAGAGAGTGCCCGGTGTCCTTGGCGTCGGCAGCGTCGGCCCCACTTTTGAGGCTGCCTGACGAAACTCCCTCCAGCTGTGCCTGTTCATCTCCCGCCGGTCTGGCCGGGAGGGAAAGAGAGCGCCCGGTGTCCTTGGCGTCGGCAGCGTCGGCTCCACTTTTGAGGCTGCCTGCCGAAACTCCCTCCAGCTGTGCCTGTTCATCTCCCGCCGGACGCTGTCTGTGTCTGCAGACATTTCCGAGGCCATGTGCAAGAATGACTAGACTAGAGCACGCGGAACGCTGTTACCTGCCCACCGAAATGATACCTATTTATCTGCTTGCAATTTTTGCTTGCAAACTGCCATGTTGGCAGGAGCTGGGAAAGATGACAGGCACTCACTCTGTCATGCAGAACTCAGGTCTCTCACCCCTCTCTCACCCCAAGTTTGGTAAAGTTTGGAGTGTCAGAGCTATGACCCCCTCCCTCCCCCCCAAATCGCTCATTGAATTTTCCCCAAACCAGCTGGTGGAGTTTAAGACTTTTGCACAGTACTCATGTACACCACACACACCCCAAATTGCCAAAGAAATACTAGGATCAGTGGTGATTTCACCATTATGCAGACAGAGGTGCACAACAGGATTTCAACCACTGCTTTTTACAATTGGATTGTTAAACTGAAACCATGACATACATACACCCAGTAGAAACTGAATACACCCTAAAAAATTCTCTTCTCACCCCTGTGGCCCCTTTGTTCTTAACTGTACCTCAAAATTGCCTAGGTATTGGATTGCTTAGGTGTGCATGGCCTTCTGATCTTGACAGGAGAAGGGCCAAAGCTTGGACAAGTTACTGCTTCTGATTACAATGGCCAGACCCTCCCAGCCAACATGATCAGGTGTATTCTGGGCACTGCAGTCCATTAAAGCTATTTGGAAAACCAAAGCCAACCTGTTTGAAAACAGCATCTCTCCCATGGCCACATCATCGCCTGGGATGGGAGACAGCTGGAGCTGTCGCTGCCCTCCAGCCCCACCTGGCCGGAGCATACAAGAGACGCCAAGCCCCGGCTCCCAAGGATTTTGCCGTGTCTCTCCCATGGCCACACCATTGCCTGGGATGGGAGACAGCTGGGGATATCACCGCCCTCCAGCCCCGCCTGGCCGGAGGGTACAAGAGACGCCAAACCCCAGCTCCTGAGGACTTCGCTATGTCTCTCCCATGGCCACACCATCGCCTGGGATGGGAGACAGCTGGGGCTGTTGCCGCCCTCCGGGCCCGCCTGGCTGGAAGGTACAAGAGACACCAAGCCCCAGCTCCTGAGGACTTCGCTGCATCTCTCCTGTGGCCACATCATTGCCCGAGATGGGAGACAGCTGGGGCCGTCACCGCCCTCCGGCCTATCTGACAACCTTTACCTGCTGAGCCATGGATTCCGTCGGGTACGTTGGGTGGCAGGGCAGAGAAGCAGCTGCAGCAAAGGGCACCGGGACCCCTCCACCACCACTGGCGTCCTGGGCCCCTGCCCCGTGCCTGGGCAGAAAGGCTGCTTTGGCGGTGAATGATAGGACTTTGCTGCCGCCGCCCTCGGACTTGCCTGTAGCAGGATTGACTGTGTTATGATATGTGCATTCAGGGGATGTATATGTTTTATTGTCTTTACTGTCTATATTGTATATGGTATTCTGCATTATTGTATCTATATTGCATTGTTGTTGTAAGCCACCCTGAGTCGGAGGGGCCCTGAGTGGGTGGCATATAAATGTGTAAATTAGATTAAAAATTAAATTAAAGTAACACACCAAGGGGCAATTCCTTGGTCTGAAGAGTTATGCGTGTGTTAATTGCTTTAGCATGATAATTTCCCTCTAAAGCTACCACTTCACAAGGGTAAGAAAATGACCAACTATAGGGAGACAGTTATGAGATTAGAAAGCAATTTAGTCACAGACTCATGAAAGCATTCAGAGAATAGGTAAAGGTAAAGATTGCCCTTGCTCGAAAGCCAGTCGTCTCTGACTCTAGGGTTCAGTGCTCATCTCTGTTTATAGTCAAAGAGCCAGCGCTGTCTGCATTTACAGATGTTTCCGTGGACATGTGGCAGGCATGACTAGACACCGGACCACACAGAACACTGTTTTACTTTCCCATCGAAGTGTTCCCAATTTATCTACTTGCAATTTCTTGCTTTCGAACTGCTAGTTTGACAGGAGCTGAGACAAGACAGGAGCTCACTCTGTGCAGTACTTGAGAATCGAACTCCAACCTTCCAGTCGTCGAAGTCAGCATCTTAAACACTTGAGCCACCGCAGACCAAGAAGCCAGCAAGCCCAACAGTGGGAAGCTAGAAGCCTCATGAATTTACAGTAAGGACAGAATCTAATACAGACAGTTTCGCTGCAGTATCATCCAGTCAAAGATACACTGCTTCCTATTATGGAAGCTCTGTTTGAGCTGCCATGCTTACTATTCTCTGATGTAATTTATCTAATCATTACTTATCTGAAAGCTGTTTAAACTAAACATTCCTATGTGTATGCTGCAGCACTGAAGCCTACAATACGTGTTCATCTATATCAGGGAAACAATATGTAAGACGCCCAGCATATCTTGCATGCATAAACCTCAGGAACATAAGCATGAGCAAGGTACAAGGAAGAGTTTAACTCCATGTCCCAATGGCCTGTCATGGGTCATTGGCAAGAATACCTGACAGGCAGTGTGGAGTGGGAGGGATACTTTCTCCAGGATATTAATGAGCTGTGAGCTTATCTGGCCAGGTTATCTGCTACGGTAATAGAGTAGACCTTACTGCCAGGGACTCAACACCAATCATCAGGTGGTAGTTAACTAACCTGATATTCCTTTGGGTGGCAAAGTCCACATGGAAGGAAAGGTGATGGTCCCCAAGTGGATTAAATCCCATTTGGATCCATCTTGATGGAGGGCAGAAGCTTCATCAATACTGGCCTGGGGCTGAGGAGAACTTTGCGTCCCAAAAGGGCTCAGGAACAGAGCCCTCGTCACCAGCTGGAGTCAGAGGGATTTAAAAGCCACCAGTGCCTGGGCGGCCAAAGATGCCGGACGCCCTCCTCTGAGCCCTCGTCACCGGCCAGAGTCAGAGGGCTTTAAAAGCTGCCAGTGCCTGGGCAGCCGGAGATGCCAGATGCCTCCCCCATCCAAGCCCTCATCACCGGCCGGAGTCGGAGAGCTTTAAAAAAAACCACCAAAGTTGCAGAGGACATTGAGCCCCAGGCACCGTTGAGGACGTTAAGCCCCGGGCCTCTTTGAGGACGTTAAGTGGCAAGGACTTTTTGTTAATCATTTGCTATTTGCTATTTTAGTGTTCAATTGTGTTTTGCTGTGTAAATTGTATCTTATGGTATTTTATCGTGTTGATGTATATTGTTGAGGTTAGGATATGTTTGTGAGCCGCCCAGAGACGCACTTCGCGAGTGGGGTGGCATATAAGTATAATAATAATAATAATAATAATAATAATAATAATAATAATAATAATAATAATAATAATAATAATAATAATAATAATAATAATAAAGTGATTTGCAAAACTGGATCGGTGGTATGGGTGTCATGCTGTGATGCGGAAGGCAAATGAAAGGCCACTGCATTATATCCTCAGGACAGTCTTCATGACTGATCACCATGGCGATAGCCAATATTCGTAATCAGTTGTGGCACTTGAAGAAGAAGTGCTTATCCATTGAACCAACAGAAGATGGACCAAAAAGAGGAGGAAGGTGAAGAAGGCAGGAAAAAGCCTACCAAGGCCTTTTCCTACCAAGAAAAAAACAAAAGCAGAGGAGGAAGTTAGAACAATCGGCAGGGAAGACGTGGAGGGTGAGAATGAAGACCGGGCCAAAGCCATGAAGTGGAACAGGAAGAAATCTAAGCCCTAAGGATACAAGGTTCTGAAGGCTAGCGCTATTTCGAGCCCCAGACTCTCCTGTTCTTTGCTGAAAGAACAGGTCCTAGTGTTGGAAACCACTGCTCTAGAGGACACTAAAAAAAAAAAAAGACAGAATTGGATCTGGACCAAGAGTCACTCCTGAATGCAAGACAGATCCTGTTATGTTGACTGAACCAACACTGACCCAGCTGTGTCACTTGAGTCAGGGTACACAGTTTAAGTGCCTGCAACAGCTGGCCAAGTTCATTCAAGAAGCCAAGCTGAAAGTTTATAAACTTTGATTGTTTGTTGGATATTTTGAACGCAGAGCAGGGCAAAGTCAACTCTTCATTTTCCCACTATAAATCACTTGGTGGATTGTAGTTTCCCTGTAGTGAATATGGTAATAGGAGCCATGTAGAGATGAGCTCTAGCACAGCACATAATTGCTTGGGCTACTATTTTAATGTTTTTTTTTTTACTTAGACTTATTAAGGTGTTAATCTGCTTCATGTATCATCTAGCTTGTCTCTAAATTTATAGCCTGTCATTCTGCAAGCCAAAGAAATACATCAAACCAGAATAAAAGAAAATTAAAATGACACACAATGACCTTTTTCTGAAGGAAACACATGAACACAGTTGCCTAATTAAGACAATAGTCAAGTTATACAAATACAGTACTTGAGAACAGGGCCCACAATTTAGGGAGACTTCCTTCTGAGCAGGCATGGCTAGGATAGGACTGTAAAGCTGCAGTCTTAAACAGACTCACCTGGGGTGGGAGGGAAACCACTGGAGGCACAGCTGGCTCAAGGGAGTTACTCATTCTGGTAGGAATCGGACAGCTGTTGGCAGCATAGTAATTCCGGAGCTTCTTACTATGGTTTTTCCCCTGAAAAGAGAACTTTCATTAACAACTGTCTATGACATAAAGAATTGCCAATGAGGTGTCAGGAAAAGTTAGTATTTAGTGGTGTGTTTTTTTAAACCTTCCCTTACTGCTGCCGATGGTGCTTACTATGAATATGGTTATGGTTTTAAGTTTTTCTGGTGCCATGTGGTTTTGTCTCCTTGAATTGTTATTGGATTGTTTTATTCTGTTCACTTATATACTGTATATTTTATGTACGTTGTATTTTTTTTTTGTATATTGTATGTTTGCCCTAAGTGGTGCTTGCATCAAAAGGGCAGGGTATAAATGTAAATAAATAAATAAACAATGTTCCTAGCTGTTACTTCCAAAGGACTCTAGACACAACTTAAAATATTAAACAGTTTGATTAAATTTAAAAGCAAAGTATAAGACAGGGAGTATAAGACAATGTTAACACGTTATATCATGTCACCTTTCCCTTAGTTTTTTTTTAAAGAATACATTCTGCGGTTAGTTGCTAGTTGTTGCGGTTAGTCCTTTTTTCAAGTAATAGTTCCTCTTTTCGCGATTGCACTTGCCACAGTTTTCACTCCTTACAGCTTCCGATTTTTTGTTTTTACCACAAAGGTTTATTCCTAAGGTGAATGCATTATTTTCGCTACCTATGTTAAGTTTATATGATGCATTTAGAGCCAAGGTGGGTGAAATGAGGCTCATACCCATATCTGGTTCCCAATTCTGCTTCTTCTTCTTCTTCTTTTTTTGCGATACCTCGGGGCTCTGCCCAGGGTTTTATTTTTACAAACTGCAGTTTCTTGCCAAAACCAGCAAACCAGTAAATGGACTGTTTACTTCAAAAAACAGTGTTGACTGAAATTGTTCCCTATATAGCTGGCTGGATAGCTCGGTGGTTTAGGTATCTGGCTGCAAGGCCAAAAGTTAGGAGCTTGATTCCCCACTGTGCTTTATGGGAGAAGAGCCAGCCTATGTAGCCATGGACAAACTGCAGAGTCCCCGGGCACTCCTAAAAGAAGGTCTCAGGATGTGAGGCAGCCCTGGTATTTGCAGGATAAGTTCCCCAAAGGTAGCTTTCATGCTTGCAAGATTGGACCTCTAGCCTAGAGGGCAGTTCTAATGCTTGCAGGGTTAGATCCTTGCCTGCTGTAGCTGCTAGACCCCACCTGAGAGCCTTCAAAGACCTCTTGCCTTGCTCCTGGTTCCTGCCTTCAAAGACTTTTTCCCTTGCTCTGGTTCCTGCCTTCAAAGACATCTTGCCTTGCTCCTGGTTCCTGCCTTCAAAAACTTCTCACCTTGCTCCTGGTCCTTGCCTTCAAAGATTTCCTGCCCTGTTCCTGGTCCCTGTCCCTGAAGACTTCATGCACTGTTCCTGCCCTGTTCCTGGTTCCTGTGGACTGTTGGTGTCCTTCACATGGATCTTTGCTCGTTGAACCCCATCCTTGCCCCATCCTCCAGCCCCCAAATGTACTCTACCTCACTTGCTCTCTCGATCACCTGACTTCCAGCTTGCTTGGACTACACCCCATCATCTGAACTAACCCTGTGTCTCTGTCTACCATGGGCTTAATTTTGGATTTGGACTGTGATATGGTGACTATTTGGCCTGCCGCCTGGTTGCCATGGGTCCTGGTGGCTGCGTTACTTGCCAGCCACCCACACCACAGACTCTGTCATATTTTAACCATTCCTGAGTATTCTCTAGAAAACACTGAAAAAGATCACTGTAAGTTTGAATACACCTGGTGGCATTCAGTTATTGCTTATTTGGGAGAGGAAACCTTTAGCTACTACCCTTAATTACAAGCCCTTCTTCAGATTGCTATCAGTCTTTTTCTTTCTCCTTTAAATATGCTTTGCTATTTAAGCAGCTTTTGGAAGCATTTGTTCTGATAAAAACTCCTCACTTTTTTCTTCAACAGTAATCCTACTTCATGTGCATGGATAGCAAAAATGATTTAGATTATTTATATAAAGAGTTAAATGTAACCTTAAATTAATATTATTTTTATCTTAATTAAATATCAGTGGGTTTAGGAAGGAATGACCTAATCTTTCATGAATTCAAACCAATCTTTTAAAATTGTATAAACCTAAATATTAAGAATTCCCCCCAAACCCACTTAAATGTAAATAATCCGTAGGTTTGTGTAAGTTCTTAATATAGGGACGTTTATATTATACGTATAGGTAAAAGTCTCCCTTGCTTGAAAGCAAGTCATATCTGACTGTAGGGTTCAGTGCTCATCTCTGTTCACAGTGAAATAGCCAACACTGTCTGTGTCTGCAGATGTTTCTGTGATCACGTGGCAGGCATGACTAGACACCTGAGTACACAGAAGTGGTACCTATTTATTTACTTGCAATTTCTTGCTTTCAAACACAATTGGTCACTTACAATGGCGTTTTGCTTAAAGAGTAAACTCGCTTAAAGAACAATCCTATGGAACGCATTATGCTCTTTAAGCGAGGTACCACTGACCTCCTTCTCATCAAGCTCAGCATCTTAACCACTTATATGTAGCCATATATGAACATATATATGAACATATGCATATATATATATATCAGAATAACTAACAAATGAGAAATATTTGAAAATCATGGCAAGGTATTTTTACTTCTACCTTTGTCAGCTGCTCTGAAAGGAAGTGTGCTGTATCCAAAATTGCCGCACAGAAGATGGGTTAGTCCATATTAGGTGTTGTTCTCTGTATTCAGGCCATGAAATGTTAGGATGACAACTCTATCATCATCGGCTGCAACTCAATCCGAGTATACGGTTTTTTCCTGCTCCTGAGCACCGGGAGGCCTGGTCTTGGAGGTCAGCTGGTTCTGGGCTGCCTTCGCCCTCTGAGGCAAGCAGGAAAAATGCCACCAGCATGAATTTGTTTAAGATGTATCCCAGTTTGCCAAGAAGTGACCCACACACTATGATCACGGAGCCATCTCCTGTGGCACACATGTAATGAGACAAGCAGGATTTAACACTAGGACTGTAATGGACTGCCACAGCCTTGAGGATATTAACAAGGTGCGCCTTCACAGCTAGTCCATCTGGCATGGCCTCTTCCGCCTCCATGAGTGTTGGGAATCAGAGTTCTTCCTCTACTCATTTTGCCACTGGACCCAATATGACGGTTTCCAGTGGCATTTCCTCCACTGAGGGGACCGTCACCCCACCTTAAAGGGTTCATCTGACCATAGCTGTTGGCCCCTTTAGGGAGTCAGGTTATTTACCGCTGCCTAACACTCGGTGTTGAGTAGCTGGCTGTACAGTCTACTCCATAAACTTTTTAAATCCAGAAGTTCTCCCTTGTTTCTAGTGTTCTTGGATCTGATAGCATCTCTAACATGTGGATCTACCACAGGGACTGGTCTCTACAACACTAACTCTTTGCAAGTCTGTTGCTGCTGTTGAGTCATCTTACTGGGTTACATCCTGGCGTCTGCACTGGAAACACTTTTAAAGGACCCGGTTAATGTGAACACCCCAGATCATGGGTTGGTTCACCTACTCATCTGCCAATGTGACATCTGTCACCTCCTGCCAGCAATGCCTTTTATAGCATATTGAACAGAACAAACATTTTCCTGCGTAGAAGAATAAATGGATAAAAAAAATTGGCCTTAGAAACAGTAAGTCAGAAACCAGTGGGAAAATACTGCCAGTATCCTGTCTGTGAACTGCAGGGTGAATAAAAGAATTTCAAGCACAGATTCTGAAAGAAAAGCACCTCAGCAAGAATATATCAATGAGTTTTGTCTCCTTTGATTTGAAAAGGGACAAGGGCTTTTTTTATCACACCAGTTATGTTCATCAGACCATCTATTCAGGTTTATCTGTATTGCTGTTGCTGTCATATGCTTTATGCAGGATCTGTCTTCCTCTTAGAGCAAGGGTGTCCAACCTTGGTGCCCCAGCTATTCTTGGACTTAATTTAATTTTAATTTAATTTTTCAGCTTGTTTGCCGCCCACTCAGGCAGGCCTGACTCAGGGTGGCTTACATTATTTAAAACCCCTCATAATAAAAACAGTTAAAATCCCCACCCCCATTAAAATCCCACCCACCCCATGCAGGAGAGAGAAGGTGCCTCTTACAGAAAAAGCCAAAAGGCAGGAGCCACATTACCTTCAGGGCCCCACACCTACCCCGCCAGCCAGGTCTTAAGTCCTTTCCTGAATGGCAGCAGCTCCGTCTGCAGCCGTAGCTCTACTGGCAGGAGGTTCCAAAGGGCCAGAACGGACACGGAAAATGCCCTTTTTCTTTTTCCAGAGAGGTGAGCCCCCCTAGATGATGGAACAACTAGGGAGCCCTGCGGTCCACTCTGGTTGGACGGACAGATGTTCTTAGGGCAATGTAGTCTCTTAGGTATCCTGGCCCACTACCATATAGGGCTTTAAAAGTCATAACCAGCACACCTGCTGATCAGGGCTTCTGGGAACTGAAGTCTAAGAACAGCTGAAGCGCCAAGGTTGGTCACCCATCTTAGAGTCATGAGGCTGCCCCCACTTGCCGCCAGGAGCACCATGCCTCAAACACCAATGTTGCAGGCTAAGAGCCTAATCTCCTCTGCAGAGCTAACCCTACAGGAACAGCTCTGGGATATATCCTTAGACCTGAAACTTGAGATCAATCCAACAAAAATAGCACTGAGAGTATATTAGCCTTCACAATGGTTGTTCAATAAAGAATTGTCAAATGGACAGATATTGGAGATTTAATACTGGAAATGCATCCTTGACACATATGATCTGGGTTTGTCCACTAATTCATTTATTTTGGATGGAGGTCACTGGTTGTATTGATTCAGTATTGGGGAAATCTTTGGTGTTAGCAGATATACCTGTTCACTTAAATTGTATCCCAGTCCTATGGAGTATAAGAGATAGGAAATAAAATTGGACTTTATAAGCCCTTATGATCGCTAAGAGACTTGTACTCTCACCTTGGAAGGGTAAATGTCTACAATCCACTACTACACAGCAGTTGCAAGACCTGTTACTACTACCAACACATGAATGAGTATCGTACAGATGCCAATTTCATGGCTCTATTCATTTGTTCATTCCTTTGCTCATCTTATCTGGACACAACACTGAAAGAGAAAGAAATGTATGGGGCAGCACTTCCAAAAACATGGGGCCGGCTCTCTGTAAAGCAGCATCATTTTCTAGAATGTTGGGCACAAAGAGATGCTCAAAAGCATGGCATGAACGAAGTTGCTCTCTGAAATCACTTGTGCTCTGCAGGTGTTCTTTGGGACCATCCCTCCTGCTATGCTTTAGTTTCAATGACCTTCCCAAAATTACCTTGCAAACTGCCCAGAGTGCTATGGAGCAGTACTAAGTGCTATGGGGCGGTACGTAAGTGTAATTGCTATTTCTAAAACAGTAATAAGAAAATGATCAGCTATGTGGAATGCTGGTGCCACACTTCTAAAAATGCCCTACTTCCATATTTTTCTCTTCTGACAAAATGTACAGCAGGAAAAGAGAAGCAAGAAAAATGTATTGCATCTAAACATCTCAGCTGCTGCCTCTTCCTCCTGTACCAACATCATATGCACAGAGGTAGATGGGTTCCCACTTTGCTTTCTGCAGCAACCGTGGGTAATCCTGAGCTGCTTCTAACTTTATGAAAATTATCTGGACATCTTTGGACAACTTCCTCTACTCACAATTCTGCCATTTCAATTTCCCTACATTTCAATCTGCACACTGTGCTTGCCTTTTAGATTTGACCTACAAAGGTCAAATATAATCTTGTCATATAAATTATTAATGGATCTTTATAAGAGATATTTAAGAGCTTAGAGAGCTATGGAATGAAGAATTAGAAGACAACATTCAATGGAAAGAATTGAAAATTGCATTAGAATTTATATGGGATATTTCCTTAGACCTGAAATTTGAAACCAATCCAACAAAAATAGCATTAAGAATATATCAGTTCAAAAAAGAAATTGTCTGATGGACAGATATTGCAGCTGTAATACTGGGAAGGCATCCTTGATACATCTGATCTGGGTTTGTCCACTAATTCATTTATTTTAGATTGAGGTCATTGATTGCATTAATTCAGTATTGGAGAAATCTTTGGTGTTTGCAGATATACCTGTTCACTTAAATTATATCCCCAGTCCTATGTAGTATAACAAAATGGAAAACAAAATTGGACTTTATAAACCTTTATGATAGCTAAGAAACTTGTAAGGCTAAATGTCTACAACCCACTACATAAGAACATAAGAACAGCCTTGCTGGAACAGGCCACAGCCCATCCAGTCCAGCATTCTGTCACACACAGTGGCTCACCATTTGCTTCAGGGTATTCCCAAGCAGATGCCTTCACCTGCTTAGGATTCCCTGGAAATGGCATTGAGAGATATCCTGCCTATCTCTCCAACTCGGAGGTTGTCCTTAGGTATCCATAATTATAGCCATTGATATCCTTGTCCTCCATGAACTTGTCTAATCCTTTCTTGAAGCTGTCAAGACTGACAGCTGTCACCACTTCATCTGGCAGGGAGTTCCATAGACCAGTGATCCTCTGGGTGAAAAAGTACTTTCTCTTATTTGTTTGAGAACTAGTACCCAAAAGTTTCATGGAGTGCCCCCTAGTTCTAGTGTTATGCGATAGGGAAAACAGTTTTTCCTTATCTACTTTGTCCACACCGTGCATGATTTTATAAACTTCAATCAGGTCACCTCTTAGACGCTGTCGTTCAACTACACAATAGTTAAAGGACCTGTTAGTACTACCAACATATGAACAAGTATCATACAGATAGCAATTTCATGAGGATAGTTCCTTGGGCATCAGGAAGAACTATTCTGATTTCTATGCATAAATTGAGATGTATGTAGACCCATTCCTTGATTTTCTAGGTAGAGAATACTTAGAAGTGGTTTACCATTCTCTTTTTCAGGGGGTTCACTTGGACTGTGCAGCTTGCCTGAGACATGTCGCTGGCTTCTCTCCCAGGAGACACAGTGGAAATCAAGGGGCTGTGGTGGTTCAATGGTTAAGAAGCTCATTTTGTTAGCTGGAAGACTGGCAAATCAGCAGTCCCAGACCCAGTTACTGAATCACAGATTGAGCACCAGTCTCTGTCCCAGCTCTTGGGAACATGAAAAGAGCCTCATTTGGGCTTCCCCTGAGCGGAGTTTCTCCAGTAAAAATCATTTCAACCCAGAATAATTTCTGGCACAAAATTATTGTCACAGTATTATTATTAGTGGAAATCAAACTCCCAAACTCTAGCTCCACAGCTGCAAATCTAAATGAATGACCCGACCAGCCAGCTTTCTGGTATATACACAAAGGCTGTCAAGGATCATTGACAAGTACACTGATAAGATAATTACCTTGCTAGACTTATCAATGAAGGGTTTTCCCCATTATTCCCTGTGATTTTATACCTGTCTACTGAGGCCGCACTTCATGCATATTAAGAAGTGACCTACAACCCACAAAACCTTGTGCCAAATAAAGCTTGTTAGTCTTCAAGATGGCACAAAACTTCTTTGCTGTCTCACAGTTCACACTTCCATTCATGTCATTTTAGAAAGAACCAAACCCTAAAATTATAAATGGCATCTTTTCACACCCTCCTCCTCACCTGGTAATGCGCCTGGGCTTGCTGAGCAGAATTCAAGGTGACGTTACAAAGCTTGCAGCACAAAGGCTTACACAGTTCCTCCAGGACCAGATCCTGCTCCGCCCCTGCCCCAAGTTCCTCATCTTGTGCAAGTGGCAGGGATGACCCAAGTCCATGTGGTTTTTGTGGGGATAGGAGTAAATTGGCTGTGGGCCTGGTGGCCACTGACATAGGAAGCGATTGAGGCTTCTCAGGAGGCAGAAGAGGAGGAGGAGGAGGAAGAGGAAGTCCACCTTGTTGCAAAAGAATCATTGGCTGAGAGATCTTCTGGCATGCTTCCTCTGAAGATACAAATTGGATCTGGACCAGGGAGTAAAAAACAGAGAAGGTCAGCTCACTCAACATGGACCTTGACCAGCAAATTTTAGTACAATGAAGTTGGGCATTCCACAGGCAAGATTTTGGCTTGTCAGTTCTAAGGCCCCTGTGATGACAGATACCACTGCATCTATCTTCCCTTGGATGGAGGTTTTCCCAGAGTACACAACTGTTTAAACAATTGGTTCATATTTGTATGCAGCAAGCAAGAAAAGAGCACTGATTCCTTCCGCAAAATGATGATCTGATACTCCTGAACAGGAGCATAAAGCCATGACTTTCAAAAGCCAAATAGGGCCAGCTATGGATTTCCCCCTGTATGAAACTGTGTTCCCTTTTTTTCCTTTTTTTAAATGTATTTTATTAATTAAAAACAGAAGACAACATATGTGTACACACCAATACAAACAAAGAGAAAGAAAAAGAAAAGGAAAAAAGAAAGAAAAATACAATTCAACACTACAAAGTTAAATACTTTTATAGTTACTCTATCTAGTCTAACATTAATGATATCCATCAGAGACAGGTTATACGTTCCCTAGAAAAACCAATAATAAAATGTACACACAAACATTTAAGTCTCATTCCAAAATGATAAGTGATCCGTAGGCGGCTTGCTCCCTTTACCTTTAGTTATAGTATGATCTAGGAAGGGCTTCCAAATCTCATAAAATTTATTTTTACTCGTGATACCTTTTTTAATATTTATTTCACATGTAAGTTTGTTATTTAATGCTGTTGTCCAATTTTGAACATACCAATCTTCAATTTTTATTTGCTCTCCTCCCTTCCACTTAGCAGCTATACAATTCTTGCATTCACTATTAAAATAGATAGCAAATCTGCATTATAATGATTTGAAATGACATTACCAAACTCAAGTATCAACACACTTGGTGCATCCAATTTAATACGGGTACCAAACATTTTTGTTATCTCGTTTTCCACTAACATCCAAAAACCTTTCACTCTTTCACTCTCCCACCACATATGAAGATAAGTCCCAGTCTCTTTTTTACAATTCCAGCATAAGCTAGATTCCTTTGGATTCATCAATTTTATTTTTACTTGGGTTAGATACCATTTCCACAATACTTTATAATTGTGTTCTTTTATTCTAATTGATAAATTTCTCATTACTCTATTTTTCCATTTTAACTTCCAACTTTCTTCACTAATGTTTATATTTAGGTCGCTTTCCCATGTCTCTCTCGTACTATCATTGGTGTAATCCATATCAATTAGCAATTTATATATTTTGCCAATTAACCCTTTTAATTCTATTTTCCCAGACCTAACATTACATGCTAATTTTTTCAAACTCAGTTAAACCTCTGTTTAGGTCTGATTCAGTGGCTATATGAGAGTTCCAATTATTAATTGCTGCTACTTGAATCCAGTTTAAGTTCATTTGCGTAAACAATTTTATCTTTTTTTCTTTATTTTTACAAAAATCTATCCAATCCTTTAGAAACTCTATTTTATTAATTTGAAGTAGCAATTTGTTCTTACTAGTTAATAGTATTGGAAAGGATTTTATTGAAACTGGGTTCTCTGATCTTGAGTCTCTAGATCAGTGGTTTCCAAAGTGGGGCCAACACACAACAGGGAGACTTCAGTTCCCAGAAGCCTAAGTCAGTACATTGGCTGATGAGTGAAGTCCAAAAACCAAAGGTTAGGAAACACTGCTCTAGATGGTATGTTCTTGCAACAGCCATAGTCCCAAGTCACCAGCTACATTGGTTGGGGCTTATGGAAACTGAGGCATAATAACATCTGTAGAATCTGGAAACCACGCTCTACACTAGGGACTAGGATTATATGATGCCCCAGATGTTGTTCAAATGCAGTTCCCAACATCTCCTACCACTAGCTGATGCACATTAAGGTAAAGGTCACCCTTGCTTGAAAGCCAGTCGTATCCAACTCTAGGGTTCCGTGCTCATCTCTGTTTCATAGCCAAAGAGCCAGCGCTGTTTGCTTCTGCAGATGTTTCCGTGGTCATCTAGCATGCATAACAAGACACATGGAACACGGTTTACCTTCCCACCAAAGTGGTCACTATTTATCTACTTGCAATTTCTTGCTTTCAAACTGCTAGGTTGGCAGGAGCTGGGACAAAGCCAAGAGCTCATTCCATCCTACAGCATTCAGGTATCGAACTGCTGACTTTTTGCCTTCCAGTCAGCGTCTTAGCCACTTGAGCCACTGCAGTCCCTAGCTGATGCACAATGCAGTCTAACAAAATGTCACAAATTCCTTACCTCCGCTTTAGAGCTGTCCTTCCACATCAAGTTCCTCCCATATCTTTTACTCAAGAATTCCCATTATCATCTACACTAGATTCTAATGGAAGTTTTAAGTCAAAGGATCTGGAGCAGTGCTTCTCAACCTTTGTAGTTGGACTTCAATTCCCAGAAGCCTAAGTCAATTCCCCAAAACACTGATTAGCCTAAGTAATGGCTTAGGCTTCTGGGAATTGGAGTCCAAAAACCAAAGGTTGAGAAGCACTGATCTGGAGGAATCCAGTTTGGAAAAGGCTGCTTGAAGAGTTAACAAGGTTCATTGTTTTTATACTGCCCTAGTGGTGCAGTGGTTAAACCATACCTGTCAAGTTTTGGATTTCAAAATAAGGGAAATTTCCTGACAAATAAGGGAAACTTGACAGCTATGCTTATCCTGTGCTGCCCTCCAATGGCGGCAATAGGGCATTGCAGTCTAATTAATAAGGGGTGGTGGCGGGAAAGAGGGTAAAATAAGGGGTTTTCCCGGCCAATAAGGGATACTTGACAGCTATGGGTTAAACTGCTGTACTGCAGCCAAAAAATTGTGAGTTCAATACCAATGGGGACCAAGGTTGACTCAGCCTTCCATTCTTCCAAGTTCAGTAAAATGAGTACCCAGCATGTTGGGGGCAAAATGCTAATTAACCTGTGAACCACCCAGAGAGTGCACTAAGCACTATGGGACAGTATGTAAGTGTAATTGCTATTGCTATGCTGCACTTTTGAAAATTCATGTGAAGTCAACTTGCGCATTCTGTAGAATCAGCCTAGGTCACTCCTCACATAACTGTACCATGTCATATTACAAGTAGGGGAAGAGAATATATACATCCCCCTTGGCTAAGGACTCTGAAATTAGAAAACGTATCAGAAGGAAGATGAGATTTACCATATATATTTTTACTTAGAAAAAGATGCATGTTTGCCCATACAAGGAGTTTTATTTACAAAACACATCATTGTAGCCTAAGAAAAGCCATTTAGAACTTTAAGTGAAATAAGTGTAAAAAGTCCTCTTCCCTCCCATGCCTTCTGTTAAGAGTCACTCTCTCGCCCTCCTACCTCTACCTTGTCTCTAGGCATTTCTATATGTTAACTCCCAATCCCATTGACCCATTTCTAGAAGACAGGATGGCCATTTCACAGACTGGGTTAAGTCTGTGAAAGAGGGGCAGAACTCGGGATGAGTTAACAATAGAGCCTATGGTTTCTAGATTTGCCTTTTGTTAATCTATAAAAATGGCTGTACTCCTGAACCTCTTGAAAGGAAGGTAGAGGGAAGAGAGCCCTTTTGCAAAAGATATTTTAATAAAGCCTTTTTCTTTCTCCAAATTTGGTGCGTGTATTCCATTTGGTATCCACTGCCACACAAGCTGAAATTTGCCTATTTTGGCAACATCATCATAACACACATGTACGCTTTTTCAATCTGCCGTGGCACCATCTAGGAGTGAAGACGATTTAGACTACAGCTGGTCTCAGTGGTTTATTATGATTTGCAATATTTTGAATCAAAACCAAAAGTAAAATCAAAATAAGAAAAATACAATCTTATAGTTTCTTCTTTAACATCATTTGAGAAATCAAATAAAAAACACAAGGGAGCATAGATTAATACTAGAAGTACTAAATGCAAGTATGGTTCAGAAGTTAGAGACCATTATGCTTAAAGCTAGGAGAATAGAATTCAGCTATTACTTTGGCCTATGGATTCCTTGTTTCCTTTACTGATAATCTCAGTCAAAATAGAAAATGTAGATGAGTAATTAAAAGTAGACTAAGATTTAGAAGGGCAGCTGTGAAGGTCAAGATTATCCATACTATAGTTTTCACAATTAAATATGTATGGATGTGAAAACTGAACAATGAAGAATGCTGACAAGAAAAAATAATAGATCTACTGTATTTGAAATATGGTCTTGAATGCTAGCTTGACAGCTAGCATTAACCAACAGAAAGACAAAATAGGTCAAAGCAGGGCAGACAACTCAGAGAGTTAGCTATTTGGCTGCAGAACCAGAGGTTGGTAGGTCAATTCCCAAATGTGCGTCCAAGAAGAGTCAGCCTGTGGGATGTTCCCAGAAGAAGGGAATTAATAAACCATTTTTGAGTATTCTCTACCCAGAACATCCTGATAAGAGTGGCTATAGGTCAGAACTAGCCTGACAACACATGATTAAATAGAATCAAATCAACCTTGAACTCTCACTAGAACCTAAAATGACTAAATTCAGGCTACTGTACTTTGGACATAGCATGGAAAGGCAAGACTCACTGGAAAAGACCACAATGCTAGAAAAATGAAAGGCAGTGGGAATAAAAGAGGACTTAAAATGTGATGTATTGACTCAATAAAAACGCCCTTCATCTGCAACATCTATTCAGGGTTGTCAGGTAGGCAAAAGTGACTTAACGGCTCTTAACATCACCAGGGCTGCGGTGGCTTAGTGGTTAAGAAGCTCGCCTTATTAGCTGAAAGGTTGGCAAGTCAGCAGTTCGAGATTCGGGTACTGCTTGACGGTTTGAATGCCTGGCTCTGTCCCAGCTCCTGCCAATTTAGCAGTTTGAAAGCAAGAAATTGCAAGTAGATAAAAGATCTTGGGGACATGAAAGGACCCTCATCCGGGCATCCCCTCCAGCAAAACTCCATGCAAGCCAGGATAATTTCTGACACGAAATTATTATTATAACATCACCAGAAAGTGCCAGACTCTTACCCTTGATTCTTCTTCTATAAAATGCAAGGAATACAATAATGGGAGATGAATCAATGGTAAATGGTATGGTTCATTAAAATACTATGCACAGCTATTATCAATGGCACTTCCTTATGTTCCTAACGGCCCCAGCATTTCAAAAAGGAAACTCCTTATTCAGAGACAGCTCATGCTTCTTCTGATGATCCAAGTCCCATTTAAGAGCTTGTCTGCACAATCCCACGCTTTGCTGAATGCTGGCTTCTGGATTATGGCATACCCAGCATGCGTAGCATCCATGCCAAATACAGTGCATTGCACTGTAAGGAAAACAAGGACACTTTTTTAAAATATATATATCTATGAAATAATCTCCCAGCATGATTCAACCGAACACTTGAAGGAGAAACTGGAACTCAGCTGCAAATAAATCCTCCTGATGTGCAAACAACCGTACCCAAGACCGCAGCCTCCTTCCTTGATGTCGCGACCCGTCTCAGCTGTCAGACGAGCACATTGCAACATGATGGACTTACCGGCTTCCTAAAGGCTGGAGGGAGAAGAGGAAAAAAGAGAAGGAGAAAAAGAGAGAGATCGCGAGATTATTTCTGCAAGGATCGCCTTGGAGACGGAGGGAATCCTCACTCCCTTCTTCCTCCGCATTGCTCCCCCAAAACTGACCCTTTGGAAACCGATCGCCTCCAGCCGGCTTTCGGTCTTGAAAAGGGTCTAAGAGGAGATGCAGGAGGAGAAGGGGCACATCAACACCACCGGAGACACACCACAGGGAGAGAGAAACAGCTGCAGGAAGTGACTGCGGAGCCAAGCCGGGGAGGGAGGAGGAGACTGGCGGGAAACGGGCCTGTCACTAGTGCGCGCCCAGGGCGCATGAGTCTTCAGTGCGCCGCCGAGGCGCGCTGTGTGCCAGAGCATCGATGGTGCTGGAGGTCCTTGGGTAACTTGGGGCTTTTTTGTTGTTCAGTCACACAGTCGATTCCGACACTTTGCGACCCCATGGACCATTTTCCTCCAGGCACCACCTCTGTCCTCCACCATCCTCCTCAGCCCGCCCAGCTCTGTGCCCATTGCGTCCACAATACCATCTATCCATCTCATCTTTGGACGCCCCCTTCTTCTTTTGCCCTCCACATTTCCCAGCATCAAGGCTTTCTCAAGAGAGTCCTCCCTTCTCATTTGATGTCCGAAGTACTTTAGCTTCATCTTCACTATTTGTCCCTCCAATGAACAGTCAGGGTTGATTTCTTCTAATATTGGCCTATTTGTTCTCTTTGCTGTCCAGGGGACTCTCAGGACTCTCCTCCAACACCACATCTCAAAGGCATCTACGGTATTATTCTGCGCTCAGCTTTCCTAATGGTCCAGCTCTCACACCCATACATTGCCACCGGGAATGCCATTGCTTTGACTATGCGAATTTTTGTTTTCAAGGTGATGTCTCTGCTTTTCACTATATTCCCCATGTTTCTCATAGCTTGTCTCCCCATAATCAGTCGTCTTTTTATTTCATGGCTGCAGTCGCCATCTGCAGTGATCTTAGATCCCAGGAAAGTAAAATCTGTCACTGCTTCTACTTCTACCCCATCTATTTTCCAGGGACTGATGGGACCTGTTGCCATTATCTTGGTTTTCTTGATATTAAGTCTCAAGCCAGCATTTGCACTTTCCTCCTTCAATCCAATCAAGAGGTTCTTTAGGTCTTCCTCACTTTCTGCCATTAGGGTGGTATCGTCTGCATATCTCAAATTGTTGATGTTTCTCCCAGCAATTTTGATCCCATGTTGTGATTCCTCCATCCCTGCATTGCACATTATATGCTCTGTGTATAAGGTAGTTGTCAAAAGAGGAGCAATCGAGTGTCCCTGGGCTTAGCAGCAAGGGGAGCTACCAGATAACTTGGCAGAACCACACGACTCTCTACCTCCTGGCCAAGAACACCCATGGCCTGTGTCGTGGAAAGCTTTTAAACAAACTGTGTGCCAGGGTAAGATGACCAAGGGCTAATCTGAGAAAGTCGGGTCTCCCTGTAGATGACAGCCTGTGAGAATGCGGAGAAGTAGAAACTATCTCCCATATGGTACATTGCACACAATGCCCCTCAACGTGCACCAAGGTGGATCTTATGTTGGCAAGTGGAAATGCTGTTGAAGTCGCCCAATCCTCGGCAGATGTCATCTAGCTCTTTTCTATTTTGTTTTAGATGTGTGACTTTTAGCATTGTATGTTATTATTATTTGCTGGTCTGACACGAATAAAGAAAGAACCCAGGCTCTAAGCGCTCCTCTCCTTAAGATCAATAGTTGTAGCAGAGCTGAGTTCATTAGCATATTCCCACACCTATTATAGTAGCAAAGCTCTCCTGTTTAAGATCAAGGATGTGTAGCCGTAAAAGAGAATATTTTAATGAATTTCCTCTATAGGGAAAGCAGACATGCATGCAAAATGCAAACACCGAATGAAACAACATAATGAGAAATGCTGTGATAAAGATGACAAAAGGAATACAAGCAGGACCTTCATGGTTGGTAAATATTTTGATTTATTCATATTTCTTAATATGAAGAAACCTTTGAGGAGCTGCCATGTTGAGCAAAATTATATTTGTTGTTATCATTGCATGTTACTTGCATTTTTATACAGTTGTTATGAAGAAATAAGAGTTGAAACCCGCAAACATTTTTGAGTGTAATAATAATAGCAATAATTTCATGTCAGAAATTATTCTGGGTTGAAAGGATTTTTACAGAAGGAACTCCCGCTCAGAGGACGCCCGAATGAGGCTCCTTTCATGTCCCCAAGAGATGGGACAGAACATCTGTCATGCAGTACCTAGGTCTCAAACTGCCGACTTGCCAGCCTTCCAGATAACAAGGTGAGCTTCTTAACCACTGAGCCACTGCAGCCTCTGCGGGAGTGTACTGAGTGGCAGTGAATACAAGGAACAATACTAAATAAGCAGAAATTATATAAATAATATGACTTTTTTGTTTAGGGAAATCCCACTTGAATCCATCTTGATGGAGAGCAGCAGCTTCATCAATACTGGCTTGGTGCCAATGAGGAATTTGTGTGCCAAAAGGGCTCAGGACCCGAAAGTGACTTGCAGAACTGGATCAGTGATATGGATGTCACGCTGCGATGCGGATGGCAAATGAAAGACTATTGCATTATATTCTCAGGACAGTCATCATGGCTGATCGCCATGATGATCACCAATATTCAGATTTGGATACGGCAGAGGAAAAAAGAAGTACAGTACCTTGGTAATAATCATTTTGCTGCTGCAGCTCTGAAATAAATGGGTGGAACCAAGCTAATCTCTCACAAGATGGAGAGGACTATTTTGAGCGGTACGTCAAGAACTGGCCTATTTTGATGACAAGTTGTGAACAAAATCAAGAGAAAAACTATCATGACCAAAATCCTCAGAACAATGTTGAACATATGCTGCACATCCTGAAATCCATTTCTGACATTTAAAAAAATATACAGAAAAAGAATCATTTTATGGCTGTTGCTGTTGAAATTTGGAAAGAACTGAGTGAGCTCTTTAAAACTGATAGAATTAAATTATTCACATTTAAAAAAAACAAATAGGACAAGCACTGTCTCCAGCTCATTTTTGTACAAATATTGTCAACATCCAGTAACAGGATCAAATTTTAAGTGCTATGGAAGAGGAGTTACTTCTGACACGGGTATCTATGAATCATCCATCTGTAATGCCAACTATAATACATTCAGAGCTACAGGGGAACCATTCAAGAAGTGTACGTTTACTGGGGATGTTCTAAAGAAAATCACACCAGTGAACTGGTGGAAATCTCTTAACACTTAGCTTTAGAGATTGTTTAAGAGATGATTGCACTTTAACAGTTTAGCTTCTTCTGCTGGGGTAAAAAGTAATATCCCCTTCCTTTGAATTCATTCATCCTAAACTGGGAAATTGTTTGGGACCCAGATTATAAACAAGGAGATGAGTGATCTACAGAGGACCGTATTTTAGATTTTTCATGTGTGGACTGGGCTGATAGTCTAAGTTTAAAAAAATTAAAAGGAGGGTTGTTTATCAGTCAACAAACGGATGTTTTAACAAATACAAGACTACATATTCTATAATTTTATTGTTTTAGCTAAATAAAACTACAGTAACTGTATTTAAATTGTTATTATTAAGGTAATGATAATTTTTCTTCTTCCAATGATGTACGTGTTTTGTTGTTTTGTTTTGATTACTCTATGACAATAATGCTGTTTCCTTAATAAAAGTATTCTAACAGTTATTGAGAAGAGTTCTTGAGATACTTGAACTGTGTTACTTAAATGTAGGTATTTATATAACCATTATGATTACTTGCAGTGTCCTTGCTCTGCCATTCAACAATTTCACACTACTGTATTCTGAAAGCACAATACTTGAGGCAACAGTAAGAATCCTATATAGTACATCACTAGATGGCAGCAATCAATTAGAAATAGAAAGCCAAAGCATCTTTCGCTATACCAGAGACATCTCTGGCAAAATTTATTTCCAAGGGAATAATAATAATAGATTTTTAAGGGACTGAGATTTTATTTACATTCTCTTTCTAAATAGGGTTAGAAAGAAAGTGAGTGGTTTCTGAGTTTACACTAACATGCTGTTGAATGTAACAAAAAGGCAAGCAAATCAAATTAGGTCCTGTGCTCAGTGACATTTAATGTCTTCAAAAAGATGACTCCCTCCCAATTGGAATCACCTGGAGACAAACTCCTGTTCTGTATAAAAAATCTTCAGTATGCAGTAATTTTTAGTTGGCAATATTACTCAATGAGATATTACACCATATTTTGCAGTACAATATAATGTCTGTATTTAATATAATACAACAATGTATGTCAACTGTAGGTATTTAAAAATCTTCCTACAGAAATATGTTTAATCAACAAAACAATGTTGGAAACTAGTCAAACGTTCTATCACTAAATAGCTACTTTG
Source organism: Bradypodion ventrale (assembly GCA_035047345.1). Lineage (NCBI taxonomy): Eukaryota > Metazoa > Chordata > Lepidosauria > Squamata > Chamaeleonidae > Bradypodion > Bradypodion ventrale. Next base: position 16,699,150 of record JAWDJE010000003.1, on the reverse strand, counting down.
AGTCTTTTAGTATAACTACATTTCACTATTGCAGCTTTTACGATCACTATATGTGTCATGGCTCCATTATACTTCAAGCAGCTATGCCCCCTACTAGGTGAGAGCCTTGTCCAGGCGCGGGGACTTGAGTGGTCTATCTAGGCAGTGTTGCCCATTACTTGTCAATGATATTAGGCCAGGACTAAGATTCACCAAAGCATCCTCCGTCGGATCCCTTGGGCAAGATGAAAGCAGAGGGCACATGCCATGGCCCGCCTAGCCAGTGGATGATGTAATATCCAAATTTCTTAAAAAACCGCATGCAGGTGGACTTGATTTCCCAGGTCCATTTGCATGTGCAGAACATCATTGCAGAGAAGTCTACCAATGTGCAGACTCCTCACTGAATAACAACTCCAAGGTATACAAAGTAAGCTATGCTGAGCACTTCGCCAAACTACAAATCCCAGGATCCCATATAGTTGAGCCACAACAGGTGTTACATGTTCTCAAGTGACTTCTACTTTATGGTGATGCTAGAAATTAGTGACCTCCCAAAAATCCTGTTGTCAACTGCCCTGCTCAGTTTTACAAACCATGGCTTCCTTTATTGTGAGAGTCTAGTAGGTAAGGTGCAAAAAAGTAACTTTTTTCAGCAGGGTGTATGAAAGTTTAAGAGGAGAAACCATGATTCAAGGCAGTATACCTCAATATTGACATGGACTGCAGTGGCTTAGTGGTTAAGATGCTGAATTTGATGACTGGAATGTTGGCAGGTCAGTTCGAGACCTGAGGGCTGCACAACCGTGAGCTCCTGTCGTCCCAATTCCTGCCAACCTAGCAGTTTAAAAGCAAGAAATTGCAAGTAGATAAATAGGTGCCACTTTGGTGGAAAGGTAACAGCGTTCTGTGCGCTCTGCCTGCCACATCACCCCAGAAGTGTCTGCAGGTGCAGAGAGTGCTGGCTTTTTAAAACAGAGATGAGCACCATACCTTAGAATTGGATACAATTGGCTTTCAAGCAAGGGCAACCTTTACCTGAATATTACACACTGGGGACAAATAAAAGGCTGTAATGTTCATGTGAGTTTCAGCAACTTAGATAATTATTATTTGACTAGATCTGTCTCTATGGCATATCTGTATCATGCCTAAACAACTAACAAACACATTGCATCCTCCAGCTGTCTATTAGCAACTTCCTCCAGCTTGATTGTCAGTACTTAAGGTCTAGAATAGATTGAAGATGAGCAGCCTAGTATTTTCAGGCTGAGTAGTGACTGGATTTTTAACAAGCCTTGTCAATTTCTGAAAAAGGGAGGAGCCCAGTTTTTTTTTTCAGGCTATGTAGTGAGTAAGTCTTTTACAACCCAGTATTTTGTAATTTTCCAGGATTAGAGGCATACAGTACTTGATACACATGACTAATAACCATATATTCTACTACCTGATGGCATCTGTCATGAGGTGGTTTAATTAATCTCCTAAACTTGCCTTCACTTGAGAGACACACACACACACACACAATATTGTGGAACTCATGATGACTCAGCACGTTTTTATGCTATCCTATCCAGATTTGTCTGCCATTAAACATAACCATCTATGGAAAGCAAAACACATCCAAAAAATTAAACATGACATTTTGTAGTATTGTAAAAACTAGTTTATTTCACACTATCGTTCACAGAATAAGCCGTTTCAAGACTTGTTGCTGCTTTTTGGAACAAGGTGGTTATTTCTCTTCAAGTGCCATATCCAATTCTGATCATTGGCAATCATCATGGTGACCAGCCATGAAGACTGCCCTGCAAATATAATGCCGTGGCAATTCATCTGCATCACAGTGTCACACCCGTACCACTGATCCAGCTCCGTAAGTCACTTTCTGGTCCTGAGCCCTTTTGGCTTGCAAAGTCCTCATCGGCTGTAGGCCAGTATGGATGAAGCTGCTGCCCTCCATCAAGATGGATTCAAGTGGGATTTAATCCACTTGGGGACCATCACTCTTCCCTGTGAACTTCGCCAAAGCCACTAGTCCTCAGCATTGTCAGGTAAGTTAACCGCTGCCTGACGCTCAATGTTGAGTTGCTGGCAGTATGGTCTACTCTATTACCATAGCAAGATAACCTGGCCAGACTGGGGTTATTTCTCTGACAATTATTATTTGAAGATACATTACTGTGTGGCTGTAAAACATGGACCCTCTATTGCCAAGACATAAAAAAGCTTGAGCGCTTTCACCAACAGAAGCTAAGATCCATCTTGAACATCAAGTGGGATGACTATGTCACCAACCTCGCAATCCTCGAGAAGGCAAATCTAAACAGCATTGAAGCTTCCATCAACGGCCATCATCATAGATGGATAGAGCATGTCTGCCATATGGATGGTTCCAGGCTTCTTCGCCAAATTCTTTATGGGGAAATTAGCTCTGGTACAAGACCTCACGTAGCTCCTTTGAAGCATTGTAAGGACCAGCTGAAACAAACCATGAAGGTGTCAGGTATAAACCCACAAACTTGGGAGGCAGCTGCTGAAGATCGCCCACTTGATGACAAACCATCTCTGCTGCTACCGGTTACTTTGAAGGGGAATGCCACAGACATGAAGAGGCTAAGCGACAAGCACACAAGCTTCGTCAAACTCAACCACGCCCTTCACCATCTATTCAGTGTAATGTATGTGGTCACATATTTCATGCCAGAATTGGCTTATTGAGTCACCAGAGACACATCCATCAACAGAGAAAATAATGACTTTCAGGGGGAAATGTATGCCTGGGCACAAGTAGCTGACGACGATGGCGATTATATGAAGAGTTGTTCTTGCTAGTAATATTTTTGCCTGTTTTTAATAGGTATGTGTGATAGGCCAAATTGTAACAGGGGCACGTTCACCTAGGATGGAGAGGGAGATACAAAGAAACATAACCCTGTGATCCAACTGCTCAATTTTAAAAAGGCAATTAGATAATATCTTTATTTTGTTGTTCACGTTATGCGCCATCGAGTTGGAACTAATTTATAGCAACCCTAATTGGGCTTTTAAGGTGAGATATTTCAGGAGTGGTTTCCCCAGCTTCACTCTCCCGGTGAGTTTCCATGGCTGAGCAGGGAATTAAACCCAGTCCCGGTTCTTCACTCCGCCAGCTACACCACACTGGGTATTACACCACATTGGGTATTAATATCTTCATTGAGGTATCAGAATACAGTAGTACCTCATACAACAATTTAAATCCATTCCATGGGGCTCATTGTTGTATGAAATAATTGCTATACGATGCGTGTGCATCGTATAGATTTTCCCTATGGGATGCATCGTACAACAATTTTTTTTGCTAAGTGGGTTTTCCCATTGAAAATTTGCTGTACAATTTCCATAGGGGAAAATTGTTGTGTGGGACACCATTTCCCCCCCAAACCTAATTATTATGCAATTTCGTTGCTATATGGGGCGATTGTTGTATGAGGTTCCACTTGTATTTTTAGAAGAGGTGGCAATGACAGCTCCCGCCCTTCAGGATTAGCATGGAGGAAAAGAAATGGGGAACACTTCACCTGTTGAATGTCTACCCATCAGCTTTGAAAAGATTAAAAAAAAAACTGCCAGTACAGTATTACTACTTTTACTCCCTATGTAGGGAGTGCAATTGTCATCCTCGCAATGGTTTATTGTGTATTGTTATTGTGTTATGTTTAATTTTATATTGGGCGTTATGATTTCTGTAAAACTTTCAAACTCTTGTTCACTGCCCAGAGCGGGAGAATTTTCCCAGATGGCGGGATATAAATGCAATAAATAAATATTAACAATAATTTCATGCTGTCAAGTCAGTTCTGACTTCTGGCGACCCTTTCCAGTATTTCTTTTTTTGCTAAAGAGTACTCAGAGGTGTTTTCAACCATCCCTTTCTTCTAGGAGCACCCCTGCCCAAGGCTCTTCTCCCAGGAGGCACAAGTGGGGAATCGAACTCCAGGCTCCCACCACTGAGTGAGGGACTGACTATCTACCCGGCGTGCTGCTACACGACACTCCGTGGCGCCCGCCGCCCGCCCCCTCCAAGCGCGCCTGCGCCGAAACCAAACCCGTTCCCTCTCACACCGGCAGCCTTGATCGGCGCATGCGCTTTGGGAAGCCCGTTCTTGTTTATGTCTGTGTCGTGCCGCCTGTTGTAATTCCCCAGTTTTTTCCCGTCTTCCGCATCACACGTCCTAGTCTACATCCGGGGTTAACACCCCCTCCCTTTTTTTGGTAGCTTCCTGTCCTCTGTGTGTGTGTATGTTTTGTTTGTTTATATGGGAAGGAAAGCAGGAAGGAACCAACCAACCGTCGGTCAAGGGGGGAGGGGAGGGGCCCGCATGGGAAACCCAACGGCCGCCTGGGCGTGGGTGGCTGGCGCGCGCTCGTCGTCCCCCAACGGACTTGGCGCGGGCTTCCTCCGCGCAGAGGGGGGAGAGAACGCGCGCGAGCGCTCCTCGCCCTCCTCCCCTCCTCACGCCTCCTTCTGTCAACCGCCGAGGGAGCGAGTGAGGGACTGACTGACTGGCGGACGGACAGACGGGGGCACTCGCTCGGGCACGCGCCGCTGGAATCTTCGGGCGGCGCGGGAAACCGGGCGGCCGCCGCGGCAACGACCTGAGGTGCCCTCGCTGGAGTCGGACTCTGCCGGCGCCTGGTAAGGGAAGGGACGCTCGCGGGGCTCCTCAGACAGAGTTGGAGGGGGGGGGGGGAATCGAACCAGCGACTGACACAGTGGTAGAAACCATTCTGTTTTCGATAATTTCAGAAGCGATGGGGTGGGGGGTGGGGTCCGGTTTGTGTGTGAGGAAAAGAGAGTCGGCGGTGGGGCGACAAAGCTGGAGCCGGAGCTGCCTTGGAGGGAGGGAGGAAAGAAACTCCCTCGTGTGGAGTGCCGTTTCCTTGTGGAAGGCGTCCGGGACAGCCCTGGATTTGCATTTTATGGTTCGGGAGTGGGGTGTGTGTGTGTGTGTGTGTGTGTGTGTGTGTGTGTGTGTGTGTGTGTGTGTGTGTGTGTGTGTGTGTGTGTGTGTGTGTGTGTGTGTGTGTGTGTGTGTGTGTGTGTGTGTGTGTGTGTGTGTGTGTGTGTGTGGCTTACTCGCTAGTAAACACGGGTTATGCGCTGCCAACCGTAACGTGTGAACTCCCCACCACCCACTTCCCCCCCCCCCCCCCCCCCAATTTTGGATTGAGTGGGGTTTAGTCCCTGAGAAACTTGTTTATGTGGAGGGAGGCCTTTCCTTAATCCTCTGCTGTATACTACAAAAATACAAAAAAAAAACCGTTCTGGCACTTTAAATACTAACGGCTTTGTTTCCAGTTAGTCTTAAAAGTGCCACAACGTTGTTGTAAAGGTTAAAGGTAAAGGTTTCCCTTGCTCGAAAGCCAGTCGTATCCGTCTCTAGGGTTCCGTGCTCATCTCTGTTTCAAAGCCGAAGAGCCAGCGTTGTCTGCTTCTGCAGACGTTTCCGTGGTCATGTGGCAGGCATGACTAGACACCAGAGTGCACGGAACGCTGTTGCCTTCCCACTGAAGTGGTCCCTATTTATCTACTTGCAATTTCTTGCTTTCGAACTGCTAGGTTGGCAGGAGCTGGGACAAAGATGGGTGCTCATTCTTTCCTGCAGTACTCTGGAATCAAACTGCTGACCTTCCGCCTCACAATCAGCATCTTAGCCACTTGAGTAACTACAGTCCCTTACAACATTGTGTTTTGGCTTTGTTTGTTTGTTTACTCTCTGATAGGCTTGAAACACAGGCTTAACACAGCTACCATTTCAAAATTTTAAACTATATTCTACGTATGAAACAGTGCACCTCAGTGAACCGAATGGCACTACGCTTGTTTGTGTTTGTGAGGTTTTGTTTGTTTTCCCCTCACCTTCTGTTGTTATGTCTACACACACACACACACACACACACACACACACACACACACACACACACACACACACACACACACACACACACACGAAATTAGTTATTTACTTCACCTTTATCCTCTTCCCATTGTTCCTTCTCCTTGTGGTAGGACTTTTGCTGTTAACAACTTGTTCTCTGCTCACACCCTATTTACTCATTTTATTTATTTATTATTTTCTACCCCTTTTTTACTGAGGGGGCTCCGGGATGTGCAAATGCCGTTCAACCTTCTGTCCTTGCACATCTAAAGTAGATGGCTTGTTCCATTACAAAATCTGTGGAGAGGTATCATAACTCTGTTTTGCTCCTTTCCTCTCTCTCTCCCAAGTTCTCTTTCTCCGTCTTCTTTCTTGAATGCTTCTTATTCCACAGGATAATGAAAGACATTGGCACTGTTGAAGACAAATACTGTACATATATTGTGGTGCTACCTTACATGAATCACAGGATGTTTGTGAAAAGTTACATCAAGACATCTTGATTCAGAAGTAAATCTGGTGTTATACAGGGCTCTTAGTGCTAAATGTTTTGATTTAAAAAATCCATCTGCCCCACCTTAAGGTCCCCATTTCCTATCCTTCTCTATTGTTTGATTGATACATACTCTGTTATCCAGCTTTGGGATAACTTGTACACAAAACCTTTTTCTCTCCTTGTCCACACCCTGGGTTTGTCCCATATTTTCTTTCCTGTTTTCTGACATATAAATAAGGACTTCCTTGTTTCCTGTTTACTCTCTACCTCTTTCCCTCTGCTGCCCACTGTCCTTCCTGTGTTTTTCTCTCTTTTTTCTTCCATTCACCTCCTCTCTTCCCTGTTTGCATTCTTACCAAGTGTCCCTACTTCTCTCAAGAGCAGGTCCTGATGAATGGAGAGATGGGGGATGCAGTTCCATGGGATGTGTCTCCATTTTCCCTATTCCTTGGCAACATGGAATGTTTACCTGGGTGCCTGTACAGTGAGGTCTAAAGAGAATATTACCAGTGTAAAGTTGGTAGTTGTAAACAATTGTATTTCCAGCCACTGTCTTTGCCTTGCTATTTGGAGTACAGTACAGAATAAATATATGTTCAGCAACCAAAGCAGTTTCTGAATACAGTAAAACCCTGACTTACATATTCCTCGAGTTACATAAAATTCAGCTTATATAATGACTTTGTGCTAAAACCATGTCCCGATTTACATGATTTCCTATGGGTTTGCTTTGAGTTGCATAAAGATTCTTTTTCCTTTGGGTTTGCTCCGAGTTATGTAAAAATTCATTTCCCTATGGGGTTGCTTCGATTTACATAAACATCTCATTTTTCCTATGGGTTTTTCTTTGAGTTATGTAAAAAAAATTCCTATGGGCTTGTTTCGAGTTACATAAAAAACCGATTTAAGCAAACGCTTACGTAACTGACTTTTTTTTGTAAGTAGGGGTTTTACTGTACAAGTATTTGGGGGAGAGGGTTGGGGTAGATGACATTTTACAGCATTTGTTGTTAGAATAATCTGTTGTTCAGTGTTGTGATTAAAACAAGATGAGAAGATGCTGTCCACATAAAAAGTTGGACAGCTGGTCACATTGGAGACCATGGTTTTCACCTTTAGAAAGGGGGTGTCTGGGGCGTGTCAAGATGGAGGGCTGAGAGGGACGAACTTTTTCTCCGCTCGGAAAGGAGAGAAATGAAAGTGATTTTTAAAAGTGTTAATAGTTCCTGAAACCGGCATAAAAATGGAGTAGAAAAAACAGAAGGAAGAATAGCCACGGTAAATACCTTGAAGACTCTAATGCAGCGCCGAGAAAAAGAGATAAAACAGAGTTTCGATCTTGGAGAGAGCGGGGGGATGGGCGACCTATAATGGTGACGAGTCCCCGGAGCTCTTGATTGAAATACGGATGGAGTGAAACGGGAGGAGATCGGCGTTCCGGAAAAATTGATTAAAAATATTGGTAAAATAGATAAGCGGACGACTGGATCGAAAAGGGCAAACTCGGCGGTGTGTTGAAAGAGGTACGCCGAAGCGGACCTCGCTCGTCCCCGCCGCCCCCTCGATCGGAGACGCACGGAATTTCGTGGCGCTGGAAAAGAGCAAAGAGTAGAAGCGGAGAAAGCAAGACGGTGAGCAATTTTGTAAAGAATATTAAAGAGGGAAATAGTAAGAGGAGGAAAAGAGACTGAGCTCTTCCGTACTGTGTTAAGCCGGTGGGAACTGATAAGCCAGGGGCTAAGTAAAGAGGACAATATAGTATTTCCTGCTTTTTTCTTTCCTATTTCTTTTTCCTTTTTTCCTTTTTGCTCCCCTCTCCTTGCCGTCGTGTAAGATCTGGATCTGGAGTATTGGCTTATAAAGAAAAAGGAATTGGTTTAAATCTGCCCCTGCATACCTTTTTGGAGGTACAAAGAGAAGCAAGACGGTGCTGTGGCTTAGTGCTGTGAGAAATAAACTGCTGTTAGTCTGGAACTGTGGAGAGTAGGAGCCTGGATTCGTCAGCATTTTTTACTTCTGTATTTTTTTCAGATCAGAAAGATAAAGTTGGCTTCCATTCCATTTATTTTTTGAGTCAAAGTTTGAGGACATTTTGTAACTGCTTTTATTTTTATATATATTTTTTATTATTATTATTATTATTATTTTCAATTTTTGTTGTTGTTGTTGTTCAGTCGCACAGTCGATTCCGACCCTTTGCGACCCTATGGACCATCGTTCTCCAGGCGCCTCTGTCCTCCACCATCCCCCTCAGTCCTCCCAGCTCTGTGCCCATTGTGTCTACAATACCATCTATCCATCTCATCCTTGGCCTCCCCCTTCTTCTTTTGCCCTCCACCTTTCCCAACATCACGGCCTTCTCAAGTGAATCCTCCCTTCTCATTTGATGCCCAAAGTACTTTAGCCTCATCTTTACTATTTGACCTTCCAATGAGCAGTCAGTGTTGATTTCTTCTAAGATTGACCTATTTGTTCTCCTCGCTGTCCAAGGTACCCTCAAAACTCTCCTCCAACACCACATTTCAAAGGCATCTATTCTTCTGCGTTCAGCTTTCCTAATTGTCCAGCTCTCACATCCGTACATTACCACTGGGAATACCATTGCTTCGACTATTCTAATTTTTGTTTTCAAGGTGATGTCTCTGCTTTTCACTATGTTCCCCAGGTTTCTCATGGCTTGTCTCCCTAGAATCAGCCGCCTCTTTATTTCATGGCTGCAATCTCCATCTGCAGTGATCTTAGATCCTAAGAACGTAAAATCTGTCACTGCTTCTACTTCTTCCCCGTCTATTTTCCAGGAACTGATCGGGCCTGTTGCCATTATCTTGGTTTTCTTGATATTGAGTCTCAAGCCAGCTTTTGCACTCTCTTCCTTCAAACCGATCAGGAGATTCTTTAGGTCTTCCTCACTTTCTGCCATTAGGGTGGTGTCGTCTGCATATCTCAGATTGTTGATGTTTCTCCCAGCAATTTTGATCCCATATTGTGATTCCTCCATCCCTGCATTGCGCATTATGTGCTCTGTGTATAAGTTGAATAAGCAGGGTGACAGAATGCAGCCTTGCCTTACTCCTTTTCCTATTCCAAACCACTCTGTCATTCCGTGTTCTGTCCTAACTGTTGCTTCTTGGTTCATGTACAGATTTCTCAGGAGGCATATGAGGTGCTCTGGTATTCCCATCTCTTTAATCACTTGCCACATCTTGTTGTGATCCACACAATCAAATGCCTTAGTGTAGTCAATAAAGCAAAAATAAACTTGTTTCTGGTATTCCTTTGTTTTCTCCATGATCCAACGTATATTGGCAATGTGGTCTCTAGTCCCCCTGCCTCTTCTGAAACCAGCCTGCACCTCTGGTAATTCTCTTTCCACATGCTGCTGAAGTCTATCCTGTATTATCTTGAGCATCACCTTGCTGGCGTGTGGGATGAGCGCAATTGTTCGATAATTTGAACATTCTTTGGCATTGCCCTTTTTTGGGATTGGAACATATACTGATCTTTTCCAGTCCTGTGGCCACTGTTTTGTTTTCCAAATCTGCTGGCATATTGAATGCAGTAATTTGATGCCATCATCTTTTAGAGCTTTGAAAAATTCAACTGGGATACCATCATCTCCACTAGCTTTGTTGTTTGCAGTGCTCTTTAGGGCCTTTCTGACTTCACTCTCCAGGATGTCTGGCTCAGGTTCAATTTCTTCATCATTGTGACTATCAGGAGTGTTGAGTTCCTTTTTGTAGAGTTCCTCTGTGTACTCTTTCCATCTTTTCTTAATCTCTTCTGCATCAGCTAGCTCCTTTCCGTCTTTGTCCCTTATCATGTTCATTTTTGCTTTAAATGTTCCCTTGATTTCCCGGATTTTTTTGAAAAGATCTCTGGTTCTGCCTCTTTTGTTGTTTTCTTCCATTTCTTTGCACTGTTCTTTTAGATAGTTTTCCTTATCTCTCCTTGCTTTTCTTTGAAATTCTGTGTTCAAATGATTGTATTTTTTCCTTTCTCCTTTGACTTTTGCGTTCCTTCTTTCCTCTGCTATTTTAAGAGCCTCATCAGACAACCACTTTGCTTTCTTACTCTTCTTTTCTTTTGGTATGGTTTTCTTTGCTGCTTCCTGCATGATGTCCCTCATCTCTGTCCATAATTCTTCTGGCACTCTATCTATTGAGTCTAAGCCATTGAATCTGTTCATCACCTCCACCGTGTATTCTTTAGGGATGCTGTCTAGGTGATATCTGTCTGGTCTCTTTGTTTTCCCTATTTTCTTTAGTCTAAGCCTGAATTTTGCAATCAGTAGGTTGTGATCTGAGCCACAATCTGCTCCAGGTCTTGTTTTTGCTGACTGTATGGAGGTTCTCCATCTTTGGCTGCAGAGTATGTAGTCAATCTGGTTTCGGTGTTGGCCATCTGGTGATGTCCATGTGTAAAGTCGCCTCTTGTGTTGCTGGAAGAGGGTGTTTGCTATGACCAGTGCGTTCTCTTGGCAGAACTCTATCAATCTTTGCCCTGCTTCATTCTGTGTTCCAAGACCGAACCTGCCTGTTATTCCCTCCACTTTTTGATTGCCTACTTTGGCATTCCAGTCTCCTAGAATAATTTGAACATCATTTTTTGGTGTTTGTTCTATGAGGTGTTGTAAGTCCTCATAGAACTGGTCCACTGTGGCTTCATCTGCGCCCGTGGTTGGTGCGTATATTTGGATCACAGTAACATTGAAGGGTTTGCCCTGAATTCTTACTGACATCATTCTGTCATTTTTGAGGTTGTATCCCATTACTGCTCTTCTCACTCTTTTATTGACAATTATGGCTACTCCATGTCTTCTAAGGTTTTCTTGTCCACAGTAGTAGATGTGATGGTTTCCAGAGCTGAATTCGCCCATCCCTGTCCATTTGAGCTCACTGATGCCCAAGATGTCAATGCTTATTCTTTCCATCTCATTTTTTACCACTTCCAGTTTACCTTGGTTCATTGATCTCACATTCCATGTCCCTATACAGTATTGCTCCTTACAACATTGCATTTCCCCTCCCCCTTTCCTGTCCCTCCCCTTTCTCCCCTCTGAGGTGTTAAGCATCCTGTATCACCTAGCCTGCCCTTTTGTTTTGTCTTTTGTTTTGGTCCATAGGGTTCTCTTGGCAAGCTTTGTGGCGTGGTTTGCCGGTTTCTACGCCATTTTTTTCCTCGCATCATACATCATATCACAGTTTTAAAAGTTTAAAACAGTTTACACAACATATTATCATGCATAATTATCACACTCTAAAACACAGTCTCTATGTTAATTGCTATATTAAGTCAGTATGAAGTCTCTATGTCAGTCGCTATATTAATTCAGCTACATTTTTCACATCAGCTACTTATCCTTGTGTCCTCACTCCCCAGGTGGGGTTGTTGTCTCTGGGTCCCTTGCTCCAGGGGCATCGCAGTGGCGGGCAGTGGATGTTTTCCCTGTGTCTCAGCTGTTCCTCTTCCTCTGCCTCTGGCTGCAGTGGTGGATGGTGACCTTCTCCCTCCAAGGCCTCTGGATGGTGACTGGGCAGTTGGGGCCTGTGTCCTTCTCTGCCTCTTTCTTCCTTACACCCAGGTTTTAGGATGGGGTGGAAGGGAGGGGCCGATTCTTCACTCACCTCCCTCCAAGGCCTCTGGATGGTGACTGGGCAGTTGGGGCCTGGTCTTTCTCTGCCTCTTTCTTCCTTGCACCCAGGTTTTAGGATGGGGTGGGAGGGAGGGGCCGATTCTTCACTCACCTCCCACCAAGGTCTCTGGATGGCTTCTGGGCAGTTGGGGCCTGGTCTTTCTCTGCCTCTTTCTTCCTTACACCCAGGTTTTAGGATGGGGTGAAAGGGAGGGGCCGATTCTTCACTCACCTCCCACCAAGGTCTCTGGATGGCTTCTGGGCAGTTGGGGCCTGGTCTTTCTCTGCCTCTTTCTTCCTTACACCCAGGTTTTGGGATGGGGTGGGAGGGAGGGGCCGATTCTTCACTCACCTCCCACCAAGGTCTCTGGATGGCTTCTGGGCAGTTGGGGCCTGGTCTTTCTCTGCCTCTTTCTTCCTTGCACCCAGGTTTTAGGATGGGGTGGGAGGGAGGGGCCGATTCTTCACTCACCTCCCACCAAGGTCTCTGGATGGCTTCTGGGCAGTTGGGGCCTGGTCTTTCTCTGCCTCTTTCTTCCTTACACCCAGGTTTTGGGATGGGGTGGGAGGGAGGGGCCGATTCTTCACTCACCTCCCACCAAGGTCTCTGGATGGCTTCTGGACAGTTGGGGCCTGGTCTTTCTCTGCCTCTTTCTTCCTTACACCCAGGTTTTGGGATGGGGTGGGAGGGAGGGGCCGATTCTTCACTCACCTCCCACCAAGGTCTCTGGATGGTGACTGGGCAGTTGGGGCCTGGTCTTTCTCTGCCTCTTTCTTCCTTGCACCCAGGTTTTAGGATGGGGTGGGAGGGAGGGGCCGATTCTTCACTCACCTCCCACCAAGGTCTCTGGATGGCTTCTGGGCAGTTGGGGCCTGGTCTTTCTCTGCCTCTTTCTTCCTTACACCCAGGTTTTAGGATGGGGTGAAAGGGAGGGGCCGATTCTTCACTCACCTCCCACCAAGGTCTCTGGATGGCTTCTGGGCAGTTGGGGCCTGGTCTTTCTCTGCCTCTTTCTTCCTTACACCCAGGTTTTGGGATGGGGTGAAAGGGAGGGGCCGATTCTTCACTCACCTCCCACCAAGGTCTCTGGATGGCTTCTGGGCAGTTGGGGCCTGGTCTTTCTCTGCCTCTTTCTTCCTTACACCCAGGTTTTGGGATGGGGTGGGAGGGAGGGGCCGATTCTTCACTCACCTCCCACCAAGGTCTCTGGATTTTTTTTCTCTTTTCCCTTTGGTCTTTTTTTTCTCTTTTTTTGTTTTGTTTTTTCATCTTTTTTAATTTCATTTTCTTTTAATTTTTACTCTCTCCTGTTTATTCGGGGGTAGGGAAAGGATAAATAAAAATTAAAAGGGAAATTAATCAGGCTCGAATTGGAATATTGACTTTTTTCTCTCCATCACCCTTACATTGAGTGAGAGTCGGGTGATTACCTGCGTATACATGTGTGTGTATATGTGTGTGTAAATACACACACATATATATGACAGAGAGGGAGGGGGAGGAGAGGATAAGGGCTAAATATTGTATTTGGAAATAAATATATTGAAATTGGTTAAATTTAGAATATAAGGTGAAGCCTGAATGATAAATTGTTTACGTAACCCGACAAATAAGAAGCAGTTGGAAATATACTTGGATGAAACGACAGGGGAGAGGGAAAGAGAAGGAGAAGAAATTGGTCTGGACAAGAGTGCAGAGACCAACGTCCTCAGACAGGAGTTTTAGAAGGCTTACAAGGTTGGATGAAGGGGAAGAAGAGATGAAAAAAACAATGCAGCAAGAGATAAAGGATCTGGAGGAACAGGAGACAGTGAAGAAGATGGCACAACAATTACAGCAACAACAGCAACAGAAGATAACAATCTCGCCAACTACGGTTGCTCCATCTGCGGTAAAATCAATTGTGATAACAACAGCAAAAGTTACAACAACAACAATTGCCACAACAACCGTAACAACTACAGCAGCGACAGCAGGGACAGCACCAACAACGATTGTAATTACAGCCACGGTAACAACACCAACAACATCGGCAATGGGGGAGGGGCAAGGACCTAAATCTGAATTCGAAATTCTTAATGAGAAATTTGACAACCTGGGGACCAACATTGGAAATATGATCGCTAACCTTAAACAAGACTGGAAACAAGAGCTGCAAGATATGATAGTAAATGTTATGAAAGGAATTGCAGATATAAAAGAGGATCTCAAAAAAGAACAAGAAGTTATTAAAAAAGAACAGGCAATGATTAAAGTAGAGGTTATGGACTTGAGAAAGAGAGAAAAGGAAAGAGAAAATAAGGTCAGAGATCATGAAAAGAGATTAGAAAATGTAGAAGAACAATTAAGACGAGCAAACGTTATAATACGAAAATTTCCAGAGAACTCCCCAGACAAACTAAAAGAAAGAATTGTGAAATGGCTCGACGAAATTATGGAAGACGGCTTTACGCCGCAGGAGGTTGTAAATGTATTCAGGTTGGGGTCAAGAAGAGGTAAAACTGGGTCAAGAAATGTCATGTTAAAATTTGCTAATGTGTCGGATAAATTGCGTTTAATGGCGCTCATACGGGAAAAAGGAGCAGAGGTTTTAAAAGTGGAAGGCCACGACATTGAAGTGTATAACGACATTCCAATTGAGGATCGTTTCTGGAGACAATCGATGAAGCCAATTACAAAACGATTTCAGGAAAAGGGAATAAGATATAATTGGAAATTTCCACGACAATTAAGCTTTTTTCACCTAGGAAGACGTTATCTAATCAGTGAGGGCCCTAATGTCTTGGATGTAATGATAGATGCTAAGCTATTGGAAGCAGGAACCAAAGAGTGGTCTGATTTGAAAGAAGAATTGATTATATCAGGTGGTTATAGAAGACGGGATAGCAATGGAAATGAGAATATGCCAAAAGGGGCAGAAGGAGGAACCGTTCCGGGCGAGGAGTAGGTTCTGATCTCTCCCAAGCTCCTATGATTGATCGCACCACCCCCCCTCTCCTCTCTGAAACTCAGAGGCCATTTGTCAAAAAAAAGAAAATGGGGAGGGATAGTAGTGGATTGTTTAATGTAATTTTTTTAGTTGTTTTTTTCTTATTTTTTCTTATTCATATGTATATGGTGAAGGAAATGTTATATGTTAATCACATGTCCGTAGGAGGAAGTGGGAAGTGTAAAAAATGGGGGGAGAAACATAATAGATGAGGAATGTAAAAGTAATAACATGGAATGTGAAAGGTACTGGTTGTCAAGTGAAGAGGAGGAGGTTGGAAGCGGCACTTAGAAAAGACAGACCGGATATAATCTTTCTTCAGGAGACCCATCAGAATTCAGAAAAAACCAACAAACTATTCTTAGGATGGACTCAAGTCTATGAAAAAGCATATGGTTCCTCAAAGGCTAGGGGGGTCTCAACTTTGATATCAAGCAGATTGGGATTTGAGATGGTAAAAAGTATATCAGACCCAGAAGGTAGATATCTGATAATAAAGGGGAAAATAGAAGAAGAGGAAATAACATTGGTGAATTTGTATGTACCAAATGAACATCAAAATAGATTTTTAAATAAGGTATATCAAATACTAGAGAAGGAAAAAACAATAAAAATGATTGTAGCGGGAGACTTCAATTTAATAGGATCAAATATAGATAGTACAAATACAACGAGATGTGTGGGCGGAAATAAAATGTATGTGTTAAACAATTGGTTGAAGTCTCTGGGGTTGAAAGATACATGGAGGATACTTAAAGGACCGGAAAGGGCCTACACATACTTTTCACAAGTGTATAATACATATTCCAGAATAGATTATATATTTGTTACGGATAATTTGATAAGTAATTTAGATGGTATAGAAATAGGGATTTTTAAAGAGTCGGACTACGCCAAAGTTTTGTTAGAAATGAAAATAGATGCCATAAAGACTACGAAAAACTGGAGATATAATACCAGATTGTTTAGAGATAAAAAGTGCAAAGATCAAATGGTAGAAAACTGGGAAGAAAATTGGAAGTGGAATGACACAGGGGAAGTAGGAATTGGCACAGTATGGGATACAATGAAAGCAATATTTAGGGGTGAAAGCATTAAGATGGCAAGCATTAGAAATAAACAGTTAAAAAGTAAACAAGAAGAAATTGAAAAAGAGATTAAAAGGTTACAGGAGGAACATGTAACAACTAAAGATAGAAAGGTTTACGAAAGGATGCAGGGATTAAGGAAGGAATTAATAGGAAACGATATGGAAAAGGTGAAAAGAGATTTAGTATATTTAAAAAGAGAATATTTTGAATATAGTAACAAAAACTCAAGATTGTTGGCAAGAGCGGCCAAGGAAAAAAGAAGCAGAAGGGAAATAGGGATTTTGGTAGACAAGGAAGGCACAAGACATAATAAGATTAAAGATAAATGTAAAGTGGTCAGAGAATTTTACCAAGATCTATACTCTAAAAAGAAGATAGATATAGATAAATTAAAAGATAGATTGGAAATGCAAACTAAAAATAAAATAAGTCAGGAGCATAAACAAAGAATGGAAGAATTAATAACTGAAAAAGAGATAAAAAAGTAATAAATAAACTGAAAACAGATAAATCACCCGGAGAAGATGGATTACCTGCTGAATTTTATAAAGAGTTTAAGGACATAGTAACTCCGAAATTGTTAAAATTGTATAATGGTATTCTTAATGGGGAACAGATACCTATATCATGGTACAGGACCTAGAAAAAGTAGAACCATATAGACCTATCTCCCTGATAAACCAAGATGCTAAGATCTTTACGGCAATATTGGCAAATAGATTAAATAGTTTTATGGATAAATATATAAATAAAGATCAGGCTGGATTTGTGAAAGGGAGACATATGGCAGACTTAGTAAGGCGAGTTTTAGATTTAATAGACGTGGCAAAACAAAATAAAGAGAAAGTAGGTTTATTATCATTAGATATCTTCAAAGCATTTGATTCTTTACAATGGGTAACAATTAGCAAGATAATCAAGAGTTATGGATTTGGTAATAGGTTTATAAAAATAATAGAACAATTATACCAACAAGAATATGCTAAAATTAGGGTAAATGACGGTCTTACGGAGGAGCTGAGATTAGAGGCAGGAACAAGGCAAGGGTGCCCCTTATCTCCTATACTATTCATAATGGCAATGGAAATATTAGCTAATACAATAAGGGAGGATAAAAGTATAGAAGGAATAATGGAAAATAAAATTAGTTTATACGCAGATGATACTTTGTTAATTATGAAACAGCCTAGAAGAACTATGGAAAGGATCCAAAAACATTTAAAGGACTTTGAACAAATCACAGGTTTGAAGGTAAATTGGGGAAAATCTGAATTGATCTTAAGCAATATTGAAAAGGAAGAGCAAAGGAAAATTAGAGATGAATTTAAATTGCAGATTAAAACGAACTTGAAATATCTAGGGATAAATATTTCTGATAAATTAGAGGACTTGAAAAGATTAAATTATGATAAACAAAAGAAGGAACTTAAGGCTAAAATTTCACAATATCAAAAATTGAAGTTGTCTTGGTTTGGCAGAATAGCATTGACTAAAATGATGTTATTACCAAAATTAAATTTTCTATTTGATGCCTTACCAATTCAACTGACGGAAAAAGATATTGAGGAATTTCAAAAACTATTTGACAATTATTGTAACGGAGGACGTAGACCTAGAATTTTAAAGAAAATGTGGTATTTATCCCAAAAAGAAGGCGGTCTAGTAATACCTAATTTAAAGAATTACTACAAAGCATTTCAGATAAAGAATGTAGTTAAGATTTTGATGAAGGAGTCGGTTATCTGGGAGGAAATCGAAATGAAGGAAGTAAAGGAAGTGGGTAAGAGCCTCTTTTTAGATAAGGAAACAGGGAAAATATCGGTTAAAAATAGAATGATGAGATCAATGCTGGGAGTATGGAAGAAAGTAAAAGTGAAACTGGTTCCAAATATTTCACCGATAATTGAAATAGAAGACTTGAAAAAGTTTCCAATAAGAATGGATAATGAGATGAAAGAAATACTGTCGACAAATAAGGTTCTCCTGTTGAAAGATTGGATACGAGTTTGTAAAGATGATGGGATGAAAAGAGAGCTATATACCCAGATGAAGCTGAATTGGTTTCAGATAGCAATGTTGAATAAGTGGAATAATAAATATTGGAGGGAACGGAGTTTGGAAAGAGATAGGACGGAATTCGAGGAATTAGTATGGAAAATAAGAAAGGAGGAAATTGGAATTAAAGGGCTGGTTAGTAAAATTTATAAAATAATAAATATAGAAGGTAAACCACAAGAAATATTAAGAAGTACATGGGAACATGATCTGGATTTGAAGATAACGGAAAAGGAATGGCAAAATAAATGGAGAAAAAGAATTATGAGATCCCTGTCGGTTAGAATAAAGGAACATAATTTCAAAATGCTATGGAGGTGGTACCTGACCCCTATGAGACTGCACCAGATAGATAAGAAGAATAATAAAATGTGTTGGAAGTGTAAAAATTCCTTGGGTACATATGTTCATATGTGGTATGAATGTAAAGTGATAGAAAATTTTTGGATAAAAATTGAGACTGAGATAGGAAAAATTATGGGATTGCGTCTCAAGTTAGGGCCAGGTACCATCTTATTGACTGATGTAGATAACGTTAATATAGATAATGACAAGAAAGAGCAGTTGTCTATGATGCTTGTAATGGCAAGAATGTGTATTGCAAAAAATTGGAAAAGTGATATAACGTTAAAAGTGGAGGATTGGTACGGGCAGATGTGGGATCTCGCATTGAATGAAAAATTAACATGGGAGTTAAATCTTAAGAAAGGTATAATAAAAGAAAACAGATTCTGGAATATATGGCGAAAATTTGTTGAATATTCACTGACGAGAGATGGAACATATAAATTGACACCAGACCAAAGGAAATTTTGGGAATAATAGAAATGAATGGGAGACCCCACAACCTCCTAGGACAATGTACATAGCACCGGGTGATGAAGTATGTAATTGTATGTAATATATAGTTTGCTTTTTTCTTTTTTTCCCTTATGAATGTAATTTTGTTTTCCTTTTTTTGTCTAAATGCCATTTTTATGTTTTGAAAATAAAAAAAAAAGAGTATAGTGTGTAAGTAAGAATGTTTTATGTTGAAACAGAATAGTTTATGATAGTTTCTTTTTGCCTTTTTTATTCCCATTTTGTATATGCATATTTTCTGCCTTCTTCTTTTCATTATATGTAATTAGATGACTTGTTTTATTTTATTTTTTTTCTGAATGTTGTTATTATGTCTTTAAATGTATGTTATATACTTTGAAAAATTAATAAAAATTATTAAAAAAAAGAAAGGGGGTGTCTAATCCGTGATAGGCTAATGAAAGGCATAAATGAACGTATTTGTACGTAGCTTGAAGCCACACAGGTTTCCTGTTTTAAATTGTGTATCTGATTACCCATGCAATCTGAAAAATAATTCTTTTGGGTTTTTATTTGAAACCTCCAAAACCAGGAACAGGACTGTAAATGAGAAATCCCTTTAAACCTGTTTTCTAAGCATGCTTTGTAAGCATTTTTTTTTTAGCAGACTGATTATAGCTTTCGAGTAGAACAGTTACATCCAAAATGTGCCTGGTTCATAGTGAGCCTTCCAGTGCTGGGCATCAGCCAGTCCGCCCCGGTCTGAGCGGACCGGTAGTAAACCTGGCTGGCCACGCCCCCTCCCCACCCCTTGCACCTCTTCCTGGGAGAACGGGCGACCCGACAGCATCAGCTTTGGCTCTTCTCCTCCAGAGCGGCTGCTGCTGCCTCCTTAATAGACTGTGGGTGCCGCTCGAGTGGCGGCGTGTGCGCGCCTGGCCCTGGGGGAAGGGAAGGGGGAGCTGATATGCGTGGCGCCACCCAGAGGAGCTCGCCTGCCCGCCCTGGCGCCCACGGAGCTGCTCTTAGCAGCAGCAGCACAACTTTCGCGATGCCTGGACCTAGTCCTGCAGGAAGAGAACTTCCTGCAGGATGTCTGTCTGACTCTGGGCATTGCGAGAGTTGCCCTGCTTGTGCAATGCTGCCTGGACACCTCTCACAATACTCAGACAGACATCCTGCAGGAAGTTCTCTTCCTGCAGGACTAGATCCAGGCATCGTGAAAGTTGTGCTGCTGCTGCTACTAGAAGGAGGCAAGGAGCGGCGCCGGGGGTGCGGGACGGGCAGGCGAGATCCTCTGGGTGGCGTGTGACATCAGCTCCCCTACACTTCCCCCAGGGCCAGGTGCGCACACGCTGCCACCTCCGCCACCACCCGAGCGGCACCCGCAGCCTATTAAGGAGGCAGCAACAGCCGCTCTGGAGGAGGAGGAGAAGGAAAGGAAGAGCTGTCGTCACTTTCCTGGGAGGAGGTGGGCGGGATCGGGAAGCAGCAGCAGGGCTAGACTCAAGGGAAAGCCAAAGGCGTCACGTGATCACTCCCCCCCCCCTCCGAGGAAGGAGCAGCCCAACGTGGTGCCTTCTGGGTAAGTGTGTCTTTTTGTTTTGTTTACTTCCCACCGTGTGTGTGTGTGTGTGTGTGTGTGTGTGTGTGTGTGTGTGTGTGTGTGTGTGTGTGTGTGTGTGTGTGTGTGTGTGTGTGTGTGTGTAGAGGGAAGCAGAGGCTAAAGGGATTTCCCAGGGTGGTGGCGGAGGGGGAATGAGGGCCGTGAAGCTCCCTAAACAGCAGTGAGTCTTTAAGGTGCCATAAAATTTTTGTGTTTTTGTTTTGTTTACCTCCTGATCTGCTTGCACAGAATAAAACTTTAGAATTGGTGCGATTTTATTCTATGCAAGTATATCAGAGAGTAAACAAAAAAATGTTGTGGCACCTTAAAGACTCACTGCTGCTTCGAGGTAGACTGCAGCTGGCCCAGGGCACTCCACGGTAAAACAGAGATGACCACTGAACCCTAGAGTTGGATATGACTGGCTTTCAAGCAAGGGATGCCTTTACCTTGCTCGAAAGCCAGTTGTATCCCATGCTAGGGTTCAGGTTGCTCATCTCTGTTTCAAAGCCGAAGAGCCAACACTGTGCTTCTGCAGACGTTTCCATGGTCACGTGGCAGGCATGGCTAGACACCAGAGTGCACGGAACATTGTTTACCTACCCACCAAAGTGGTCCCTATTTATCCACTTGCAATTTCTTGCTTTCAAACTGCTAGGTTGGCAGGAACTGGGACAGAGATGGGAGCTCACTCCAACATCCAGCACTTGGGTCTCCAACTGCTGACCTGCCACCTTCCAGTCAGAGCCTTAGCCACTTGAGCTCAGTGGTTAAGAAACTTGCCTTGTTAGCTGGAAGCCCGACATGACCGTTTGAGCTCCCGTCTCTGTCCTAGCTCCTGGCAACCGCAAGTTGATAAATAGGAACCACTTCAGTGGGAAAGGTAACAACATTCTGGTGTCTAGTCATGCATGCCACATGTCCACAGAAACATCTACAAACAGACAATGCTGACTCTTTGGCTATAAATAGATGAGCATTGAACCCTAGAGTCAGATATGACTGGCAGCTTTGGATCTAACAAAAGGTAAAGGTTGCCCTTGCTCAAAAGCCAGTCATATCTCACTCTAGGGTGCTGTGCTCATCTCCATTTACAGCCAAAGAGCCAATGCTGTCTGTGTTTGCAGATATTTTCATGGGCTATGTGGCAGGCATGACTAGATTGGCCACCCAGTCACATGCCCACCGATTAGACCACGCCTACCAGTTAGGCAACGCCCACGGTGTAGACCAGATACGGTAGTAAATTTTTTTGGTGCCCATCACTGGATCCTTCTGTGCAAGGATGTGTAGATTGGCATTATTTAACTTGCCTGTCTTGGAGCTTTAATGCCTGTTGATCTACAGCTAATGTAAATGCCACTCATTTAAACAAACAACCCATGAAGAGTGACTTAATATTCAATACTGTATAATAGTGTACACATACAAAGACTTGAGTATCTAGTAACTTGAGTAAGCCTTTTCTGTCCAACTCCAAAAAGTTGTCTCCGTTCTTCTAAGGCAGTGAATTATGTTAGTAGTAAACTGGATGAAGGCAAGCAACTTGAAACTTAATGTAGGCAGGACAAAGATGCTTCCGATCAGTCAAAAGGCAGATGGGGGAATAGGCTCTCAACCTGTTCTTGATGGGATTACACTTCTCCTGAAAACTCAGCTTTGTAGTTTGGATATTTTCCTTGACTCATTTCTGAGCCTGGATGCCCAAGTTTCAGTGGTGGTCAGGAGTACATTCTCACAGCTAAGGTTGATGTGCTAGTTGCAGTTGTTCTTTAAGATGTCCAATTTGTCTACACTGAAACATCCTTATGGATTACTGTAATGCGCTCTATATAGTAATTTTGAAGATGATTTAAAATATTTAGCTGATTTAAAATTCAGCAGCCAGACTGATGACTTGGGCTAGTTACAAGGAACATATAATTCCCCTGCTACAAGAGCTTCACTAGATGCCTGTCCATTTCAGGGCCCAAGGTCTATAAACTCCTCCACTGCTTGGGTCCAAGCTGTCTGAAGGACCATATCTTCTTACAGGAGCATTCCTGTCTTGTAAGGTTTCAGAAGAAGCTATTCTTCTGGTCAAATTGATACCACAGGTGTATTGGACAAGATGTGTGAAAGAGCCTTTTTTGGGGGGGGGAGGGGGGGTTTCACAAGTTGTGGAATACCCTCCATTGGAAGGGTAGCATCCCCCTTTTATTCTTTTGATGACAGTTAAAGGTCTGCCATTTCAGATAGTAAACAAAACAAAAAGACAAAAACATTGTGGCACCTTATTGACTAACTGCTGCATTTTAATGTTAACTTTCATGGATTGAGTTATGGACTTTAGAGTGCTTGTCGATGGTTCTTTCTCAAAGTGGTAAGCAGTAGCAAGCGGAGTACCACAAGGTACCTCCTACTATTTGCAATTGGAAAAAGGGGGGAATTTACAACTAATCCGAATAACAACCAGAGATCACCTGCCATTACCAGTTGTATAAAGCCATATTGAATTGTATACTTAGCTGTTACGGTAACCAATCACTCTGTACCTCTGTACCTGATGTGTATAAATTGATGCCATGAAGTATCACTCCCATGTCTGATGAAGTGAACTTGACCCATGAAAGCTAACATTAAAATATAACAGTTAGTCTTCAAAGAGCTACAGCATTTTTGTTTTGTTTATTCTCTGATCTGCTTAATTAAGCTAAGTTGTATTGGAGAGGATTCAGAAAATAAGTACTTATTTTCTTATGTGGTGGCAATTTGCTTTTAAAGAAATAAATGAAATATATAATTTAAATTTAAATGTATGCCCTAACAGAGTAAAAATATTTGAAAGGATATAGTGTAGCTGGACAATTAAAGAATTAGTTTCTCACTTATTAACCACCAAACATTAATGGTAGCTAGGAATTGGGGAGAAAGCATGGTTTTAAATTGAATGGTATGGAGAGGTTTGGGATATAACTATTAATTATATTAATGTGAAATAATTAAAGTGAAGAAGGGATTGTAAAGCATTTATTGAGAATTTATTGATTTTGTATTAATAAAGGGTTAGAGATGTACATTTTCACAAGAGTCAGTGCAAATTTAAAAGAGGAGTGGGGCTAAAATTGCCTTTCATCATCTGCAATTTGCTGCTGCTGACAACATTTCAGCTAATGTGTGTATAGCATTATAGGTATATTGCCCAATACTATGCATATTAACTGACAAATAAGTCTTATGTGTTCAGTAAAATATACTTTCATGCAAATGTGTTTAGGATTACAACTTTATTCATTAAAGTGAAGAAGGGATTGTAAAGCATATAGAAAGAGATAGCTTGCAGCCATACATAGTACCTGAACATACATACACTGGAAGATTAAGATGGGATTCTAGATTTCAATAATATCAGAGAGTAAACAAAATACAAAAAATGTTGTAGCACCTTAAAGACTTATTCCTGTATTTAAATGTGAGCTTTCATGGTTTTCAGTAAGTCTGACTTACTTGTGCTAGCAGAAGTTTATGTTTCAGAAATCATGGTTTCATATTTAGAAAACACTGTGTAATATTTATGGGTGGAAGTCACTGTTAGATCAGCAAATGTGTGGTTTGCCAGTATAATGATACAGGGCCAGGGATCTCTTACAAGTGACTGTGAACCAGTGGCAGAGGACCGTGATCTTTTCAGCCTCTCTTAATTCATCTCCTGCCAATGCTTCCCCTCCTTTCCCCCTAGCTTACTTCTACATTTAAAGCCCAGCAGAACAAATGGGACTGCCAGTAGTAGCAATCTGAAGATTAGTGGGAAGAAGAAGGGTTAAATGCATACTGTGTAACTAATGACTCATTTGAATTTTTTGCAAATTATATGAAGCTGACTCACATGACAAAGCATTATTGCCCAACTAGCATGAGGTAGCAACTTCCAGATCTAAGACCTTTGGTCTGCCCTCATACAACTCTTAATTTCTAAAGCTCCATACAAAGAGTTCAGACCTCCAAAAGAATGATCTCTCCTTTCAAATCCTTGTTAAATGAGAAAAAAGAGGCATTTGAAGTGTTTTGACTACTTCTCACTTTGACCACTGCTGCCCCTTGCCAGCATGAGGCCCTCAGATGCTGTCCCCAAAGAAATATGAGCCCCTGTTGAAGATGATCTAGTTTTTTTCTCACATTCTGCAGGTAGTGTCTTTTTTTTTTTTGGTGACGTAATAGGCAGAACTAAACACAATATCCCAAGTGTGTCCACACTATACATTTGTAAAGGTATTATGACATCTGACCATCAGTTTTATTTTGTATTATTTTTCCTAATCTTCAACATGCAGTTGGCCTTTTCTGGGCAGCTGTAGACTGGGTAACAAGAAACCCAAGATCATTTTCCAGGTCAGTTATCATCAGCTCAGACTCATTTTAGCATATATGTGAAATTAGAAGTTTTTGTCTAGGAACCATGTTTGCCATTTTATGGGCTTTTCCCTAACTGAGAAGGATTCTGTTGTAGATCTTTGCTGTTGCCTGTCTCTATTTGTTTTAATTTACGGTACTTGTTTTGGAACACAGAGTATTATCCCCTGTTGTTCTGTGTAAATGGCTTCATTATGTCATTCATTCATTCATTCATTCATTCATTCATCCATTTATGGGAGTTTCAAGCTCTGTTTTAACCACTCTAAATACTTTGGTGCCGACTCATTGTGGACTCAAATTATTTATGAACAACTTTAGGAATACCCAACTATTCCATCCTTGCATTTGTCTATCTGTTCTCAATGTTGTCATTCTCTTCTTTTAGGATTTAACTGATTCACAGGAACATGTCTCCCTTTATTGAAGTACAGTAAAAGTCCGTTTTACGGAAACCCCATTTTATGGAAGGAAATTTTGGGGAAATCATGTCCCATTTTACAGAAAAAATTATTTTACGGAATGGGTTTCCCCAGAATTTATTTCCATCTTGTAAGTCTAAAATGGCAGCCCCACCATTTTGGACTCTAAAATGATGGCCCCACACCATTTTAGATTTAAAAATTCCACCCCATGTCACCTGCCCCCACCGCCAGAAGTCGCAAGACATTACTTGTGTCCGTGCCTCTCCACTGCTCCGGGAGCCACACTGGTTACTGGTGTGCCTCCGGGTGCAATTCAAGGTGCTGGTAATGACCTTTAAAGCCCTACATATTACTGGGCCAGGATACTTAAGAAAGCACATCACCCCGAGATCATCTGTCCGTCCCACCAGAGCGCACCGGAGAGGCTCTCTTATTGTGCCATCTGCTAGAGAGGCTCGTTTCTCTAGCACCAGAAGGAGGGCCTTCTCTGTGTTTGCTCCGGCCCTATGGAACCTCCTGCCAATTGAGTTACGACTTCAGATGAAGTTGCTGCCCTTCAGGAAAGAGCTAAAAACCTGGCTGGCAGAGCAAGTGTGGGGCACTGGGGACGTGGTGACTCCCGCCTGCTGACTGATATAGCAATATCACTCCCTCGCTCTTTTAGCTGTTGGATAATCTTTGTAGTAGTGTTCTTTTAATTGGGTTCTTATGGGTTTTAAGTTTTAGACTGTGTTGTTGATTTTAACTTTGTGGGCTGCCCAGAGTCAGCTATATAAATTGGACTAAATAAATAAATAAATAACTTACCGTGGTGGTGGCAGCGACTTGTGGGAGTTTTGCCGCATTTTCCACAGTCCCCGCTGCTTATACCAGCACTGGGAGGGGGGGCCATATCTGTTCGGTTGCGCTCTTTGTCCGAGGTTTCTCTTTGGCGCACTTTAACTGGGAACGCACATCAGACAAAGACCAGAATGGAGCTATCCTCATCCAAAGCGCATTCCTGGCTAAAGCACGCCTTGCAGAAATCTCTGACGAAGAGCACAACTAAGCGGATATCCCCCCCCTCCCAGTACTGGTAAAAGCAGTGGGGACAGTGGCAGTGCAGGTGGCGGCGGTAGTTCCCGCTCCCGCGATGGCCAGACAAATCGCTCAGGAGGAAACATCATGTGCTGATTTTTTTTTTGGGGGGGGGGGATTATTTTTGGTCTGGTCAGGACCATTTTTTAATAGATCCCAATGGGAATGCCCCATTTTACAGGGAAAAAATCATTTTACGGAAAAAGCTACGGAATTGACTTTTTTTCGTAAAATGGGGTTTTACTGTACTGCTGTGTTTTCCTAGGGAGTCTTTAATAAAGACTTGATGAAAGGTTTTGAGATTGGAAATATACTCTGTATATTGCCATGCTTCTTGGTGTTGTCAGCTCTAAAAGATCAGTCAGAGATGGCTTATTTTTGCAGAAGACACGATAGTTCTGCTTTAGCAGTAGTGGGTCTTCAACAAATTGCCTGCACAGATGCTGAGAAACATATAAGTTTTTCTAGTATTCCATATCATGAGACCTACAGCATTTTATCTCTACTGACACTTCCAAGCCATCATGAAGAACAGCCTCCATAAGAGTGTGTAAGAGAACTTTGCTTTCTTATGAAGATACTGTTAGGGACCCCGGGGGAGAGTCTCATGAAGTATCAGGGGACCCCAGACTTGGGATACCTATGCGGGGCAATCCATCTAGGTTCAGTGGCCCATCTACCCCAAGAACACTCTCCCTCCGTCCACATGCTGCTGGAATGGGGAAGATGGCACTTCTGCACTTTAGGCAGGAATCTGGTAGCAAGTATGGTAGCAAGGCTGAGTAGCAGTTCATTATATTGCCACCTTCCCCAACACAGAGAGAGAGAGAGCGGACTTGTCCCTGGGAAACTGCCCTGCTCGAAGATAGCTTTTACCTTCAAAGGCTGGAATGCCCCGGCAGATAATATTCCCAGGCCTATGATTGAAGCAAGTGGTCCTCCCTTCTGGATCACCGTGGCAACCTTATCTCTCACCAAGTAAAATGTCCCTTTGAGGAAGGTTGCGCCCTTGAGAAAATGTAGCCTTATAGCTTGGCTTCTCTCCCTTATCTTGCTCCTCAAAATTACTCCCCTTCTGGTTCAGATGGTCAAAGACGAGGCTTTCTCGATGTCATTGAGGCTTTTTATTGAAGAAGAAGAATCCAAGAATATATCAAAATGCAGATCAAAGCAATCAATCTAACTACACTTTGAATACTAACTACGCTGAGCATAGTCCAGAGATAGGACTCCCTAAATCTATCCTAACTTAAACAAGCTAAATAAAATAAGAAATAACTAACTCTCTAAGTTGGCATTTCTTCTGTCAGATTCTAAGTCCTTTGCCCTGATGATTTCGGCAAAGACCCAGACAAAATAAGTGCTGCTGCTTTGGGGCTGGAAGCCCCCAATCAGGATTTCCTTAGATCTCCATAGTCTGGGTACTTAAGAGACCGCATCACCCCAAGGTTGTCATTTTGCCTCTTTATAAATCTATGGTGAGGCCCCATCTGGAATACTGTGTACAGTTCTGGTCGCCATACCTCCAGAAGGATATTATCGAGTTGGAGAAAGTACAGAGGAGGGCAACCAGAATTATTAGGGGACTGGAACACCTTCCTTACCATCTGAGGCTGCAACGGTTGGGCCTTTTCACTCTTGAACGACGGCGTCTAAGAGGTGACCTGATTGAAGTTTATAAAATCATGCATGGTGTGGACAAAGTAGATAAGGAAAAACTTTTCCCTATCGCACAACACTAGAACTAGGGGACACTTGATGAAACTTTTGGGTACTAGTTCTCAAACAAATAAGAGAAAGTACTTTTTCACCCAGAGGATTACTGGTCTATGGAACTCCCTGCCAGAAGAAGTGGTGACAGCTGTCAGTCTTGACAGCTTTAAGAAAGGATTAGACAAGTTCATGGAGGACAAGGGTATCAATGGCTATAATTATGGATACTTAAGGACAACCTCGGGGTTGGAGAGATAGGCAGGATATCTCTCAATGCCATTTCCAGGGAATCCTAAGCAGGTGAAGGCATCTCCTTGGGAATACCCTGAAGGAAATGGTGAGCCACTGTGTGAGACAGAATGCTGGACTGGATGGGCTGTGGCCTGTTCCAGCAAGGCTGTTCTTATGTTAAGGTTTTTGACCCATCCTAGGAGAGCGGACCGTAGGGGCTCCCTAGTGGTCCCATCAGCCAGGGAGGCATATTTCACTGGGACCAGGAGGAGAGTCTTCTCGGTATCTATCCAGCCCTATGGAACCTCCTGCCACTTGAACTGTGTCTGCCACTTGAACTGCGTAATTAGGCAGAGTTGCTCCCCTTCAGGAAGGCCTTTAAAAAGTGGCTATGCCAGCAGGTGTGGGGTACAACTGGTACCACAACCCAGCCCTGCTGGCTTATTTAGCCCTGTTCGGGGTTCTTATTTATTCCTGCCCAGGTGTCCTTTTTAAGGGGATTGGGGAGGTTTTAGGGACTTTTTAGATAGTTTTATAGTATTTGGTTTTAATTAGTATTGGGTATGGGTTTTAACTGCTGTTGTGAGCCGCCTTCGGTCGCTTAGGCGAAAAAGGCGATTATATAAATCCAACAAATAAATAAATAGATTTCCTTAGATCTCCATGGTCTGGGTTCGAAGTGATGTGGGCTATCGCCTCCTCTCAAATGGTGTCTTCTGAACCCTCAAAACCTGAGGTTTACATATATTTTCTGGGGTCCTCACACCTTCCTCCAGAATGTTAAACATGTGAGATGACCTCATTGTTTTGACGAAATGTTGTTTACCCAAACAGGTGTTTATAATGTAACCAAATTCTCAGACATGAATTGACTTAACCTAATTCTCAGGTGTCTGTGCAGGTGTTTGTTATCACCCTGTCCCAAAATGTTTGAACAGATGTTAATGTCCCATGATCCACTTCTATGTGAATTTCACCTTTCCCCTCTCTCTAAGGTGATGGGTTATTGACCGATTGTAACCTTGGGAGTCCACCTTGTTATGCAAGTGTGAGCTCCATCACAGGTGTCTAAGTAAGTGACTGGCATTACTACTTAGCAACCTTGATAGTTAGTGACGTTGTGTGGAATGTATTTGGTATGCAGTGGAATGCAACTGACTTCAGTGTGCTTCCCTTTCGAGTTAGCTATCCTCAAACCTACAGAGAATATACTATATAAATCTTAACACTTAACAAATGCAAAGAAAACCAATATATGAAATCATCCCTTGCGATTATCATGACAGATACAAATTGTGGTTTTAGGTTGTAATTGGAAAGAAAAGACTTGCAGCTGTTTGAAAATCTTCTTGGCTACTCCTTTTAACTGTTTTCCACAGAAACTAGAAATTAACCATCTGGATGTATGGATATCATTATCTTTGACAGCAGTGACTGCAGTGAAGGTGTACTGCTTACATGCTTAAATGGTTCAAGTAACATAGTACTGTATCTCAAATAAATGTAGCCTTCAGTATCAGGGTAGGTAGAGACAGAAGAGGTAGATTATCTAAGTAGGACTATGGATTGTAGTCAATTTCTCAAAAGAGTCCAAAGACAGACAGTTTTTGAAAAGATTCAGCAGTTTCTTGCAAGGCAAATATGGTTTTTTTGCATTGCTGGGTAATAAAGCTATGACATTGAGAGGCAATATGCTCTGATACCCAGTTTGTGGAAAGTAAACAGGCAAGAGTTATTACTTTTTTGCTGTGTTGCAGCACCATCTAGTTGGCCATTGTCAGAAATAGGATCTTGAAATAGATGCTTGGTCTGATGTAGCAGGATTCTTTGTGTATTACTACACTTGTTTTTAGTTGCAGAAATATAGAGTTACAGTGGAACCTCGGTTAAAGTAATTAATGCGTTCTCCAGAACGTTTCTTACAACAAAAATTACTTTAACCAAATTTCCCATAGGAATGCATTGAATGCAATTTTCCATGGGAATGCATTGAAAACCAATTAATCCATTTTGGGGGGGGGGGGGGGGATCCATAAACCAAGCCTTTATTTTCTATAGATTTCCTTTTGTTATACAATTTTTATGTTAACCAAGTCATTTGTTAACCAAGGTTCCACTGTATTCCTTAGAAGTAAAATGTTCCTCCTGCATACAGAGGGTGCCAAAATGTATACACATTTCAAGTCTTGTTTGACTTCTGCAATTACAAGAAGTGCTCAAAGTGGTTACCATCAGTGTCCAAACACTTCAGATTACGTTGAACTACTGCTTGAGCGATGACCAATTTGTCCACTTGCATTGCTGTGCATGCTGTTTTAATTCTTTTCTGAAGTACCACCTGTGTAGTCAGTTTTCGACGTACACCACATCCTTTAAGTTCCCCCATAGTAGACGTCAATCGGTGTTAAGTCAAGAGAACGTGGAGGAAACTCAACTTGCATCTTGTTGGAAGTAAAATCGATCATTCCCAAAAAAATGTACAAATTGCGGATGTAATGGATGTGTGTAGCATGTCAAGGTACACTGGACCAGTGTTGCTGTGCAAGGCCAGATTTTCCCTTGTGCACATTGCACACAGTAACAAACCTATCACAAATGCTTGCAATTGTTAAGCGTGTTGGAAGTCCTGTTGCATACTCTCACCTCCATTGTTGTTTTACTTCCACAACATTCCTGAATTTCAAATACCACTTTAAAATGGTCTTGTGCTCCTCGAACAGCAACTGTGCTTCCACCATTTTCTTTGACTGTCCTGCCTGTCACATGATGACGTTAGCATTCTTTTGAGTGAACAGCATATTGCACATTGCTACCGTAATTCAACTCAACTTTGAAAAGTAAGATTTAGATAACATCTCTTAAAATGTGTATACATTTTTGGTATTTGTTCTGCATAGAAAAACTAAGCGTGATAACATTTTCACAGTTGGAAATTACTTACAATAACAATTGACTGATTGCACAAAAGAAGCATCAGCAGGGAGTTATCTTTTTAGACACTAAAGAATTTAAAAGCATAGTCTCTGTAGTGTTATAGTAGAGTAGACAAAATAATGATGGGGAAAGGGGATAAAACAGGAAAGCAACCAAATCTGGGAAATAATTCTTCATAAAATAGGATTCAGTTATCTCCAGAATCAAACTAATGACCTCTCTACTATTCTGGTTACTGTCATTTCATATCCTTTGTCAGGGAATATACAACTTAAACCATGAATGATTCCCTCAGTTTTAGTCTTGAGTGGTGTTGGATTCTACTAATTTCCTAATTTATTTAATGTATTTTCTTGCATTTTATGGGAAATAAATATAAACAACTGTACTTTTTAAATAATTGCTACCTATATAATCATATTTCTCTTCTAAAATGTTTTTCATTGTTTTAATTTAATAGTTCCGTAGTAGTAGTAGTAGTAGTAAATGTTTTAATAGTATTACAAAAACATCTTGTAAACTGCTTTGGCTCCATGCATTGAGAAACAGGTGGGAAAATAAATTCAACTCTTCTTCTGTTTTTAAAGGAACAACACACACACACCTTTATTATTGTGAAAACAGCAGTGTCTTTTAAGAAGTTTATTTTGTATAAACTCTTGTGGACTGTGATCCACTCTTTCAGATGCAGCAACAAATGGGCAACAGTCTGTAAAGTTTGTGTCAAAAAATCTCAAAAACCTCCTCGTCTTTTGTCTGCCACAGTACTTGGCTACTGTGGGGTTTCTCAGCTGAAATATAGTTATGAGAAGTACTGTACTGTTTTTTAATT
This sequence comes from Bradypodion ventrale, assembly GCA_035047345.1. NCBI lineage: Eukaryota > Metazoa > Chordata > Lepidosauria > Squamata > Chamaeleonidae > Bradypodion > Bradypodion ventrale. Next base: position 16,666,975 of record JAWDJE010000003.1, on the reverse strand, counting down.
GCTAAGTCCTGCTTAGTCCAGATATATTAGAATTACTTCCCCATTCATTCAGTGTCAAATTATTTAGTCAGTATACCATTCTAATCAAGTGGGCCAGTCCATAAACTATGGCTCACTTGATAGCCAGCCATAATATTGTTGACCTCTCCCATTCCGAAATCATCTGACATGGTGGTTCTCAACTGACTTTTCATATACAGTATTAACATTGTACCAGTCACTCTGTCATAGGACCTGAGTCCCACTGTGATAAGAACAAAAAAGTAATCTTTCTCAGAAAAGGACATTTGGCATTCCCTTATTATATTATTAATAAGAAATCAGTGGGCAGTTTGACATGGGGATTAGGTGACTGACAGTGCCCAAAGTTATTCCTAGCCGGTCAGTAAGGTCACTGATGAATAATCTAGGGCAGATGAGGTCTGTAGAAGACACTCGTCAGAGGACATGAGAGTTGAGGGAGAGTAAATTTTTAATAACTTATAAATTACTTAGACTACATCTATGTCCACAGTTGTACATATGCCACTGGTTGAGAGTCACTTTCCTCAGTGTGCATGGAAAACTCAAGGACAGTCAAGTGCACTAAGATTTGTTGTTGCTACTGATTGGGTTTTAATTATTGGAGCAGGGTTATTGAACTTTTGCCCCCAACTTTTTAAAGGTGATACTGATCTGAATAAGAAGCATGTAGCTGGGGGGGGGGCAATCTGGAAGCTTGTTTAGACTAAGTTAATAGCCTTTTAGGCTTCCTAGTCTTTTAGGCTTTCCAGCAAGGGTGACCTTTACCTAATGGTCATAATATTTTTTTTCTGTCGTTGAGTCAGGCAAATAAAATGAGTTTGAAATAAGGGATAAGCAAAAATATAACTGATTTCTGAATTATCATGAAAATAAGTGATGGGTCAGCTTTTTAAACAGTGTACGACAGGGGTTCCCAACCTACGGCGCACGGGCTGGCCCCAGCTCCCGATGCCATTCCATCCAGCCCGTCGCTGTCTCCGCCGCACCCGGAAGTGGAAGTGGGCATGTTTACATCATCCGTAAAAGGCACATGTGCAAACTTGCCTGTGACTGGCGTAAACGCGGAAATGGGCACATTTACATCGGCCGCAAATGCGCCTGCTTCCAGGATGTGTGGTCTGGCCTGTTCAGCTGTCTGGGGTGTGGTCAGGCCCATGACGGAAAAGGTTTAGCCACCCCTGGTGTACGGCCATTGCTGCTGCAGCTGCCCCAGGCCCCGGCTTTCCCTGGCTGGGAAGGGATAAAGACCTGTCAGGCTTTGCGGCTGGCCAAAGACCGCCGTTGCCACCGCAGCTGCCCCAGGCCCTGCTCTTCTCTGGCCGGCGAGATGGCCCACCGCTGAGGCTGAAACACCTGCTGCCCCACCCCCGGACTTCCACCTGGCTGGGGGTTGAAAAAGCCGCACCAGCTCATGTGGCAGATGACGGCCCGCTGCTGACGCTGAAGGTGCCTGCCACTTGTTTGTGAAGTTTTGGTGTGGTTTGTGACTTTATTATTTTTGATCAGAAAAAGCTTACAGTTACTTTCATCTCCTCAAGACATTTTTAATGAGGTTTCAGTAATGTGTATTTATTTCAATCTAATTAGTAATCTAATAAATTAAAATGGAATTTAATGACCTAACACCTTCATGGTTATCATTCTATAACATATATGCCTGTTTTGAGTATTCTGTCACATTTTTAGCGTTGTACTCTAATATAAATAAGAAAAAGAACTAAAGTAAGGTTTGGAAAGATGGGGAAATGTTTACTTCTCAGTGGTGTCCTGATCCATGCGTTATGTGCAGAAATCCCCATCCTCTGAATTCAACACTTTGGGTAGAGCTCTGTGTGCCGAAATAAATAGAGATCAAAAGAACTATGTTCCTTTATTCCTAATTCCCTGCAATACTCGAGCCTTCTGTTGGCATATTGTACTCTGGAATCTATATATTGACATAATTCTTTTCTTTTGTTTTCCTAGATTTGGTCACCTTGATCAAACATCTGACTTCACCTAGCTCTGCAAATTTTGGAAATACATTGGATTTATTTGTAGGTTTAGTTTTCTGTAGAATTGTACATTCAAACAATGTGGCTTTCCAGAATTGAAAAACCGTTCACATGAAGACTGTAGCAATGTTTCTGGATTATGTCAAAGACTTTCATCTTTACATTATACAACATGTGGCTAATACAAAACTTTTAATAAAGTGACCATCATGTAAAGTTTGGAGCCGTGTGGGATCTCTCTGATCCAAAAGGAGAAGAAGCAGCTGGTATGTAGAAGTTATTTTATCTTCAGTTTTTTGTTTCTCTACTAAAAAGCACAGGGCCCTGCAGAAGATTATTTACCCTTGGAGAAAAAACTTAAGATTCAAATACTTTATTTGTATTTCTCCTAGGTGCAAAGTAAAGTGCACATCACATATTTTCTCTGTCAATATACTGGAGTGAGAAATAATATTTTAAAAGATTCAAATAATTGCTTAATCTTAATTTAGTATGGTGGGGTAGTTTCAAGGGTTTAAAGAGCCGTTGCTAAGGAATTGCCGCCCTGAGTCGGGTTCTGCCTGAGTGGGCGGCATATATAAATATGACTATTAAATTAAATTTTAAAATTAAATTCTTTGAACTCTTGATGCCATAACAACCTGCTGATATACCTAAAAACAAGAGTAAAGCTGGAGTTGCTTTGTGGTTCTGATAGAGCAGGGCTTATTCTCTTTGGCATTGGTAATTTAGGCAGTTTGGAAGTAATGTTACCTTTAAGACATCATCTGTAACATACTACTCATTGAGGCATCAAGGGAACAACACAATTTATTTTTAAAGTAATGACTAAAAATGTTGTCCCTTGTTTCCACAATTGTTACTTTGACTTTTATTTTTTCAGAACAGAAATGATTAGGCAAGGTTTTTTAAATTTTTAGATCATGTTATGAAATAGCAAAAAATTAACAAGTAATACAGTTATCACCTTAACTTCCTTTAAAATTATTACAAATAATAATTGAATAATCAAAAGCCATAACTTTCTCCCTTCAAATAATGGGATTAGATGGTGCATGATCAAGCGAGCTTGACTGCTGGAAAAATTGTGAGGTGGTAATAATGGTGGAAATTAAATACCGGTTGATTTAGGAATAAAAGATATTAACCAAGAGCAAATAAGTTCTATCTTTCTCAGATGAAGGAGAACCTAATTAAGTTCATTTTCCTAGTTGAATATTAATCTGTTTTCATGGCTTCATTTAATTAAAGGTAGATTTAGATGGGAAGCCTTCCCATAGAAGCTATAGCTGTGATGGCGAACCTTAGCACTCTAGTTGTTCTTGGACTTGAGTTCCCAGAAGCCCAAGTCCCTGTGAATCCACATGAATGGGTTTACGTGCAGTAAACCCTTTATTGTGGATTCACAGGGACTTGGGCTTCTGGGAATTTAAGTTTAAGAACAACAGCTAGAGTGCCAAGGTTTGCCATCACTGATCTTATAGTTTCCAATACAGTAGAAAGACTGACCATGTACTGTACTTGAAACTTCAGCCTTCCATAACTTTGTGGCTTTCTATACTCTAGTTCTGCACAACAACTTTGCTTCCTCTTTTCCCCTGTTGGGTATCAAGGGATACACGTCAAAACCTAAGATTAGTCATCATCAGCCTTGTTACCTGGGCCTGAGGGAAGCTGCATGTCTGAAGAGCCTCTGAAATGTAGTTTCTTAAATATGAAAGCTGTTTCAGTTATAGCCAGGCAGCTAATGGGTATCTAACCTTTTTGTGTAATAAAGTGTTCATTTAAATTTTTCTTCATCTCACTAAAAACTGATATTTATAGACTCTCGTCAGTTTACCAAAATCATAATCCTTTCTGTTTAACACGTCTAGCTGCCAGTTCTATTTTAAAACAGCAGTGTTTTTATATTCCTACTACCATGTGTCAGCAAAGTAAATGTATGCACATTCTAAGCATAGAGAATCTTCAGTCATTTCCTGAAGGAGAAAAGCATAAATACCAGCTGCTATTTTGATCTGACTAAAATGGGATGCATCATTTTACTTCATTTTTCAAATAAAGAAGAAATAATTTACCTTTCTAAATCTACCAATGAACTGCTATTGAAAGGAAAACGTTCTTGTAATTCTCTCTTTTTTTAAAAAAAAACCTGGCCTACCTTGAAGCCAAACTATGTGTGAGTCTAGTAATAAATTCCTCAGAATTGGGTTTGGTAGTGGAACAGAGTTTAGGAACAACAAATGCACCATATATGTAAAAGTAAATAGCTACAAAGATGAATAGATTAGCTGAAAAATATTTTATTGAAATGTGGGCAGCCTGCTAATGATTCACCTCCTAGTTTTATTTTGTGTTTTGTTTGCCCCAAAGACAAAAAGGATCCTCATTGAATGATACAACTCCAACAGCTTTCAGATTAAATGTATTATTCCACACTAACAATAAATGATTTACGATTACATACAACTTTCTATTTTAAAGAAAGATAACATCTCAGAAAGTTAATAAGGACTGTATAGTTTGCTTCATTTCAAAGGTGGTGTCATTTTTCTAACTTGCACATTAATAGCTCCAATATTAAAAATGATCTGTGGTTCTGAAAATGGAGCAGTGTACAGATTTATCGTGAGCTTCTTGCTCTGGTGAACATTGTTAGTTAGAAAGCCAAATATTTCGAGACTAGTTCCCCCAAATGAACAAAATTTTCTGTTAGAAGAGTTTAGATGCTGCTACGATTTAGTTGTCAAACAAAGAGATTTTCTGGACTAGCAGAAGACATTTATGTCTACAAGCTAATAGGAAAGCAGAGAGAAAACGCACAAAAGTTTTAATATGATTTGCATTCTAAGTAGTATAGAGTGGCTGCTTCCAAGAAGGGCACATGGGTGGTGTATTTTGAATGATTTTGTATGAAAACTGATTCATTTTGAAATGGTTGTTCCTATAACTGTAGCAAAATTCTTGCAAATAATATTAAACAGGATTTAATGAAAATCTTTTTCTGCTTAGACATTAGAGGGTGTTTTTTTAAAAACAGATTTCAGTGAATAATCTGGGGAGGGAGAATAATAACAGTTGGCAATCTGGCTGTTTCCCAACCTTTGTTCAAGACATGCCACATCGTGGCCAAAACCACATTGCTTCTTGCCTTTGGCAAGAATCCTGCATACCTCACAGCTCTCCCATTTTGTTCTGGTAAACTCTGTCTGTGACGTCTAGCTAAACTTGATGGTTGCTGCTGTTTCTGTTTCCACTCTTTGCTTCTTGTTTGCCTCTGCTTTCAAATGCTTTGTAGCTATGGGGCAATAGTTTTTCTTTTAGGCATGCTGAGCACTCTGCTGTAAATACGCTTCTGGTCCAAGCTGTCATGTTGTATGGCTGCACACTTTCTGTTGAGCCATAGTTGGTGAAATAATGTCTCTATGAGTGATGATGCAGAGGACAGACTGTGAAACACTTCACATTCCTTTTCTGCCCTGAAAAGTAATAAAAATGTGACAACACAAGAAAGACCATGGAAATGAGATTTGAATAGGTTAACAATTTACTTGCTGCTTAATTTTTTTTGTGTTTCTGTAGGTTTTTCTGCAGGAATCTACAAACTTAGTCTTTTGATAACATTAAACGAAGATAACTAACAAAATGCCGCCACGACCATCATCTGGGGAATTGTGGGGCATCCACTTAATGCCACCAAGAATATTAGTAGAATGTCTTCTACCTAATGGTATGTTGGTGATTTTAGAATGCCTCCGTGAGGCCACCCTGTTAAATATTAAACATGAACTCTTTAAAGAAGCTAGAAAATACCCTCTCTATCAGCTCCTTCAAGATGAGTCATCTTATATTTTCGTAAGTGTTACACAAGAAGCTGAAAAAGAAGAATTTTTTGATGAAACACGGAGATTGTGTGACTTGCGACTCTTCCAACCTTTTCTAAAAGTCATAGAACCAGTAGGTAACAGAGAAGAGAAGATTCTTAATCGAGAAATTGGTGAGATTTGCAATATTTATTTATTACAAATACTGATAAGCTTGTTTATAAGAAGATTTTTAGAATGCTATATACCCTGTTTCCCCGAATATTGGACCTCCTCCCATAATAGGACACCCCCCCTTTTTTCCCTGCCTTTGAAATATAAGGCCCCATCCAAAAATAAGACCTCCTTACCTCCTGGCTGTAAGGCGGCCGGCGTGGCCCATTAGAAAGCCTGTCGCATCGGAGTCTCGATTGCCTCCCCGCTCACAACTAAGAGAAGTTTCCCCTGGTGAGAGCGGGATCGAGACTCTGATGCGGCAGGCCTTCTTATGGGCCACACCAGCCGTCTCACAGCTGAGGCCAGTCTCGATCACGCTTCCCCACTCACAACCAAGGGAAGCGTCCCTTGGTTGTGAGTGGGGAAGTGCGATCAAGACTGGTATTCTTCTTCATGGAAAAATAAGACATCCCCTGAAAATAATAAGACCTTGTGCTAATTTTGGAGTTTAAAAAAATATAAAACAGTGTCTTATATTCGGGGAAACACGGTAATTCAGAATACGTTATTTTCAACTTTGCTCCCTCCAAAGACCCTGTCAGCCAGATTCTTATTGTTGTTCCATAAGGTTTTGTCTAATTTCCCATGGCTAATTGTGGTCCATAAGGAGACCTGCTGCATCGGAGTCTCGAATGCCTCCCCGCTCACAACCAAGGGAAGTTTCCCCCTGGTGAGAGCGGGATCGAGACTCCGATGCGGCAGGTCTCCTTATGGGCCACGTCGGCCGCCTTAAAGCTGAGGCCAGTCTCAATCGCGCTTCCACACTCACAACCAAGAGAAGCGTCCCTTGGTTGTGAGTGGGGAAGTGCGATCAAGACTGGTCTCGGCTGTAAGGCGGGCAGGCGTGGCCCATAAGGAGACCTGCTGCATCGGAGTCTCGATTGCCTCCACGCTCACAACCAAGGGAAGTTTCCCCCTGGTGAGAGCGTAGATTGTTATATGGTACATGTTTTTCTTGTTTGTGATACAGTTTTTCTGGTTTGTGATGACCTGTACCATATACAGGTAATAAATTTCCTTTTTCCCCCAGCAATAAATGTGTACTGTATTCTTCTTCATGGAAAAATAAGACATCCCCTGGAAATAAGACCTTGTGCTAATTTTGGAGTTTTTAAAAATATAAGACAGTATCTTATATTCGGGGAAACAAGGTAGTAGGTACAGTAACAGACTAGAACTCAGGAGGCATAGGCTTGAATTCCCCCACTCAGCCATGGACATTCATTGGAGGAGTGGAATTGGTAAAGGCATTGCTTAAACATCTCTTTTACCTTGAATTCTCTGTTATGATTGTTAGTAGTCAATTCCAACTTAACACCATAGAAAACAACAAACCATATACAGTACACAATTTTAAAAATCTGATCATTTCTGAATTCTCAGATGAACACATAATTTCTACACATTTCAGAGCATTACAGTGATGAAAGTGTCAGGAATTTCATAATTTATAATTAGCATTAATAGAGGGACAGCTGGCTGGATATTATCTTGTAGGGATCTTGGTATCTTGCTACAGAGCTAGAAATCTGTGAAAAGATACACAGTTCCAGGATGCCTTAAAAAGGAAATAATTATAAAACACTTCTGAGTATTTTCTATCTGAAAAACCCGGAAAAAGGGTCACTATGAGTCTAAATTGATTTGATAGCAAACAAGTAAGTAATAGAAAGATATAAAACACTTGACCAGTTAAACACTTAAGTACATTGTGATACTCCTTATTTCTGATGTCCCTATTTCATACATATTTAGTAACAGCATTTTAATAATGGTAGTTCAGTTGGCAATATTCTTTTTTACTTAAAAAATCTTGTTACCATGTTTAGCTTGGTTTTATAGACTCTAGGTGTTGCTTTTGTACAAATGGAATAACCATTTTGAATCTAGTTTTTAGAAGGTTAAATATGAGAAGGGCAAGGAAAAGGGTTGTGTTAGTCATCACATATGTGTACACTCATTATAGTATATGGCTTCATGAAGCTAACAACTATTACAGCTCTCCTGTCTGAGCTGAGAAGTGCCAGATATAATCACCTGAATCTCTTTCTTAGAATGGCTGCAGTTGGTTCCCCCAAAGTCATTTTCTTAGATCAAGGTTTGCTGCTGTAGCTCTTCAGAGTTAGTCTTTGTGGGAGGGTGACTGTAACAGACAGTATGGTATTCAAACTTTTAGAAGCTGAACATGTGTAGAAAGTTTGCATCCAATTTGCACGAACAGGAAGGGAATCTTATTTCGGTGAATTTGTTCTGTCTGATAACATATCAAACATCTCTCTTTTTTCTTTTTTCAGGTTTTGCTATTGGCATGCCTGTCTGTGAATTTGACTTGGTTAAGGATCCAGAAGTTCAGGAGTTCAGAAGAAACATTCTCAACGTTTGTAAAGAAGCAGTAGATCTGAGAGATGTTAATGCACCCCATAGTAGAGCATTGTATGTGTGTCCCCCAAACATTGAATCTTCACCTGAGTTGCCCAAGCATATATATAATAAACTTGATAAAGGTAAAAGGAGAAAAAGGTTGTTGAAGCAGTTCAATGAATTTAACAGTGTAAAGCAGGAAGAATATAGTGATGTTTGTCCATTTTAGCAGATATTGTTAACCATTTTCCCCTTATGTTAAGGTCTTAGTCTCAATACAAATAGTTTTTTTAATCCAAGTTATCATTTGTTTGGTGTAAGTTTTTATTTCCGAGTTTATTAACATTATAAGATTTTATCCACAATTATATCAGTATTACAATTGTAAAATACATTAGAACTGTAGCAGGTGTTCTGAAGGAATTAGAATCCAGAATAGAAATTAGAATTGACTCCATGACAATTTAAAATATCTTTCATATTTATTATATAGGTAGAATTGGCTGTGTCACCCTTTGAGTGTGTTTGTTTACATTTTCATTTCACACTTTTGAAACCTAATTTAGTAGAACTGTATAGATGAATTCATAACTTGTTGCATCTATTTTAAAGATGCCCATCCTTTATAGAGAGCTGAATTGTGTTTGTGGTCAGTTTATTTTTATTACTCTCAGGGAGAAGCGAGTAGAATAAGACTTGTTCCTTTCTACCTTTTTCCCTTCGAGTATGTCCCATTGTGCAACCTGACATACTTCCCTTCTGTTCTAGGACAAATAATAGTGGTGATATGGGTTATAGTCTCTCCCAACAATGACAAGCAGAAGTATACTTTAAAAATCAACCATGATTATGTGCCAGAGCAAGTAATCGCTGAAGCAATTAGGAAGAAAACACGAAGTATGCTGTTGTCATCAGAGCAGCTAAAACTTTGTGTGCTCGAGTACCAGGGGAAGTATATTTTAAAAGTATGTGGCTGTGATGAATATTTACTAGAAAAACACCCCCTGAGTCAGTATAAGGTGAGTAAATATATCTTGGAACATAATGTTGCTTCTTGAAGAGTTGCATGTTGTGAGAGTAGTTCATTGTTTGGTGTATAAAAAAGGTAACTGATAAATCAGAGTGCAGAAAAGAAGTACTGTACTAAAGTCAGTTGGCTATTTTTGTGTACAGAAGGAAATGTAGAGTGAGTAAAATATTTGGCTCAGTTAGTGGAAAGTGTTAAAATTTTGGCTACTTTGTTTATGCAGTGTCCAGCCTAATACTATCTTATAACATGTACATTTACAGTGATACCTCATACAACGTCCAAACTTGGTTCCACAAGTTTGGACTTTATACGGATTTGGACTTTGTATGAGGCATGCAAAATCCTAGCCGCAATGCCTCATACAACGTCCAAATCCTTGCCGCGATGCCTCATACAACATCATTTACATAGAGATACATTGTACTGTAACAGCACAGACTTCAGCGCAAAGTCAAGGAAACAGACAGGAAACTGACAGAACTTTAAGAAATCATTGTATAAAGGCTAAAAACATTACAAAAACATGTCAAACAACCCTGATTGTCCAAGAACCTGAAGAATGCTGCAAAAATCCCAGGAATGCTTCTAAAAATTCTGACGAAAACATTCAAAAAAAAAATCCAAAATCGTGCTCAAAACCACTCCTAAACACTCTTCGCCTCATACAAAACCCACATGAGCAATGCACGCATGTGTCCTGCCTTTTATACTGCCCAGGCACAATGCAACCTGGGAAAACCCCAATGCCTCATACAAAGTCGCATGACTTTGTATGAGGCAACTTTTTTCAAGGAATTAGGCAATGTTGTATGAATCCGATGTTGTATGAAGCGGACTTTGTATGAGGTATTACTGTAATTACATCATTTCCCCTCTTAGGTAAGTCAGTCAGCTTCTGAAACTGTTGAAGTATAATCAGGTGCATGTAAATAGTACTGTAGTTATTTTGGTAACTTGTGTGAGGCATGCATAATCGAGCTGGGCCAAGGAATCCCAGATGAATTGGTCCACATCTGAGGGATAGAAGCAGCAGGAAGAACACCTTCTGGCAGTGCTAAATCTCCATGTTCTGGTGTCCCTGGTAGCACTGTACTGACCCAAAATATTAATGTCATAATGTGTAGCCAGTATTAGCCCAAGGACCTTTAGTAGTAATTTGCTAAAACAATAAGGTTTTAAGACTGCAATACTAAGTACTGTACAGGTTATTGGAAATAATCCTTGTTGAACCTAGTGAACCTAGAATCTAATTTTATTTATGTTCTTTGAAAATGAATGGAAAAACTCTGTTAGAATAAACCTGTTCTCTGAGAGGGGGTGGGGGGATAATAATAGCTGGTATATTCAAGAAGAATATTTAAAGGAGGCTGTGAGTCTGGAAGATATGTTTATAATTAAATATCAGTTAAAGAGGATAACTAAAGATTGTGCCCACACATGTGTTCACAGAGATTTCTGAAATAAAATTTTGAGGCGGTTTGTTTCTACTACTAAATACAATTATGTGCAGAAATTACTGAATAGGTTTCCTTGGCAAAAAATCCACCATCGCTCCTTCCTTCCCTTGACACACTTCCTATCCCACTTTCTTTTTCAGACTTTGTAAAGAAAGGACAGAGAATGTGAATATCCTGTTTCTAATAAGGAAACAGTTCACATGCTTACATATTTCCTTTACATGTGAAGTTACAGAATATTGAAGCTGCTTTGACCATTATAAGGCATTCCTTTGAATAGCTTAGAATAATCTGCCATTATTGTGAAACTTACAAGCTAGTTTGATCAGAAATTTAGACTGCGATGTCTGCTCAGTCTGGGTAGCAAAATACTTACAATGATAGCATTGTAATCGTTGCAATTAAGCAAGATTGTCACAAAGCACCACAGCCAGTACATTAATTATGTTTTCCCCGCCTATTTCAGTACATTCGAAGCTGTATCATGCTTGGTCGAATGCCCAACTTGATGCTGATGACAAAGGAAAGTCTTTATGACCAACTACCACTGGATACCTTCACAATGCCATCTTATTCTAGGCGTATTTCTACAGCTACACCATATATGAATGGAGAAACTTCTGCTAAATCTCTTTGGCATATTAACAGTAACCTCAGAATAAAGATTCTCTGTGCTACCTATGTAAATGTAAATATTAGAGATATTGACAAGGTAATTAAAATGCTCATCAAGATATAACTTTAGTGCATACCACATTTTGCAAATCAGAGAGTGTTAAGTATGCTATACCTTCAGTATTTTTGCACTACAAGCTGGGTCCCCTACATCTTGAACTATGTCTGCCTATGTGGTCTCTATATGGCAGCCTGGTGGAAAAGTCTATTTTCCAAAATGAAGTTGGCCAGTGAGTTTTTGGCATCAAAAAAAAAAAGCCTGTGTCTGTGGTTGTAGCCCCTGGCTAAAATTTGGGTTTGTTGTTAAAGAATATTCTTCTTTGACAGAGACTTAAGTCAGGGGTCGGCAATCTTTTTAAGTCGGGGGCCGGGTCACACTCCCTCAGACAGTTGAAGGGCCTGGACGTTTGTTCCCCCTGCTGCAAACACATTTACGGCTGCCGTAAATGCGGCCACTTCTGGTGGCGACGGCGGGGGCCGGATGATTTGGCATTGTGGGTCAAATTCGTAGGTTGGTGACCTCTGCTCTAAAATATGAGCTTTTTTCAGACCTGTTACATTTTTTGAGCTGATTTTCACTGGTTAGACTTAATCTGTTGGTAGAAGAGCAAGCTCTACAACCCCAGGGCTGCCTCAGAAGAGGGAATGATAACCACATCTGTGTATTCTTTACAGAGAAAACCCTGGAAAGGGGTCACCATAAGTCAGAACTGATTTGATGGCACACAATTATTATTAAATGGTATTGGCCAGCAAAATAAAAATAAACATTTAAAATTTTCCCTATTTTATTACTTGCACTTACTTAGTGACTTGCAAAATAAATGAAATTCTTGTTTTCTTTTTCTGTCATGTTATATATAGTGTTTTTGCTCTAAATTTCAACTGCTGCTGTTAGCTTATTTAAGAGAAGACTTGTAATATAAGGCAGTCTGTGGGAAGACTCTTTAATATAAGAAACTAGCAGAGGTTGCCCGGCACTGCCGGGCTGTTTTAAATTGTGTTGGAAGGTTAAATTGTGTTAATGTTTTTTAAAAATTGCTTAGTCTGTAATTTTAATTTTTAAAATGTTTATTTATGTTAAAAAAATTTGGCTTGGCTGTTATTAACTGATCTGCTTTTTTTTGAGGATTAATAAAAGAACAAAGTATGATATAATTTTTTCGAATTGTTTTATGTAAGCGAATAATGTTTTAGTTTTTTGAATTTTTTAAATTAGTTGTACCGTAGGTAATAATTTTAATAATGTAAAAGTAAATGTTTTTTACATTCAATGTTTTTAAAATGTGTTTAGATGTTTTGGGTTTTAATTTGAGTTAAAACTCAGCACAGGATTTTTAAAAGTTTCTATTTTATTTTATTGACATATGTTTGTGATTTGTGTTAAAGTGTGTGTTTAGTGTAATTTTTTTGACTTGTTTTTATTGGTGTGACCTTTTGTGTAAAATTGTGAATTTGTGTTATGTTTTTGATTTGTTTTTAGTCTTGTGGCCTTTTGTTTGGGGCTGTTGTGTGTTTTTGAATTGTTTTTACTATTGTGGCCAGCAGGTGGTACTGGTAGGGGTTATTGTATTTTGACTGTTTTTTCACTCCTGGCCTCTGGGTGGAGCTTCTTCTGATAAGTAGTCTCTTTCTTTATTCATTTCTTTTCCGGTCCTCGTGGAGGTAGGACATCTTTTGGTAAGTTTGTTTGTTTTCTTTCTTTTGTCTGTGTGTGTGTGTGTGGGGGGGATGTTGGAATTTATATTTTTGTCTGTTTGTTTTGTTTTTTATTGTGGTTTTGTTTACTTTGTATTGTTTTTTGTGTTGCTTTTGTTTGTTTTTGTGTATTTTTGGATGTTTTTGACTGTTTTTAGTAATTTTTTTTAAAAAAAATTATTTATTTGGTGGTGGGGAGGGGGCGTGGTCGGTGGGGGTTAGGAAGGGTGGGCTAGGTGGTGGGGAGGGGGGCGTGGTTGGTGGGGGTTAGGAAGGGTGGGCTAGGTGGTGGGGAGGGGGCATGGTTGGTGGGGGTTAGGAAGGGTGGGCTAGGTGGTGGGGAGGGGGGCGTGGTTGGTGGGGGTTAGGAAGGGTGGGCTAGGTGGTGGGGAGGGGGGCATGATTGTGGGGGGTTAGGAAGGGTGGGCTAGGTGGTGGGGAGGGGGCGTGGTCGGTGGGGGTTAGGAAGGGTGGGCTAGGTGGTGGGGAGGGGGCGTGTTTGGTGGGGGTTAGGAAGAGTGGGCTAGGTGGTGGGGAGGGGGGCTTTATTCTGTTATGGTGCTTTAATTGTGTGGAGTCGTGAAAGTAGATCGGGGTTTCCCCTTTGATATCAGTGGGTGGGGGGTTGTGACCCCCCTCTCCGCTGGCTCCCCTGGGGTTGGGAGGTTTGTGGGGACAAAAGGGGTATGTCCCCCCCAACCCTTCTGGACCCAGGAGACCAGGGGGAGGGGATCGATTCCACCCCCCTCCAAATAAAAAACCTCCATTTTTAAAGAGAAGAAACCGCTTGGTTTCTTCTCTTTAAAGACGGAGGGGTTTTTTTGGGGTGGTGTATTCGATCCCTGGTCTACTGGGTCCAGAAGGGTTGGGGGGACAGATCCCTTTTGTCCCCACAAACCTCCCAACCCCAGGTGAGCCAGCGGAGAGGGGGATGGCCACCCCCCACTTACTGATATTAAAGGGGAAACTCCAATCGGAGTTTCCCTTTTAATATCAGGGGGTTGGGTCAGAATTGATCTCCTCTCTTGGGTCCCGTGGGTCCGTGAGGGTTGGGGGGAACAAAAGGGGTATGTCCCCCCAACCCTTCTGGACCCAGGAGACCAGGGAGAGTGGATCAATTCCCCCCCCCTCCTTAAAAAAACCCTCCATTTTTAAAGAGAAGAAACCGCTTGGTTTCTTCTCTTTAAAGACGGAGGTTTTTTTGGGGGGAGAATCGAACCCCTTTCCCTGGTCTCCTGGGTCCAGAAGGGTTGGGGGGACATATCTCTTTTGTCCCCACAAACCTCCCATCCCTAGGGGAGCCAGCGGAGATGGGGATTGCAACCCCCACACACACACCTACTGATATTAAAGTGAAACTCCAGTCGGGACCTTCAGGCGCCGTTGGTGAGGGAAAGAAGGGCGGTTGGTGTTTGCGTGGCTGTGAGGCGGTGAGTTGTTGTTTTTTTAATTTTTCAGGCACCGGCTTCCTCAGGGTTCTGTGCGCTCATGTCGCGCAGGACTCTGGGGCTTGTAGTTATGGGTTTGTGATTTGTGGTTGTGGTGCATTTTTTCCCCTGCGGCTCGATTTTGCTTGGCCGCGGCGTGTTTCTCAATGTTCTTTGTGGTCGCGCCTATCAGCCTGATTGCCTGTGGCGCGGCGCGGTGCAAAGAACGTTGGGAAATGAAGTTGTTTCCCTTTTTCACGTTTGTGGTGCTCTTGCCCCATTGGCGCATTTCTCAATCTTGCGTTTACCTGCGTACCCAGTTCAGGCGTGTGCACGAATAGTGAGTGCGGGCTAGTAGGGCCTGGCTAAGGAGCCTATGCAAAGTTCCAACGGTTAACCCTCGATTTTATAGGTTAAGATTTTATACACACAAAAATGACTTAAGTGAGTAAAGGTAGTTTAAAAATATTTGATATGGCAAGATGCAATGTGATACAATTGATCCTAGAAGTCTTCAGTATGATTTTATATATATATATATATATATATATATATATATATATATATATATATATATATATATATATATATATATATATATATATATATATATATATATATATATATATATATATATATATATATATAAAAACTACAGTTACTGATGTTTCAGGTGAAAGCTGGCCTCTGCAGCTATTGTAGTTTATGTTAATCCACCTCTGTATTTTTATTGAACATTACCATACTGCATTACCTCATGCTGTATGTTTTTCAGAACATACGAATATGTATAGGTGAAACTCGGAAAATTAGAATATCGTGCAAATGTTCATTCATTTCACTTAAAAGGTGAAACAAATATATGAGATAGACTCACTACATGCAAAGCGAAAGATGCCATACGTTAATTCGTTATCATTGTGATTATCATGGCGTACATGAGAATATGTGATGATTATGGGGTACATGAGATTGGGGGTTGGGGTTTTCATAAACTGTGAGCCATAAGCATCAATATTATAACAAAGTAAGGCTTGAACTATCTCGCTTCGCGTGTAATGTGTCTCATATATTTGCTTCACCTTTTAAGTTGCATTACTGGACTGAGTGAACATTTGCACGATATTCTAATTTTCTGAGTTTTACAAGTAAACTTTACTTTTGGGGAGTTCTGTTGTGTATACATATGTGCACACACTCACTCACTCTGCTTTATCCTAGTACAGTAAAACCTCACATAAAGAGTGTCTTGCTTAGAGACTAACTCACTTAAAGAGCAGAATTTTCTTTGAATGGTTGCCTCGCTTAACAACTAAAACCAACCAAAAACTCACTTAACAGCTAAATCGGGGTTTGCAATCCCCCCCACACCCCACCAGACGTCACAACTGGTCACTTACAATGATGTTTCACTTAAAGAGCAAACTCACTTAATGAGCACTCCTATGGATCATGCTCGTTATTGATACTTTCACACATTTAAATAAACTCATTGCATTCAATTAAATAGGATTATAAGTTATGTCCTGCCTTATGTAAAATTGATATTTAACTGTGAACTCCTGTTTTTAGGTTCTAATATGGTTGTAAATGTACTATTTACAGATCTATGTCCGAACTGGGATCTTCCATGGAGGAGACCCATTGTGTGATAATGTGAATACTCAGAGAGTACCTTGCTCCAATCCCAGGTAAAGAATAACAGTCCAATCTTTTGGGGGGGAAATCCTGTATTCAGGATTATTTTATTAGTAAAACAAGCCACATTTGAAGCAGTCACATTGCAGGATAGATACTGAGATAATTTGACATGATTTTCATATTTATGTTAGTGGTGACTTCTAGTATGAAAGTTATTCTGAATTTTTAAGATGGATAGTATAATCATTTGCCCTGTTCTGATTCTACATTGTGATATATATATAGATTTCCCTTGCTCAAAAGCCAGTCATATCTGACTCTAGGATTCAGTGCTCATCTCTGTTTCAAAGCCAAAGATACAGCACTGTCTTCCTCAGACGTTTCCATGGGCATGACTATACACCGAAGCGCACGGAATGCTGTTACCTTCCCACCGAAGTGGTCCATATTTATTATCTACTTGCAATTTCTTGCTTTCGAACTGCTAGGTTGTCAGGAACGTATATATTCACACATACACACACACAGTGGTACCTCATACAACGATTTTAATCCGTTCCACGGTGCTCATTGTACGAAACAATCGCTATACGATGCATGCATCGTATAGCGATTTTCCCTATTGGATGCATCGTACAACGATTTTTTTGGCGAAGTAGTTTTTCCCATAGGGAAAATTGTTATGCGGGATGCCATCCCCCCCCCCCCCCCCCCACCTAATGGTTATGCGATTTCATTGCTATACGGGGTGATTGTTGTATGAGGTCCCACTGTGTGTGTGTGTGTGTGTGTGTGTGTGTGTGTGTGTGTGTGTACATATATGACAAAATTAAAGTAATAATATTTTCCTTGTGAATTTTTTACCTAAGCAAAAACTAATTTGTTACCTAAGCAAAAAGTTTTTCCTTAGGTTATCTTCTTTTGCTCTAATGTCTAGTAAAGAATTGTTTCCTTTCAAATGATATTGTTACCATAAATCAATTATTTTATTTAAAAATGAACACATATCAATGTGACTTTTAAATACTATTTAGATGCTACTTGTTAAACATGCTGCTCTAATGAAGTACACTTTTTATAACTGGAGTGAGTAAACACTTCTCTCCTCTTCACAAACCTGGTTAGAAACCTAGAAGTCATTTAATATCATCAGCAAATAGCACCAATTTTTGTTTTGTTAGAAGCTTCTGTTGGTAATAAATTTAAACTGTGAACCCATAGCAAATGTATTTTGTATTTAAAATGTGTAATGCCAATGGGAAAAGCTGTCACTAACAAAACTGTCAAATAAGCCACAACCATAAAAGCTTCTCCATGGTTAAACAGTGAACTTTATCTTCACAGATGGTGGTGAAAGGAGTGTGTGTGGTGGGGAGGTTTAGCCTTGAGAAAAGGGGCTAAGAAGGGATAGCACTTTTCAGATACAGTAAAGACCTGGATTATGGAATTAATCCGTTCCGAGAGGTTTTCCTTATAGCGATTTTTCTGTGAAGTGAAGCACAGTTTCCCATAAAAATTCATTGAAAACCAAAAAAAAATGTTCTGGAGGTTAGAAGAGAGCAAAAAAAAACCCCATAATTTTTCTGTTTAAAACTCTAAAGTGGTGAAAACACAGTGAAAAATTCTAAAGTGCACTTTAGAAAGAGTTTGGAACAGAACAAATAGTTTTTGTTTTTGCCATTTTAGTGAGCTCCGGAGCTGATTTTTTTTCTATGCATATTCGTAACATTTTTGACACTGACATCTAGTGGCCAGCCCTGGTAATTGCAGGGAAAGTGCTGCCGAACAGCTGATAAGAGGTGGGGAGATTTCCGACACTTCCTGGTTGCGTTGAGAGCTTCTGCCAGAGCAAAAATGTGATGAAAAATTCCAAACCCGGAGTGGAAATGCTCCAAACACCCTCCCACCGCCGTGCAAAGTGTCAGAACACCCCAAAAAAACCTGTCCATAATGTGATTTCCCCCCGTAAATCGGAACATGATTTCCTCAGAATTTCCTTCCGTAAGTTGAGTTTTCCGTTACCCGAGGTGTCCGTAACCCGGGATTTTACTGTACTTGAAGGACAGTTGTAATGAGGAGGAGCAAAACCTTTTCTCTATTATCCCAGCTATCACATTACAGAAAGTCAGATATAGGCTGAATATCAAGAAAAACCTCTTAATTGTTAGAGCAGATTGACAATGGAACCAATTACCTCAGGCAGTGGTGAGCATTCCAGTCTGGAGGCATTCAAGAGAAAATTGGACAATCATGTATAAGATCTACTTTGATTTGGATTCCTGCATTAAGCAGGGGATTGAAATCATTGGCCTTTTAGGCCTCTTCCAACTCAATTATCCTATGGATCTTTGGACATCTGGAGGGACACACTTTATCTTATTCTAGAATAAATCATCTATTACAGTGACTAAGTGGCTTTTGTTAAGATAAAAACTAAATCCACCCATTAGTCCCAACTAGTAGACCCATTTAATGAATGGGACTTAATGTAATACTAGAGTGAGTCTCATTATTTTCCTGTGTTGACTTTATCTGGGACTAAAATTTGGATTTAGGCCAGTTGTTATATAATATAATTTCTTTCCTCCCCATCCTATCTTAAATGTATGTGGAGTATTGAACTAATATTTGAATTGTTGAATTATGTCTACTAAATTTCATTTTGATATCTCAGTATTCTAGATATAATATGTTACTTAAATAAGAACAAAATGCTGAGGAAGCAGTTTAAACCAGAGGCTATATTTCTTTACCCAAAATTGCATTAATAATTTTGAATTTATCATATTATATTAACGATACATTTTACATAATGTTTTTTAAATTCTGGGGTAAATCTACTTCTGTATCTCTTCCAGATGGAACGAATGGCTGCAATATGAGATGCATGTTCTTGATCTTCCACGTGCTGCTCGACTTTGCCTTTCAATCTGCTCTGTTAAAGGCAGAAAGGGTGCAAAGGAGGTAATGATTTTGTCTTTATGTTACAAATATTTGAAAATGAAGAGAGCAGATGTTTTCCAATTACTCAGTTTTTTACTGTGTTTTTCTAAACTACTTGGAATAATTGCTGTATACTTTGTGATTCCATTTAAGTTTCTTCTCCCCCCCCCCCTATATTTAATTGTATCTGAGCTTGCATCATGCAGTGTATCACTAATGGCCGAGATTTAATAGTGATTATTTGCTCTTTTTAAGGAGCACTGCCCATTGGCGTGGGGGAATATTAACATGTTTGATTATACAGACACTCTTGTTTCTGGCAAAATGGCTCTGAATCTGTGGCCTGTACCTCATGGATTGGAAGACTTACTAAATCCTATTGGTGTCACTGGATCAAATCCAAATAAGGTATGTAGGTTATGCTTATGGGGGTGTGACTAAATTGTTGTTATGTCAGTGTTTTAGATTATTTATAGCTAGTTTGGCTTAGTTAAATGTGTGGAGTGGGGAGAGGGTGCAAGACGAATCCCATTCATCTCCTCTACTTGAAAATGGTCAGAATGTCAGTCTTTAAGGATCAGTACGCCATAGCAACTATTCTGATTATTCAATTCCATCTTATATCTGTGGGTTGATGTTCTGTAATTATCAGTGTATCTAATCATGTCCACACAAACTCTTCTCTCCCAGGAAACTCCATGTTTGGAGCTGGAATTTGATTGGTTTAGCAGCCCCGTTAAGTTTCCTGATATGTCAGTGATTGAAGACCACGCAAATCGGACTATATCTCGAGAACTAGGGTTTAACTGTAGTCATGCAGGGCTGGTAAGGAAATTTTTCTCTTCGACTTACGTTTTAGCAAAGCACGGGAGGTATGGGCCAGTGTAGATCTTATCTTCATGAGGAAACCTAGCAAGTGACCTTAGGTGACTTAATATTCTGTCACAGCCTAATCAACATAAGAATAATATTTTTTTATTTAATCTAATGTACAGTATATGGCTGTTGCTTGGGCCAGCGAGAGAAACTATTATTTTTTTAAAGATTTTATAAAGTACTGTACAGTAGAAATGTAGCAGTAGTAGAATGAACACATTATTATAACCTGATGTGCAGCGATAGCTGAATATAGGACAGTTGAAGAATTCAATGAAGAGGTGCCAAGAACTTCTTTTGTTCATTTGGGGTGCTGGTGGAAGTATGGATCTTGAAATTGATTGCCCACCAGATATCTCTGCAGATCCTGTGCTACCAAAACAAACATAAAAAAGTATAAAAGGTAGGGGGGAAACTGAACTGAGCCCTGCCTGCATTCAATAGGTTACCTCCCTAGCTCCTACAGACAGTCTTGAGTTGCCCATTAGATTCTCTAGTAATGCATTATACCTTTCTATATCAGCATCCCAAAGCAAAAGTTCATGCATATGTATTGATCTCCATCTTTCTTGCATCAATCAGATGAACATTTGTTATACCCATTAAAAGACAACAATATTGGATATTCAGTAGGTCAACTTGCATTTATGGAATCAAAGAGTTGGAAGGCAGCTCGAAGGTAATCTAATTTAGCCCAAAAGAGATCTGCTACTTTGTTATCTCTGATTGGACAGTTGCCTATCTAGAGAAGAAATAGAATTGCACTCAGTTCACATGCTGATAAAAGAAAAAAGAAATATATGCAGCGGTCACTTTGGCAGGTGTGGGGGAGGAGGATAAAACAGATGATGAAGATTAACTTGAATGCATATGCTTATTTAAATATGTTTAATTCAGAAATTATTTGGTACAGATTAGAAAGTGTTCCAAGAGTTTGCAAAAGAGGTCTTCCCTTCAGTGACAGGTAGCTGGGTCAGGGCAATAATTAATTCATCGTTACGGGAGGGGGTGTTTCCTGCATCACTAAAACATGCCTTGGTGCGCCCCCTCCTAAAAAAGCCCTCTCTCGCTCCAGCAATTCAAGCTAACTACAGACCAGTCCCCAACCTCCCCTTTTTAGGGAAGGTTCTGGAGAAGGCGGTGGCGTGTCAGCTACAGGGTGTCCTGGATGAAGCGGATTATCTGAACTCTTTCAATCCGGGTTCAGACCCGGGCATGGTACTGAGACGGCATTGGTCACACTGTTGGATGATCTCTGGCGGGAGCAAGATGAAGGTCACCCAACCATTCTCGCTCTACTTGACCTCTCAGCAGCATTCGATACCATCAACCACGGTATTCTTCTGGAACGGCTCTGAGGATTGGGGATCCAGGGCACTGTGTGGTCCTGGTTTTCCTCATTTCTGACGGGCCGTACCCAGTCGGTGTGGTTGGAGAGTGAGACACCCAGCCCTAGGCCACTCCAACTTCGGGTGATTTGCCAGTTGCGTCCGCTCCTGGACCGGGACTCCTTACTCACAGTCACTCATGCGCTGGTCACCTCTAGACTAGATTACTGTAATGCACTCTACCCAGGGCTGCCCTTAACGACCATTCGGAGGCTACAATTGGTCCAGAATGCGGCTGCCCTGGTGGTGTTGGGGTGTGGCCAATATGCTCGGGCCTTGCCACTGCTTCAGGAGCTGCACTGGTTGCCAATTTGCCTCTGGGTGCAATTCAAGGTAGTGGTCATTACCTTTAAAAAGCCCTACATGGTAGTGGGCCGGGATACCTGAGAGACCGCATCGTCCCGAGATTGTCTGCCCGACCAACCAGGGCGGACCGGAGGGGCTCTCTAATTGTGCCATCAGCTAGAAGGGCCCGCCTCTCTAGCACAAGAAGGAGGGCCTTCTCTGTGTCCACCATGGCTCTTTGGAATCTCCTGCCAGTGGAATTGAGGCAACAGCCGGAACTGCTGCCCTTCAGGAAAGAACTGAAAACCTGGCTGGCAGGACAGGTGTGAGGGGTTGGTGGAGAAATAACCCCTGCCTGCTGGCTGGTTAAATAAGAGCCATCCTTCCTTCCTTAACATGTGCGGATGGGTCTTTTAACGGGGTTTTAAGGGAGTTACTGTTTTAAATGGGTTCTATTTATTAAGAGGGGTCGTAGTGTAAGCTGCTCAGAGTCTTCGTGATTGGGGCGGCTTTAGAAATCTGAACAAATAAATAAATAAATTTGGGATATAACATGCCTTCCACATAGCAATAGCAATCACAATTATATACTTCGCCATAGCTTGACCAGGACTCAAGGTTGACTCTGCCTTCCA
Organism: Bradypodion ventrale; assembly: GCA_035047345.1. Taxonomy (NCBI): domain Eukaryota; kingdom Metazoa; phylum Chordata; class Lepidosauria; order Squamata; family Chamaeleonidae; genus Bradypodion; species Bradypodion ventrale. Next base: position 16,644,501 of record JAWDJE010000003.1, on the reverse strand, counting down.
TCCATTCGAGGTTAGTAAAAATGAGTACCCAGCATGTTGGGGGCAAAATGCTAATTAACTTGTGAATTGCCCAGAGAGTGCACTAAGCACTGTGGGGCGGTTTATAAGTGTAATTGCTATGGCTATTAAGCACAGTCTGGCTGATTCACAATATAATCAGCATTTTTGCCCCCCAGCACTGGGTACTCATTTTACCAACATTGGAATGATGGAATATGACTGTTACAACCTTTTTAGTACTTTTGTAAAACAATGTCCAGGGAATGTCCAGGGAATCCTAAGCAGGTGAATACCCTGAAGGAAATGGTGAGCCACTGTGTGAGACAGAATGCTGGACTGGATGGGCTGTGGCCTGCTCCAGCAAGGCTGTTCTTATGTTCTTAATGCCGTTAATGGCTAAAATCCTTTTGCTTAGCTTAAAAATATATATAATTTCAGTCGATTCCTATCTGATATATAAAAGTTACCACTGTGATTCTCAGAGGTGTGCACATATTGGCTTGGTGTGTACATGTATATTCTAGAATTGTAGCAGGGACTTACTACTTATAGGTTAGGAGCAGACATAAATTTTTGAATTTTATAGAGCTAAGCAACAGGATGTCACCTGGTAAGTATTTTTTTTAAATGATATAATGGACAGTTGACCTCAGATAAAGGCTATCATGATAATGATGATTAATCATACTGTTAATACTACATATACACCAGATGAATATGTTTGCTAGTCTTTTGGAGACTACCAAAAACAATCAGTAATTATACATGACATCAGAGAATTGGTATTCAAAGTATTACAGTTGGTTAATTGACAGAAATGATGCTTAGAAAAAAATCTTTAGAATGAAATCCATTTCTTAGGCTTTAAAAACATATTTATGTTAAGATTTTGTGTTAGAGAGAGTATACATGTTTCAAATTTTAAAAAATTCTGGTTACTATATATTGTTCTTTTCATTCTGATAGCAACCGGATTTTTTTAAAATCTGAAACATGTATATTGTGGAGAAATTCACACAGAAATACATATCCAAGTCAGAAGTTGATGTAAAAATGGGGTGGATTAAATTGGGAAAAGGAGGAACAAGGAAAGTGAAATTGATGTGTTTATAATATTATCAAAGAGCTAGTGAGGTGTAGTGGATGGAATGTTAGACTTTGACTGAAGGTAAAGGTTTCCCTTGCTCGAAAGCCAGTCGTATCCGACTCTAGGGTTCAATGCTCATCTCTGTTTCAAAGCTGAAGAGCCAGCGCTGTCTGCAGACGTTTCCGTGGTCATGTGGCAGGCTTCTGCAGACGTTTCCGTGGTCATGTGGCAGGCATGACTAGACACCGGAGTGCACGGAGCACTGTTTCCTTCTCACCGAAGTGGTCCCTATTTATCTACTTGCAATTTGCTTTCGAACTGCTAGGTTCGAAACTGAAGGTAGATAGGCTAAAATCCTAGTTCAGCCATGGACATCCACTCTGGGGTGGCAATAAGTCCTTGAACATTTCATATACTGTACCTTGAAACCCCCATTAGTGTTGCATTAATCCAATAACATAATAATAATAGCTTTGATCAACATTTTCTTTGACATCACTATGAATGACCAGTTTTGATATGAGGTAAAAAAAAATCCTGAGGAATCTTAACAGTAGAGATGGACAGTATGCCTACTGTATGAGTAACATGGTGTATTCTTTTGTTTTGCAGAGCAATAGACTAGCTAGAGATAATGAGCTGAGAGAGAGTGACAAAGAGCAGCTCCGTGCAATCTGCACTCGAGACCCCCTCTCTGAAATAACTGAACAAGAAAAAGACTTTCTTTGGAGCCACAGGTATGGTTACTGTAGCTAAAGCCTTATGCTAGATTGGGGTGGCCAACCTTGGTGCTCCAGGTGTTCTTGAACTTCAGTTCCCATAATACCTGCTGTTCAGAGCTTCTGGGAATTTAAGTTCAAGAACAATTGGAGCACCAAGGTTAGACACTGTGCTAGATCATAGATGGGCTGGCAAAAAGTAGAACAGATACCACAGCACCCACCAAATCCCCAGTTTTGATAGGCAACAAAAGGGGGGCTTTTTCAGTTGAAAATAATGTTTTAGGGGGAAAATTGAAGGTTAAGGTCACAGGAGCAACTGCAGCTTCCCATGGTCCAGGGATGACCATGTGCAGCTTGTAGATTTCTGGTGATTCCTGACCCCTGCTCTAAGCCCTAAATGGCTTGGGACCTGAGCCTTCCATGTGAACCTACCCATTTTTAACATCAGCTGATTTTCCTGTGCATGCCAAGGTAAACTTGAGGCAAACAGCAAGAGGGCCTTTTTGTGAGAAAGATGCCCTTGTATGCAAGTCACTGCCCCAAATACTTACCAAGAGTGCCATTTTCTTTATTGGTGTTTTAACATTTTAAAATTTCTCTTCCAACAAGCTTTTTAACTGTTGTTTTTAGTTGCAGTTTTTTAAATGCTATTTTCTAGATTCTGAACTGGTATCCTGTGAACACTGATTTTTCATACTTAGTATTGATTTTAGTATTGTGGTTTATTGGTTTTTTCTTTGGTTAGGTTTTTCCTTCACTTTAGAGTGGCTTTCTTGAGGAAGGTGAGTGGAGTAGAAATCTTAGAATAAATGAATGCATTTAGATACATGTATTTTTGGTTTGATAACTAGTCAAATAAATAATTTTGAGTAGTGTGAAAAAGCACCTTGAATTTTGTTTAAAGCACCTTTCTGTGTTTCTATTTTTTATAGGCACTACTGTGTAAATATGCCAGAAATCCTACCTAAGTTACTTTTGTCACTTAAATGGAACTCCAGGGATGAAATAGCGCAGGTAATATTACTGAACAAATGTTTAAATGTTTTTTTTTTAAACCACTGTGGTTTAGGTCTTCTCTTTCACTAGTTACCATATTTGCCAACATATAAGACACATCAGAGTATAAGATGCACCCCATTTTTATACACGTTTTTAAGGAAAAAAATAATTGTCTACATTTTTCATGATTTTCCAATATTAACTCCAGGAGCAGGGGAAGGGGGGAATGAGGCCTCCTTTGAAGCCTGTTTCCCTACCATCCCACTGCCTCTGGCCACCAGGAGTCAAGGAGAATGGGATGGGAGGAAGAAGGATACTTTAAGTCCCTCCCCCCCCCCCCATCCCACCACCAACCGGGGAGAGTGGGATGGGGAGTAAAAGAAGGATCCTTTAAGTCCGTTTCCATCCCATTGCCGCTGACCATCAGGAGGTGGGGAGGGTGGGATCGGCTGGGCAAGAGAGCTCCTTTGGAAGCTGCCCTTCACCCGGCTCCTAGCAGTCAGCGGCGGCCACCGAGCTGCACCAGCAGGGGGTTGAGGGCAGCTTTAAAAATAGCTCTTTCTTGTCTCTAGCCGCAGAACCACGCCAGCAAGGAGGGATTGTTACCAGCATATAAAGTGCACTCCATATTCCTGGTGTATTTTAAGGGGGGAAATGCGTTATATACGCTGGCAAATATGGTTGTTGTTGTTCAGTCGCACAGTCGATTCCGACTCTTTGCGACCCTATGGAGCATCGCTCTCCAGGCACCTCTGTCCTCCACCATTCTCCTTAGTCCACACAGCCCCGTGCCCAATGTGTCTACAATACCATCTAGCCATCTCATCTTTGGCCGTCCCCTTCTTCTTTTGCCCTCCACCTTCCCCAGCATCAAGGCCTTCTCAAGTGAATCCTCTCTTCTCATTTGATGTCCAAAATACTTCAACTTCATCTTTGTTATTTGTCCTTCTAAGGAGCACTCAGGGCTAATCTCTTCTAATATTGACCTATTTGTTCTCCTCGCTGTCCAGGGGACTCTCAAAACTCTCCTCCAGCACCATATCTCAAAGGCATCTATTTTTCTTCGCTCAGCCTTTCTAATGGTCCAGCTCTCACAGCCATACATTACCACCGGAAATACCATTGCTTTGACTATGCGGACCTTTGTTTGCAGTGAGATATCTCTACTTTTCACTATGTTCCCCAGGTTTTTCATAGCTTGTCTCCCAAGAATCAGTCGCCTTTTTATTTCATGGCTGCAATCCCCATCTGCAGAGATCTTGGATCCTAAGAAAGTAAAATCTGTTACTGCTTCTACTTCTTCCCCATCTATTTTCCAGGGACTTATAGCGCCTGTTGCCATTATCTTGGTTTTCTTGATATTGAGTCTCAGGCCAGCTTTTGCACTCTCTTCTTTCAACCTAATCAGGAGCTTCTTTAGGTCTTCTTCACTTTCTGCCATTAGGGTGGTATCATCTGCATATCTCAAATTGTTGATGTTTCTCCCAGCAATTTTGATCCCATATGGTGATTCCTCCATCCCTGCATTGCGCATTATGTGCTCTGTGTATAAGTTGAATAAGCAGGGTGACAGAATGCAGCCTTGTCTTACTCCTTTTCCTATTCCAAACCACTCCGTCATTCCATACTCTGTCCTAACTGTTGCTTCTTGACTCATGTACAGATTTCTCATGAGACATATGAGGTGTTCTGGTATTCCCATCTCTTTAATTACTTGCCACATTTTGTTGTGGTCCACACAATCAAAGGCCTTGGTGTAGTCAATGAAACAGAAGTAAGCTTGTTTCTGGTATTCCTTTGTTTTCTCCATGATCCAACATATGTTGGCAATGTGATATCTGGTCCCCCTGCCTCTTCTGAATCCAGCCTGCACCTCTGGTAGTTCTCTTTCTACATGCTGCTGTAGTCTATCCTGCATTATCTTGAGCATCACTTTGCTGGCTTGTGGGATGAGCGCAATTGTTCGATAATTTGAACATTCTTTGGCATTGCCCTTTTTTGGGATTGGGACATATACTGATCTTTTCCAATCCTGTGGCCACTGTTTCGTTTTCCAAATCTGCTGGCATAAAGCATGTAGTAGCTTGATTCCATCATCTTTTAGGGCTTTGAAGAATTCAACTGGGATACCATCATATCCACTGGCTTTGTTATTTGCCGTGCTTTTCAGGGCCTTTCTGACTTCACTCTCTAGGATGTCTGGTTCAAGTTCAATTTCCCCCTCATTGTTATTATCCGCGGTGTTTAGGTCTTTTTTGTAAAGTTCCTCTGTGTACTCTTTCCATCTTTTCTTTATCTCTTCTGCATCCGCTAACTCTTTGCCATCTTTGTCTTTTATCGTGATCATTTTTGCTTTGAACGTTCCCTTGACTTCCCCAATTTTTTTAAAGAGATCTCTAGTCCTGCCTCTTGTGTTGTTTTCCTCTATTTCTTTGCACTGTTCATTTAGGTAGCTTTCCTTATCTCTCCTTGCTTTTCTTTGAAATTCTTTATTTAAGTGATTGTATTTTTTCCTTTCTCTTTTGCCTTTTGCGTTCCTTCTTTCCTCTGCTATTTTAAGAGCCTCATCCGACAACCACTTTGCTTTCTTTCGCTTCTTTTCTTTTGGTATAGTTTTCCTTGCTGCCTCCTGCATAATGTCTCTCATCTCTGTCCATAATTCCTCTGGTACTCTGTCTGTCTGGTCCAGACCATTGAATCTGTTCCTCACCTCCACCGTGTATTCCTTGGGTATGTTGTCTAGATCATATCTATCCGGCCTATTAGTTTTCCCTATTTTCTTCAGTCTGAGCCTGAATTTTGCAATCAGTAGATTGTGATCTGAGCCACAGTCCGCTCCAGGTCTTGTTTTTGCTGACTGTATGGAGGTTCTCCATCTTTGGCTGCAGAGTATGTAGTCAATTTGGTTTCGATGTTGGCCATCTGGTGATGTCCATTTGTAGAGTCTCCTCTTGTGTTGCTGGAAAAGGGTGTTTGCTATGACTAGTGTGTTATCTTGGCAGAACTCTATCAGTCTTTGCCCTGCTTCGTTTTGTGTTCCCAGACCAAACTTGCCTGTTATTCCGTCCACTTTTTGATTTCCTACTTTTGCATTCCAGTCTCCTAAGATAATGTGGACATCGTTTCTTGGTGTCTGTTCTATAAGATGTTGTAGGTCCTCATAGAACTGGTCTACTGTGGCTTGATCTGCACTGGTAGTTGGTGCATATATTTGGATTACAGTGATATTAAATGGTTTGCCTTGTAGTCTGACTGACATCATTCTATCATTTTTGAGATTGTATCCCATTACTGCTTTTCTCACTCTTTTATTTACAATTATGGCCACTCCATTTCTTCTGAGGTTTTCTTGTCCACAGTAGTAGACATGATGGTTTCCAGAGCTGAATTCGCCCATACCTGTCCATTTTAGCTCACTGATTCCCAAGATGTCAATACTTATTCTTTCCATTTCCTTTTTTACCACTTCCAGCTTTCCTTGGTTCATAGATCTTACATTCCATGTCCCTATGCAATATTGTTCCTTACAACACTGTATTTCTCCTCCCCCTTTCCTGCCCATCCCTTTCTGTCCATCTAATGTGCTGAGCATCCTTCCTGTTTCCTCTGATTTGTCCCTTTGTTTTGCCTTTGCTTTGGTCAATAGGGTTTTCTTGGCAAACTCCCTGGTGTGCTTTGCCGGTTTCTACGCCATTCCCCCCCCCCCATCATACATATTATCACAGTTTAAAACAAGGTAACATCATCATGCATATTATCACAGTTTAGAACACAGTATCAGTTTAGAACTGATGTCAGCCAGCTCTAAACTGACACAGTGACACAGTCACTATATCAGTTGCTATAAGTCATCTATGTTCAGTCAACTATATTATTTCAGTTCAATTACTGATCCCTTGCATGCATGCAGCAGCTCTCACCTCCCTTTGGCTGCGAAAAGTTGGTTAAAGGCTCCAACTCAGGCCTCACTGTGATGGTGGCTACGGATGGTGTCTTCTGGGGGTGGTCGAGGGTCTCCTGTGTCTGCAGTGTCTGTAGTGTCAGCGCGGCCCTTCCTCTTTGCCCTCTGGGGTGTTGCTACTTTAGGAGGACTCCCGTGGGCCTCTGGATGGTTACTGGGCAGTTGGGGCCTGTGTCCTTCTCTGCCTTTTCCTTCCTGTGTCCTTCTCTGCCTTTTCCTTCCTGTGTCCTTCTCTGCCTTTTCCTTCCTTGCACCCAGGTTTTAGGATGGGGTGGGGGGAGGGGCCGATTCTTCACTCACCTCCCCCCAAGGCCTCTGGATGGTAACTGGTCAGTTGAGGCCTAGGTCTTTCTCTGCCTCTTCCTTCCTTGCACCCAGGTTTTAGGATGGGGGGGAGGGGCTGATTCTTCACTCACCTCCCCCCAAGGCCTCCGGATGGTAACTGGTCAATTGAGGCCTAGGTCTTTCTCTGCCTTTTCCTTCCTTGCACCCAGGTTTTAGGATGGGGTGGGGGGGAGGGGCCGATTCTTCACTCACCTCCCCCCAAGGCCTCTGGATGGTAACTGGTCAGTTGAGGCCTAGGTCTTTCTCTGCCTCTTCCTTCCTTGCATCCAGGTTTTAGGATGGGGGGGAGGGGCTGATTCTTCACTCACCTCCCCCCAAGGCCTCCGGATGGTAACTGGTCAATTGAGGCCTAGGTCTTTCTCTGCCTTTTCCTTCCTTGCACCCAGGTTTTAGGATGGGGTGGGGGGAGGGGCCGATTCTTCACTCACCTCCCCCCAAGGCCTCTGGATGGTAACTGGTCAGTTGAGGCCTAGGTCTTTCTCTGCCTCTTCCTTCCTTGCACCCAGGTTTTAGGATGGGGGGGAGGGGCCGATTCTTCACTCACCTCCCCCCAAGGCCTCCGGATGGTAACTGGTCAATTGAGGCCTAGGTCTTTCTCTGCCTTTTCCTTCCTTGCACCCAGGTTTTAGGATGGGGTGGGGAGGAGGGGCCGATTCTTCACTCACCTCCCCCCAAGGCCTCCCGATGGTAACTGGTTAGTTGAGGCCTAGGTCTTTCTCTGCCTCTTCCTTCCTTGCACCCAGGTTTTAGGATGGGGTGGGGGGGAGGGGCCGATTCTTCACTCACCTCCCCCTAAGGCCTCTGGATGGTAACTGGAGATTTACTGGATGGTATATGAAGATTTATATTGTAAGGAGAGCTTTTAAGTTTCCTTTAGTATTTCACAGAGACATTAGTACTGACCACAATTTCTTCTTCTTATCATTGTGGCCCATTTGAAAGGAAAACATGAAAGGAGTCTTCCTCAAGATTGTGAAGACTGTAAAGACATTTGCAGCAACAACACCCTATTGGTTAATCCTTCCACTTTAGAAGTACCACTGGATTGTTTATTACGCAGAGAAAGAAAAAACATTTGGAAAAAATGTAGATGGCTTTTTAAAATAACTCTGCAAAGTTGCTTCAGGCAAACTCATACTGTTAACCATATGATCATTCTCATTATGTGCTTTCAAGTCAATTATGACTTATGACACCCTTTCCAGGGTGTCCTAGGTAGAGAATACACGGAAGCGCTTTACCATTTCCTTCTCCCAGGGGCACCCTGGACTGTGCAACTTTTCCATTGCCACATGTGTTGGCTCTTCTGGGATGCACAGTGTAGAATTTAATCCCAGCTTCTGGCTCCACAGCCAGATGCCTAACTCATTGAACTGTTACCCATATTAATTGGATGAAAAATCAGTGTTCACAGGATACCAGTTCAGAATCTAGATGCCTTACTGAAAACCATGCTTGCTGTTGGAAGGAGGACACTTGGACTAGATAGAATTTGATCTCAATCAGCAAGATCTTTCTTCTTTTTTCATGACTAGTAGTGCTGCTCCCCCGGTGGCTTAGTGGTTAAGATGCTGAGTTAGAGATTGGAAGGTCGGGTTTCAATACCCGAGAGCTGGACTTGGGGACATGAAAGGAGCCTCATTCGGGTGTCCCCTGAGCAGAGTTATTCCAGCAAAAAAAAAAATCAACTCAGAGTAATCCCTGACACAAAATTATTAATACGACTAATAGTGATTCAAATTCATTGTTCTCTGCTGAACAGATATATTGCTTGATAAAAGACTGGCCTTACATCAAGCCTGAACAAGCGATGGAGCTTCTGGATTGCAATTACCCAGATCCAATGGTCCGAGCATTTGCCATTAGATGTCTGGAAAAATATTTGACAGATGACAAACTCTCTCAGTATTTGATTCAATTGGTGCAGGTATTGTATTTTTCTATAATCAATAATATCTTAATTGTGTGTGATTATGTTTGAGAATTATATGCTGAAAGGGGAGGGGGAGTTTTTCCAAGAGAAATTATTCCCTCATCTTTAAAAAAAAACCTCTTAAGGAATAAAAAATAGATAAATATTTTTAAATCTGGACAAATAAGTCTCACTTTTCACTCCTATCATGCACCATTGAAAATATAATTTTCTGACCACCACCACCACTGACGTCAGATTAAGTAGAGCTGAACATGAAGGTGATGTTACCTTTCAAATAGGCTCCAGCATTGTGTATGTACGCTGGATAAAGAGCCAATCACAGGAGTCTTTTCGGAACCTGCACACGAACAAGAATCCTGGAAATAAACTGCATTCCAAGAATCTTTTTCCAACTCTGCCTTGTGGCATAACATCGGCGGTAGTGGCTCCTGTCCGAGTATACATTTTTCCTAAAAATAATTTTCACAGGTGATGGATGTGTCAAGAAAAATTCCATTGACGTGAATTTATTTAAGGTGGATCCTAGCTTGCCATGAAGTGACCCACTCACTATGATCATGGAGCCATCTCCTGCGGCACGTATGAAATGAAAAACTGTATGCAGAATTTGACACCAGGACTGCAATGGACTGCCACAGCCTTGAGGATATTGACAAGGTGCACCTTCACAGCCAGTCCATCTGGCATGGCCTCTTCTACCTCTATGACCTTTGGGAATCAGAGTAGTTAAGTGGTTCCTCTGCTCATTTTGCTTTTGGGCCCACTGTGGTGGTTTTCAGTGGCATTTCCTCAATTGAAGGGGACCATCACCCCACCTGGAATAGAAGGTAGTGGCCAGAATCGTATTACAAATGTATGCTTTTTAGGGGGTGGGTAGTTTTAAGTAATTTTAACCTGTTTTTATCGGCCAAATGGGCGGTATATAAATCTAACAATTAAATTAAATTAAAATTAAATGCCAGCATAAATCAAATTGCATGAACTTCACCGAAGAAGTGCCAATAGTTAAGTCAGCACTATATTGTTTGTCAGTTGTGTGACTTGGTGTGCAAAGAGGAGTATCAACATTGACTTCTCCAGTGGCAATTTGCTGCTATAATTTACACCATTTGACTTAAGGCCAGCATACATAAGTAATCTAACAGTACAAAATTGGTAGAGGTTATCAAGTTTGGGGGCTTGATAAACATAAATCATAGCACCAGAGTGGCAGCATGATAAAACAAAGCAGGTGGGAAAGTATCAGTTCATACATTTCATTAGCAGCAATAACTCATTTAACTTTTGTTTCTGGGATTTATTTTTCTTTCCAAAGACTAGACATTGCTGAAGAGTAGGCTGTGTGGTGGTGATGCTGATCAACCTGGTGATGTGTAAGGGGCAGTTTTTGAAGATTTGGATCACTATTGTTGTCATGAAGTAGTGGCAAAACCTTGATATTCACTGATATGTTTAAATTCCAGCTACAGTTCAGTATTCTTGTTGTACCTAGGTTCTGAAATATGAGCAGTACTTGGATAATCTACTGGTGAGGTTTTTACTTAAGAAAGCGTTGACCAACCAGAGGATAGGACACTTCTTTTTCTGGCATCTAAAGTAAGTTTAGATTTCGACTTTAATCTGCATGCTATTTCTTATCAAGATATGAAATTTTAGCTTACATATTTCATGCATAAATAAGTATTAATTAGCTTTTTAAAAAAGTTCTTACATTTTATGTGCTTGAAAGTGCTCGCTTCACATAACTGGAAATTTCCTACAATGTTAAGAAAGTTTTTCTTTGTACTTTGGATTTTTAAATATTCCAAGGCTCTTAATTACCAAGGCTAGAATTTTAATACAGAATACTGATTTCTGTTGCTTTAGGTATTTGTATAAATAAAATTAAGTATAATTGCTTAGAAATTTACATGCTAACATTCATACACAAATTAATGTGTTCTTGACTAAATGAGCTAAATTTAAGACCAAGTTCCTATCTATCCCTATTTTAAAATTGCATTGACTTCTCTGTGATCACCTATGGGGTTCTCTTTCATTTTGCTAAAATAGTAGCTAATGTTCACCGGCAAATATTTTGCTAAAAACTCCTATAAATTATCTTTATTCCTAGGTCTGAAATGCACAATAAAAATGTGAGCCAGAGGTTTGGTCTTCTTTTGGAGTCCTACTGCCGAGCATGTGGGATGTACCTAAAACATCTGAGCAGGCAGGTGGAAGCTATGGAAAAACTCATTAACCTCACAGACATGCTCAAGCAGGAAAAAAAGGACGAAACACAGAAGGTAAAAGTATGTCTTGAGTAATTCAGGACGTAAAATTTAAACACATGCCATAATGAAAATAAACAACAACATTTGTGGAACGGGTTTGATTGTTTAGCACTCCTAGTTGAAGTATTCTATTTTTTAAAATCTTTTTGAAATAATTCATAAGAATTGTGTTCTTTGGTCTTTGACTGAGGCTAGAAATATTTAAATCCTGTTATCCATCAGGTACAAATGAAATTCCTTGTGGAACAAATGAGACGGCCAGACTTCATGGATGCGTTGCAGGGCTTCATATCTCCTCTCAATCCTGCCCATCAGCTTGGAACTCTTAGGTATCATTTTCTTCCTCAAAATTTGTATGAATTGTGAAAGTACCTGGACCGTTAACAAGAGAAATAATTGACCTGAGAGCCTTCACTGTAGTCTTTTTGTTGTAAAACTGTGCAAGCCAATGATTTCAGGCTGAGAGCCAGAGGTTTGGTCTTCTATTGCCGTTGCTTGGCCAGTGCTAAGAATATGTCTTCTTAATTAACACTTCATCACAGTGAGGCATATTTATTTGCAGCTGCATCATCACTGTGTTAGTCTGTCTTTGCTAACAGAAATGCCATCATTTGTATATTTTTATAGTATTAGCTAAGAAGCATTTGCTAAAGCAGTAGTCTTATTCTTTCATAGGCTTGAGGAGTGCAGAATTATGTCATCTGCTAAAAGACCATTATGGCTTAATTGGGAAAATCCAGATATCATGTCAGAGCTGCTGTTCCAGAACAATGAGATCATCTTTAAAAATGGGGATGGTAAGAAAGAATATTGTGTTGTGACATGCATGTTTTTTCATTGACTTAAGCATCTCTGTTCAAATTATATCTGTAATATTAACAATTAGGTAATTTAGTGGGTAATTTAGTCACATGTTTTTTCCAAGTATATGGTTCCAAGCTAACCCCTTCCAAAAGTAGTTAACTATTATAGTTATACATTAAAAACATTTTATTTTCCTGTTCCACATAGTACCTAAATAGTTACCGTTTAGTTAAGCACACACACCCGAAGGCTACCAGCTGCTGGACTTTGATACAAAACATGTGCTCTGGCCACTTTTTTATCAACAGAATACTTGCAATGAAGGATGAGGCAGCATTGAAGCCTACTTCCATAACTATAAAATCATCACTTATGTCACGATTACACTGCAAAACCAGTAAAGTTATCATTCAGTAAATCATAATATAGTAGGACAACAAATTAGGTAAAAGTAAAGGTTTCCCTTGCTCAAAAGCCAGTCGTATCCGACTCTAGGGTGCAGTGCTCATCTCTGTTTCTAAGCCGAAGAGCCAGCGCTGTCTGCTTCTGCAGATATTTCCGTGGTCATGTGGCAGGCATGACGACACCGGAGCGCACGGAACGCTGTTACCTTCCCACCGAAGTGGTCCCTATTTATCTACTTGCAATTTCTTGCTTTCGAACTGCTAGGTTGGCAAATTACAAGCAGCTAAATATAGTAACTTCTGTGTAACTGCTTATTTGCACTCTCCTGAACTAGATATTCTGTGGCTATCACAGAGTACAAAAACTTTTATATAATCTTCGCAAATGAAAAACAACACTAGAGTCTTTATCCCAACATCCAAAAATAACAATGGGGATAAATACAAAATATATAAATAAATAGTAAGTTAACATTATTTGTCTTTATCAGAGTATTATAAAACTGCCAAAAATAAAATAAACTAACTGTAATATATAGGTTAATAAAAGTAATGCAATGGGTAATTCCCGCATAAGAGCAGCCACTCTTACAAATGACAAGAATGTAGTATAGCATTGCAAAGTAATAAAAAAAGAATTTTCAGAACCAAGAATCAATATGAAACTAGGCTTTAAAAGATGGAGACTAAATGTGTTTAGCTGAGCAGGTTCGTCAGTAGTCATAGAACAGGGGTCAGCAACCTTTTAAAGTCGGGGACCAGGTCACGCTCCCTCAGACAGTTGAGGGGGCGCGGTTGGTGGTTCCCTCACTGTAAACACTGCTGTAAAATGTGTACGTGACTTGTAAATGCGTACAACAGCCGCGGATGCGTTTACAGCTGTTTCCGCCACTTCCGGTGGTGGTAGTAAAGGTGGTGGACCAGATGGTCCACATTTTCAACTGATGGGGTCTGAACTCTCTGCGACAAACCAGGAAAGGGACCTTGGTGTCCTGGTGGACAACTCAATGAAGGTGTCAACCCAGTGTGCCTCAGCAGTGAAAAAAGCAAACTCAATGCTAGGGATCATTAGGAAGGGTATAGAAAATAAGTCAGCAAGTGTCATTTTGCCTCTTTATAAATCTATGGTGAGGCCCCACCTGGAATACTGTGTACAGTTCTGGTCACCATACCTCCAGAAGGATATTATGGAGCTGGAAAAAGTGCAGAGGAGGGCAACCAGAATGATTAGGGGACTGGAACACCTTCCTTACCATCTGAGGCTGCAACGGTTGGGCCTCTTCACTCTTGAACGACGACGTCTAAGAGGTGACCTGATTGAAGTTTATAAAATCATGCACGGTGTGGACAAAGTAGATAAGGAAAAACTGTTTTCCCTATCGCATAACACTAGAACTAGGGGACACTCCATGAAACTTTTGGGTACTAGTTCTCAAACAAATAAGAGAAAGTACTTTTTCACCCAGAGGATTACTGGTCTATGGAACTCCCTGCCAGAAGAAGTGGTGACAGCTGTCAGTCTTGACAGCTTTAAGAAAGGATTAGACAAGTTCATGGAGGACAAGGGTATCAATGGCTATAATTATGGATACTTAAGGACAACCTCCGGGTTGGAGAGATAGGCAGGATATCTCTCAATGCCATTTCCAGGGAATCCTAAGCAGGCATCTGCTTGGGAATACCCTGAAGGAAATGGTGAGCCACTGTGTGAGACAGAATGCTGGACTGGATGGGCTGTGGCCTGTTCCAGCAAGGCTGTTGTTATGTTCTTATGTTATGGTTTGGTGCCACGGGCTAGATCTGGCCTGCAGGCAGTAGGTTGCCAACCCCTATCATAGAGTATCACCCATAAGATAGTATCTGACACCTCTCTTGTTCAAGCTGTGCACATTGTCCTTTCATCATTCTTCCAAAACCCAGCCACTCCATTGGAAAAGATCCTGCATTATATTGACATTCATAAAGTGTTAACATTTTCAAGCTAAGCACCAACTCATGCATAATATTCACTGTATTTTTATTTTGCTACATAGACTGTAGAATGGTCTCCCTTTTTCTCCACAACAACTTTCAAAATGGGTAGGACACTATTACCACGTCCTACTACTTAGAGAACATTCCTGTTCCAACCTTCAGGAAATCTCTCTACCAAGGAGGTCTCCACGTGACAGCTTTTTTCATGGAGTTCCTACCAGACATTTGTTTCTGGTATATATATTTGTGGGTGTTTTTTAGTATGTGGGTATTTTGCTGCCTAAAGGGGGAAAATATCCCAGATGGGAAGGGTAGAGAAAAAGAAAGACATCTATAAAGCTGCAGCCTGGTCCTTGCCATCCCCTTTGTGAAATACTACCATGTCATTGTTCAACCCTGAGTTATGCATCCTTCAGCAAAGCCATCCTATCTTCCATCTTTTAACTAGTTGATTAGGTTACTTCAGCAGTGACCTTTCTCCAGTATGAGTAAGCTTTCAGTTTCCCATAGATATGATGCAGAGGACAGATTGTTTATCTGTAACTGTGGTTCTGGTCATATTATACAAATTACATCATCATAGTGGCTGTACTAGCTGCGGTAAACAGTCATTTGTGGATTCACACACACTACCTTCTTTTCCCACTGTCATGATTTGTATTGAGCTGTGTATTGGTTCTGAGGGGATAGCATGTTGGCTTACACAGAGGAGGGATGGGTTCCCACCAAAATGCACAACTTTGAACTTTCCAGAACAGGACTCTTCTACTAGCAAATCACATTTTTGTGAATGCACAGATGATCACTTGAAAAACCAAAGTGATTGATAAGCAATCTGTCTTGAACCTAGGTGACCACCCAGTTAGTATATACATCTTGCAAATTTTTGCAGTAACTTCCTACTTGTTCATGTAACTATCTTGCTATATGGTGTCTCACCAGAAGAGGTGGCACAGCTGAAATAACTCTACCTGTGCAGTACCTCACTTGTTGTGATGGCAGACACATACATGAAGATTAGTCAAAACGTTGCTATGTTTGGATAGCCAAGGGAAAACAAGGAAGTGCCATTACTTGTCCTTGTTCCAGTAGCTCTGTTGATGGTGTTTGGGGTGCAGAAGAGTAAGCAAAATGATTTTCCCAACCACCACCCTGCTTGTTGTATGGCTGATCTGTCGTTCTCTCAGTCGGCTTAAAGAAGTAGAATTTGAGATATTGCTCAAAATGTTTGCATCTGTTTATTTTAATAATTTTGTCACAGGTTGTATTTGGCTGGTTAGATTCCAAATGCATAGACATCTTAATTACAAAATATAGTAATGTCTAGTACAAATCTTTAAAGTGACTTTAAAAAATTCACTTTCTACATGTCCATAACACTTATATTCACTCATATGGTTTCAGATCTCCGTCAAGATATGCTCACACTTCAAATAATTCGAATTATGGAGAACATCTGGCAAAATCAAGGCCTTGATCTTAGGCAAGTATTCATAGAATTGTTAAGGCTCCTGTCTGTGTCCATGTTTGCTAATCTTGCTTGATTAAAAACATACAATACTGTGCAAAACCCGCTGGTTTTGGGAAAAGTTAGTGAGTGATTGGGGAGCATAACCCAAATTTGAGAGAGTCTTGTGCTGACTCTCCTCTCAACCCTCTCCAAGCTTGGTGAAGTTTGGGGTTAGAGTGGGGGGTCCCAACCCTTTCCGGCCGGTCACATGGTTCCTCCCACCCAGAAGCGGAAGTAAAATGCACCCATGCATGCGCATGTGCAAAACGCTGCCGTAAATGCACCCGTGGCTGCCGTAAATGCATTTACAACAGCCATGGGTTGTTTACAGCAGTGTTTTGCGTGGGCGCATTTTACTTCCGCTTCAGGGGGAGGTACAGGCTGGATGATTTGGCACCAAGGGTCATAGGTTGGGAGCCCCTGGGTTAGAGTGTCCAGATTATGCACTCCACCCACCCACCCACAGCACTCTTTGAATTTTCCCCAAACCAGCTGGTGGTGGCCTATGGCTTATGAACAGTAATGTATGTGAATCAAGAATTTGTACATTTTGAACCTCATAATAATAGATGAGTTTACCTACTTTGCAAATGTTTTACACACACACACACACACACGGTAGCTTTTGAATCAATTGCATTGCAACTTAACTGCAATGAAAGTGCAACGGGCCTCATAACTACCAGAATCAATACAGGCACGACAGTACCTCCGTAAGAATGGTTGCACTAGCCTCAACTAGTTTGTGCTTCCTTCTGATGAATCCTTACTGCTTTTAGAATTATTTTAATTTGAATAGCAGACTGCAGCACAAATGGCATTTCAAAATTCCTTTCTGTTTCAAAAATGGTTTCTGTCGTTTGAAAGATTGCTGCTTCAGAAATACAAATCTTTTTTTCCCCTGGTTGCCTGGAATGACTTGTGTAATTCTTTGGTTCTTTATCCAAAGGTATTCAGATTTCACCACCTTTCCAATAGGAAAACAAAACTTGGCTGTTACATAGAGAGATTTTAATGTCTCTGTATTTTGTTCATTTATTATTTTGTTTTTTAAAGTATGCGCACTATATTGGGAAGAAAAATACATTCATGTTTCTCTTCCAGGATGCTGCCTTATGGTTGTTTATCGATTGGTGACTGTGTGGGGCTCATTGAAGTTGTGAGGAATTCACACACAATCATGCAAATCCAGTGCAAAGGTGGTCTTAAAGGTGCACTGCAGTTCAATAGTCATACTTTACATCAGTGGCTCAAAGACAAGAACAAAGGGGAATTGTAAGTTGAAACTTGACTTGTCACTATCTCTTATATGTAATTTACCACATTCTTTCCTTGACAAAAGCTATGGAATCTATGTTCTTCCTTGGCTATACTCAATGTTTTCTAGCTATTTAAACGTCATGACCACAATCCAGGCATCTATTTCAGACATGTATTTTATCCTATTGGGGGATTTAATTTTTTTTAAGAGAACCCTTATATAGTATGTCACAAACTACTTTTAAAAATCTCTCAAGTTTCTGAAGCCTTTTGTTATGAACTGTGAACAGACAGTTAGTTCAAAGTTGCCATGGGTAAATTATCTAATCACCTGGTTTTATGATTTTGGGTTGCTGTATTCAGTTAGGTCACAGGTGGACAACTTCAGCAGGACTGAACATTGTTTCTTGTAGTGTTTGTTCTTCAGGTGCTCTATTGGGCATCCACATGACCATCCTCCTTGCTTCTCTAACACCTGCAGCTAAATGACAAAATAATCTGTGTCATTTCAAATTTATAAACAGAGAAAAGAAGCACTGGAGCATGTACTGAAGAGGAGAAACAGCAAGTTGGTATTTTCAGTTTCAAAGATTCCAAAGGGGTAGATTTTCAGGGTACAAGCTAGTCAGTGTGAATGCATAAAGATTTTGTAGTTTTTAGAACCTACATGAGCATTAATAATAATAATAACATTGTGCTATTATGTCAGTTCTGACTTAAGGCGACCCTTTTTAGAATTATCTAGGTAGAAGAGTACTCAGGAGCATTTTGCCATTCCCTTCTTCTGAAGGCATCCTGGCATTGTGCCACTTACCCAAGGCTACACCAACTAGCTTTTCTGGGATGCATAGTGGGGAATTGCTCCCTTCCGCTGGCTATGCAACCAGATACCTAACCCACTGAGGTATCCAGCCAGCTCCGTGAACTTTACAGGAAGGAAAACCTTTCTGTCATAGCTCCAGACCTTTAGAAAGCAAATCCTTAAGATCTTTTTATTGTTCCATTTTTATTTTTCCTTCCAAGATAAATCAACATATTTTCTTTAGTTCTATCCATAGAATCTGTGTTTCATATTTGTAATATACAGTAAAACCCCAGGTTACGACTGGCCCAGGTTACGAATGGGAATTTAATTAAAATAAATTTCCGGGTTACGAATGATTTGCGGATTATGACCAAAAATCACATGATACTTTAAATCTAAAATGGCGACTGTCTCCATTTTAAATTATCAAAGCAGTGTTTACTGCTGTGGAGGTGCTGTCGTTGACGGCGACACTTCTTCTGCTAGCTTTGGGCTGTCCGGCCCCCCTGCAGCCTCCATGAGGGTCGGGGGACTTTATCCCCACTATTCTGGACTTACCCCGACCTCCTTGGGCAGCGCTGCAGCCCCAAACGCGTGAAAAAATGAGCTCGCATTTTGGTCTGCAGCCCTGCCTAAGGAGGTCAGGAGAAGCCCAGAACAGCATGGATAAAGTCCCCCGACCCTCATGGAGGCTGCAGGGGGGCTGGACAGCCCAAAACCTGCATCCGATGATGGTGATTTTTTTCATGCATTTTGGGCTGTTCTCCACCCATGCAGCCTCCAGGAGGGTCTGGGGACTTTATCTGCACTGTTCTGGACTTCCCCTGACCTCCTTGGGCAGCGGTGTTTTTTATACTTATATCACTTAATTGTCTACTGTCTTGGCCTTGTGTACCTCAATTCCATTTTTTAAAACTGTGATTAAGACAAACCCACCCATATATCCTCTTTATGTTGTATGCAAATATACTTGAAGCCAATTGGCTCATTGTCTTCTCTGTCTGGCTCTGCCTGGTTACTGGTATGAAGAACATACCTCATGAATAAAGATATAATAACAATACACAATTTTTAACAAAATATGGGAGATTATTCAAAAAATACATGATGGCGGGGAAGATGGCTAAATCACGGGAGTTTCCTGGGGAATACGGGATACTTGACAGGTATGCTTATGACGGAGGCTGTTGGAACGGACCTCTGTCGTAACCCAGGGTTTTATTGTATATAGTTTTGGCCTTACGCTGCAAGTATTGTTCTAATTTAAAAATCACTTTGGTAAATTTTAAGAGAGGAGTATAAAAGTATTTTTAATAAAATTGAAATAAACAATGCCTGGCCTATTCAGGACTGCTCATAGTAAATGTGAACAAAGTGCCTCCCCTGTGCCACCTTTGCAAGCTCCAGCTCTCCACTGTCTATCCGGGAGCCTTCTTTTTCCTAGAAGAAAGGTGAATTGTTGCTTCTGGAAGTCTCCAGCAGTATTGATTCATCTTTTGAATATATTGAAGGCCCACTCTGAAAAATAAACAATTTTTTTCAAAACAGAAGGTGGACTTCTGGACATTTTCCATTCCATGTTTTGCAGTAATGACATTTTTGCCAACTTCGTTGCCCCCAGCCAGCCCCAAGGGCAAGGATTTGTCCCTGGATTCACCACAGTTGACCACCCCACCTAATGAAATATTTCAAACATATTGTTAATCCAATGCCTTTTGTCACTGAAGTAATAAAGCAATGAAATATGCAACATTAAAACACATGTCCATTTCTGATAGGTATGATCCAGCTATTGATTTGTTTACACGTTCTTGTGCTGGTTATTGTGTGGCTACATTTATCCTGGGAATTGGAGATCGTCATAATAGCAATATCATGGTGAAGGATGATGGGCAGGTAAAAATATTGACAATGTTTTCTCCATATCTAAATATATAATGTAGACATTTTAAAACTGCCCACTTTAAAGAGCACTTTCTACCCCTGTTTATCTTGTGAGGAACCTCTAAATATCTGAACTCCTATCCTAGAAATTGTGCTTCGTGGTACAGATTCATGCTGAGCACCATCCGTCTTCTTGTGTGTCACTACCACCACCTGTATGAATTGAGAGCTGTTTCTAGAGCATAAAGACAGTCGTCTGGCTGAGCAATTCAGTGGCAAACTGAATGTGATGGAAAAGCTGTTTTATATGTGTGTTTGGAAGCTTATCTCCGTTACATAATCTGTTATTTGAGGAACCCTTAACAAGTTGTTAAAAGTCTAGGGTTCCTAGAACACTCTCTAAACTCCAAATGTAACAAGTGAACTTATACTATGTACTATTGTATTCATGTTTGCATCAAGAAATCATAGCAAAAATGTAGATGGCAATTTCTTTCTCACCTTTTCTAAGACAATAACAACAAAAATATTTTCTTTAAAGCTGTTTCACATTGATTTTGGGCACTTCTTGGACCACAAAAAGAAGAAGTTTGGCTATAAACGAGAGCGTGTGCCATTCGTCTTGACACAAGATTTCTTGATTGTGATTAGTAAAGGAGCCCAAGAATGTACTAAAACGAGGGAATTTGAAAGGTGAGCCCCCTTGTAACTGAAATGTAATGTTTATAAACAAATCCTAATGTATTAATATTTAAACTTTATTGCTTTGAAATATTGGGGGAAATGTTTCTTGTTAGGGGAAATGTATTCAACTTCTACTATGTTTTCTTGAAGAAATAATATATATAAATAGAAAGTAATAAAGATAGAGTGGTTCATACTTTGTCCTTCACATTCATACTTTATTCTGGGGAAATTATAAAATATTCCAGAGTTGTCCTAGAATGGGTCAAAATTCAAAGGACACCTTTTACAGTGTGCGTGCAAAGGAGCTTTTAAAGCACTCACTTCTCATGCACAAATATATATTGTCCAAAAACATGTTATTTGAGTATCAGGTAACAAACCCAGAAAAGACAATACAGTATACAGTAATACCTCATACAAAGTCCACTTCATACAACATCGGATTCATACAACATCGCCTAATTCCTTGAAAAAAAGTTGCCTCATACAAAGTCATGCAACTTTGTATGAGGCATTGGGGTTTTCCCAGGTTGCATTGTGCCTGGGCAGTATAAAAGGCAGGACACATGCGTGCATTGCTCTTGTGGGTTTTGCATGAGGAGAAGAGTGTTTAGGAGTGGTTTTGAGCACGATTTCGGATTTTTTTGAATTTTTTCATCAGAATTTTTAGAAGCATTCCTGGGATTTTTGCAGCATTCTTCAGGTTCTTGGACAATCAGGGTTGTTTGACATGTTTTTGTAATGTTTTTAGCCTTTAGACAATGATTTCTTAAAGTTCTGTCAGTTTCCTGTCTGTCTCCTTGATTTTGCCCTGAGGTCTGTGCTGTTACAGTACAATGTATCTCAATGGAAACAACGTATGAGGCATCGTGGCAAGGATTTGGACATTGTATGAGGCATCTCAGCTAGGATTTTGCATGCCTCATACAAAGTCCAAATCAAAGTCCAAACTTGTGGAACCAAGTTTGGACGTTGTATGAGGTATCACTGGTATCTGTTCTACGTAAAGGAAAAATAGGTATACTCACTTTGTCTTGATTTAGAAACACAGGATGCTGATATATATTGGCTGAAATCAAGTTGCTTAGTAAAGTAAGATGCAACTGAGCAAGCCCACTGAACCAGTGAATGGCAGTGAGTACAAGAGTGTATCATGTGTAGACCATCTTGACTTCCAACACCGGTGTTCTCAATTATCAGGTTACTGCAGCAATATTAAACATTTCCTGATATTTTCAATCATGTATACCGCGGTTTCCAACCTTTTCAAACTGGGGACCGGGTCACGCTCTCTCAGTCAGCTTCGAGGGCTGGACAGCCATTTTACCCTGCCTGCACGATGGGGTGGCCATTTTGTCCCAACAGCTTCCAAGAGGGCAGTCATTTTGTTTCTTGAATGTCCTTGGGTGAGGGGCCACATAAAATGGCACTGGGACAGATCCGGCTCACGGGCCTTAAGTTGGGAACCCCTGATGTATACAGAAGCACAGTATCTCACATTCATAAACTGAATGCTTTTTGAAGAACTGAATCAGTTTTATAATGTTAATATATTTAATTTAATATTGGAATACAAAGTATATATTTAGCATCATGTCAAGATATCAGATGGATCTGGACATTCCATGCCTCCCACCCTGCAGAGGTGAAACCAGGCTCATCTTTGGCTTTGCTTATATCAGGGTGAGGAAGCCCAGAGGAAGCCCAAATAATACAGTACAAGATTTCACACAGAGGCTGAAAAATGTTTAAGTTCTCAAAAGTATTTGAATGTTAGCTCTGAAGTATTTCATCCAAAGCCCTCAGAAGAGAAACACAGGCTTTGACCCTTGGGCCTCACGATTGTCTGGCTGCGGTGCCAACAAGGGACAATGTGGTTTACCTGATTTATTTGTTGTTCTATTGCTTGTATTTATTTATCAGGCTCTATTGTGCTTTTGATGTTTATCTGATATTTTGTGGTATTCTGTGATGTTTTGTGATAATTTGTTAGCCGCCCTGAGTCGCATTGCGAGTGGGCGGCATACAAGTGGAAACAAATAAATAAACAAACAAACAGCCAGAGGTCCAGATGCTGTACACCATTGATGGGCAGTCTTGGCCCTCCAGCTGTTCTTGAACTTCAATTCACAGAAACCCTGACCAGCTGGTGTGTTGACTTGGGCTTCTGGGAATTGAAGTCCAAGAACAGCTGGAGGGCGAAGACTGCCCATCTCTGCTGTACACACACTTCCTTATACCTTGGAGGGGGCAGTACATCATCTTCTGCCACCTACTCCAACCCTAGAAATAGTCTTACATTTTTTAAAAGCAAAGAATGGTTCTCTATGAAGGATGGCTACAAAGAGCAATTTTCCTATCTCTTCCTGTTGTTTGTTAAGCCACTATGAATTCTGTTACTGAAAATAGTCCCCACTTTTTCTAACAAAGCTGAAGAGAGAGGAGTAAATTGCTGTCATGTCCCTTGAAGATCACAAAAGACTTCTTGAGCAAACAATATTTTTGAAAAAAGAACATTTTTTACGAGTAGGATTGGGAAGCTGCACTCTGCCTAATCTTGTTTTGTGTCATTGACTTGAGAAAAGAAGTTTAGTAATGATGAAACCAGACCTATCAAAGGACAAACTATATGTCAAAATGATGAGTTTGTGCCCTGACATAAGTGGAGGGAGACTATATTTCTCAAGCAGTTTCAGGGACAGATTCACATATGATTGACAATATAGTTCTGATATTGTTTTCCTTAGCGCTGCATGAAAAAGAAATTTTGATAGCATAACCTTTTAGAGTAAGAGTAACAAGATTACTTTTTTCATCTCTAAATTGCATAGGTCAGACAAAAGGAACTGCAGAATGAACTCACCAAAAGGTGCCTTCATTTTGGCAGATTCACGTCCGACTTAGACACGGAAGAAGAAGATCTGCAAGTATTTTTTGTAAGTTTTATAAGATTTGGCTTGAAACTAATTCACTCCTTTCCCCCTCCTTTTCAAGGTTCCAGGAAATGTGTTACAAGGCTTATCTAGCAATTCGGCAGCATGCCAACCTTTTCATAAATCTGTTCTCCATGATGCTTGTTTCGGGAATGCCAGAACTACAGTCTTTTGATGACATTGCATATATTCGCAAGACTCTTGCATTGGACAAAACTGAGCAAGAAGCCCTTGATTATTTCATGAAACAAATGAATGATGCTCATCATGGTGGCTGGACAACAAAAATGGACTGGATCTTCCACACAATCAAGCAACATGCTTTGAACTGAGACAAAAGGAAAGACAATGGGAAAAGGAGGCCCCATTTTGTGAATGTTCCACTGCACTGTTGACTGTTTGGCACTAAGAGTTTGGGTGCATTATAATTGCACAAATTAAGAACAGCATTTGAACATGCAGTAAAATTAAAAACTCAAAGCTACCTGGTTTTGGAACACAGCAGATTGTGCTTTTCAAAACATAACTTTCCTGTGTGCACAGTCATGTTAATGCCTTAAGTCCAGAAAGGATGTTTATCTTGGGTTGTTTAATTAGGAAATCTGTAGCAGCATTAAAACCAGTCTTTCACATGTTCTGGTTGGAAATTAAACTCATATTGATTGCAAAAGAATGAAAAGAAAGGGGAGCTTAACAATAACTGTAATTGCTCTTAGAAGGGTTTTCCACCCCCATGAACTCTGCTCAGTAAATTATAGGAGATGATGGTGCCTTTATCATGTCAGTTACAATTAGTGGAATTAAAAAGGAGCAATTTTTCTCAGTTTGGTTGACCATCTAGTTCAGGAATTCTCAACCTGCGGCCCCCTACTGCCTCCACCACACCAAGAACTGCCATGTGGTGTAGAAAGAGCAAAATGGCCATCCAGCCCCCGAAGCTCTCTGAGGAAGCATGACCTGCCTGCCGGCTTTAAAAGGTTGAGAACTCCTGATCTAGTTTGATCATGTCCTTAGGAGGAAACCAAGGAAATCTTAAAATTCTGCTGGACAGTATTAATAGAATTAAGAAGTACCTCCCCTACCACCCTAAAAGTCTGGTTAATGAGGAGGATTGGGTTTAGTGCAACACTTTGGATTTTATTTTATTTTTCTAATCTAAACCTCAAAACATTTTTCACACATGCTTTGCGGAGCCGAAAATGAGATGAATAGTTAGAATTAAATATTATTTTTATAATGGTTATTTATATAACAGAACTATTAATATATAATGTTTCTTTACATTGAGTTGTCTGCTTTTCAGTTATTTTAATTGTACAGACCACTTCTCTGTCTTAACAGCCTAATTCTATAAGCCACTAAAATGATTCAGCGATCTATGGGATTAGATGTTAGTCCCTGTACTGGTCAAGGCACAACATGGCCATATGTGCAGGGACCTTACTTTGTAGCTAATAGCACAGGAGGTCCTGCCCCACGGGCCTTGGTTGGTGTACTTTCCCTGTATCAAGGGCTTTCCCCACTTTTGGCAGTGATGGGCTTAGGGAGGTTTACAGTGGCTGGTTGGACGGAGCTATGCAGGTGTACCTGCTTTGCATTTTTAGGACATTGCTTCTTTACAGCAGTACAAACATCTGCTCCTGAAGTGTCTCTTGAGGACCAGGCTGCTGTCTACAGTCCACGCTTATTTACTCAGAAAGATGTTCTGTTGAATTCAGCAAGACTTGCTTCCATATAAATATTTTATGATCATTGTGACCAGCTTGATTGTCTGTTACAGCCTTCTGCAGTTTGTTGTCCTCTGGATTTCTTGGACTACAGTTTCTGTCATCTCCATCCAGCATGGCTAGTGGTTGAGAAAGGCTGATATCTAACAAAGATGCTTTCACTTTAATAGTGGCTCTTAGTCAAGCAACAAATGCATGCTAAAGTTCAGCTTGAGGAAAAAACATGGACTTGTATCAGATTAGTGGAGGTACAGTATAGGGTTCTGACTTGCTTACAAGTTAATCTCAAAGAGAAATGTCAAGAAGGCATTGCTGTTTTGCAAAGAAGTATACAGCTCTTTGATTGGCTTTCAGTACTGTTGATGGTGGGAATCAGAAGGCAAGACTTCTGTGGATTTGGAAATAGGAAAATGAGAATATTATATATTTTACTACTACCTTACTCAGTAGTGGCTCACAGACTCAGGCAGGAAGTAGAGGAGCTTGTGCTTGCTCCCCTATAGGAAAATCTGCTCAAAGAAATGCTGACATGAAGAGAAATCATAACTAGCACTTCCCATGGGAGTTCCAGTATACGACTGGAATGAGATCCTCCAGATCTTCCTCCCAATAATCTCAGGCAATATGCCTTAAATAATATTCTAAGTATTTTGTTAGTTTTGACTCTGTTTTGGCCTTCTTTCTTGGACTGTTAAAAGTGACTACTTAATCATGTTAACTGACAAGTTAAAAGATATATTTTTCAGACCAATCACTAAATAATCCTTTGTACTGCAAAATATTCAACAGTCACTAGCATGCAGAGCTAACCAACCAATGTTTTATAGCTCTTTGTGCGTGGTTGTGTGTATGTGTGAGTGTGTATGTATATAAATATCTGTATATCTCTGTATAACATGAAATGGATAAAATTGGCAACAACTAGCAAAATTGCTGGCACAATATATTCGCCGTTCCCCAAATTTATAACACCAAATATTTTGAGCACTGGATATATGAAGTGCCATTTCTTCCACTTTAATATTATTGTCTCAGTTGACTCATAGAATTTGAAGTGTTCCAGAATTTTGGATAATTAAATGCACTTGCCATTTCTTTTGTCCCTCAAATCTAGGTATTACTCAGAGTGCAATACCAATTTGAATATAATGTGTTTATACTAAGAATTAGAATATCAACATTATAAATAAATTTGTATAGACTGTAAATGAGTGAAAGACTACATTTCTTGGTGATCATGCAGCCTGTTACTGCAGAACCTGAGTTTATTTTAATGGGATATGGATTTACTGTCCTCCAAGTAGCATGACTGATATGTGGCTAACTGTAGCAACAACACACTGATTTGAATGCTAATTTTGATGAAGACAATGCCTTGGATATGAAGAATGAAAGACTAAGGCAAGAATGGTCAAAATAGTTATTTGGCCATCTTGATGCCCTGTATTAGTTTTCAGATCAATTTCATAAGATTTAAATATCCATTTATGGACAGCACTTAAAGAAAAAGATGTTCCATGCATAGGGCTTGTGTTTCCCAAACAACACACCCTCCACTGTTAAACCATATTTGAAGTCTATGTAGATTTCAGTATACAATCTTGAGTATGCCATGTTTGAATTGACATGGGAGTTATGTTGATCATAAATCACTTTGGGCATAGCAATAGCAATTACACCTATATACTGCCCCATAGTGCCTAGAACACTCTCTGGGCAGTTCACAAGATAATTAGCATTATTGCCCCAAACCTTGGAAGGCTGAGTTTACCTGGAACCTGTTGGGATTGAGGCAGAGTTTTGACTGCTGCAGCTTAACAACTGCACCACAGGGGCTCTTAAAGTCACTTTGTAGAATCCAGCCAATATCTTCAATTGTGGGTTGTTGTTGTTTAGGAAAGAGGATTAAATTCCTTGTATGCATATTTGCACACATAACTTCAAACTAGTTTGCACCATTCTTAAATGTTTAGATTCTGACCTTTGGTAACAGTAATGCCTCTACTGGAGAAAAGTAGATTCTGACCTTTGGAGAGCAGTAAGGCCTCTCCTGGAAATCTGCCTTAGAGTAAGGCTGTTGATCTCTCTAACCTAGAATTGTCTACATTGACTGTGAAAATACTTAAAGGTTTTTATCATCCCTTGTCTGCAGATGTCAGGGATGAAACTTGAGGCTTTTGCATGCAAAAACCATGTATTCTCCTATGGAGCTCTGGCCTGGCCTGATTATAATCCACTTTAAACAAATACAAAAATTGTAATCTGTGTTGCTGCACAAATTAGCAAAGTCTATACTTTTGAAAGAATATTCTTACTAATCTAGTTTTACAGCATCAATGAGAAGTCTTGCATGGCCACAGAAACCTGTGGTTTCTCTTATGACAGGTTTTCATATTGGTGAAGGGCAAGGATATTCTGTGTTTGAAAGCTATGAAGGAAGATCAAGGTGAAAGGAATGTAATGTCTTCTGAAGAGCATAAATCTTTGAAAGGCTATGTCAGAAAGCAACGCACAATTCTTAGGTTTCTGTTCATCAGAAAGTAAGTCTTTAGGAAGTATGGCTAACAAAATGCTGGCACCACTGTTAGATGCTGAGAGAGCCCACTGATTTGTTCTCGGGTACTGAAGACAAACGTAATGGTACAAATGCCAGCACTGTTAAAAGAAGCACAAAGCCAAACAAGTTGTATTCTTTAAAGTTCATGTGAGCAATAGATTTTCTGGAAGATTTCATTCAAAATGAGTCACTTGCATCCTTAATAGTAGTCTTTAACATGCCTTCACACCACTGAACTATTTTTATGGCGTTTCTGCTAGTGACTTGCCAGTAGCTTCTATTTCTGTGGGTATCTCTTTTACCCCACCTTGTACTTGGATTCATAGTATTCCTCTGGGTCTGGATTCAGATGCTTCCAGTTGCTCATAATGAGGGATGGGATAAGTCAATTTCCCCATCTGCTGTTAATTTTTTTAATTGGCAACATTCTACCTGTTCCTACATGTACTTCATTACATGAAATTTATCTAAATATGATTATTGAGGAAGATCTTTTAAAAGATTTTAGGTGCATCGATGCTACATAGTTGTTATTACATGGAACAGACAAATCTCTGGTACTTCATTAGAGATGAATGACGATTAGGATCGAATTTGTTAACTGGGTCAGGATGGTCCTTTTTTTGTTTGTACTGTTTTTTCATGTAAAATTCTTAAACGTCAGTACATGTTTGTTAACCTTTTTCTTTCTGCTTTCTTTCACTGTTCAGTGTTTGAAATCTGTGAATTTCTTTTCTGTTTTAATCTGTACAGGTTGCCAACCGGGGCTGGATCCCTGTAGGGAAAATAGCAAAATATTTGCAATGTACTTCAATGCCTAAAATCCTTTCAATGCTATATTGGAAATTATTATTAGAGATGATTGTGCTACTTTTAAAGTCATTTCATGCTTTCCAATTTTAGACTTAAATTTGAATAGATTTTAAAAATATGTGTCAGATATTCACTTACTTTGTGTATTATGAATTGTTATTTTTAATGTCTTTTGATTTAAGTAAAACTAGCCATTTGCTGTTCATTGTTTGAATAATCATAAAATGAAAAGGTGTGGCAATCCTAGTATGTAGCAGGCTCCCATCAAGTAAATAATAGATATATACTGTAATCATTTCTCTTTAATTTCATAGATAAAGAAATTGATGGAACCTGGGAGGGAGGGAGAGAAAGTATAACACTGAATATTGCCATTGCTGAACCACAGAGATTTTTAAAACACGTTTGTCCTCGAGAATTATGGAGTGTACACATGGGGCATAGCTTTGAAACTTTAAAATGCTTATGCTTGGTACCCTGATTTATACTAGGAAGCCAACTAGTAGGTAGTAATTATCTAGGTAGTTTCTACCAAAAGCATTTAGTCTAGAATTGTCATGTTGTCATGTTGATTTGTTTTTCACCAGGTGTCAAAATGTCCAAGTTCTATCATTCAGTCACTCCTAGATTTTTCCTATGTCATGACTTCAAAGACAGAAATTTTTAATTTTTTTATTAATTAAAATGGAGTAGAAGCACAATTTACATAGGAGTAAATTCATTTAGTAGTGCTGCTTCCTTTATTTTAAAAGGTTGGGTGCTGACATGCAGTAATATAACAAAAAACTAAATCTGTCATGTCTTGTTACATATTCACTTTTTGTTGTTGTTCAGTCGCACAGTCGATTCCGACCCTTTGCGACCCCATGGACCATTTTCCTCCAGGTACCTCGTCCTCCACCATCCTCAGACTTCCCAGCTCTGTGCCCATTGTGTCTACAATACCATCGGCCCTCGCCCTCCGTGGAAGGTGTTGTCTTCCCTCTGGGAGATGGAGGCCAAGAACGGAGCGCCGTTTTCAGGCTCCATCTCCCGGAGGTAAGCTTTTCGCCGGGGCTGTGGAGAGAAGGGGGACTTCCTCTTCTCTCCGCAACCCCGCTGAAGTCGCGGCGGATCCGGCACCGGGGCCGTGGAGAGAAGAGGAACTCCCTCTTCTCTCCGTAACCCCGCCGAAGTCGCGGCGGGTCCTGCACCAGGGCAGTGGAGAGAAAAGCGACTTCCTCTTCTCTCCACAACCCCGCCGAAGCCGCGGCAGAGCCGGCACCGGCCTTTGTCACTGGGGCCTGGACACGGCGGTGGTTTTTTCACACGTGGCGCTTTCCCACCCTCCTCCGCGCCCGCGTCCCTCACCCTGATTGGCTGAGGGGTGGTGTAGCGCGGAGGACGCTGGGCCTTGTAGTTGTTGTTGTTGTTTCGTTTTTGTGGGGTGGTTGCCCCAATCGACGACCGGACCCTTGTGACGATGCTCGCAGGATGTTAAGGTAAGTGTAGGTGGCTCGGTACAGGATGGTTGGGCTGGGTGTGGCTGTGTATGCCGGAAACGCACGACTCATCCACCTTCTTATAGGTATAGATTATGTTATTTTGTTATTTGTATGTGCACTGCCCAGAATGGGAAATATCTCAAATGGGTGGTATTAAAATGTAATAAATAAAATTTCAGACCTCACATAATTAGAGGAGGAAGAAAACTTCTCCCCAGATACGTAGATCAATGAAGGGAATAGTAAACCACTTCTATGTATTCTCTACCTAGAAAACCCTAGAAAAGGTCAGGATTGACTTGACAGCATACAATTATTTATATATTGCAGTTCACTTCATCAAATGCATGAATTCTAATGAACTTGAATTACAACTTGTTTTATCATAGTAAGCTTCAACTCAAATACACTGTAGGCCCATTTGAATGAGTGGAGGAATTGACTCAGTGGAGAAATGTTACAACTGGTCCTCTGCAAAAAAAAATCAAAAATTACTTAAAAAGTGTTTTAATGATAAAGAAATACAGTAATACCTCATACAAAGTCCGCTTCGTCCAACATCGAATTCATACAACCGCCTAATTCTTTGAAAAAAGTTGCCTCATACAAAGTCTTTGTATGAGGCATTGGGGTTTTCCCAGGTTGCATTGTGCCTGGGCAGTATAAAAGGCAGGACACATGTGTGCATTGCTCTTGTGGGTTTTGCACGAGGCGAAGAGTGTTTAGGAGTGGTTTTGAGTGCAATTCTGGATTTTTTGGGGATTTTTTCATCAGAATTTTTAGAAGCATTCCTGGGATTTTTGCAACATTCTTCAGGTTCTCAGGGTTGTTTGACATGTTTTTGTAATATTTTTAGCCTTTAGAAAATGATTTCTTAAAGTTCTGTCAGTTTTCTGTCTGTTTCCTTGACTTTGCCTTGAAGTCTGTGTTGTTACAATAAAATGTATCTCTATGGAAACAGGCATTGCGGCAAGGATTTGGACGTTGTATGAGGCATCGCAGCTAGGATTTTGCATGCCTCATACAAAGTCCAAATCCGTATAAAGTCCAAACTTGTGGAACCAAGTTTGGATGTTATATGAGGTATCACTGTACTGATTAAACATCCCAAAACAGGTTTTAAAAATGGTGACCAACACAAAGGTTATATTAAATGTGAGTAGAGCTTCAAATAGCTTCACCCATATACAACTGTGTCACATTTGCTGGTGTAGACAATAATAGTAGGGTGCACATGTAAAGAACAGTGCAATTGTGTAAAATCACTTTTAGTTTATAGTGGGATACAGCCATTATTGGGGTGAATAACTTGTTGAAGAGCCTTGGGCAAGCCACTTTCCCCATATCACTTTGTAGCATTGATATGTTAACCTTCCCTAAGCTCATGCAATAATGTATACTTTTCTTCTATGGTTCAGGAGAAAAACATTTTTCTGAAATTTGTCTTTCCAGTTCTTTGCAGAATTATTGGAGTTTTCATAGATAACAAGTTCAGTAAGTTTTTGCAATTGGATCTGGTTATAATTCTTAAAATATAAAGAATTGGGCAGAAATGCCCAGCATAATTGATTGGGGAGGATGTTTTGATACAATTTTTGGACCAATTGATATAACAACTAAAACTAACAACCTTAGCCTTTGGTAGAGAGTGTGGAATATTTTTCCAACTGCCCTTATTCTTAGATCTAACTACCTTTTTTATTAAAAAATCATGTCAGAAGCACACAAAGGTGCTTTCTGGGTTGAAAGGGTTTTTTGCTGGAAGAACTCAGCTCAGGGGACACCTGAATGAGGCTCCTTTCATGTCTCCAAGATCTTTTCCCACCAAAGTGGTCCCTATTTATCTACTTGCAATTTCTTGCTTCCAAACTGCTAGGTTGGCAGGAGCTGGGACAGAGACAGGTGCTCATTCCGTCATGCAGTACTTGGGTCTTGAACTGCCAACTTGGTGACCTTCCAGCTAACAAGTTGAGCTTCCTAGTCACTGAGCCACCGCTTTCCCAACAGTTTTAACAGTACCTAACAGAGCTGTTTAAACATCCTGACCTGGGACACTTGGGATTTTGTGAAACAGCTTAATGGCTGTTTAAACTCTGAAAACTAATTTGTACAGATGAGATTTTAACACTCCCTGTAAATGCTTTTCATAAGGGCCTATTTAACAATGTTTTGAAAGTGGCAATACTTCAGAAATATATCTGTCGGAGATGAACAAAAATTTCCACCACTCCTCCAAAAATACAGGCATAGGTAAAGGTAAAGTAAAGGTTTCCCTTGCTCGAAAGCCAGTCGTATCCGACTCTAGGGTGCAGTGCTCATCTCTGTTTCTAAGCCGAAGAGCCAGCGCTGTCAGCTTCTGCAGACGTTTCCGTGGTCATGTGGCAGGCATGACTAGACACCGGAGCGCACGGAACGCTGTTACCTTCCCACCAAAGTGGTTCCTATTTATCTACTTGCAATTTCTTGCTTTCGAACTGCTAGGTTGGCAGGAGCTGGGATGAAGACGGGAGCTCATTTCCGTCCTGCAGTACTCAGGAATCGAACTGCTGACCTTCCGCTTCCCAGTCAGCGTCTCAGCGACTTGAGCCACTGCAGTACCGACTATACAAGAAATCACTTCTTGTTTGTTAACACATTCCATTGTCTCCTTGATTATAACTATGATCAGTACAAAGGACTGTATAATTCACAATGAAGAGTCAACACTTGATATTTCACACAATGTGAAATGGTTGAAATTGGATTACAACCATAATGCACATTTTCTAAAGTTTATGTCTGCACTGGGTCTTTCTAATGGAAACTAATTGCCTATCTTTGCCATGAACAGATTCCTCTTTCTTTCACTGATGTGGGTGGGTGAGAGGGAGGGGCTTGAACATTCTAAAACATTTTGTCTTACCGACAGAAGGATAATCAAAATTGTTTTTGTTAACTGGGTGATAATGGTGTTTGTTTTTATTTAGAACTAGCAGAGGTTGCCCGGCGTTGCCGGACTGTTTTAAATTGTGTTGGAAGGTTAAATTGTGTTAAAGTTTTTTAAAAATTGCTTAGTCTGTAATTTTAATTTTTAAAATGTTTATGTAAAAAATGTTTGGCTTGGCTGTTATTAACTGTGATCTGCTTTTTTAAGGATTAATAAAAGAACAAAGTATGATATAATTTTTTCAAATTGTTTTATGTACGAATAATGTTTTAGTTTTTTAAATTTTTTAAATTAGTTGTACCGTAGGTAATAATTTTAATAATGTAAAAGTAAATGTTTTTTACATTCAATGTTTTTAAATAGTGTTTAGATGTTTTGGGTTTTAATTTGAGTTAAAACACAGCACAGGATTTTTAAAAGTTTCTATTATATTTTATTGACATATGTTTGTGATTTGTGTTAAAGTGTGTTTTAGTGTAACTTTTTTGACTTGTTTTTATTGGTGTGACCTTTTATGTAAAATTGTGAATTTGTGTTATGTTTTTGATTTGTTTTTACTCTTGTGGCCTTTTGTATGGGGCTGTTGTGTGTTTTTGAATTGTTTTTACTATTGTGGCCAGCAGGTGGTGCTGGTAGGGGTTATTGTATTTTGACTGTTTTTTCTCTCCTGGCCTCTGGGTGGAGCTTCTTCTGGTAAGTAGTCTCTTTCTTTAGTCATTTCTTTTCCATTCCTCTTGGAGGTAGGACATCTTTTGGTAAGTTTGCTTATTTTCTTTCTTTTATGTGTGTGGGGGGGTGGGGGTGGGTTGGAATTTGTATTTTTTGTCTGTTTTGTTTTTTATTGTGTTTTTGTTTACTTCGTATTGTTTTTTGGTGTTGTTTTTGTTTTGTTTTTTGTTTTTTGGATGTTTTTGACTGTGTTTTTAGTAATTTTAAAAAAATTATTTATTAATTTGGTGGTGGGGAGGGGGCGTGGACGGTGGGGGTTAGGAAGGGTGGGCTAGGTGGTGGGGAGGGGGCGTGGTCATTGGGGGTTAGGAAGGGTGCACTAGGTGGTGGGGATGGGGCGTGGTCAGTGGGGGTTAGGAAGGGTGGGCTAGGTGGTGGGGAGGGGGCGTGGTCAGTGGGGGTTAAGAAAGGTGGGCTAGGTGGTAGGGAGGGGGGCGTGGTCAGTGGGGGTTAGGAAGGATGGGCTAGGTGGTGGGGAGGGGGCGTGGTCAGTGGGGGTTAAGAAGGGTGGGCTAGGTGGTGGGGAGGGGGGCGTGGTCAGTGGGGGTTAAGAAGGGTGGGCTAGGTGGTGGGGAGGGGGGCGTGGTCAGTGGGGGTTAGGAAGGGTGGGCTAGGTGGTGGGGAGGGGGGCTTTAATGTGTTATTGTGCTTTGATTGTGTGGAGTCGTGAAAGTAGATCGGGGTTTCCCCTTTAATATCAGTGGGTGGGGGGTTGTGACCCCCCTCTCCGTTGGCTCCCCTGGGGTTGGGAGGTTTGTGGGGACAAAATGGGTATGTCCCCCCAACCCTTCTGGACCCAGGAGACCAGGGAGAGTGGAACGATTTCCCCCCCTCCTTAAAACAACTCCACTTGGTTTCTTCTCTTTAAAGACGGAGGGGTTTTTTTAGGAGGGGGGGAATCGATCCACTCTCCCTGGTCTACTGGGTCCAGAAGGGTTGGGGGGACATACCCTTTTTGTCCCCACAAACCTCCCAACCCCAGGGGAGCCAGCGGAGAGGGGGGTGGCCACCCCCCACCCACTGATATTAAAGGGGAAACTCCAGTCGGGACCTTCAGGCGCCGTTGGTGAGGGAAAGAAGGGTGGTTGGTGTTTGCGTGACTGTGAGGCGGTGAGTTGGTTTTTTTAAATTTTTCAGGCTCCAGCTTCCTCAGGGTTCTGTGCGCTCATGTCGTGCAGGACTCTGGGGCTTGTAGTTATGGGTTTGTGATTTGTGGTTGTGGTGCATTTTCCCCCCTGCGGCTCGATTTTGATTGGCCGCGGCGCGTTTCTCAATGTTCTTTGTGGTAGCGCCTCTCAGCCTGATTGCCTGTGGCGCGGCGCGGTGCAAAGAGCGTTGGGAAATGAAGTTGTATCCCTTTTTCACGTTTGTGGGGCTCTTGCCCCACTGGCGCATTTCTCAATCTTGCGTTTATCTGCGTACCCAGTTCAGGCGTGTGCACGAATGGTGAGTACGGGCTAGTAGGGCCTGGGTAAGGCTTGAACTATCTCGCTTCGCGTGTAATGTGTCTCATATATTTGCTTCACCTTTTAAGTTGCATTACTGAATTGAGTGAACATTTGCACGATATTCTAATTTTCTGAGTTTTACAAGTAAACTTTACTTTTGGGGAGTTCTGTTGTGTATATATATATGTGCACACACTCACTCACTCTGCTTTATCCTAGTACACTAAAACCTCACATAAAGAGTGTCTTGCTTAGAGACTAACTCGCTTAAAGAGCAGAATTTTCTTTGAATGGTTGCCTCGCTTAACAACTAAAACCAACCAAAAACTCACTTAACAGCTAAATCGGGGTTTGCAATCCCCCCACACCCCACCAGACGTCACAACTGGTCACTTACAATGATGTTTCACTTAAAGAGCAAACTCGCTTAATGAGCACTCCTATGGAACGCATTATGCTCTTTAAGCGATGTACCACTGTATGGAAAATGAATGAATGAAACTAATATTCTTTTCATAGAATGATCATAGTGTGACTTCTGCTTTTCTAATCTAATCTGTCCCAATAGTGTCACTTTAGCAGCAGTTCTCCTGTGACATAGATGGAAGTTCTCTCCTATTAGGTGGGAAAGTTGCAATTCTACATTCACAGCACCACTTGTGTCACTGAATCACAGGCTTCCCTAAATAGCTATGTTGGATGTGTTGGATTTGGCCTCCCTCTGAGACCAAAATGAAAGTGAGTTCAGCCGTTTTCATGCTTTCCATAATGGGCCAAACAGTAATTTCACCAGGAAATTAGACTGTGTCTTCTATTCTGCACCTGAATACTAATATAGAGGAGCATCACAGCTGCTTTTTACAAAAACAGTAAAGAGCCCAAAACTTCAGTTGGACATCTTGATTGTCTCATCCAGTCCAACCTAAATAACTTGCACCTTTGAGTCGTGAATTGTGCTTTTTCAAAGCTTTCTTTGTAGCGCAGACGGTGCCTTTTCTGTTTTGTGTTTAAATCTAACCAGTTAGATTTTTAAATTTTCTTAAGTAGGTTGATTGCAGAATTAAAATTTTCCATTGATTTGGCTAACCTGACAACTAACACCCTGGAGAAAACTGATTCCAAACTTAAAATATACTCGCACACAGAAAGATGGAGGGAATAATCTGAATTTTAAATGATGTTCCAGTGATGAGCAAGACCTTGAGTGTTGCCACAGAGCTGTAAAAAGAGAAATATATATATTATATGAATATTTAAGGCAAGTCTCTGCTGATTAATTTTACAATACATTTGTGGCATGAAACCTACTCTGTTACATATTTTAAATACACATAGCCTAGCATAAATTATGAACGTTTTATGACATTTTAAAAGACAAGTAAATACTTCAGTACTTATAAATAACAAACTCATTAATAATAAAATGCTGTAGCTTAGAACTGCAGAGCTAAAAGGACCCTATGGATCGCTGAGTCCAGCCTCTGTCAAGGAGGCACCGTGGAGACTTGAATTCTCAACCTGAGCTATCCACTAGTTCCTACTACACATATTGATGCTTTAAAAAAATAACACAATGGCTAAAATCCTATTGATGTTCAAATCATGTTTGTATAAATTGCTGTAGCCAACTGATGAGCTGCCACGGTATATCTTGATTGTGCCCTTAGGTGTGTGATCAGATACTGTATATGACTGAGATACACCTGGTACTCTCCAGTGAGTCCTCTCTTCTCATTTGGTGGCCAAAGTACTTGAGTACTTGAGCTTCAACATTTGTCCCTCCAAGGAGAAGTCAGGGTTGATTTCCTTTAGGATTGACTGATTTGACCTCTTTGCAGTCAAAAACCCTCTCCAGCACCACAGTTCAGAGGCATCTATTCTCCTGTGCTCAGTCTTCCTTGTGGTCCAGCTCTCGGCCATACATTACTACTGGGAAAACCATTGCTTTAACTATGCAGACTTTTATTGGAAGAGTGATGTCTCTTACTTTTTGTTATGCTGCCTAGGTTTGCCATAGCTTGCCTCCCAAGGAGTGAGCGTCTTTTTATTTCATGGCTGGTCACCATCTGCAGTGATCTTAGATTCCAAGAAGATAAAGTGCCACTGCTTCTATATCTTTCCCCTTCAATTCCCCAGGGAGTGATGGGGCCAGATGCCATGATCTTGGTGTTTTTTTTAATGTTGAGTTTCAAGCCAGCTTTTGCACTCCTCTTTCAGCCTCATCAAGAGGTTCTTTAGGTCTTCTTTGCTTTCTGCCATTAGGGTAGTGTCATCTGCATATTTCAGGTTGATGAGATTTCTCCCAGTAATCTTAATTCCAGCTTGTGCTACATCCTTTATGCATGATGTACTCTGCATATAAGTTAAATAAGCAGGGTGACAATATACAGCCTTGTCGTACTTCTAAACCAATCAGTTGTTCCACATCTGGTCCTGTCGCTTCTTGACCTACATACAGGTTTCTGAGAAGGCAAGTGAGCTGATTTGGTTTTGGTGTAGTCAATGAAGCAGAAATAGACATTTTTCTGGTACTCCCTTGCTTTCTTCGTGATCCAGTGAAAGTTGGCAATTTAGTCCCTAGTTCTCCCGCCTCTTCAGAACCCAGCTTGTACTTCTGGAATTTCTCAATCCATGTACTGCTTAACCCTTTTGTTGTTGTCCAGTCGCACAGTTGATTGCGACCCTTTGCGACCCTATGGACTATTGTCCACCAGGCACCTCTGCCCTCCACCATCCTCCTCAACCCGCCCAGCTCTGTACCCATTGCATCTACAATACCATCTAGCCATCTCATTTTTGGCCACCCCTTCTTCTTTTGCCCTCCACCTTTCCCAGCATCAAGGCTTTCTCAAGTGAATCCTCTCTTCTCATTTGATGTCCAAAGTACTTTAGCTTCATCTTTACTATTTGACTTTCTAAGAAGCAATCAGGGTTGATTGCTTCTAAGATCAACCTATTTGTTCTTTTCGCTGTCCAGGACACTCTCAAAACTCTCCTCCAACACCAAATCTCAAAGGCATCTATGTTACACTATTATTTATGGTATTAAACCAAGCAATACCTTTGGTTTAATTTCACAGCAGACAATATCGTAAAGACAAAATCCTTTCCGCATCAACTAAAATTTACATGTTGTTTTCGAACAGTGACAACCAGTGCAGAACAAAAGGAGTAATTCTCTCACACTATGGCTCTCAAGCAAGAACTTTAGATCATCTTTTATGCAAAGCATGTGTTCTACCATTTAATTATGGCAGTCCCCCCCCCCAAAATGGCCCAATTTATTTTATAAACACCCACCCCTTACCCAATAACTAGGCTCCAACTCATTCTGTTAATAAGATTCATTTTAAGGGAGCCGGCACAGCACAATTCCATCATGCCACTACTTGAAGGCATCAAGGCAGGCCAATGTGGTGTCGTGTAGAGAGCTAGTCTATGACACAGGAGTCCTGTGGTGAGATCCACATCATGTCACCTCATTTGGCCTCTCAGTCTGCTCTAATCTGCAAAAAATATTGCAAACTCTAGGATTCAGCGCTCATCTCTGTATATAGCCAAAGAGCCAGCTCTGTCTGCATCTGCAGACATTTCCATGGACATGTGGCAGGCATGACTAAACACCAGAGTGGACGGAACACTGTTTACCTTCCCACCGAAGTGGTACCTATTTATCTACTTGCAATTTCTTGTTTTCGAACTGCTAGGTTGGGTTGGCAGGCGCTGGGACAGTCCGTTATGCAATACTTGGGTCTCGAACTACTGACCTGCCGACCTTCCAGTCATCAAGTTCAGCATCTAAGTCACTGCTGTCCCTATGACACGATATATACTGGAATAGAAATGGGGGAAAATAATGAATAGACACTGTTATTCTCTGTTCAACTTACCTAACATGATCTAATTGGGTAATCAGTGGTGCAAATTCAAAACTTTAGGGCTGCCCGAATTGCCTGGCATGCTGCCCTCTTGACCTCTAAAGCCCTCTCAGGCTGGCCTGACTGATAAACTGCTACCTGCACCTGGACGTCTGGCTCCGTCCCATCTTGGTCTAGTAACAAGTCACAGCAGAAGAACCCATCTAGCAAGCACCTCAGCCAGCGGCGTGCCCGAGCCTCCTGTTCCGCATCTAAGCCTGGGTCTGGCTCCACTTGCACGATGACTCCAACCAAGGCCACAGGGTTATAATAGATGCAGTTTTTCAGCTTGTGTAGCATTTCAGCCAGTCGGTCCAGCTGATCCCAGGACTTCAAGAAAGGTGCTCTGCACAGGAAGAAGATAAGCTGAGAGTAAATCCTCTCCTGTTGCCTAGAACAGCCATTTTCACTTGGGAGCTGGGATCTCTCAGGTTTCTGAGGAGTTGCTTGATCACAACAGA
The DNA here is from genome assembly GCA_035047345.1 of Bradypodion ventrale. Lineage (NCBI taxonomy): Eukaryota > Metazoa > Chordata > Lepidosauria > Squamata > Chamaeleonidae > Bradypodion > Bradypodion ventrale. Next base: position 16,604,855 of record JAWDJE010000003.1, on the reverse strand, counting down.
TCACTGAGCTAGTCACATGAAAAGCTGGTATAGGGAATTTGGCAAAAACCTCCTGGCGGAAGTCCTCTACTACGGCCTGGCTTTGCAGCTCGCCAAGCAAATGCACATTGCCTCCCATCATAAACTGCAGAGTTACAAATTCCAGTTCCAGCTTTTCCTCCAGAGGAAGGTCAGATCTGGTGACAACTGCCAACAGGTCCCTGACTAGCTTGAGACCTGCTTCTTGGTCTTGGCTGTTGTTTTCCACCGCCTTTCCCTGGCTTCTTCCTATTTTCTCCGTGACTTCTCCCCAAGATCTCCCAGCCTGCCTCAGGATCTTCTTGTGGGTTCCTTTTGTTGTCCATCCTCTAAACCCACCTTGGCCCGTTCCAACACAGTCTGTATTACCAATCAGGGCTTCTGGAGACAAGTCCATCAAATCATCTTCCTGCCCTGCTAAAACTGGCTCTTTGACTTTTGGCCTGGCTCCTCCAGTTATGCCCATGAGAAACTCATAATTCCGTCCAGCTTCCTCCGAGACCTCCTGCTCAGGAATGGCTCCATCCAGCTCAGTGATCTCCTCCTGTGGTGTTACTGTCTGCTCTAGAGTATTCGCTGATTCACTCTCCTCCAGCTCAAGGTCCTGTTCTTCAAGGGTTCCATTCAATTCCTCCGTGTTCTCTTCAGACTCTGCTTCTTGCTCTACGGCTTCCTCCAGGCCTCCTCTCACCTGCTCCATACCCGTTAAGCTCATTCCTCCCCTTGTTCATTTCTCCAGATCCTCCCAACTCTGACTGACTTGTTGTTGCCTAGACCCATAGGGCCTTTGTGTCATAATACTCATTGACTTGACTCATTCAACATACATTGCCTTTAGTTGTGGTTAATCTTAAGAAATCAACAAAGCTACCCTTTAAGACAGATGGGCTGCCAACTCAATATTTGTAAAAAAAAAAAATTTTTTTTTTGGGGGGGGGGCTGTGGAGTTTGGAGTTCTAAGAGTTTATTTACTCAGGCTATAGAAAGAGATTAGGTGCCCCAGACATGGAAGGCATGTGTAATACAGTTCAATATACAGTAATCAGTTGTAAAAAGAAAGAAACTGACTCTGACCAGCAAACGGGTTGCAGGAGATCCAGCCCTGTAGCAGAAAAAGAAGGCATACCTGTCAGCCACGGCTCCGGACAATCTGGAACCTGCGCACAATGGTTCTGCGCAAGTCGCGTTCTACGCATGCGTAGAAGGCTTTTGCGCTTGCGTAGAACCCTTTTACGCTTATGTAGCCTACGCAAGTGTAGAACGTGACTTGCGCAGAAGGGATGTGCAGTACCTCTTTTCCCCCACTGCCAATTCCGGGGTTTTGGCAGCTGCGGGCAGGAAATGGCGCAAATCGACGCCGAAAATTGGGAAATCCCGGCCAATTCAGGAAGGTTGACAGGTATGAGAAGGTGGCAGCTGCAACGTCCAATTGTGCAGCGCTTTGCCTTGCACAGGATTTGTAATGTGATGTTACATGTCCCAATGGCAAAATGAGCAGAGGAGGAACCACTTCACTATTCTGATTCCCAGTGGTCATGGAGGCAGAAGGAGCCACGCCAGATGGACTGGCTGTGAAGGTGCACCTTGTTAATATCCTCAAGGCTGTGGGAGTCCATTGTAGTCCCAGTGTTAAATCCTACAAGTCTCATTCCATATGTGCCGCAGGAGATGGCTCCATGATCACAGTGTGTGGGTCACTTCGTGGTAAGCTGGGATCCTCCTTAAACAAATTCACACCAACGGCATTTTTCCTGTTTGTCATTCTTCTTTCGTGAAAATGATTTTTAGGTGAAAATGTATACTTGCCTAGCTAGCTTTATGGCAAGAACAAACATCCTTTAGGGTATGCAACAGAAAAATCAAATTAGAAGATGGAGGAAGGAGTTCACTGAACAAGTAATAACATTAAAGGAGGATATGGCTGACGAACTTTACCTCCCCTGATTACTACCGGAACATTTACAGATGAGGATTTAAGTTTGGCCAGCAACAAAGCCAAGAAAGTAGCTTAATTTGGGCAGTTTAAAGTCTGACCTGGACATGAAAGAAGCCTAGCTAGCTCAACCAATGGTCACAAATGATGATAAGTAGCCCACTTTAAATGATAAGTTTGTTCAGAAAACATTTTTTAAAAATCGTGGCAAAAAATTGTATTGGGTATTGGAAATTATTTCTAATTAATTTCTAATATAGAGCATACCCGTCAAGCGCCGCTCCGGAAAATATGGGAACTGCTCTGGCCCGGATGCACATGCACAGCAAAAACTCCTTTGTGTATGCGCAGAATCCTTTGCACATGCACAGAGCCCATTTGTGATGGGCGCACATTCACTATAACCCCTTTCCCTGCTGTTGAAATATGGGACGGTGTCAGGAAAGGGGAGGAACAAGCACAGAAATACAGGATTTCCTGGCCAATCCGGGATACTTGACAGGTATAATATAGATCTACATTGGCCTCCTCCTTTCTGAGCAAATAGTGAAGACTAAAAGATTCTGTGACAATGATGAAACATCTGATAAACTTTTAAATTATATTCACATAATTACTATTGCTTCCATTGCATACAGCTTGACTTAAATAATTAGACATCATTGGACATTACTGGACATTGTAAAATTGTTTACTTCGTAACTAATTGATTTTTAGAAAACTAAATAGATTCCCATTCTTTAACCATGTGTTGAGAATTGTTTGATGTGTTAGGACTTCAGGAATTAGAGATAGATTGTGAGCTCATCGCTCCTGGAAGCGGAAGTAAAACGCGCCTGTACAGTTAAGGCTCTTCTGGATTAAGTACCCTTCCTCTGTATGGGCGCATTTTACTTCCGCTTCCATGAGCAACGAGGCAGCGCGGGCTAGATGAATGCAGTAAACCCATTTGTGTGGATTCACGGGGTGTTGAGTCCGGACAAAGAAATATTCTAACCAGCAGGATTGGGTTAAACTCAGTGATCTTTATTCAGCTCAGGTTCAGGACTGGGGAGTATGTACAGGGGTGGCCAATATGTATAGTGTTTGGGCCGTTACAAAATAAAATACATTTAGGGGGGTTTCCGGAGGACATACAGCGTTCAGTAGTTTCCTGCTTTGACATAGCTTTCAATCTTGCGTCTTTGGAAATGGCGCGCTTCCGGGTTTCCCGGTTTGCTGCGGTTTTACATTTAAACATAAAACCTTATACACAACATGGGGGGCTTCTGGGAATTGAAGTCCAAGAACATCTGGAGTGCCAAGGTTTGCCATCATGGGCCCAGAGTGCTATGGGGCAGTATAAAAGTGGAATTACAACATGGGGTCAAACTTGCGGGGAGAAACATCAACAATTTGAGATACGCAGGTGATACCACCCTAATGGCAGAAAGTGAGGAAGACCTAAAGAATCTCTTGATTGGGTTGAAGGAGGAGAGTGCAAAAGCTGGCTTGAGACTTAATATCAAGAAAACCAAGATAATGGCAACAGGCCCAATCAGTTCCTGGGAAATAGATGGGGAAGAAGTAGAAGCAGTGACAGATTTTACATTCTTGGGATCAAAGATCACTGCAGATGAGGATTGCAGCCATGAAATAAAAAGGTGACTGATTCTTGGGAGACAAGCTATGAGAAATCTAGGGAACATAGTGAAAAGTAGAGACATCACCTTGCAAACAAAGGTCCGCATAGTCAAAGCAATGGTACCCCCGGTGGTAATGTATGGTTGTGAGAGCTGGACCATTAGGAAAGCTGAGCGCAGAAGAATAGATGCCTTTGAAATGTGGTGTTGGGAGTCCCCTGAACAGCGAGAACAAACAAGTCAATCTTAGAAGAAATCAATCTTGACTGCTCCTTAGAAGGTCAAATAGTAAAGATGAAGCTGAAGTTGTTGTTGTTCAGTTGCACAGTCGGCTCCGACTCTTTGCGACCCCATGCACCATTGCTCTCCAGGCACCCCATCCTCCACCATCCTCCTCAGTCCGCACAGCCCCGTGCCCATTGTGTCTACAATACCATCCAGCCATCTCATCTTCGGCCGTCCCCTTCTTCTCTTTCCCTCCACCTTTCCCAGCATCAAGGCTTTCTCAAGTGAATCCTCTCTTCTCATTTGATGTCCAAAATACTTTAGCTTCATCTTTGTTATTTGTCCTTCTAATGAGCAGTCAGGGCTTATCTCTTCTAAGATTGACCTATTTGTTCTCCTTGCTGTCCAGGGGACTCTCAAAACTCTCCTCCAGCACCACATCTCAAAGGCATCTATTTTTCTTCGCTCAGCCTTTCTAATGGTCCAGCTCTCACAGCCATACATTTTGTTTGTTGTTGTTGTTCAGTCGCACAGTCGATTCCGACCCTTTGCGACCCTATGGACCATCGTTCTCCAGGCGCCTCTGTCCTCCACCATCCCCCTCAGTCCTCCCAGTTCTGTGCCCATTGTGTCCACAATACCATCTATCCATCTCATCCTTGGCCTCCCCTTTCTTCTTTTGCCCTCCACCTTTCCCAACATCACGGCCTTCTCAAGTGAATCCTCCCTTCTCATTTGATGTCCAAAGTACTTTAGCCTCATCTTTACTATTTGACCTTCCAATGAGCAGTCAGTGTTGATTTCTTCTAAGATTGACCTATTTGTTCTCCTCGCTGTCCAGGGTACTCTCAAAACTCTCCTCCAACACCACATTTCAAAGGCATCTATTCTTCTGCGTTCAGCTTTCCTAATTGTCCAGCTCTCACATCCGTACATTACCACTGGGAATACCATTGCTTTGACTATTCTAATTTTTGTTTTCAAGGTGATGTCTCTGCTTTTCACTATGTTCCCCAGGTTTCTCATGGCTTGTCTCCCAAGAATCAGTCGCCTTTTTATTTCATGGCTGCAATCTCCATCTGCAGAGATCTTAGATCCTAAGAATGTAAAATCTGTCACTGCTTCTACTTCTTCCCCATCTATTTTCCAGGGACTGATCGGGCCTGTTGCCATTATCTTGGTTTTCTTGATATTGAGTCTCAAGCCAGCTTTTGCACTCTCTTCCTTCAAACTGATCAAGAGATTCTTTAGGTCTTCCTCACTTTCTGCCATTAAGGTGGTGTCGTCTGCATATCTCAGATTGTTGATGTTTCTCCCAGCAATTTTGATCCCATATTGTGATTCCTCCATCCCTGCATTGCACATTATGTGCTCTGTGTATAGATTGAATAAACAGGGTGATAAAATGCAGCCTTGTCTTACTCCTTTTCCTATTCCAAACCACTCTGTCATTCCGTGTTCTGTCCTAACTGTTGCTTCTTGGTTCATGTACAGATTTCTCAGGAGACATGTGAGGTGCTCTGGTATTCCCATCTCTTTAATTACTTGCCACATCTTGTTGTGGTCCACACAGTCAAATGCCTTAGTGTAGTCGATAAAACAAAAGTAAACTTGTTTCTGGTATTCCTTTGTTTTCTCCATGATCCAACGTATGTTGGCAATGTGGTCTCTAGTCCCCCTGCCTCTTCTGAAACCAGCCTGCACCTCTGGTAATTCTCTCTCCACATGCTGCTGAAGTCTATCCTGTATTATCTTGAGCATCACCTTGCTGGCGTGTGGGATGAGCGCAATTGTTCGATAATTTGAGCATTCTTTGGCATTGCCCTTTTTTGGGATTGGAACATATACTGATCTTTTCCAGTCCTGTGGCCACTGTTTGTTTTCCAAATCTGCTGGCATATTGAATGCAGTAATTTGATGCCATCATCTTTTAGAGCTTTGAAAAATTCAACTGGGATACCATCATCTCCACTAGCTTTGTTGTTTGCAGTGCTCTTTAGGGCCTTTCTGACTTCACTCTCCAGGATGTCTGGCTCAGGTTCAAATTCTTCATCATTGTGACTATCAGGAGTGTTGAGTTCCTTTTTGTAGAGTTCCTCTGTGTACTCTTTCCATCTTTTCTTAATTTCTTCTGCATCAGCTAGCTCCTTTCCGTCTTTGTCTCTTATCATGTTCATTTTTGCTTTAAATGTTCCCTTGATTTCCTGGATTTTTTTGAAAAGGTCTCTGGTTCTGCCTCTTTTGTTGTTTTCCTCCATTTCTTTGCACTGTTGTTTTAGGTAGTTTTCCTTCTCTCCTTGCTTTTCTTTGAAATTCTGTGTTCAAAAGATTGTATTTTTTCCTTTCTCCTTTGACTTTTGCGTTCCTTCTTTCCTCTGCTATTTTAAGAGCCTCATCAGACAACCACTTTGCTTTCTTACTCTTCTTTTCTTTTGATATGGTTTTCTTTGCTGCTTCCTGCATGATGTCCCTCATCTCTGTCCATAATTCTTCTGGCACTCTATCTATTGAGTCTAAGCCATTGAATCTGTTCATCACCTCCACCGTGTATTCTTTAGGGATGCTGTCTAGGTGATATCTGTCTGGTCTCTTTGTTTTCCCTATTTTCTTTAGTCTAAGCCTGAATTTTGCGATCAGTAGGTTGTGATCTGAGCCACAGTCTGCTCCAGGTCTTGTTTTTGCTGACTGTATAGAGGTTCTCCATCTTTGACTGCAGAGTATGTAGTCAATCTGGTTTCGGTGTTGGCCATCTGGTGATGTCCATGTGTAAAGTCGCCTCTTGTGTTGCTGGAAGAGGGTGTTTGCTATGACCAGTGCGTTCTCTTGGCAGAACTCTATCAATCTTTGCCCTGCTTCATTCTGTGTTCCAAGACCGAACTTGCCTGTTATTCCCTCCACTTTTTGATTGCCTACTTTGGCATTCCAGTCTCCTAAAATAATTTGGACATCATTTCTTGGTGTTTGTTCTATGAGGTGTTGTAAGTCCTCATAGAACTGGTCCACTGTGGCTTCATCTGCACCCATGGTTGGTGCGTATATTTGGATCACAGTAACATTGAAGGGTTTGCCCTGAAATCTTACTGACATCATTCTGTCATTTTTGAGGTTGTATCCCATTACTGCTCTTCTCACTCTTTTATTGACAATTATGGCTACTCCATGTCTTCTAAGGTTTTCTTGTCCACAATAGTAGATGTGATGGTTTCCAGAGCTGAATTCGCCCATCCCTGTCCATTTTAGCTCACTGATTCCCAAGATGACAATGCTTATTCTTTCCATCTCATTTTTTACCACTTCTAGTTTACCTTGGTTCATTGATCTCACATTCCATGTCCCTATGCAGTATTGCTCCTTACAACATTGCATTCCTCCTCCCTCCCTGTCCCTCCCCTTCCTCCACTCCCTGAGTTTCTCTCCCTTAATATGGTTGATGAGGTGCATGTAGATGAACAGATTGCAGGAGAGAGGCTCCTTGTACTAGGCGATTCAATAATTAGAAATACAGAGAAATGGATTTGTGATGCACATGATAACCGTATGGTGACTTGCCTGCCAGGTGCAAAAGTTGCAGACATCACAAGAAATCTAGATAGATTGTTAGAGAGAACTGGGAACGAGCCAGTTGTCATGGTACACGTTGGTACCAATGATGTTGGGAAGGCCAAGCGGTCTGTCCTGGAAGCCAAATTCAGGTTGTTAGGAAGAAGATTGAAGTCCCGGACTTCCAAGGTAGCATTTTCAGAAGTGCTGCCTGTCCCTCGCGCAGGACCTACCAGGCAGGCAGAGCTCAGAAGCCTCAATGCGTGGATGAGGCGGTGGTGTCGAGAGGAGGGTTTCAGATTTGTCAGGAACTGGAGAACATTTTGGGACAAGCCAAATCTGTTCAGGAGGGATGGGTTGCATTTGAACCATGATGGGACCAGATTGCTGGCACTCAACATCAAAAAGGCTGCAGAGCAGCTTTTAAACTGATAACTGGGGGAAAGCCGACAGGAGCTGGGCAGCATCCGGTTCGGAAAAGTGTGTACTTGAGTAGTGAGGAGGATGCAAAATTTACTGAGCAGAGCGAGGAGCTAGTCACCAGCACTCTAGCAGAAGGATGCAAGAGGCAGTCTAACAATGCAACTAGACTCAAAAGACTGTATCAGGAAAGCATATATAAATGCTTGTATACAAATGCCAGAAGCCTCCAGAACAAAATAGGGGAGCTGGAATACTTAGCAATAGATAAGAATATTGATATTATTGGTATCACTGAAACCTGGTGGACAGATGATAACCAATGGGATACAGTTATACCAGGCTACAAACTGTACAGGAAGGATAGGAATGGGCAAATGGGAGGTGGTGTGGCCTTGTATGTCAAAGAAGTGATAAAATCGTATGAATTGGAATATCTAGGTGATTTGGAGTCACCATTAGAAGCTCTGTGGGTAAGAGTACCAGGCCACAAGGATGGTCTAACAGTAGGCATATACTATCGGCCTCCGACCCAAACTCTTGAGGGAGACTGGCAGTTGGAGAATGTTGTAAAGGAGGCATCCAAGAAGGGAAGCCTGGTTATAATGGGGGACTTCAATTACCCTCACATAGACTGGGTGAACTGTTGTTCAGCACATGATAAAGAGATAAAGTTCCTAGATATGCTAAATGATTGTTCCCTGGGACAGATGGTTGAAGACCCAACTAGAGGTACAAGAATCCTTGACTTGATCCTGAGTAATACTCAGGATCTGGTGCAAGATGTTAATGTGACTGATCCAATAGGGAACAGTGACCACAACTCAATTATGTTTAACTTGATCATAGACTGCAAGTCACTGATAAAATCTAACACAGAGACCTTAAATTTTCAAAAAGGAAATTTCCCAAAGTTGAGGAAACTAGTAAAAAAGAAGCTCAAAGGGAAAATTGAGAGAGTCCAAACACTCCAAGAGGCATGGAGGCTATTTACAAAAACAATAACAGAGGCTCAATTGGAATGCATACCCAAAAGGAAAAAGGGCACTGCCAGGTCCAAGAGGACTCCAATGTGGCTTACAGGAGCTGTTCGGGAAGTGATCAAGAGCAAGAGAAGCTCATTTAGAAGGTGGAAGGCTTGTCCGAATGAGGACAGCAGGCAGAAACATAAATTCTGGCAGAACAAATGCAAGGCAACAATCAGGAAAGCAAAGCAAGACTTTGAGGAGCGTATAGCTAAAAATACTCAGAGAAATAACAAAGACTTCTTTAAGTACATTAGAAGTAAGAACCCAACTAGGAAGGCCATTGGACCATTAGATGACAATGGAAGGCAAGGGGTTATTAAAGAGGAAACAGAGATTGCAGAGAGACTCAATGAATTCTTTGCTTCAGTATTCACTGAAGAAGACAGAGGCCACATGCCCAAAACAGAGCCTATCTTCGTAGGGAGGGAAACCGAAGAATTAAGCCAGATAGAAATAACCAGGGAGGAGGTCCTTGCATGTCTTGTTAAACTAAACACTAACAAATCACCAGGACCAGATGGCATCCATCCACGAGTTCTCAGGGAACTTAAAGATGAAATTGCTGATCTCCTAGCCAAAATATATAATCTTTCCCTCAAATCAGGCTTTGTGCCTGATGACTGGAAGGTAGCGAATGTAACACCAATTTTCAAAAAAGGATCCAGGGGTGATCCAGGAAATTACCGACCTGTCAGTTTGACATGTGTCCCAGGTAAAGTGATGGAAACCATCCTAAAAGATAGAATTAATAGGCACATAGAAGAGAAGGCGCTGCTAAAGGAGAGCCAACATGGCTTTTGCAAGGGCAAATCATGCCTCACTAATCTGTTGGAATTTTTTGAGAGTGTCAACAAGCATGTGGATAAGGGGGATCCAGTTGACATTGTTTATCTGGACTTTCAGAAGGCTTTTGACAAGGTCCCACACCAAAGGCTCTTGAATAAACTTACCAGTCATGGAATAAAGGGACAGGTCTTGTCCTGGATCAGCAACTGGCTAAGGGACAGGAAACAGAGGGTAGCACTAAATGGACACTTCTCCAAGTGGAGGGAAGTAAAGAGTGGGGTCCCCCAAGGTTCAGTACTGGGACCCCTGCTTTTCAACCTCTTCATAAATGATCTAGAGGTAGGAGTAAAAAGCAAGGTAGCCAAATTTGCTGACGACACTAAATTATACAGGGTAGTGAAAACTGTGAGAGATTGTGAGGAGCTCCAGAGGGATCTCTCGACACTGGGGGAGTGGGCAAAACAGTGGCAAATGAGTTTCAACATTAGTAAGTGCAGAGTGATGCATGTTGGGGCAAAGAACCCCAATTACATTTATAAACTGATGGGGTCTGAACTCTCTGCGACAAACCAGGAAAGGGACCTTGGTGTCCTGGTGGACAACTCAATGAAGGTGTCAACCCAGTGTGCCTCAGCAGTGAAAAAAGCAAACTCAATGCTAGGGATCATTAGGAAGGGTATAGAAAATAAGTCAGCAAGTGTCATTTTGCCTCTTTATAAATCTATGGTGAGGCCCCACCTGGAATACTGTGTACAGTTCTGGTCGCCATACCTCCAGAAGGATATTATGGAGCTGGAAAAAGTGCAGAGGAGGGCAACCAGAATGATTAGGGGACTGGAACACCTTCCTTACCATCTGAGGCTGCAACGGTTGGGCCTCTTCACTCTTGAACGACGACGTCTAAGAGGTGACCTGATTGAAGTTTATAAAATCATGCACGGTATGGACAAAGTAGATAAGGAAAAACTGTTTTCCCTATCGCATAACACTAGAACTAGGGGTCACTCCATGAAACTTTTGGGTACTAGTTCTCAAACAAATAAGAGAAAGTACTTTTTCACCCAGAGGATTACTGGTCTATGGAACTCCCTGCCAGAAGAAGTGGTGACAGCTGTCAGTCTTGACAGCTTTAAGAAAGGATTAGACAAGTTCATGGAGGACAAGGGTATCAATGGCTATAATTATGGATACTTAAGGACAACCTCCGGGTTGGAGAGATAGGCAGGATATCTCTCAATGCCATTTCCAGGGAATCCTAAGCAGGTGAAGGCATCTGCTTGGGAATACCCTGAAGGAAATGGTGAGCCACTGTGTGAGACAGAATGCTGGACTGGATGGGCTGTGGCCTGTTCCAGCAAGGCTGTTCTTATGTTCTTATGTTCTTATGTTCACTCTGTGGTGTTAAGCATCCTGTATCACCTAGCCTGCTCCTTTGTTTTGCCTTTTGTTTTGGTCAATAGGGTTCTCTTGGCAAGCTTTGTGGCGTGGTTTGCCGGTTTCTACGCCATTTTTTTTCTCGCATCATACATCATATCACAGTTTTAAAAGTTTAAAACAGTTTAAACAACATATTATCATGCATAATTATCACACTCTAAAACACAGTCTCTATGTCAGTTGCTATATTAATTCAGCTACATTTTTCACATCAGCTACTTATCCTTGTGTCCTCACTCCCCAGGTGGGGTTGTTGTCTCTGGGCCCCTTGCTCCAGGGACATCGCAGTGGCGAGCAGTGGATGTTTTCCCCCGTGGGTCAGCTGTTCCTATTCCTCTGCCTCTGGCGGCGGCTGGTCGTCCTCACCCCCGGCTGGGGTGGTCTCGTGGCTGCTCCTGGCCGCGGGCAGCCTCCACTGCTCGCCACTGCGATGTCCCTGGAGCAAGGGGCCCAGAGACAACAACCCCACCTGGGGAGTGAGGACACAAGGATAAGTAGCTGATGTGAAAAATGTAGCTGAATTAATATAGCAACTGACATAGAGACTTTACACTGACTTAATATAGCAATTAACATAGATACTGTGTTTTAGAGTGTGATAATTATGCATGATAATATGTTGTTTAAACTGTTTTAAACTTTTAAAACTGTGATATGATGTATGATGCGAGGGGAAAAAATGGCGTAGAAATACATTACCACACATTACCACCGGGAATACCATTGCTTTGACTATGCAGACCTTTGTTTGCAGTGAGACGTCTCTACTTTTCACTATGTTCCCCAGGTTTCTCATCAAATGAGATGAGAGGATTCACTTGAAAAAGCCTTGATGCTGGGAAAGGTGGAGGGGCAGAAGAAGAAGGGGGCGGCCAAAGATGAGATGGCTAGATAGTATCGTAGATGTAATGGGCACAGTGTTGGGCGGGCTGAGGAGGATGGTGGAGCACAGAAGTGCCTGGAGGACAATAGTCCATGGGGTCGCAAAGGGTCGGAATCGACGACTGGGAGCGAGAGAGAAAGACTGCCGCAGCACAGGAGGGGCACGGGAGGGGGGGAGAGAGAGAGAAAGCGCATGCGCGCGAGAGAGAACGGAACGTACCACTTTAGACAGCATGCGGGGGGGGGGGACACGAAGACTCCCAATTTTGAACGCGGCGCGGGAAAGAAAACAAAAAAAAAACACAGGAAGGCAGCTGGGCTAAGAAATAACCTTCCTCGTCCTCTTGCTCCGTGTGTGCCTGACTGTGTTCCTTGCAGGGAACCGGGGCAGCCTAGAATGGTCCCGTCCGCGCTCCGTCGTCATTCGCGACGGTGAGACCAGACGGGGGCCTCAATCTCATCCATCCTGAGGGGTTGGGCCTTGCTCTCCTTTTCCCTCCTTCTCCCTCAGCGGCGGGGCGGAAAGAAGGGGGAGGCTGTTAACTTGGGCCCGCCTTTGCCCTCCCGGTGGGGCCTGTTTCAGTGCGGCGTGTGAGGCGTCGCTCGCTCGCGGCCTTCCTGCTCCCTCAAGGTGAGCCCCGACCGAGGGAAGGAACGATGTCCGCGCCTTTTTACCTCAGCTTTTCACCTTGGCATCTCCTCCTGAGGTAAAAAAAACAGGGAGGAAAATAAACAAACCCCCCGCGTTTGGTGAGTTGTGCCTTTTAATGCCCCTTAAGGTTGAACCGGTCGCGCTTCTTAATTCCCCTCAGACAGCTTCCCCCCGTCCCTTATTTTAATTGAATTTATGCTATTTCGGCCTTTAATTGGGGAGAGGGGGGCATCACCCGACCCAGTCCACGCAAGGCGGTAACGAGCGAGGAGGAGTCCGGTGACGCGTTTTCCCACGAGCCTCCCCGCCCACCCACCCCCGTGCATGTCTGAACGGTTGAACTCCGCAGACCCGTGTGTTCCTTCCATTCCTCCTGAGTAAAGGAAGCCCCGGTCCTACGTCAAGGAGGATGGCGACGCCAAAGGGAGCGGTGCCACAAGAGGCATCACTTCGAAACACCTATGGCCGTGATGGCGAACCTTGGCACTCCAGGTGTTCTTGGACTTCAATTCCCAGAAGCCCAAGCCCCCTGTGATTCCACATGAATGGGTTTACTGTGATTCATCCGGCCCACGCTGCCCTCCTTGCTCCCGGAAGTAAAATGCGCCTGTACGGAGGAAGAGTTAACCCAGAATAGTTAACCGTATGGGTGCATTTTACTTCCACTACCGGGAGCGACAAGGGCAGCATGGGCCGAATGAATCGCAGTAAACCCATTCGTGTGGATGATTCACAGGGGGCTTGGGCTTCTGGGAATTGAAGTCCAAGAACACCTGGAGTGCCAAGGTTCGCCATCACAGGCCTAGGAGTAGTGTGAACCTGGGCGTCATGACTCGCAAGGGAGAGCCACAGTAGTGAGTGATGTTTTACTTCCGCAGAAATGGCTCAGTGTGCAGTTGGAAATAACCTCGTAAATCGGAATCGGCGTGTCTGGAAATCGAATTGGGGGGTGGGGGTCCTGTAGGACACACGAAGCCGGTTTCAAGAGGGCTCCATCACTGTGGGGCGGAGGAGAAGAGCTTAAGTTAATTATGCCTCATTAAAGACGAAGAAAAGGTACATGAAATTATCTACTTTTTCCTTCCCTCCCCCCCAAAAAATCATTATACATATGTAATTTACATTTTTTTTAAAAGTAAGGTACAGTATCTGCCTTCCCCCCCACTGCAAATATTGTATGGTTATTTTAAGTGAACCATTTAATATAGTAAAGGTAAAAAGCCAGTCGTATCCGACTCTAGGTTTCAGTGCTCATCTCTGTTTCAAAGCCGAAGAGCCAGCGTGTCTGCTTCTGCAGACATTTCCGTGGTCATGTGGCAGGCATGACTAGACACCGGAGCGCATGGAACGCTGTTACCTTCCCACCGAAGTGGTCCCTATTTATCTACTTGCAATTTCTTGCTTTCGAACTGCTAGGTTGGCAGGAGCTGGGACAAAGACAGGAGCTCATTTCATCCTGCAGTACTTGGGAATCGAACTGTTGACCTTCCGCCTCCCAGTCAGCGTCTTAGCCACTTGAGGTAAAGATCTCCCATGCTTGAAAGTCAATCATGTCCAACTGGGGTGCAATACCCATCTCCGTTTACAGCCAAAAAGCCAGTGCTGGCTACATCTGCAGACGTTTCTGCGGTCATGTGATAGGCATGACTAGACACGAAAGTGCATTGAACGCTGTTACCTTTCCCGCCAAAGTGGTACCTATTTATCTGCTTGCAATTTCTTGTTTTTGAACAGTAAGGTTGGCAGGAGCTGGGACAAACGACAGGAGCTCACTCCATCCCTGAGCACTTGGATCTCAAACTGCTGACCTTCCAGTCATCAAGCTCAGTCTCTTAACCACTAAGCCACTATGGCCCACTTACCCTTTATTATATGATGATGTAAAGATAGTAATGCTTTGTCCATTTATACCAAACTTTATATCAGTTTCTCAGTGGAAAATGCCCATGCAAGGAGATTTGTCAATTGAGAGAAACATTATCCATATACCGTCTTGTCCCTACCTTGAGCTAGATGTAGTGTCAAGGATAGTCATTCTGTCCTCTTCCTCCTTAAAAAAAAAAAATAGGGCCTCGAATGAGGTGGTCCATTTTCGAGATAGTAGAATGGTCTCTGTCACTTCAAATTACTGTACTGTACTAAAAAAAATGCTGTATTTTCTTCCAAATTCTGGAAGTAGAAACCTGGTGATGCAGGATAGAATATTTACCCCTGTTGCATTAGGTTTATAACATAGTAGGATGTGTTCCTGATTAATATTTTGGGGTTAGGAAACATGTTCCCCTCCCAGTTCTTGTGAGGCTTTAGTTCTCATTAAAATCATCCAGCTTGAGTACTGTTAAAGGAAGTAGTAGTTCATCAATATTTGAAAGTCTGCAGGTTTCCTTGCCAATGTCTAGTGTAGGAGTTCCCAACCTACGGCCCATGGGCCGGCCTCAGCCTGTGGCAGTATTTCATGTGGCCTGCCACCACCGCACCCAGAAGTAGAAGCGGGCGCGTTTATGACAGCTGTAAAATGTGCATGCGTAAATGCGGTTACATCAGCGGTAAATGTGCCCACGGCTGTCACAAACGTGGAAGTGGGTGCATTTACTTCCGCTTCTGGGGTGTGTGATCTGGGGGTGTGGTCAGGCCCGCGGCGTAAAGAGGTTGAGAACCCCTGGTCTACCATCATAGCCCGGCAATGAGGTAGGAAGTGTAAGCAGCCTTGTACAAATAAATAGGCCAGAAGTTGTCTGTGTAGGTCTGTGCATGCATCCTTTTGCAGTCTGATTTACATGTCAAGATTCTACTGAATACAGAGATGGAGTCTTAGTATATTGCTCCAGATGAGGATTTTTCTTCCAGTCTTTAAAGAGGCTCCTCATCACTGCTGGGCAAAAAGGATTTCTGCGAAAGAGAAGGGAGGGCCAACAGCCACATTCTTTCATTCTATTTGTAGAGATTGCAGTGGCTTAGTGGTTAAGATGCTGAACTTGATGACTGGAAGGCCAGCAGTTTGAGACCCTAGTGCTGCATGATGGAGTCTCTGTCCCAGCTCTTGCCAACCTAGCAGTTTGAAAGCAAGAAATTGCAAGTAGATAAATTAGTACCACCTTGGTGGGAAAGATAACAGTGTTCTGTATACTCTGGTGTCTAATCATACCTGCCACATGACCACGGAATATCTGCAGATGCAGACAGTGCTTGTTCTTTGGCTATAAACAGAGATGGGCACTGTACCCTAGAGTCGGACATGACTGGCTTTCGAGCAAGTGTGACCTTTACCTTAACTTATAGGCATATGTTCAGGGAAGGAACTAAAGTCTAAATCCAGTTACTGATCACAGTAAGAGTGGACCCATTGAGTTAATGGGACTTATGTAATTGTTGACTTAATTTTTATCATACTGTAGGTCTACTATAATTAGGGCTGAACTAGATTTAGTCTGAAAATTGCAGTTCATCCTTTAGATCAGGGGTTCTCAACCTTTTAAAGCCATTGGCCGGGTTGCGCTCCCTCAGACAGTTGAGCGACCTGGACTGGTGGTTCCCCCGCCATAAATACTGCCATAAAACGCATCCGTGGCTATCATAAATGTGCTTACGACAGCTGTAAATGTGTAAAAATGCATTTGCAACAGCCGTGGACATGTTTACAGCTGTTTATTTCCAGCGGGAGCGAGGGCGATGGGTCCCATGAAATGGTGCCGCAGGCCAGATCTGGCCCACTGGCTGTAGGTTGAGAACCCCTGCTTTAGATCCTCAGAAGAAATAATTGTATTATTTTCTGTTTGATACCTCAAGGTATGTTGTTTTCATCATTCTTCAGTGGTTTTCCTATGTTATTTTAAATCAAATTCTATTTAATGTGGTTTTCTTGAATTTGGGATATAAACACGAACTAGTACTTTGGACATCAAATGAGAAGAGATGATTCACTTGAGAAAACCTTGATGCTGGGAAAGGTGGAGGGCAAAAGAAGAAAATGAGCACAATGGGCACAAAGCTGGGCGGGCTGAGGAGGATGGTGGAGGATAGGGGTGCCTGGCGCGGAGTGGTCCATGGGGCCACAAAGGGTCGTAATCGACTGTGCGACTGAACAACAACAAGAGAGAAAGAACCAAATTTGTGTGATTATTAAGTGGAAAATCACTTCATTTTGCTCTTCTAATTGTAAACCAAGAACTGGAAGTTCTTTTCTACCTTTTGGATCGTAAATGAGTTCCATCTCTCAGTAGCTGGTTTACACTTGTAGACTGTACTTGTTCTATGAATCTGTACCTGCATAGCCCAGCAAAAAATCTGATAACTGAGGGATATCTATCAAGATCAGATTTAATGGCAAGCCCTTTCAAATTTTCATCACTAAGTATCAACAATGTACAGGGAATATCTATTTAAGCTGGACAGAGGGAGGAATCCTGTTAGCATTCCTGTAAGGTTTGCAATTGGTCATGGCAAATTACACAAGCCTTATAAGAGTACTGTATTAATAAGATTCTGACCAGAGTCTTGGATGTGACATATATCTAGGGGTTGGGGAACGTAAATTGTGGGGTCTTTATTTCTCCTAGGTTCTCACCATGGTTATTAGTAAATCTGTGTGTCATCTGCTCTGTTATATTTACATAAACCAATATATCAGTGACTTCCTTAAACATATTATACAGGAAAGTCTTGCACTGATGGTTTCATTTTGTAAAAATAAGCAAGGACATACAGTATAGTCTTGAAACTATTATGCTAAAAGACCTTGGTTTATTTAATTGGTTGGGCATCCTTCTGAGGCTGGTAAAGAGTACCTAGCATGTTGGGGGCAAAATGTTAATTATTTTACAAACCACCCAGAGAGTGCACTAAGCACCATGGGGTGGTATATAAGTGTTACTGAAAGTTCAGCAAACTAAAAAAAGGGGAGATGCTCAGAGAAATTCATTTTTAAAAAACTTCTAATCATATCCTCTTATCTAAATAGTGAAGAAGTGGTGGTTCAAATTTGGAAGAACATATTAAAGTCTCCAAATACCAGTCAGAGCCAAAGGTTTTGCATTTGCTTGCAGAAAATACCTACCTTGCTGTGGCTGAATCTCCTTGGGAAGAATCATAGATGCAATTTCTGGTTTGTTACTGGCTATTTCACTCAATAACTTGTTGGATAGCTCAGTGAATTAGGTATCTGGCAGAGTCAAAAGTTACAACTTCAATTCTCTGCTGTGCATCCCAAAAGAAGCATCCTGTGTGGTGATTGGCAAGCTACACGTTACCAGCATTCCCCCAGAGAAAGAAAAGGGAATGGTGAATCATTTCTGAGTACTCTCTATCTAGAATACCCTGAAAATGATCACCATAAGTCACTATTGACTTGATGGCACACAGTTATTGCTGCTGCTGTATTTAATATCAATAGCATATTCTAACATCTGCCTCCATTCCTTGGAGCCTTGGGGGAAAAATCGACATCTCTCCTGAGCCTTATCCTGGCTGTTCCAAGAGGTCAAGAGACCTTAGGTTTTTTTCTGAACTGTAATGCAACAGGGATAAATCTATCCATCCACTGAGGTGGTGTGAGTAGATTGCCTATTACAATGAAAACCTTGTTCCTTCCGTGTTGAGCTGTTCCCGGTGCCCAGGCACAGGTAGCGGAAATTCCCCCAGGCCATGCCCACTTGGCCGGCCACGCCCACCTCCCTACCCCAGACCATGGCGTAGGGAGGCCAAGTGGGCGTGGCCCACAGAGTTAGCCATACCCATGGTGGGGGTAGTAATTTTTTTTGCGGCGCATCACAGAGGAAGGGTGCAATTAATAACAAATACGGACTTTGACTAGTTGTCAAGATCAGGCAACATGTATACACTCTTGAGAGAAAGAGAATTCTTTATCCATTGAGGAGCCAAAATAAGGATCTACCTATGTTCCCCTGTTCTTTTGAATTCAGTACATTGATACCATTGCAAAGTCCTCATAGTTAATTGCAAGAATTGTGGCATAATGTAATCCCCCTTTCCATTTGAAGACTTGGTGGGTATGTTGACAGTTTATTATGTAAAATTTTGTATTTCATATACTTTCAGGGTCAGATTTGTAAGCAGCATCTAAAGATGCAAATCTTAGTCCTTTGTATACTTTTGTCAAGTGCAGATGCCTTGGCTGTAATTTGCCAAGCCACAGTGTCAGAGAATCACTTTTGGGTTATGTTTTGAAACTACAAATACACATCAACCCAAAACAAATTTTGTTCTAAGTCATTTTTCAGTACAGGTGAGGAATCCAGGTTTGTAATTTTGCCACAGATTTAAGTGGCACAAATAAATATAATTACATTTCTTAACACATTTTTTAATTTAAAAAATCTAGAACAATAGGGCAACCAAATTTTGGAGAAAATGTTAAATGTATATGAATTTTCTAGTCTTCATTTTTTTTGATATGAAAGTCAAAACTTAACTTGCAGCTTTTTGCCAGCAAGATGCCAGTGTAAAAACGTAATGGCATTTTGGCCATTATTGGGGATGTTTGGTGAGAGTGGACAGATTTCTGTTCTTTCTTCAACTGCAAATTGTAGGAAGGAGCATTAAGAGATAAATCTGTCACTCAGTGGCTACTTTCAACTTATTCTAGGCTGAGTCAAGATGAATGAGCATCCAAAAAAGAGGAAAAGGAAGACTCTGCATCCTTCACGTTACTCAGGTAGGTCAAGAACAGATACATTACTTTATTAAATAAATAGATTTACATGTTACAATAAATATATTTTGTTACCTTTTAAATATTTTTTTAACTTTCAAAAGCTATTTGAGGTAAGTCAATTAAAGGATAACTAACTTGATGAAGGAAGTGCTATCTAGATTGAACATAGAACTAAATCAATAATTATGTCTGGGTATTTGTGTGTAATATATTTTGACAAATGAAAAAGGTGCTATCCCTGTAAGATCTATTTTTCTATGGAACTCCAAAATAGAAGCAGGTCTAGGAGCTGCGCAAAACACAGAACAATACATGACTTAATCCGTTTTTGATAAACACAGCCACTGTCACCATAGAATAAACCAGGTTGCAAAAGGATTGCTCCAAACAACTGCTAGGCTTGCTTGCTTTTTCAGAGAAATATGTGATACAGTAATTTTACCATTGGCTTCAGGGAGTTTAGTGTAAAGAAATGTTCTCCATACACATGCCATGTTTTAGAAAAGCACACTGCTATATAAACAGTAAATGCTGTTTTAATAACAACCAGTACAGAGTGTATCAGTTGTGGCACCTCATTACTCCATCAAAAGAAAGTAGTTTCTGTGTGCTTCTGTATGTAACTTGATGCTTACCTTTCTTTCTACCTAGATTCTTTGGGTGTTCCCAGATACATAGATAATAGTGGCATATTTTCTGACCACTGTTACAGTGTGTGTTCTATGAAACAGCTGGACTCAAAAGTTCCTGATAATCGAGGTATGGTTTTAGCATATCACTCCTTTATGTTGATGAAGATGGTAGCCCAGTATATGCAGGAACCTCTGAGTGGAGTAGGATCTAATCTAATCTCATGGGGGCTACTCTCGGTGGATTTTTAAGAGAATGGCCAATGAGAGATGGTTATGCCAATGTTTCACATGGCTGACCTCTTGTCTGCATTTCTTTCCCTTTTTAATGAAGAGTATTGACTGAGCAAGAAAAATCATCACTTGCTGAAGATGTCATTAGTAATGTCTTTTACCGGAGTTTACAAATCTTTCAGCTAGAGAACCTGTGTAGTGGTTATACTACTGAGTTTGGGCTGGAAAGTTTCTCTTTCAAATCCCTGTTTAAGTGAGCTTTATCTTGAAGGCTATTATATGAAGAGAGTGTAAAAATGGAGTATGTATACTGTCCTGAGATGCTTTAGTGGAAAACGGGTTAATAGCATACAATGTTTAGTATGTAAATAGCATCAGAGATTGATATTGTTTTTGCCTGTAAGTCAATCTTTTCATCTTTGGTGATAGGAAGGCAGTAAGTCTGGGTAGGTGTGAGAACTAAACTAAGGTTTGTCCTGTGCAATGCAAATGTGGGCTGATAGAGTTTTATTTGGCTAATTAAAATGGTGAAAGTGAAAACACTTTGATCATGTATTATCTCCTTTTTGTAGATAAACCTGCCAATAATGGGATTTTTAAAGACACGTGTGAGTCCCCGATCTTCAGTGAAAGCTTAACTGAAGAGGAGAAACCACTGGACATTCAAACAGTAGAGATTTCCACTACTGAAGTCCAGGCCGTGGAGGTTCATGACATAGAAACCCAGACTGTTTCCCCAGAAAAGCTTGAAGCTGAGGAAGTAGAGGAAATCCCAATGGAAACCTGCAAGGTGCTTGAGAGAAACCCTCCTTTGAATGTTACCATTCAACCCAAATGGCCTCTACGGCGGGCTAACAGCAGTGGCCTGTACAAATGTGAATGCTGCACCTTCAATAGCAAGTACTTCTCAGATTTAAAGCAGCATGTTGTTTTGAAGCATAAAACCTGCCCTGATGGCAACATCTGCCGGGTGTGTAAGGAGAGCTTCTCCTCCAAAAAGGTGCTTATTGAACACTTAAAAATCCACGAGGAAGATCCCTACATTTGCAAGTATTGTGACTACAAAACTGTTATGTTTGAGAACCTGACCCAGCACATAGCAGACACACACTTCAGTGATCACCTTTACTGGTGTGAGCAGTGCGATGTCCAGTTCTCCTCCAGCAGTGAGCTGTACCTCCATTTTCAGGAGCATAGCTGTGACGAACAGTACCTTTGTCAGTTTTGTGAGCATGAGACAAGTGACCCAGAGGATTTGCACAGCCATGTTGTGAATGAACATGCTGGACGGCTGATAGAGCTGAGTGACAGCTACCATAGCAGGCAGCAGCAGGGCCAGTACAGCCTGATCAATAAAATCAGCTTTGACAAGTGTAAGAACTTCTTTGTGTGCCAAGTGTGTGGTTTCCGCAGTAGGCTTCATACGAATGTGAACCGGCATGTAGCAATTGAGCACACAAAAATATACCCTCACGTTTGTGATGACTGCGGAAAGGGTTTTTCAGGCATGCTGGAA
Organism: Bradypodion ventrale; assembly: GCA_035047345.1. Classification (NCBI taxonomy): domain Eukaryota; kingdom Metazoa; phylum Chordata; class Lepidosauria; order Squamata; family Chamaeleonidae; genus Bradypodion; species Bradypodion ventrale. The sequence continues at coordinate 16,583,263 of JAWDJE010000003.1, read as the reverse complement.
TACTGCAAACATTTGAACACTCACATGTCTGAAGGGATTTATTTGTGTCAATATTGTGAATATTCTACCGGGCAGATAGGGGATCTCAAAATTCACCTGGACTTCAGACATTCGACTGACTTGCCTCACAAGTGCACTGATTGCCTGATGAGGTTTGGGAATGAAAAAGACCTTCTCAGTCATCTTCAAATGCATGAAACTGCTTGACTGTTTTTGTGCTGTGTGTTTTTTTCCTTACCAGGCCTAGAATATTAGAATTAAAATCTGCATTTCCACACATTCTATCCTGACATGGGAGAGTGATGTGTGCTATTGAATGTGCATAATAATGTACAGTTCATCACTGAAGGTGACCTAGGAAAAAGTCATTTTGTACCTATGGAGGGAAATAAATAAATATCCACAAAAATGTGTACATTGTTTCTGATCATATCAATAAGCAAGGAGGAATGGACATATGATGTAGTTTGCCTTGAATTTTAAAAGTTTAACTGAAGACCTATATGTCAATTTTAAATGTTTTGCTACTGGCAGTTTCCAAAATTAAAATGCTAAAGCTGGTGGCTGGAGTTCAGTTGAAAAATTATGCCAGAGTAAGTCAGAAGGCATAAGAGGTAAATTGCCACAAACTAAGAAATCAGGTACAGTTCAACCTCAGTTAACAAACGTCTCGGTTATAATTAAAAAAAACAACACATAACAAAAGGAAATCTATAGAAAATAGTGCCTCAGTTTAGATTTTTTTTTTCCTGGAACGAATCAATTGGTTTTCAATGCATTCCTATGGGAAACCGTGTTTCTGTTAATATATTTTGGTTTTCAATGCATTCCTATGGGATATTGCATTCAATGCATTCCTATGAGAAATTCGGTTAAAGTAATTTTCGCTGTAAGAAACATCCCGGAGAACGCATTAATTATGTTAACCGAGGTTCCAATGTACTGTGTTATAACAGATCTCTGTCAATTTCTTAGTAGCAATTCATTACTGAGATTTACAACAACCAGTTTAGCTTGCAGCTGTGAGTTTGGTCAGTTGTACCTTTATTAAATCATCAAGTCATAAAATATTGTACTGGGAAAGCTTTTGAACTTTTCAGAACTTTTCATTTAGCTTAGAAGATAATAGATAATCGAAAGCAAGATATTGCAAGTAGATAAATAGGGACCACTGGTGGGAAGGTAACAGCATTCCGTGCACTCCGGTGTCTAGTCATGATTGCCACATGACCACGGAAACGTCTGCAGTAGCAGACAGCACTGGCTCTACAGCTTTGAAACAGATGAGCACTGCACCCTAGAGTCGGATACGACTGGCTTTAAAGCAAGGGAAACCTTGCCTCACTAGAAGATAAGGGAAGGAAAGACAATAGGAAAAACATGGCTGCTGTTCAAGCCAGGGAATATGTAGCTGGTTATATTTACAATGTAAGAATGAGTGTAAACTTAAATCACGCTCTACCATATTCACATCTTGTCCAGGTCTCTTCTGTCTGTGTGATTGTTCTTATCCCATTTACAGGGCTAAATAAGTGTATGGTTTCTATACTAACCCCAACCATCTGAGTGGGGAAATTTTACTGCATATTATTGAGTTTTGTTGTTGTTCAGTCACACAGTCAAATCTGACCCTATGGACCATTGTCCTCCAGGCACCTCTGTCCTCCACCATCCTCAACCCACCCAGCTTTGTGCCCATTGTGTCTACAATACCATCTAGCTATCTCATCTTTGGCTGCCCCCTTCTTCTTTTGCCCTCCACCCTTCCCAGCATCAAGGCCTTCTCAAGTGAATCCTCTCTTCTCATTTGATGTCCAAAGTACTTCAACCTCATCCTTACTATTTGACCTTCCAAAGAGCAGTCAGAGTTGATTTCTTCTAAAATTAACCTATTTGTTCTCTTCGCTGTCCAGGGGACTTTCAAAACTCTTCTCCAACACCACATTTCAAAGGCGTCTATTCTTCTGCATTCAGCCTTATAAAGTTTAGCCCACATGAAATAAGTAAAATTGAATTCCATTCTAGGTGCAACGGTATTTGTGTCCTTTCAAAACAAAAAGTTGATTTTGCTCAGACTGTATTGTTACACTCTAAAACAGCTTTTTCAAACCTTTTGCCCTTGAGATGCACTGAAATTTTCCCATTATACCCCAGCCAGCTATGCCCGCTGTCTCCAGGGAAAAGAACCAGCCAGCATGACCTTGGGCAAGCTGCACAGTCCCAGGGTGCCTCCAGAAGAAGGGAATGGTAAACCACTTCTGTACCTAGAAAACCCTATAAAGAGTCATTACACGAGTGGGGGAAAATTGAGCACATCTCGCCAGCTTTGGCAGGCTTGCATTGGCTACCTGTCCCTTTCCATCTCATGTACAAAGTATTATATCTGACATTTAAGGCCCTAAAAGCCTAATGGTTTGGAACCTTACTGGTTGGTTTCTTCCACAGAACATCAGCCCACATCACCCTTTGTAAGAAAGACTGACCACAAGTGGAGCTTTCTTGGTGGCGGCGGCACCAATATTTTGGGATGCATTGCCTTTGGAACTGCACCAGGCCCCATCTCTGCATGTATTCAAGAAACAACTGAAATCATTTCTCTTTAAGGAGTCATTTAATCATGTTCCATTTGTCAATCAATAGATTTAAGTAATTTCACACCTGTCATCACCATTGTTTGCCATGTGATAGTTATTTGTTATTTATTGGTTACAATTCATAGATAATTGTTTAATGTTTATGATTTAGTGTTTCTGTTTATTGTATTATGTTTGATTTTGTATTGCATTGACAATTTCCCATTTACTGTTCACCACCCAGAGTGGGTAAATATCCCAGAGGGGTAGTATTAGTTTTTTAGTTTTATATATATCTATATATCTATCTATATCTATACAGATATAGATATTACTCAGAAAGATCAGCTCTAATGTCAGTTTGAATGAATTCTTTTTTAAAAATTCCTGCCAGCTTTCTTCACTTGTCCAGCTTTCCCATCCCTGCACAGCAACTGGGTAAAATACCATACTATGGGGTAATGGTGGCCTCCAACGTAAATACTTGCTCACGAGGAGCTTCACAGAGTGGGGTTTCCCTGTAGACGACAGCCTGAGTGAATGCGGAGAAGTACAAACTATAATGCACACGATGTCCCTCAACGTGCACTGAGGAGGACCTTATGTTGGCAAGAGGAAATGCTGTTGATGTGGCCCAATATTGGGCAGATGTCATCTAGGTAAAGGTTTCCCTTGCTTGAAAGCCAGTCGTATCTGACTCTAGGGTTCAGCGCTCATCTCAGTTTCAAAGCCAAATAGCCAGCCTGTCTGTTTATGCAGACGTTTCTGTGGTCATGAGGCAGGCATTACTGGAACGCTGTTACCTCCCCACTGAAGTGGTCCCTATTTATCTACTTGCAATTTCTTGCTTTCGAACTGCAAGGTTAGCAGGAGCTGGGACAAAGGCGCGAGCTCATTCTGTCCTGCAGTGCTCGGGAATCGAACTGCCGCCTCCCAGTCAGCGTCTTAGCCGCTTGAGCCACTGCTCAGTGCTTCTCAACCTTTGGCTTTTGGACTTCAATTCCCAGAAGCCTAAGTCAGTTTCCCAAAGCACTGATCAGCCAATGGACTGACTTAGGCTTCTGGGAATTGAAGTCCAAAAGCCAAAGGTTGAGAAACACTTTCTAGCCGTTTTTAATTCTATTTTGTTTTTAGATGTGTTAATTCTAGCTTTGTATGTTGTTATATGCTGGTGGTGCCTTCTCTCTGACACACGAATAAAGAAAGAACAGTTGTCAACAGTAGATGGCAGTGAGGAGTGGGCTTTGTTTTTCGAGCAGGACTAAAGAGGAAAGCCTAGGAAATTCCTCCGTCTGTGACGTCAATTTCTTAGAGGAAAGAGGCGTGGCGGAGGGGAAAGCGAGCGTGTTCGGCGCATGCGCGTGGGGTCAGGAAGCGCGGCGGGCGCCTCGCCCACTCTCCGACGCCCGGAGTAAAGATGGCGAAGCGCATGAGGAGTGGGATGAAGGCGTAGAGGGGGCGGAAGTGAAAATGCGCCTCCTTCTGGTTGAGTAACAGCAAGGGAAGGAAGGTTAAGGAGTTCAGCTTGAGGGGAAGAAGGGGAATCCCTTTTCCAGCATCTCAGCGGCGTTGCCAGAAAGGTAAAGGTTTCCCTTGCTCGAAAGCCAGCCGTATCCGACTCTAGGGTGCAGTGCTCATCTCTGTTTCAAAGCCGAAGAGCCAGCGCTGTCTGCTTTTGCAGACGTTTCCCTGGTCATGTGGCAGGCAGAGGGAGAGATTGACTTTGTATTTGGCGGTACGTGTGGGGGGTGGGGTGAATATTAACCCAATTATCTCAATTAGCTCTTAATTGGTCTCCATATAAGGGGGGGGGGCGACGGCACTTATTTACTGGAACGCAGTTGAGGATGGCGAGATATTTGGATTTCCCCCCCTCCTGTGGGGGATTATCTTTGAGTTGCATTATGTAACGAGAAATTAAATTCCATTCTGGACCAGAGCCTAGAAAGCATTGGGTTTTTTTAATAAAAAATATACATCTCCAGATAAAATGATTCACAATCTTAATAGCATTAAAATATAGTAATGGTTAAAACTTTGAAAATACTATTCACATGCATGTCTTTCCTTTTAAAGTAGTAGCTGCGGATAAGTTACACAACAAGTAACTCAGCGTAGGGGACCGTGAATGCTGCCACAGTCTCTTTATTATTATCCTTTCTCGAGATAATCTCAAAAATAAAAACACCAAACCAGTTGGGATAATCCCAGAGAAGAATACGAAACTGCTAATCAAATGGCTGGTCAGTAGCCAAAGCCCAAAATGTTGGCATCCAGTACTGGGCTATTTTCACTTCTCCTTGAAAGTCTGTTTTTGGAAACTCAATTTGTTCTTTTGGCGTAAATTCCTCTTTTTTGGTTGGGGGGAGGGGACTACAGCTAAATGGGTATCCAGCTGGCTGTTCTCAACTATTTAATGTCCTTCAGGTTAAAGTCTAAGACTTAAGGGAATTTCTTGTAATTAAAAAATAACTTGAAAACGTCACCGTGGAGGGAGACTATGACTTTCAGATTGGCCATGCTAGTAGAGAAATCTAATTTTTTTTAAAAAAATGACTTCCAAGCTCTTCCAAATGCAAACACACGGTTTGTCAATATTTAACCCAAGTGAGGCATCTTTTGCTACAACAAAAGCGAGTGTAGCGTGATACTTCCTGGGTTGCACTTCTAGGTAGATTTGATGCTATAATTTTTATCTTTTATTAGCTAAATTGAACTACAGGTGACACTCGGAAACTTAGAATATCGTTCAAATGTTCATTCAGTTCAGTAATGTGACGTAAAAGGTGAAACAGATATATGAGATAGACTCATTACATGCAAAGCGAGATAGTTCAAGCCTTACTTTGTTATAATATTGATGCTTATGGCTTACAGTTTATGAAAACCCCAACCCCCCAATCTCATGTACCCCTTAATCATCACATAATCTCATGTACGCTGTATGCCATGATCATCACAATTATAACGAATTAAGGCATGACATCTCTCGCTTTGCATGTAGTGAGTCTATCTCATATATTTGTTTCACCTTTTAAGTGAAATGAATGGACATTTGCACGATATTCTAATATTCCGAGTTTCACTTGTATGCTTTTCCTCCAGTGATTTCAAGGCAGTATATGTCGCACCATCCTCAGAACAGTACTGTGAGGTAGATCAGTCTGAAAGAGGATCATCAATGCAGGATCACCTAATAAGTTTCAGGGCTGTGTGGGGACTTTAAACTTGGATCTTTAAAAATAGATATGGTACAGTATTTTAATATCCCAGCCCAGCACTCAAACCATGCTGTCTTAACTAGCTTCCTCCACAAAGTAATTCACCCTCTTTTAAATGTATGCTACTCATCTTGTTGGCAGTTTATTACCCTTTGGAAAGATTAGATGATAGTTCAATTTTCTCACTGGATTTCATTTTTCATTTGTGCTCTCTTGAGCTTTATGCAAAATGGACAGCTAAACGAAATTATATACCTTGGTCAGTGTGCCAGTTAGATTTGAAAACAGCATGTGGTGGTTGCTCAACAAAATGTTCAAAAATTTGTGTTTGCCAATCTTAGGTTATGTTGAAACAATGTTGTGTATAGTTTTGATATATCACATACAGATTGAATTCCGGTGACAAAGGGAATTCAATGGTGGGCTCCAAAAACTTTTACTACTACACTGTGGGCGTGGCATGGTGGGTGTGGCCAGGGGGAAAGCCCTGCGTAGCACTTGATTTAGGACTACAGCGCGGACAGCCAGAATTTCTGCTACTGGCTGGTTCTGGAGAACTGGTGCGAACCTGATGCCCACCACTGGATACATAACCATGTTTTTTGGGTTAGTGTGAGTAGCAGTGAGGCTATTGCTATCAGAGAATGTTATTTTAATATTATTGTTTGTTTTACTTATAGGCCACTTTTCTCCTGATGGTGTACTCGAGGTGGCTTACAATATTAAAAAGATAAAAACACAATGAATTGTATAATTAAAAAACCAATTAAACTGGCATGATAATTAAAATTTAAGTTTGGCCAACAACAAAGTCAAGAAAGTGGCTTCATTTTGGCAGTCCAGGGTTTGATCGGGATATGAAAGAAGATAATTAAAATATAGTAATGGTTAAAACATTAGAAATGCTTAAGAAACAGACAGGGGGGATCTAACCTACTAAGAGTGAGCACAATCAGAATTTTAACAGAGAAGACCCTTCATGCTGCTTGTTGGTTGTTAGTTTCTTTTGTACTGGAACTAGTCACAAACTAGTCAGTTTCATTTTGCATTTGACTCTCTTTTTGAAGAACTTGCCTACAGTATTTCTAAGTCTTTGAAACATTCAAAGCTCTTGACCAGGGATTCTCAAGCTGTGGCCTGCGGGATGGATATGGCCCGTGGTACCATTTCATTTGCCCCCCCCCCTACACACACACACACACACACACACACTGCCTCCACGTCACCAGGAAGTGCCCTGTGGTAGAGGAAGGGCAAAATGGCTGTCCGGCCCCCGAAGCTGTCTGAGGGAGTGTGACTCAGCCCCCGGCTTTAAAAGGTTGAGAACTCCTTCTCTCAACCCTTTCAAGCTCAATTTCAAAACAGTTTAAAGGGAAATGGTAATACTAATGTGCAGAAATTTTTTGGCTGAAGGATAAGTGAGAATAATGTGATTAACATAAAGTACTTTTTCCAAATGCCGTTCAGTCTTGAATTGAAAGGCTGAACTGCCATTGGAAGATGTTTGCTCTGTAGAATTTGTTATGTTGATAAATACATCATTTGCTGCTTTAGCTGTTTGATTTTAGTACTAAAGCAATTAGCTGCCATATTTATGCTTTTATTGAGCAGTATGCTATTGCTTTTTTCCACTAGAGTAGAGCCTACTGACTCAATGAAATTAATATAATTGTTAACTTTCCATGTAATGATTAATTCAGTGGATTAATTCTTCTTTAGTTGATAACAATAGGATATTGGCCATTCTGCCTTATTATTTGTTTTACAGTGGTGAATATTGTATTTATTTATTATTTAGTTGATTTGTGGAAAACTAGCTGTAGGCATGTTACTAGTAAAAACTGTAGTTTAAGGGTATGGGTGTCCTTATGCTATGTAAGGAAAGTATGGTTATTAAAGGGTTTTAGAATTTACTATATGGAAGGAAGGTCAGCTCTCTAACTGAAAATGCACAATAAACAAAGACAACCCTGTGATCCATACATAAAATAAATGCAAGAGGAGGGCAATACCGTTTTAGGATCACTTTAAAAAAAATCAAACATTGTGAGCTTTCGTGATTCAAGATCACTTCTTCAGCCAGGGTAGGAAAATTATAAAGAAAAGTCCCAAAAATTCATGGCATGATGTTCAGCCAAGCAGTGTATCTTAGATGTTTTGTGGGAGAAATAGCAGACTGCATCTTTTTACAATCACTGTTCCACAAACAGGAAGCCAGGTATTTGCATATTACCTGAAGTAAAGATCTCCCTGTAGTATTTAAAACTGCTGTTGAAGCTGTGTTCAGTAATTTAACTTTCTTAACATAATTGTGTTATGAGCACATGTAAGTACATTTCTCGCCACAAACCCTACAGGGAAAGGCAGATGTAGGATGTCTCAGCAGTTGTTTCCTACTGAATGTATCTACCTTGATTTCTGGAAATATGTTGGATACTCAGTGTGTGGAGGCCACATTACTCCTGGATATGTGCCTAGGCATACTTCCTCCATGGATGGTGTCGGATGGAAGAAGAGATAAAACCCATGTCACAGGTGACAGGAACTAAAATGACAGCCTTGAATTGGGAGATAAATTTCAATTACTGCTAACTTCTCTAACTTTTACCTGTTTTTTACTTACAGAATGGCAGACTTTAATCCTTCCCCACTCAAACACTTTGTGCTGGCAAAGAAGAAGATTACTGCCATTTTTGAAGAACTGTTGGATTATGTTACTGAAGGAACTAATTTTGTTGAAGGTTGGTTATTGTTGATTTGTTGTTGTTCAGTCGCATAGTCAATTCCGACCCCTTGCGACCCCATGGACCATTGCACACCAGGCACCCCTATCCTCCACCATTTTTTTTCAACCCACTCATTGCATCCATAATACCATCCAACATCTCATTCACTGCCTCCCCCTTTTATTGCAGTTTAAAAAGGGTTAATCATTTCTTTCATTGTACTGATTAGGTAGTACAGTACTTGAGAATGATTCCAACATTATGTGGAGATAGTAGGTTTTTTTTTTTAGATATTAGGGAACTTATTTTAGGTTTTTATTCTGTCTGGGTTATAGTAGGGCAGTGTTAGTGAGATTGTTTTCAGGGAAAGGAATGTGAAAATTTGTTACCAAAGGTTTGTCTTGCAATGCAAAATTAGAAAAGAGCCCCTCAAGTTGTTTCACTTTTCATATCTGCTACATATTCTCTGACTAGGAGACTGCAGTGGTCCAGTGGTTAAGAAGCTTGCCTTGTTAGCTGGAAGGCTGGCAAGTCAACAGTTCAAGACCCAGGTACTGCATGACGGTTTGAGTGCCTGTTTCTGTCCCAGCTCCTACCCACCTAGCAGTTGGGAAAAGATCTAATTATTATTATATCTGACTTCTACCTTGCTACACTTCCTTCATTCCATTGTTAGTGTTGTGCTGATGGGCCCAGACATGAAGACGTATGGCAGACCCATTCATTTCCACTTGTCAGCTACTCTGATGTCACATAGGGGTTGAATGGGCTTAGGCTATACAACTGAGTCAAGGGCCACAATGGCCTAGTGGTTAAGATGCTGGGCTTGATGAATGAAAGGTTGACAGGGCAGCAGCTCGAGACATGAGGCAGTTTGAAAGCAAGAAATTGCAAGTAAGTAAATAGGTAGCACTTCGGTGGGAAGGTAAACAGTGTCCCATGCACTTTGGTGCCTAGTCATGCCTACCACATGACCACAGAAACGTCTGCAGATGCAGACAGCGCTGGCTCTTTAACTGTAAATGGATATGAGCACTGCTCTCTAGAGTCAGAGATGACTGGCTTTCGAGCCAGGCAACCTTTACCTATTAGCACCTCTGGATACTTCACATTCTTTATTCTCTAGTTTACCAATTGATGACTGCTGATCTATGTAATTGTTGCATTGTTTTATTATTGTTCTATCTGATCACAGAAACATACCAAAATCCGGCACTTGAACATATAGCCACTGAGGATGAACTGGCTGAAATACAAGCATATAAAAACAAGTTGGCCATTATAGGTGAAGTGCTTGCACGACGTCACATGAAAGTAGCTTTCTTTGGCAGGTAAGAGATTAAATTTTTAAATGAATTAGTAAGATTAGCATTTTGGGCACAGACCACAAGGGAGCTCTCATTGAAGCAATTTAAGCTCATCGAAATGTATGGTGTCTAAAAATTGGATGATGATACTTATATTTTGTGTCTTCTAAATACTTCATCTATATTAGCTTCCCAGAAACAACCAGGTATAATTGATACAGTATCATTATTACCTATATTGCACTTAGGCTTTGAGACTGTGGGTAGGAAAACCACCTCTCAGATCTGCTTTGATTTGGATTCCTGCATTGAGCAGGCGTTTGGACTCAATGGCCCAGAACAGGGGTCCCCAGCCACTGGGACTGGTACCGGGCCATGGGTTGTCCCAAACTGGGCCTCCGGGGTGGGTGGTGCTGAGCCTTTTACCATCAGCATGCTCCGCCGGGTCTGTCCGGTGAACTGAGAAAGAACACAGGTTTAAGACACAGCAGATAGGCAGGTGGTTGGGCCTCTCCTCTACGTTGCTTAACTATGGCAGGGCTCTGCCCCCCATCTGTGTGCACCACCCCCACTTACTGGTCTGTGGAAAAATCGTTTAGCATGAAACCGGTCTGTGGTGCAAAAAAGGTTGTGGACCCCTGGCCTAGAAGACCCCTTCCAACCCAGTTATTCTATTATTCTAACACGGGTCTCCCTTTCCATCTCTAGAACAAGCAGCGGAAAGAGTTCAGTTATCAACGCAATGCTGTGGGACAAAGTGCTACCAAGTGGCATAGGGCATACAACCAACTGTTTTCTCAGTGTGGAAGGAACGGATGGGGATAAGGCTTACCTCATGACTGAAGGCTCAGAAGAGAAGAAAAGTGTCAAGGTATGTGTCAGGGAAAGCTCTTTGCATGTGTCACAAAGGTATGCTTTTCTTTTATTCCGTAACATTCATGCATTACTTTCCCATAAGAGGCTTCTCTAGATTTTTAATATTAGCAGCCAATATAAAAGATTTCAGGGTGTGTTCTCTGTAATTCAGAATATTAAGAGAGGGAAATAGAGTTTTTAAAATGTCTAAATAATGCTACAAGGAAGGAGATATACTTACTTGGGAAGACCAAAGTATGTTATGGAAGAGCTATAAAACATGTGTAAATCCTGATTAAACTTTGTTTAATTTGGATATTTCCCCCCTCCATTGTATATTCTTGGATTTGAAAATGGGACTACAGAAGGAAGGCAGGAAATGACAAAATTTATTAAGGATAACCTGTAGATTGCAGAAGTGACTGGCTTGGGAATCATGAAAGGAAAGTACTCTTAATTGTTAGAGTATATAATTGTATATAAATGAAAGCGTAAGTAAATAAATAGATATACCTCTGTAATTTCCAAGTGGGACTGCAGTGGCTCAAGTGCCTAAGATGCTGACTGGGAGGCAGAAGGTTAGCGGTTCATAAGAACATAAGAACATAAGAACAGCCTTGCTGGAACAGGCCACAGCCCATCCAGTCCAGCATTCTGTCTCACACAGTGGCTCACCATTTCCTTCAGGGTATTCCCAAGCAGATGCCTTCACCTGCTTAGGATTCCCTGGAAATGATATTGAGAGATATCCTGCCTATCTCTCCAACCCGGAGGTTGTCCTTAAGTATCCATAATTATAGCCATTGATCCCCTTGTCCTCCATGAACTTGTCTAATCCTTTCTTAAAGCTGTCAAGACTGATAGCTGTCACCACTTCTTCTGGCAGGGAGTTCCATAGACCAGTAATCCTCTGGGTGAAAAAGTACTTTCTCTTATTTGTTTGAGAACTAGTACCCAAAAGTTTCATCGAGTGTCCCCTAGTTCTAGTGTTATGTGATAGGGAAAACAGTTTTTCCTTATCTACTTTGTCCACACCGTGCATGATTTTATAAACTTCAATCAGGTCACCTCTTAGACGTCGTCGTTCAAGAGTGAAGAGGCCCAACCGTTGCAGCCTCAGATGGTAAGGATGGTTCGATTCCCGAGTACTGCAGGACGGAATGAGCTCCTGTCTTTGTCCCAGCTCCTGCCAACCTAGCAGTTCGAAAGCAAGACATTGATAAATAGGGACCACTTTGGTGGGAAGGAAACAGCGCTCCGTGCGCTTCGGTGTCTAGTCATGCCTGCCACATGACCACGGAAACGTCTGCAGCAGCAGACAGCGCTGGCTCTTCGGCTTTGAAACAGAGATGAGCACTGCACCCTAGAGTCGGATACGTTGGCTTTCGAGCAAGGGGAACCTTTACCTTTAACCATATTATGAGATGGTTGTCAGTGACATTGTATTGTTTCCACCTTTTGCTAATCTCTTGTGCTTCTGTTAGGTCTCTACCATTTACAGGTGAAACTTGGAAAATTAGAATATCGTGCAAATGTTCATTCAGTTCAGTAATGCAACTTAAAAGGTGAAGCAAATATGTGAGATAGACTCATTACATGCAAAGCGAGATAGTTCAAGCCTTACTTTGTTATAATATTAATGCTTATGGCTTACAGTTTATGAAAACCCCAACCCCCCAATCTCATGTACCCCATAATCATCACATAATCTCATGTATGCTGTACACCATGATCATCACAATTATAATGAATTAAGACATGACATCTCTCGCTTTGCATGTAGTGAGTCTATCTCATATATTTGTTTCACCTTTTAAGTGAAATGAATGAACATTTGCACGCTATTCTAATTTTCCGAGTTTCACCTGTATGTTCTTTTATCATGGCCATTTTTGCTCAAAACATTCCCTTAATTTCTCAAATTTTCTTAAAACATATGTAGTCCTTCCCCTTCTGTTATTTTCCTTTATTACTTTGCTTTGTTTATTTAAGAAGGCCTCCTTATCTCTCCTTGCTGTTTTCTGGAAATCTGCATTCAATTGGGTGAACCTTTCTCTTTCACCTTTCCTGTTCCTTCTTTCCTCAGCTATTTGTAAAGACTCATCAGACAACCACTTCGCTTTCCTGCACTTTCTTTTTCTTTGAGATGGTTCTAGTTGCTGCCTCCTGTAAAATGTTAGGAACCTCCATCCATAATTCTTCAGACACTCTGTCAAGTCTAATCCCTTAAATCTATTCTTCACCTCCACTGTATGTTCATTGGGGATGTGATCAAGGTCATACTTTCCCTACTTTCTTCATTCTGAGCCTGAATTTGTAATAAGTAGCTCGTGATCTGAGCCACAGTTAGCTCCAGATCTTCTCCAGCTTTGAGTGCAAAGCACATAATGCGATCCACAGCAGTGGGCCCCCAGCATGAAATGGTGCCATGGGCCGTATCTGGCCCATGGGCTGCAGGTTGAGAATCCCTGCTTTAAAGCATCAAAACACACTTCATTATATGTGTTAAAGCAGGAGCAACTCAAAGGTAGGCCAGGAACAAAGAGTAAGTTGATCACAGTCTACAGTACACTGGCAAGAATTTCTGGCTTTTTTGTGGCTTTCCTGCTTGTTCCAAATTATGCTGCTAAAATGAAGAAAAGCAGAGTAAAGAGAAATAGAATTCTAAACTGTATTTCTGGGTTCAGAATTCTGTAGTTCAAAATATATATTTTGCACTGGTGTATCTGTAGGTTCGACTTTAATTTTTTAAAAAAGTAGACTGAAGTCTGCCCACCCTGTTTTAAAAGCTTTTAAGAAATTGTACCTTTAAGTTACCATGCCATCTCCACAAGAACAGACCTCTTTCTAACCTGTGAGCCCTTTTTTTGCAGACTGTCAACCAGCTTGCTCATGCACTCCATATGGATAAAGACTTGGAGGCTGGCTGCCTGGTGCATGTGTTTTGGCCTAAAGCCAAATGTGCCCTTCTGAGAGATGATTTGGTGTTAATGGACAGGTACAGTTATTTATTCATTTTTGTTTGGCATATAGAGGTGCTGCTAAGCAATAGGTCTTTTCTTTAAGTGGCTATACTTTTGTATCCAAAAGCTGAACTGCTACACAGAGGTTGGCTTGGAGACAGCTGGAACCAGAGGGGAAGTCTCATGACTGAGCTTAATAAAAGGAATCTGGGACTTGGCTGAATTTTAAATAGGCGCTTGATGATGGGAAACAGGGACAACGCTGGAACGGTTGATGCCACTTTCAACTTTGCTCATGCTTGGCTTTTAAAATGGGAAAGATCTTCCAGAGCAGGGCTTGTGAAAAATCCTTGGGGACGAGGGCCAGATTCTAGAGCCGTGATGGCGAACCTTGGCACTCCAGATGTTCTTGGACTTCAATTCCCAGAAGCCCAAGCCCCCTGTGAATCCACATGAATGTGTTTACTGTGATTCATCTGGCCCGTGCTGCCCTCGTCGCTCCCGGAAGTGGAAGTAAAACACGCCGTACGGAGGAAGAGTTAACCCGGAAGAGTCTTAACTGTTCGGGCAGGTTTTACTTTACAGCGCGAGCGGGATGAATCGCAGTAAACCTATTTGTGTGGATTCACAGGGGGCTTGGGCTTCTGGGAATTGAAGTCCAAGAACATCTGGAGTGCCAAGGTTCACCATCATGGTTCTAGAGTGTTGTAGTCTGGCACTTTTAAAATTGCACTGGTTAATTATTTCATAACCTGTTGAGCAATCAATCCTACTTAGCAGCAGCTGCTATTATTTAATCTTATGATATGCTAGGTTTTTTTTAACTTGAAGTATTTTATAGTAGCCATTTTTGAACATGACATGTCCTCCATAAATCACTGAGATATTGTTGTTGGGTGGGTGGTGTTTTTTAAAAAATGTATTTGAAAATATGAAATGAAAAATTTGCCACAAGAAAAGGATGCTATAGAGATTTAGGGAGCAAGTTGAAGCTGAATCCGGACAAGACAGAAGCCCTGATGTTTCAGGGTGGGGGTCTGCCTACTTGCGGGGCATGGCTCCGACTCTGGATGGGGTATTTTTCCCCTTGGGGGAAATGACTAGTGTAGTGCTCTACGTGGAGCTGCCTTTGATCCTGTTACAGAAACCAGCGGATACAGAATGTTGTAGCCAAGTTGATTTCTGGGATGAAGAAATACGATCATCACCCCAGTCCTGGCCCAGCTACACTGGCTCCCATTCTGTATCAGGCATAAGGTGTTAATAATAACATACAAATATCTATATAGTTTAGAACAGTGATGGCGAACATTTTAGAGGCCAAGTGCTCAAACCACAACCCCAAACCCACTCTGTGCTGAGGAAAGGGAGGAAGCGCTCCCATTGGGCTGCTGGGCAGAACAGTGGGGCAAACTGTCCTGGGGTGATGGCACGCATTCCCCTCTTGCACGCATATCATAGGTTCACCACCATGGGTTTAGAACCTTTCTGTCAGAATGTCTTCAAAAAAATGTCTACCAGCATCACTGGATTGTCACAGACAGTGCAGCCTCTGGTGCTGACACTGGAAATGGTGAAGCATCTCTTCACAAGGAGTCAGGCCTTCTCGGTGGTGGCAGTCATTATGTGGCATTCTCTACTGGTAGAACTGCACTAAGGGCCATCCTTGGATTTATTTAAGAGATGTCTTAAAAGCAGCCCTATTCAGGAAGACGTTTAAAGATTTATTGCCAACAGCCACTTAATCTAGATTGATTTACTTTAGTTCAATTTTAATCTTAACTTAGTTTACTTAATTTATTTAAAACAGTTTGGGGGTTTTCTTCTTTTTGGGGGAGTGGGACATTATATATTCATATTATAAGACATTTTAATTTATTAGTATGTTGCGCCATTATAGGTTGTGTTATAATTTTTGTATTTTTATTATAATCCTTGCTAAACACCCGGAGGGGGGGGGGGATTCTCACGTGGTCAGTATTAAAGTAGTCCATTAGTAAGTAAAATTTTACTAGCAGGACCCAATACGGAGATAATACTGACCAAGAGCAGTTGTAAGGTTTACATTGGCAATATTTGTAAAGTGTTTCTGTGAGCATTAACTAAAGGAATTACTTTAGTTTATGCACTGCAGGCATCCAGCTAACTGTTGATTTATTTTCTTATAGTCAGTTGCATACATTGTTATTTCATGAAAGATTCTGCATGTGCATAAATGTGGAAGTAAGGCATAACCAAATTGGTTGTGCAAAAAGTGGCTGTTGCTTAGTAGAAACTAAATGTATAGCATATTTAGATGAAATGGGAATGGCATATCGTTAGCAATTCTTGTTTTGTCTCAGGTGTCTAAATTGGGATCCTGCAAGAAATGTGAAGATTAAAAATCTCATTTTTTTCCTTCAGCTTGCGAAACCACCACCTAAAATTAGAGCAATTATTTTCTCAGTTTAATGACTATATCTACTTGAGTTTGTGCAGTGTTTCTATAAATTGCCATGGGCATTTGTGGCTAATTGACAAGTTGTCACATGCCCCTCTCTCTCTCTCTCTCTCTCTCTCTCTCTCTCTCTCTCTCTCTCTCTCTCTCTCTCTCTCTCTCTCTCTCTCTCTCTCTCTCTCTCTCTCTATATATATATATATATATATATATATATATATATATATATATATATATATATATATATATATATATATATATATATATATATATATATATATATATATATATATATATATATATATATATATATATATATATATATATATATATATATGATTGCACAACCAAGATGCACCCTGACAGCACATCACATGGCCACCATGACCTCCAGTAAGTAACTCAAGCATATATAAACACTTGGCCAAGGATGCAGTCTCCTCTGCTTCCTTATGTAACTTACCTGAGTTACCTGATTATGGAATAGTGAATCGAGAAGGCGCAACAGGAAAACTGCTCTCTACTATAGCATTTTATTTCATGTGAAGTCAAGAGTTAACAGTTTTGGAACAAGTCAAGAAATTTTGCCCACTTTCAACCATAGATTATTATATCTTGTTCCAAAGTTTAGCTGTTCAGTACTTGCAATTAGTCATAGTTATCAATCGTTTCCCTCTTTAGACCAAATAGAAACTTCACATAATCGATGCCATTGTAGGTTTGCTTTACAGCAACAGAAGGAATCAAAGGTTGTACAAGTAGCCAAAAAGCTTACTTGCACCTTGGCCCACTCAACTGAGATGCGATTTTTCCAAACTCTACTCTGAATGTGTGTACTCATTGTGTTTCTAAACTGAAACAACTTTCCCAAAATGCCAGTCAACTTTCTGACTTAATTCCACAGTCCTGGCACCGATGTCACCACAGAGTTGGACAGCTGGATCGACAAGTTCTGCCTTGATGCTGATGTCTTTGTTTTAGTGGCTAATTCGGAGTCAACACTCATGAATACTGTAAGATTTTTTTTGTTCTTGTTTGCATGCGCTTTTTATTTTACTTGTTTGTACCTTGCTTTTCCTCCAGCCAGCTTACAAGAGCTTATCCACATTTTAATTCCTTGCACAACCTCGTGAGGCAGAGTATGGATATTATAGAAGTGCAGGACACGAGACTAAATAGCTACCTTGGAGTAGTCTGGAGGGTTTTTTGCTTTTATTACAGGCACAGCCCCATGGAGGTCTCCTTTGCTCAAGAACTCTCGTTTTGTCCCAGAGTTCTTGCTTGATGTTTGGAAAAAGATTCTTAAGTTTCTTAAATACCAGCCTAGCAGAACAAGTCTTTCAGCAGGGCTGATAGATTGGCTCTCCCTCCCATCTCATCTCCTCCAGCTATACAAAGACCTTGCTGTTAATGTGCCTTCTTAGGTAAAGGTAAGGTAAAGGTCTCCCTTGCTCGAAGGCCAGTCATATCTGTTGCTAGGGTTCACTGATCTTCTCTGTTTATAGCCAAAGAGCCAGCGCTGGGGCTTGGAGACCCCACAGAGCTCGCCCGGCAGCCAGCCAAGCAATTTTGCTAAAGCTGTGTTTTAAAAACATGTTGATTACCATTGTAAATATTCCACATAACTTTATTTATTTATTTATCTATCTATCTATTTATTTATTTATTTATTTATTTATTTATTAGGAAAAACATTTTTTTCACAAAGTGAACGAGAAGCTTTCAAAACCAAATATCTTCATCCTGAACAACCGTTGGGATGCTTCTGCATCAGAGCCTGAGTATATGGAGGATGTGAGTAATGTGTTTTCTGTTATTCTGAACAAGGGACACAGAGATAGATGTTAGATCGTTGTTTCAGAAAAGTAACTCATTCATCATGCCAGTCGAGAGGTGAAGTAACTTTAGGGATTATATCATCCCAGGATAAACCACTAGCAAGGAAGTGTGGAGAATTCCCTTTGTAAATTTCCCTCTTGCCTATCAAAAAATTACAGTAAAGCCCCGACTTACAAATGCCAAAAGTTACATAAAATTCGACTTACATAATGATTTTGTGCTAAAACCATGCCCTGATTTACATGATTTCCTTTGGGTTTGCTTCGAGTTACATAAATATTCTTTTACCTATGGGTTTGCTTCGAATTACGTAAAAATTTCATTTTTCCTATGGGTTTGCTTCGAGTTACATAAAAAACCAATTTAAGCAAAAGCCTACAGAACGGACTTTTTTTGTAAGTAAGGGTTTTACTGTATAAGTGTAGGAGTCAGAATCTCTTAAGTAACTACAAGGACTGCAGTAGGAATTTTAAAAAGAAATGAGCACTGTATTTATAAAAAAGTGGCTATTAAGCTATACTTCTGTAGGCTGTCAGGTGAATACAGAGGTAAATTACATTTCTCCCTCTTAAGAGAATCTCTTGATTTTAAAACAATGTTGAACAAATCTAATAATACTTTTGGGGAGAAAGAAGCTGTCTTTTGTGGGATTTTTTCCTACAGCTTTGCATGCACTGTTGTAGCTTGATCGGCATTGAGTCGCTGGCAGTATTGTCTACTCAATTACTATAGCAAGATAACCTGACCAGACACCTTACCCTCTATAACCTGCAATAAAAATCACCCATGTCCTGATAATACCCCTGTTCTACATCAGTGGCTGGCAATGGCAAGGGTGAAGAGATCCATCAAATGAGGACATCAAAAACGAGGAGTTAAATTTTATTACTTGTACAGAAGGAAGTTTATATAGCATGCTTTATTTAGTAACCATCCCATATCCTTGCAAAATACTACTCCACCCAGAGTGTCTGTATCTTTTATTGCTCATAACTTATCAATCTATTTCTAAAACTCGATGGAAGACCAAAAAAGGATGCTTTCTTGACAGTGGTATCTTTCATGTCTTTGTGCAGGTACGTAAGCAGCACACGGAGCGATGCCTGCGTTTTTTGGTAGATGAACTCAAGGTTGTTGATGCTTCTGAGGCCCAGAACCGCATCTTCTTTGTTTCAGCTAAAGAAGTTCTTGGCGCTAGGAAACAGAAAGCCCAGGGCATGCCTGAAGGAGGTATTTGTGTTTACTGCCATAAAGGGCAGTTTTAGTGGTCCAGGAACTAGGTTTTTTTATGTGGGATACTCCCAAGTGCTGCTAACACCCTAAATGCCAGAAAACAAACAAAAAATTGTCAGGTAGTCTGCTTTTCTCTTTGAAAATAGATATTAGATACAACATACCATCATTGTTTAAAGTTGCTGTATCCAAAGTCAGCAAAGATTAGAGCCATGATCGTAAACCTTGGCAGTCCAAATGTTCTTGGACTTCAATTCCCAGAAGCCCAAGCCCCCGTGAATCCACACGAAAGGGTTTACTGCGATTCATCCGGCCCTCGTCGCTCCCGGAAGCGGAAGTAAAACGCGCCCATACGGTTAAGGCTCTTCCGGGTTAACCCTTCCTCCGTACGGGTGTGTTTTACTTCCGCTTCCAGGAGCGATGAGGGCGGTGCGGGCCGGATGAATAGCAGTAAACCCTTTCATGTGCATTCACGGCGGCTTCTGGGAATTGAAGTCTAAGAACATCTGGAGTGCCAAGGTTCGCCATCACGGGACTAGAGCAAGTCTAGCCTCTGATAGGAAAGAAGTGGGAAACATACTGTAAGTGATGCAGGATGGTTCTGGGAACTATCTTTGATGGATTAATTACCATTTCTGTAGGCTTTGAGGCACTGCAGTTTCGTTGCTTAAAGACGTGGGGTAGGAGACACAAAAACAGCCCTTTGGTAGGTGTAATGTGTAGCCCTTACTAGAGCTGCAGTTTGTCATTTCATCCCCATACAGGATGTGGACTCCTCTGTGTACGATGTGAAGTTCCTTAAAAGCTTACTGTTTTAGAACCTTTAGACCTCATAAAAATGTGACATTTGTTATGCAGTAAAGATCTAACTCTTGCTACAAAGTTCTGAATACAGTAAAAACCCCGAGTTACCAAAAAAAACCAAAAACATTTCTCTGGCCTATTTTGTAACTCAAATTGTTTCGTAACTCCAGGCATGCATTTAAAAAATAAATTAAAAAAACCGGAGATATTTCCTACCTTCCGGCTGCTGCTGCTTCCTTTTTTTACACTTCTGACGGTGCTGGGAGTGATTATTAGTGCACAGAATAGCGGCGGTGGCATTTTGGGCGCTAAAAACTGATTTTTCAACCTGCGAATTTTTTTCCATAACTCGTTTTTTTCCCCGTAAGTCGGGACCCCGATTTACAAAAAATAACATTTCGTAAGTCAGAAAATTCGTACCTCGAGGCATTCATAAGTCGGGGTTTTACTCTAGTGAGATGTTACGTATTCCCAGTGTTGTTGTACAGAATTAAGCTTGGTCATTGACTAAAGCATCTGAAAAGAGAATCGTAGCTTTTGAAATGTGGATCTACAGATGGCTGCTAAGGATATCATGGGTTGACCATGTGACTAATGTAGAACTGATGTGCTGGATGGTTAAAGAACAAGAACTCTTTAAGGTCATTAAGCAAAGAAAGCTCCAATACTTTGGCCATATCATGAGGAACAACATAAAGGACAGATTACTCCAACTTGCTCTGTGAGGAAATATCTCTGGGAAGAGAGGCCCTGGATGTAGACAGATTTCATGGCTGAAGAACCTGAGAGACTGGTTTGGCGTGTCCTAGGAAGAACTGTTCCCAGGAATTAAGAACAGGAAGACTATTACCGTAATGATAGCCAATATCCAGAATGGATACGGCACCTGAAGAAGAAGATGACTTTAAACAGTAGCCCATTTCACGTGTGGCCACCAGTAATTTATGTCCACTGCCTGGTTTTGTGCTTTTTAGGAGGTGCTGTTGCTGAAGGATTTCAGACACGATTCCAGGAGTTCCAGCATTTTGAGAAAATATTTGAGGTAAACTTCCCAAGCATCTAAATCAGATAGTGTTTGGGTTTTTTCTTTTGTTGTTAAAGAATACTGTACTTTCGCATCAGAGCCAGTGTGTGAAATGTTACAACTCGCATCATGCAGTCAACCCCAGTAAGCTGCTCTCATCCGAGGCCCTGTCCACAAAGATAAAGCATTTCTTTGTGTCTCTTGTGTGAAGGCTGTATGATTTCAAATGTTCCTAAATCTTGTCTTTGTTTGCATGTAAATGAAACTGCAGCTTTTAAAAAAGCTTTCTCTTCATCTTCTAGATGTTCTTAGATATTAATGATTTTGGTAAACATGTGTCCCTCTTTCCCTGAGTCTAGTATCTAGTCTAGTATCTAGTGTGGACTTTAGGTATCTCCTTGATCCTGAGAGATTAGTCCCAGAGCCTTAGACACTGAAGACACTCTGCATTTCAGCAATCATAAGGTCATAATTAACTTAGTAATGTCTCTGTCATTCCCACTAATCTGAGGAAAGTGAAAGGGGAATTGTTCTTACTCTGAATGCATTTCTGATCTTTGCTTGGGGACAGTCTTTTGTGGGGCAGAAAATAATTTTCAGTTATCTTTCCGTCTTGGAGAAGACTTAAAAGAAATGGAATTGGAGGGATTCTCTTTAATGCAAAATGCATGCACTCTTCATGCTCTGTTTTGAAAAGATGTCCAGGACATGAACTGTTAGCAAATAGTGGGTATAGGCAGTATATAATAGTTGCTAACATATTTGATTTGATATTAAGCACCATGTGGTTCTGAAACTTTTTGTTTCCTTAATTATAAGGAAATTATCTTAGAGTTGTCTTAGAAGCCAACAGTGGTTGATGGCTTGCATCTGCAGTCATAGAGGAGACCTTGCTGTTGTCACCAGTTGTGGTGGAGAAAGATACATTGGAACTGGATTCCCCTGATGAGGAGACAGGCATCTCATGTAAAGTTTTGCTGGTGCAGTTTGTGTACATTGGCAGAACTATATTAAAAATTTGCATCAGTGTAGCGTTGTTGCTTAATATTCAGTGGCAAACTGCTGCAAGTTAAAATTTCAATATCCAGTGATGGCCAACCTTGACACTCCAGATGTTCTTGAACTCCATTTCCCAGAAACCCTGATCAGCAGGTGTGTTGGCTTGGGCTTTTGGGAATTGAAGTCCAAAAACACCTGGAGCACCAAGGTTGACCATCACCAATATAGGCACTTTTTTACTACATACCATGCCAGACAACCATTATGTGATAGGAAGTGCCCACACCACACAAGCAGGTTACTTCAGAAAGGCCAGTGATTTGGCTTAGAGCCATGGCCTTGAGACACATATTCCCCAGCAATGCTTCCTAAGACAGTTTAAGCAGGAGATGCCAGGCATGGATCCCCAGACTATTTCTAGAGAGAGCCCTGTCTTTTGCCCTGAGTTACAGGTGAAACTCGGAAAATTACAATATCGTGCAAATGTTCATTCAGTTCAGTAATGCAACTTAAAAGGTGAAACAAATATATGAAATAGACTCATTACATGCAAAGCGAGATAGTTCAAGCCTTACTTTGTTATAATATTGATGCTTATGGCTTATAGTTTATGAAAACCCCAACCCCCCAATCTCATGTGCCCCATAATCATCACATAATCTCATGTATGCTGTATGCCATGATCATCACAATTATAACGAATTAAGGTACAACATCTCTCGCTTTGCATGTAGTGTGTCTATCTCATATATTTGTTTTAAGTGAAATGAATGAACATTTGCATGATATCCAATTTTCCGAGTTTCACCTGAATTTATTGAGGAGAAGCTAGGTTTTTGTTGTAGAGTCAGATACTACTGATGTTGCTTGAACAACACTCTTCTTTATACTTTTTAACTTTTCCCCCTTACTCATTACTAACTTCTCTCCTACTTACAGTTTTCTGCTATGGATTTACTGGTTGTGTAGTGCGTGGGGATGAGATCTTTCACCTTCTGCCTATTTGAAAGATAACTCTCCTTCACATCTTGTCTAGCTCTAACAATGTGCTGTCTATATCTGAACCCCTTGCTTTTTCATTGCTGATTTCTAGAAATGCTTCATCGAGGATCAAGTCACTCTTGTTATTTTTTGCATTTAATTTCCCCTTGCTTTTGTGTTTTTTTTACCAAATGTGTAGAGTGGGATTGTGACCCAAAGGCTTGAGTGCAGCAAAACTAAACACAAGCTCATTGACATTTTCATTTTTTATTTTTATTTTGGTCAGATGGGTGGATAATGACAAAGCTGATAGCATTGCGGATTTTATTAATGGATGTGTCCTGGCCCTTTGACATCAACTTTTCACATATTTCAATTTATTATTTTATTCTTGCAATAATCATGGCTAGTTATTTGTTTTAGTTCATGGGTGGAAATAATTCCCCCAACTCACTTTTATGCTACTTTTCTTTAGGATAAAAAGTGAAAACTCTTCTTTTTAGAAGCTTCCAAGAGCAGTATTTATTTATTCATTTATTTGGATCATTTATATCCTGCTCTTCTGGTGCAAGTGCCACCCAGAGCGGCAAACAAAATCAGTAAAGAATGCTCCCTGCAACTAGGAGAGCAATCTTAACACAATACAAAGTATTAAAACCTTTAAAAACATCTAAAAGACCCTCCTATACCCTCCCTAACCCCTTAAGAGAATAAAACAACAAGAGAAGATAAAACATTCAAGCAACAAGCATAAAAACAGACATTATTTCAAATACCAACATATCACAGGAGGCAAACATATCACAGGAGGCAGGCTTGGGCGGCTATACTAACCAATGGGCCTGGGCGGTTCCACATGTTGGGTCCCAAACCTGCTGGCACAACCAAGTCTTAAGTGCCTTTCTGAAGGGGAGTAGCTCCATCTGGAGGCACAATTCTGGAGGCAACAGGTTCCATAAGGCCGGGGCAGACACAGAGAAGGCTCTTCTCCTCGTCCCCGTCAAGTGTGCCTCTTTCGTCGAGGGGACCACCACAGAGCCTCTCCGGTCCGCCCTCGTCGGACGAGTAGAATGCCTTGGGGTGATGCTGCCCCGTAGGTTACCCGGCCCACTGCCATGGAGGGCTTTAAAGGTCAAAACCAGCACCTTGAATTGCACCTGGAGGCACGCTGGCAACCAGTGCAGCTCCCAAAGCATAGGTGAGGCACGAGCCTAACGCCCCTGCCCCATCACCACCAGGGAAGCCGCATTCTGGACCAGTTGAAGCCTCCCAATGGTCACCAAGGGCAGCCCCATGTAGAGTGCATTACAATAATCCAATCTGGAGGTGACTATAGCATGAGTGACCGTGAGCAAGGAGTCCCGGTCCAGGAGCGGGCGTAATTGGTAGATGACCCAAAGCTGAGCAAAAGCCCTCCTAGCCACGGCTGCCACCTGCTCTTTGAGCAGTAGCCGCGAGTCCAGGAGGACCCCCAAATTACGCACCGGGTCTGTCTGAGGCAAAGATGCCCCATCCAGCACCAAAGATGGTGGCTCCCGGGATAACATGGGGCCCCCGAACCCACAGTCACTCAGTCTCAGTAACTCTACTCTAAAACAAGTCGTGCTTTCCTTCCCCAGTTGGGGGGGGGGATCCTCATTCCTATCCATTGAGTCACTCCCAGTTTTAGCTATACACCAAAGGTTATGTCTAAAAAGAGACTAGTGAAAAGAATTTCAGGAGCCAGTTTTGTGAATTGGTAAATGAATAGTCAAGTCCCCGTGGATTTCCTCTGATCATAACTCCTTGCTTTTATAACTTTTTTTAATCCTTTACACATTACTGTAGCTGGATCATAATAGAAAGCACTAACTTATGACTCAGTCAGTTTGTGTTTTTTATTTTCATTCTGTCTTTGTTCATTGTTGTTTTTTTCGTCCTCTGTGTTTTCCTCTGTTTTAAAGAATACGTTAGTATTTAAGTTTTCATAAAGAACAGTAAATGCTTTCTGACCTAGAAATTCCAGAGTATGTTGGTTATGGAATTGCAGTAATGTGTGTTGTGGCTTCGGCCCCTCGCAGGAGTGTATCTCGCAGTCAGCTGTGAAAACCAAGTTTGAGCAGCACACTATCAGAGCTAAACAGATCCTAGATACTGTGAAAAGCATTATGGACAGCATAAATGTGGCAGCAGCCGACCAAAGGTAGGCCTCCCCAATTGTGTTCTTGTTTAGCTAAACTGGGAAAAGCCCCAAGTGGCATTGACCCTCCCTCCCCCTCCCCCCCTTTATCAGGAGGTATTCAACCTCAAGTGCCCGCAAGAGGTAAGTACTGTACAGGATTTTTCTAGTTTGCCCCTTCAGATCCGGAAAGAGACTTTTGGCTTATTCCTTATTTACCCTTGCTGACAGCTGAGAGTCCCAAAGCAGTTTGAAACATTGCCTCTAGATCAGTGGTTCCCAGCGTGGGCCCCACGCCCCACAGCCAGACTTCAATTCCCAGAAGCCTAAGTCAGTACATTGGGTGATGAATGCTTTGGGGAATTGATTTAGGCTTCTGGTTAGTCCAAATACCAAAGGTTGGGAAACACTGCTTTAGATCTAGCCTGCTTGCCCAGATCTGCCCAAAACGCCCAGTATGCACGTCTGATTAATGTATGTTGGTGTTAGCAGCATGCTAAATTGTCGAGGGGCCTATTTCCAGTGTGATGACAAGAATTTAACTAGAGCTAGCAAGGGTATTCATTGTCACAAGTCAGGAACAGCATATTCCATACAGAGTATCATTGTAATATGAGCTATAATTGCCCTGTTTTTCGACGAAAAGTATCAGCATCCATTGGGCAGGCCATGCACTACCTTGAGTGTGAGATGCACATTAAAGGTATTGTCTCCATTTTTTTTTTTGTATGGAGTTCTTTATTGTAGGCTGTTTTCTGCCCCTTTCTCTCCCCTTCCACATGTGTTGAGACAGTAGAGCAAGATGCATAAGAGAACAAGATTCCTTTAACTTTAAAAGTTATGGACTTCTGCCAGGCAAAGGGGAGAAAATTCCTGATTGCCAAATTTCCCTGTTCTTCCTTATTGCTGAAACTACAGGAACCCATCCTCTTTCACCTTTCTTTCGTTTTCCCAGCTTAAACTAATCCATACAAAACAGGAGACAGGTAGTCATATATAGTAAGCTATTGGCAATCCAGATACGTTTGAGGTTTCAAGTTGTGCTTAGTTTTGTTTTATGCTCATCAAACCAAGGAGAGGGCAGCAGACTCATGGTCAGTTTCTATTCAGTACTATATTTCTGGAGGAATTGGTATATAGTTAGAAACTAATGGATGTCTTTTGGCTACCTCAGAGTCCATTCAATGGAGGAGCGGGAGGACCAGAAGGACAGGTTAGAATTTGTACGTAATCAGCTCAACCTTTTAACAGATGACATTAAGAAGAAGATCAAAGAAGTTACAGAGGAGGTGGCAGACAAAGTAAGTTGGGGGGCTGTGCAAGTAACTGTCTTAGCTGTCCTTTCAGTCCACAAGTCATGACTTTGGAAACATCCTGCCTAACATTATGAATGCTTAATGAGTGAGATCTCACAGATTTGTTACTGGCTTCTTGGGAAGTTTAATGGAGTTTTCCAGATGAGTTAATAATTACTCATCAATTATAGGTATAGAGCAGAGTAGCTAACAACATGAACTGAGAGCTGGAATTCACAGACTAGCATTAGTCTGGTCTCTGCATCTTAGATTGAGCCCTTCTTCTGGTGTGAGAACTACTTTTGCCCACCTTTAGGGGCCTCTAAGGAATGGCTGCATGTCTGAGTTAGTAAGTTGGGACACACATATTGAAAACAAAGGGCCCTCAGTTCAATCCCAGTATAACTAATTTAATAATTTGGTATAGCACAGCTAGGACAGTACTTTTGACCTTAGAGAATAGCAGCTATAAGACAACTAAAAGTGCTTGGATGAAGATTACCTGCAAACCCTTGAAAATAGCATGTATGAAGGATTTTTTTATCATTTTGTAGCACCATTTTAGGGTATATATAAGGAAGAGACAAATATTTTTAAACAATACCTTGGAATTTTAAAATATAACCAACATAGGTTTTCTCATTAAAGGCCCTTCATGCTGTTCTTTTCTCTCCATATTCTGTCTTTTCTAGGTGTCTTCTGCCATGACTGATGAAATTTGTCGACTTTCTGTTTTGGTAAATGAATTTAGCTATGATTTTCATCCATCCCCACAAGTTATGAAGCTATATAAAAATGTAAGTTCTGTCACAACTGGAAATCTATTTCTGTTCTCTTGCTTTTACAGTATATGAAGATTGCTCTTAACATAGTTTATTTTTCCCATAATCTCTGTATCAGTTAGAAAACTTTTATTACAATAATAAACAGAATCTGGAACTAGTCAAAAAGATAAGGAGAAGTGTGAGATATATAAACAAATCTGTTTTCCAGGATACAAAAGAGCTATATCTTATTTTTTTACGTTTATCTGGTCAAATGTTATAAAGAATCCCAGGATTTTAGTAAAGAGAATCATCACAAGAAACACTGTAGAGCAGTGGTTCCCAACGTGGGCCCCACAGAGGGACTTCAATTCCCAGAAGCCTAAGTCAGTCCATTGGCTGATCAGTGCTTTGGGGAATTGACTTAGGCTTCTGGGAATGGAAGTCCAAAAACCAAAGGTTGGGAAACACTGCTGTAGAGGGATGGAGAACTTTGTCCAAGGCTGCATTGACTCTTCAGAAACTTGTTACAAACTATCTGCCAGGTGTGTGTGTATGTGTCTGAATCACAAAGTTGGTTAAAAGACTCTACAATTTTTTGTTGTTGTAAATACCATCCCTGGGAGTCCTCTCACACTCATTTAATATACAGTAATACCTCATACAAAGTTCGCTTCATACAACATCGAATTCATACAACATCACCTAATTTCTTGAAAACAGTTACCTCATACAAAGTCGCTCGACTTTGTATGAGGCATTGGGTTTTTCCCAGGTTGCATTGTGCCTGAGCAGTATAAAAGGCAGGACACATGCGTGCATTGCTCTTGTGGGTTTTGCACAAGGCGAAGAGTGTTTAGGAGTGGTTTTGAGTGTGATTTTGGGGAAAAAATTGGATTTTTTTCATCAGAATTTTTAGAAGTATTCCTGGGATTTTTGCAGTATTCTTCAGGTTCTTGGACAATCAGTGTTGTTTGACATGTTTTTGTAATGTATTTAGCATTTAGACAATGATTTCTTAAAGTTCTGTCAGTTTCCTGTCTGTTTCCTTGACTTTGCCCTGAAGTCTGTGCTGTTACAGTACAATGTATCTCTATGGAAACAACGTTGTACGAGGCATCGCAGCAAGGATTTGGACGTTGTATGAGGCATCGCGGCTAGGATTTTGCATGCCTCATACAAAGTCCAAATCCGTATAAAGTCCAAACTTGTGGAACCAAGTTTGGACGTTGTATGAGGTATCACTGTACAGTTGAATGCTTCCAAGATCTGCAGCTAAAGATTAATCAGCTCCTGCTGAGAACAAAACAAGGCTTACAGAACTTCATGAATAGTCTTCAGCTTCAGTTTTTTCAGTGCTTAGCAGGGGCCCAGCTAGTTTGCTGCTTTAAACTGTTCTATGAATGACTGGAAGGTCAATTAGGAATCGCAAGAAAATTGAAAAGTCTAAGTAAATACAGATGTATTCTAGAAGCTACCTTAAAAAGAAAACAAATCAATAGATCAAAAATAAAAGGAAGAAAATTTAAAGGGAGGGCAGTTTGATGGAAGAAGTGTGGGGCTTACTGAAAAGCTATAAAGGTTAGATTGAGGACTCCCTGTAAATAGATTAGGCTGGGAGCCAGAGAGTTCCTGTTTCTGATATATTATGATCAATCTCAAGGTCATTGAAAGTTGATTTTGGCTAGAATCCTTTTGGTGTTGACATGACATTTTTTATAATTCAATTCCCAGAAAGCCCAAGTCCTTGTGAATCCACACGTATGCGCAGTAAACCCATTCATGTGGATTCACAGGGACTTGGACTTCTGGAATTTGAAGTCCAAGAACAGCTGGAGTGCCAAGGTTCGCCATCACGGTTCTACACCATCCCACAGAGCTATACTACTCCTTTGCTCAGTTGAATTTCGGTTGTTTGTATGATACTGTTGAGATGAGCTGGAGTGCTACAGCACCAATGATGAGAGAAGTACTGTACTTCTTAGAACCAGGCCTCAGTTTATAGGTACCAGTTGTAGAATAATTAAACTGGAGGAGGAACTAATTGAATCACATTTCTACATGCAAAATAGAGTAGTGTCACTACATTGCTTAATTTATTCTGTGTGTGATTTTAAGAACCCTTCCATGAAAACTAGGCTGTTTAATGACATGTTACTAGGAAATTGTCAACTGAAAGCGCAAAATGCTTGAAACTGAAAAACCAGCTTGGTCTGCTATTTAGAGACTAGGTCTGTGATGGCGAACCTTGGCACTCCAGATGTTCTTAGACTTCAGTTCCCAGAAGCCCAAGCCCCTGTGAATCCACACAAATGGGTTTGCTACGGTTCATCCGGCCAACGGCGCGGCGCCCTCGTCGCTCCTGGAAGCAGAAGTAAAATGCATCCGTACAGAGGAAGGGTTAACCCGGAATAGTCTTAACCGTACGGGTGCGTTTTACTTCCGCTTCCAGGAATGACGAGGGCCACAGGCCGGATGAATCGCAGCAAACCCATTTGTGTGGATTCACGGGTGCTTGGGCTTCTGGGAATTGAAGCCCAATAACATCTGGAGTGCCAAGGTTCACCATCACAGGACTAGATTGTCAGGGTTGCAAATGGGAGAGAACAATCACGGTTGTGCCAGCTGATCTGCTATTTCCTTTGGGAGAGACCCTGTTTCTTGCTATTGTAGACATGAAGCAGAAGAGAGGGCTCTCTCAGGCATAATATTCTGTGTGTCATAAAAAGAACAACAAACATATTAGTTAATTCGGTTACTTTGATTTTTAATGCCAGTGATTGGGAAGGATGATGATGAGGTAGTCAAAATAATTTAACCAGCTTTGGGGATGACTGAGGGGAAAGACATTTGCTGTCATGCCAAATATCTTGGATCAACCTTGCTATTATCAAAGAAGACCATTTCTTATAGGTCCGTGATGGCGAACGTTGGCACTCCAGATGTTGTTGAACTTCAATTCCCAGAAGCCCAAGCCCCCTGTGAATCCACATGAACGGATTTACTGCGATTCATCCGGCCTGCGCTGCCCTCATCACTCCCGGAAGCGGAAGTTAAACACGCCCGTACGGTTAAGATTCTTCCAGGTTTACCCTTCCTCCGTACGGGCGTGTTTTACTTCCGCTTCCGGGAGCAATGAGGGCAGCACAGGCCAAATGAATCACAGTAAATCCATTCGTGTGGATTCACAGGGTGTTTGGCTTCTGGGAATTGAAGTCCAACAGCATCTGGAGTGCCAAGGTTCGCCATCACTGTTATTGGTGAAGGGTATTCCTTCCTTTACCTTTGTGGTGTTCTCTTCCTGCCTATTTGGGTGAAGGAGTTCAGAAGATGAGGATTTTGGTGCATTTGTAAGCAATTGGGAGACAAAAAATATTGGTATGTACAGTGGATTGCATTTGAGTGTGGATGCTAAGGGATCCCTGCTGGGATTTTAGAAATAACAGTAATCAAGGTACACAAGAGCATACATTTACATTATCAGACTATTGGCTCTGCATTATCTATTCTTGTCTTGGCTGTATGTTTAACTGCTTATCTTCTCTGTTGAAATGATAGGAACTCAACAAACACCTAGAAGAGGGCTTGGGAAAGAATTTAGCAGACCGTTGCTCTAGTGAAGTCAACAATTCTATGCATCAGTCTCAACAGGAAATGATTGGTAACACTTACATTTAGGAATGCATAGATTCCCCACTTTTTCTCTGTGTATTTGAGTCATTGTTGTCCTCCAGATGAGTAGATCTTGGCAATACCACGCTGCCCCTTGTTATCACCTTCCATGTAGCGTAGCTTAATTTTATAACCAGAAGTTGTCCTTTCCCTCCTCTTCTGAACCGTGGCTCCTATTGGTAAACACAGTTGCAAGAAGTCCACCCGAAAAATTGGGCAATAGAATGCTTTTAAAATGCTCTTTAATTTGACATAGGGAACAAGGAATATAGGAGAAAGAGCCCCTGGAAAGCGATATGGAATAATAAAATGCGTTTCCGAGTGTGTTGACACAATAAAGTCATACAAGGGCCAACAAGAGTAAGCACCAGGAGGCAACTGTAGAGTGCGTGCAAAGTAACTATTTTATAGAATCTTGAAAAAGATACGAAATATCCGAGCAAACCGGACGGATATCGACTGTGAAATTCTGCCTTTGTCTATTTGGTGAATACTCCCCACATGGTTTCGAACATTCGGAGTACTGTGACCCCCGGTGCAGACAACTTTTAAGAAAGCTATTCAAGGCGGAAACCTCCAGTTACAGTCGCGAAAAATTATATCAGAATTACTGCCATTGTTGCTCATGGAACTTTGCCTTTCAACGAACACTATTTCATAGGCTCCTCAGCCTTATTGTTGGGTTATACCAAGTACTTTATATGATACTAGCAAGGGTTGCCCGGCGTTCCAGGGGCACTTTCTCCTATATTCCTTGTTCCCCATGTCACATTAAAGTGCATTTTAAAAGCATTCTATTGCCCAATTTTTCGGGTGGACTTCTTGCAACTGTTGTTACCTTTACACCCGAGCCGTCTCTCTCCTTTCCTATTGGTAAACAGCTTTGTTTCTGTCATGTGAATGGCTGAATTTTCTGGAAAAGAGTTTTCTTCAAGATATAAGCTGAATATTAGAAAAACCCGCTTAACAGTTAGAGCAGAATGACAGTGGAACCAACTGCCTCGAGCGGTGGTGAGTGCTCCAATGCTGGAAGCATTCAAGAGAAAATTGGACAACTGTCTGTCATATCTACTTTGATTTGGATTCCTCCATTGATTGGGGGGTTGGGCTCGATGGCCTAAAAGGCCCCTTCCAACTCAATTATTCTATGATCCTATGGTCTAAGACAGGGGTGCCCAAACTATGGCCCGGGGGCCCTGATGCCATTTCATCTGGCCCACGAAGGCTTCGGGGGCCTGAGGAATTGGCTTCGGGGGTTGGATCCAGCCCCCTGAGCCATAGTGGCCAGCCCCCTGAAACATGTGACTGGCCTGAAAAGTTTGGGCACCCCTGATCTAAGACTTCTGATTGTAGTGGTCAAGTGAGGCCAGGCTGGTCTGTGGGAAAATTCACACAAAAGGGTGCCCACACATGGTGGTTTCTGAGAAGTACGAGGCCACGGTTGGAATCATGTAAAAGTATTTGTTAGTGCCTCTGTCGTAAATAAGCATGTTTTTCCTATTTTTGAGCTGCCACTAATGTACAGATTGGGGCGAGGTGGGCCTATCTTCTTTAGAACTTCCATGTGAGTCTTTCCAAGATGTGATCTTTCCAACAGACTTATTACAAGTCCCAATCCCTGGTTTCTTCCATTGTTTTGAAATCTTACTCATGATCGGAATTGCTTGATTGAAGCCTAGTCTGGATGACTGGCAGAGTGAGGCGATAGTGCGGCCGAACCATTCAGGTTACACATATTAGGACAAGTCAGTTTTCCTTCCAAGTAGAAATATAAAATAGAAAGTGAAAGATTTAAACCCAACCTTTCTACTTGCTAGAGATAGAAAAGATGAGCATTAAAATCTGCAGTTTTGCCCCCTGAGGTGGTATAATAGCAATAGCAATTACACTTCTATACCACCCCACAGTGCTTAGTGTACTCTCTGGGCTGTTCGCAAGGTAATTAACACTTGCCTCCAACTTGCTGGGTACTCATTTTACCAACCTCAAAAAGATGAAAGGCTTGAGCCCCATTTATAAAACCTCAAAATTATGTTACCTCATTGTTCACCATCCTCATGATCCCTTGAATTCATCACTAGACTCCTGACTTGAATTTTCACACCACCTATATCTGAAATGCTTGTTAACTGGACTTGAATCATAAATTATATGATTCAGGCCCAGTGTTTGAGAGCAAAGATTGCAGTTGGTGGGTTCATGTCTGGCCAGTTATATTCCCATGAACAAGCCAATATGTATCTCATGAGGGTTACTTTACTGTTTGCAGGTAGGAGAATGTACAGAGTATGCATTGCTATGTTGTTGGTTTTTAATTCACTTCTTTAACTGATTTTAAATATACTGTATATCTTTAAAAGTGGCTAACATGAATGCTTGGAATGTACCTGGAATAGTCACATCAGAATGGAATCAAGTTTTGAACTAGCTTTCCTTTTTTTTTTTTTTCCTTTTAGAAAACCTGCAGGCCCTGTTGCCTTCTGATGTCCAGAAGAACCTTCACTTGCTAATTCCATGTAGGAAATTTGATCTCAGCTATGATCTGAATTGCCATAGTCTCTGTTCAGATTTCCAAGAAGATATCTCGTTCCGGTTCTCCCTGGGCTGGGCTGCTCTCGTCAGTCGGTTCCTGGGCCCAAAAAACACCCAAAGGGTTCTTCTGGCGATGGCAGAGCCAGCTTTGACAGTGAGTGCTTCTCCGTAGATTCTGCTTGTTGTGCTGCCTGTATAGCTGGCTCTTGATTCACCACCTGCAGGTAGCATCACCATTGGGAATGTGGTACTGTCTGATACACAAGGCTTGCTTCCATGAAGGGTGTGTGACAGTGTGGGCTCAGAGCCGCCTCCAGCAGTGGTGGCAGGGAATCTCACGCTAGCAAAAAAATCAGGAGCCCTAAAGCCCAAGTCTGTGCATCTTCCAGAACTAGTTGGCTTGATTCTGTTTGTTGAAAAAAAGACAAGCTGCAAGTAGAATAAAAAAGTGTATGTAACATAAGAACAGCGTTGCTGGAACAGACCACAGGAGCCCATCCAGTCCAGCATTCTGTCTCACACAATGGCTCACCATTTGCTTCAGGGTATTCCCAAGCAGATGCCTTCACCTGCTTAGGATTCCCTGGAAATGGCATTGAGAGATATTCTTGTGGAATACCTAATTTATTCATAATTACCTTGGATTTTGGGGCTGTGATCAATTAAATGAAGAGTAAGTTACAACTTACAAACATAGAGAGACTTGAAATAATGAAGCAGAATCTGAACTTGTCACCTTTCCCCTTTAAGAATGTACTGTTTTCTGGTTTGTTTGTTTTTTGCAAATCTGTTCATAAATGGTCCTAATCACCTAGATCAGTTCTCAACCTTTTTAAGCCGAGGGCCGGGTTACGCTCCTTCAGACAGCTTTGGGGACCGAACGGCTATTTTGCCGTTCCTCCACCACATGGCACTTCCTGGTGTGGTGGAGGTGGTGGTGGGCCCCACAGGAAAAGGTGCCATGGGCCGCAGGTTGAGAATCCCTGACCTAGATTCTAGATTTTGATCAGAGTTTGAAATCTTTATTTTAAAATGAGCTGGTCAGCCCTTCCTTAGATTTTGCATTCTTTTATTCTAGATCCCTCGGTCTCTCGCCTCCACCCCTTGTGCCACCAATGCTCCAGCTCTGCCACCAGAGAGTGCATCGCAAGAGGAACTCATGGTCTCCTTGGTCACCAATCTGGCCTCACTGACGTCCCGGACATCTATGACTGTCATCATTGTTGGTGGGCTGGTTAGTATCATGATGAACTCTGCCACCGAGAGAAATCCTAAAAAGAGAAACAAATGGTGTTGGGTGCTGCCCCTCTGCTTTGATAGTTCCCCTGACCCAGTTTTGTGGGGTCCCTGTCCTCCTCCCAAGTCTATGCATACAGTATCTTTTGCTTGCTCACACTGTGTTCTGTGTAGTGTGGTCAGAGCTTAACTTACCTAGTTGTAGTGCCACAAGTTTCAGAATTGCTGTGCTCTGATGTTATGGCAGTTCTTGCTCCCTGTTTTAAAGGCCGTTTAACCTATAACCACAACTCTTGAGCACAGAGCCACAGCTTTTAATGAAATGGGATTTGGTTTGGAAATCTGCCTAACCCACATAAGACGATGTCTTACAGTACTGTGCAAAAGTCTTAGGCCACCAGCAGCTGGTTTGGAGAAAATTCAACGAGTGATGTAAGGAGCATAACTCAACCCCCAAGCCACCTAGGCACACCAAAATTGGCGGAAGTGACTTTCCTCTCAACCCTTTCCAGGTTTGGAGAAGTTTGGCATTTCGGCGTCTTAGTTATGGTCTTCTAATCACTCATTGAATTTCCCTCAAACCAACTGGTGGTGGCCTAAGACTTCTGCACAGTTGCGTATGGCTACTTTATGGAGGGGAGAAAGTGTTCCCCAACCTTTAGTTTTAGGACTTCAATTCCCAGAAGCCTAAGTCAATTCCCCAAAGCACTGATCAGCCAATTTACTAAATGAGGCTGCTGGGAATTGAAGTCCCCCTGTGGGGCCTGTGCCCCACGTTGGGAACCACTGCTGTAGAGTGTAAAAGCCTGATGTTTGTCCAGACAAGAAGCAGTTGTAAAGTTATTTTGCCTCTAGCAAATGTTTTCCAACTTGTCTGATCTATATACAGTAGAACCCCGTTTAACAAAAAAACCCTCAGTTCCGTGGGGCTCTTCGTTATACAATTTTTACATTATACAAAGCACTATTGGCAATACCCCGCATAACGAAAATAAAATGTTCGTTATATGAGGTTTCATTATGCGAAGTATAACTCTCTTAGCGAAAACCCCGTATAACGAACATTTTATTTTTGTTATGCAGGGTATACCTCACTTAATGAAAACCCTGTATAACGAAAAATTCGTAATCTGGGGTATCGTAGATAGCGCAAAATGCTTCATTATACGGATTTTTCATTATATGAAGCGTTCGTTATACGGGATTCCACTGTATTTGATTTAATTTCCACTTGCCTGATCTGTATATTTGATAATTCCTGCTTTGAGTTCTAATCTAGTGGTTGTCTTCTAGGTGTGGAGAACTGTAGGCTGGAAGGTCATCTCCCTTTCGCTGAGTATGTATGGGCTGCTATATCTCTACGAGAGGCTCACTTGGACAACCAAAGCTAAAGAGCGAGCCTTCAAGCAGCAGTTTGTAAATTATGCTACGGAAAAACTGCAAATGATTGTCAGCTTTACCAGCGCAAACTGCAGCCATCAGGTGCAACAGTATGTCTTCTCTGTTCTGTAATTTGATCTTTTGTCCCAAAAGGGAAGGTTCTTTTTGCAGATATGGCTCAACTTTTCTTCTTAAAGGAACTAGGATTTTGTTTACAATTGCTGAAGGATCTGTGAGTATTCTTACCCTCCCGCAAACTCCAAAACACTTTACCCCTTCCTTGGGTTATATCAACCTTGGTTTACCCATAGAGCAGTCCATCATTTTCAATCTCCTGCTGGTTAAAATAAAATAATAGTAAAATAATAGTTTTCTCTACTTACTTTCATTTTTTACCCTACATTTGTAGCTAAAGAGCATATTGGAACAGTGGTTACTTTAGCTGCAAACAAACAAAATGGCTGCATACTGTACCTAGCTAACGTTCTCACCTTGACAGCGCTGAATATCATGAGTATCTGTATACAAGTAGTATGTACATGTGTTCAGAAGTGCAGAAAGATGCTTGTATATGGAAGGTTAAAAGGTTGTGAATGAATGATCATCTACCTAGGAGTGACAATGGAAGAAATCCGGTAGAAAGTCACAACTAGTAGGCCCATTGAATCAGTGGAACTAACTGAGGAGTTGATTCACCAAATCTATACTGAGTCAATGGGCCTACTCTAGTTGCAAGTTACTATTGGATTTCACAGTTTAATTGTGTCCAGAGGTGTCTGCAGAATTTTTTCCTTGGAGATTGGGAAAGCTGCATAGTGGCTTATTGCTGCTCTCCGTGTACATTGTAAATATCTTTACATTGAAGTAATTGTTAAATTTAGGATTCCAGGGTGAGAGGCAAACTTTCTCCCCCTTGCTTATCCCCTGACACCATTTTTGACATTTACCTCTTGTTTTTTGTTTTTCTTTCTTTCTTTTTGCAACAACAGGATATTTAAAAGAAAACCCCAAAAGCATACACCTCTGTCAGACAGAGTCTAGCTGTTAATTCTGGCAGGTTTTTATATATATTTATCCAGGGTCTCAGTTTTCTGGGATGCTAACCTTAGAATTGTGCACCCAGAAAGCCGAATTCTGAGAAGAAATTTAATTTTTCAAAAGATGCTGAAGTTATGATATTGATTATGCAATGTGTTGTATTTCTATGGTTTAGGATTTGGATTATTTTAAAAAAAACGGGTCTAATGAGAATGCAAAGATTGGGATTTGCTTTTAGTAACAGGAAAATTCTACAGGGCTGTTTCATAGGCCACTTTTGTTTAATCTCACATAATGGTACCAAGTAAGCGCTGAAGCAGTTGTATCCCCCACGGTATAGTGGTTCTTCAGAAGAAACACCATATACAGTGGAACCTGATACATCAGTCACCCTGTATAGCAATGAAATCACATAACAATTACATAAGAACATAAGAACAGCCTTGCTGGAACAGGCCACAGCCCATCCAGTCCAGCATTCTGTCTCACACAGTGGCTCACCATTTCCTTCAGGGTATTCCCAAGGAGATGCCTTCACCTGCTTAGGATTCCCTGGAAATGGCATTGAGAGATATCCTGCCTATCTCTCCAACCCGGAGGTTGTCCTTAGGTAGCCATAATTATAGCCATTGATAGCCTTGTCCTCCATGAACTTGTCTAATCCTTTCTTAAAGCTGTGAAGACTGACAGCTGTCACCACTTCTTCTGGCAGGGAGTTCCATAGACCAGTAATCCTCTGGGTGAAAAAGTACTTTCTCTTATTTGTTTGAGAACTACTACCCAAAAGTTTCATGGAGTGTCCCCTAGTTCTAGTGTTGTGCGATAGGGAAAACAGTTTTTCCTTATCTACCTTGTCCACACTGTGCATGATTTTATAAACTTCAATCAGGTCACCTCTTAGACACCGTCGTTCAAGAGTGAAAAGGCCCAACCGTTGCAGCCTCAGATGGTAAGGAAGGTGTTCCAGTCCCCTAATCATTCTGGTTGCCCTCCTCTGTATTTTCTCCAACTCCATAATATCCTTCTGGAGGTATGGCGACCAGAACTGTACACAATATTCCAGATGGGGCCTCACCATAGATTTATAAAGAGGTAAAATGACACTTGCTGACTTATTTTCTATACCCTTCCTAATGATCCCTAACATTGAGTTTGCTTTTTTCACTGCTGAGGCACACTGGGTTGACATTTTCATTGAGCTGTCCACCAGGACACCAAGGTCCCTTTCCTGGTTTGTCGCAGAGAGTTCAGACCCCATCAGTTTATAAATGTAATTGGGGTTTTTTGCCCCAACATGCATCACTCTGCACTTACTGATGTTGAAGCTCATTTGCCACTGTTTTGCCCACTCTCCCAGTGTCAAGAGATCCCTCTGGAGCTCTTCACAATCTCTCACAGTTTTCACTACCCTGTATAATTTAGTGTCGTCAGCAAATTTGGCTACCTTGCTTTTAACTCCTACCTCTAGATCATTTATGAAGAGGTTGAAAAGCAGGGGTCCCAATACTGAACCTTGGGGGACCCCACTCTTTACTTCCCTCCACTTGGAGAAGTGTCCATTTAGTGCTACCCTCTGTTTCCTGTCCCTTAGCCAGTTGCTGATCCAGGACAAGACCTGTCCCTTTATTCCATGACTGGTAAGTTTATTCAAGAGCCTTTGGTGCGGGACCTTGTCAAAAGCCTTCTGAAAGTCCAGATAAACAATGTCAACTGGATCCCCCTTAGTTTTTTTTCTTCTTAAAAAATGGTGTCCGGCATAACAATTTTCCCTATGGAAAAAATCTTACAACAATTTTTCAATGGGGAAAACCACTTAGCAAAAAAAAATTTGTTGTATGATGCATCCCATGGGGAAAATCGCTATACGATGCATGCATCATATAGCAATTGTTTCATACAACAAGGAGCCCCGTGGAACAGATTAAAATTGTTGTATGAGGTACCACTGTACATGTATATAGGGTTGTGCCACAGGATTCTGTAGGGCGCTTTCAAGGTGCAATGAGTTGACAAATTCAGCTTTCTAACTTTCTGTTCTAGAGAAATGGCCGCAACATTTGCCCGCCTGTGCCAGCAAGTTGATCTCACGGAGCAAAACCTGGAAAAAGAGATTGCAAGATTGTCGAAAGAAATTGCTCAACTAGAAAAAATCCAGAACCATTCAAAGCATTTAAGGTAAGTAACTAAGGTGATGATGGGGGTGCTTGTGCAATTATTGGGGCCTTCTGTAACAAAGAACTGCTTGGTGGCACATGAGGTGAATAGTCTAGTGCTTTGATGGCGAACCTTGGCACTCCAGATGTTCTTGGACTTCAATTCCCAGAAGCCCAAGCCCCCTGTGAATCCACATGAATGGGTTTACTGCGATTCATCCAGCCTGCGCTGCCCTCGTCGCTCCCGGAAGTAAAACGCGCCCGTACGGTTAAGACTCTTCCGGGTTAACCCTTCCTCCGTATGGGCGCGTTTTACTTCTGCTTCTGGGAGTGACAAGGGCGGCGTGGGCCGGACGAATCACAGTAAACCCATTTGTGTGGATTCACAGGGGGCTTGGGCTTCTGGGAATTGAAGTCAAAGAACATCTGGAGTACCAAGGTTCGCCATCACCGGTCTAGTGTTTTCAGGTTGCATAATATTATGGCTGGCTGTCCATTCAGATGAGTGTATGTTTTACTCAGGGACTTAGTGGTTGAGATGCTGAACTTGATGACTGGAAGGTCGGCAGGTTAGCAGTTTGAGACCCGAGTGCTGCATGATGGCGTGAGCTCTCGTCTCCATCCCAGCTCCTGCCAATTTAGCAATTTGAAAGAAAGAAATTGCAAGTAGGTAAATAAGTACCAGCTTTTTGTGCACTCTGGTATCTAGTCATGCCTGCCACATGACCACGGAAATGTCTGCAGATGCAGATAGTGCTGGTTCTCTCGCTATAAACGGAGATGAGCACCAGGTACGGCTGGCTTTTAAGCAAGGGAGACCTTTATCTTGAACTAGGTTTTACTCAAACTGATTTAAAGTATCCCTTTTTATTCTGCTCTAAATTTTATTTTAGACCTAAATGTGCCAACTGGTATTTGAGCAAAGGAAACCTTTCACTTTCCCGAATCTCTTCAGCTGCACTGCCATGTTGCCAAAGCAGAGCAAAGATACTTGAAAACATAGATTGCCTTTGCCACAATGCACACTTTTCAGCCGTTCCCTTGTATAGTGCATAATTATAATTCTTCCCTTCAGGTTCTGTAACAAACCCTTAGTGATGATGTCAATGTAGATGTGACTCACATTGTATCATACTGTGTTACTTACTCCTCTAGAGCAGGAATGGCTGAAAGAGGACTTTAGCAAGAAAGGTGGAAAACTGGAAGTTTCCACCACCTTTTCCCCTCTGATAGGATGTCTTCCATCCAGTAGAGCTGCGATGGTGAACCTTGGCACTCCAGCTGTTCTTGGACTTCAGCTCCCAGAAGCCCAAGTCCCTGTAAATTCACACGAATGGGTTTACTGCGCATACGTGCAGTAAACTCATTCGTGTGGATTCACAGGGACTTGGGCTTCTGGGAATTGAAGTTCAACAACTGCTGGAGTGCTAAGGTTCGTCATCACTGCAATTGAGTGGCCACCATTGGTCATAACTCACAGGTGTCCCTTTGTTTTGCCAGAAATTATTTGTGAATTTGGTAGAATGATAAATAGACTATGCATCTAGCTGGAAGCTGATAATATATTTTTGTTCTTTCTGTTTCATAGGAAAAAAGCAATTCACCTTGAAAATGAGTTTGGCTGCTTTACAAAGGATTTTCTCCAGAAAAAGAAATGAGACACTTTCATGGTTTCCCCCCATGTTTCAGGTGCAGCCGAGAAG
This sequence comes from Bradypodion ventrale, assembly GCA_035047345.1. Lineage (NCBI taxonomy): Eukaryota > Metazoa > Chordata > Lepidosauria > Squamata > Chamaeleonidae > Bradypodion > Bradypodion ventrale. The sequence continues at coordinate 16,542,370 of JAWDJE010000003.1, read as the reverse complement.
ATGATTTCACACACATTCAAGACACATGAATTTTTCAAGCCCCGTTTATTCTACTGGTCCAGAGTTGCTGAGCATTTTCAGTGCTTAGGTTATGAATTGTGCCTGAGCAATAAGAGCAGTATTTAAGACCAGATCATTTGGCAACTTGAATAGAAATTTTATTTGGAGATGTAAAAGGAATAATAAACCAGCAAACATTGCAGTATTTGCATCAGTGCTTACCCTAAGAATCAGCCTCCTCTTTCTGGCATCCAGAAAGAGACTAGAGGTTGTTTCCACCTATGGTCCTGGGTCAAAGGCGGAGTTCTCTGTGGAAATGTGGGTTGTTGACTTTTTCCAGAATTCTGTTACAGAGCCAGATAACTAATTTTAGGAGGAGCTTATGGAGTCCAAATGGAAAGACAATCAGTTTGGCTGGATCTAAGGAGCAAAAGTCTCATCTGATTGAGAGGCAATGAAATTTTCATATTTTATATCGAATATTTAAAGCTTTAATACCACTCACATATAAACTTCCTCAGTTAGACGAGGCAGTACATTATTTAGCAAAAAGATATTTCAGGGAGTTATTCTTGAGAAGTATGTGCATGCATTCTTCCCTGAACAGCTAGTTCTAAAAAGACAAAGTAAGGTCAGAATGTGGGATAACTTAAATAAGATTTGTCGTATGTGTAACTTCATGGATTTCTCTGCAGTAGTGTATCTAGCTGCACCTGTCCCTGGCCACCTAACCTTCGTCTGGTACAATACTTTTTTCAGGTGTCTGAACACCCAACATTTATGCGTGTTGTCCATCTCAACTACTTCTGGGCTAGAGGTCTAGAAGTAAGACATCTCTGAAAACCTTCCAAAGTGACAGATGTTTCATGTGACAGTAGGATGTCTAGCACATTGCATCCTCCTCTCCTCCCCATTAGATCAAAAAGAGCCCAAAGGTAAGCTTCAGACAGAGTAATTAACAGTGCATTATAGGAACTATCACAAAATATGGGATGAGTTGATTATATTTATGGGGCAAGTGGATAAACAGGGCAGCCTTTATTACTCCCATTGGTTCTTTTCATGATGGTACTGATGAGCACTCATCGTTGATCATCTTAGTAATCAAGGACTATTATGGCATTTGGACACCCTTCTGAGACACTTTTCCTGCACTGGTGTCTTCCCAAGACCATCTACAGTAGTACAGGGTTGCCCAATCTTTTCAGGCCGCAGGCTAGTCATGTGGTCCCTCCTACCAGAAGAGGAAGTAAAACGTGCATGTGCATAACACTGCCATTAATGCACCTGTGGCTGTCGTAAACGCATTTACAGCAGCCGCGGGTCATTTATGGCTGCGTTTTGCACATGCGTGGGCACATTTTACTTTTGCTTGCGGGGCGGGTGGAATAGCATCGTGGGCCATAGTTTGGGCACTCCTGATCTAGTAAAGGGAGCACAGAAATGTCAATTGTTCATGGCTCTATACATCATGCCCTTGTATCACAGATGAGGAATGCCTTATGTTCCAGATGACATTAGCCTGCAGTCCTGTCCCCCCCATTCCAGTCACACTAGAATAGGCTGCCCCAGGACTGATGTAGTCTAATCCTGTGAAGTCCAGATGTTCTCCACCCCTAAAGTGATGTGTTAATCTATGAATTGCTTTTCAAAATGTGTTAAGTTGGAAATATGAAGATGCATGTTTTTCAACCAAAATGGGAAAGTTGGTTTTTTTATTTTTAAAAAAAAACTTGTTTTTTTCTGGTGGCTTAATAAGAGATTATTGCTCACAAAGGGCTAATAAAACAACTTGCTGAGTTTGTACAGTTGTTTCTTTTTTGATCAGAAAGGTAGGTTGTTGTTTTGTTTGGTACTTTTACTCTGGTGCACAGAAAATGTTTGTAGTGTTTTTTTTGTGGTGGGGGTTAATTATAAAGGATTTTTTTCAGATTCTGAAATTAGGTGAAATGTGTAGCAAAGCCACACAATGAACTATATGGAAATCATGGTCAATTAGAAGAAATCGAGCACTATTTTATAGACGTTGATCAATAATCCATGGAATATCCTACTTTTATGGACTTTCTAAAGTCATTCTGCAGTTTCTTGAATCTGCTAGTTATTCTGACAATTCCATTTTCTGCTTGCTTGATACACTATACAGTTGTGACTTGAACAGCATGGGTTGGAACTTAATACTTTGGTTGGCTACGCACGCCTGGCTCCAGCAGCACAACCCTGGTGGTGTCAGCAGGCAGAAGAGTGAACAGTCAGGAGGACCAGCAGGAGCCAGGCATGGCATGCCTGCTGCCCAGAAGGCAAATGCACAATGGCATGTGAGGTGGACAGACTCCTCTATATAGCTCTAATGGCAGGCTAGATGCCCCGGAGGAATGTAGATTTTCAACTGTGCAGAGGGTTTGCGTCCCTACCTGCTGCAATGTTCAAAGGTCAACTGTTGTATGAAATGACTTGTGGTGCTTAACAGCCTGGTACTTAACAAGCTTCGTGTCTGATCAGGTAGGAAATTAAAACTTCATTACTCCATGAGAATATTTCTCCTTCCTAAGATGATCAATTTATTGTGTGACATTATAACAAATTCTGCAGTGGCTCAAGTGGCTAAGACACTGACTGGGAGGCAGAAGGTCAGCAGTTTGATTCCCGAGTACTGCAGGACGTAATGAGTTCCCGTCTTTGTCCTAGCTCCTGCCAACCTAGCAGTTCAAAAGCAAGAAATTGCAAGTAGATAAATAGGAACCACTTCGGTGGGAAGGTAACAGCGTTCCGTTCTAGTCATGCCTGCCGCATGACCACGGAAATGTTTGCAGAAGCAGACAGCGCTGGCTCTTCGACTTTGAAACAGAGATGAGCACAGTGGACCCTAGAGTCAGATATGACTGGCTTTAGAGCAAGGGAAACCTTTACCTATAACAAATAAACTTTAGTGAGTGAAGTATCCTCAGTTGTCCACAGCCTACAACACACCCAAGGTTACTCTTTCTCATTTTCCATCCAGGCAAATTCATTATAGGTTTATTACATATTAGTACTACTGCAGACCTTAAGATTTTTTTAAGCATGTTGGTGTCTCCCACAAGAGAAGAGATGGTGCTATTTTGGCTACGTAAACTGCAGTACTGAATGGATATACTGGCATATAAAAGTGAAACCTGTAACAGCAATGTGGGTTTAAAGTTCCACTTATGAAATTATATTTGTATTTCTTCAAACCTTACCTGATGCTACCTATTCAGTCAACATGGTTCACACAGATCTTGCTACACGGATAACAGCATTTCCATTTGCTCACCAATAATAGGAATTTCAAAGTTTGTTATAGTAGCTGCGTTGGTCTGTGTTTCATGCGTATCAAAGAGTAAACAAACGCTGTGGCACTGAACTGTATTTAATGTTTGCTTGTGCGGACCAGGTTCACTTCATCAGACAGTTCAATAGAAGCAACATAGAGAAATAAAGCCAGTATACCAAGGCAAACTGATGTACAGTAGGTGTGGATGTCTAGACCCGTGATGGTGAACCTTGGCACTCCAGATGTACTTGGACTTCAATTCCCAGAAGCCCAAGCACCCTGTGAATCCACCCGAATGGATTCACTGTGATTCATCTGGCCTGCGCTGCCCTCGTCACTCCCGGAAGTGGAAGTAAAATGCGCCGTATGGAGGGTTAACCTGGAAGTCATAACCATACGAATGCATGTGCAGGGAAATGACAGATTCAAACCACCAAAGAGTATTCTAAAATTTTATATTGCTCTGAGGTCATCGTATAAGCATCATCAATTTGGCCCTAACAGAAAGAATCCTATTGAATAACAAACCAGTGGTCTCCACATGTTCAAAATAGTTCTATTTAAATTCAGTTAGCTGAAGTGAAGGGATAGCACATTGGAGGATGGGAAACCTGTAAGTTTAAAATAAAAGAAACAACTGTTGTGGGGAAAAGTCTGCGGTAAAAACGGAATGCTATTGTTGCGAAGCTTCAGTTCTCTGATTTCAACTGTTTAAGAAGCAGCCCACTTTCAAGATCTGTCAATTGTTGTCTAGTTCCCAAAGCAGACGTTTCTGTGCATTAAATGGGTGGGAAGGTCAGGAAGCTCATTTTTATGAAATTATCTCTGCTGAAATTCCACTTAGGATATCTGTTATGATTTTCTCAAGACAAAGAACCTGGCAGTTAATCTGACAGCCCAGACTGAAGTGGTAACAATTGGAGGAAATGGGCATTCATAAAGTTACACCTTAACATACTTTAAAAGCATTCTTAGAGCAGTTTAAACATGTATCTCATGAAACCCGTTATTATATGTAGTATGATAGTCAGGGCACGAGGAATTAAAGTATTCTCTAGATCCGTGATGGGGAACCTTGGCACTCCAAATGTTTTTGGCCTTCAATTCACAGAAGCCCAAGCACCCTGTGAATCCACACAAATGGGTTTACTGTAATTCATGCGGCCCGCACTGCCCTCGTCGCTCCCGGAAGCGGAAGTAAAACACTCCCGGACGGTTCTTCCGGGTTAACCCTTCCTCCGTACGGGCACGTTTTACTTCCACTTCCGGGAGCAACGAGGGCGGTGCGGGTTGGATGAATCGCAGTAAACCCATTCGTGTGGATTCACAGGGTGCTTGGGCTTCTGGGAATTGAAGTCCAAGAACATCTGGAGTGCCAGGGTTCGCCATCACTTACCTAGATCTTTTGAGTTTAAACAGGGCTGTGGAGGGACAAGGCCATCCCTAATATTCCAAAGCAGAGTTTATACAGCTCTAATTATTCTAAATCTATTTCAAAGAAGCTACATTGAAATCCATCTTTTCCCATGGCTTTACGGTCTTTGCAACCTTTCAAATCTTTTCTGAGAAAATTGGCTGGACCAGAACAGTCTGTTTTTAAAATTAAAACTGCCGTAATTAATTCATTTTTTAATTGGTGCTTTGGGTTTAGATAAGGTTGTCAGATAGTATTCTAAAGGAGGACATATCCCCCTTTTCTATAATTTGTCCTCCTGTCCTCCCCTTACCAACTGTATGTACATATGGACGGGCGGCTCACAAATATAAAACATACGCAGCATAGAATTACAAAAACCTTAAAACTTTAAAAAAAATTAAACCACTAAATAATACCCTACCAACCCAAGACATTAAAATTATAACTAAGAGCATGGACGGCTTAGTAATTAGTCATCATTTGCTACTTCCTCTTTGCATGTATATCAAGTACAAAATTGGATGTAAACAAAGTAAATTCAGTTCTTGCTAGGCTTTTTTTTAATCATACAGTGAGTGCTGAATTCTATCTAATCTTTGCTTTCATTGTGTTTCTGGTCTTCCCACTCTATAAAGTTCTGTAGAGTACCGCTGAGTTGTATCAATTTTCAGGCCTAGTAATAATGAGGAAGTTCCACATTCTGAAATGTGTTTTCTTTCTACGTGATCATTTATTAGCTTAACTGGATCATGCCAGGTGTCAATCATTCCAATTTTACAGAAGTAAAATTTTGCAAAGACAAAAGGGGGTTTCTTTGCAACTTCTTGAGGGTAGATATCTTGATACAGGCCCTGCTAGGTCTTTTAGCATCACTTTGGCTAAAACTGAATTAATCCACTTCAAAACAAACTTAAATCAGTCCTTTTTTGAAGATTCATCCCGGCCACCTAACAAAAGACTAGTCTTTGCGTTACAGCATCTTCAATCTTATCCGCAAGCCTTCCTTTGACAGCACTAACTTCTTTTTTAAATTGCCATTTAATTTATTTCTAGGTCTAAAAGCTATTTGGGCATTAGGGTGCCTGCTGTGATAATTCTTGTAACAAATTGATAGTCTCAGCCATGTCCTTCCTCAGGAGGTAAGTTTGCTCTGCTCTCTCTCTCTCTCTCTCACACACACTGGATCTCCAACACATTTGGTACCTCCTCTGGCCTGTCTTAGGCCTGGGCCATTTTTCAGAATCTTCTAGGCCTCATTCCTCTGAAGAATATTTTGAACTAGCTGATTACCCGGCCTTGCTCGGGTGGGTATTCTTCGTTTGTGTAAACGTTAAGGAGACCAGGTCTAAATATTTTATCATTTTATCTGTGTGTGTGTGTGTGTGTGTGCGTTTGCATGGACATGTGGCAGGCATGATTAGACACCGGCGTGCAGGGAACGCTGTTTACCGTCCCACCAAAGTGGTACCTATTTATCTATGTGCACTACACACATACACATTATCCCTCTCCACACACACACACACACACACACAAAGGCAAGTCACACTCACGTACACACCATCCCTCTCCACACCCCCATCGACCCACCCACACAAAGGCGTGTAACACAGAGAAAGAGAAAAGGGAACAAAACAAAAAGACAGACTACAGACACAGGGCATTAAACAAAACAAAAAGACAGACAGACTTAGAAGGGGCAGGTGGCGGGGCGCATCCCTGCTTGGGCCACCCATGACAGGCGGCTCCTTCCTCTTCCTCCTCGCCCCGGGATCACGGGGGCCGTGGATGCAGGGCGTGGTGGAAGCTGAGCTCCACAGCTCTTCCTCCTCACCCTGGGACGACAGGGGTGGAAGCATGACCCGTCCTGGCCCAGGCCAGCCGCGTCGGGCAGGACATGCCGACAGAGGCCTCCCGGTGGGTGGGTGGTTTAACAACGGAGGCAGTTGGTCTCTGCAGCATGTTGCGCATGCACAGCTGTAGTGCGCACACTCAGCTAACCGCCAATGCGCCAGGTTTCCACCCTCTCCGGGACTAACCGCAGAGTGCACCCAAGGCACCATGGGAGTTGTAGTTCCCGCTCCTTTTCCCAATTTGTGGGGCGTACATCCCCCATGGGGCTTGTGACCCTGACAGTGCTGATCTCGTAAGACCACTCTAGGCGTGTGGCAAGTTTCAGTGAGATCAGCCCAGGCATGTTGGAGCCTTTGCAGGATATACAAACAGATCTCTGCTTTAAAGATACAGATGAAATACGTGTCCAAATTATTTTCTTTTGGGCGGCAGTGGCTTGGAGCAGTATTTCTTCCTCTTAGATCTATGTTTCTACAGTTACATTTGCTTTTTGCTTTTCTTAGATTTAATTTTGTTCTAACAGTGGGGAGCCAGTCTGGAGTAAGCAGCTGTCTCAGTTCCTGACAAACTCTGCCTTCTGGAGTCTAATATCAATCAGAATAATGTGAGAGCTATACCAGTTTTCCATTAAGATGCATATATGGGCAGCACAATTTTGATTTCTTTGTATATTTTTGTTTTTATTAGTATTTTAACTTTCTCCTTTGATTTGTTAGAATGCAATGATATTATGCATTTATGAAAAGTATCTGATTTTGACATATAGTATTGGCTATTTAACACCCACCTTTTTGCATGCGGTGTGTTTTAAGCTATATACCAAAGAAAGTCACCTTTCTTAATAAGCAGAAGAGAGCCAAGGAAGATGAACCATCACAAGCTTGGAAATCATAGTTAAAAGCAGTTTATTGGTTACAATGTCAAATCAGGCAACATTTTCCACTGAGCCACTGTACAAATACAAAGGGAAGATTCATTATGGAGGGGTAAAAACTATAAACAATTCAAAACAAGTGATGCTTTTTTTTTCCACAGGGAAGTCTTTATAACATAACAGCACTGTTAAAGAACAAAATGGCACAAGTCCCTGGATTCTTTGTGTTTAATTAGGTTAAATAAAAGGATAAGACTTTCTGAATGCACAATTCAAAAGATAGTGCAGAATTACTTGGTACCTGGAAATGTTTTGGAAGGATGTCCTCAAGAGAAGCTGGTAACAAGTGAAGTTTAAGAAACAACACCCCTTCCCCCAAATCTTGTATGTGAAACATTTGGAAATCAATCATTAGTTAGAGCAAAACTATTCTAAAAAGAGTTAAACACATTTCCTTTGGGTAATGATGCAAACACACGTACATCATGATACTAGAACAGCAAAGGATGAAACAAGGAGAGCACCATTGTGTTGTAAGAACAAAAGGCTTGAAAATCTCTATGGTGTCCATGTTAGACAAAACCAAAACATCATGGCAGAAGGAAGGTCAGGCACATTTTTAAAAAAAATCTTACCATTTCTGTACATCATTAGTAACACTGTTCACAGACTCACCATAATAACATCACTGAGCATTTAACAGTCTTGCATGTATTTTACACAATCAATAATTGACTTTGAAAAATAAAGATTTCCAGTGCCTTAAATGTGGAAGAAGTTGTTTGGGCAGCATGATTACCACTTTAACGTAGAAGGAAGGGTACCCAGAGAGCGTAATTTCCAAGGATCAGAAACCCCCATGTGGCATGTCGAAATAATGGCTAGACTCCCAAAGCTTTGTACATGTGCTTAAAGGGTTTTCCATACATTCACGGAGGGGCTCGTCTATAGCCATCACAAGAGCTGAGCCCTTTCAGAGATACTTTTCAGGAAGTCAAAGGGGACGACAGTGAATATTGGGAATAGGAGGAAATAAACACGCGAAACCTGCAATGGTGAACCTTGGCACTCCAGCTGTTCTTGGACTTCAATTCCCAGAAGACCAAGTCCCTGTGAATCCACATGATTGGGTTTACTGCGCATGCAACCAACCCATTCGTGTGGATTCTCAGAAATTTGGGCTTCTGGGAACTGAAGTCCAAGAGCACCTGGAGTTCCAAGGTTCGCCATCACAGCAAGTCCAAGCCCTAGTAGGCATGCTGGGCTTTGGATTCAACCACTAAGGAACATTACTTGTCTGTGGACTGATCACAAAGCAAGCCGTATTGCAGCCACAGAGGAGCATGAACCATTGCATGGCATGACTTGCGCTGCAAACTGAGGCCTTCAAGACAAGGTACGTACTTTTTATGCAATTAAGAGCCATGCTAGTGGGGCATTTTTGAAAAAATACTGCCTACTACACGATGATGACACATTCTCATTTACTGGGCACCATCAATCTCAGCTTTGTAACTGACTGGACATGCTGCTGCCAGGCACTTCAATACATATGGTACTGTATCTGAAGCCAACAACTGATTACCTAGTCATATTCATAGCTATACAGCAACAACAGCAATGACAAAATCAGATAGGGAAGAGTGAAAGAAGGGGAGTGGGAACACACACAGAATTTTCTGACTAAACCAACACGGATCTTTGTTTGGGGTAAGTTACAAAAAACAGCATCAAGGTTATTTTCATTTTATACATGTGTTAAAATGTTTCAGAAAATAGGTTTTGCTAGTTCACAGTCAACTTCTACCTTGGAGAAAAGCTGTTCAAACTCTAGCGGCCTAAGACTTTTGACTCTCTTAAACACACTGGCCCGAATCCCACTCATGATTTACATCAGGGGTGGCCAAACTACAGCCCGTGGTGCCCTCGCCACTCCCGGAAGCGGAAGTAAAATGTGCCCGCGCATGCACAAAACGCTACCATAAATGCACTCGTGGCTGTCATAAACGCATTTATGACAGCTGTGGGTGCATTTATGGCAGCGTTCTGCACATGCACGGGTGGGTTTTACTTCCGCTTCCAGTGGAAGAAACCACATGACCGGCCCACTAAACCATGTGACCGACCCGTGGCTCAAAAAGTTTGGCCACCCCTGGTTTACATGTATGAAACTGCACAACCCACCAGAAGCTGCTGCTGGCTAAGGAGGTGCTTGTGACATTTGAAGATATCTGCCTAGTAATGCAAATAGTGTCTTGTTAACAGAAATGTGATTTATATAATTTAACATGTATGTGTAGATAACAGTTCAGCAACCATTTTCGCCAGCTATTTTGGGCAGAGAACCACTAGAGCCATGGTGGTGAACCTTGGCACTCCAGATGTTCTTGGTCTTCAATTCTCAGAATGCCAAGCCCCCATGAATCCACATGAATGGGCTTGCTGCAATCCATCCGGCCCCCGTCGCTCCTGGAAGCGGAAGTAAAACGCGCCCGTACGGACGTGTATTACCTCCGCTTCCAGGAGCGACAGGGGCTGGATGAATCGCAGCAAACCCATTCATGTGGATTCATGGGGGCTTGGCCTTCTGGGAATTGGAATTGAAGTCCAAGAACATTAGGAGTGCCAAGATTCGCCATCACTGCAGTAGAGCTATTTTATAATTCTCTTCAAATAGCAACTCATCCCAATGGTTTTTCTGTTCCATTTTAGAAATATATTACAGAACTAGCACCACTATAATTTGGAAATCTATTAAAGAATGCTATATAGCTTCCTGTTTCTCATCAACCAAGACAGTTGACAACAGTGTTATAAAAACCCTCTAGTCATATGAATAACATGCTAACGCAGGTTACACTATTAGCATTCACTAGGAAAAATTTCTCTCACCACAAATAATCTAGTACAACTCAACACTTAAGTCAGTGCCATCTTGCAAAGATTTATGGACCTCATGAAAAATCAATTTAAAAAGGTTCCCCATTCTGGCTATGGAGAATTGGAAGCTGCTGATGGATAAACATATACAGTAAATTCTATTAGCAACATGGCTGTTGTGCGGATAATTCGTCATAGAGATACCAGGCTCCATGGTGAGAATAGGGAGAAACATGGAAGGAATAGGGAGAACATGGAAGGGAAAAAAAAACCACTGAAGGTCTACAAGTGAGGAATGGGTTTCCAAAGTGCAAAATTAGCTAGCTCTCCTCAAATGAAAAATCTGGCATTGCCATCTGATTTACATGAACCCAAATAAGAAAATGATGTTCTTGGAAGCAAGAGTAATCAGCTTAACATAAATAGCCGATATCTTGAAAATCAACTGCAGCATTGATTGCAGCACTTGAAAAAGTTCCATTGGGGGTGCATAATAGCTGATATCACAAGAAAAAGACTTCCTTGCTTATATTCTATCTTACTTCAAAGAAGGTTATACTGAATATATTGAATCCAGAGGCAATTTTTACCATTCATGGCTGCCTAGACTATAAAGTTAGCCCTAGAGAGCCTCAAATCCTGAAAAGGAGGAGGGCCGGGAAGCTTTAATTAGCTTAAATATTTCCAGTGTCAGTGCCCATTTTTGCCAGCATAACTTTATGCAATAGGATTTCCCCATTGTGTGCAATATGAATGGTACAAGAACTATACTATTCTGTACTTCAAGATAAATATATAGCTACAGCAATTAGATTGGCACACTCATTGTAAGGCTAGCTGTAAGTATCTAGTAATATGTTGTGCAATGGAGCCAAAAATTTAACATAACATGCAATTTCATCATCAGCCAAATTAAAATGGAGAATATTGCACTCCTCCTTGCAGATGGTAACTGCATTTAATTTAAAATGTAACTTGATACCAGTGGGATGGCATAGACCAGTGATGGCGAACCTTGGCACTCCAGCTGTTTTTTGACTTCAATTCCCAGAAGCCCAAGTCTCTGTGAATCCACAGAGAAATGTACATGCAGTAAACCCATTCGTATGGATTCAATTCACAGAGACTTGGGCTTCAGGGAATTGAAGTACAAAAACAGCTGGAGTGCCAAGGTTCATCATCACTGGCTTAGACTCTCAAACAGCATACAGAAGAAAACTAGTCAATGATTCAGCCTCTCCTCCACACTTCACAAGACTGTACTATGAGACAGGAAAAGTCAGAAATCTAGCCATAGCTTACAGCCACATCTGTATGCAAACTACACACATGATCTTTTGTGCTCAAAATTTCCAGCTACCACATGGATGCAGAACGTTACCTCTAAATTTCTGGCCCATCACCACCTCCTCTGGAAGTGGAAGCAGATGCGTTTACTCATGCGCGGGCGTATCTTAAGTCAGCTGTAATTTGTGCCTGTGCATGCGTAAACACACATGCAAGTGTCGTATATGCGGAAGTGGCCGCATGTACGACAGCCATAAATGCACCTACTTCAGCTTCTAGGGGTGTGGTCTGGCCCGCTCAGCTGTCTGGGGGTGTGGGCAGGCCCATGGCAGGAAAAGGTTTGGGATCCTGTACCATATATGAAAGGTACTTTTTACAAGCCCAATAAAACTATATCGTATCTGCAAAATTCATAAATGGTGGTCTGTAATAGCTTCACAAACCATCTACTTATAATTTAAAAATTCTTCTCTAGCTCCTGAACTATGGTTTCTGTCTAAGTCCTATTATCAGCACACAGTGATCTTAAAAGCCAGTCGGAGATGGTTGTGCATATGATAAAACCAGAAGGTTGGGGGTGTCAAGTGCTTCACAAAATTCAAAACGACTACCTAAACATAGAAATTATCAGCAAATCTTAAAACACCGCCTATCCACTACCTTTGATCTTGATATCCATACTGGACCTGAACAGAAAAATCCATACAATATTAGAAAATACTGGCTCAAATCTGGCCTAGTTCTCCCTGGTAAACAAGCCATCTCTGCTGCACACAAAACTGCCGCAGGAAAACTTTGTTTACCATGGAGGAATAGTCAAAAATATTAGGATCTGCTTTATGCTAGGCAACAAGATTTTAGCCACCGTTATGAGTTTGTAGAATCAATCCTACAAATTCCTCATATCCCTCCAGAATACAATTTTTATGCAGAATCATTTTAAAAGTGCTAGTCCTTTTTACAGTTCCATATTGAGTTCAGCACATTAACTAGTTTTTCCACAGTAAACACAGAAAAAGAGGAAAAGGTTGAGATTAAAGATAAAATTTGCCCTAAATATGACAAATCAAATAGCTTACCAATATATCTTTGTTAATTTGTTGGCAACCGCTGCTGATTGCTAGGAATGCAGGATTACTGTAACAACTCCTCTCTTTCCTTACACACTGAGAAGGGGACATTTAACAGCCCAATTGATTTTCATCTCTCATGGACATAGAGAGAAAACATCTTGGGAATGAATCCCAAGTCTATTCACAAATACTTCAGTAACAAACACAGGGACGTTTCCATCAAAAATTATCTTCAATGATTAATACAAAAAGAAAATGACCTACCGTATTTCTATTTAACTGCACCTTTTATCATATTTCTTGAATAGGACAGTTCTTGTAAGTTGTCACTGGATTGATTTCATCTCACCCCCAAATTAAGTGACTAGGAACTTAAGCAGGTTTACTCTTATGCCTTTCTACATCACAATGCTCTCAATAAAAGGCTGAGGTTACTGTTATTAATTGATCAGAATCTTAAAACTGGGATGTAACATTTAGAGTTATATGACGAAATAGGAAGGCAAATTTCTTAATTAACTCTATCATGCCACATAGTTTTGCTGACAGTGCATGCGCACAAGCACGCACACACGTCCACTCTTTTGCACTACACATTTTGGCAGTATTCAAATGAACCTTCAACATTTCCACATTTTCTTTTGCTGCTGACACATGCAGTTAAGAGGTGGTTTCAAAAGTAAATTCAAATGCTCATATGGAACACACTACAGTACACACAAACTCCACGGTGTAAGAATGGCACATTTTAATTTTAATGAATTCTATATTTAAAATGTCTATGAGTGTGCAAACAATTATTCCAGGGAGGCATTTTCTACCTGAAATGTATTAACCTTGGTAATAGGCAAGAAAGGTTTAACACATGTAAAAGGTGATGCATTGAAAACACAATGTCCAACATGCATATGGAATGGTACAGTCCAACATATCTTTGCAAGAAGTCTGAGGTGACTTTAAAGTCAATTCAAACTTAGACAGAACTACCCAGTGGTATCACAAGGAGCTCAAAACCGTCCTGTTTACAACTATTCGGTTCTAAAATATAATCCATGAATCATTTGCACAGCCATGCTGCAAGATCAAGGCCCATCTCTCCTTTTACAGGTTGAGCCAAGTCACATTAGAAGTTGCTAGAAGGAAGCTCAAAATTCAGACACCAAAGAATTTCACTTCTTCTTTCTGAAAGGTGCATCTGTTGACCTATTTAATTCTGTAATACATGGTGCCCTGGCTGCCACTGCGATTAACTAGAATCTGTTGGCACTGAGGGAATGAATATATAGGTCACCGAGTTAAGTAAGGCGCTAGGTATCACAAGGAGTCATCTGTCCTAGTGTCACAAGGAGTCATTTTTAAAAAAAAAGACACAAAAACCAGAAACCCACCAAGCAATAATTCAAACACCTTCTGTTATAAAATTCACAAATAGCTCATCAAGGTCACACTTTATCTACAGAAAATTCACCCCCCCAAAAAAAGGCATTTGAAAACAGAATTCTAGTTGATTCACTGTAAGACTCAAGAGGATACACATCTCAGGTTAAATGCAGAGCTATATAAATGCAGTTTTCTTTTTAAAAATGCAAATGTTATTTCTTTACTTACAGACAAAATGTTACATGATTGGCTGCTATGTGTATATTCAGTTATATACAAAAAGGTAGAGAATTAGCAGGATCGGGGCACAAGCAGAAATCCCTTCAAGACAATGCACCAAACCAAATCTAAGGCAGACTGGCTGTTTTAAGCTTTGGGTCACCGTGAACTCAGGTGCTGCCTCTCACTTTGTTTTTCCTTTTAAGAAAAAAGTGACTAACATCTCCCACTCACCACTTTTTCACTTTTTTTTAACTTCATTTACAGGAAGCATATTTATGCAATAATCAGTGTGTAGAAAAACTTCACCTGTAAATACAAGGTAGAAATGTTATTTCACAGCAATAGGCTGCAGCATTGATCTCTCCGGTCTCAGTGGAGACGGTGTGCGCATCTATCTGTCTGTGTTTTTGGTTGCCATATTAATTCCAGATTCTGAGAAAACTGTCCCAAGAGCCTGTAGCGACTGCCATGCCATCGTCTGTAACTCCCAAGCAGCTGACTCTGTTGTCATGGCCAGCAAGTACACCTGAAGAAACAAAAGAGAACGTCTAGTGTTAAAACAAGTCCTTGAGAAGAGGCATTATTAAAAAGGTCTTAGTTATATCCCTTTTTAAAAGAAATATCCTTTATAAAGAGAAGGATCTCACAATATAATAAAGGTCCCTTATGAAGTGGACTGCATTCCACGGGAGCTTAAGGCAAAGGAAACTTGCTGTATTTTTACTTGTCCTTACATTTTTTAACTAGGTAAAGGTAAGGGTCGCCCTTGCTCAAAAGCCAGTTGCATCCAACTCTAGGGTTCGGTGCTTGTCTCAGTTTATAGCCGAAGAGCCAGCACTATCTACATTTGCAGACATTTCGGTGGACATGTGACAGGCATGACTAGACACCGGAGTGCACAGAACACTATTTACCTTCCCACCAAAGTAGTACCTATTTATCTACTTGCAATTTCTTGCTTTCAAACTGTTAGGATAGCAGGAGCAGGGAATAAGACAGGAGCTCACTCCATCATGCAGTGCTCGGGCCTCAAACTGCTGATCTTCCAGTCATCAAGCTCAGCATCTTAACCACTAAGCCACTACAGTCCCCTACCTTTTTCAGCTATAGCATACTAAAACTGCTACCTTCCCCATATGTTTACCTTTCCTTCAAGTCTTATATGAAGGTGTAAAAGGAGTAATATAATTTTAAAATTGAGGAGCACCATTAAGAAAAAAAATTGTATGCACAGTAAACCCATTCATGTGGATTCACAGACTTGGGATTATGGGAATTGAAGTCCTAGATTGCCAAGGTCCACCACCACTGACTTATAGCATTTCTATTTCTGCATGACTGTCTTTATTCAATTTGCTTATTGTGTCTATCGACATCTGTCTAGCATGTCACTTCCCAAGAGCTCTTTCCCTCCCTGCTCCAATCCACAATGGCAATTTGATCCAGAATCTTGATTTTGGGTGCTTCACAATACATCACGGCTGACACTGGCTTAGGCAAGATGGCAAATCTCCTTCTCTGCTTCTCTGTACACACACTTCAACTAACCTGCACGCTCCCCCTTCAGTGTGTCCCAGACGTTGCAATTGAAATCATCATAACCTGCCAGCAAGAGACGGCCACTTTTTGAGAAGGCTACTGATGTTATTCCACAGATGATGTTGTCATGAGAGTACATCATAAGTTCCTGATCTGCTCGCAGGTCAAAGAGCCGACAGGTGGCATCGTCAGAGCCAGTGGCAAAAGCATGGCCATTGGGAAAGAACTGTGAATGGAAATAAGAAACAAAGATCACACTTGAAACATAATATGAAGCGGAGGAGAGAAGAAAGAAAGAAAAGGGGCAGACTCAGGAATTCCTCCATCTATTCATTTGTTCATTTATATTTTACACCACAGACTAGACTAGCCAAGGCCAGGTGAATAATAACAATTTACATTATATAGGGCAGATGTATCTGAAACCTTTAATGTTTATAACATATTATTTTAAACATCAAATTTAAAAGCATGCCAGAGCTTTGGTTTAAAATGAAGAAACAGCTCTCCTATTCTAAAGTGTATTTCTACTGTTTAATTCTCAGGTTTCACATAAATTTAAAATGTTTACTTTGATCATGTGAGAAGATCAGAGTCTCAGCAACTAGTATAGAGAGATACTGTCATAACAAGAATTTCACGTTTTCTTGATTCACTAGCACCACTTTCCAACAAACTTTAGTGGTACCAACTGGAAACCAGCAAAGAATTTTGCTTCGATCACAGTGAACTGATATATGTTATTTATTTAAGGTGGCCACATGCAAAAAAAAGAAAATAAATCTAAAAATCTCCCATTAGCAAGACACTGGGTTCAGGGATAGTTAATGCTAAACATCTATCAATATCTGTGATTAAGAAAGCAACAGCAGCCATTTAAATTTATTATCTCTCATTTCCTTTGTTTATGGATGCTGCTAGACACTTACACACACTGCATTGATGTCAGAAACATGTCCTGTAAAAGACTGCCTGCACATCCCGTCTCGAATATCCCAGAGCTTGGAAGATGCATCACAGGCACCTGAAACAAAAGTGCTCATGTCTGGACTTAAAGAAAGACTCATTACGTCCCCACTATGTCCAGTAAAAGCAGTGGTCTGTTGTCCAGTCTCGATATCCCACAGTGCACTGCAAATAAAAGAAAGATATTTGAATGCAGCATATTATTCATCCAGTCCTGTCAGATTTAGCACCACCCTGAATTAAAATCCAAAGAACTCACCAGGTGGTATCTCCCGAACTTGTGACTATTTGGCTGTCATCCAGAAAACGACAACAAGACAAGTACCCTAGAAACAATATAAACATGTGTGCGTGAAGACATCCTAAATTCAAGCAAAAATCACACGAAAACAATGAGATCTACAAATTCATGTTTCAAGAGCGGTATGGCTGCAACTAGATCCAGAAATGATTTTTATTCATAAACCACTGAATTAATAAATGGTTTCATTAGTACTTAAGACCAACAGGTAGGCTACTTTAGCATATAAAATACAGCTGAGATGACAGTAGTTGTGTTCTTGCTTTTAACTAGAATGTTCAGATCCACCTAGCACAGTCGGCACAGTCACAGATGCAGGTGTAAGTGATGAAATTCTTCTAAACACATGCTTAACTCAAGATTTATAAATATGACTAATAAATAAATAAATTTTGTTTTCAGTAACAGAACCAAGCATGTAGTCCTTTCGTCAAAAATTCAATCCTAGGTTCATCCTAAATGTTAATTTTAGGAAACACTTTTGCAACTTTAAGAGAAAACAGGAGGAGGGAATCAGATATAAAGAGCGAGGCCTAGCCCTAGAAATTCAGGTATTGATCATGGAACATATTCCAATCACTCTATCTTAGATCATACATACAATTCCTTTCTGCAACCTGGCTTCTCAGGAAATTACAGTAGTTTAAACAAGGCACAATTTTATTTTTTTTAAAAAAATTAAAGGCAGAAGGCTGCTGACCAGTATGGCCGGGTAGTTCTCTGCTCACTCGAACATTGCCTTCTCTTGTCTTCAGGTTGTATATAGAGCAGATGTTGTCCAATCCACCACAGGCAACATAATTGCCAGATGGTGCATATGCACAGGTCATTACCCAGGAAGACCTCAAAGGAATGGCATGCATCTTGGGAGAGAAGAAAAGATACAATAAGAAATCTCCCCTCCTCTGGCTGGGTTAGATATACCCCTACTTCTTTGGATGTTTAAACAACGATTGTCTGAATTACCACAGATGTTTAGTTACTATACTGAAACATACAGTTAATTCACAGAGCCTGTTCTCTAGACAGAGTTTAAAAATTTCACATTATGCTAAATAATGTTATGCTAAATAACATGAGAATAAATAACATGTTTTCAGCCACTACAACCTGGCTTCAAAAGAGCTAACATTTGTTGTTCAAACAGAATCATCATAATTTTGCTCAGTTTTATAAGTGTCCAAACTCCTAGCATATATTTCCCTATCCCAATAGCCTCCTGAGATCTATGGCTTAAAAAAGTATTTAAACCATCTCGTATCCTTTCCAATCTTCTAAATTGAGGATGAAAAAAACTGGATATGTTTCCATACTGGAGTCAGTTCCTTTATTTTCTGGGGTCAACATGTTTTGGCTGGCCTTATTAACCAACCAAAAATTGTCCATCAGCAGCATTCCAATCTCCCAAGGGACAGAGTATCTGAAATACAGCATGAAGCCAGGAAGAAACCCCCAGCTATATTCCTGAAGGGAAGAGGATAAAAACAAGGTTTTTTTCTCTAGAAACTCAGACTTGATTATAGGAGATGAAGTATGCTCTACCTCTAAATCCCTCAGGTTTTACAAACTCAGAACACCTCTTGGGAGCACAGATGAACCAATGTGACTCAGCCTCCTGAATCCTACCAGTTAATACTGTCCACCATTTTCTTATTAAAAAAACAACACCTGAACACCAGCCCTGAAAACAAAGTTTATTCTCTTTGATAGGAAAATACTTCTTTAAGTAAAGTCTACCTTTTCAGGTTGTAATAAAAGTGCTCTGTTTAATCAAGAAACCTGCGAGTCATAGGATTTCTCTAACCTACCCACCAGAGAATCCCACTCTATTACAAAACAGTTGAAACTCAACCATACATTTACCCAAGCAAATGAACCACAGTTAAGAGCAATGAGATGGAAGAGTCAGTGAGAAGCTTGAGTAAATAGGCTAATTAAGGAAATGGAAGCAAGATAAATAATATTAGAGTTGTGAAAGAAAAAAACCCAAGAAGAAGAAAAACCAATAAAGAAAGAAATGGGAAAAATTTCCAGGTAGAGAAAAACAGCAAAAATTAAAATTAAAAATAGCGATGAAAAGAAAAAGCAAAGTCCATCAGAAGAAGGCATATAAAAATGCCACAGATGATTACTGGTTGTTGTTTTTTTAAAAAAAACCTCTACCTTGTTTGTGGTATAACTATCCCAAATAATTAATTTTCCATCTTGGGAAGCACTCACTAGTAGCCTAAAGATAACCACAGGGTGGGGGGGGGGGGGGAAGAACACACACAAATAAAAAAAAACACATATTAGCAAATTTACTTTCTGCCTCTCATTGATTTCAAGATGTCAAATGTTACATACAAATCTCAGGTTGTTCATTAGGATGCTAATTTAGTCCTATCTTCCTTCCAGCAGGTAACTTGACATAACACCAAATACCTAGTCACATGCCATAAAGTTAACCATCTTTTTTTTAAAAAAAATAAATCTTAGCAAAATGACTAAAAAACTAATGAAAGGAGCCTTACATATTGTAGCTCTTCCAACTTCAGGGATGGCAAGCCACTTTTTCTCATCACAATGCATTCCTTCTTCCACAGATGTTAATAACCACGTGGGTGGGGGGGGAGAGATATGTATTCTCAGAGACAAGTCTCAGGTGATGGTAAATCTACACTCTCTATTAACAAGAATAGTTGCTGGGAAGGGACAATAATAGTGGAATTTATTATTGTTGTTGTTGAGTTCAGCATTCCAATAAGCCAAACTCAACCACATAGGTATCCTATTTCTTCATGTAGCAGTACAAACCTGAGGCTTCTAAAATGCACTGTTTGACATGAAAAGCAGGGCAGATCAGTCTATCTGTGCCAATTCAGAAAAATTCTGTGTACTCAAAATTTAGGGATTGTATAAAGGTATGCCTACAGTTTTACCACCCACCAAATTCTAGGGGGTTCCCTTTCAAAGATAAGAGGGATATCTCATACATTGTTCTTTGTCTCATTTTAACTTTAATTGACAGCCAATTTTACAAATTTAAATACAAACGTATATATTATATGAACCATTGCTGCCTTGTATACCAATTGTTGTACAAACCTTGAATCAGTTCCCCAATGCATGGCATAAATTTTTGCTAAATGGCCTCTCAAGGTACGTCTTGTGCGCATCTGGATTCGGCCCACTGAATCAAGACTTGTGGTGATCTAGGCAGAGGAGATGAAATATGCTGTTCAAAAATGTAGACCGATTGTGAATGTAACAGTCTTGATTATGAGGACCATTTTCATAACTGCCTTTTCTTATATGAAGACAAGGTGAACTATCTTGAACTGACACTAGCATTATCACATTTAGGTCAGTAGTCACTGCTAACAAGAGGCAAGATTGTGAGGTAGCAGTTCTACATGAGTTGTTGATACATTCTCCATTATGTTAGAAACCTTGAACAAGCCATCAAGTTACAGAATGTATGCCTCCCCGTTGCAAAAATTAATACCACTCATGTCCTCCTGATGACAGGCATCTCTTCTCTTGAATGTGGTATTAGGGCAATCAAGACTCATTTATCAAGTAGTCCTCTCAATTCATTTACTGTCTTTAATCACAGACATTCTGTCTAATGGGGTTTGCCCTTTAAACAATGAGGTCCCCTCTCCACTACCTTTGATGACTTTCAGAGAAAAATGTTCAAATTGAATCCCTGAACATGGAATCCCAACATAATGTAGAGCAGGGGTTCCCAAACTCTTTGTGTCACGAGCCGGTCACGTGGTTGAGCGAGCCAGTCACGTGGTTCTTGCTGCTGTAAAACCCATCCGCAGCTGTCGTAAACGCATTTATAACAGCCGTGGGTGCATTTACGGCAGGCACAGGTGCATTTACGTATGCGCAGGCACATTTTACGGCCGTCGTAAATGTACCCACTTCTACTTCCAGTAGCGGCACAGGCCACATGAAATAGTGCCACCGGCCGGATCCAGCCCACAGGCCGTAGTTTGGCCAGCCCTGCTGTAGAGAGATTCAGATGGATATTTTAAGATGTGTACTGTAGAAATCCCCTGTAATAACTCTGAGACATATGAAAAAACTTTTATCTATAAAAAATTAGAATACTGTACCTGCAATGGTGGTACGAGATATTCTGACAATTGAATAATGTTAACTATGTAATTATTTTATTTGACAACAGGTGTGATTCAGTGATGTGTTTTGCAAAAGCCTTACTGAAATTGCAAATATTTTACAGAAATATTCTGCATAGGTTGTAACTAGTATCTCCGAGGCAATTTAGAGACTTTTCGCTTAAAACAAAAAATGCTTTCCTCATAATAGTATTTTTTGTCATGAACTTTAAATAAGTGACATTCCTGTATTGATTCATACAAATCCCCCAAATTCAAGAAAAGATAAGCTTATTTCATATATGTTTATAATGTTGTTTTAGATTGCACTGCACTGTTCTATAATTGTATACATGTATCATTAGCTGTTTTAAGAGCCTAGTGCAGGAAGATGTGATCTGAATTTTAGATAAACACATAAACATATTATTAATAATAAACAAACATACCTGAGCAAGAGTTGTGTCACTACATGCTTTTCTGGCATCCTTTAAAAAAAAAGATTAAATCTATAAAGTAACTGAAATTAGTCACACAAGCCAGCTTGAACCTATTTATAGCATGAAACAGTCCCATTCATAGACCTTTTATTTTTAGTAACCAGTAGAATCAAGTTGTAAAGCTTATGCTAAACTGTGACAGCTTTGTAATGGAGAATATTACATTTGGATCTTCACTCACAGGGAAAGGGGGGAACAAAAAGCTATTCTGCTGCAAAAATACATTATCATGGATTTTATTACCTTTCTCCTTGACTTGTTTACATTTTATATGGAGAGGGATTTATTCTTAATGGAGTAGCATGTCAATGTTACTTGTCACTTAAAGAACTACATGCAGGGAAAAAAATTACAACTGAAAGCAGGAGGTGACATTTAGGACCAAAAGTAGAATCAAAACTTTTTTACAATAAGGTTTTCCTTGAATCAATCAAAAATCTGACTGCACTACAAATTTCAAGGAGAAAGCTGGCAAAAATCTGGGAAAGCCAGGTTCCTTTCTCTATCATAAACTCTAAGAAATTCATAATACTACTCTTGCTTGCTCACTGTGCCTTATCCCTCCCACTGTCTGCTAAGATGGAAGAATCGGAGAGGAATAATAACTAGTGGTTTTCACTTACTGTCTGTGGGGTGGTGGTGGTTTGGACCTAATGCATAAGAATGCCCTGCTCAGTAGGTAACAAACTCACATAGAGGAAAGCATGAAAACAGGGGGGAAAAGAAGAAGGGAAAAGAAATCCTCCCTCATCTCTTAGGTCCCCACAGAAGTGTGTGAAGATGACATCTTACTCTGATTTGATTCCGGAGCTGTTCTGCCTCCTGGCGCAACTGTTCCAGTTCACTCATCTTTTTGAAGGAGTCTTGTTCCCACAATTACAGTACTAATGAAGAGAGGTCTGCTAAACAAAGGGGAAAAACACAGAAAAGTTAATCTGTTAGAATACAACAGCTTCTACCTTTCAATATATCAAAGAAACTAAACACAACTTGATAAATGCTCTCCATTTTAAATTTATTTTAATTTTAATTTAATAGATTTATATACCACCCTATCCAATGGACTCTGGGCGGTGTACAAAAGTTAAAACCAATATAAAACAATTAAAAACCCTTAAAATGTAGCAATATTACCCCCGCTGTGCTATTTACTATCTAAAAACAAATATAAAATCTACAAAACCTTAACATTAAAAAATTAATTACAGGAGGGGGAGCCTCAGACAAGCCAGAAAGGGGACCTTGTTGACAATCCCGGCCCCATACCCATTTTGCCAACCACGTCTTCAATTCTTTCCTAAATGATAGCAACTGGGCATGGAGGCATAGTTCTACCGGGAGAAGGTTCCATAGTGTGGGGGCTACGACCGAGAAGACCCTTTTCCCTGTGCTGGAGAGACAAGCTCCCTCAACAGGGTGCCCTTTCAGTTTGCTCTCATGGGACGGGTCGATGTCCTAGGGACGATGCGGTCCCCGAGGTATCCTGGTCCGCTACCATGAAGGGCTTTAAAGGTGACAACCAGCACCTTCAATTGTACCCGGAGACATATAGGCAGCCAGTGCCACTCCCGCAGCAGTGGTGAGGCACGGGTGAAACGACTACACGAATAGGGAGAACTCACGACTAGTTACTGTTCATCTCTTCAAATTCTATAAACAGTACTCACCCAATTTTTATATAAGACCATATTGTAATTTTCAGGGACATTTCAGCTAGGGATTCTTCAGCTCATGAAATCTGGTACCTCGTTTAAAGAGCATAATGTGTCCACGGGATTGCTCTTTAAGCGAGTTTGCCTTTTAAGTGAAACACCACTGTAAGTGACCAATTGTGACTTCTGGTGGGGGGGGATTGCGAACCCTGATTTAGTTGTTAAACAAGTTTTTGGTTGATTTTAGTTGTTAATCGAAGCAACCATTCAGAGAAAATTATGCTCTTTAAGTGAGTTAGTCTCTAAATTTATTTGGATTTGGTGTATCTAATCCCAAATATTATTTCAACATGTGCCTTGCTTATTGGGAAACAGGCATTGGTTTTGTATGTCTTGAACAAAGGAAGTACCAGATGGTAAAAAATAAAAGATATGCTTCTCAGGCAGGTACTGTCCAATTGACAAAACACACACAATATGCCCAACTAGATTTGATTTTTTTAAAAATAGCTTTGAATACCTTGGAGAAAATATGTTGAGAATGTTCTCCCCATATAATGGAAGCATATGTTGCTCCTAAAAAAGGCGGCTTCTTCAGTTAAACTACATTTTGAATCTCACACTAGTATTTCACACTATCTACTTTTTTTTTTTTTACAAATCTATTTTAGAAAGCAGAACAACTCAACTTCTACCTTTATCCCAACCTTAGTACTGGAGACCAGGATGCCAATTTAAACAACCTTCAGGCATTGAAAGTGGGAGCCAGTGTATAGAAGCATATGGAATATCAGGCCAGGACAACAGACATAGGTTCAAATTCTCACTTAGCCATGGAAACTTGGAGAGGCACAGAAACAGTAAATGATCCAATAGGGAACAGTGACCACAACTCAATTATGTTTAACTTGATCATAGACTGCAAGTCACTGATAAAATCTAACACAGAGACCTTAAATTTTCAAAAAGGAAATTTCCCAAAGATGAGGAAACTAGTAAAAAAGAAGCTGAAAGAGAAAATCGAGAGAGTCCAAACAATCCAAGAGGCATGGAGGCTGTTTACAAAAACAATAACAGAGGCTCAATTGGAATGCATACCCAAAAGGAAAAAGGGCACTGCCAGGTCCAAGAGGACTCCGATGTGGCTTACAGGAGCTGTTCGGGAAGTGATCAAGAGCAAGAAAAGCTCATTTAGAAGATGGAAGGCTTGTCCGAATGAGGACAGCAGGCAGAAACATAAATTCTGGCAGAACAAATGCAAGGCAACAATCAGGAAAGCAAAGCAAGACTTTGAGGAGCGTATAGCTAAAAATACTCAGAGAAATAACAAAGACTTCTTTAAGTACATTAGAAGTAAGAACCCAACTAGGAAGGCCATTGGACCATTAGATGACAATGGAAGGCAAGGGGTTATTAAAGAGGAAACAGAGATTGCAGAGAGACTCAATGAATTCTTTGCTTCAGTATTCACTGAAGAAGACAGAGGCCACATGCCCAAAACAGAGCCTATCTTCGTAGGGAGGGAAACCGAAGAATTAAGCCAGATAGAAATAACCAGGGAGGAGGTCCTTGCATGTCTTGTTAAACTAAACACTAACAAATCACCAGGACCAGATGGCATCCATCCACGAGTTCTCAGGGAACTTAAAGATGAAATTGCTGATCTCCTAGCCAAAATATATAATCTTTCCCTCAAATCAGGCTTTGTGCCTGATGACTGGAAGGTAGCGAATGTAACACCAATTTTCAAAAAAGGATCCAGGGGTGATCCAGGGAATTACCGACCTGTCAGTTTGACATGTGTCCCAGGTAAAGTGATGGAAACCATCTTAAAAGATAGAATTAATAGGCACATAGAAGAGAAGGCGCTGCTAAAGGAGAGCCAACATGGCTTTTGCAAGGGCAAATCATGCCTCACTAATCTGTTGGAATTTTTTGAGAGTGTCAACAAGCATGTGGATAAGGGGGATCCAGTTGACATTGTTTATCTGGACTTTCAGAAGGCTTTTGACAAGGTCCCACACCAAAGGCTCTTGAATAAACTTACCAGTCATGGAATAAAGGGACAGGTCTTGTTCTGGATCAGCAACTGGCTAAGGGACAGGAAACAGAGGGTAGCACTAAATGGACACTTCTCCAAGTGGAGGGAAGTAAAGAGTGGGGTCCCCCAAGGTTCATTACTGGGACCCCTGCTTTTCAACCTCTTCATAAATGATCTAGAGGTAGGAGTAAAAAGCAAGGTAGCCAAATTTGCTGACGACACTAAATTATACAGGGCAGTGAAAACTGTGAGAGATTGTGAGGAGCTCCAGAGGGATCTCTCGACACTGGGGGAGTGGGCAAAACAGTGGCAAATGAGTTTCAACATTAGTAAGTGCAGAGTGATGCATGTTGGGGGAAAGAACCCCAATTACATTTATAAACTGATGGGGTCGGAACTCTCTGCGACAAACCAGGAAAGGGACCTTGGTGTCCTGGTGGACAACTCAATGAAGGTGTCAACCCAGTGTGCCTCAGCAGTGAAAAAAGCAAACTCAATGCTAGGGATCATTAGGAAGGGTATAGAAAATAAGTCAGCAAGTGTCATTTTGCCTCTTTATAAATCTATGGTGAGGCCCCACCTGGAATACTGTGTACAGTTCTGGTCGCCATACCTCCAGAAGGATATTATGGAGCTGGAAAAAGTGCAGAGGAGGGCAACCAAAATGATTAGGGGACTGGAACACCTTCCTTACCATCTGAGGCTGCAACGGTTGGGCCTCTTCACTCTTGAACGACGACGTCTAAGAGGTGACCTGATTGAAGTTTATAAAATCATGCACGGTGTGGACAAAGTAGATAAGGAAAAACTGTTTTCCCTATCGCATAACACTAGAACTAGGGGACACTCCATGAAACTTTTGGGTACTAGTTCTCAAACAAATAAGAGAAAGTACTTTTTCACCCAGAGGATTACTGGTCTATGGAACTCCCTGCCAGAAGAAGTGGTGACAGCTGTCAGTCTTGACAGCTTTAAGAAAGGATTAGACAAGTTCATGGAGGACAAGAGTATCAATGGCTATAATTATGGATACTTAAGGACAACCTCCGGGTTGGAGAGATAGGCAGGATATCTCTCAATATCATTTCCAGGGAATCCTAAGCAGGTGAAGGCATCTGCTTGGGAATACCCTGAAGGAAATGGTGAGCCACTGTGTGAGACAGAATGCTGGACTGGATGGGCTGTGGCCTGTTCCAGCAAGGCTGTTCTTATGTTCTTACTCCCCAAATACTATAAGTGACTTGAATGTAGAAAATAATCCACTGAAACCAACTATTCTTCTAACTATGATTGACTTCTACCCTCCTTTTCCATTAAATTATTTCCAAGGCATCATGCAAGCAAAAGGCAATACAAAACAAGTCTCCCATGTACACAGTTCAAAATCTTTCATTCTTCTGGCTGATATCCCAAAGAAACTGCCAATTGAAGCCAATTATTCTTTCTATCATGAAAGAGTGGAGCCTATTCCCCAGAGTTGCTCCTTCTCTCTGACAAATGGAGCTATCTCAAAGCATAGAACATTGAACCTGGGATGACACACAATTCATGGGAGGTGGTCAAGTGGATGGATTCAAGTTTACAAATTTATCCAAATGACAATTACCGGATAATATGAAACAACACTGTAGATCCATTTCTGCACTTCTCAAAAAATATAAATAACAAATATCTTTGCACCTGCCCACTGATAACAACTAAAGGGCTGCAATGCTCTATCCTGCAACCAATATCAAATGTTCCCATTCAAATGTCTGAAAAGCAGGAACAGATAAAAAATTTCTGTGATGAGTCTCCCCACTCAGTGCGGAATTATAGAGAATGCATGAACCTGCTTTTTAAAGAAATCTTTTGAAATTTCATAATTATTCTAATTTCAAATAAAAAATTGTAACAATTTAAACTGCACACTCCTTTTCTCTTTCTCTCTTTTCTAACCACTTTTTATTTTTTCATTTTTCTGTAAATAAATAACAAAAATACTCTTCCAGATATGGCTAATACAGTGGGTTTTTACTACCTACTCTGTGGGCATGGTATGGTGGGCGTGGCCAGGGGGAAACCCCTGTGTTGCACCCAAATTAGGACTACTTTATTAGAAAACTTGGATGGGTGGGACCAGCCGGAATTTCTGCTATCGGTTCTGGCGAACTGGGGCCAACTTGCTGAATCCCACCACTTAGTTAATATATTTTGCTTAAGGGTAACTTTCTATCTAACAAGCAGAAGCAATCAGGGTTGAAGCACCTTTTACACATATACAAACACAAGTGTGTTTAGATTCAAGCACCAACCAAAGTACTGCCTGTAATCTGTGCTGTAAAACCACAACTGATTTTTAATATTCCTAATACAGTGGTCCCGCACTTTAAGGAAGGTCCGCCTACAGGAAAACTCACTTCAAGGAAAGAAATCCATAGGAAATGACGGTCCACTTCAAGGAAAAACCCACGGTAAAATCACTTCACAGAATGGGTTCCCACATGGTTTTCAATGTATCCAATGCATTCCTATGGGAAACTGCTTTAAGGAAAAAATTGCTATAAGGAAAACCCTAAGGAATGGATTAATTCCTTAAAGCAGGGGTCCACTGTATGACTTACCCACTTCCTGAATGCACACCTTAATGCAGTTGAGGGGGTTTCAGTGTGTCAGAGAAGCCTAGAGCAATATCCCTAGGATGCTAGACTTTATTACCCAAGGGAGAATATTCACAGCTGAGGCATGAGACTAAAATGTATCACTCTCTTCAGGTAATGAATGCATCAGCAAAACGAATGCCTTCAATGGTGGTGGTGAAACATGTGGTGGGCAGCAGTGGTAGTTGAAGGTGACACTGGTGGAGGATCTTTCATAGACAATGTCAGAGACACTCAGATGAATTTTTATTATTACTACTGCAAAAGAGGAAAGCTGTGGTAAACCACTGAAGAACCTTTCTTACTTTGAAAATGACAGAATAGACCTAAATGAAACAAGAGATAGTGCTGAAAAATGAGCATCTTAAGTCAAAGTACTCAATCAGCTACTGAGGAAGAACAAAGGTCAAGTACGAATAGCTCTGTTGCTAACATTCAACTAGAGTAAAGCTAAAAGGACGTTCAGTGTCAAGACATTCACAGAAGTGAAAGGAAATTTAAATGCTGTACAACACACACACACAATTGGAACATGGAACATAAGAAGTATGAATCAAGGTAAAGTGGAAACTGTAAAGAAATGGAACATACTGACATTGCAGGACTTGGTGTCTGTGAACTAAAATGGATTAGAATTTGACATTTTGAGTCAGTCAATTACAAAGTGTTCTACTCTGGAAATTATAATCTCACAAGAAACCGAGTGCTCTAATACTGAGGCAAGATGAAGCAATAGCAATAACACCGTATTTGCTAGTGTATAAGATGCATCGGAGTATAAGATGCATCTCATTTTTATGTAAATTAAGGAAAAATAATAATTTTCTACATTTTACCTCTAGGAGGAGCCAGGGAGGGCAGGTAGAAGCCTCTTGCCCGGCCAATTCCATCGCCACTGACCATCAGGAGCTAGGAAGGGCTGGATCAGTGGGAAAAGAGAGCTCCTTTGGAAGCATCTTGCCCAGCCAATCCCATCTCCGCTGACCATCAGAAGCCAGGGAGGGCAGGATCGGCAGGGGAGGAGTGCCCTCACCCCACCCCCACCGAAGATCAGCGGCTGGAGACAGCTTTCACCCGGCTCCTAGTAGTCAGTGGTGGCCACTGAACCTCACCAACAGGGAGGGCAAGGGCAGCTTTAAAAATTGCCCTCTCCTGTCTCCAGCTGCGGATCCTCTCAAGGTGTCTAACTGCACCAGCCGGGGGGCTATTTTTAAAGCCGCCCTCACTCCCCACCCAACCCCCAGTACGCGGTACAGTTCGGTGGCTGAAGAAGATCAGTGGCTGGAGACAGCTTTTGCCTGGCTCCTAGAGGTCAGCAGGGGCTGCTGAACCACACCAGCAGGGGAGTGAGTGTCTAAAGATAATAAACCTATTTCCTCTTTTTTTTTCTAACAAACCTAGCATACTCCTTGTAAGATCGGCCATGTATCTACTCTTTAAAAAACCTGCTTGATCTCTATGTATATAATCACACATAAAACTATTTAACCTATTTGCCGTGAAAATCTTTGCATCTTGATTAATCAAGGCTATTGGGTGGTACGAATCCACAAATTCCAATTTTCCCCCTGGCTTTGGTATTAATACTATTGTAGATCTGAGCCAAGAGTTTGGTAATACTCCCCCCTTCCAATATATGATTATATAACCTTTTAATTCTTGGGACAATACTTTGTTTGAATTCCTTATAAAATTCAGCGGGCAAACCATCTTCTCCTGGTGTTTTCCCTAATTTTATTTATAATATCTATTATCTCCTTCTCTGTCACTTGCTCCTCCATTTTATTTCTAATTATTCCTTTATGTAGTTCCCCTTATATTTTTTGTAAATCTTTTAGTTTATATAATTTAATTTCCTTTATTCGTACATATTTTTTGATAAAAATCCTTTACAATTTTATCTTTCTCTAATGTTTTATTACACCTTACCGCATCTTCCCTTAATAGAGTACCTATTTCCCTCTTATCCTTCTTCTCTTTCACTGCCCTTGCCAACATTTTTGAACTCTTATCACTAAATTCAAAGTACTCCCTTTTCAAATATATTAAATCTGTTTTGATTTTTTCTATATCTTTTCCAATCAACTCCTTTTTTAACATTTATATTCTTTCCAGGGTAACCTTATCCTTTGAACTGGCATGCTTATTGTTGTTCAGTCGCACAGTCAATTCCGACCCTTTGCGATCCCATGGACCACTGCCCTCCAGGCACCTCTGCCCTCCACCATCCTCCTCAACCTGCCCAGCTCTGGGCCCACTGTGTCTACAATACTATCCAGCCATCTCATCTTCGGCCGTCCCCTTCTTCTCTTTCCCTCCACCTTTCCCAGTATCGAGGCTTTCTCAAGTGAATCCTCTCTTCTCATTTGATGTCCAAAGTACTTTAGCTTCATCTTTACTATTTGATTTTCTAAGGAACAATCAGGGTTGATTTCATCTAAGATAGACCTATTTGTTCTCCTCGCTGTCCAGGGGACTCTCAAAATTCTCCTTCAACACCACATCTCAAAGGCATCTATGTTACATTATTACAAGTATTTATAGTATTAAACCAAGCAATACTTCTGGTTTAATTTCACAGCAGACAATATAAATACAAAATTCTTTCCGCATCAACTAAAGTTTACATGTTGTTTTTGCACAGTGACAACCAGTGCAGAACGAAAGGATTAATTCTCTCACACTATGGCTCTCGAGCAAAAACTTTAGATCAACTTTACTATCTAACCTTCTAAGGAGCAGTCAGGGTTGATTTCTTCTAAGAATGACCTTTTTGTTCTCCTCGCTGTCCAGGGGACTCTCAAAACTCTCCTCCAACACCACATTTCAAAGGCGTCTATTCTTCTGCGCTGTTTTCCTAATGGTCCAGCTCTCACACCCATACATTACCACTGGGAATACCATTGCTTTGACTATGCAAATTTTTGTTTTCAAGGTGATGTCTCTGCTTTTCACTATGTTCCCCAGGTTTCTCATAGCTTGCCTCCCAAGAATCAGCCGCCTTTTTATTTCATAGCTGCAATCACCATCTGCAGTGATCTTTGATCCTAAGAAAGTAAAATCTGTCATTGCTTCTACTTCTTCCCCATCTATTTTCCAGGGACTAATGGGGCCTCTTGCCATTATCTTAGTTTTCTTGATATTGAGTCTCAAGCCGACTTTTGCACTCTCTTCTTTCAACCTAAATCAGGAGCAGATTTAGGTCTTCCTCACTTTCTGCCATTAGGGTAGCATCATCTGCGTATTTCAAGTTATTGATGTTTCTCCCAACAATTTTGATCTCAAATTGTGATTCCTCCATTCCTGCATTGCGCATTATGTGCTCTGTATATAAATTGAATAAGCAGGGTGACAAAATGCAGCCTTGTCTTACTCCTTTTCCTATTCCAAACCACTCTGTCATTCCGTATTCTGTCCTAACTGTTGCTTCTTGACTCATGTACATATTTCTCATGAGGCATATAAGGCGTTCCCAGAGAACGCATTAATTATGTTAGCCGAGGTTCCACTGTACATTCCAATCCCCAAGAAAGGAGATGCTAAAAAGTACAGTAACTACAGAGGCATGGCTTTAATTTCCCACACAAGCAAAGTACTGTTCAACGTATTGCAACAAAGGCTTGTTTATCTTGTACGGAATGATAAATGCCTGATGTTCAAGCTGGATTCTGAAAAGATGCCCTTAAGAACTTATTGCAAATATCCGCTGGCTAGTAGAACACACCAAAGGATTTTCAGAAGATCAGTCTGTGCTTTAAACTACAGCAATGGTGGAAAAAAATTATATTTTTAATTTAATTTTTAAATAAAATACATTTTTGAAGAAAAATCTATCTAAATAGTTTTGTTTGAGATAAATTACAATCCAAAGATTAATCATCATTAAATAAGGGTTTGTTTTTAATTAAGTATCATGCTGCAATATTCATGCAATACTGTATTTGCATTTTTTGGTAAATAAATTCTATTAATCCACTTACAATGTCATACTCTTCCAGAAGTTTTTCCTATTTAGAAAATATTATCACAGATGCTTGGTTTTACAGTTCTCAAGACTGAATTTGTGTCTGCAGATATCCCGTGAATTTGTGTCTGCAGATATCACATTCCTCTTTTTCACAGCAAAATGTTATAAAATAAACATACAGAGTTAAGAAACCTTAATCCCATTGTTCCTTTGCCAATCTCTTTATACTAGATCAACCTGCAGAACAGATGTTGCAGAGAAACTGCTAGATAAAATATAAGACAGAAAAAATGGAGCAATGTGCAACAGCTCTAGAGTATAACATTATCAACCTAAGTCTTAATGGGTGGAGTAATCTTCACTACCGAAAGAGGGAATGTGTTTGATATGTCAGGGAATGCACACATAGCAGAATACATAAAGGAAGCGGCAGCAAAAGCTGTAACGTGAACAAAAAATCAAATGTCTAATATGCAGTTTGGACACCGACAATACTGTAAATATATCCAAGATGAGAAGGAATTCAAAAGAGCAAGAAAGGAATACTAAGCTAATAACATATGGTAAAATGTTCATTTGGTGCACCTCCTAGCCAAAAATGTCAGTGTTCAAGAAATAAAGGTTAATGTTCAAATTGGTTAATCCTTCCTTAACACAGACTGGTGATGCACTGATTTAAGATAATATTAATTAATCTATAAAAGTCATCTAGGTAGGTATCTTATTTTCCTTTTTATATGTGTCAGTTTGTAATTTCTATGATGATGCTATGTTTTATTTTATGCTTGTTTCATGTAAGGTTGTTAGTTTGCCAGATTGGTGCTTGCACCAACTGTATGAAATAGAAGCAAACTATCATTTTTGCTGCAACAGCAGTTCTGAAAAGAATGGCCAGAACCAAGCTAACGCTGCCACAAGATGTTGGATGCAACTCTATAGTAGACTTTTTAAAGTAGAAAATTCTGACGACAGTTTGTGAACAAAATCAAGAGAAAATAGATGGCATGGTCACAGCCCAGATCCTCAACATTGGGCTTCAGAGTGCTGACCATTCTGAAACTTATGTCTGAAGCTTTAAATAAAATACAGAAAAAGAGCTGTTTTATTACTGTTTACTGCTGTTGAAATTTGGAAGAAACCAAGTGAGCACAGAACTACACACTGACAGAATTAAACTACAATTTAAAAAAAAATGAGTGGGACAAGCATTGTCTACAGCTCATTTTCTTGCAAATACTGTATTGTCAATATCCAATATCAGGGTCAAACCTTAAGTACTAAGGAAGAGGAATTACTTATCTATGACATGGGTATCCTGCAATCATCTATCTGTAATTACATTACAACTATAATAAACTTCAGACCTAAGGGGGGAACTATTCAAGAAATATATGTTTGCTGAAGATGTTTTAAAGAAAGCCACACTGGTGGAAGTACGTAATTTAAGCACTTGGGATTTTGAGTCCCTTTTTTCTTCTTTTCAACTTATCTTTACCTATAAATCCAAGCGTTAACTGTTGGAACTTGACAAAGGATCCCACACCCGACCATACTAACCCGTACCGAGCATTCGTGCACTTGGCTGAAATGGTTCCGGAGGTCAACAAATATTTTAGAAATGTGCCAGTAGGGCAGGAGACCCACGAA
Organism: Bradypodion ventrale; assembly: GCA_035047345.1. Taxonomy (NCBI): domain Eukaryota; kingdom Metazoa; phylum Chordata; class Lepidosauria; order Squamata; family Chamaeleonidae; genus Bradypodion; species Bradypodion ventrale. Next base: position 16,508,724 of record JAWDJE010000003.1, on the reverse strand, counting down.
CGCGAACAAAGAAAAAGTACTGCAATTCCCAGCATCCTTTGCGCTGTGCAACCCCTCAGCCAATCAGGCTGAGGGATACGAGCGCAGAGGAGGCTGAGAACGCGCATGCTGACTGAAAAAAAAAAACGGTGGGAGCCGGAGGGAAAGACTTTGAGAGTCCCAGCTGGAGGGAGCCAGGAAAAGGTAAGTGCAGCCAGTGGGGGTGAGGGAGTGGGTGAGGGAGGCAATGAAAGGTGCTGGGCCCAGAAAGGTTGGGGGGACAGACCCCTTTTGTCCCGCCCAACCCTTCTGGACCCAGGAGACCCGGGAGAGGGGAACGAATCCACCCCCCCCAACACTCCGTTTTGAAAGAGAAGAAAACGCTTGGTTTCTTCTCTTTAATAACAGGGTGTCCTGCGGGGGGGATACCCTCTCTGCAGGGTCCCCTGGGTTTGGGGGGTTTGAGGGGACAATACAAACACACACACACACACTGCTTCTCTCTCTCTCTCTCTCTCTCTCTCTCTCACACACACACACACACACACACACACACGAATTTTTAATGTGTGTGTTGGTGGTTGGCGTAATATTGTATGGGTGGTGGTGGTTGTGTACACCCAAAACCACCCCTAACCACCAACACACCTCTTTTTTACATAAATTACCAAAAAAATTATCCCTTACAACACAATTTAAAACAGCCCGGCAATGCTGGGCAACCTCTGCTAGTTCATTCTAAACTGAGAAATTGTTAGGGACCCGTCAAAGCAGGAAAGCTTGTTTTTCTTTTCCAGACTATAAATAATCAAAAGATTAATATGAGTGAGCTACACAGGACAGTATTTTCAGTTTTTCATGTGTGAACTGAACAGATAGGCTAAGATTCTTTTAAAAGTTATTTTGTTTAACCTTATAGTTAACAATCGGGACTGTGGTGGCTCAAGTGGTTAAGATGCTGAACTTGAAGTCGGCAGGTCAGCAGTTCGAGACCTGAGTAGTGCACGACGGAATGAGCTCCCCCCGTCTCTGTCCCAGCTCCTGTCAACCTAGCAGTTCAAAAGTAAGAAATTGCAAGCAGATAAACAGGTAACACCTCGGTGGGAAGGTAAACAGCATTCCGTGCACTCTGGTGACTAGGCATGCCTGCCACATGTCCACTGAAACATCTGCAGACATAGACAGTGCTAGCTCTTTGCCTGTAAACAAACACGAGCACTGAACTCTTGAGTTGGATACGACTGGCTTTCACGCAAGGGCAACCTTTACCTTTACTTATAGTTAACAATCATGAATGTACTGTATAAACAAAACCAATAATATATGTGCTGTAATGTTATTGTGTTAGTTTTTCAAAAAACTATTTAAATTTTTATTAAGGTAATGATTATTATTTTTCTTCTAATAAAGTACAGTGGTAAGACTGCCCAAATATGAACGATTAGCCTATTAAACGGGAGAAATTCACCTTGGAATAATTTCATAATTATCTATCGTTGATGTGTTTCTAATATTATAAACAAATTAGTAATTTTTATATAATTGTAAAACTAATCTGAAAAGTTAATATAAAAACAAAACCTGCATCTGGTTGTAAATATTAAGATTATACCAGCAAGACTGAGTCTTTACATATGAAATCATGAATTAAATCTAGTCTTACTGCCAAGTGATTTAAATTGTTTTCATTTAAATCTAATCTACCCTATTTGTTACACTTGCAGAAGGTGAATGGTATAATTTTCAGTACCTTCTAGCTAGCAATTAACAAGTCCCCACTAGTATTCTCCAGGGACTGCAGTGGCTTAGTGGTTAAGACACTGAACTTGATGACCAGAAGGTCGGGAGGTCAACAGTTCAAGACCTGAGTGCTGCATGATGGAGTGAGCTCCCATCTCTGTCCCAGTTCCTACCAACCTAGCAGTTCAAAAGCAAGAAATTGCAAGTAGATAAATAGTTCTGCTTCGGCAGGAAAGGTAACAGCATTCCATATGCTCCAATATCTAGTCATGTCTGCCACATGACCACAAAAACGTCTGCAGACACAGTGCTGGCTCTTTGGCTGTAAATGTAGATGAGCACCGCACCCTAGAGTCAGATACGGCTGGCTTTTGAGCAAGGGTGACCTTTACCTTTCTGATATTCTCCAGCAGAAGTATCATAGTGGGGTCTCCTTAACTGCCCGCTAGAAGCAACCAAATGTCATGTTGTTCACTTTCTGCACATGCACTAAAGCAATAGGATTTCTGTCAAAAATTACCGTAAGTGTTAGCTATATAATTAATTTTCCAGTCTTTCAGCTAAAGAGCTATCCATGTATATAAACAATATTCTATGCACAAATTAATTCTCACTGGATGCAAAAGGCAACTGCATTCAGACACAAAGCAGCATGTTCTGGAAATACTTGTGAAGTGCCTGCACCATACTATTGATACTGTTATGCAGTGGCTAGCTTAGACAAGCCAAGAAAGGAAAATCAGGCATACAGCCTTCTAATATAGATTAGGGTAATTAAGGTTTAGGTTTGTGCTACAAGAAACTACAGCTATATTATTCCACGGATACATCTTACTTTCCTTGAATTCAACACCAAATCAAGCATATTTATGAAAGATCACAAAAGAAAAGGGATCTTACTGCTCACAATATAACAAAATATCTTAAAGTGAGTTATTACAAAATATCACAAAAAAATGCATCATATTGTCCTTGAAACTGACAGACAACAGCAAAATGAGGTATTACACCATGCACTGGGAGCAGAGTAGCTCAGGAAGTTAAGTTCTGAAAAATGAAGCTTGCATTTATGTGAAAAAGATAAACTGTACAGTACTGTCCCTTTTTAGCCAGAAAGACAAAGGGCATTCTTGAATTAAGGAAAGGGCATGAAAAAGAGTCAATACTGTAACTTATTTTACAAAACAAAATAAAGGCCAAACAAGATACATATGTACATATTTATAAGAGATTTATTTACCTACAGGTTAACTCTGAGAACTAAAAGGAACATGAAGGGAACCAGAAGCAAATCTCACTCTGTTGCATCTAGAGATAGATAGAGAGAGAGATAAATCTTTATTGTCATTGTCCTGCACAGACCGAGATTTTTTTTGGGGGGTGGAGGGGGTGGAAACACTTATCAACCTAACAAAAACCTAAATAAAATACAACTATACAAAATTATCAACATACTCCCACCCCACATATAACCCCTAAAAAGCTCTAAAGCTCTAAAACTCTAAAAACTATATACAGAAGCTCCCTCATAGACTGCATTGCACTGCATTCAAAGCCAAAACCGCTTTTGGGTAGAAACTATTTCTCAAGCGGCTGGTCCTGGTCTTTATGACCCTATACCTTCTTCTAGAAGGCAGAAGCTGAAAGAGACCATTCCCGGGGGGCGTACTATCTTGCGCAATCTCTACTAACTTTGGTGCCTCTACTTTTTCTCAGCCAGTGATTATTTTACACCCTTAAACCCTTTATGGTTGCCAGAAGAAACCTATTTCTTATAAAAGAACACAAAATATTGGAGATATTTTAATCAGAAATTAGTTCAAGGAAAGACAACAGAGACTATTTTACATCTTGGAAGCAACAGATTTTCCCCAGTTTGCCATCCTTGTACAAACTACACCTACTGCCAATATACATGCAGAATGACTGAATTTGTGGGACGCTATAGTTTCAAAAGGAATAAGCTAAGAAAATTTACCACCTGGAATACAACCGGGTAATAGTGTATATACTGTACCATTAAATGTCCCTATTGTAAGTTTTATATTAAAAAAAATCTAGGAACCTTAAAATACATATAGAAGAGCATCTAGGCAACATTAGAATAAAAGACTGGGAACCCCTCTTGCCAGTCATTACATGGAAAACCATTTTGTAAAGGATATACAGTTCTGGCCTACAGATGCTGTCCACAAGCTCTGCTGAATAGGAAGATTGACTAGATTAGGGGTTCCCAACCTAATGCCTATGAGCAGGATCTAGCCCACAGCACCATTTCATGTGCCCCACCCCACCCCTCCAAAGGCATTTGAGAAACAAAATAGCCACCCCCATCGTGCAGGAAGGGCAAAATGGCCATCCGGCCCTTGAAGCTGACTGAGAGAGCATGACCCGACCCCTGGCTTGAAAAGGTTGGGAGCTCCAGGACTAGTTCCTGAGACTGGGTACATTGGCTCTCAAATGTTTAAATCACAGGTTCCCAACCGGTGTTGTGGTGCGTTGTTGTTGTTGTTGTTGGTGGTGGTGGTGGTGGTGGTGGTGGGATGTGTGTGTGCACGCCATAGTTATGCTACACTCCTTATTGGAGTAAAAAAATATTTTTAATATGCTTACCTCATTAAAATGCCTTTTTAAGCAAATGTGGCTGGGAGATTACAGTTTATTTTGCTATTATAATGGGAGGTCATGACTCAAAAAGACTGGGAAACACTGATGTAAATGAAGAAACAGTTTTTCTCCCTCTTTTTTTAGCAGACTCCTTGCAGGCCAGGCGTCTTACGAATTAATCACAATGACCCTGAAGCAAGAAAAGCTTCTGCCGGTGCCAAAACATGACAAAAAAATTCAAAAACAGAGCAGAAATGCTCCAAACACCCTCCCCCCGCTGTGGGAAGCACTGGAAGATCTAAAAAAAATTTGCATCTTGAAAAAAAATCATATTGTGAAGCAATTTTTTCTGAGACTTCCTTTCATATTGCAAGTTTTTCATAGGCTGAGCCATTCGTAACTCAAGGTTTTACTGTATTTTATTACATCCTGAAACTTTGGTCTGTCCTTGAAGTGAACCAGCAGAGAGAAACCATTCTGAATAAAGATACATCCCATCTGGTCGCGACCTAAGTTTATGTGAAAGTTTCCTTAGACACTGATTATTTTATAAACAGCAGTAGCCACTCTCTTAATTACAGTTAGGACACATGAACTACATGAATGTGCCACTCCTTGTTTTGTCCTCCAATGTGAATTTGCCCATTTTTTTGTCAGTTCTGGCATTACACTCACTCGGATAGTAATGATGGACAATAGTAACCAACTTCTTAACTAAAAATTACAAGATACTTTGACTATTATGATGCAAAACATGGTTAGCACTTGTGCAGACACCATGCTAAATGAAGCTAAGAGAGGAATTTGCACAGAATTGGAAAGGACAGTGTGCAAGTCAGTGGTCTACTCATTTGACTAAAAGAGACTGGTGCATTATATTTGTTTTTGGAATAAGTATTTCAATTGCAGAAAAAATCAAACTGTTGTACATTTTGTCAAAGTAAACTTCAAGTCATTCAGATTAGATTTTAGAAAAAATACACTTGATAAATTTTTTAAAGTGGAATATTTTTTCCAAATAAAACAAAATAAGGACAATTTTCCATTCCCAGTTGGTATATTACAGTCAAGTAAATCACAATTAAATGATGACAAGGAGAAATTCTATTGCTATAAATAGCAACATGACTCAAATTCACACAACATCTGCTGATAACAAGCAATCTAGCCATGAGTTTGAAGGGGGGGGGAGAGAATTAATAAGCCAAATCACGTAACTCTCCACCTAACTGGATCATAACCACATTAAAGGACAGGTAAAGAGCAGGACTACAAATGATATCACGAAGACAGGGTTTGTCCTTCTCAGACAAAAAAGTAAGTCAATGTAATGATGAAAATAACCTGACCTGGACCAAGATATAAATCAATCAATCATGCATGAACAACAAAATCATGTACAGGTATTTATTTGAAATGTTGAAACTCTCTGGTGCATTGTTCACATCTCAAGAGAGAAACTATACCGTATATTTATTTCTGACTTGGGGTTTTCTGCTGCACACATCAAATATCCACAATATTCCAAGCTAAGCACTTTGCAAGAAGGGCTAGCTGGATCTTGGGAAACAGTCCCACATTTCACACAGCAAACCTATTCTGAGTTTCTGAAATTATTTGTTTCTGAAATTGTTAGCTGAGTGGTGACAAGGGTCTGTTCTACAAATAGTGTGGGGTTTTTAAGTCAGTTGATGTGCTAGATCCTTTAGGCATTCCTGAATTAATTCTTTCAATCCAATATTCTCCATCAGCAATTGGCCAGTCACAAGACAGACTAGTATTATGATTCCTATCTTGTGTTTGGTGGCTAGGACAGCAATTTACCTAAAAAAGCCCACTAATCTGGTGGGATATGAAACACACATTTCCAAAATAAAAGGATAACCTAATGGTCACCATTAGGTAGTTTCTGTTCTGGAATGCTAGTTTGGAATTAGCGTACATGCACAAAAATATACTTGCATGTAAAAAGCAGACATGACTCTCGTTAAAAATAGTAATGACCACCTTATAAAACCAAATGAGTTTTCATCACATCTTAGGAATCATGCTGGTAGTATTTAGGAAAATGCTATTAGAATTCTTTTTTTGGAAGTTTGGTTTTGACCTGAGTTTGCGAGCCAAATTATAATTTGGTGAATGAACTATTATTTAACAAATGGGTTCACCGATTAAATTCAAAAAACCAATGACCCTTTCTTTTCATTGCCTTGTCTATTTTAAGTCTCTTAAGAAATAGTTTTTAAGAAACATACAGTAAACAGAATATGCTGAAACTTCTGTCACTTCAATCAAGAGCCCAACTTGTTTATCCCAATGCTGGATAACGGGAATAAAATAATGGTCAAGATATTTTACACTGAAATCAAGTATCAAATTTTCAGTACCTTTAAAATAAGGATGTTTTAGAGCTTTCGGGGTTGGGAATTGGAGGCACTGTGTAACAGTGGTTCCGTTCTTTCCTTGACAGTTGCCCTAACAGAGTGCGGCTCATGGAGATAGTTTCATTTCCCTGGAATCTCTGGTGTGGACTTACCCAGAGATCAATAATCTCCTCGATGTTATTTAACATCTATGTAAAGCAGGAGTGGTCAAACTACAGCCCATGGGCCAGCCCCAGCCCAAGGCACCATTTCATGTGGCCCACCGCCATCCTCACCGCTAACGGAAGTGGAAACATTTACAACAGCCATAAAATATGCCCATGAATGCGTAAACACGCCTACGCATGCTGTAAACGCTGCTGTAAATGCATCCGTGGCTGTCATAAATGTGTTTAAGACAGCCACGGACACGTTTTACAGCATGATTGGACCACTCAGCTGTCCAGAGGCGTGGTCAGGCCCGCTGCGTGAAAAGTTTGGGAACCTCTGATGTAAAGTCTCGGGGGGGGGGGTTATCTGGAGATCTGGGGTCCAATGCCATCAGTATGTGGATGATACATAACTCTATCTCTCCTTTACATCCTCTGGAGTGGATACACAACTCTATCTCTCCTTTACATCCTCAGGTGCCTGGATTGCTTGACCTCAGTTCTAGAATGGACAAGAACAAATAGATTGAAACTGAATCCCGACAAGGTGGAGGTCCGGTTGTTAGCCAGGGTGGCTGCCTTCAGGAGAGATCTGGCTCTGTCATTGGGTGGAGTTGTCCTTCCTATGAAGGACCAGGTATGCAACTTGGTTGTCATGTTAGATCCAACCCTTAAATTGGAAAAACAGATTGCCACTGTGAGCAAATCTGCATATTATAATTTATGAAAGTCTGCTCAACTGCACGCGTTTATGTCCATATGTTTAGTGGTTGTCTTCTTTTTGTAGTAATCATCCATAAGCTAGTCTTTTTGGGAGGTTCTTAATGCAACCTTTGGAATCACCCAAAAATTACAGGAGTGAAGCTATGCATGCCATCCAACACAAATTAAGTCCCTCAACCATATCCTTACAGAAGCAGTGTGCTACATGGTTGGAAGAATGGATTTGAGGTGTAGTGAGTCTATGCTTCCTGCTGCAGGGAAGCTGCCAAGGCCTTTCTATCCTCTGGTAAACTGTCCAAAGTAGGTTGTAATTTGTCCTAGATGTACTTGTGATCTGCTCCAGTACCAGAATGGTAGTTGCCAATTTTAATGCCTAGCGCAGCTGTAGATTAAATCCTATGTCCCAACAAGCTCATTTTACAGCCCTCCTTGTTTGAGGAGGTAGAGACAGAGAGAGATTATGTTTCAGCCTGAGTAGTTTCTATGATTACTGAATTGGGTTGGGGATGATTCCCTCTCAAATTGTATACTTCTGTGTAATAAGTTTCTTGCCCAGACAAAAGCAGGCATTTATTGTGTCCTTTAGAAAAGAGCCCCAGAAGCCATAAAATTAAGGCAGGAAAAGAGAAGTCAGATGCTTTATTTATTTTTAAGGGGGGTGGAGTTATTAGGAAGTTGAAGAGGTAAAGAGGAACTATTTATAGCTCAAAGAATTAGAGTTCTAGATAAGCAAGGCTCCAGTATTCTCGAGATGCTGCTCAAGCAGTGGACAGGGAATAACTGGAGAAGCATTATCAGGGGAAAGCAAAAAATGCTGCTCTTTAGCTCTAGAAAGTTCCAAGGCTGCTTTCTGCAAAGGCACAGAACCATATGTATGATTCGTAGAGACCACATACAAAGAACTCCAAGTCAAATGTTTACAAGCAGATACCAGAAATGGACAGAAAAGAAAATGTTGTTCAGTACTGCAACTGAAATTAATGGAACATAAGTGCTTCATTTTCAGGTATACAGTGCCATTATTCACATAAAATAACTATTATTCATTTCCATATTACAGTTGTAGGACAATAGGACAGCAGACCTAATACTTGTTACTAAATTTATAGTGCTGGCTGGATAGCTCAAAAAAAAAAAGAGCACATGGCTATGGAACCAGAGTTTGGGAGTTTTATTCCCCGTGGGGCCTTGCAGAAGAGGGAGCTCGTGCAGTCTTGGGCAAACCATATGTTCCCAGGCCATCCCCAAAAGAAGAGAACAGTAATAACGTCTGAGAATTCTATACCTAGAAAACCTTGAAAAAGGTCACCATAAGTTGCCATCTACTTGATGTCATGGAATTATTAAATACTATAAGCTTATAGGAAAGGTTAAGTGTGGATCATGTACTTCCTGGTTTGCAGCCTTTGGATACAATGTAGATCACAGCCTCTATTATGGTAACATCAGCATATTTAAAAACATACCTAATACAATAAAACCCCATATAACGAAGGGCTCTTATAACGAAAAACTCATATAATGAAAGGAATTTGAAGAAAATTGTTGCCTAGTATAGCAAAAATTTTTGTTATATAGAGCAATGTTTCTCCCAAGAATTTTTTGAGGTCCGGGTAGTTTTCAATGCATTCCCATGGAGATTTTCATTATGCGAATTTCCCCATAGAAAATTTAATTATATGAAGCACGCTTTGTATAACCAAAAAATCGCATAGGAAAAAGCATCACAGAACAAATTATTTTTGTTATAGAATTGCCACTGTACTGAATACTCGGCACCTTTATAAAAATATGGGAATGTAAATCTTCTAACTGCTTTAGAAGACATTCACAAACGTGTGAAAACAGCATTAAAATGAACTGCCATCAGTTTTTAGAAGCCAGAATTCTACTACTGATTTATGACTGTATAAGGGAAATCAGGTAAATCTTGGCAATAAATTATATCACAAACTAACTAGGTGCTGGTTGCAGTCCTTGGCAGACACTTGATTATGTACATGCTTAGAAATGCAATCACATCATAGTGGGAACTTGTCACTAAGATTTAAGCAATTTACACAAATGCAATTTGATAATGGGATTCTGGCCAATGCTTCTCACAACACCTACTACAATACTTCTTTTTTCCCTTCTTTCATTTCCAGACCATTCCCATTGAAAAAAAGAAACCTCTACTGCACCAACGGGAGAAAAGTGCCCTATGAATAACACTAAAATAAATTGGCAGTAAGACCTGGCAAAATTGCTGTAAATATTCAAAACGAGTCATGACTGCATCAGATATTAAAGGCTTTTATATAAGTTGGAGGAGGAAATCAAGGATATTTTTTTTAAAAAAATCAAAACAAACCAATTTCTTTATTTAAATATTTTAAGTTAGATTTTTAATAAAGAGCTTTTTGAGAAAAAAAATCTATCTAAAATAGTTTTCTATTTATGGTACATGACAGTACAAAGGTTATTCATAATGAAATAAGGATTCAATTTCAATTATGGAGCATAAGGCTATATATTCATGAAGTGCTTACATATATTTTTGGAAATTAATTCCATTAATTTTTAAATATGTCATACTCTTAATTCTGTAAGATTACTGGGCAATTTTTCTATCTAGAAGATATTGCCACAGATGTTTGGCTCTACAACTCTCAAAACTGTGAATTTGTATCTGCAGAGATCACATGCTTCTTCAAAGCAAAAGTTATAAAATAAACATAACAGAAAAAGATCTTAGTCAAATTGTTCCTTTGCAAATCTATATACACAAAATCAACTCCTTATCTCTTAACTGTTAAGTTTCAAAAATGAACAGAAGAAAATTGTTTGGAAATTAAATAGATCTGCACACGGTAAGGAAAGGCAAGCAATAAAAAATGAAAGTGAAACCTTTTGAGCAGGATCCCAGCCGGATCCAGCCCATGGCACCATTTCATGTGGCCCTCCACCCCTCCAAGGACATTCAAGAAACAAAATGGCCATCCGTTTGAAACTGTTGGGACAAAATGGTCACCCCCATCATGCAGATAGGGCAAACGGCCATCTGGTCGTCAAAGCTGACTAAGAGAGCATGACGCAGCCCCTGCTTGAAAAGGCTGGGAATCTCTGCTTTTAAGCCTTTATGATTCAATACAGAAAACCATTATTTTAATCTAATTCTTCCTAATTACTAGTGATTTAAATCAAACTCATCCTGATTTTGGATTGCTCAACATCATCTTGTGGAGCTGTTATACGCATATGTTCCTTTTGTAACAATTGTCAATTAAAGCAACACTGCAGGTCTAACAACATATTTTACATGGAAACACCATGCATCAAAGAATCCAACTTTATAAAGCAGGGGTGGCCAACCCTTTTCCAACGCTGGCCTGACTACACCCCCGGACAGCATCATGGGCTGCACCACGCCCCTGGAAACGGACACATTTATGGCTGACATAAATGTGCCCACTTCCGCATTTACACCAGCTGTGGGTTCATTTGCACATGCATGTTTTACGGATGACGTAAACACACCTGCTTCCATTTCCAGGTGTGGCAGAAGCAGTGACGGGCCAGATGGAATTGCATCTGGGGCCAGGTCTGGCCCCTGTGGGCTGTAGGTTGGGAACCCCTGTTCTAAAACCAAACATGTAACTTGGATTACAAAATATGTAACATGAAAAAAGGACAGTCAACCATCACACAAAAAAGGAAAGGTGATAGAGAACCACCACAGAGAAGGAATTAACATACATAACACTGCACAACAATGTTTTTGCTACTGGGAATTGATAGGGATGTATACATGTGAATTGTATTGTGCAAGATACATGAAACTATGTCTTTAAGGGTTTCAACAGAGCAGCACCCAGCTGAATTCACCGAGTGGGTGACTGAGCAGAATATCATGTATAAATTAGGGCTTCTCAAAAGCCACCTTGCTTCTTCATGCCAAAAACTGCTGTATGCCTGAACTACTGGATGCATGCTAGCCAGACTGCTTGCCAGCTTTACTGCTTTATGGACATTACTGTTTTGCCTGGAGGAAAAAGGCTGCTGGATCTGCTGACACTCTCTGGAGGAGAGAAAGAACCAGAGCATTCTTCAGAGGTCTGGATCTCAACTGAAGGAACAAGCCTGGACAAAAAGGGTTTTTGCCCAACCTACAGCCAGCCAGGAGAAGGCTGGAGTTGCAGTGAGTACTTTTACTGTGCCTCAGGACTTAAAGTAGTGCTCACAAGGACTTACAGACTGTTTATCTGCCAGAGAAGAATCTGTCATTTATGTTATCTTTATGAACTATTCTGCTGAGTAAAAGCTGTTTCTGTTGCACTGTTACTCTGCATCTCTGCTTGTTATTGTCTGGGAGAGAGAGATAAAACCACATGGGCACCGCTGCTGCTGCCAAAAGCTAACTGCTTAACTCTGCATGATTCGAACCCAGACCACAACACCTAACAGGAATAACACATGTGATTTACATATCGAGTGTGTGACTCCAAATCTGAACTCAGAATTTGCCTATCACATCCAGGTTTTAAGGTGTGCTATAGTTGTTCAAATGGTTAGTAACTGGGTAATGTATTTTTACATGGGAACATTATAACAGTTGCAGCTAGCACTATGCCTGCTGCCGCCTTAGCTGAATCATGTCCCCTGGTGGCATGCATGTTCCAGCAGTGGCCGGTCATGTCTGGGCAAGTCAGTGAGTTGACATCAGAAATAGGTATATATGGTGAGATGGACCAAGGGCTTGTCTCTAGTGTGAAGCCATCTTATTGGATAGTACAGCTAGGGAATAGTGAGTCTGTTTTGAGCTAAAGATTGACAATTTTTGCTACATTTGTGGCAAATATTTATTTGTTTGTTTGTTTAGACTTATATCACCACCCGCTTGCCGTGGCAATTCAGGGTGGCTTAGTCAGTAAAACAACAGTCACAGTATAAAATTGAATCACAATACTATGACTAAAATCAATAAACTTAAACAGCTAAAATACACCTTATTAAAAACATCTTTAAACAGTTCAACTCCCCGATGGTGGATTATTTAGAATAGTCATATGAGCCAATGGGGGGGTCTGTTCCTATCACAGCACCCCACACCTGCTGGGCTAGCCAGGTCTTCAGGCCTTTTCTAAATGCTATCAATTCTGATTGGAGGTGGAGGTCAGTCAGTAAAAGGTTCCAAAGGGCCAGAGTCGATACCGAAAAGGCCCTCCGTCTAGTGCTAGAGAGGCGAGCTTCTCCAGCAGTTGATACCCTTAGAGAGCACGTCTGGTCCACTCTAGTGGGACAGGCTAATATCCTCGGGATGACAAAATATACCCCGTGTGATCAACGCAAGAACCTAACTGAGGGTGAGATTTGCTAACTTAAGATCCTAACATCCTAGGCAGAATCGGACTTCAGATTTGGATTTAGCACACTTGGTTTAGTATAGAACACATGGATTAGACAAGGGGTTCCCAACATTTTCCCAACAGGGGGATGACCACATCCCCTCAGTCAGCTGAGCAAGCCGATCGCATGGTTCCTCCCGTGGCCGCTGGCGTGTGCATTTGTGCCACAATTCCGGGCATTTTTCCCACCTCTACTGCTTCCCTTGGAGGAGAAGCAAGGGAGGAACATTTCTGCACCGTTTTTGTTTTTTTCACCACGTTTTTGCAAGATTTTGGAATGAAAACATGATTTTGGCACTTCTGGTGACATCAGGGCACTTCCGGCGTTGGTGGTAATCTAGCCTGGGGGCTGGGTGAATTCAGACCATGGGTTAGATTTGTCCCCTGGGACGTAGGTTGGGAGCCCCAGGATTAGACCATGTTGGCTTTGCTGACTAGGCAAAGGGGGAAGAAGCCGGGGCCGGTTGAGGACTTCACTGCCCCTGGGCCCACACCAACGTCAGGGGGTAAGAAGCCATGGCTGGCTGAGGAGTTCGCTGCCCCTCCCCGAGCCCACACCAACATATTATAATGTATCGTTTGTAAGCCGCCCTGAGTTGCTATGGCAAGTGGGCGGCAATATAAATGTGAACAAATTAATTAATTAAATAAATGTAGCAGGCAATATTTTTGTAATGCAGTGATTTTTTTAAAGCATGAATCCACAGAATTTTTTTGCCAATTCAAACCAATGTAAAGCAAATCAGTTTCATGTTGGTATGACCTCTTCAGATAAGCTATTATCAAATAGTCTTCATTCATTCAATCCCTTGCAGCTTCTCTGGTGGCTTAGTGGTTAAGGCGCTGAGCTGGAGACTAGAAGGTCGGGTTTCGATACCTGAGAGCTGCACTTGGGGACATGAAAGGAGCCCTCATTTGGGTGTCCCCTAAAAATCCTTTCAACCAAGAGTAATTTTTGACACAAAAACAAAATGATTCAATCCCTTTGTAATACTTACAGTTCTAAATAGTAAAACAGTTTTACAGTAGCTAGAAAGCCAGTTCAGCATGTGGCTTGTTCTTTTCCACTGCAAATCACCAGAACAAGAGATTCTTTATGGCATGGCTATATTTTAATAGCGAATTCTTCTATCAATTAACAGCATAGGAAATGTTTACAAAGAGATGATTTGAAAAGGAGCTGAAACTGAATAATTGAAAGGCAAAGGAAAAACTTCTTTGTGGAATTACTAGCAAGCCTTGAAGGAGACAAAGCTATAGAAGCTCCTTCAGACTTTGGCCCGAAATTAGTCTCCTCCTTCAGAATGTGGTCTGGGCACAAGAAGCTGAATGAGGCAGAAAGGTCTGTTATTGCAGGCCTTAACTATCCACCAGATGCGTGTAATAAATGACTAATCAAACTTCACTCAGCTGCCACTGGGTAGCAGCAGGGGAATGTCCCTGAAACTGAAGTATTCTCTAGTTCTTGTACAACAAATAAACATCAGTTATACAATGGTTGAGCAATCGACTAATAAACTGTAAAGGTTAAGAAAAGCCTGTAAAATATGGATTGGCAAAATAGGTTAAGAAAAGCCTGTAAAATATGGATTGGCAAAATCCAGTTTTTCAGCTATTGCTGAACTGGCCTAGCCAGCAAAGCCAATAGTGAGGAATGCTGGGAATTACATTTCAAGAACATCTGGAGAACTACGATTTGTCCACTCTTGCTGAAAAAGAGATTTTAAAAATTAAATAAACTTCCTATGCAAAAAAATGAAAATACAGTTAAGCCAACAAACTCAGAAATGTTTAGAAGCAGCCAGTATCATAGGGAGAGGAAAATATCCTATTCTCCTCATAAGCAACACAAAACAAGTACGTCATACAATGCTTCTGATGGCTACAGGCATCATTTTCTTAAAAGATACAGACAAGAAAGTTAGATGTTACTCATCTGTAGCTACATGATAATTACATTTAGACAATGGCTCCTTTCTCTTTCATAACACAAGAAGGAAATTGTGTTTCAGTTTACACACACAGTACAATTTCAAACTTATCTGGAGAAGGTAGGAAACGTGCTTCAAAACTCGGAATTCAAATTAAGTGGTCAAAACCTGGCACAAGTCACCACACATTGCTTTAGAAATAACTGCCAACTCCTCTATGGAGGCTAAAGGTTGAAGCTGGCCATCACATTATTAGAAACAACTTACTGTATTTGGATCTAATTTTCCTAATCCCCTGCTTGCCCCCAGTTAGAGTGGGCATTCAAACAATGCAGGATCTGAGGAACACCCACAGCTCCAATCAGTGCTATATTTGGATCTTTTTTGAGTGGTCAGCCAAGCTGATACTTCATTACTGTTTCCTCTCCTCCTTTTCCATGACTGTGGTCTGAAGTATTTCCGGCTCTCTTCCCAGAATTCGTCAAAATACCCCTGGTTGCAAAGCATATTTTCTATAGAAACTTTAGCTCTGCAAAGTGAATCATACCTAAACAGAGGAATCCCCATTAACTGGAAAATTTGTCACATACTTGGGAAAGAAAACCTTTCTTAACTGATGAAGTACATTATATTACATCTCTGAAGGCAGAAAACAGACACAGTGTAGTTACATGGACAGAATGCTTGAATCAAGGCTTATGGCAATTCTTGACTGACATTTCTGCTCAAGTGTTACCTGGCCACACTATTAGCTTTAAGGTCCTATTCACCATGCTTAAGAATAGAATAGTGACCTATCTCACAGGATACATGAAGCATACAATACAGAGCATAAGGATGCTATATGTGAGTGGTCTGTAAATGCTTTATACAGTACTAATAAGGACTTCTTTCCCCCTCAGATGAACTTACCTTTTAGATTTTCTTCTAACAACCTTAATGGATTCATCTGCCACCATTTATATATACCAAAGCCTCTCCATCAGTACCGTTCAGATTAGAAAACACTTCCTGCTCCTTCTCCAGTGGCCTTTACTGGTAACCTTTCTATAACACTAAGGTGGTACCTCTAGTGTAACTGTGACTGGGGGGGGGGGAGGGTTTACTGGCTGAAACTCTTTTGCTTAATTATTCATGCAGAAAGCAAAAGGTATAACATTCAGTCAGTTCTAGCTTTCAATTAGTTTACATCAGGATGATCAATCACCATGCAAGCCAGTGAGCTTGCAGATACAAACACCCTGAGAATTCCAGTGCCGACTTCTTATATTCCCAGTTAGAAGTAACTGGATGTTATCCCAATGTATTCCACATGTATATTTAAGCAATAGGATTTTAGCTACTATATTGTTGTTTTTCTACAATTCATTTATTACTGCTTAAATCTACATTGGATATTTACTATACTGTATTCTACTAACTTCGTTGTAGACCTAAGAGATCCTACCTGTATATGGAATACCGTACAAACATTTCAATAAATTAAACATCAAAGTCAAGCAGGTTGCAGCCATAAAACTGATCCAATACCTAGAGGGAAAAAAACCTGAGTTCATTTTACTTGAACTTTGTAAACAAAGAGCCATGTGTATTTATTTATTTATTACCCCACCCTTCTGGTGCATGCACCATTAGTATTAGTAAATATTTTTATAGATATATCAGGAAAAACAACAATCTATCCAACTTTAAAAACTTATGAACACAGTGGCCTATTGTAATTCACCATATAATAGATAAGAACCATAAATAAGAACCATTGAGTACCATCAGTACAATTACTACAAAAAAAGATGAAGTCATCAGCTACAGATGTTGATCTCTCATTTAACATTCCTAACCCTGCCCCATCATTCCAAGACTCCTTAGCAATCCCTTTCAACCTTTGGGAACCTCAGGATTGAAAGAACTGACAACATTAGTACTGCGGCTGAGACTGGGTCTACTGGCAGCAATTTTTGGACAGGAAAAACTTCAACGCATCTATTCACACATGGCACTACAAACACATTCAGTTAATTTTCATTAATGACATGAAATGTGTCAAGTTCATTGCTTGCAGTCTGCTTACTGCAATGTTACATGTTTGGGGACATTCTGAAAATTCAAAACTGGATGTAATATTGTTAAAGTTACCATGGAATTTTAAGACTAATCCATTTCTGCTATCATACAAATATTTCTCTTTCATACAACACACACTTACAAGCTAAACGCTCCCAAATTGAGGTTCCAACAAGGCACCAAACAGTCTTTCCCAAGAATGGTGTTCTCCATATGTTTTGGAATGCAACTCCTATCAGCTTTAGCCAACACAGCAGCAGTCAAGAATTGTAGGGGTTGTAATCTATGACAGCTACTAGATTTGGGAACACTAGTGAAGATGATTGTTTTGCTCATCATTGTGGTTGTTGTTCAGTCGCACAGACAGTTGATTCCAACCATTTGAGACCCCATGGACCATTGCCCTCCAGGCACCTCTGTCCTCCACCATCCTCCTCAACCCACCCAGGTTCTGTGCCCATTGTGTCTACAATACCATCTAGCCATCTAATTTTTGCCCGCCCCCTTCTTTTGCCCGCCACCTTTCCCAGCATCAAGAGTTTCTCAAGTGAATCCTCTCTTCTCATCTGATGTCCAAAGTACTTTAGATCATCTTTACTATTTGACCTTCTAAGAAGCAGTCAGGGTTGATTTCTTCTAAGATAGACCTATTTGTTCTCCTTGCTGTCCAGGGGACTCTCAAAACTCTCCTCCAACACCACATTTCAAAAGTGTCTATTCTTCTGGGCTAAGCTTTCCTAATGGTCCAGCTCTTACAACCATACATTAACACCAGGAATATCATTGCTTTGACTATGCAAATTTTTGTTTGCAAGGTGATGTCTCTACTTTTAACTATGTTCCCCAGGTTTCTCATAGCTTGTCACCCAAGAATCAGTCACCTTTTTATTTCATGGCAGCAATCTCCATCTGCAGTGATCTTTGATCCTAAGAAAGTAAAATCTGTCACTGCTTCCACTTCTTCCCCATTTACTTTCCAGGGACTGATAGTGCCTGTTGCCATTATCTTGGTTTTCCTAATGTTGAGCCAGCTTTTGCACTCCCTTCTTTCAACCTAATCAAGAGCTTTTTTAGGTCTTCTTCAATTTCTGCCATTAGGGTGGTATCATCTGCATATCTGAAATTGTTGATGTTTCTCCCAGCAATTTTGACCCCAAATTGTGATTCCCCCTGCACTGCATATTATGTGCTCCGTTTAGAAGTTGAATAAGCAGGGTGATAAAATGCAGCCTTGTCTTACTCCTTTTCTTATTCTAAACCACTCTGTCATTCCGTATTCTGTCCTGTTGCTTCTTGACTCCTGTACAGATTTCTCATGAGGCATATAAGGTGTTCTGGTATTCCCATCTCTTTAATTACTTGCCACATTTTGTTGCGGTCCACACAGTCAAAGGCCTTGGTGTAGTCAATGAAACAGAAGTAGACTTGTTTCTGATATTCCTTTGTTTTCTCCATGATCCAACTTATGTTTGGCAACGTGGTCTCTAGTTCCCCTGCCTCTTCGGAACCCAGCCTGCACTTCTGGTAGTTCTCTCTCCACATGCTGCTGCAGTCTATCCTGTGTTGTCTTGAGCACAACCTTGCTAGCGTGTGGGATGAGCGCAATTGTTCGAGAATTTGAACATTCTTTGGCATTACCCTTTTTTGAGATTGGAACGTATGGCAGAATACTGTATACTTATTGAACAGATTGCAATGTTTATTCTTCTACATTTAGTACAACATTAGCAATGCTGTATTATTACAGAATAACTATTTTTAAATAGAATGAAAACTAATATTAGCCATCCCCTATGGCCTAAATACACAGTAGAATGAGACCCACATTTTTTTTCTCTCCTTCCTTGTCACATGAGCAGTGCAAGAATGGGCATGAAATTGGAAGCAAACAGAAATGAGAAAGCTTCCATTATGAGTTCAGGCTACAAGGTACTGGACAGTGGTACAATTACTCCACCTGAAGATCAATATTGGGTTTTCGTCTACAAAATAACTATGCCAAAAAATAAGTATTTAAGATTCCACAGGACTCCATTTATTGCTGCAACAGACTAAAATGATTATACCCCCCCAGCTGAGTTCCCCCAATCAAGAAGAATGTGTGTTCTCCCTCCCTCAAAAACTACTTCCAAATTAGAGAGAGAGAGAGAAATGGAGACTGCCTTTTGCTTCCCACTCATGCATAGCTGATATTATTTGCAGGCACATACTGCCACCAAACAGGTTTCCCTAGTTCTGGCAGCAGCAGGAGAGAATCAAGAGTTTTGACTGAAAATCAGCAGCATTTTAAGTACTGAGAAATAATTCTTGCCCAGCCAAGTATTAAGAAGCTCAATAGTTTTAACTACCCAATGAAGTCCATCCTCTTCACAAGCAGTTTCGTCATTAAACCCACACTGGGAAGAATCTAAAAGATACTAGTTATCCTAACAGTTTAGAAAGCAGTCCTGTGGGTGTAGTACAGGGGTTCTCAACAGTTTCCAGCCATGGGCCGACCCACGACCCCCTCAGACAGCAGAGCGGATCAGACTGGTGCCGTAAAACATGTCTGCAGCTATCGTAAACGCATTTACGATGGCCAAGGACTCATTTACAGCTGTAGTAAACACGTTTATGATGGCCGCAGACTCACTTACAGCCTCATAAATGCCCAGCTCCTGCCAACCTACCAGTTCGAAAGCAAGAAAATGCAAGTAGATAAATAGGGACCACTTGGATGGGAAAGTAAACAGCGTTCCATGCACTCCGGTGTCTAGGCATGCCTGCCACATGTCCACAGAAACGTCTGCAGAAGCAGACAGAGCTGGGTCTTCAGCTATATGGGTCTTCAGCTATAAACAGAGATGAGTACTGAACTCTAGTTGGATACGACTGGCTTTCAAGCAAGGGCAACCTTTACCTTTAAATGTTTATGCAGCCATAAATGAGTCTGTTTCTGCTTCAGCGGCGGCGAGGGCTGCTGGAGTGAGGGCCGGATTCGGCCTGCAGGCCCTAGGTTACGAACCCCTGGTGTAGTATAAAGACTGTTAAAAAACCCAGAGCATATGAATTATTGTTTAAAAGCCATGTCTTAGATATACACTTACATGTTGTTATAAATACAATGGGGTTTCTTTAAAAAATCTTTTTTATCACCCTATTTGCAAAGTTTTATGCACACAACAAATCAAAATCCCCTCAAGTATCGCGTTAGCAAAATGCCCTATGCCAGCATCTTGGCGTGGCATCCTGTAGAAGGTAAAGGTAAAGGTTTCCCTTGCTTGAAAGGTCCCTAGAAAAAGTAACATTATTTTGTATCAGTAGCCCTAATGCTTTCTAAAAGCAACCCTATGCAAAATTGGAATACTGTATAAAGTCCATCTATTCTAGCCAAACACCATTTACTGGCAGGTGTTATTTCATGATTATACAGCATACCATACCTGTCAACCCGCGGCTCCGGAAAAACGGGACCTGCGCAGATCGCTTGTGCGCAGGTCGCTTTCCACGCATGCGTGGAAGTGCTACGCCGCTTGCGCAGCCCCTATGCAAGCGGCGTAGCGCTTCCGTGCATGCGTGGAAGGGTTTTACCCCTTCCACGCATGCATGGAAAGCGTTTTCCCCCACTGCCAAATTACGGGGTTTTGGCAGTGCGGGGCGGGTTATGACGTCAATTGACGTCAAATTACGGGGTAATCCCGGCCAAATCGGGATGGTTGACAGGTATGCAGCATACCGTTATTGCTAGCCAGCTACTGCCTAGCAAGAGGATCCTTCTGAAGATAAATTCTCCTGCCAAGCCACCTCAACAGGCCTTCTTATGAATCTCTACTCCATAATCCGATGATGACTTTCTTTAAAGGAATAATGTAATCCTATGGGCATATTTATTCATTTAAAAATTTCTCCTGTACAATATGGCGTTTGATCACTGTTCATTCTCTGCTTATTTACAATACTCAGAAAATATCCCTCTGTGCAAGTTAGGGACAACTCACTGTCCGTTTACATGTAATCTTTTCAAGGTGCACAGGGTGGCATACCCAAAAGATGCATAATGTATAACCCTCCAAGTTTTGCTAAATTCTATCTTCCATTAGTTCTAACAGCATAACTAATGATGAAGGGTGATGGGACATGAAGCTACATCCACTTGTTTTGCAAGTGATGACTTATACCATATGATAATAGCATATTCTACTGTGGAATTGCATACGACAGAGCTGCTCTTCTTATTGTGTATTACGTATGGGTGCGTTTTACTTCCGCTTCCGGTAGCGACGAAGGCAGCGCGGGCCGGATGAATCGCAGTAAACCCCTTTGTGTGGATTCACAGGGCTTCTGGGAATTGAAGTCCAAGAACATCTGGAGTGCCAAGGTTCACCATCACAGCCTTAGGAGATGAAAACCTTTTTCTGTTTGAGGAGGAGGCCTTTAGCAGTTTGTTGAAGACCAAATAGGAGACCCTCCAAATTGCCTTTTTGGTACAAGAATTTGGGGTCCTCAGTCCAGATTTTGATGGGGGGGGGTACATGGGGTATTTTATTGTCTTAATGGTGTTTGTTTTGCTTTTTTTAATAGTGTCAGCCGCCCAGAGTGGGAGTCCATCCCAGATGGACGGGGTGCAAGTCCAATCAATCAAAGCTTGGACTACAAATCCCACCACCTAAGCAATCAACAGCCTGCCTCCTGGGGAACATGGGAAGTAGGATATCCACCCACCCACTCCGGGACCCTCCTCCTAACCACGCCCAAAGGATTTCCCCCGAAGCCCCCCACCAAGAGCAGTACTTCCTCCGTCCCCAATCCCCATGGCTTGTGGGGACTAATAAGACCAGCATCCGCTGCCCACCCCCTTAGACACCTCAGGCTCCCGTAAACACTGAAAAGGGCGGGAAAGTGTGTGGTGAAGGTTAGGGGGGTCTCGCCTGCCTGAGAGAAAGCCATTAACAGCCCCGTCGTCGTAATACCGAGGGGGGGGGGAAACACATCCACACCCACATCTTTTACCTCAGCGGAGTGAATAGGACGCCAAAGAAAGGCCGAGCCGGTCCGGGCCTCTCGCTCGTCCTCCACCACCGACGCCAGAGCTGAGGCGAGAGAGCGCCGTCGTCCGGCCCGTCAATCACCCGCCCCGTCCCCGCCCCTAAGACGGCGGAGCAGCCAATCAAAACACCGCCCGCGGCTACAAGTTTGAAGGAGGCGGAGGCGGTTTGCCTTCTTCTCGCTCGCTCGCGCTCCCTCTCCCCTCCCTTCCGTCGTCACTGGCGGCGCCTCCTGGTACTGCCCAACAAGTTTCCTTGTTTGTTATCGCCAGCACTGCGGCTCCCTCTCAACACCCCCCCCCGTAGTACGAATAGAACAGTCCGACTCCGCAGGCAGAATGGGGCGGGATGGGACAAGGGAAAGAGCAAAGAACTTTGAGGGGGGAAGGGGGGATTTGACTTCTGAGGCGCCTTCACATTTCTGAGGGAAATATATAGTCAATATATAACAAAAAAAGAAAAAGATATATAAATGGTATAAAAACTAAACAAACATCTAAACAATTGTGAGGGGAAATAAGACAATACAGTATGTTGGGACGTTAATTTCTAGGGGTGGCCTTTTTTTTAAGTCTCTCCAAATGTTGGAAGGCTGCAGCTCCCTCAAAACTAACGTGTCTAGAAGGTCCTCAAAAATGTCCTACTTCTGGTTTAATTTCATGAAGGGTGGGGTGTTTAGGAAGTGATAAACGACTTGCCCCCTCCCGTTTATAAAGATTTCCTGTCAGTCTCATTCGTTTCAATGGGACTTGATTCTGATTAAAATGTTTTTGGCTTCAGGCTTTTTTTTTTACACTGAGAGGTTACTAACTTTCCACAAAAAATGTGATATTTTTTATATTCAGCAGTGGCTTTGGCTGCAGGCAGGTTAACATACCTGAATTCATATAGGTAAAGGTCTCCTTTGCTCAAAAAACAGTCATACCCAACTAGGGGTTGGTATTCATCTCCATTTACAGCCAAAGGAGCCAGCGCTGTCTGCATCTGATGTTTTTGTGGTCATGTGGTAGGCATGATTAGACACCTAAGTGTACGGAACACGGTTACCTTTCCTGCAAAGCGGTAGCTATTGATCTACTTGCAATTTCTTGCTTTCGAACTGCTAGGTTGGCAGGAGCTAGCACATATGATGGGAGCTCACCCAGTTGTCCATTACTCAGGTCTCAAACCGCTGACATGGTGAAATTGTGCTGCCCTGATGCAGCCTAAAAAAATCAACTTCCTCTGCCCCTCCATGAAGCAGAGGAAGTGTTTCATTTCCCAATATTTTAAAGTGGCTCTCTCTTGAAGCCACTTCACAATGTGGAAAATTGACAGTGGAAAATTTGCTTTAGTTTCCAGCAATTGCATGCACAGGAAATAAATAAAAATGGAGTGCACACAAAAAAGTACAAGCTCCTGATGGGAACCCAGAAGAGTAGGAACTCTCTAGGGATGGGTTGGTTCATATTAGCAGTTATGCTCTGCAATCAGTGGGAAAAGAAGAGAACCAGTCTATCAACAAGTGTCATTTTGCCTCTTTATAAATCTATGGTGAGGCCCCATGTGGAATACTGCGTACAGTTCTGGTCGCCATACCTCCAGAAAGATATTATGGAGCTGGAAAAAGTGCAGAGGAGGGCAACCAGAATGATTAGGGGACTGGAACACCTTCCTTACCATCTGAGGCTGCAACGGTTGGGCCTCTTCACTCTTGAACGACGGCGTCTAAGAGGTGACCTGATTGAAGTTTATAAAATCATGCACGGTGTGGACAAAGTAGATAAGGAAAAACTGTTTTCCCTATCGCACAACACTAGAACAAGGGGGCACTCCATGAAACTTTTGGGTACTAGTTCTCAAACAAATAAGAGAAAGTACTTTTTCACCCAGAGGATCACTAGTCTATGGAACTCCCTGCCAGAAGAAGTGGTGTCAGCTGTCAGTCTTGACAGCTTTAAGAAAGGATTAGACAAGTTCATGGAGGACAAGGGTATCAATGGCTATAATTATGGATACTTAAGGACAACCTCCCGGTTGGAGAGATAGGCAGGATATCTCTCAATGCCATTTCCAGGGAATCCTAAGCAGGTGAAGGCATCTGCTTGGGAATACCCTGAAGGAAATGGTGAGCCACTCTGTGAGACAGAATGCTGGACTGGATGGGCTCCTGTGGCCTGTTCCAGCAAGGCTGTTCTTATGTTCTTATCCCCACAACAGGCCAAACAGCAGGTTAAATGCTTATCTAATCACACCCTCAGTTCAGCCATGGGGACTTGCTTTTGAATGAAGCTATAGCAATGCAGGGACTGCAGTTGCTTAGTGGTTAAGATGCTGAACTTGATGACTGGAAGGTTGGCAGGTCCGCAATTCGAGACCTGAGAGCTGCACAATGGAGTGAGCTCCCGTCTCTGTCCCAGCTCCTGCCAACCTAGCAGTTCAAAAGAAGAAATTGCAAATAGATAAATAGGTACCACTTCGGTAGGATGGTAAACAGCATTCCGTGCACTCCGGTGTTTAGTCATGCCTGCCACATGTCCACAGAAATGTCTGCAGATACAGACAGCTCTAGCTCTTTGGCTATAAAATGAGATGATATCCCTAGAGTCGGATATGACTAGGCAGCAATAATGGCAATCATTTCTTAAGCATCTCACATAGCTTGAGCGTCATAAATTAAAAGCAATCTGATGATGGAACATAACAGCAACACAATTGCTGTTCCTCCTGTATGAAACAGAAAGAGAAATGGCTCTTGCAAAACGTTGCCTACAGTACAAGGGCAGATACTCTAAGAATAATTTTGTTCGTTTGTTTATAACTAAAAAATGTATACTGCCAATCTGGGATAATTTCCCACCCTGGGTGGTGTACAACAGATAAAACTAGAAATTTACAAGCAACCACAGTTGCTGGAATCCAACTGTATCCAATCTTCAAAGTTAGAACAATTTATTTTTTATTTTATTTCAACAAAATATAAAAATTGAGGGAAAGCATTTAATAAACAAACATCTAAATACACAGTTCTACCTTCCCCTGAACCACTTGGGAATAACAACCTATATACCATTTCCCTTGTGATGCCGCATCTCCTTTCCAGAATTTATTGACTCTTGCAATGGTCTTTGCTCGTTTCCCTTTATTAATTCCCATTCCTAGCAATAATCAATCCTGTTGATGTTAACAAATTGGAAATTAATTCTTTAGTTGTCCAGTTACCTTCCTCCCTTTCCACTATTGATGAAATCATTATTTTAGGACACAGTTATATTTAGCTTGCTTATTTCATTTATTTCCTTGAAAACTAATTACAGTACTGTAGAAGCATTTCAATATACTCACATTCCCACCACATATGGTAATAAGTATCTTCTTCTTCTTCCATGTCTAGGCCAGATGTGAAACTGCCAAAATGAAGGCACCTTTTGGGGAGTTCATTCTGCAGTTCCTTTTGCCTGAACTAGCGTGAGAAAGATTAGCTGCCAACACAAGGATGCTGTTACCAGGGCATACTTGATTGTGGATCAAAAATACCACAGTCTTTGAGGAGGCTCTTTCTGTATACCCCACCACATACAGTAATAAGTACTATACCTACTTTCTGGCAACTTCTCCAGATCATTTTAGAATAATTACCATGATTTAATCTCACTGAAGTTAAGTACCATTTCTAAACTAATTCATAATTTCTTTTATTTTATTGACATAGATATCAATATTCTAATGTTGTGCATATTTTTCCAAACACTAATACTTAATGTCTTCTTTTCATATGCAAATATATACAACAAAATATATAACTCTTTAATTACAATTTCTTCTTTTGGATGAGATTTTTATATCTGAGTAAATGCTTTTATTGTTCTTATATGCATAGATTTGGGCTGTTTGATTCCACATCCCTCTTTAGTTAGGACTAACCTGGTAGTTTTCGGGGCTCAATTTATTACTCAGAAATAAAGAATGTCACATTGTACTTGCAAGTAAACATTCATAAGCTTGGGCGGCTTGGTTGCACTTTTGTGCAACTTACGAAGAAGCCTTATGAGAGTAAAAAGGAGCTACTTACATGTAAAACATCTAGGCTGTGCTGGCTAGAAAATTCTGAAATGCTAAAAACCTACCCTGGAGTCTAACCTAGATACAAACAATTATATGCTCCTAGACTCCCTACCTTCTACCTTTAGTTATCTGGACAACTGGAAACTCCATCATGAGAAAGCTCACAACCTACAATCAATATGCAGATATGCGGGTAATAGCCAACACAGCCTCAAGTAAACAAAGTCAAGAATCACAGCCATTTTTGGTTCCTCTATGCATTTGCTACACATGGAGGAACACAGGAGCCAGAATTAAGCACATGAAAGTCAAATGAGCTACAGATGGAATAAATGCTTTTTAGTCCACTGTAGCGCAGTCATAATTTTTGAGCAGCATGTTGCACTTGGAACATAATCCCAAGTAAACTATATTATATACTTTATAAGTAAAATATGTGTCATAGTAAATACACATAGACGACTGGCTAAAGTATTGAAGAAGAAATGCAAGAAAAGAGTATGAAAAAAACACATGTTCAAAGCCACACCCAGTCATAACACTCACTGGGTGAATCTGGGCCAGCCACTGTTTCTCAACCTAGCCCACTTCACAAGGTTGTTTTGAAGATGAAATGACAGGTGATGTCCTGCGTCCTTAAAGAGAGAGTATGATAATATAAAAACTATAGTAACATAATAAAAATAAACCAGAAGAGTTAAATCCTTGAACTTTAAAAGCTAATTTACATGTAGAGACAGAGAAAATGACATAACTTTTTGTTATGTCTTTTTGTTCCATTTGAATCTTTTGTCCAAAGAAGCACATACATGGCTTCCTTCTTCCCCTGCTTTATCGTCATAATTGCTCTGTGACGTAGGTTGTACTGAAAAAATGTGACTGGCCAAACACTACTACCCACTAAATTTCACAGTTGAGCAGGGATTTGTGATCAGGTCTTCTGAAGCCTATCCACCACTCTTTAATGATACAACATGCTGATCCATCCACCCTGTTAGGGATTGATTTTTTACATTTAAAATTAAAAGATGTTCAATAGGTTCCATGCAAAATGTCTACACAGTTCTGGTTCCAAAGCTACAAAAACCCACATTTATACAAATTATTAATACAGTTAAATTTAAAGCCTTTAGAGGTTTTGCTAGCAGAATTAATTGCAGATTCTAGGTTGGGTGTTCTTGCATTTATTAACCACAACCTCTGGGCTAACAGTACCTTTGAGGAGGAGAGGGATTATTTGGACCATGGCGCATGAGGAAAAAAATTTGAAAACCTCCTCCGGTAAACTGTACTCACACACTAGAAGGGCATTTTAAAGGATTCATGCAAATGCTGCATAGTTTGGTCCTGAAGCATGTAAAATTGCTCATAGTATCATTATAAACATATTATCCAACATTATCCAATATTAATCTAGCAATTTGAGGACAATTTATCCCAAACACAAGTCTACCTTTCTTTGTGAGAGCTTTCGTTTACTAGGAAAATGGAGGGGGAGGGTTGGAAAATGTATACAAATATTAATATTTTTCTTTCCAGATGTTTAGAACTTCTGAGAAGTGTTTCATATTACTCTTTCCTACAACAGGCAAGTCACCTATGTGAAACATTATTTGATACGCTACACTGTATGCCTAGAGGGACTGTGCCATTCTTGAACAAAAATAAAGTGACAGGGCCATGATCCTGTATATTTTTTGTATACACAAGAAGAAATCCACAGGAAAATGTCTTTCTAACTATACATCAGACAAAAAAATGTTTTAAAAGAGAGAGACCGAAATGTTTTGGCACCTTAATGACTAAATGGATTAATTTATTGTGAGCTTTTGTGGATCAAGTCCACTTTTTCAGACATTCATAGACTTGGTCCACAAAAGCTCATGCTAAAATACAGCACTCTGTGTTTAAGGTACCATATCATTTCCATCTCTTTTTTAATGATTGTTTGATATGCTTGCACACCGCTATTTGTTTGAAAATTACAATTTCCACCATCTACACCCTACACAGCATACCATGCAATATCATTTACAAGAGATGCCTTTTCAATCTCCTTTAACAATTTTCCTTCACAGAATTTGCCTTCCATATTCAACATAGCGGAAACTGCATGTGTCATGCTAGGAGTGGCATGATGTGCCCACTTAATGTGCACCTCTGCTGCAGCAGACCAGCCAGGAGTGGTTATAGTTTAGACTAGAGTATGGCACCATACTGTCTACGCACTTCTCCGCATTTTGATAAAAACCATTGCTGGTAACTCTTCAGACAACAAGTCATGCCTGCTTACTATGTAACAGTATGTAAACTTCACTGCCTTTTCAGAAGGCTATATGCACATCTAATGTATCCTTAGTGCACATTTATACCTAAATTAATTTTGTAGGCTGAGATGGGGATTCAGGGAGGAAACCAAAATTGAAAGTAGATTTTTGGATATCTTTCATTGAAAACTATGAGTGTTTTCATTAAACAAACGGCTCTAATAATCTCTAGAACGGAAAAAGACAAGAAGTGAAGCAATACTTTAAACTCTAATGTTCCAACCCTAAACAGCATCACATGGAGGCGGTAAGTCCCTTTTTGTGTGAATCGTATTTGCTTCAATACTATGCTCAGAATCCATAGATACAATCAACAGACAAACTGCTGCATTCTATGGTCTCCAAATTTGCGCCAATCAAACTCATGATCGCAAACCTTCCCTGTGGCAGCCTCTACCACCTGTTTGGAAACAAGGCAGAGGGAATGGATTCAAGTAGCTGATGTGGTCAGTAGTGAAACCCTCAGCAAATGTGATTTAGCCATGATCACGGTTTGCACAGCCTTATGGATGCAGGTTTTATGCACACAAATGCATGCCAGAAAGCACAATGCAGCATCCACTACACACATATGAACATTGGCTCTTAGAAGGGAATCACCTCTCATACAATAATTTCGTGTCAGAAACTATTCTGGGTTGAAATGGTTTTTGCAGAAGAAACTCTGCTCAGGGAACACCCAAATGAAGCTCCTTTCACATCCCTAAGAGCTGGGTCAGAAATGGGTACTCAATCCATCATGCAGTACCCGGGCCTCAAACTGCGAATTTGCCTGTCTTCCAGCTAACAAGGTGAGCTTCTTAACCACCGAGCCACTGCAGTCCATTATCATCTCTCATAAACCTACTTCTATAGAAAGACCACCTTTCCTGAGCTTGGACTCTTGTATTTTAAACACCACAACGTCACTGGATTTGTGGGAATCTGTGCTTTCTTGGTCAAGCACCTCATCAGATGCACACAGGCTGGAAAGAAGCAATCTGTGTAGCTTCAGACACCCTGGCTGGTTGTGGCAAGGAAACGAGACAAATCCCGGTTTTTATTTCCAAATAAACGGCACTAAGCTGGAAAGCTAGACCTAGCCCAAGGTCCGTTTCTGCAGATCTGGAAGGCAAACACTTGTGGCATTAAGCTGGAGATCCCAAAACAGAAGGAATGAAGTTGTGTGAATGAGCCACCTAAAAGGCAAATCGCTTTGTTTGGGAACAAAACACCCTCCGGTTTTTAACCAGAAGTAGAGCAGGGAAAGGCTGGGGAGATAAATTTAATTTAATTTAATTTTCAGATTTCTATGCTGCCCCTCAGGCAAACCCGACTCAGGGCGGTTTACAGCAGATTAAAACATATGAAACAGATTTTTTTAAAAACCCAAGTCACCCTTATGGCTACTATCCATAAACATCCCGCCAGACCCACAACCATTCATTGCTGCAGTATGCCACTGTCACGCCCCCGGATGTCCTTTGATCCAGTGGTCAAACTGCAGCCAAAACGTCGCGAGTTCGATCCTGACGGGAGAGGCTCAAGGTTGACTCAGCCTTCCATCCTGCCGAGGTCGGTAACATGAGTACCCACCCAGCATGTTGAGGGCAGAAATGCTAGTTACCTTGTGAACCACCAGCGCAGAGAGTGCACTAAAGGGGCACATAAAGTGCCTTTGCTATCCGTACTCCTGGGATTTCGGAGAAACCCTGGGAAAGGTGCAGAGAAACTCTGTGACAAAGGGGGGGGAGGGAGAGGGGGAGGGAGAGGATGGACCTCTAGGTGTGGCTTCCACACACAACCACCCCCTCCTCCACGTCGTAACCGGTTTAGGGGCAGCCCACAGTTCTGGTGGTAAACTCCATCTAAGGCTAAATACCGGCATGAGATCGATAGACGACAAGTACCATAAGGGAAAGTGGCGCCCTCATGCCCTCAAGGACAGCCTTGCGTGCGCGCAAAAAGCCCCCCCCCCCCCCCCTGCGCCGGTGCTCCCGGGAATCGAGTCTGGCCAAGAGGGGAGGCAGAGAGCGAGAGCCTGTTTTAAAAAAATTAGAAAAATAAAACTGGGTTACGCGGTGGCTGCGCTTATGAAGGGGCGTCGCAGCAGCCAGACCTCGTCCACCGCCCCCCAGGCAGCAGCGCCGGTCGGTCCCTTTTGTTACACAGGGAGGGGCAGCGAGGGTGGGAGAGAGCATGTCCCTTCCCTCCCTCCCTCCTCCCCGCCGGAGATCTCGCATTGTGTGCACCCCTCTGGCCAGATCCAACCACCACCACCACCACCACCACCACCCCTCGCCTGTCGCAAGCCAGCTCGGCGCAGTTTCAGGTCAGCAGCCCCCCCACCCCCACCCCCTGCTACGCCACACACACACACACACACACACACACACACACACACACACACACACACACACACACACACACACACACACACACACACACACACACACCCGCGCAAAAGCCACGGACTGGACCAAAGGAGAGCAGCTGCCGCGTCGCCTGTCATAGGATC
Source organism: Bradypodion ventrale (assembly GCA_035047345.1). Classification (NCBI taxonomy): domain Eukaryota; kingdom Metazoa; phylum Chordata; class Lepidosauria; order Squamata; family Chamaeleonidae; genus Bradypodion; species Bradypodion ventrale. The sequence continues at coordinate 16,477,868 of JAWDJE010000003.1, read as the reverse complement.
GAGACCCACCCAAGGCTGTACGCACAATACTTGCGATTTCTTTTCTCTCTTTTTTTCCCCTTCCTTTCTTGCCCTTTGTCCTCGCCGTCTCTCTGGGCTTTCCTCGTGGCTTGTTTTTTGCTTGCCTTGCGCCCCCCCTTCCTCCCTACAACTCCCTTTTTCTCTTTTTTGGTGTAGATTCAACTCTGAATGTCACAACATCAAAGCGCCCATTGTGCAGACTCGGCTGCTCCGAAGCCTCGATTGAACTGGAGCAGTTCCTATCCCCTCTCTCTCTCTCTCTCTCTTCCCTCGTGTGCCCGTCCAACGTGATGGACAGTTGCTATAGTTTCGCATCTCTGACGTCAATGACGTGAAAGCGAAGGGGGGAAAAAGCTTCTCTTGCGGGCTGGGTTCGCTCCCCGCTAAGGAAGAGCAGCAGAAGGAGAAGAAGAAGAAGAAGATAAAAGAAGAGCAGCCAACCAAGGGGACTCTGCGTGTTGTTACTAGACGGCAGCCCAAGCTGGTGACAGGGCGTCGTCCGAAAAAGCTCCCGCCACAGATCAGTAGAGTTCACCTCTCTCTTTGAAGGCCAGGTAGCGAAAGAAAAGGGCCACACCATTCTCTTGCTGATTTGTTTTATTTAGCCAATGGCACCTCTTGGTGAAACAAAAGGGAACTGGCTTTGTTGTGGAGGCAGTCCAAAAAAAAAAAAAAGGCATGAATAACTAGGCTTTTCATAGTGCCCAAAGAGTTTGTCTTTCTTGGAACAGTCGGGCATCAAACAGCCTTGTGCCCCCCCTCCCCCTTTAAAGACTAATCTATTGTAGGTGGCATGAGTTTTCTCCACCTTCACACCCACCACGAGAAGCTTCCTGGCTGAACCCACCTGCTTGGTCTTTAAGATGCTACAGGATTCTGTGTTTCTGCTGCGGCAATTGCAAACCACCTGCGATAGGGTGGGATTTGTAGGTACAGGGCTGGCTGAAGGGATTTTTGTTCTCTGAGATGTTGGGCAAGATGTGGTCCTTGCTGCACTGACAGCTGGGTCTCACTTCAGGACAAGGTGAGCCAGGTGGCACACAGCATTTGTTGTTATTTTATTTTATTTAATTGTCAAATTTATATACCACCCACTCGGGCAAAGCATACCTGTCCACCGCGGCTCCGGCGAATCCGGGACCTGCGCGGACCGGGTTTGCACAGGTCGCGTTGTACGCATGCGCGTGGAGGGCTACATCGCTTGCATAGCCTTCAATGCACGGGGTGTAGCCTTCTGCGCATGCGTGGAAGGGAGCTACGGAAATGTAGAGCCCTTCCACGCATGCGTGCAACACGACCTGCGCAGATGGGCTGCGCAGTGCCTCCTTTCCCCCGCTGCCGAAATCCGGGGTTTCGGCAGCGCGGAGCGGGAAAGGGCAAAAATCAACGCCGAAAACCGGGAAATCCCGGCCAATCCGGGAAGGTTGACAGGTATGGGCCAAAGCCGACCCAGGGCGGTGCACAATGACAATTTAAAAACATGTTAAAAACAGTTAAAACTACCCACCCTCTAAAACAAGGGGTGCAGGATCCAAAGGCACCATGGGGAGGAGTTCTTCTGTTTTGTTTATTTGTACCCCGCCCTCCTGGTGTAAATACCACTCAGGGCGGCTACCAACAGAGAAAAAAAATACAATACATAAAACAATTAAAACATTAGCTGCTAAAAGCATTACCTAAAATCCCAACTAAAATCAAAGCTAAAATGCATAAAACTAACAACTTATCATTAAAAACTACCCTCCGCCCACATTAAAACTGGATTCCCAGGAGAAGCAGAATCTTCACCCAGGCTAAACAAGCCAGCAGGATTGAATATGGAGTCAAGCATGCCCCACACCCACTGGGATAGCCAAGTCTTTAAGTATTTTTCTAAAAGGGAGTAATTCCGACTGGAGCCGCAGTTCTGGTAGTAGGAGGTTCCACAGGTCTGGGGCAGACACGGAGAGGGCTCTCTTCATGGTCCCAGTAAGCTGATGGGATTTGTTGGATTTCAAGGAGATTTGTCGAATTTCTAAGCACAGTCATTGCAGAAATCAAAGGAATGGTCTACCACAGAGTAGCATCCTGACACCATTGCGTTTTAGCATTTAAATAAATGATCAACTGACATTTCCATATGCCAGGAGTTCCATCTATGCTGATGATCTTCCCTTGATGCAGCACTGCGGTGGCTTAGCGGTTAAGATGGTGAACTTGACTAGAAGGTCAGGGTCCAATACCCGAGTGCTGCACAACGGATCTTGGGGACATGAAAGGAGCCTCATTTGGGTGTCCCCTGAACAGAGTTTCTCCAGAAAAAATCTTTTCAACTCACTGATTTCTGACACAAAATTTATTTTATCTTGCCTTGACAATCTTTGAGCCCAGCAAGCACAAGCAAATCTTTGCATTAGAAAATCTTTCCTTATATTATAAAAGCATCCAGCTAAATCCAAACTCTTTCAAAACACAGGCCTGTGTCTTCCATTTAAAGAAGCAAAGAGGAAGCTCTGAAATCAAGATTTGAGCATTGCCCTAACCCAAAGTGTTTGGGTGTCATTCTGGATCAAACCCAGACCTACCAAAAAAAAAAAAACCCATCAAAATAGAAAGCCACTGGCAAAAGTAACATACTTAGGAAATTGGCTGGCTTAGACTGAGGTACACATCCATACACAATAAGAAAAGCAGCTCTGTCCCTGTCCTATTCCACAGCAGCATGTGCTACTAACATATGGTATAAATCAGCACTTGCAAAACAAATGGATGCAGCTCTTAATGAATCATTACTAGCTGCCTGGAACCTACCCACATTTGCTAATAAATCTATACCTATAAAATGGTGCATTAACCGTTGGAATGTGACAAAGGATGTTGCACCAGGCCCCACTAGCCCATAATGGGCCTCCGTTCACTCGTCTGAACCCGGTTCACAGGTAACTGTCGGGTTGAAATTTTCGACCCGGGGGCAGGAGCCCCCCCAGTCACAAACAAAAAAAGGGAACTTCAATTCCCAACGTTCCTTGCGCCACGCCAGAGCCAATCAGGCTGAGCGGCGTGGCAAAAGGAACGTTCGGAAACGCGCCGTGGCCAATCCAAAAAAAAAAAGCCGCAGGGGAAAAACTGCTGCAGTAAGCAAACATGCGCAGCCAAAACTACAAGCCCCAGTGTCCTGCACGCCATTAGCGTGCAGAACGCTGAGGCAGCAGGCGCGTGAAAAATAAAAGTAAACAATAAAAGGCCCGCCGCCGCTGCCCTTCTTCCCCACTGCCAGCCAGAATGGCCCATGGGAAAAAAAAGAAACCCCCCCACTGCCGCTGCCCTTCCGTTCGATGGGCCAGCCGGCGCGCGAAAAATAAAAGTAAAAAAAACCCTGCCGTCGCTGCCCTTCTTCCCCACGGGCCAGCCAGCATGGCCCGTGGGGGGGGGATGAAAACCCCACCACCGCTGCCCTTCCTTCCCACGGGCCAGCCAGCATGGCCCGTGGAAAAGAAAGCCACCACCACCCTGAAAAAATAAACACAAAAACACAAACCAAAAACAATCAAAAATCCAAAAATGAAACACAAAAACAAATAAGAAAAAACACACAGACCCCCCCAAAAAAATTCCCAACCACTATCACCACCCAAAAAAACCCCAGAGAGCTTACCAAAAGACGTCTTCTATCCATGAGGACCAGAACTCAAATGAGAAAATAAAGAAAAAAAACTTACCGGAAACGACACCCAGAGGACAGAAGAGAAAAATTGTAGAGAGGCAGAAAAGCTCACCCCCCGCACCCAGAGGGCAAAAGAGAAAAAACATTCAAAAATATTAAAACTAATAAGATTAATTCAAAAATTAATCAAATAAGTTATAAAAACATTCAATAATAATCACACTAATTTCAAAAAATACCAAAAAAAACCAGAAATCACTTTTCACTCAAAAAACCCAAAACAAAAAATTAAAATGTGTAAAAATAAACATTTTAAAAAGCAAAATTAAATTTTAAACTAAATAATATTAAATTAAATAAATTAAATTAAAATAAAATTTGCATAAACATAAAACAAAAACCTTCAAAAACCAATTTAAAGAGCCCGGCACTGAGGAAGCCGGCACGCAAAAAAACAAACAAACCAAAAAAAACCCACTGGGAGCGCAAGTCCGCCACAGGCGGACACAGCACCTCAAAGCCACAAAATCACAAAACCTTACAACACCATTTAAAACAGCCCAGCACCATTGGTTCAAGAAAAAAAAAATGAAACCCTTTACTATCCAACACAATTTTAAAAAGCCCGGCACCGCCGGGCAAAATATGCTAGTAAGAAATGAAATAAGGCAATACAGCACCAGCACCACCCTCTTCATAGACACCAATCTCATTATGGCTAAATTGAGGAAAAGTTTTCTGCACACTAAAAATTAAAGCTGAAGAGTTCAGGCATGAAGAGAGCAAAAGCAGTCCATATAAAGCAATCACAGCACACTTTGCCAAATGGAAGAATGCCAAAAGAGTGTTTCCCACCAGGACAAGATCCTGGCTGGACCATTCGGAAGTCACTTAATCAACTTTAAATTAATAATAATTTTGTGTCTGTTATGGCCCGGACTCCGGCCGAGTTGCCCAGCCAGCAGCTGCTGCACCAAAAGGTAAGAGAGCGTGTTACAGTCAGTTTACAGGGTCGTCGTCAGGAATCCAGGGTCCAAAGCCGGTCAAGAGCAACTGAAGATTCAAGGGTTTTCCAGAGGCGTCAAGGTCACATGCAGGGGTTCAGGGTTCCAAAGGTCCAGGTTTCACAGTGTCAGGGTCCAAGTAGGGAAAATTTGGTCCGACAAGAGCTTGCCGGCACACCCTAGCTTTATGGAGACTCAGATCCCACAGCTGAAGGCCGGTTCAAGAGATGTCCAAGCACTCTTTCGCCTCAGCTACAGGGTTTGTCTCAATGAGGCTCTGCACCTCTCAGACATGCTGGCTTAATCTTGATCATCCTGAGTGCTGGCACCTGGCCTAGCTGTCAAGCTCCGATTGTTCTCTCGGCCTTGGCCCTGAGAAGCCGGTTCCAAACATAGCCGGCTGCAGGGCTGGTGCCAGATCTATCTCTTCATGTGCAGAGTCCTGACCTGGGCTGGCTGTGGCCTGAGGGACTGGCAACAGGCCCTCCTCAGGCTCAGACTCCAGGTCGGAGCAGGTAGTAGGGCTGGCCAACTGTCCTCCTCCTCACCCAGGACCCTAGGCCAGAACAGAAATTACTCTGGGTTGAAGGATTTTTGCTGGAGAAACTCTGCTCAGGGGACGCCTGAATGAGGCTCCTTTCATTTCCCCAAGTGCAGCCCTCAGATATCGAAACCCAACCTTCCAGTCTCGAAGCTCAGCGTTGTAACCACAAAGCCACTGGGGGAGCTGCAACTTTAAAGTGAAGTAAGATCATAGAAAATCAAGTAAAATGAAGCTGTTTACATAAAGGGCACATTTTCAGTGAATACAATGGAACATTCATGCACATGCGATTTCATGCATCCTTCTGTCATGTGTTCCACCTTGAAAACAATTGCAGAAAACAAAAATCGCAGCTTTGTTATCAAATAGTTGTAATAAAAGAGTCAGTCTGAAAGCATCGCAGAGGAATGTTGCCTCTTCTTTTCATTCTTGAAGACTTCTGTGGCTTTCAAAGCCACAAGCGGAAGAGCAACTGGTTGGCTGAAGATTTGTGTTAATTTTTGCACTTTACGGTTTTGTCTGTCAAGCAGCTTTGCTATATTATGCATCAGCTGCATTAAGATAAAAAGCAGCACACATGGAAAGCAAAAGCACAACCGATGTTAATCTATATATCAACAGATGTCATTTCCCACTTTGATTTCCTCACAATTTGTCACATATATTTTGGAAAGCATATAATCAAATGAGTCCAGTTGCAATTTGGAATTATGCTAATTAATTTTCACCATTATTTCTTTTATCTTGCCATAGCAGGAAAACAAAATCGCTTATTGAAATAAAATTGATGAATTCATAGATCCCACTGTGCCATTTGTGATTATCCATTCGCACCTGTTTTTAAAATCAATATCACTAACAATGTTACAGACTTTACTTTCCTGGGATCCAAGATCACTGCAGACGGCGATTGCAGCCATGAAATAAAAAAGATGCTTACTTCTTGGGAGGCAAGCTATGAGAAACTAATGGTAAAGGTTTCCCTTGCTCGAAAGCCAGTAGTATCAGACTCTAGGGTGCAGTGCTCATGTCTGTTTCAAAGCCGAAGAGCCAGCGCTGTCTGCTGCTGCAGATGTTTCCGTGGTCATGTGGCAGGCATGACTGGACACCAAAGCGCATGGAACGCTGTTACCTTCCCACCAAAGTGGTCCCTATGTATCTACTTTCAATTTCTTGCTTTTGAACTGCTAGGTTGGCAGGAGCTGGGACAAAGACGGGAGCTCATTCCGTCCTGCAGTACCTGGGAATCAAACTGCTGACCTCCCCCCCCCCCAGTCAGCGTGTTAGCCTAATAAAAAGTAGAGACATCACCCTGCCAACAAAAGTCCACATAGTCAAAGCAATGGTATTCCCAGTAGTATTGTATGGCTGTGAGAGCTGGACCATAAGGAAGGCTGAACACAGAAGAATAGATGCTTTTGAATTGTGGTGTTGGAGGAGACTTGAGAGTCCCCTGGACTATGAGGAGAACAAATCAGTCAATCTTGAAGGAAATCAACCCTGACTGCTCATTGGAGGGATAAATACTGAAGATGAAGCTCAAGTACTTTGGCCACCAAATTAGAAGAGAGGACTCACTAGAGAAGGCATTATCGATGCAATGGGCATAGATCTGTGTGGGCTGAGGAGGATGGTGGAGGTCAGAGGAACTTGGTGTACGATGGTCCACGCGACTCCATGGGGTCGCAAAGGGTCGGACTCGACTGTACGACTGAACAACAACAACAAAGTGACTGTTTTCATTCTTTTGGGTATGGAAACCTTGAAAATAGGAGAAGAGTTATTCCAAACAATTCATAGTGTTACCTGAAAAACTGCTATCCCCTTTTTTCTGTCACAGGTCAAAGAAGCTGTACAAACAGAGCACAGTGGAGACCTGCAAATCACTGGAAATCAAAAAGTTCACTAAAATCAAAAAGTTATTCCACTGGCAGAACCACTCAGGAACCACTGAGACTTGAATTTCAGGCAAAAATTAAGTTTTATTGACATTCATTTAATCAACAGCGGCCACCTGCTAGTAAAAGACAATTCTCAAACCTGCCTGCTATAAAAATCAACACATGAGTTTCCCAAACTCCATTTTGAGAGAGAGCTAGAGAGCTGCAGTTCCTGACAGCGCAAAGTCTTATACATTTCTACAGATATAGACTAATCCTATCACCTATCTACTGTAACAATAAAGTTTTTACAATGAAACAATAAACTTGTAGCAGATAGTCTTTTCATAGATAAGTAAATCAATTTTTGGGTTACAAAAGTAAATATGCATGCCGGTCCATGCAATTGAATAGGCTTTTGCGGAGCCGTTTTAAATCACGGTTTTTGCGATCCTTTAAAATTTATTAAAAATAGGTCTTTACAGTTATTTATCTGCAAAGTGTGTTGAATGAATGTGTGTTTTAGTGTAGTGTTTATGCATACATGGGGAGGGGAAACTGAAAAATAAAGAGTAAAAGCATTTTTATGAGAAAATAAAAATAATAATAAAAGGGGTAATTTTCAGATTTGGGGTAACAATAGAAAATGTTTGTTCTTGTTTCTCCTGACTGTAGGCATCTATTCTCTTTCCTGACTAATCCTGTCGATTCCCCAGACTGGATGAAAACAAGCTCTAACACCAAAACAAGATAATTATTATCAGATACTGTATTCTCTGATTTAGGCAGGCCACTTGTTATTCATTGCAGCTGCTGTTTATTTTTTCTCATCTGCTGACTGACCCATTAGCTATTAATACCTGTTTAAAATAATAAAAAATACAATGTAACAAAAAAGCAGAGTTTTGTTTACATCACCCAGCGACAAAAACAGATATGGTAAACACATGACTGCATTTATTCCCTTTAATTATAAGTACTGTTTTTTTTATTAAAAAAACCAGAACTTGACAGACTCTAATTATTAAAACTGAAGATTATATATGAGCAGTGTGATCTTACCCCTTTGCAGTCTTACCCATTGCAGTCCTGCTGTTAAATCCTGCATGTCGCACTTCATGTGTGCCGTGGGTAGAGTTGCCATAATTCTCTCTCACAAAACCGGAACAGAAGTATACTTGACAAAAATGAGCAGGTTATCTACAAAATAGCCTTTTTTAAAAACAAACAATATAATGACAGCTATAAAACACTTTCACATTAAATATATCAATACATAAATGAATTTATTTACAACAGTTAATCCTTATTGTAAGATGATCTGTTGTACTTCTGAGAAGTCACGTCGCAGTCAACTCTTAACATCCTCAGTTCCAGGAAAAACACTGGTGACACTTATCGGGCGGTGGTGTGAGGCGGGGATGTTAAGATTTGTCTCCTGGTATTCTCCAACTCCAATGTGGCAGGAAATCGCTCATTTGATGGTGAGAGTTCGAATTTATTTTAATGGTGTGTTATAATACACAACCAGTAAATTTTACAAATCCGGGACTTTAACATGATTTTTATTGAACTGGCCGCGACAATTTTTCTGACCTTGAATCCGGGACAATCCTGGTTTTCCAGGACGTATGGCAACCCTAGCCATGGGTGATAGCTCTGTGATTATAGTGTGTGGGTCACTTCATGGCAAGATGGGATCCATCTTAAACAAATTCACACCAGTGACATTTTTCCTGCTTCAGGGGAAAAATGCATTCTTGGATACAAGTTGTGGTCAACAACGTTCTTACCCCTAAATTACACCAGCTTGGATGTTGGGATAAAGCTTCAGCCTTGAGTGCAACACAATGTTGAACCAGTACAGTTGCATTGGTGCGAGTCAAGCCTAGCAGAAGTACTTGATAGACTTACTTGCCAGTAGTTGAAGTGATTGTGAGAGAGACTTTTCTGGGCTAGGCTGACTATCAGTCCAGCACTAATGCATCATTCCTTTCTGCCTCTAAATTCAAAGAGAGTCCCACCCCTCTCTACCCTGTGTTCTCTTTCCCTCTCTATTGTTCAGTTGTTTTGTTGCTGTTGATCTGTTTGGTTGGTTGGTTGCTAGCTTGCCTGCAATAAAGAAAAGCACAAGTTGGAAAAACCAAATACAGTACTGTAACTCAACAAACATTTTGATTCTTTCTCCTACAAATGTCTCAGAGTGAGTTATTGAGACTTTGAGTGCCAGTTAATGAGAAAGGGGTGGACTAAGTGTGACCTGTATATATTCCTCTCTGTGAGTCTCTGTGTTTCTACTGTGCAGCTAAAGGGAATATTACCAGAAATTCCAAACTCTGCAACAGAATTATGGCAGTGGAATGACTCTGGTGAAAGGGGGGAAAGAATCCATATAAAATATAAATGCAAAAACATGCATAGGGACTTGGCCATCCCCCAGGTGATCTTCGGCGCTGTCATCTGCTGTCGCTGCCTCCTCCGCTTGGCTCTCCCTGTCCAGGTGAGGTCCTCCATCTCCGGGATCGGGTCCAGAACGGCCTGGGTCCACGCCATTGGACTCGAAGTGAGGCTTGACGCACCGGGGTGGGATCCAGACAACACCTGTAGGAGACATAATTGCAGCATACCCTCTTCCCCATGTTACGAGTGGTGCCGGGCCCTTCCAGGAAGGATCCGGTGACACTCGGTAATGCACCATCAGCCACGGGAGAGCCTCTGTGCGACGGAAGTGCCTCTCCTGCGGAGTGTAATCCGAAAAAACATTAAGGTGATTGTACATAAACAATACCTTGTTCAGGCAATGTTGTGCCTGACCCTGATTTTCGGGGAGGGCTGGTGGTTCCCTCCTTTCTGTTTGTTTGTCAATGTAGGACTTAAGTGTCCGATTGACCCGTTCCACAATCGCTTGCCCTTGCGGATTGTACGGAACGCCGAAGGTGTGCTTAATGTCCCAGGTGGCCATGAAGGTGGCCAGCTGCCTGGAGCTATAAGCCGGACCGTTATCGGTCTTCACGTGCCGTGGTTTGCCCATGGCCGCAAAGCAGGAAAGGAGATGCTGCTCCACATGGGAAGCCATTTCTCCCTTCTGTGCTGTAGCCCAAATGAACTGTGAAAAGGTATCAATGCAAACGTGCATGGACTGCCATCTGCCAAACTGCAGAACATGTGTGACGTCCATCTGCCACACCTGGTTGGCCTCTGTCCCTCGTGGGTTGACCCCCCACAAGGGCCCCCCTACCGCCCCTGCACAATGCAGACAGGAACGGACTATGCCTTGGGCTTGAGAAAGTGCCAGGTTGAACTGCCTTGCGAGCGCTTTGGCATTCTGATGGAAGAATGCATGACTCTGGATTGGAGTTGTGAAGACTCCCAAAACTGACCGTTGCTGAATTTCCTGTGTGTCCGCATTCACTCTGCTATTGCCCGTGGAAATCGGACCAGGCAAGTCCTGGTGGCTTCTGATGTGGGTGATATAGAGCACTTCGGTGCGGTTCCGCAAGTGAAATTGAGTTGTGAGGAAAAGACTCAACAAATTCTTGTCTATCGCGGGAGTGATGTATGCTCCCGGTAGACTGTGAAGCAAATTCCTAACATACTGACTGTCAGTGATTATGTTTAGGTGTTCTTTGGCAAAGGTGCGCAAAGCGAGGTTCACCGCTGCCAACTCTGCCCGCTGCGCGGACTTCTGTGGAAGAGTTAGAAGCGTGCACCAAACTTGGTCCTCTTGCCAAGTTAGAACACCATAAGTGCGACCCCCATCCGTGAAAACTGTCCTAGCCCCCTGAAGTGGAACCAGTGACAACAATTCTGTGTTTGAAGCGAGACAAGTCTGGAGTCTTTCAGCAAATGGTATGCCAAGCATCCAGTGAATCCTTCCAAGGCAATTGGAAGTGAGTCACCGAGCTGCATCAGTTGCTGAACTTGCTCTTTTGTGAATGGGACCACGATTTTTGCCAAATCGTGCCCTGAGATGTCCCTTGCTCTCAGCCTTCCTCGGTAGATCACTGCGGAGACCAGTTCCTGAGGGGGAACGATGTTTCGGGAAGAGGTGTGCGGTAAATACACCCATTCCACGATACTCCCCCCCCCCTGCTCGGAGTCCACCCCTAGGGCTCCGGTAAACATGGATCCGGTCCGAACGATGTACAGGTTTAGAATTGGAGCATAGGGCCCCTGACTAATCCTGTCCACCCATCTGTGGCTGAGAACAAGGTTGACCTTTTCGAAAGTCAAGCGCGCCTTTCGAGGAATGTGTATTCGGTCTGCCGGCTGCTTACCTAGCGTTAGCAGCGAGAAGAGCGGTTTCAAAAGATCCGTATCTAGTCTAAAATACGGTCTGGCCCAATTAATATTCCCCAGAATCTGTTGCAATTCTACAAGGGTGACTGAATCTTTTAAGTTGATCTGTGGCAAAACTGGTGCTGCGAAAGAACGGAGAAGCCAATGGCCCAAGTATGAAAATGGCTCGGTTCTCTGAACTTTCTCAGGGGCAATGAGTAACCCTTTTCCCCCCAAAGTGGCCTGGAGGTTTTTAAACATTTCGCTGCCGAGTTGCGGCGCTGCAACCAGGATGTCATCCATGAAATGGCACACTAAGACTGTGGAGTGAAGGTTTTGGAACTTTTCCAGTGCGTTGTGAACATAAATTTGGCACAGGGTTGGCGAGTTGAGCATCCCCTGTGGCAAATATTTCCACGCGTAACGTTGCGTACGCTCTCAACTGGCACTGGTTCACAACTGGCACTGTAAAAGCGAAGCTTTCCCGATCCCTAGCATCTAAGGGAATTGTATAAAAACAATCTTTTAGGTCTACGACCAAGATCTCCCAACCCTCGAGGATCATGTTCGGATTCGGGATGCCGCATTGAAGTGGACCCATTGGCTGGATACATTTATTGATCTCTCTGAGATCGTGAAGGAGTCGCCACTTCCCCGACTTTTTCTTGATAACAAATATGGGCGAATTCCAAGGACTGGTGGACTGTTCTATATGTCCTGCATCTAGCTGTTCTTTTACCAGCTGTTTCAGGGCGACTAATTTCTCCCCTAATACCAGCCATTGTCCTACCCAGACTGGCGTGTTGGTCAGCCATTTAAGCGGTAGAGCCATTACCCGAAGGTAAGAGTGGCAAGGTACTGCTGCAGAATGTCTCGCCCCCAAAGGTTGACGTGCACATCCAAAATGTGCGGCTGGATGACCGCTGTGCCGTCAGCCTCGGGGATCGTGACTTCTACCCAATCTTGGCTTCTAAACACTTCTTGAACACCGCCTACCCCCCACACATGGGAGACCGGCTCAAGAGTCCACTCTCATGGCCACTGACTCTGGCTGACCACGCTGACATCAGCTCCAGTATCTAGCAGCCCAGCGAAAGGTTTTTATTTAAAAATACCTTTATGACTGGCCGCCGCTTCCACTCTATGTTGGTTTCCACTGCCGCTAAGACCTGGTATCCTTGCACTGCCCCTTCTGCACTCAAGCGGTCTTCCGACCCGGACTCTGACCTGTCCCTAAGCCTTTCCTGGCTGCCTGCTGGTGAGTTACAAGGAACCATGATCAGTTGCGCTAACGTGTCTCCCTTGTGAATGGTTTGGGGTAAGTGTGTCCATAGTTGAACTTGGAGAACACCCAAAAAATTGGAGTCAATGACTCCCGAAATTACAAGAATTCCTCACGTTCCTGCAATACTACGGGGCAAAACTAAACCTATGTAGCCTTTAGGCAGGGGTCCCATGTACTGGGAATCGACCAGATAGACTGTGCCTGGCAAGTCACATGTGACCTTTGACCTGCAAGTCAAATCTAGTCCCGCGCTACCTCTAGGGCTGGCCTGCACCTCCGGAATGCAGGGAATGTGACCAGAATTTAATCCAGCTCTGGCTGTCCCAGAGCGATTGAGGTCTCTGTTTGGACCAGGGCCAGAGACAAGCCAGCGCTCCGGTTTCCCGAATTTGGGCAGTTCCTGGCCCAGTGGAAGCCTTTATTGCACCTTGGACATGGGGTGGTCGGAGCTTTGAGACGGCCGGCGTTTTGGCCGCTGCCCTTGGTGGATCGGCATTCCCTAGCGAAATGACCGATCTTGCCACAATTGTGACATGCTCCTTTAGTCTTGTTCTTGGGTTTCCTACCGCCTTATACCACCGCTGGCAACAGACCCATTTTGTAGGAATCTGTACCAACGTCGGCACAAGCCCTAATCATGTCCGTGAGAGTCAGATCGGGACGATTGCCCAGTGACTGCAAGATCTTACGGCAGTCAAGGTTGGCATTGTCTTTCGCCAATTTCATCATGAGCTCCTGTTGGGCTTGCTCATTGTCGATCTGTCTACTGACTGCTTCCTCCAGCCTATTGATAAACTCCATGTAGGACTCCTGGGCACCCTGTTTGACTGCTGTGTAATTTTTGGCTGCTTTGCCAGCTGCCAGGACCTTGAGATAAGCCCTGAAGGTTGTCTCAGCTGCCAAATGAAGGGTGGCGATTGGCAAGGTGGTCTGCACATCAACGGATTCGAATGGACCTGAACCATATAGCTGGTCAGGAATTACTGCTCCGCCCATCCTGGCAGCCCTTGCCTGTGCTTCGAGATGATACTCGCTGTCCCATAGCAAATACTGGCTGGGGTTGATCATCATTCGCATGACGGCTTTCCAGTCGTATAGAATGAGCATCATGGTTTCGCACACTTGCTGAAGCGTGCCCCTGGTGAAGCGACTCTGAAGTCCTGTCTCTGTGATTGCCTTCCGTATAGCCAGAAGTAGCTTATACGGAACTGGCGAATGGACTGTTTGCTGCTGGCCCGTGAGGGCATCTACCTCTATGCGAACTGGGCATATCTGCCTAAGCTCAGCTAGTTCTTCTGCTGGCAACTCCCCCTTACTGGTTTCTTCCTCAACCATGCGCTGAATGGAACTCTTGGTAGCTTGGGAACCTGTAACTGTCAGAGAAGCGCCAGCGCTTCTCATTCCATGCATTCCTTCAGTGGCGTCTGCAGCTGTCACTGAGGGAAAGCTCCCTACACTACCCTGCTTGACCTGAAATGACGGATGGAGAGCCGTTGGGGCTGATGGTTCTGACTGCGCTGGGGGTTCCTGGGTCTCTATCCTGACTGGGTCTACCTCTGCTAAGAGCTTCCTACACTTGCTCCACGTGCTGATTATGCTATCTGGAGCTCTAGGTGCTTGCTGAATGCAGGCTCCTATCCTGTCCCAAAGTTGGAGGTTAAGAATGCCTGTTTCTGGATAAAGAAGACAATTATTCCCCAAGTACACCAAAAGATCCGCTAACTGGGCACTGTGAATGTGTGTATGGTATACCCTGGCCAGGGCCTTGAGTTCCATTATGTGAACTCTCTGGTTAGCGGTCGGACATTGCCTCTGAGGACAAGTCCCCATATTACCTGCCGGTCCTTTGAAGTGGTTCTCCTCGGGATGAAGGAATGCGTCTGAGTTCTAGGTAACAGGTCTGGTATGACGAACCTCTGGGAAGGAGCTCGGAGCGTGGACTGCTGCCACGGGCCCTCGGCAGCCTCTGCGCTGAAGTCAGGGTTTCACAGCTGACCCTGAGCGGAACGCATTTTCCCGCTGAGCAAGCTGCCTCAGAGCTTTGGAGCGTGCTCTGCCTCTCTGGGCTCTCTGAGCTGTCACTCAGATTGGATGGCTTTCCGACCAGAGCTGCCGTGCTGTCCTCCGGGACGATTCAGACACGGTTCTGGTGTAGATCACTTACTCACGAGTAGAATCACGTCGGGGTCACCATATGTTGGATCTGGGCCGCGAAACGATTGTGCAAGCTAGATCGGCACCGCAAAGCGGCTGTTGGGTCCCGGAGGAGACTGGTCAAGCAATGAGACACGAGGCAAGATGGAGCGAAGACCAGTGATTTAATGAAGGCAAATCAATAGTATTTATCATGTACAGGCTGCATGTAAAAACATTACGATCTGGCAGAATTCACACACCATGCTTACACAAGTTAATTGGGGAAGTCTACAGGGGAAGTTAATTAACTAACTTAATTAATGGCAGGGGAAATACATTGTTCCATGTTATCCGGGGTAAACATGTGGCTGGTATTGGTTTTAGGGCTAAAGGTAATCTGCAGGCGCGAGACCAAACACGTTAGTCATTAGCTCTCTGTTGACCGAGCAGTTTGTCAGACCAGTTAGTGATGAATTAAACCCTATCTAATATTCCGCTCCCCCAATTTCTGTCCCTTCAGGAACCCCTGGCAATGAGGTGATCACCCATTACCGGGGTTCTGTTAGGGCCAGTATACCAATTGTGTGCGCAGATCCCACAGTATGTAGAGGTTTGACTGTACTGATAACCAGAACATATAACTTCTGTTTCTTGTCCTTGTGGATGTCTATAAAACAGCCTGGGTCATTTTTTTAGTCCCCATACAATATATTAACAGTGATGAAAATATATCATAATGTTAAAAAACAATAGATTTTATGGGATTATTTTGGTGTGCCAGGTTTTTTGGGGGGAGGTGGGGAGCCCTGCATAACAAATTACTCAGATGACAATGCTATAAAATATATTTTCTTTTAACTCAGATGACAATGCTATAAAATATCTTTTATTTTATGTCTGGTTCTGCATGAATTCTGCAACAAAATGTTGCTGAGGGAGGTTAAATGTTCTGAGGATGTGAGTATTACTATAGTATTATAGTAATATAGTATGAGTATTGATATAGTTAACACATAGTATTAATACTGTATATAGTATTAATATTGGGACAGCTCAGTTCTTACAACACAAGGCAATACCAATGAACACAAAGAAACACCTCATACAAAGCATATTCATTCCCACTTTAAGTTACCAGTGCCAAACATGGACACTTACAACAAAACATAAGCAAAATTTGGTCACCACAGTAATGAGATGCCTGAGGAAGGCTGCTGGTGTGACTAGAAGGGATAAAACCAGGAATGAGGTTATAAGGGAAAGAATCAGGGCCGTAGGCAGGGTGTGCCCAGGGTGGGCTTTGTTCACCCTGAGCTAACCGTTTGCCCACCCTCAAACTCCCAGCTGCTTTTATATATGACATATATACAGGTGAAACTGGGAAAATTAGAATATCGTGCAAATGTTCATTCAGTTCAGTAATGCAACTTAAAAGGTGAAACAAATATATGAGATAGACTCATTACACGCAAAGCGAGATAGTTCAAGCCTTACTTTGTTATAATATTGATGCTTATGGCTTACAGCTTATGAAAACCCCAACCCCCCAATCTCATGTACCCCATAATCATCACATAATCTCATGTACGCTGTACGCATGATCATCACAATTATAACGAATTAAGGAATGACATCTCTCGCTTTGCATGTAGTGAGTCTATCTCATATATTTGTTTCACCTTTTAAGTGAAATGAATGAACATTTGCACAATATTCTAATTTTCCAAGTTTCACCTGTATATGACATTGTTGCCCACCCTGAAAAAATATTCGCCCACCCACATTTAGAATCCCTGCTATGGCCCTGGAAAGAATTGGAACAGAACCAATCTTGCACTACAAGCAGAGACAACAAATAAAGTGGTTTGTCTATTTGGAGAGAATGACTTGGAATTCCATACCTTACAAGGCATATGCGGAAAGAGGAGAAGGACAAAGACCATGAGGCAGACCCAGAGGAAGGTGGAGGAATAACATCAAAGAAATATTAGAAGAACACCAAATAACACTGGTGGAGGCTGCTAGAGGTGCCAGAACAAGAACCTTGCATTTCACTCGACACCCGAAAGGAGTAAAAGAGGAAACAAGAAGAGGAGGATTAATATAGTATAATGAACAAAGCCCAAACAGTGGTCATCATGGAGGCGGGAAACAGGCTTACTTTAGGAACTGAACTGAGGCCAACAAGTACATTTCCAATGAACAACCACCAAACACTTTCACATGTGGTAAATGTTTTCCATCAGTAATTATGTAGATGGGTTTTTAGTGGGCAGTTAGCCATGGAAGAGAAAGACTCCCTTAAAACCATTATCAATTCCCAGCTCTTCAATTTCCGATCAATGTTGTCACAGGAAAAGTATTCTTCTTTCCTGCTCACAACAGCTTCTTTTGGGAATATCCCCAAAACCATTTCCAAGTAAAAATTCCATCTTCCCTTCTTCTTTCACAGGTCTCTGCAGAAGGTCTCCTAAAATCCCAGTTCACTAATACCAAAAAGTAACATAATGTGAATCATATTTAATGAACTAATCACGATATCAAGCTTCAGTACTGCTAAGATTCAGGGTTCAAATATCTCTTCTCCCCCCCCCCTCCTATATAAATTATGTCTGCACATACAGGTATATGATAAACCACTACTAAAGATAGATCGAAAGATCGATTGCTTGCTTGCTCTAATGGTGAACTCAGGCAGGGAATGATGATGTTTCTGCTGCCAAAACAGATCAACAAGAAAGAGAAGATGTCCGGGACAAACAAGAAAACCCAAGATGTTAATTGATTAAAGGATCTCAATTAATAGTATCTCAATTAAATGTATAGGCCCTCTATAATAATTGCATGCTGTCAAGCCAGCTCTGACTTATGGAATTACTTTGTAGTCTTTTCTGAGTAGAAAATAGTAAAAAGTAGTTTGCCATTCTCTTCTGCAGGGGACATTTTGGCACTGTCCAGCTTTTCCATGGCTACACAAGCTGACTCTTCTTCTGGGAGGCATAGTGAGGAATTGAACTCTCAACCTCTGGCTCAGCAGCCAAGTATCCAAGCCACTGGGCTACCCAGCCATCAGACCCTCAATACTTGGAATGGCATAAAGAGTGCAAAAACTTCTCCTTCTCCACAATATTCAAGATATTAAATCAGGGGTGCCCAAACTATGGCCTGTGGGCCAGATCTGGCCCCCAATGCCAATTCATCTGGCCCACACTGCCCTTGTCACTCCTAGAAGTGGGATTAAAACGTGCCTGAGCATGTTTTACTTCTGCTTCTGGGAGCAACGAACATGGTGTGGGCCAGATGAATTGGTGTTGGGGCCAGATCTGGCCCATGGGCCGTAATTTGGGCACTCCTGGTTTAAGCAGAGAAAATGGCAACCTATAATCTATCTCATCCTGTTGCAAAGCATATCTGTTGCAAAACAGATTGCAAGGCGCGTTTTACTTCCACTTCTGGTAGGAGGAACCACGTGACCATCCTGCTGAACCACGTGATCGGCCCACGGATTGAAAGGTTTGGGCACCCCTCCCCTGTATTAAATGTTTATCCCCTATAATGAACCTGTTTTCCATCCACAACAGGATTTCCTTAGTCCTAAATGTATGCTTCAGCCATCAGGCTTGCAACTATTGTACTGACTATTTTTGGTGGTCCATCACAAAACAAAGCCTTCTCGATACAGGATGTGTAGCTGAAGAGAATTGCAGGCTGCAATGAACATGTTTTTCAGCCCTTGAGAAAGTACCACTTCTAAAAATGTATTTCTCAAAGCAGGACTGCGGAAGCTCTGCATTCAGAACTCCAGCCCACCTTGAAGCTCAGTATGTCATGATGAGTGTATCCTTCTCTCTCAGCTTCACCTGTCCTCACCTAGCTGTGAAATGAGTTTAGGAATGAAAATTTTATATGCAGCCAATAGCACTCCTGGAGGGTGGGGTGCACAGTCTAAATCAGGGGTTCTCAACCTTTTAAAGTTGTGGGCCGGATTATGCCCCCTCAGACTGTTGGTGGGCCAGACTGGTGTCCCCACCGTCAACACTCCCACACACAGTGATGCCACCACCACCGCTGCCAACACTCCCCCATCACCACCACCGGTCCAGCCCACAAACACTCCCCCACATGCCCACGCTGCTTCCTTGCTTACCAGCCTGCCGTGGGTGAAGGAGGGGTCCTGCCTGACCTTGCCCACGCTCAGCCAGAGCGGCACCCAGGAAAGGCGCAGACGCTTCCACCTCCGGCACTGCCGTCTTTGTCCCCTCCATCTGTCTTGGCATGTCCCTAATGCCACTCTGTAGCAGGGCGGATGTTGTAAGCCTTCTTACAATGTCCACCCTGCTATGGAGCTGATGTGTATTCAGGCACATTTGCAAGTAGCACGGGCAGCGCCTTTGCAAGAGGAAAATGGCAGTTTCCCGCCATCCAAATTAGGAACAGAAAGTGGTGTGAAAACCCCTGCACAGGGCGCACTCATTCTGCTAATCAAAGTCCTGTGATTGGCTACAGTTTTGGATCCTGTTCTCCATTGGTTAAATACATATATTTCCTGTTATGATTGGTTAGTTACGGCTGTCCGGCAGGTCGCTACTTTGTATCAAGAAGCTACCGCCGGGGAGTCACTATATAAACCCCACGGGTAAACAAGGGTGGGCTGGACTGGATCTATACTTCCCTCTCCGTACAGTTAGCCAGCAACATGCTAGCCTGGGTCTCCTCCATTATGCTACAATCCTAAAGTAGCTAGGTATTGCCTCCTTCCTTGGCACACTCTGGAGGGACTGATTCCATGGGACTGTATAGCCATCTCCATGTCTGGAACACCTTGTAAGCTCATCTTGAATAGACTGTTAAATAAAGACTTGTTGCTGTTTTGTTCATCGTTGTCTGGACTATTGCTTGCAAGGGCCAGACATAACAGGAGCACAGTTAGGAACACACCAAGCCAGGTGGAGAGGGAAAGGGCAACAACAGCAGCAACGGCAGTGGGAGCGTGGGTGTAGGCCATAGCTGTCAAGTATCCCGTATTGGCCGGGAAAACCCCTTATTTTACCCTCTTTCCCGCCATCATCCCTTATTAATTAGACTGCAATGCCCTATTGCTGCCATTGGAGGGCAGCACAGGACTAGCATAGCTGTCAAATATCCAGTATTTGCTAGGAAATTTCCCTTATTTCCAAATCCAAAACTTGACAGGTATGGTGTAGGCTGGATGGAATGGCACCACGGGCCGTATCCAGCCCATGGACCATAGGTTGAGAACCCCTGGTCTAAATCCAATGCTTAAATCAATTGGCAGAAACATTTGGCCAATAGAATGTAGGCCTCAAACAGCTAGGATAAGAGTTTCATAGACTGAAAATTTTAAAAAAGGCATTGTGCCTCTTCTTCAGTTTAGCTTGGGGGACACTTTGGGATGACAAGAATAAATCTGCCACAGAATTAGACTTTCCTAGACAATCTGGGAGAAATTTTCTGTTTAGTGTTGGAAAGCTCAGATCTGGGGTGGGAACTGGACCATTGTGCTTGGGTTACCCTCTGAATCCAATTGCAACCTTTTTAAAACTGTGTTTGTATGCTCTAAAAAAATTAGAATATTTATCTTACCTCCAAGTCTTTGAGACTATCCCTGCCTGCCTGCTTCTTCTTCTGTTAGCTCTCTATTTTCTCATCTTCATTTTTTTTTTGGGTGCTCTATGAAAATAATATACTGATCAGCCAATTTACTGACTTAGACTTCTGGGAATTGAAGTTCCCCAGTGTTCCACAGAACATAGTTTGGGAAATGCTGGTCTAAGCTTTGGGGTCTGATTGCATACTTGAACCAACCACATTTACCCAACCCAGGTCTTGACACTCTAACCATTATTTTATGCAATAAAAAAAATTGTGAATGTAACAGACATGTTTGCATGCATGGATGACATGCAGCATTCAGAAAAGTACCCTTTTTTAAAACTATGAATTCTGGCATCCCCAAGCTAATATAGTCACAACTACAGACAAATATACAAGTGATAGATCCCACGAGTTCCATTATAGAAATATACAGTGGGTGAAAAGTATAAGGAAAGAAATGGTTTGATGTGAGTGAATAGCTTACTTTTTGAAGCTAAAACCGACGTCTTAAGTTATTTAAACGTTTAATAACTCTTCCACACCCATCCCCACCACCACCCATCCTGTCATCTTGACAGCTACATGAACAAAAAAATCTGTTCTCTGACAACTTGATTATCATATGAAACACCAGAGGATATAACTGTTAATCTTACAAGTTGAGAAGGAGAAGCTAAAGCTGAATATTAAGTTTTATCTACATTTAATGATATTCTCAACGGCACATATATTTAAAAACTCCTTATATGTGTAAAAACTCTCTGGAAATCTGCAAAAGACATCAACTTGGATCCAGCTTCTCCACATTAAAAGTCCAATGAAACAAAATGTGGCTGTGTGGGTCAGTCCTAAACAATGGGGCTATAAAGGCCCAATTGTGGTGTAATGGATAGACTGATGTACTAAGACTCAGGAGGCTGTAGGATTGGGGCCGTGAAGCGGCCCTTAGGGTCCCGGAGGAGACTGGTCAAAGGAATGACACGAGACAAGATGGAGCGAAGACCAGTGGTTTATTGAGGAAAAGACATCATCATTTATAGGAATTCAAGGCAGCGTGTGATACAATCGTCATCTGACAGAAAATCACATCACCCATTTACTAGGGTTAATGGGGAATCTCTCTTGGGGAAGATAATTAACTAGGGCAAACACTGACAGGGGAAATCCATTGTTCATGGCTTACACCAGGGTAAATATGACCTCTATTTGCACTAGAGCTTGGGCTGATCTGTGAGTCATTAATTGCCTAATACGTAACGGAGGTTAGCGATTTGCTTTCCTCAGCAGAATCGCCGGTCAGGTCAGATGTGGGTGAATCAACCCTATGATTATTAATCCGTTCCCCAATTTCCATACTGGCAAGGGCCAGTGACCAGGAACCTTCTTCGACCGGTGTAACCTCTGCCAGGGGCAGTTTGTGCCAATTGTGCATGCGGAATCCGCATCCCCCCTTTCTTTGTTATTTATGGACCTGACAGGTGACCCTGCGCAAGAGGGGCATCAGCTGGTGAACGGGAACGACGCTTCGGGGTTCCCCCCACGGGGGACATCTCGATAACAGTGAGGGAATACATTGCATGAAACAGCATCCTGCTATGCCCAGTATTATCACCCCCACATTCACCTTGAGCGTCGTCTGGAGCCACCCCCACGGGAGCCATGACCACAAGGAATTCCACCACCCCCATGAAGAATCCTCCTTGATGTTCTTGACTAGGGTGTGGAGGTCCGTGAGCTGGCTCTGCACTTTACGGGTATTGTCTGTGAGATTAAAGCAACACATGCTGTGGACAGATTCACAACCCAAATGATGTAACAACAGAAGGTAGTCGATAGCTGCTCGATTGTCTAGGATGGCATGGCGAAGCTCTGTCTGCTCCTGGTTGAGCAGCGCTATCGCTGAGGAGGTATGGTTAATGGCTTTTGCTAATCCGCAAGCCAATTGACCAATTCTCCGAGCGTTGCCGACGGCTAAGCCTGGCACGCCAAGTATGCTGACTGCCAATGAGACGTACTCAGCTGGACTCAGGACCCTAATGTTGCTATCACATGAGCTGTCTAACTGGGTGGCACGAGTGCGCCATATGGGTGCGGTAACATTTGTGCTTGGAGCAATCATATCCCTACTGGGGAGTAACAATGTCAAGCGACTGATACAACATATAGAATCTGATACATTTGCGGGAATGTAGTTCCAAGTGTACTGATTGCATTTAAAGAACCAACCTGAAGGTAGGGTAACATGAGCATACATTGAACCAAGTGTCTCTGGGTTGTTACAAGTCCAGTTGCTGCTGCCAGCGTCAAGGCAGCATCGCCGAGTACGGCCGACTGCGGAGCAGCCGGTCATTCGAGCACAAGTAGAGTTCGGGCTGACCGCCACCCGAGGAGTGTGGAGAGTGGCTGCATCAGCCGGCAAAGTCATAGTCAGCTGCATTCCCCAGCGAGCGTATGCTGTGAAGCTCGTAGGGAGATACGGACCGAAAATCCGCCTCACCAGCCAGTCGCCATCCCTGGTGTGCGCGTCTGGAGTGTGACACACTAGGATGAGACAGGTGCTCAGAATTGAGGCAGAACCAATGTCCTGCTTCAGGCAAAAATCGGACTGGTTGACGAGACCCGCCAATCTTTCCCATAGATTGTAGTGCATCCGGGCAGAGAGATCTCCGCCTGGCATCAGATCGCTGGCCTTAAGTGATGCTGCCTGAACGCCTCCCCCCGCAAGTAGGGAGAGGGTCAGGATGATGGTGACTGCCATGGTGTTGGCAGTAATCAGGGAAAACACTGCAGACACGATGTTCTCCGGTGTTGGTTCCCAGTCCTCGCGCCGGACGACGTCCTCGGCCTCACGGCAAAGGGTCTTGACCATCCCCCAAGTGACCTTCGGCTCCGTCTGCTGTCGCCGCTTCTTCCATCGGGTCCTCTCAGTCAGGGTGAGGTCCTCCATCTCCGGGATCGGACTCGGGTCGGCCTGGGTCCACGCCATGTGGTTCCAAATGAGGCTTAACACACCGAGCTGGAATCCAGATGACACCTGTAGGAGACATAACTGCAGCATACCCTCTTCCCCATGTTACGAGTGGCACCGGGCCCCTCCAGGAAGGGTCCGGTGGCACTCGGTAACGAACCAGTGGTCGCGGGAGAGCTTCTGAACGGCGGAAGTGTTTCTCCTGCGGTGTGCAATCGGAAAAAACATTAAGGTGATTGTAGGTGAACAACACCTTGTTCAGACAATGCTGTGCCTGACCCTGTGACTTGGGGAGGGCTGGTGGCTCCCCCCTTTCTGTTTGTTTGTCAATGTAGGACTTGAGCGTCTGATTGACTCGTTCCACAATCGCTTGCCCCTGCGGATTGTAAGGAACGCCAAAGGTATGCTTATTGTCCCAGGTGGCCATGAAGTTAGCCAACTGCCTAGAGCTGTAGGACGGGGCGTAATCGGTTTTCACGTGCCGTGGTTTGCCCATTGCCGCGAAGCAGGCTAGGAGGTGCTGCTCCACGTGGGAAGCAGTCTCCCCTTTTTGCGCTGTCGCCCAAACGAATTGCGAGAAAGTATCAATGCAAACGTGCATGTACTGCCATCTGCCAAACTGCGGAACATGCGTGACGTCCATTTGCCACACCTGGTTAGCCTCTGTCCCTCGTGGGTTGACCCCCCACGAGGGCCCCCCCGGTGCCCCTGCACAATGCTGGGAAGAGCGAACTATGCCTTGGGCTTGAGAAAGTGGCAGATTGAACTGTCTGGCGAGCGCTTTGGCATTCTGATGAAAGAATGCATGACTCTGAATTGGAGTAGTGAAAACACCTAACACTGACCGCTGCTGAATTTCCTTTGCGGCCGCATCCGCTCTGCTATTGCCCACGGAAATCGGACCCGGTAGGTCCTGGTGACTTCGGATGTGGGCGATATAGAGCGCTTCCGTGCGGTTCCGCAAGTGAAATTGAGCTGAGGAACAAACTCAGCAAATTTTTGTCTATCGCGGGAGTGATGTACGCTCCCGGCAGACTGTGAAGCAAATTCCTAACATACTGACTGTCAGTAATAATGTTTAGGCGCTCTTTGGCGAAGGTGCGCAAGGCAAGGTTCACCGCCGCCAACTCTGCCCGCTGTGCGGACTTCTGTGGAAGAGTTAGAAGCGTGCGCCAAGCCTGGCCTTCCTGCCAAGTTAAGACACCATATGTACGACCCCCATCTGTAAAAACTGTTCTGGCCCCCTGAAGTGGAACCAGCGAGATCAATTCGTACAAGGTGATTGTCTGCGTTTGAAGTGAGACAAGTCTGGGGCCCTTAGGCAAGTGGTATGCCAAGCATCCGGTGAATCCTTCCAAGGCAATTGGAAGCAAGTCACCGAGCTGCATCAGCTGCTGAACCTGCTCTTTAGTGAACGGGACCACGATCTTTGCTAAGTCATGCCCTGAAATGTCCCTAGCTCTCAGCCTTCCGCGGTAAACCACCGCGGAGACCAACTCTTGGGGAGGAACGATGTTTCGGGAAGAGGTGTTCGGCAAGTACACCCATTCCGCGATACTCGCCCCTTTCTCGGAGTCCAGCCCTAGGGCTCCAGTGAACATGGATCCGGCCCGAACGATGTACAAGTTCAGGATCGGGGCGTATGGCCCCTGAGCAATCCTGTCCACCCACCTTTGGCTGAGAATTTGGTTGACTTTCTCGAGAGCCAAGCGTGCCTCTCGAGGAATTTGTATCCGGTCTGCCGGCTGCTTACCTAGCGTTAGCAGCGAGAAGAGCGGTTTCAAAAGATCCGTATCCAATCGGAAATACGGTCTGGCCCAATTAATGTTACCTAAAACCTGCTGTAATTCTACCAAGGTGACTGAGTCTTTTAAGTTGATCTGAGGCAAAACTGGTGCTGCGAAAGAACGGAGAAGCCGATGACCCAAGTATGAGAAGGGCTCGGTTCTCTGCACTTTCTCTGGGGCAATGAGTAACCCTTTTTCCCCCAGGCTGGCCTGGAGGTCTTTAAACATTTTGCTGCTGAGTTGCGGCACTGCGACCAAGATATCATCCATGAAATGGCATACTAAAGCTGTGGGATGAAGGTTTCGAAACTTTGCCAGTGCGTTGTGAACATAAATTTGGCACAGGGTGGGCGAATTGAGCATCCCCTGTGGCAAAAATTTCCACGCGTAACGCTGCGTGGGCTCACTGTGGTTCACAACCGGCAATGTAAAGGCGAACCTTTCCCGGTCCCTGGGGTCTAAGGGAATGGTGTAAAAACAATCCTTGAGATCTACGACCAGGATCTCCCAACCCTCGGGAATCATATTTGGATTTGGGATGCCGCATTGAAGCGGACCCATTGGCTGTATACATTTATTGATCTCTCTGAGATCGTGGAGGAGTCGCCACTTCCCCGACTTCTTCTTGATGACAAAAATGGGGGAATTCCAAGGACTAGTGGACTGCTCTATATGTCCTGGGTCTAGCTGTTCTTTAACCAGTTGCTTTAGGGCGACTAATTTCTCTCCCACTACTGGCCATTGTTCCACCCAGACCGGCGTGTTGGTAAGCCATTTAAGTGGCAAAGCCATTACCCGAAGGTAAGAGTGGCACCGTATTGCTGTAAAATGTCTCGCCCCCAAAGGTTGATGTGCACGTCCAGAATGTGCGGCCGAATGACCGCTGTGCCGTCAGCCTTTGGGATCGTGACTTCCACCCACTCCCGGCTCCTAAACGCTTCTTGGATGCCGCCTACCCCCCACACATCGGAGACCGGCTCAATGGCCCACTCCCGTGGCCACTGGCTTTGGCTGACCACGCTGACGTCAGCTCCGGTATCTAGCAGCCCTGAGAATGATTTTTTATTCAAAAATACCTCGATAACTGGTGGCTGTTTCCACTCTATGTTGGTCTCCACTGTTGCTAAGACCTGGTATCCTTGCACTGCCTCACTTGTGCTCGAGCGGTCTTCTGACCCGGACTCTGAGCTGCCTGAGCCTTCCCTGGCTATCTGCTGGTGAGTGACAAGGAACCATAATCAGTTGCGCTAGTGTGTCTCCTTTATGAATGGTCTGGGGTAGGTGCGTCCAGAGTTGAACTTGGAGAACACCCGAAAAATTGGAGTCAATGACTCCCGGAATTACAAGAATTCCGCGTGCTCCTGCTACACTACGAGGCAAAACTAAGCCTATGAAGCCCTTGGGCAGGGGTCCCATGTACTGGGAATCCACCAGATAGACAGTGCCGGGCAGGTCGCATGTAACGTCTGCCTGGCAAGTCAATTCTAGCCCTGTACTACCCTTGGGGCTGGCCTGCGCCTTCGCAATGCCTGGAATGTGAATGGAATCTAATCTAGCTCTGGCTCGCCCAGAGCAAGGGAAGCCTCTGTTTGGACCGGGGTCAGAGACGTGCCCGCATTTCGGTTTCCCGAATTCGGACAGAATCTGGACCAATTGAAGCCTTTTTACACTTCGGACACGGGGTGGTTGGAGCCTTGGAACGGCCGGAATTTTGTCCGCCGCTCTTGGATCGGCACTCCCTAGCGAAGTGACCGACCTTGCCACAATTGTGACATGCCCCTTTGTTCTTCGGTCTTCTACCCCCTTGCACCGCTGCTTCCAGCAGACCCATTTTGTAGGAGTCTGTGCCAACGTCGGCGCAAGCTCTAATCATGTCCGTGAGAGTCAAGTCGGGATGATTACCCAGTGACTGCAAGATCTTACGGCAGTCGAGATTGGCATTGTCCTTGGCCAATTTCATCATGAGCTCTTGTTGGGCTTGCTCATTATCGATCTGCCTACTGATCGCTTCCTCTAAGCGATTGATAAAGTCCATGTAGGACTCCTGGGCGCCCTGTTTGACTGCGGTGTAATTTTTGGCCGCTTTGCCAGTTGCTGGGACTTTGAGGAAAGCCCTGAAGGCCGCCTCAGCTGACATCTGAAGAGTGGCGAGTGGCAAGTTGGTCTGCGCATCGATGGATTCGAAGGCACCTGAGCCATATAGCTGGTCAGGAAGTACTGCCCCTCCCATCCTGGCAGCCCTTGCCTGAGCCTCGAGGCGATACTCGCTGTCCCATAGCAAATACTGGCTGGGGTTGAGCATCATCCGCATGACGGCTTTCCAGTCGTGCGGGATGAACATGGTGTTCTCGCACACTTGCTGAAGCGTGCCCCTAGTGAACCGACTCTGTAGCCCTGTCTCTGTAATGGCCTTCCGTATAGCCATGAGGAGCTTATACGGGACTGGTGAATGAACTACCTGCTGCTGCCCTGGGAGGGCATCCATTTCCAAGCGAATTGGACAAATCTGACTAAGCTCAGCTAGTTCTTCTGCTGGCAATTCCCCCTTCCTGATCTCTTCCTCAACTGTGCGCTGAAGGGCACTCTTAGTTCGGGAACCTGTAGCTGTCAGAGAAGCGCCTGCGCTTCCCATTCCATGCATTCCACCGGTGACGTCTGCAGCTGTCACCGAGGGAAAGCTCCCTACACTACTCTGCTTAAACTGAAATGACGGATAGAGCGCCGTGGGCGCCGATGGCTCTGCTGATGCTGGGGGTTCCTTAGCCTCTACCCGGACTGGATCTACCTCTGCTAAAAGCTTCCTACATTTACTCCATGTGCGAATTATGCCCTCTGGAGCTTTCGGGGGTTGCTGAATGCAGTCTCCTATCTGATCCCAGAGCTGAAGGGATAACGTACCTACTTCTGGGTAAAGCAGGCAGTGTTCCCTCAAGAACACCAAAAGCCACGCTAGTTCTCCACTGTGAAAGCGTAACTGATATACCCTGGCCAGGATTTTGAATTCATCCTCATGAATTCTTTGACTAGCAGACGGACGTTGCTGCTGAGGACAAGTCCCCATATTACCTGCGGGGTCCTCTGAAGTCTCCTTCTCGGGACGAGTCGATGCGTCTGTAGTTCAGGCAATAGGTTTTGTGTGACGAATCTCTGGGTAGAGCTCGGAGCGTGGCCTGCCACCACGGGCCCTCAGTGGCCTCTGTGCTGTCAGGGGTTCACAGCTGACCCTGAGCGGAATGCATTTTTCTGTGCTGCAAGCCGCCGCGAATGCCGGAGCAAGCTGTAGGATGCCTCTCTGAAATGCCTCGTCGCTGGGCCGTCTTCCCGATCGGCTGGCTTACCGACCGGGCTGCTGCGCTGTCCTCCGGGATGATCGGACACGGGTCTAGCGTAGAACCGGACCGCGTAGATCGCTTACTCACGAGTAGGATCACATCGGGGTCACCAGATGTAGGATTGGGGCCGTGAAGCGGCCCTTAGGGTCCCGGAGGAGACTGGTCAAAGGAACGACACGAGACAAGATGGAGCGAAGACCAGTGGTTTATTGAGGAAAAGACATCATCATTTATAGGAATTCAAGGCAGCGTGTGATACAATTGTCATCTGACAGAAAATCACATCACCCATTTACCAGGGTTAATGGGGAATCTCTCTTGGGGAAGTTAATTAACTAGGGCAAACACTGACAGGGGAAATCCATTGTTCATGGCTTACACCAGGGTAAATATGGCCTCTATTTGCACTAGAGCTTGGGCTGATCTGTGAGTCAGTAATTGCCTAATACGTAATGGAGGTTAGCGATTTGCTTTCCTCAGCAGAATCGCCGGTCAGGTCAGATGTGGGTGAATCAACCCTATGATTATTAATCCGTTCCCCAATTTCCATACTGGCAAGGGCCAGTGACCAGGAACCTTCTTCGACCGGTGTAACCTCTGCCAGGGGCAGTTTGTGCCAATTGTGCATGCGGAATCCGCAGGAGGCCTGGGTTCAAATCCCATATCAGCCATGGAAACTGATTGGGGGTATGGAATTGGCAAAGCCACTCCATAAAATAAGTCAAGGTCCCTCCCTACAGATGTCTTCAACCTTGGTTCAAAAATGTGCTGCAAACTTACTCCAGGTGACAATTGTGTCTCCTTGTCTGGCTGTCATAAGGTCTTAGACTGCTTGAAAGATCTCTATCTATTGATTAGTGGCCTCCCTAATAGACTTATTATAATAAGTTATTTTAGCAGATCTTAAAGCCCTATTATTTTCACATGACAATTTACACTCCAGCCTTCCAACCATGTCATTTCCCAAGTAGAATATTTTATAATTGTCTGACTGAAAATGTCCCATTACAGCCAACTTTCGTTCACTGACACCAAGGACTGCAATGTTTATACATTCCATTTCTTGCTTTGCAGTTTCTAGTTTACCTTGATTCATACTTCTCATGTTCCATGTGTTGTGCAACATCAGGTTGTCCTTTCACTTCTATGCACATTAGCATCCTTTTGGCTTTAATCTGGTTAATCTTGTCCTTTGCTCTTCCTCAGTAGCCGATTGAGTGCTTTCCCACCTGGGGGTCTCATCTTCCAGCACTATCTCTTGTTCGTTTTCAGACTCTCTCATCATTGGGTTTTTTTTTTGCTAACCTAGTTAGCTTGAACATACATTACCACTTTTGCCTCTGCCATTGGTGTGAATTCCTGCTGCTGCCCAGTAGGTGTCTTGAAGAGGATGGATGTCTCTTAGTCTGGTGACTCAATCTGCCTTTGGTGAACCTCCTAGGAGTCCAAATTGATAATGGAGTCTGGCCTCCAACAGCATTGCCTTTGGCTTCACTGACACACTCAACCTCCTTCATCATGATAAGGTGGGGGCTGCGGTGGCTCAGTGGTTAAGAAACTCACCTTGTTAGCTGGAAGGCCAGCAAGTTGGCAGTTCGAGACTTGGGTACTGCATGATGGATTGAACACCCATCTCTGTTCCAGCTCCTGCCCACCTAGCAGTTCAAAAGCAAGAAATTGCTAGTAGATCAATAGGGACCACTTTGGTGGAAAAAGATCTTGGGGACATGAAAGGAGCCTCATTCCGGGCGTCCCTTGAGCGGAATTTCTCCAGCAAAAAACCATTTCAACCCAGAATAATTTCTGACATGAAATTGTTGTTATTGCTATTGCTATTGTTATTGTTATTAGATATGCATCCATGAAGTGGCCCAACTAGAGCAGACCCAATGAATTAAAGGATCATGTTAGGTCAATGTTTACATGTGTACTTTTGATTCAATGGGTCTGCTGTTTGAGATTACTATTGGGTTTAGCCTTCAGAAAGGTTGAACAAAATATTACAGGAAATTTAAATTATGTTAATATGTAATTAACCCACATTAAGAATAGCCCACTTGTAATAGAAGGAAATTTTCTGGATACAGAGTTCAATTTCCCACAAAATTCAACAAAGTCTTGTTTTATCCTGCCAGCGCCGAAAGACCACAGGAAACTTACATCAAAGGATGTATGGATGGATGAAATAAAGATGTCTGTCAGCTGATTCCTTCTAAAAGGAACTCAGTTCAGAAGTGTAAGCAGGGTTGGAGATAAAATGGGACCTCTGAGAAACAAAAAGGATATATATGGGAGGGTGGTGGTTTACAGAGGCATATGTTGGATCGGGACCGCGGAGCAGCCGTTGGGTCCCGGAGGAGACTGGTCAAGCAATGAGACACGAGGCAAGATGGAGCGAAGACCAGTGATTTAATGAGGGAAAATGATCAGTATATATTATGTCAAGGCTGCGTCAGAAAGAACTGCGATCCACATGACATGTTTACGGGAGTTAATTGGGAAACTCTTCAGGGGACGTTAATTAACCAAATTAAACACTGACAGGGGAAATCCATTGTTCCAAACTATCTTGGGGTAAACATGTGGCTGTTATTGGTTCAGGACTTAGGGTAATCCGCGGGTGCGATATTACCTATTACATGACTAGCGAGTTAGTCATTCAGCTTCCTAGTGTCCGAGCTGCTTGTCAGGTCAGCTGTGGGTGAATTAAACCCTATCTAATATTCCGCTCCCCTAATTCCTGTCCCCTCGGAACCAAGGCTCAAAGGAGCGTTCTTCCCAAACCGTGGTTCTGTCAGGGACAGTATGCCAATTGTGTCCGTGGATACCACAGGCATATCTTTTTGATGTAATTTGTATAGCTATTGTCACATTTGAATGAGAAAATAGAAGTCTCCAAGCCCCCTTCCTAGTCCAGGTGGTGGTGTTTGTGGGTCTTCGTCTTCATCTCTGTCTCCTCCTTCTGTCGTTCTCTCTTCCTCTCTCTGAATGTGTATGTATTTGTGTTTTATTTTTTAGTGGTAACGAGCACTGTTAACTACATCCAAAGAAAGGCCAATTAATGGCCTAAATTCCTCTGAACTTCAGATAACTCCCTCAGATATGGACAAAGAGAAATTATTCCTTGCGGATTCCGCATGCCCAATTGGCATAATCAGCCCCTGGCAGAGGTTACACCGGCGAAGGAGGTTCCTGGTCACTGGCCCTTGCCAGTATGGAAATTAAGGGGGGTGGATTAATAATAAGGGATTAATTCGCCTGCATCTGACCTGACCTACGACTCTGCTGAGGAAGCAGAACGCTAACCTCCCGTTACCCATTAGGCAATTACTGACTCACGGATCAGCCTAATCTTTGGTGCAAATAGAATCCATATTTACCCTAGCCTAAGCCCCAGACAATGGTTTTCTCCTGTCAGTGTTTGCCCGAGTTAATTAACTTCCCCAAGAGAGATTTCCTATTAACCCGAGTAAATGGGTGATGTGATTTTCTGTCAGATGACGGTCTTTCTTGCCTTGCCTTCTGATCTATATATGATGATGCTTTTCCTTCAATAAACTACTGATCTGATCTCGCTCCATATTGCCTCGTGTCGTTCCTTGATCAGTCTCCTCCGGGACCCAACGGCCGTCCTAGCGGCCCCGATTCCTACATCTGGTGACCCCGACGTGATCTTACCCGAGAGTAAGTGATCACACGGTCCGGTTCTGCGCTTGAACCGCGTCCGATCGTCCCGGAGGACAGCGCGGCAGCCCGGCCGGTAAGCCAGCCGGTCGGGAAGACGGCCCTGCAGCGAGGCATTACAGAAGACGCATCCTACAGCTTGCTCCCGACTTTCGCGGCGGCTTGCAGGCACGGAAAAACGCGTTCCGCTCAGGGTCAGCTGTGAACCCCTGACAGCGCAGAGGCCACCGAGGGCCCGTGGCAGGAGACCACGCTCCGAGCTCTACCCAAAGAATCATCGCCAAAACCTATTACCTGGCCCAAAAGACGCGTCGACTCGTCCCGAGGAGGAATCTTCGGAGAACCCCCGCAGGTAATATGGGGACCTGTCCTCAGCGACAGCGTCCGTCCGCTAGCCAAAGAACTCGTGAGGAAGAGTTCAAAATCCTGGCCAGGGTATTTCAGTTACGTTTTCACAGCCGAGAGCTACCGAGACTTTTGGTGTACCTAAGGGAACACTGCCTGCTTTACCCAGAAGTAGGTACGTTAACCCTTCAGCTTTGGGATCAGATAGAAGACTGCATTCAGCAACCCCCGAAAGCTCCTGAGGGCGTAATTCGCACATGGAGTAAATGTAGGAAGCTCTTAGCGGAGATAGAACCAGTCCGGGTAGAGGCCAAAGAACCCCCAGCGCCAGTCGAGCCATCGGCGCCCACGGCACTCTATCCGTCATTGCAGTTTAAGCAGAGTAGTGTAGGGAGCTTTCCCTCGGTGACAGCTGCAGACGTCACCGACGGAATGCATGGAATGAGGAGCGCAGGCGCTTCTCTGACAGTTACAGGCTCCCAGACCAAGAGTGCCCTTCAGCGCACAATTGAGGAAGAGATCAAGAAGGGGGATTTGCCAGCGGAAGAACTAGCTGAGCTTAGTCAGATTTGCCCAATTCGCTTGGAAATGGATGCCCTCACAGGGGCCCAGCAGGTAGTTCATTCCCCAGTCCAGTATAAGCTTCTCATGGCTATACGGAAGGCCATTACAGAGACAGGACTCCAAAGTCGCTTCACTAGGGGCACGCTTCAGCAAGTGTGCGAGAATACCATGTTCATCCCGCACGACTGGAAGTCCGTCATGCGGATGATGCTCAACCCCAGCCAGTATTTGCTATGGGACAGCAAGTATCGCCTCGAGGCTCAGGCAAGGGCTGCCAGGATGGGAGGCGCAGTGCTTCCTGACCAGTTATATGGCTCAGGTGCCTTCGAATCCATCGATGCGCAGACCAACTTGCCACTAGCCACTCTTCAGTTGTCAGCTGAGGCTGCCTTCAAGGCTTTTCCCAGCAACTGGCAAAGCGGCCAAGAATTACACCGCAGTCAAACAGGGAGCCCAGGAGCCCTACATGGATTTCATCAATCGCTTAGAGGAAGCGATCAGTAGGCAGATAGATAATGAGCAGGCCCAACAAGAGCTCATGATGAAATTGGCCAAAGATAACGCTAATTTAGACTGCCGTAAAATCTTGCAGTCACTGGGCAATCATCCCGACTTGACTCTCACGGACATGATTAGAGCTTGCGCCGACGTTGGCACAGAATCCTATAAAATGGGTTTGCTAGCGGCAGCGGTGCAAGGGAGTAGAAGACCTAAGAATAAAAACCAAGGGGCATGTCACAATTGTGGCAAGGTCGGTCACTTCGCTAGGGAGTGCCGATCCAAGGGAGGCGGACAAAATTCCGGCCATTCCAAGGCTCCAAACACCCTGTGTCCGAAGTGTAAGAAAGGCTACCATTGGTCCAGATACTGTCCGAGTTCGGGAAACCGGAACGCGGGCACGTCTCTGGCCCCGGTCCAAACAGAGGCTTCCCTCGCTCTGAGCTCGCCAGAGCTAGACTAGATTCCGATCACATTCCTAGCATTGCGAAGGCACAGGCCAGCCCCAAGGGTAGTACAGGGCTAGAATTGACTTGCCAGGCAGACGTTACATGCAACCTGCCAGGCACGGTCTATCTGGTGGATTCCCAGTACATGGGTCCACTGCCCAAGGGCTTTATAGGCTCGTGTCGTTCCTTGATCAGTCTCCTCCGGGACCCAACGGCCGTCCTAGCGGCCCCGATTCCTACAATTCCTCACAGTTTCTGCATATAAAATGTCATGGTCAAGAACTACTTTGGGGTCTTCCAGATGCAGTGTTTGCTTCAGTTCAGTTCTGATCTTTACAGAATTTTCCACATCATCCAGCTGCTTTTTCTCTTATTAGGCTTCGTATCTCTTCCCCTCACTAAGTTTCTGACCCTTTTCCTTCCCAGCCAAAGTCTTGGTTTATTTATTTATTTTGTATCAGGCCACACATGGTGTAGACTAGTTTAACAATATAGCACTTTCCAAGCATTTTAGCAAGCAACATCAACACTTAAGTCTGTGACTGCAGACTCCGGCTTCCATGAAATAAAAGATAAAGCATCCCTTGATTTATGCAAGCATCCCCCACAACCTCATCTCTTGAACTTCAGGTTCAGCATTACACAAAACATACACAACTACATGCTTGTCACAGCTGCTTCCTCACCTGCGTCTTCTCCTGCACAGCTGTCCTCTCACCTTTCTCCTGTTGTAGCAAACCCCTGTTTATAGTAATCTGCAACAGAGAAGATGGGTTGACAGATTGTTGACAAGCTCTAAAGCACCTTAGCTGCTATAAGGCTAAATGTTAGGGATGCTAATCCTGAGAAATACCATTATTTCCCATAATCAAATAAGAGAAAGGGAAGAAGAACAAGACAAAACAAATACTGAGTCTAGACCCATGATGGCGAACCGTGGGACTCCAGATGTTCTTGGACTACAATTCCCAGAAGCCCAAGCATTCTGTGAATCCACATGAATGGATTCACTGCGATTCATCCGGCCCGCGCTGCTCTCGTCGCTCCCAGAAGTGGAAGTAAAACATGCCCGTACGGAGGGTTAACCCAGAAGAGCCTTAACCGTACGGGTGTGTTTTACTTCTGCTTCTGGGAGCGATGAGGGCAGCGTGGGCTGGATTAATCACAGTAAACCCATTTGTGTGGATTCACAGGGTGCATGGGCTTCTGGGAATTGAAGTCCAAGAACATCTGGAGTGCAAAGGTACGCAATCACAGGCCTAGAAGAATCCTTAGAGAAAAGCTTTAATAAGGTTTCTTTTGTGTTATAGCACTGGAGTGGGTAGAAGGACAGTTTGAAAAGAACTTTACCACCATCTCCACCTCAAGGGTGGCCACATGTCCTCTTTTTTTGGGGACAACCCTTCATTTGAAGGGTTTTTTTTTTTGTCCAGAGAACTGAGTTAAATACCAGCAGAGAGATCAGGGACCCTGCTATGACCCATCCACTCTTAACACCTGACCAGCTCTCAGCTGGTGTGTACAGCACCAACTTCCCCATCTGGGTAAGCTGTATAGTGGTTGTTTACATGCTAAAAATACTTTCTAATTTTGCATCTGTGTGTACAAATTAGCAAGTGTAATTTTATGCAAATCACTGTCCTCTTCTGTCAATCTTTTAGTGCTGTAATGTCTCTCCTTATAGTGCTGTGTGAGTGGCCATACTAACCAACCTCCACATCTTTATTTTAGCAAATTGAACAGCAAGGAAATGTTTTGGAATGAAACCGTGGAATGCTGCTGTTTAGTGGTGGAGCATCCTTGCTAAATTTACCATTTTTAAAAAAGGGATGAGTGTTCCTGAGCATGAATGCTACAACTAGGTTGCTATAGCATTTTAAATGAGGGACGTCAGCGCATTAGAAAAAGGATTGAGAAGCTTGCAAAGTCATATTTGGTACGTCTTTCTTAGTAGAGTCAACAGAACTTACACAAAGGGGAGGGAGAAAAGAGAGAAAACAATATCCCATTGCCAGTTTTCATCTTTACAAAAGGAAGGCTAAAAGAGGAAGGAAGGCCAGCCTGCTGAGTTAACAATAGAAGTACCTTTTCCTGAAACAGGCAGGAATGTGGCTGTACTTTGTTTTAAAGCAATTAAAAGGGATCTTTAAAAATCTCATAGAAAAAGAAATAATTCTGACTGACAGACATTATAACTTCATCTTCTGCAAGTGCTGTAACCAAATCCCAATATTGGTGATCCTCATGGCTATCAGTCATGAAGACTGTCCTTAAATCTGTCCTTACAGTGGCCTTACATCTGCCTTCTGCATTGCAGCATGCCCCCCCAGTTCCGTGAATCACTTTCTGGTCCTGAGCCCTTTTGGCACACAAAGTCCTCATCGGCCCCAGGCCAGTATTGATGAAGTTGCTGCCCTCTATCAAGATGGATTCAAGTGGGATTTTATCCACTTGGGGACCATCACCCTTCCCTGAGGACTTCGCTACCCAAGGCCGTTAGTCCTCAGGGTTGTCAGGTTAGTTAACTGCCTCCTGACACATAGTGTTGAGTCACTGACAGTATGATCTACTCTGTTACCATAGCAGGATAACCTGGCCAGAGTCTGGCCAGGTTATCCTGCATTATAACTGACTATAATAAGTGACTTTGCAAGACAATTGTAAAACTCCACAGATGTTGTTTAATTTCATGCAACAACAAATTAACTTTTAATCTCCATGTTGTATGAACTCGCACATGCCATTTCGTTGAAGCTGATGTCTACTTTTGCCTTCCTTTTGAGGATATGAGAGTGGCCACCTTACTTTGGTTTATAACCTGTGAGTCATTCTGTCGCCCTCTCGTTCTCATACATCCACACTTTGAAAAAACAAAGTGAATCAATCTTGTTGTAACTCCATCTGCCATTAACTCCATCTGCTCCATTTTCAGGAGCTGAGTTTTTGCGGTGGTTGGAGGGGAAATTAAACTGGGTGTCAGAGTATTTCAGAAGAAATGGGGCGTTACTCCTAGGATCAAGTATCTTCTGATCCTCCTTTAGTTTGATCACCTCCCTAAAGAGCCTTTACTCACTACTTACCTCTTGTTCACTGCTATAGTCTCTTGATTATGTAGGAAATGCATTAATTCTTTTTCAACCTTGGAAATGTACATTTTGTGATGCATCCCTTTTCCTGAAACAGGAAAGTGTGTGTGGGTGTGGGTATATGTGCGTATGTGGGAGGGTGGGTGTTCAGACAGACTCCAATGGTTGCCATAGTGAATGGCTGGCTTAAAGACTTAAGTATAGGATTGTATATGAAATATCCATGTGGTTTAATTGAAGACGTTCTCATTGGGAATGCCACTGATGGTCTGCTTTCCCTTCCCTGTTAACCTCTGCTTATTTCTTTATTCATTGGTTTATTTAGAAAGGTTTAGCTCACTAGAAGGCACAATGAAGTCCTTGAGGCAGTTAACTACATTCCTTTGAAGACCCTGGAATCCATCATAGACTTTGGATGAAAAAGTGAGAATGATATCTGTGCAGGCAGATTGGAGTTGACTTCACCACAGTCACTTCAAAGGTAGCCTTGTCTCTGCTGAAGGGAGCTACCAGTGTCTTCAGCCTTTACCTCGGGCAGGTTGAGACAGTTATCTCAAGTGGCAGATGCTGGGACATGCCAGCAAGGTGTTGAAGATTGCACACTAAGGAACCGGCCCTTCCAGACTTGAGATGCCTGCTGCCTTACAGTATAGTGAAAAATATTCTCTTGTGACAATTGTGAAAGAAAACCCTGACAGTAAAAGATGTAACTAAAAGGTAAAGGTCTACCTTGTTCAAAAGTCAGTCATGTCTGACTCTAGGGGGCAGTGCTCAATCCCATTTACAGCCAAAGAGTCAGCACTGTCTTCATCTGCAGATGTTTCCATGGTCCTGTGGCAGGCATGACTAGACATTGGAGTGCATGGGATGCTGTTACCTTTCCTGCTGGAATGATACCTATTTATCTACTTGCAATGTCTTGCTTTCAAACTGCCAGGTTGGCAGGAACTGGGTCAGATGATGGGAGCTCACTCCAATACATAGCACTCAGGTCTCAAACTGCTGACCTGCACACCTTGCAGTCATCAAGCTCAGTATCTTAACCACTAAGCTACCACTGCCCCCTCAAGGGTGTAACTGGGATTGGGCTAATGAAGATTTGCCTAAGAGTGCTAGAGTTGAAATGGTGTTGAAATGTAGAAGATGAATTTCCGAGTGAATAGAAAATAAATGTCAACACCTTTCAGCCCTATTCTTTTTTTAACTTTTTTGAATACATGTCTTTTCTTTCTGTTTGAGAGTTTTTTATGACCATGCATCAGAACAGACTGAGTAGAGATGGTGTAAATTCCCCCAGGTGCCAAAATGGCTGTTCACAGCAATGCTCACAGGCCAGTTTGCTTCACGTTTTGTAGATGGAATGAGAGGTTGTCTCCTGCTGTTCTTGCCTCTGAGGCAGAATCTTTTAGGCCCGTGATGGCAAACCTTGGCACTCCAGATGTTCTTGGACTTCAATTCCCAGAAGCCCAAGCACCCTGTGAATCCACACGAATGGGTTTACTGTGATTCATGCAGCCTACGCTGCCCTCGTCGCTCCCGAAAGAAGGGTTTACCCGGAAGAGTCTTACTCATACAGGTGCATTTTACTTCTGCTTCCAGGAGTGACAAGGGTGGCACGGGCTGGATGAATCGCAGTAAACCCATTCGTGTTTTAGCATATGAGAACCAAGACACAAGAACAGCCGAAGGGTTGGCTTAACACATCTTTATTGCATGGTGGTCCGGGGGAACATGTGGTAATGGTGGACGAACAGCTCAATATATACAGTGGCTATACATTTGAATGTGGCTCCACGATAGCCCATTGGCTACCGCCCGCGTGACGACATCCCTGGTCACGCCCTTCTTGTCCAGGTGAGGTAGTGGCGGGAATCTTCCCGCGCTGGAGTTATTGCGTAATTGGAACCATATGAGCTGGACGCTCGCTACTGCCACCTAGTGGTTACTAGCTCGCGTCCTATTACAGAAGGTTACAGTGTTGCAGTTGATGGGTGTTACATTGTTGCAAAGGCATAGTATTAGGAACACAACATCCCTCCCCCCTAGGATGAGACGAAGTCTCTCATCCAATATGGCTTATTGCAAGCGCGTTTTGGGCGTTCTGCCGGCTGGCTTGTCCCGGGGGCGCTACTGCTTCTCTGTCCCCTGGTCTCTTGTCATGTAACGGGAGAGGGAGACTCGTTAGTGACTTGCCGCGGTTCTGCGGCTTTTGGGGAAGGGACAAACTCCATTGTGGAAAAACCGGGGGCACTGGGGGCTAACGAAAAACCCCGCTTCTCGCTTGGATGGGTGGGGGACCACTCCGAAAAAAACCCCCAGTTTTGTAACTGAAACTCAAATTCATCTACTGGGTCATTGGGGACATCCCTCAGGCTATCTATGAGGACAGACTCCTTCCCCTCCCCCCTTGGTGGGGACCACTGGCCCCCTTCTCCTCCCCCTTGGGCTGAACGGGTGGGGGAGAACCCTAACGTTGAATCCTTCTGCGCGCCGTCCGCGCTTTGGCTGCCCGGGACCCGGCGCCGGAGTTGATCTGCGTGCCTTCTCCAGAGTAGACCCGCACTGGTCTCTACACAATACGACACGGGACCCGTCTGGCCAACGATGACGCCCGGGACCCATGCTGGCCCTGCGCTAGCGTAGTTCCTGCAATGCACCGGGGCGCCTACTTCGAAACTCTTTGTGTCCACTAACCCTATGTTCCTCCCAGTGTCCTCCACCCTCGTTGGGTCTAGCCTGGTCAGAATCGTGGTCAGCTTCCTTCACATTAGGAGCTCCGCGGGCGAATACCCTGAAGCTAGGGGAGTCACCCTGTAGCCCAGCAAGAACTGACACACTTGCAGGTTAAGGTCCCCGGGGCCCATGCGCCTCAGCGCGTCTTTGGTGGTGCGCACGAGGCGCTCTACCTGGCCGTTTGTCGCCGGGTGGAAAGGGGCGGAGGTGATGTGCCGAATGGCGTTGATCTCGGTGAATGCCCTGAACTCGGCGGACGTGAAGCAACTCGCGTTATCGCTAATTAGGGTGTCGGGTATACCGAACGTGCTAAAGACCCTACGCAATTGCTTTACTGTTGATGCTGAAGAGGTGCTCGTAACTGGAATTACCTCCAACCACTTGGAGTAAGCATCCACCACGAGGAGAAAAAGTGTTCCTCTGAATGGGCCCGCAAAATCAATGTGCACCCGGGACCACGGCCCCTTCGCCGCGTCCCATTCCCTGTGCGGCAGACTCGCCTCTTCGGGTCGGGAGCATTGGCAGTTCTCGCAAGTGGCCACCATGTGCTCGATGTCTGTGTCTAATTGGGGCCACCAAAAGTAGCTCGTGGCCAGAGCCTTGGAGCGGACAATTCCAGGGTGGCTGACGTGCAGCAGTTTGAGTACCCTAGGTCTCAGGGATTCGGGAACTACCACCCGCTGGCCCCACAGAAGGCACCCCCTCTCGATGGACAACTCTAGCCTCTTCCTGAAAAACGGGGCGAACTCTGCCGCCAGGGAGGACGCTGGCCACCCTTTCTGCACCCAGGATCTGACTAGAGCTAGCGTTTTGTCCTTGCCGGTCGCCTTGGCGATGTCTGCGGGTACAATGGGGGGCGAATCTAAGACCTCTATCAGGAGCACTTGGCGGTCTTGTTCCTCCTCGCCCATGATGCTGCTAGCGTGGGGGAGGGGAGACCTCGACAGGGCGTCCGTGTGGCTTATTTCCTTTCCCGGCCGGTACACCAACGCGTGCTGATACGCGTTTAAGAAGATGGCCCACCTTAACATCCTAGGGG
Organism: Bradypodion ventrale; assembly: GCA_035047345.1. Lineage (NCBI taxonomy): Eukaryota > Metazoa > Chordata > Lepidosauria > Squamata > Chamaeleonidae > Bradypodion > Bradypodion ventrale. The sequence continues at coordinate 16,436,976 of JAWDJE010000003.1, read as the reverse complement.
ACAGGATCTGAGGTGTGGGCTTGTCTGCAGTGAAAATGCCTAGCAGGGGCTTGTGGTCGGTCACTATGGTGAAGGGACGGCCATAGAGGAAGTCGTGGAACTTTTTAGTCCCCGCGATTATTGCTAGCGCTTCCCTGTCTGTCTGGGCGTAGTTTCGCTCTGCCTGGGACAGGGATCTGGAGTAGAATGCTATCGGGGCCTCTCTCCCGTTTTCCAACACGTGGCACAGCACCGCCCCCACCCCCACTGGGGATGCATCACATACCAGGACCACCGGTCTCTTGGGGTCAAAATGGGTGAGAATGGCGTCAGACGCTAGGAGTTGTTTCAGCTCAATGAATGCCCTCTCCTGGCTCTCACCCCACTTCCACGCCTCGTCCTTCTTGAGTAGCTTGTGAAGTGGCTCTGCTACCGATGCCTTCCGAGGCAGGAATGAGTGGTAGAAGTTTAATAGCCCTAGGAACGACTGCAATTCGGGCTTGGAGGTGGGGCGAGGGGCACTTTGGATGGCGGCTACCTTTGATTTGGAGGGTTTGATTCCCGCAGGGGTTACCCGGAAACCCAAGAACTCAACCTCGTTTGCGAAGAAAACGCATTTGTCTTTTCGCAACCTCAACCCCGCCTTTTCAAACACCGCCAGCACTTTGTCCAGCCTTTCAGCCAACTCTGCCTCGCTCCCCCCGGTTATCAATACGTCATCAAAGTATGGCAAGACCCCCTCCAGTCCCTTTAAGAGGCGTTCCACGAGCGACTGGAAAATACCCGGCGCTGAGTTCACGCCGAACTGTAGGCGCGTCACCTGGAACGCCCCCTTATGAGTGACTATCGTTTGCGCAGCAGCTGCAGCTGGGGTTACTGAAAGTTGCTGATAGGCTTGCGCCAGGTCAAGTTTTGCGAAACACTTTCCCCCATGTAACCTGGCCAACAGGTGGCTGACTACCGGCACCGGATACGCATTTGGGCGGATCGCCTTATTAATGGTGCACTTATAATCAGCGCATATGCGAACCTCCCCGTTGGCCTTTAGCGCAGTTACAATCGGAGTTTCCCACTCCGCGGAATCAACAGGAACAAGAATCCCCTGGCCCACCAATTTGTCCAGTTCCGCCTCTATCTTGTCCATTAGTGCGAAAGGCACTCTGCGCGGCTTGAGTCTTATTGGGCGGACCTCCGGGTCCAGGTCGAACGCTACTGGGGGTCCCTTGAATTTTCCGAGTTCTTTCTTGAAAACTTCGGGGTGCGCGTCACACACCTCCTGTATTGGGTCAGTCCCAACGGCATGCACCCCCCCAATGAACAAACCCAGGGGCTTAAACCATTGAGTCCCGAGGAGGCTGCAACTTCCCCCCTTGAGAACAACCAGGGGAAGTTCCGCGGCGTGTTGCTTGTATTGGACCTTGAATTTTCCAACCCCCAACACCGGAATGCTATTTCCCTGTACGTCCCGTAGCGTGGACCTCAACGCTTTGAGCTTAGGGCGCACGTGGGGGGAAATTCCCAAGAACTCCCGCTGGGACATGATTGAGTAGGAGGAACCCGAGTCTATCTCCATCCTAACAGGGGCCCCTTGCACCAGTACCTCAACAAAATAACGGGGGTGTCCCAAGGACACGCTGTACACAGGGGCGTCGTCGCTGCTGTCGTCGGAGATGCGGCCCACGCCGTCCTGCTTCCCCGCGGGCCGGGCGCCCTCCTTGGTCCTCGGCGAGCGGTCTGACGAGCTTTTCTGGTCCTTGCGCCGCCGTCTGCAGACCTTGGCGATGTGCCCCCGGCGTCCGCAGTTGTGGCACTCGGCCTTCCGGAACGGGCACTTGATGCGGTCGTGGGCCGCTCCACAGCCGTCGCAGCGTCGGCCTTCCTTCCGAACCCTCCGGACGTCCTCGTCATCGCTGCTCTCCGTGGGAGATTTCGGCATTCGTCTGGCTGCATGCACCGAGCCCGCTGCCTTGTCGGACTGTGGGGGCCTTTCTCTGAACCCCTTGACTCCGGCCCTCGTGGCTTCCGCGGCCTGCGCCGCCTCCACGACCTCGCGCAGCGTCGGGGGTGGCTCCTGGTTCATCAACTTTCGCTGAACCTCCTCGTCCCACAGGCCACACAGCATGCGGTCCCTGAGGGCGATTTCCAGGTTTTCCCACTTGCATGGGCTGGCGGCCAACCGCAGGGCCGCTGCAAAGGCGGCGATGGACTCACCAGGCGCTTGAACTCTCTTCCAGAACGCGTCTCGAGCCGAAAACATCGAAACCGAGGGCTGGAAATGGTCGCGCATCGCTTTCAGGAGCTGTTTGACCGACAGCTCGCTCACCTTCTTCGGTGATACCAGGTCCACCAATACTCTTTTGGCGGCATTCCCGAGCATCCGGGTGAGGATGGCCCTCTTCTTTCCCTCGTCCGTAATGTCGGACACCACCAGCGCATCTTGGAAGTCCATTTCGAAGAGCTCCCAATCTTCCGGCTTGTTGATGTCGAAGCCGGCATGTGTCTTGATCTCATTGGGATCCATCATCCCACCTTCGTCGCCAATTTAGCGTATGAGAACCAAGACACAAGAACAGCCGAAGGGTTGGCTTAACACATCTTTATTGCATGGTGGTCCGGGGGAACATGTGGTAATGGTGGACGAACAGCTCAATATATACAGTGGCTATACATTTGAATGTGGCTCCACGATAGCCCATTGGCTACCGCCCGCGTGACGACATCCCTGGTCACGCCCTTCTTGTCCAGGTGAGGTAGTGGCGGGAATCTTCCCGCGCTGGAGTTATTGCGTAATTGGAACCATATGAGCTGGACGCTCGCTACTGCCACCTAGTGGTTACTAGCTCGCGTCCTATTACAGAAGGTTACAGTGTTGCAGTTGATGGGTGTTACATTGTTGCAAAGGCATAGTATTAGGAACACAACACGTGTGGATTCACGGGGTGCTTGGGCTTCTGAGAATTGAAGTCCAAGGAGATCTGGAGTGCCCAGGTTTGCCATCATGGTTTTAGGCTGTTCCTCTCTGTAAACTCATGAGGTACTCGCCCCCCTCTATTCAGCACTAGTCAGGCCCCATCCAGAGTACTGTCTCCAGTTCTGAACAACTGACTTTAAGAAGAATGGCAACAGCCTGAAACAAGTTCATAGATGTGCAACAAGGATGATCTGAGGACTGGAAACTAATCCCTACGAGGAAAGACTGAAGGAACCGGTCTTGTTTAGCCTTGGGAAAAGGAGACCGAGGGGGAATTAGGATAGCACTCTTCCAATGATCATAAAGAGGAGGGGTTGAATTGGTTCTCAGTCATCCCAGAGTGCAGGACATGTAATAACAGGCTGAAACGACAGGAAGCCAGAAATAGTCTGAATACCAGGGAAACTGCTGAACTATTAGAGCTGTACAACAATGGAACCAATGACCTCAGGAAGTTGTGAGCACTCCAAAGCTGGAGACATTCAAGAAAAAGATTGGATAGCTATCTGTCAGATCTGATTTGATTTGGATTCCTGTATTGAGCTGAGGGTTGGACGTGATGGTCTCATACCCAGCCCCAACCAACTCAATTACTCTGTGATTCTATGATCAGTGCTGGTTCCAGGTGCTGAGCGGCTTTTGGGTACCAATGCCTTTCATAAGATCTTCCTCTCTACTATCAGTTCTGCCACACTCTGTTGATGGCAGAATGAGGGATGGCTAGCTAAGCTAGAGGATGTCATCTCCATATGAGAACGGTTAGCAGAGAACACATCATCTTTGGAAAGCAATCATATCTATATTTCTCATTAAGAATATAAAGGTAAAGGTTATCCTTGCTTGAAAGCCAGTGTTATCCGACTCTAGAGTTCAGTGCTCATCTCTGTTTCATAGCCGAAGAGCCATCGCTATATGCTTCTGCAGACGTTTCTGTGTTCATGCGGCAGGCATGACTAGACACAGAATGCTGTTTACCTTCCCACCAAAGTGGTCCCTATTTATCTACTTGCAATTTCTTGCTTTCGAACTGCTAGGTTGGCAGGAACTGGGACAGAGCTCATTCTGTCCTGCAGTACTCGGGAATCGAACTACTGACCTGCTGCCTTCCAGTCAGCATCTTAGCCGTTTGAGCCACGGCAGTCCCTCATTAAGAACATAAGAATGCTAATATTAATTTTAGATATACATTGACATCATTTCATTCAGAAGTTGCTCACCTGTGTGTGCAATAGATCCTCTTAAACATGACAGCAAAGATCTCAGTGTGTTTTAAACTAGTTTTTTTAAAGTGTGCAAATTATTCTTCTTTAAACTTTTTACAAATAGTTTCCTGCTGGAGGCCAATAACATCTAAACTAATGTAATAATTTATGGATGAGACACATCCTTCTAAATGTAAAAGACTGCACCCTCTTGAGAAGCCACACTGCTGCTTCTGCCTTTGCATTTGATAAAATACATCAGGAAACCTCACTTTCTTTAATCACATAAAATAAATAAATATTTATTTATTTATGTATTTTATGCCCCATCCCAACTGTTGCAAGCACCACTCTGGGCTGCTTACAACAATAAAATAAAACAACCCATAAAACAATGATATCAGCATAACAGGATAAAAACAGAAATAAACATTAATAAAATACATACCTAGATGGCATTGAACAAATTTAAAATCTTACACTAATTAATTTCCAATAACAGATGCTTGAATTAAATGTTTTCCTTGCTCCTCTGCAGAGGGGCAGGGAAAGTGTAATCATCCCTCCCCTAGCTGATTGTCATAGTGCTGTATTAGTTAAGAGGATAAAAAAAAATTCCTCCACTTTCCCGTTTTGTTGTCAACCAAAACCACCATGGCATTGAGCAGTTTTTGATTGGCAATAAAAAAAGGGGGGGGGGATAAAGAAAATTTACCTTCCTTACTGATGCAGTGCTACAACAATTGACTAGGACAGAAAAAAATAATGATACTATTCCTGCCTCTCGACAGAGGAGCAGGGGAAGTGTTTAATTTGCCTGTATGGTGAAGTGGATCATCAGACACTTTGCCTGTATGGTAAAGAGTCACTGGGGGTGTTTGGATGTGGGGGCAGGGCTAGGTGTTATTTAGCTGTAGCTCTTCTGAAAGTCATTTGAAAATGAACTAGTACAAACTGTTCCACAAGGAGCAAATTGGACATGTTCAGTGTCAAAAATCCCCTCTGTAAAGCTGTTGCTCGCAAGAGGAGAAAACCAGTCATTAGCATCTATGACAGCTTCCCTCCTGTGACAAACAGAAGCTTGGGAGTTGTGTATGAGGATTTGCAAGGGGATTGTGTCGTGAGAAGAATTGGTTAACATCCACCCCTCCCATAGCTGTTTCTTACAATGTGCAAAAATGCAGCAAGGAAAACTATACAATGAAGAAGAACAAGTCACTTGTCTTCTACATTTCTAAGAATAAACATAGGCATAATACAAATTCACGTTGCTTTTTTTCAGTGAAACAAAACTGAACCTTCGGTATTTAGAAATCCTGTACTAAGATTCAATTAATGCATAGAAAATGTAATCGTGCAATCCTGAATGCACACACACACACACACACACACACACACACACACACACACACACACACACACACACACACACACACACACACACACACACACACACACACACACACACACACACACACACACGTTTACATGATTTCAAGCAAACAGGCTTTCACCCTGTGTAGCTGTGACCTTTATCCAATTTGATCCTTCTTTTTGGGCACCATCTGTGATCATGACAGCATTGCTTTCTTTCTTTCTTCGTTTTTCCTTCGAATCAATAAGCTTTAGGGAGTGTGCTGGGAAAAGGGGGTTGTGCTGCTCTGTTGCTATATTAAGCTACATCGGAGGCTAAATATAGCTTCCCGGCTTAGAGATACAACGCTGCTAGCATATCAATGGCCTGGTTTTACTCGTAACAGATAACAATTGCTGAGCATGCTTCTGCAACAGATGATGTTTCTCCCCCATAAGGTCTTGGAGAGAGCAAGGTGAATTTCTCCGCAAGTTTGGACCAGAGGAAATTCTGCCTATCTGTTCCATCTATCTGTACCTAATTTTAGTCATTTGTTTCTGGGTAAATTGGGCAAACTCGGAAATGAAATGTTCTGTAGAAGCTTTTTGCCCTTGGAGGAAAATGTTGGGTTTGAGGGGGATGCACTCAAAAATAACGAGCTTCTGCAATCCTAGTAAAGGTTTCCCTGGCTCAAAAGCCAGGATTCAGTGCTCATCTCTGTTTCAAAGCCGAAGAGCCAGCGCTGTCTGCTTCTGCAGACATTTCCGTGGTCATGTGGCAGGCATGACTAGACACCGGAGCGCACGGAACGCTGCTACCTTCCCACCAAAATGGTCCCTATTTATCTACTTGCAATTTCTTGCTTTTGAACTGCTAGGTTGGCAGGAGCTGGGACAAAGACAGGAGCTCGTTCCATCCTGCAGTACTTGGGAATCAAACTGCTGACCTTCCGCCTCCCAGTCAGCATCTTAGCCACTTGAACAATTTTGGAGACCCCAAAATTGGTGAGACTAGATAAGGAGTAGATTTCCCAGTGTGGCATAATGGATAGAATGATCGACCAGGATTCAGAAGAGCAGGTGTCAAATTCCCCATAGGGCAGTGATGGTGAACCTTGGCACTCCAGGTGTTCTTGGACTTCAATCCCCAGAAGCCCAAGTCAGCACTCCTGTTGATCATGGCTTCTGGGAATTGAAGAATATCTGGAGTGTCAAGGTTCGCCATCATTGCCCTAGGGCCTAGGCTGTGGAAATTCATGAGGTATGTGCATGGAATTGGTCAAATCACTCCTTAAGTATCTCATTTGCCTCAAAAGCCCCATAAGAGTCATTTTATATGGCTCAAAGTTAAAAGGAGAGTGGATAGGTTATATGCAGATCCATCGCACGCTGGGTATAAACTGACTGAGCTCCTTCCCTCTGGATAACGTTGTAGGGTACTGCACACTAAAACTATTAAATTTAGAGATAGTTTTTCCCCCTGTGCCATCATTCAGTTGAACATTTAATTATATTATTTTAGTAGGATACAGTGAACAACACGTATATACGAATTCTGTTGTTGCTATGCTTTTATGTGTTGCTTCTGACCAGTTAGAGAGCTTTTGGTACTAGAATTAAATTCCTTGTGAGTTTGTTACACTTGCCCAATAAAGTATCTAATCTAGGAGTTGATTTTAACTTGACCACACATAAAACACAGACAGATAAGGAGTGGACAACCTCCAGAATCCTGTGTATGTTTTGTTTGAGTATGCACAACTCACTCATGCAACTCCTGACCTTCCAATGTCTTTTCTTATAAAAACGGTAGTTGTTCTTTCTATGGGAAAAAAACCCTTTTGCTTTCTAGTAGTCAAATGTGTTTCAAAGATTAAAAAATTACCTTGAGGAAATTGTGATCTAAAATGGCAAAAAGCCTCCCATTCTTACCAGAGGACTTAAGGCTAATTTTTCACCAATTTTTCTTTTCTTTTAATTTCGAAAGTTGGTGAGAAGCGGCACATCTCATGGGTCCTGTGGAGCATATTTGAGATCAAGAGGTATTTAGGAAGCTCAGTTAGTGATCGGACCAAATGTTACACTTTCTTCCCCCAGGCTGGCTTGTTAATAAAACCATTCTCCAAATTTCTGCGCCTGCTCCTCCTCCTCATGTAGCAACTTCAAGACGCCTGAGTAGATAGACTTACTGGATAGCTTGAGCTCACACATCTCTGTCTCTTACAGGACTCTCTTCTACCTGCAAGTCAAAAAAAATAATAATGATCGTTTGGCAGTGCTAATTGCAGTGTTCTAGAATAGGGGTGTCCAAATGATGGCCTGTGGGCCGTATCCAACCTGATGCTAATTCATCTAGCCCGTGCCGCCTTCGTCGCTCCCGGAAGCGGAAGTAAACCGTGCCCATATGGGCTGGGCGCATTTTACTTCTGCTTCCGGGAGCAACGAGGGCGACGTGGCCCAGGTGAATTGGGGGCTGTATCCGGCCCACAGACCATAGTTTGGGCACCCCTGTTTAAGCAGAGAAAATGAGAGCCTAAAATCTATCTCATCCTGTTGCATAACAGATGGCAAGGTGTATTTTGCTTCCGGTGGGAGTAACCACGTGAACGGCCTACTGAGCCACGTCACCAGCCCATGGTCTGAAAAGTTTGGGCACCCCTGTTCTAGAATATTCAGATTTTTTTTCCTGGGACTCGGGAATTTTTTTTATACTGTACTAATTTCCAGGGTCATCGTCATTAAGGCTTGTAACTTGCCCGAACACATACGACAGCCCCCAAAACAGGAACTAACCTGCACAGCAAAGTGCTTTGCTACCACTTCTTCTGGGAAAGATGGCATGACACTTTCCGGGAATTACACAGGACCCTGTTACACAACACACTTAGAGGCCTAAATGTGCTCATCCACTTCTGTATCAGTTTTGGCAAGGGACATAACAGTATCAGGGAAGCTTAAGAACGTGTTGGGTAATGGATGGGTTTGCTTATTGACTGGCTAGCTGGCTGTTTCCATTCTCCTCACATGCTCTTCTCCTTTGAACGGAGATTCAACATGCCAAAAGCAGCATATGAAAGATTTTGTAGCATGCTGCTGAACATGATCAACTCTTAACCTCTGCAGATTGCATGGCTATGGGTGGCACAGCTGCAAAGATCAGCTGGCAAGACTAATCCTTCCTCTGATATCACAGTCCAGGAAATTTTTTGCCATTCTGATGGCCACATGAAATGGAAGGAAAGGGCTCCTGTGCTTTTAAATAGTTCCATTGAAAGCGGCATGAGAGCAGGTGTAACAATAAGAAGACATAGTGATGCAAGCTGAACTGCTGAAATGTCAACTTCCATGCAACTACTAAAGGTACTGGAGCCATCTTCTCTACTTCATGTGTCTGCCACAGCTGTAAGACTTGTCCTGAACTATAATATGCCGGTATCTGCTTTGTAGCAGGGGTTACTACCGAGAAATAAAATCTCATTGAGATCAGTGGAGTTTACATCCTAGTTGCTACATTTGCAAGGGGTGTGGTGGCTTAGTGGTGAAAACATTAGAGCTTGATGACTAGAAGGTTGGCAGGTATGCAGCAGATTGAGACACAAGTACCTGTTGTCTGTTTTAGCTCCTGCCAGCCTAGCAGTTTAAAAGCAAGACATTGCAATTAGATAAATAGGTGCTGCTTTGGCAGGAAATATAACAATGTTCTGTGCACTCTGGTGTCTAGTCATGCTTGCCACATGACTACAGAAATATCTGTAGATGCAGACAGCACTGGCTCTTTGACTGTAAACGGAGATGAGAACACCCTCTAAAGCAGGGGTTCTCAACCTACGGCCCAGGGGCCGGATGTGGCCTGCTACACCATTTCATGTGCCCCCCACTGCCTCCGCCACACTTGGAAGTGCTATGTGTGGCAGACAGGGCAAAATGGCCATCCAGCCCCCAAAGATGTCTGAGGGAACGTGACCGGCCCTCGGCTTGAAAAGGTTGAGAACCCCTGCTCTAAAGTCAGACATGACTGACTTTCAAACAAGGGAGACCTTTACCAGCTATATTTGCAACAATCATAATATCAACATGCTCCAAAACCATTAAAGGTAGCATGTTAGGGCATTTTGAATGAGAAAATGCTGCAGATATATGCAAAAGGGAAAATTTAGAGCAAAAACAGAACTTCTCCTTCAACTTCCAATTATATGGTCTACTAGCATAGGTTGCCCAGTGTTGCCGGGCTGTTATAAACTGTGATCAGCTTTTTTTTGTGGATTAAAAAAAGAACAAAGGATGATATAATTGTTTCAAATTGTTTTATTTAACCAAATAACGTTTTAGTATGTGACTTTTTTTGTTAATAGTTGTACCGTAGGTAATATTTTTAAAAATGTGAAAGTACATGTTTTTTACATTCAATGTTTTTAAACTGTTTTTAGATGTTTTGGGTTTTTATTTGAGTTAAAACTCTACAGAGGATGCTATAAATCTTTTTATTTTATTTATTTAACATTTATTTATTATTTTGTAAACTTTTGATTTATTGTTATGTTTTTTACTTGTTTTTACTCTTGTGGCCTCTAGGTGGGGCTTTATTGTTTTTGAGTTGTTTTTAATATTCCGCCCTGCAGGTGGGGCTGTTAGTGGTTTTAGTTTAATTTCACATGTTTTCTCTCTCCTGGCCTCTAGGTGGGGCTTCTTCCGGAAAGTCGTCTTTGTTTCTTCATTTTTGTTCCGGTCGTCGTGGAGAGAGGACGTGCTGGTGAGTTCTCTGGTTTTCTTTCTTCTGGGGTATTTCTTTGTTTTGTTTTTGTGGTGGTGGGCTGGGAGGTGTTTCTGTTTGTTCTTTTGTGGTTTGGTTGGGTTTTAGGTTTGTTTCATTGGTTTGTTTATTTCTGGTTTGTTTACTTTTTGTGATTTCATTGTTGTTTATTTGTGTAATTTGTGGTAGTTGTGTTGTTAGAGTTAGGTATTCTCGTGTAGTAGTTAGGTGTTTTGTCTATGCTTTTCTGGAATTGTGGATGTTTTTGTTTGTGGATTTTGTTGTTTTCTTTTTTTGTGTATTAATGGGTTTTTTAAATTATTGATTATTTGTGTTTTATTAATTTTTATTAATGTTGGTGTTTGTTGTTGGTGTGTACTTTTGCATGAAGAACGGGCTGCCTGTCGGTTCCTCTTCTCCCTCCTCTCCTGCTTTGAATTTTGGTTTTGATGCAGCAATGGGGGAAAGGATGAGCCGGCAGTCAGCCCGTTCTTCCCCCGGGAAGGTTCGTTAGGTAGGTCAGGGGAGAAGGAGGCAGAGAAGAGCTATCTGCCTGACAATGGTTCTCTCCTCTCTGTCTCCTTTCTCTCCTGGCTTACCTAACCGGAGATCGGCAGGCAGCAATCCGTAAGGGGTGGTGCTCTTCCTTGCGGATAGCTGGCTGCTGCTTTTGTATTACCTCCATCGGAAGTACAAAGGCAGCAGCCAGTCATTCGCCAGGGAGGGTGCTTCCCCTGACAAACTGCTGCTTGCTGTTGTTGTTTTTTCCACCCGGCTCAACTGTCCTTGAGGCCGGCGGTGGTCTTGCCGTGTCTTCAGCGGGGTAGCGTGGAGGAGAGGGAGTCCCTCTTCTCCCTGTTGCTCCGGGAAAGAAGGCTGGCGGGTGTCTCATGGTGGATTTTTGTGAATTTTTGTTTTGCAAGGCTGTTGAGGCGCTGCGTCTGCCTGCTGTGGACTTGCGCTCCCGTTGTGTTTTTTAATTTAATTTTTCGCGCACTGGCTTTCTCAGCATTCTGCACGCTCATGGCGCACAGGATGCTGGGACTTGTAGTTTTGCGTTTGTGGTTTGTGTTCATGCGGCATTTTTTTGTGGCTCAATTTTAATTGGCCACGCCGCGTTTCCCAACGTTCTTTTTGCTCACGCCTCTCAGCCTGATTGGCTGTGGTGTGGCGCGACTCAGAGAACGCTGGGAAGTGAAGTTCTTTTCCTTTTTCGTGTTCGTGGGGCTCTTGCCCCACTTGTCGCCTTTCTCAACCCTGCAATAACCTCCGGACCGGGTTGGGCGAGTGCAGGAGGTTCGGTATGAGATAGGATGGACGGGTGCAGAAATGTATAGCAGGTTCCAACGGTTAGCCCCTGGATTTATAGGTATAGATTTGATTTCTGCAGTGGCCATCCAGTGGCATGACATCTTCATGTACAATCCTGTTTGATTGTCTGAAACATGCATTTGACATAAGCAAATGTTTGACTTCACAGAATTTTTTTAAACAATAAAGATAAATAGAATCTACAAATTAATAAACACTAATTATAATCTAAGGAAAAATGCAAAAACAAAATTGATATTGCAATCTCCACTGGGACTATGTGTTCCATTTTTCCATTCCCCTTCCTTCAACCATCCCTACATCACTTAGAGAACTCTGAATAGGCTGAGGGTTGGAGTCCCTAAATGCAAGACCAACATGCTCAAGTGGGGGCTGCTGGCGGACAACAATACGCTGTGTGAATGTGGAGAAAGACAGAATTTAGCTCATTTACTGTTCTGCTGATTACTGCCAGAAATATGTACCGTTGAGGATTTACGTTTGGCCAACAACAAAGCCAAGAAAGTGGCTTAATTTTGGCAGTCCAAAGTTTGATCTGGACATGTAAGATGATTCCCCTTCCCAAAAAACATCTTTTGTCGGCTTTCCCATTTCACCAAAACATACTCCATAAAATCTCCCCATATATCATTAAATCTATTTCCCTTTAACTCAACCCCTTTATTTTGATTTCACATGTAAGATTATCACTAACTGCTATACAGTATTCCAAACTTCATTATACCATTTACTCAATGGAAATTTGTATTTAAGTTTCCACTTTCTTGCAATTAACAACCTTGCTGCCATTGCTAAACTAGCAATTAGTTATTTTCTTGCCCGCTACCATTGAACATTCTCATAAACTGATAAAAGTAGAATTTGGGGCGACTTAACAGAATTCTATGCATCAATCTTTCCCTTCATTTCTTATTCCTAAGTCAACTTCCCCCCAGCTATATTTAGTTCTGATTTATTTCCTACCTTTGCTTCCCAGTCACCCTTATTATCAGCCCATCCTGTTTTGATTTATGATCAGTTTCCTCCTGGATTTATGCAGGAAAAGCTTTCAATTTCTTCTGCACTTTCTGCAGTTGGGACTTGAGCAATGCTTGTGTTGATAGGTTTTTCCATCAAGTCTTTTTAATAGAGCCCTTAGCCGTTTCTACTATATCTTGCCTCACTATGAGAACAACACAATTCCTTATTAGTTTGCAATTTCTAGAATAAAATATGTTATAATGGTCTCATTGAAAATAGTTCTCCCAATCTGCTTCAGTTCACTCGCAGCAATGCTTAACCACTATTTCTGTTTCTTTTACAAGTATGAACTGACTTCATTCATACTTTTCACATTTTGTGTTCCAATTATATGCATCATGCAGTATCGGTTTTCTGGTGCATCTGTATATAACAGCAATTAGCTATTTTTTCCCTTCATCTGCCTGCACTGTTTCTTTTCCTTTTGAATTGTCTTGTTGAGAGCTTTTACTTTAGAAACATAACTTTGAGGGCAGGGTGTATAAGGAAGGTAAAACATATCCAGATACAAACATGTAAATATAGAATCCAGCGTGATAACTTACAGGTCAACTTTTATAGGAAAAGCAAACAAAAACCAAAAGCATATAGACGTGATTCTTTCAAGTAAACATAGCTCAGGATGTAACTTAGATTGTGATTAGAGTTGCCATAATTCTCTCCCGCCAAACCGGGACAACCATTGCATTCTTAAAACTGTGCATGCATAGGATGGGGCTGTCAGGGAGACGGTGGCTCTAAGACCCCGCAGAATCCCTGTCCAGGGCAGACAGGGAATACCAACTCTATGCAATTAACCTTTTGTGGTCACGTGAAGAAGGAGTCCTCCATCCCAGTGTATGGTGGAGGTTTGGCTTCTTAGATATGGGTATTTCTTGCTCCCTCCCGGCTTTTGAGGAAAAGGGCTGAGGATGAGTCCTTGTCCCCCAAACTTCAAGGTGAGCCAAGGGATTTTTGCAAAGAGTTATTTCACTGCCTCCATGCCTTTCTTTCAATTATCTCGCTTGCAAGTGTCTCCTCTCCCTGGCGGGCTTCTCAGGGTGCTGTTTTGCCTTCACTGCTTTCAAGCAGGATAACTGAAAGAAAGGCAGGGAGGCAGTGAATTAACTCTTTGCAAAAATCCCTTGGTGAGGGGTGATCTTGCTTCCTGTGTTCGAATTTAAAAATCCGGGGCTTTTACATGTTTTTTCTTGAACTGGCCGGGACTGCTTGAATCCGGGAAAATCCCGGAAAACCAGGACATATGGCACCCCTAATTGTGATGAGCTTTGTCTTTTTCTAGACAAAGGACGAGGAATGTCCTTGTCCCCTAACAGAAAATAACATTACAATATTAATTACTTCAGTTTTATAGTGGGTGGTGGTGGAGGAATGCAAAGGTCATGTTTTTGATGGCCCATTTTCTTTTCCCATCTGTTAGGCTTACAAGTATTCGATAAGAAATTTGCTATACATTACTATTGTTGTTATGTGCTGTCAAGTCAACTTACAGCCACCCTACCAGGGCATTTTAGCTGGCTGAATAGCTCAGTGGGTTAGGTTTCCGGCTGAGGAACCAAAGGTTGGGAGTTCAAATCCCCACTGTGCTTCCCAGGAGAAAAGGCAGTCTATGTAAGGCTAGTGAATCATACATCCGTTCACTATATTCATTGGTTGAATACAGAGTATGCTAACAAGGTTAAAGAAGAAATAATTCTTCAGTCTCATAATTTGGATTTCAAGATATAAAACATTCAGAAGTGGTTAGCCATTGCTTTCTTCTGCATGGTACTACGTGGGGTTAGCCTGAGTGTCTTTGCCACTGTTTATATGGAACTTCCTCTGCCCCTATTGCCTTCCAGTATTGCTGCTGCCCAGCAGCTTCCCTTGTAAAAATTCCTCTACCGCTGTGTACACTGGCTGACTGGCTGGCTAGCTCAGTGAGTTAGGTAGGAAGTTCATTCTCGACTGTGCTTCTCAGAAGAGCCAGCCTATGTGTCCCTGGGCAAGCTGCACAGGGAATAGGGGAATGGAAAACCATTTTTGTAAGGAACTGCAGTGGCTTAGTGGTTAAGAAGCTGAACTTGATGTCTGGTCGGTCGGCAGATCAGCAGTTTGAGATCCAAGTGTGGCATGACAGAGTGAACTTCTATGTCTGTCCCAGATCCTGTCAACCTAGCAGTTCAAAAGCAAGAAATTGCAAGTAGATAAATAGGTACCACTTCAGTGGGAAGGCAAACAGCATTCCATGCACTCCAGATGCCTGCCACATGTTCATGGAAATGTCTGCAGATGCAGATAGCACTGGCTCTTTGGCTATAAACAGAGATGAACACTGAACCTTAGAGTCGTATACGACTGGTTTTCAAGCAATGGTGACCTTTAACTTTACTAAACCATTTCTAAGTACTGTACTCTCTACTTGGGAAACCCTGAGAAGGGTGGCTACAAGTCAGAATTATTATTATTTCCATTGGAACTACAAATTTTCTTCTGTCACTGTGATGGTCATTTTCTGAAGAGAGTGGACACATCTTAGTTTGGGGACTAAGTATTGACTGTTCCTCCTTGTATGATCTTTCTAGGACAGTGATGGTGAACCTTGGCACTCCAGGTGTTCTTGTACTTCAATTCCCAGAAGCCCAAGTCTCTGTGAATCCTCATGACTTTTTGTGTGTGCTATATTTGTTTTTAATTACAATGTAAATACCATGTGTCTTACTTTTGGAGGGGGGGAACCACATCCTATCAATAAAACAACAAAAAACAGCACTGCCTAGCATGAAATTGGCTAAAAATATTTACCTGATTTAATCACACTCCAATTCCATAATTAATTCTAATTAATTCTAACTCTATTTTTACCCTCATCGGTGCAGCCCCAAATTGCTGCACAAATGCAAGAATCCTCACAATTAGGATGGTGCAAGTCTTCTTGGACAAGTATTTATTTATTGCAACTAGCAATGTACTCAATCTGCTGATATGCTGAGACACTGAATATTTTAAGATTTTCTGCATGTCGCCCAACCTTATCCCACACGCTGCAGAACAAGAAAAGCACTCTGCTATGCAATATGGCTGCTCATTAAAAAGGATTGGCTATTTCCCCAGTAACAGCAACTGACGTCAAGAAAGCAGGAAAAAGCACCATGAATTATAGATAATTATAAAAACCTCATATGGCACCAGGCTTCAAGTGAGTATGAGGGACTTTCTGTTTCTGCACATACGCAGAGGCAAATAATGAACTCTCCTAATAGAACCTTAACAATTTTATAATTGTGCAGAAGTGCTATGGAGATGATCATCAACGATTTAATTGCAGCAAAGGGGGCTCAGTTGGTTTCACTTAATAATGGGCAACATGTTTTAAATGTATAAGTATTCTTGGAAAACTGCTACCTGAGCAAAAGTTAGTCAACCTGATGGAGCTGGCTGATGTTTGCAATATACTGTAAATCTATATCGATATTTAAACATTTCGGCTCCTTTAGCACCCCATTTTTTTATGCAGTGATGCACTGCAAATTTTTTACTACCCCAGCATGGCCGTGGCTAACTCTGTAGGCCATGCCCACTTGGTCTTCCTATGTCATGGTCTGAGGTAGGGAGGTGGGCATGGCCGGCCAAGTGGGCATGGCCTGGGGGAATTTCCGCTACTGGTGCCCAGGCACCTGTGGGCACCGGGAGCAGTTCAACACTGGCTGTAATGTTAATGCTCTCCTATACAGACCTTTTACACAAATGTTGATCTGCTTGAGGCAAAGAATGTAGGGAGTTTAGTGTCTTGCACGGAAGACAAAGAAGGAGTCGCAGTAAGGACTAACACAGGTTTATTGGGTGATGATCAGGATGAACATGTGGTAATGGCGGAGGTACATCACATTATATACAGCAGTACAATACATTTGGATCTTGTTGCACGGTAGCTCATTGGCTGCTACCGGCGTGACGTCGTTCCAAGTCACGCCCCTCTTCTGTAGTTGTTTGATAGTGCGGGAGAGTTCCCGCGGCTGTCGGTGATTTGAGGAATGTGAACCATGTGAGTTGAACGCTCGCAGCTGCCCTCTATTGGGCAGCTTACTCGCGTTCCTTAACAGCTGGGTTACATTGTAATTGTGGTCAGGTTACATTCATACATTTCTTAAGGCAACATTGTACATACATAACAGGGAGACAATGAGGACAAGAAATTGAAACAGGACTACAGAGCTCATGATGATGGATAGAAAAAATATGTCTGTTTTGTTTTCTGTGTCCTGAACACAGAGACAATCATTAGTAAATTATTTTAAAATAAAGTGAAATGTATACACCATATTTGGGCTGCAGTGGCTTAATGGTTAAGATGCTGAACTTGATGTCTGGAAAGGTCAGCAGGTCAGCAGTTTTAGACCCATGTGCTGGATGGTGGAGTGAGCCCCTATCTCTGCCCCAGGTCCTGCCAACTTAGTTCTAAATCAAGAAATTGCAAGTAGATAAATAGGCACCACTTTGGTGGGAAGGTAAACAGCATTCCGTACACTGCGTGTTTAGTCATGCCTGCCACATGGTCATGGAAAAATTTGCAGACACAGACAGTGCTGGAATTTTGGCTAGAAAACAAAGATGAGCACTGAACACTAGAGTTAGATACAACTAGCTTTTGAGCAAGGGCGACCTTTACCTATAGATCACATATGCCACATTTCTACTGTCTAAATATAATAGGTGCACAACTATTCTTTGCATGGAGAGGAACATGCTACGCATGCCTGTCCTTTGGGTGCTAAAAACAAGGAGTTTCTTACAAAAAGAGAGACAACTTCAATTTTACCACTAACATGGTTAAATCCAGTGATGCACTGCAGCAGGTTCTGTCAGGTCCTGCAGAACCGGTAGCGGAAATTCCCCGGGACATGCCCACTTGGTTGGCCACGCCCACCTCCATAGCCCATAATGCAGGATGTTTGGCCCCGCCCACAGAGTAGGTAGTAAAATTTAAGAGAGTTAAATCCAGACTATGAACTGTTAAGCATTCAAACCAAGCCCTAAGGGTAGGTGACTAGCTCTCCCAGTTTTGGTCTATTACAGATGTAGCTGGTTGGATCACCCAGTGGATTGGAATGTGGGTCAGCAGTTTGATTCTCCAACCATGACTGCTTGGAGACAAAGCCAGCTTATTTAAAGGTAAAGGTAAAGATTTCCCTTGCTCCAAAGCCAGTCGTATCCGACTCTAGGGTGCAGTGCTCATCGCTGTTTCAAAGCCGAAGAGCCAGCGCTGTATGCTGCTGCAGACATTTCCGTGGTCATGTGGCAGGCATGACTAGACACCAAAGCGCACGGAACGCTGTTTCCCTCCCACCGAAGTGGTCCCCATTTATCTACTTGCAATTTCTTGCTTTCGAACTGCTAGGTTGGCAGGAGCTGGGACAAAGACGGGAGCTCATTCCGTCCTGCAGTATTTAGATATGGGCAAACTGCACAACCTGAGAGTACCATCAGAAGAAGGGGCAGGTTAGAAAACCCTAACAAGGATCCTGTGAATTCAGGGGTGCCCAAACTACAGCCCGGGGGCCAGATGCCGCCCCTGATGCCAATTCATCTGGCCGGTGAAGCCCTCATTGCTCCTGGAAGCGGAAGTAAAACCAGGGTTGCTGTGGAAGTGTGAGGCTTGATTAGATTGTTCTAACGAAGTCCCAACGTTCCACAGGTAATATTGAGAAGTGGCTTAATAATCAAGCTGCTTCTGAAAATTAGTAAATTAATCATGTCCCTTCCTCAATAGAGGGCAGGGAAAGTGAAAATAATATTTTTTTCCTGTTTAAGACTATTGTGGATGCAATATGTAAGATATTTTTAAAAAACTTTTTTTGTCTTGTTGGTCAAGAAACTCCTTAGAGATGAATCTGAAGTGGTGGCTTCAATTGTAGGCGTTTTCTCAACCCGTGAGACAAAAAGAGAGGGTTTCCCCCCCTTTTTCCTTTTTAAAAATAATTTGACATATTGCATGAGCTATAGCAAGGGTGCCCAAAATACGGCCCAGGGCCTGGATCTGGCCCCCGATGCCAATTCATCTGGCCCACGAAGCCCTTGTCCCTCCCGGAAGCAGAAGTAAAACACGCCTGTTCCAGGAGCAATGAGGGCTTCATGGGCTAGATGAATTGGTGTCGGGCCTGGCCCCGGCCCCCAGGCCATAGTGACCAGCCCCTTGAACCATGTGACCGGCCCACAGCCCAAAATGTTTGGGCACCCTTGAGCTATTGGCTTACAGAAAAAAACCACACACACACATCCCACTTCTCCTGCCTTTTGCCAATATGCAGAAGTGGCATGGTTATTAAGTCACATCCCAATACTGGCAAATAAATCCTGCTGTGATTGAATGATTGAATCGATTTCTATACCATCCATCTGAATATTGTATCTACTCTGAGCAGTTTACAAAATAAAACACATACATACTTCTTCTTTGCTTCCTCTTTTACCCCTTTCATCTTCTTCTTCGGTTGTTGAGGAAGATGTGAGGTTCTTTTTCTGGCTCTTCTAGTGGCCTCCACTGGTATTATTTGGCATTCTTGTAATATTTCTTAGACATTGTCTCTCCACCTTCCTCTGGGTCTGCCTCCTGCTCTTTGTCCTTCTCCTCTTTCCACATATGCCTTGTAAGGTATGGAATTTCAAGATGTTCTCTCCAAATGGGCAAACCACTTTATTTGTTGTCTCTGTATGCAGTTTAAGATTGGTTCTATTCCAATTCTTTCCCTTATAATCTCATTCCTGATTTTATCCCTTCTAGACAATCCAGCAGCCTTCCTCAGACATCTCATTTCTGTGGTGACTAACTTTCATTTACGTTTTGTTGTAAGTGTCCATGTTTGGCACTGGTAACATAAGGTGGGAATGAATATTCTTTGTATGAGGTGTTTCTTTGTGCTAGTCAGTATTGCCTTATGTCGTTAAGAGTGGAGCTAACTGTCCAAATATACATAAATAAAATAAAATTGTACTTATCAGAGAATAAGTGGATGGGATAAATGTTTGGATTCACCCAAGATAAACATTTAAATAAGTAAAAGAAAACCTCAACAATCCTTAATCATCCCAAATAAACAGTAGCTTCCTACCATAAACAACCCTGGGCCCAGTTGGTATGTATTAGGAATGGTTGGTAAAACTCTAACAAAAACATCATATAGTCTGTTTGGCCAGGTTATCCTGCTATGGTAATAAAGTAGACCGTAATGCCAGCGGCTCAACGCCCATCATCAGGCAGTTGTTAACTAACTTGACAACCCTAAGGACTAGTGGCCTTGGCGAAGTCCACAGGGAAGGGTGATGGTCCCCAAGTGTGTTAAATCCCACTTGATTCCATCTTCATGTAGGGCAGCAACTTAATAAATCCTGGCCTGGGACTGAGAAGGGCTTTGCGTGCCAAAAGGGTTCAGAACCAGAAAGTGACTTGCAGAAGTGGATCAGTGGTACGAATGTCATGCTGCGATGAAAGGCCACTGCATTATATTTGCAGGACAGTCTTCATGGCTCATCACCATGATGACTGCCAATATTCGGAATCAGATACGGCACAAGAAGAAGTCAACTTTTTCAGAACGCTCCCAAATGTTCCAGCAAACAAACAAACAAAAAAAATCTTTTTAAAAGTGAAAGTCATAAGGGAGGCCCTCCATGGTCCAGGGAAGAGCGCATACAGCCTCTGGAGCAGTGAGATTTTGCCCACCTGCTCTGAAGAATCTCCAGATGATTCTTCATCTGCCATTTAATATGAGAGCCAGTTATTATATTTAAACAAATCTGCTCATCACCTTAGTAAAGGAGTATAGAAACATTTTGGGAAACTCTTGCAGAAAGGATGAAATATATTACAGTGTAATAAATGTAACCTCAATGTGTTAGAATTAAAAGGTTGCATTTAATATTTCCCTTCCCTTTCCCCACTCTTCTTATTAAGTCGTCGGCTGCAACTCGTATCCAAGAATGATTTTTTTTCTTCCTGGAGCAGGAAAAATGCCATTGGTGTGAATTTGTTTAAGGTGGAGCCAAACTTGCCATAAAGTTACCCCACACACTATGATCACGGAGTCATTTCCTGCGGCACATATGAAATGAGACATGCAGGATTTAACTGCAATAGACTGCCACAGTCTTGTGGATATTATCAAGGTGCGCCTTCACAGCCAGTCCAATCCATCTGACATGGCCTCTTCCACTTCCATGACCATTGGGAATTGGATTTCCTCCTCCGCTCATTTTGCCTTTGGACGGCAGGTCAGCAGTTCAAGACCCAAGTGCTGCGTGCCTTAGTGAACGCCCATTGTCTGTCCCAGCACCTGCCAACCTAGCAGCTGAAAGCATGAAATTGCAAATAGATAAATAGGTACCGCTTTGGTGAGAAAGGTAACAGCATTCCGGATCTTCCATGTCTAGTCATAGTTTGTAGCTCTTTGGCTATAAACAGAGATGACCACCAACCCCTTAGAGTCAGACATGACTATCTTTCGAGCAACGGAGTCTTCTACTTTTTGTTTTTACTGATGCACATAGCCTTTCCTCCCCCGCATTTCTCAGCAACAGCTTAATAGCCAAAGCAGTGATCACATGAGGCTTCATTTAATCAAAGACTCAATTTATGTTTTAAAAATATCCTACGGTGCCCCATATAGCATAGCATTGTTACCAAAAATTAAAATAGTGCAGTGCACCCCAGGTAGCACAATTGGTTCAAGCACAACTAAAGAGAACTTTATACTGTTGATTCATTCCCTCTCTCTCTGCATTTATTCACAGTTGCCAAAGACAAGAAAAGGTAACTCACACTGGAATTTTTCCATTTGTTTTCATTGGAACATTAGCATAATGATTTTGCACGGGATGAGTCACAGTAAAAGCGAAAATCGTTTTTGCCCATTGTTCCAGTACGTTAAGATACTCAATTTCAACAAAAAGCAAATTTCAAGTGCAATTAGTTTATTTCCTGGGGTACACAGAAAGAGCCTCCTTGAAGATTGTGGTATTTTTGAACAACAGTTGGGAGTACCCCAGGCAACGGCAACCTTGTTGCGCTGGCTAATCTTTCTCACACTACGTCAGGTGAAAGGAACTACAGACTGAATTCATCAAAGGTGGCTTCATTCTGACAGTTTAACATCTGACCTAGACACAGAAGACGTTGATTTCCGGGAGCTCGAACATTTTTCAACCTTGTGCTGCTTTTATTGACAGAGACAAGACTACAGATAATACATAGCTGATGTTGGGGAGATAGTGAGCTAAATCAGACCATTAATCCTAGCAGGAAGAGATCCAGTAAATCAAGTAGATTGTGGCAAGTCAACTCTTATGTAAGTCCTATTGATTCAGCAAGTCTCCTTTAGATGGGACTAACAGATTAACAATACTGGCAAAGCACCATATGATGTATGTTTATTTCTGTGTAAATTCTATGAAAAACAGTGCCCTGAAGTAGGCTTTTCTCCTACGTTGCCCTTGGTTGAAAGCAAGTCATATCTGACTATAGGGTTCAGTGCTCATCTGTTTACATCCAAAGAGCCATCTCTGTCTGCATATACATTTCTGTGTAAATGTGACAGGCATGGCTAGACACAGAACACTGTTTACCTTCCCACCCAAGTGGTACCTAGTTATCTACTTGCAATTTCTTGCTTTCTAACTGCTATGTTGGAAAAAGGTGGTGCAGAGACGGGAGCTCATTCTGTCATGGAGCACTCAGACCTTGAACTGTTGACCTGCTGACCTTCCAGTCGTCAAGTTCAGCATCTTTGCCACTAAGCCACAGCACTCCCTGAGTCGGCGTATGCTGAGTGGGCAGCATACAAATCAAATAAATGAATGAATGAAACAAATGAATTTTGTCCTACAACTTCTCCCTTAATTGGAAGAAAAGTTAAGAGGCCATGTGAAAATGGAATATCAACTTCCTTCTTTACTCAGGTTGGGCTTGTCTTGTCAGCAGAGTAGTTAAGCATTTTTGTAAATTCCCGTCTGCAATCTTGGGACTGTTCCTGTAAAACAGAATGTTTTATTAATATATATATTAATAATTTTGTTCATTGACCTGCAGCGCACCAGGGCTCTGAAAGTGTCTTACAATAAATTATTAACAGATTGAAAATAGATAGATAGATAAATCTTTATTGTTATTGTCCTGCACAGAATAACGAGATTGGGTGAAATCTCATATAAGAGATTTGCTGCTGAGAAAACCGTATTTCATGTACTACTAACCTAGCTTTTCTGTGTGGTGAGGCATGAAACAGTCTCAGTTGAGGTTCTCAAACTCTGGGTAAGTACAGTACTGTTCAAAAGTAAAAATATAGTACTGTGCAAAAGGTGGTTTGGGGCACATTCAATGAGTGATGGGGTGGGGGCATGACTTGGACATCTTGACTCTAAACTTCACCAAACACGGAGAGGGTCAAGAGGAGGGTCAGCTGAAGATACTGTATGTCTAGATCAGGGGTCCCCAAACTTTCTCGCATCATGGACTGGCTTAATGCCAAACAACCTTTCCACAGACTGGCAAGTGGGGGCAGTGGGACTGGATGGCGCAAGCGCACAACAAAATATGACAAAGTGTGCACTGCAGCCCAAAAAACAAGGAGCCACATTGCCCAACGTCGGGCAGTGAGGCATCACACTGCATATAGTTAAGCAATGTGGAGGAGGGGCCTGGCCACCCGCTGTCTGAAGCCTGTGCCCCCCACCCACTGGGCAGACCCAGCAGAGCACATCGAGGGCAGAAGGCTGCCATCGGGGCTCCCAGCACCACCCCCACATCCCAGTTCAGGACAGCCTGTGGCCCGGCACTGATCCACGGCCCCCTGGTCTAGATGGCTCTGCAGCTGATTTATGTCCCCCCAATCACTCATTGCATTTCCCCCAAATCTGCTGTTGGTGGCCTGGGACTTTTGCACAGTACTGTATGTACTGGAGTCAGCAGCCCTTCAGATATTCTGGCCTCAAATATTTCAGGGCTTTATAGTTTATTGCAATCAACTAGTTCACTATCATGAAATACAGAATCTGGAATTTCAAGGAAAGGAAGGGAAATATTCAGTTTTATATTTCATAGTGCTAAATATACACTGTACCAGTATTTCAATTTCTATTACAGGAATAACATAAATTCTCATGAGTCTGCTGGTGTGACGCATGGACCATGCACTCTCTATACATTTTAGGTTGTAGGAAGAGCCTGCTTTATCTTGCTATTGACTGAGTGTTCAAGTCCAAAGATTTAGCGATAGAGCAATTAAAATGTCTTTCCATCTCAGGGATGGCCTTTGCACAAGCCAAGATGCTATGTGGGTTTTACTATCATGAGAATTCAATTAAAAAAACCCCATTCAACAGAGGAAGTTAAAAGTACTGTGGGGGCATTTTCAGGATGGTGAAATTGATTCAGAAACCACTTGGGCTTCCACAATAATTATTTTAAGGTTCTGAATGAGAAAGCCAGAACTGGGGGAAAAAAAGGCATGAGAGCTAAAACTTGCGCAATCAGGCATGTCCCATGATTTCCTGCTTGAACTGTAACCCAAGCCTTCAGAATTAATTTTTATTTTCTTTCAGTCTCACTCAGCAATCGTCATTCCTTTTTCCTGTTTCAAATGTGTTGTCTCTTAAACCGTCGTATACCCAAAAGCAGAAGCTCCATAGATAAATGCAGTTGTTTTCTAAACAAGGAAACATGGGAGAAATTCTGACCCCTAGCGTTAGGTACATTTCATGGAAAATCTAAATACATGAGGTACGTGGCTAAGTTTGTCAGAAAATAAGAAAGCAAAATAGTACAAGTGCTGTTAACTTTGACTTGATGAAATCTTATTTAATCTTGTTTACAGATTACAGAAATGTAAACCGTATCAGAAAAACAAAAAGCAGTTTTAAAAAATGTACTAACACAGAAACTGATTAGAGAGCACGTAAGTACGGTATATACTCAAGTATAAGCCGGGTTTTTTTAGTCCCCAAAATGAGCTCCAAAAAGGGGACATGGTTTATACTCAGGTCAATGACCAAGAGGGTCCCAAGACTGTGCCGGATTGAGATTCGCCAACAATTTAATTAATTTTACCATATTTTCATGTATTTTGATTATTGAAACTCACTAGCAGCTGCTGCATTTCCCGTCGGCTTATACTTGGGTCAATCTATTTTCCTGGGTGTTTAGGTCAAAATTAGTTACCTCAGCTTATATTCGTAGCACACACACAAAATAATTCCAGATTTTGGGTGCTACTTTTTATGTAAATTGGGGCTGCAAGGAAGAACAGCTGTCTGAAAAATATAAGAAATAAATACAAGAAGCTACTGGTATTTGGTTTCAAAATTACCACATTTTCCCCAGTGATTATAGAATACTTAGTATCATTACAAGACAGAAGCAACATTCTAGCTTTACTTGGTTGTAACAAAACATTAGCAAATGTATGCTCCTTCTGAACTACAGGCTTCTGGTAACTCTTGATTACTGATAGAAATCAAATGGCACCATGCACTAATAAGCCCTGGGTGGCTAACCATTTCTAGGGGCTCCAAAAGGTACACAGCAAAACACCTGATTAGAAGTAGAAAATCCCAACAGTCTCCACAACTACCACCTTTGCTGTCATTTGTTACTTTTCAGCTCAGCAGATCAAAGATGCAACAGTGCTATTCTTATCCACCCTTTGCCCTTCGTTGGCAGCTAATTGAATGGCATCTGACTTGGGAGTCTCATCTTCCAGCACTTTTTGTTTAGTTCAGCGGTTAAGCTGCAGTACTGCAGTCAAGACTCTGCTTATGATCTGAGTTCACTCTTAATGGGTTCAAAGTTGACTCAGCCTTCCAGAGTACCCAGCTTGTTGGGGGCAAAATGTAGTCTGCATAATTACTTTGTGAACTAATCAGAGTACTTATTATAATGCAGTAGTAAACAGTGGCCCTCTAGCTGTGGTTAAAGTACAGCTTTTATTTATTTATTACATTTTATACTGCCCATCTGAGATATTTCCCACTCTTTTCCCCTCCACCCTTTTCTACTAGTGCATCTCGAGCCACACAAACGGTTGTCCCTAGGTCAAAATAAAAAATGGCCAAAGACACAAGGATGCCAGTACAGTGGTACCTTGGATAAAGTCCATTTTTTGGATGTTATCCGATGCATCGCTCATTTGATTCGGATAAAGTCCAAAATCGGATAAAGTCCAAACTTGTGGAACAGAGTTTGGACTTTATCTGAGGTGCTACTGTACTGCATTATAGGATGGTGTTCAAACCCGGGACACGACTCACCACTCAAATGAAGAAGGGGATGAAATTAGTGTATTCAATAAATAGCAAATTATTCCACAAACCATACATAAAATTTGATTTAAATTTTATTTTGAATGAGTTACAGATAAAGAGAAAGGGAGCTTCTCATAATTATCTTATGAATATTTATCCAACACTCACTTGGAGACATATGTAGCAACATTTTTCATAACGATTGTACATCTTGGGTAAAAAACAAATACAGTAAAACTTACGAAAAAAAGTCAGTTCCATAGACTTTTGCTTAAATTGTTTTTATGTAACTTGAAGCAAACCATAGGAAAAATGAATTTTTAAAATCTAAATCGAAGCAAACCCATAGGGAAATGAATTTTTACACAACTCGGAGCAAACCCATAGGAGATCGTGTAAATCAGGACACGGTTTTAGCACAAAATCATTATGTAAGTCGAATTTTATGTAACGCAAGGCATTTGTAAGTCGGGGTTTTACTGTATTAACAAACAGAAGCATATGAAAAATACTTATTCTACTTTTGGAATTTGTGTTCATACAGATGAGATGCAAATCTGTAAGTGAATTGATGAGAATGACTTAAGAATAGTATACAATGCTTTTCTTTCTAAAACCATGACCCCTAAAAAATTTGAAACATACTCAAAGTGTCCTTTGGATCATGAGCTTCTTATTTTTTACATTTTTGCTTATTTATTGCTTTTTTCCGTAATTTTGGTCTTCTGTTTTTCTTTGCAGCAGTCTTTATATTTTCAGGTGGCAGGTTTAAAATTATTTCATTATCTTCATCATCTCCTGGCTCAGATCTTCGGCGTTCAAGAAATGTGGGTGTACACACTGGAGTTGGATCCTGAACAGGACAAAGAAACATATACCGGTAACTAAATTGTGCAGCCCACCCCCATGATAACTATAATATTTAAATTATTATTTGTACATGTCTCTACTTATCTTCCAGGGAATATACTTGAATAACATTCATTCATTCCTTTATCGATTGATTAGTTAGCTGACCTTATCAAGTTAAAGCAGGGGTTCCCAACCTACGGCTTGCGGTATCACTTCATGTGCCCCCCACTGCCTCTGCTACACCCAGAAGTGCCATGTGTGGTTCCTAATGTACAGGCCACCCCCATCATGCAGGCAGGTCAAAATGGCAGTCCTGCCCCTGAAGCTAACTGAGGGAGTGTGACCCGGCTTGAAAAGGTTGAGAACCCCTGAGTTAAAGTATAATAAAATACATTGAGCAAAATATGGTTATATAAGATAGGATAAGAATAGAATATGATATCAAGTAAAACAAGGTAAAAATTTATACAATCAGATAATCATTAAAATTTAAAGGCATTTAATGAAATTAGTCACCTAAAAGTCAATGAAAGATATGTTCTGTTGGACAGCCCTAACTATGAATGTGACAGTTCTAATGATTACACATTTCTGCCATAAGGAAGTAGATTAATCTTTCATTTGAGCCCTAGCATATCGTTCTGTCTAATAATGTCTATAAATAATGGGCTCTTGCTGTGCCATATAATTGACAGTTGAACAGGATATGCATAATATTTTCTAATTCTGGTTAGGCCCAGGGGCAAAACCCTGACCACTACTTTTGATTGTATTTGTAACTGAATTCAAGATGACAATTTCACCATCTCCATGCATTCCCGTCACTGCCAAAATGTTCAACCCATCCAGCTTGCAGACAGGAAAGAAAGTGAAATTAATGAAATAAGAAAACTAAGTGGAGCATGTGGATTTCCTTCCTTCACTCCAACCCTGTCCTGTGAACAGAGTGAAAATGTTTCCAACCTCTCCACTTAAACAAGTTTGTAGGCAAGGAGGTTTAAGGAAGCAGTGTCCAGAGAGTTCAGTGTTCATAACGTGTGTAATTTAGACCCTACAAAGACACTTCCCTCTGGCTTCCAAATGTCAGCTATTGACAATAAAGTGGAACCTCAGTTAACAACGGCTCGGTTAATATAAAAATCCATAGAAAATAGTGGCTGTTTACATATTTTTCCCCCGGAACAGATTAATTGGTTTTCAATGCATTCCTATGGGAAACTCTGTTTCAGTTAAAGTATTTTGGTTTTCAATGCATTCTTATGGGAAATTGCATTCAATGCATTCCTATGGGAAATTTGGTTAAAGTAATTTTCGCTGTAAGAAATGTCCCGGAGAACACATTAATTACGTTAATCGATCACTGGTCTATGGAACTCCCTGCCAGAAGAAGTGGTGACAGCTGTCAGTCTTGACAGCTTTAAGAAAGGATTAGACAAGTTCATGGAGGACAAGAGTATCAATGGCTATAATTATGGATACCTAAGGACAACCTCCGGGTTGGAGATAGGCAGGAGGATATCTTTCAATGCCATTTTCAGGGAATCCTAAGCAGGTGAAGGCATCTGCTTGGGAATACCCTGAAGCAAATGGTGAGCCACTGTGTGAGACAGAATGCTGGACTGGATGGGCTGTGGCCTGATCCAGCAAGGCTGTTCTTATGTTCTTATGTATGAGGTTCCACTTTATGTATTAACCAAAATCTCTCCAACAAATATCTTTTGGTTAAATCAGCAAACGTGAACTTACCTCACTGTTCACAGATGTATTCAAATCAGAATCTGATGCTGACGTCTTTGTTTTTTTTTCTGGAGACAACTGGGCAGCCTATAGAAAGAATCTCAGGATCAATAAAATTGTCTTGTAACAGGGCTTTACAGCTAAAAATATATCCCTTTTTGATCAAATAGATTTTAAAATAATAAATTCCCATCAAGTGTATCTTAAGCCACCCATACAAATATAGAAACAAGTGCTAAGGGTCTTGCTATCGAAGGAAGTTTAATGCTCTGTGTTTTACTTGCCGTTGTTTAAAATAGGTAAAGAGCTGCATAACCCAACTCAAATTACAACTGTAATAGTTGGAATATATCCCTGTGATTGCATAGAACTGCTTCACATGTCTGAGAGATGTCTCTAACACACTGTTGTAAGGAAGTGTTAACACTTGTTAAACAAGTTACAACATAAAGTGGTTCCAGTCTTTTGTGGGATACTGAAAATACAATATAAAAAGTGAAGCAATTCTTCATTTTAGAAAAAAAACAAGGGTCCTTCATGTTAAGTAGTGGATTGCAGATTTGACCTAAGTTGTTTTAAGTGCACACCTAAGGAAGTAAAGAATAAAGGTGATACATATATTTGTAAACACTTGTATTATACAAATACAGATGCTTGTTATGGACACACTTTGTGATGAACCTAAGGCTATCTCCAATGATGGCATTGTAATATGATGATATGCCCTATGCCTTTTTAATTCTTGCTTTAGAATTACAAACTTTAGAATCTATACCTATAAGATATATCCGTCCTGACCATCCTGTACCAAGCAGGCTACACTTACCTTATGTCCCTGTGAGCATCTCCACAAGGGTCCGGACACCAAGAGTGGGGCAACCGCCCCACGAACACAAAAAACAACAACAAATTACAAGTCCCAGCGTCCTCCGCACCATGCCACCCCTCGGCCAATCAGGCTGAAGGACGTGAGCACGGAGGAGGCGGGGCAGCCGGCGCGCATGTAAAAATAAAAAAACGGCCTACGCGCGTTCGCCATAGAAACGAACCACTTCCCTCCAGGAGATGAAGGCCGAGAACGGTGCTCCGTTCTCGGCCTTCGTCTCCTGGATGGAAGCCATCTCCATGGCCCCAGGGACGAAGGCCGGCGCCAGCCCTGCCGCAGCTTCGGTGGTGTTGTGGGGAGGAGGGGGAAGCCCCTCTTCTCCCTGCGCGGCTTCGGCGGGGTAGCAAGGAAACAAACCACTTCCTTCCAGGAGACGAAGGCTGAGAACGGCATTCCATTCTGTCCTTCGCCTCCCGGAAGGAAGCAATCGTCTTCCACGGGGGGTTCGCTTCTCTCTTGGTTGGCGGCAGCCGAAGCTTTTGACCCCAGCCAAACAAGAGAGAAGAGAACCACTTCCCTCCAGGAGACAAAGGCCGACAATGGCGCTCCGTTCCGTCCTTCATCTCCTGGAGGGAAGCAATCGTCTTCCATGGGGGGTTCACTTCACTCTTGGTTGGGAGAGAAGCAAACCACTTTCCTCCGGGAGAAGGCGTCAGGCAGGGATCCGCAAGGTAGGCTCTTCCTCTGACGGATTCCTGCCTCTCGCCCTTGCCATTCTCTTTCCGCTGTTTCGAAAACAGCCCTCGAAACAACGGAGGGAGAATGTCAAGGGCGAGACAGGAATCCGTCAGGGGAGGAGCCAACCTTGACGGATTCCTGCCTCTCGCCCTGCAATTTCCCTTCTGTTGTTTCGAGGGCTGTTTTCGAAACAACAGAAGGGAAATTGCAGGGTGAGAGGTAGGAATCTGCAAGGGTAGGCACCTCCCCTGACAGATTCCTGCCTTTCACCCTTGACATTCTCCCTCCGCTGTTTCGAAGGCTGTTTTTGAAACAGCAGGAGAATGCCAAGGACAAGAGGCAGAAATCTGCTGGGGAAAAGTCTACCCTGGCAGATGCCTGCCTGTCGCCCTTGCCGTGTCATTCACACCAAAAAATAACCCCAACAAATAAAAAAATCCCAAAACCTGCCCGGCAAGCCAGGGTAAAAAATGCTAGTTAGCTCATAAGTTAATCACTGCTTCTGCATCTCATCTTCATTGTTTTCACAGCTGAATACTTTGGGGTGGGGGGTGGGGTGGGGGAGAAGAGAGAAGGACAAAATTCTCTTACAAAGCCAGGAAAATCATAATCTATTCCTTTCCCTGCAAGTCTTTTCCGCAGCTGTCTTTCCTTCTTTAACAAGCGGTTCATCATCTTTGATTCCTCTTCAGCTGTTCGCGTCCGATTATAGCGCAAGACTTCTGGATGTATTGGTTTTCTGAATTTTCTGTTGCAGCCTTTGAAGAGTTTTTCATGCACTTTTTCAGGTGGCATAAACTGGCCTATTACAACAGAAGGTGAATGAAAAAGCCACGGGAGAACTATGACAATGTTTACCTAACTGTGCCTTGCATAGTTTAGCTTTAAATTGTTCAATATAATGTAGCTCAATAGAAAAGTTCAGTATCATCAAACACTTTCACTGCCATTTAGTCCATTTCTAACCAGGTTATTTTATTATTATTTTATTTAGTCCATTCTTCAACCAGGTTATTTTATAATTATTTTATTATTTCAGCTTACATACCATCCCATAGTACAGTCTCTGGCCAGCTCACACCTTAATCATACAATCACAGTCAAGAATAATACAATACAGTACAGTAATACCTCAGATAACATTAAAACTTGGTTCCACAAGTCTTAGAGTTATCCGATTTTTAGCGTTATCCTATACATGCATTGGATAACGTTTTTAAAAAGCTCGGTTCCCTTTCCGAAAAGGAAAGGGAACCGGGGATCGATCTGCCTGCAAAGGCAGCCGGTGTACGGGTGCTCTGTTCGGCGGCTGCCTTTCGGGGAAGGTAAGGTGGGCTGCTGAAAGGCAGCTGCCGAACGGAGCACCCGTACGCCGGCTGCCTTTCGGAGAAGGCAAGGTGGACGGCCCACCTTGCCTTTCCAAAAAGGCAGCCGCACTCACCCTCCGGCCCTCCAGGAAGGGAAATGGCCAGGCGTTTAGCCGGTTCCCTTCCTAGAGGGAGGGCTGGAGGGTGTCTCTGCACTCACCCTCCGGGAGGGAAGCGGCTAGGCGCCTGGCCGGTTCCCTTCCTGGAGGGTGGCAGGTGTCCCAGGAAAAACACAATGTATCAGATAACGCTAAAATAACGTTATCCAGTGCAATTTCCCCCCCAAAATTCTCATCATTATCCAATTTATCGTTATC
This sequence comes from Bradypodion ventrale, assembly GCA_035047345.1. Classification (NCBI taxonomy): domain Eukaryota; kingdom Metazoa; phylum Chordata; class Lepidosauria; order Squamata; family Chamaeleonidae; genus Bradypodion; species Bradypodion ventrale. The sequence continues at coordinate 16,405,263 of JAWDJE010000003.1, read as the reverse complement.
CAATGCATTCGTTATCCGTTGTATTACTGTATAATATACAAATACATGCAAAACAAAAGAACACAGAATGAGCTATGCCTATCTTTAGCTACAGTACTGGGCAAAAGTTGTAGGCCACCACTAGTTAAATTGGGGAAAATTCAGTGATTGATTGGGGGGGAGGGGAGCAAAACCTCAAACTTCACCAAATTTGGAAAGAGATGAGAGTAGAGTAGAGTGGTGGCCTAAGACTTTTGCACAGTACGGTATGCAAACACGTTTAAAAAAAAACACTGCAGATCTCAAATAACAGCACTAAGAGAAAGCAGCTTTGAACAAATCCTGTTTTGACCAACTTCTTAGAAATTAAGAAGTAAGTTGCCTGGCTGTTGTGATCCAGCCCTCCTCCGACTATGAGCTGCATCAGGAGGCACTCTCTATGCCCCGCCCGGTTCTGCCTGCACCCGAGCCTAAGGATGCCCTGAGCCAGGGACCTCAGCCTGCGCCTGGCCCAAGTCTGTTTTCCCCGGCAGCTGACCTATCGGATCAGGAGCCTGGCTCTGACAGTGATCAGCCCTCAGTCAGGGAGAGGCCCAGGAAACAGCTACACCTGAGACGCAGGCAGGCTAGGGCAAAGCATCAAAGAAGGCTCCCAGCTGATACCGATTAGCTGGGAGGTTTATAAGCAAACTTCTTGCAGCCTGCCAGTGTCAGGACAACTCTTGTGTGAGGACTGCCTGCCTGTACAGACCCTGACCTGCCTACCGTGACCCTGATGACGCCCCTGAACACCCTTTGGATTAACCTACTGACTCATACTACTGGTAAACAGACCTTGGCTTGCCTCTTGGACTTTGGTATCTGGACTATCCCTGAACAGACTCTCTGTGTAGCGCCACTGTTTGGTGACTGTGCCTGCCTGGGCGGATCAGCACAAAACCTCTGCTGGGGCCACAACTGAAAAGCCCAGCTCCTGATATTCACTCTTTTATCTATTACTTAACTTGCTTTTTCTATAGTCTCCATTTATTTTATTTTAACGGTTAGCTGCCAAGAGCTGAGTATCGAGGAGAGGCTTTGCTTGTAAGTCCAGTTCCCGCTTGCCGCTATTGAAATGGACGAAAACGTCTTTATGCCTTGTGCTAAGATGCAATTAGACCAAAAAAAGCAACTCACTCTTATCCTAATGCAATCAACAAAGATCTTCTTTTGTATTATTTGGCTGCCTAAAGCTTCAAGATCTATAGTGATCTTCTTGTTGGCATCGAAATATCCAAATAGTGCCAAGCACCCATTTAGTCAGAGAACAGATTATCTTAGTCTTCTTTTCTTCACTTGAAGATCATTCTTTAATTAAGTTAAATTTATTTCATTCCATAATTGAGGTAGAATTCACATGGAACATGTCCTTTTGGGCAACAAACTCATATATACTCACATTTCAAAATGCGCTCTCCAAAGAGATAGTTGTTCATGGTATCTGCAACAATTTTAGCAACTTCATCATATTCAAATTCCACAAAAGCATAACCCTTGCTGCCCCCAGTCTGTTTAAAATAAGAACAAAAGAAACCTTACATTAACATAACAGCTCCCATAGTACAGTGGTTAAGCGGCACTGCTACACCAAAATGCTGCCCATTCTGTGAGCCAGACAGACTTAAAGTTAACTCTGCCTTGCATCCTTTTGAGGCTGATAAAAATGAGTGCCCAGCTTGTTGGATGTAAAATGCTAATACCTTGTGAACTTATTTATTTATTTAAAATATTTCTATTCTGCTTCCCTCACTCAAGAGTGACCCGAAGCAGCTAACAGCATGATTAAAACAAGAAATAAAGACAGATTAACAGACCCCATTAAAAACCCCATATTAAAACCATAACAGACCCCATTAAAAACGCCATATTAAAACCATCTAAAAGTCCCATCCCTCCCATACAGATAAAACAGTCAGGACAAAAAACCCGTATAGGCTAAATGAGCCAGCGGGACTGGGCAGTCGATGCATCCAAGCCCCATACCCGCTGGCATGGCTATGTTTTCAGTTGTCTTCTAAAGGGGAGCAGCTCCGTCTGGAGGCATAGTTTGGGAGGCAAGAGGTTCCAGAGGGCCAGGGCTGACATGAAGAAGGCCCTCCTCCTGGTCCCTGCAAGGTGGGCTTCTTTTGCTGAAGGGACCATAACCGAACCTCTCTAATCAGCCCTCGTAGGATGGGTATTACACCTAGGGGTGATGCGGTCTCTTAGGTAAGCTGGACCACTGCCATGGAGGGCTTTAAAGGTTAAAACCAGCACCTTGAATTGCACCCGGAGGCACACCGGCAACCAGTGCAACTCCCGGAGCAGTGGTGGGGCATGAGCATAACGCCCCAGTCCCATCACAACCCAGGCAGCCCCATTCTGGACCAGCTAAAGCCTCCGAATGTTCAACGAGAGCCATGTAACTGCTTTTACTGTTCATTCAGGTTCTTTGAATTCTTCAAAATAAAGGTGTGCTAAAAGGTATGAATTTTTTGTTGTGTTCTATCATAATGCTGCTGCTGATTTGACAATCAGTGTTAACTCACTAATGGCAGCCATCATCTTATTAATGATCCATACTTGTGTAACAGAGTACACAGAAAGTGCCTCCTTGAAGATTGTGGTATTTTTGAATCACAATCGGGCGTACCCTGGTAACGGCAACTTGGTTGTACTGGCTAATCTTTCTCACATTAGATTAGGCAAAATGAACTCCAGAATGAATTCACCAAAAGGTGGCTTCATTTTGGCAACTTCACGTCCGGCCTAGACACGGAAGGAGACTTCTGTAACAAAATTTCATAAGCCTTGGTACCAATTTGTGCTTAAGATTCACATGATTTATCTAACACAAATGAAGATTACCAACAAGATGCTGGCCATCAATACTCTTGCAAGCAAACATGAAGAATGGAAGAAACAGGTGTTTTAGTATTGTCCACTGCAACAACAGACGTGACCCGTTAAGAATGAGAAGGCTTTGGATGATCTATTTTAAGAAATTTTCTAAGCATATGTAAGAAAAGATAAAATAAAAGTTGTCAATAAGCAAAGTTGATAAAACTTGCTTCTACAAACCATCATACCTGTCAAGTGCGGCTCTGGAAAATATGGGACCTGCGCAGAACCCTTCTACACAGAAGGGTTGTGCACAGAACCCTTCTGCGCAGAAGGTTCTGTGCATATGCAAAGGGTTCTGCGCATACGTGCATGCGCAGTAACTACTTTCCATGCCAGTCAAGTTACGGGATGGCGGCTGGAAAGTGGAAGGAGGGAAATCCAGGCCAATCCAAGATACTTAAGAGGTATGCAAACATTAAGCGTTACAGTTGGGAAAACCATTATTTAAAAAACTCACCTTTTTACTCCTTGAAAGGCGAAGCCTCGTGACTGTCCCAAATTGACTGAAATATTCTCTTAGCTGTGGTTCAAAAAGACCGTTTGGAATATGACCCACGTAAATGACACCAGGCGCTACTTTATCATTCTGTAATGTAAAATGACAAAAATATATTATTTTAATCAAATACTGTGACTGTGTGTGTGTATATAAAGGGACTGCAGTGGCTCAAGTGGCTAAGACGCTGACTGGGAGGCGGGAGGTCAGCAGTTCGATTCCCAAGTACTGCAGGACGGAATGAGCTCCCGCCTTTGTCCCAGCTCCTGCCAACCTAGCAGTTCGAAAGCAAGACATTGCAAGTAGTTAAATAGGGACCACTTCAGAGGTGGGAAAGTAAACAGCGTTCCGTGCGCTTCGGTGTCTAGTCATGCCTGCCACATGACCACGGAAACGTCTGCAGCAGCAGACAGCGCTGGCTCTTCGGCTTTGAAACAGAAATGAGCACTGAACCCTAGAGTCGGATACGACTGGCTTTAATTTAATAAGTGATGGCACCCAAGTATTATTTATTAGCACGAGGCAGCCAAAGTTTATGGGCACGTGGCCCCCTCCCTCCCTCCCTCCCTCCGTCCACGTGGAGGGAGCCACGGGAGCCTCCCCGGGGTCTCACCTTGGCCTGGCGCGCCCGCTGGACCTTGGCCTGGAACTCCTGCTGCCGCTCCGGGTCTAGAGAAAGAAGAGGGCCCGCCGAAGCCCCGAGGGGCTCTTTGGCCGCCGCCGCCATCACGCCGTGGTAAAGGAAGAGGATATAGCTCTTGTTGTCACTTCCGGCGGACGGGCCACCGGAAGGCCCTCTTTGTCACGTGCGCTATGGGGCGGGACAAACTAAAGACGGGGAATGAGAATAAAGAAGGGGGGTGAAAGAGGGCGATAGCGGCCCCTACTGGTGGGAGGATGGAAGCACCATTTCACGGCTCGCTTCTCAACCTAGAGGCGATCGCGTAAACACGCATTTATTCCCCCATTGTGTCTTTTCATTCACACGGAGTTGTAAATCAGGGCACACTGTGTTTTAAATTCAAACATTATTATAATCGTTGAATAAACCAGACCTCAACTAATCGAGCTTCCTCTCTGTACGCTGCAGCCGATGTGTTCAAGGAGGTCGATTATTATGGGATTGGGTTTTAACAGGTTTCCCTTGCTCGAAAGCCAGTCGTATCCGACTCTAGGGTGCATCTCTGCTTCAAAGCCAAAGAGCCAGCGCTGTCTGCTGCTGCAGACGTTTCCGTGGTCATGTGGCAGGCATGTTTAGACAATGGAACGCTGTTTACCTTCCCACCGAAGTGGTCCCTATTTATCCACTTGCAATTTCTTGCTTTTCAACTGCTAGGTTGGCAGGAGCTGGGACAAAGACGGGAGCTCAATCCGTCTTGCAGTACTCGGGAATCGAGCTGCTGACCTTCCGCCTCCCAGTCAGCGTCTTATCCACTTGAGCCACTGCCTGCAGTGGAAGTAAATCTTCCACTGGACAGGATTGGCTTTCCAGCCCCGCCCCAAATCTCCGCCCACCAGCTTCTTTGGGCCACGCCCCCCAAGGGGAAAACTCTCTACGCTGCAACCGAACTTAGTTTCTTTCTGGTTGCCGCGGCGGAGTTAGAGCAGAAAGGGAGAAAGGAGCCCCAACCTATGTAGGACGGTCCGGCTCAGCCAATGAGAAACCTTACCCTCGAAAACCAATGGGGCGTGATTGGCTGCTTCGTTGCCTCTCTGCTATGATTGGCGGGCTCTGAAAAAGTACTCGCTTCCTATTGGCTCAGATAAGTGACGGCGGAGACGAGCAGTTTAGGTCGAGTTGGCGGTTGGTCTTGAGAGAGTTGTGAGGTGTTTTTTTTTCCCTCCCGGGCCTGGCCGGCAAAGCGAGGCGTCGGGCGCCGTTATGAGTGGCGGCGTGTACGGAGGAGGTAAGCGGTCGAGGGCTTCTGTGAGGCGGAGCGCCGACCGGGCCCTTTCCCCCGCCCCGCCCCGCGGCCCTCTGACAGAACCCGGGCAGCCAATTCTGCCGTCTGTAGTTTCTCTATTCCCCAATTCTCTGAGAGGGGAAATGTCTGCTGAGGTAAATGCCACCGAAGGGCATCCAGGAATACCGTCAGCAGCGGCCACCGTCTGTCATCGCCGTCTCCATCCCTCATACCCAGCACGGCGGATATAACGGTGTACTTATTTTAAAGCGAATGAATGAAAAACGCACACATTTCACATTATTTGCATGCGAATATACATTTTCCTCCGTGATTTGGAAATGTGTGAATTTGAGAATGTATATATCTGCGGGTTCAGTATCCACGGTTTTAGTTATCCGCAGGTCTAAAAATATTCAATAAAAGCATTGGAATACATAGTACAATGGAACCTCAGCAATGCGTTCTGCGGGACGTTTCTTACAGTGAAAATTACTTTAACCGAATTTCCCATAGTAATGCATTCCCATCGGAATGCATTGAAAACCAAAATACATTAACTGAGACATGGTTTCTCATAGGAATGCATTGAAAACCAATTAATCAGTTCTGAAAAAAATTCCGTGAACTGAGCCACTATTTTCTATGGATTTCCTTTTGTCATGCGATTTTTATGTTAATCGAGCTGTTTGTTAAGCGAGGTTCCGCAGTACTGTACAGTAATACCTCATACTGTACGAAGTCCTCTTCGTACAACATCGAATTCATATAACATCGCCTAATTCCTTGAAAAAAGTTGCCTCATACTAAGTCACTGCGACTTCTACTGTATACTGAATTTTATCTTAAGAGTATTGGATTATATGCAACCCTGGTTCTCTACCACAAAATACTCCTGTTGAAGTATATTAGGGGAAAGCCAATTCCTCTGTTCAAGTTTATTTTACCCACCAAGTTGCTCCTGAGTGGTGAAGAGTCCTTTAGAACAGAGACTGCAGTAGGCAGAGCTCATAATGCTACCAGTCACCATTCAGTAATGTATAGCCCTCCAAATATTGTTTGACTGCAATTCTTATCAGTCCAAATTTATGCCACAAAAAGTCTAGCTAGTGTAACACCAGCAATTTCTTCCTCCACTCTTCCACCCATGCTATATGGTGGGTGAAAAATCCTCGGTCTTGCAGGACTTTTTTTTTAAAAAAAAAACCTAGAGGCCCAATTAGAGGGGTGCAAATTAGTGGGTTAGGGGAATGATTATACAGTAATACCTCATACAAAGTCTGCTTCGTACAACATCGGATTCATACAACATTGTCTAATTCCTTGAAAAAAGTTGCCTCATACAAAGTTGCTGCGACTTTGTATGAGGCATTGGGGTTTTTCCCAGGTTGCATTGTGCCTGGGCAGTATAAAAGGCAGGACACATGCATGCATTGCTCTTGTGGATTTTGCACGAGGCGAAGAGTGTTTAGGAGTGGTTTTCAGCACGATTTTGGATTTTTTGGATTTTTTCATCAGAATTTTTAGAAGCATTCCTGGGATTTTTGCAGCATTCTTCAGGTTCTTGGACAATCAGGGTTGTTTGACATGTTTTTGTAATGTATTTAGCCTTTAGACAATGATTTCTTAAAGTTCTGTCAGTTTCTTTGACTGCCCTGAGGTCTGTGCTGTTACAGTACAATGTATCTCTATGGAAACGTCGTTGTATGAGGCATCACGGCAAGGATTTGGACGTTGTATGAGGCATCGCGGCTAGGATTTTGCATGCCTCATACAAAGTCCAAATCCGTATAAAGTCCAAACTTGTGGAACCAAGTTTGGACGTTGTATGAGGTATCACTACTGTATACATGTCTATTTTTATGGTGTATTACCAGAGCTAGACACTAAAGGACACTGCAGTGTAAAAGAATAGGGTTCACTGTTATCTGTGGTTTCAGGGATCCATGATCGGTCTCAGAACATATCCCTGTAGATATCAGGTGACCTTTAGTGAAAGTTTGTCAATGATCCTCTGTTGTAGTGACTTTTTTTTTAACCCAAGGTGTGCTTCTTTTATGGTTAGTCTTCTTGGCTCTGTCTGTACCCAGCAGGAAGCAGATTGCCAAACCTGGGGGTTTTTTTTGTTGTTGTTCAGTCGCACAGTCGGTTCCGACCCTTTGCGACCCTATGGACCATTGCTCTCCAGGTGCCTCTGTCCTCCACCATCCCCCTCAGCCCTCCCAGCTCTGTGCCCATTGTGTCTACAATGCCATCTAGCCATCTCATCCTTGGCCTCCCCCTTCTTCTTTTGCCCTCCACCTTTCCCAACATCAATGCCTTCTCAAGTGAATCCTCCCTTCTCATTTGATGTCCAAAGTATTTTAGCTTCATCTTTACTATTTGGCCTTCCAGTGAGCAATCCGGGTTAATTTCTTCTAAGATTGACCTATTTGTTCTCCTCGCTGTCCAGGGCACTCTCAAAACCCTCCTCCAACACCACATTTCAAAGGCATCTATTCTTCTGCGTTCAGCCTGGGGGTAACCTAAGCCTTCATAGGACAAAGTGGGGAATAAGAAACAGGGATGCTTCATAGTTCCATGATGCATCGCTGAGAATGTGTTCAAGCAGGATAGGTTGTAAGAGAGCTTTTGGAGGGGTTCCAGACTCATTCCTAGCCTCATTAAATGGTAAAAAGGTTGTATGGAGAGAGATCAGGGACCTTGAATTTGTCCATCTGCTGTGACCATCTGGATAGCAGGTTCAGCAAGACACAGAGGCCACTCGCTTACACTCTTTTTTTTGAGAGAGATACAGCATAATTCTGTTCATTTTTTTAAACAGTGCAGGAAACTTATCAATGAGAGTCTCAAACGTTCATGACAAGATATCATGACAGGCTTTGCTTTTTAGAGGTGAGTTAGAAAAAACAACAGGCTGCGTCTGATATCATCTCGCATTCCACAAATGCAGGAAACCAGATATATGCATAATGCATATGGCCTTCTTTTGAAATTATGGCAAAATAGAAATTTGCAATTAATCTTGTCATGAACTTTTGGGACTCTCATTGATAATTTTCTTGTACATACCACAAGAAATTGGTGCGTGCCCGAAGAAATGATCTTGATTCATGAAACCATGCATAATATTAGATTATTATTTTTTCCATGATTTAATGTGTGCCTGAATGTCACTCAGTTCAGTCTTCTTTTCTCCCTGATTGTGGTTTTTTTATGGTCAACACATAGTGAATCCTATTAAGATTGTATATTTGTATTTGCAGATGAAGTTGGTGCTTTGGTGTTTGATATTGGCTCCTATACAGTCAGAGCTGGTTATGCAGGGGAGGATTGCCCAAAGGTAAGAATGGAAGTATGGTGTTGGATTAAATAAGACACAGGTTACTGACATGCAGATATTCATAGTTTAGTATTGCATTTGAAATCTACATAGCAAGGACACTGAACAATCAAGAATAGCAGTCCAATAAAAACTAGGAGTCTTGCCAAGACAACGTGGTTCCTGTTCCCACTGGAGACTTTGCTTTTAAAATCTGTGACTCCCTTGCTCGAAAGCCAGTCATGTCCAACTCTAGGGGCCAGTGCTCACCTCCGTTTATAGCCAAAGAGCCAGTGCTGTCTGCGTCTGCAGACATTTCCGTGGTCATATGGCAGGCATGACTAAATGCCAGAGTACACAGAATGCTGTCACCTTTCCCACCAAGCTGTTGCCTATTCATCTATTGTATTGTCAATTTCTTTCATTAAACTGCTAATTTGGCAGCAGCTGGGAAAGATGAAGGAAGCTCACTCCATTGCACAGCACTTGGGTCTTGAACTGCTGACCTGCCGACCTTCCAGTTGTCAAGCTCAGCCTCTTAACCACTAAGCCACCACAACCTTGAAAATCTACATTCCTGCAAAACAGAAAACTGTTTGTCTGCAATGATGCATCTTATATTGAACTACTGCATCAGTAGCTTTGATCTCTATACAGTCAACCCTCACATAACGCGTTCGGATAGCATCATTTTTGCTTAACAATGCGTCATTCTGCACCACGTGTTCCCTCGCATAACAACGTTTTTAGTGTCGTTGTCCGGACAACAATGCTAAAATAACTGCCATCCGGACAAAAACATTGTTATGCGGGAAACTCTATAGAAACCCGCATAACAACAAAAATCGCTTAGCAACGCTACTTGGGGAACCAAGTAACGTTATGCGAGGGTCTACTGTACTTTTTAAGTAGCGTGCACCTGGCAAGGCACTTTATAACACTGCACTCCGTAGCACACGTAATATTTTGGCCTTAACCCTTTACTTGGTCAGTTCAAGGACTATCTTTTTTAGGGAGAACATATAGATGTGAAACTTCTGAAAATGGGAAATAAACCGGGCTAAATGCAGGTATGTTGCTGTGAAAACACCTCTTATATGAAGAATAAATGAAGAAAAAGGATCTTCAAATTAAATAGCTATGAAGCTTATCAGGTGTTTTTTGGCTAAGCAATTCTATCTTAGCTAAACTTGTGAGTTGCTGAACAACAGTTCTATCACTTGGACAAGGTGAATGGAGACTTGGAGTTTTTACATGTCCAAGAACAAAAAAGTTTAAACGTCAGCTTCTCTCTCTACCCTTTTTGGGGTGTGATCCAGGAATGCTTGTAACATATTTCACAAGGAACACTAGTCCAGAGATTGGTTGCATACTACAATAATACTACAATATGAAGCATATCTTGTAAAACACTGAATATCAATGATTCTATTTTGAGTTCCAGCAGTGAGATCCATTATGTTGCACATACCAAGTACTACAGGGATAGGGGTGTTTTTTTGGGGTGTTGGCCCCTTTTCTTATATGGCAACATAATTTCTTTCTTAAAAAGACAATCAACAGAGCATGGACACTCTTAAAAAGTCAAGGTTATTTGAGGTGCCGGTAATTATATTATCCCTTCCCAATAAAGTTTTTTCCCCAGATGTTAGAGAGCTAGTGACCATTATCTTACTTTCCATGTTATGTTTCAAAACTTTCCACTGCAGGTTGACTTTCCCACTGCAATTGGCGTGGTACTAGACCGGGATGATGGAAGCTCCATGATGGAGATTGATGGAGACAAAAGCAAGCAAGGGGGGCCGACTTACTACATTGACACAAATGCATTGCGAGTTCCAAGAGAGAACATGGAAGCCATTTTACCCTTGAAAAATGGAATGAGTATGGTGTTCTACTTTCCTCTTAAAGTCTAATTTATAAAATTTCATACAGAAGAATTTAGCCCTATGACTTGTGAAGCATTTTCTCCTTTTTGTGTGAACACTTCTGGCTTGAATGTAAAAGAAGTTTACTTTTGATATTCTACACAGTGGCATTTAAAATTTTTCACATTGGAACTTTAGATATTCCTTTCATCTGCCCCTGTTTGTGACTAGTGACATAACATTAGTCTAGTCTGAAGTGGGCCTAGCTAAGGAGAAAAGAAAGAATAATATATTTCAAATTGAAGTGTTATTGTAAGGAAAAATCTGTTTAAATGACAGAATGGTTGAAAAATGGCTCTGTTCAGCACCATTTCTTCTCCTTAACCAGTATTTACCATTAAACCTGTACTAAAGCATAGTGTCCCATGCTGGAAAATGATTTGCAAATGTAGTAAGTGTGGGTTTGTTGCCTTAAAACTCAGTAATGTTTCAGTTTTACAATGAAAGTATCACATTGGATGGATTTTTTTTGTTACTGAATATTGTGTTAGGGTTAATAGTTATGGAAAATAGAAACTAGGGATGTGGAAATATTATATGACTTACCATGGCTTCTGCAAATCAATTCCAGTCTCATATCTCAATTTTTTAAACTTAACCACAGTTGGGATACTGGCACATAACACATGAGCTCAGTTATGGAAAGTAAACTTTCTTGAACATTGATGCTTGCAGAATACCAGTATGTTTATCATCAAAATTGCTACCTGTTAATAAAGAGCCTTAGAATTTGAGCTTTAATTCTGTATACTTTGGTGAATTGGTCACAGTGTTTCAAAAGTGGGTGCAAAAGTCACCCCTCAATTCAGTTATAATGTTTAAGATTGTGTGTGATGTCACCAATCCTCCATCTTGCTTTTGCTGTTCTCCTTTGCTGATTACATTTGAACATGCGTGCACCATCAAATTGCACATCAAATTGCATGCATGCCTAAAGCAGAGCCGTGTCTTTATCATTAGCATCATTAATTTTATTTCATGTTGCAGTTGAAGACTGGGATAGTTTCCAAGCCATTTTAGATCACACCTACAAGATGCACATTAAATCTGAAGCGGCCTTACACCCTGTTCTAATGTCAGAAGCACCAGTGAGTAAAAATGCAGTATCTTTGAATTAACAATTAGATTCAATGCTAAGATGCCTGGCAGTTGAAGACTTGTTAATTAAAACATTTGAAAGGTAACTTCTGTTAGAGCTAACATTTGATAGAATTGGTTATTATCTACAAATAGGTTGCCAACGTGTAAATTAAAAAGATAGCTTTCTAATTATGCATATGTTTGGTCCATTGTTTGTGTTATGTACCACCCCCCCATCTTTTTTTTTTTTTTTGCTAAGCTGTTTTCGAGTGCATTTTCTAAAAATGCAGGTGTATTTTTTATAGTTGCCTCTAGAATTTTTACTATCCCATGTAACTATCCTAGTTTCTCCATGGCTAAGGAACACCTGGAGCTGGTGGTGTAGCAATAGCAATTACAGTGATACCTCATACAACATCCAAACTTGGTTCCACAAGTTTGGACTTTATACGGATTTGGACGTTGTATGAGGCATGCAAAATCCTAGCCACGATGCCTCATACAACGTCCAAATCCTTGCCGCGATGCCTCGTACAGCGTCGTTTCCATAGAGATACATTGTACTGTAACAGGACAGACTTCAGGGCAAAGTCACGGAAACAGACAGGAAACTGACAGAACTTTAAGAAATCATTGTCTAAAGGCTAAAAACATTACAAAAACATGTCAAACAACCCTGATTGTCCAAGAACCTGAAGAATGCTGAAAAAATCCCAGGAATGCTTCTAAAAATTCTGACAAAAAATAAATTAAAAAAATCCAAAATCGTGCTCAAAACCACTCCTAAACACTCTTCGCCTTGTGCAAAACCCATAAGAGCAATGCATGCATGTGTCCTGCCTTTTATACTGCCCAGGCACAATGCAACCTGGGAAAACCCCAATGCCTCATACAAAGTCACAGTGACTTTGTATGAGGCAACTTTTTTTAAGGAATTAGGCGATGTTGTATGAATTCGATGTTGTATGAAGTGGACTTTGTATGAGGTATTACTGTATATACAACCACATAGCTCTTAAAACTCTGTGGCCTGTTAGCATTTTGCTTCCAACACACTGGGTAGTCAGTGGTGTAAAGACATATTTCATTTCACAATTGATTTCGACTTGGTTGTGTCCTGTCATCCAGTTTTGTGTTAATTGTGAACTAATGCAAACTGAGTTTCAGTTTAAGCATGGAAAAATACTGTAAATTCAAGCTTTTAAATTGTGGCTTTGTGAGGAAAATGTGGCTTCCAGTGGTACACAAATAATATGAAGCCATTTTTTCCTTAGGGAGAGGAAAAAAGGAAGTTACTTCTTGATAGTGAGATTGGGCGTCCATGGCTAAGATTGTCTTCTAGTTTGCATTTTATGCTTTGGTTTCAGCTTTCTAAAACAATTTTGTACCTCATATATTTTATGCTATGAATATTTATGTTACTTATGTGGGGTTTATTTCTTTTTGGACTATAGATAAGAGCTTATTTTCTCTCCTTATAGTGGAATACCAGAGCAAAGCGTGAGAAGCTGACAGAATTAATGTTTGAACATTACAATATTCCTGCTTTCTTCTTGTGCAAAACTGCAGTACTTACAGCGTATCCAACAAACAGTGGTTATAATTCCAGTATTTCTGTAGATCTTTAAAAATTAAGCATAAGAGTTCGACTACAAATTAGTCTTGCCTATAGTGGATCCCTTTAAAATAGTAGAATTTTACATAATTATTGATCTAGAAAGATCCCAGTGACTCAGCAAGTCTGTTCCAGCTGGAACTAACAATTAGATTTAGGTGATTTTTTTATTAAAAAAAATCTTAACTAGGTAGTCCCAAAGGTGAGTAGGTTATATCCCTGTGCATGGACTTTAGACTTGTTAAACTTCTTTTCCAGACAGAAGTATCAAGAGAGAGAAAAAGATATACAGAGCTTGATTTTTACTGGGAAATGGTGAAAGCTTTTTGGAAGTCAGTGATTAAGGTCAAAGGGTATGGGGAAAAACCAAAAGAGATTGTGGGACTGCATTAATAGAAATGCATTTGATATGACTTTGCTCAGTACTGAGATCTGGGGCTTTCATTTCAGGCAGTTGTACAGACAGATTTAATGTATATTAACATGGAAATCAGTCCCATCATGTTCAGTGAGGTTTTCCTGTAATTGTTGGTGAAATTACAGTCATACTCTACTTAGTGTTCTAAGCTGTTTTACTGGAAGTTGTGGATAATAGCAAGACTGTACCATAACTGTTCCATAAACAAAATTTACAAAAGAAAAATAGACTACAATATACATTGTCATGATGTTATTGCGTACAAAGTTTATTATCTTCCTTAATTCTTTTGACTAGCTTTGCTAATGGTAGATCCACAGGCTTGATCCTAGATAGTGGAGCAACACACACCACTGCAATTCCAGTACATGATGGATATGTACTCCAGCAAGGTAAGAATTCTTCCAGAAGGCTTCGTAGTAATCTTAGGCAGTGATAATGGCAGAGTATATTCAAGATGAACAAATAATTGGACTTTTCCATAGAATGCCAATTAAATAGTTGAAGGAACTTATTTCTGAAAGATGTAGTGATAGCCAAGAAAATTGATTTTTTTTTAAAGGGCTAGACCAGGGGTGGCCAACCTTGGTGCCTCATGTGTTCTTGGGCTTCAAATTTCCAGAAATCCTGATCAGCAGGCTTCTGGTAATTGAAGTCCAAGAACACCTGGAGCACCAAGGTTGGCCACCTCTGGGTTAAGACAGCCAAAGGAAAAGAGCTGTTGATATTGATTAATCATATAGGTTCTTTAGCCCTTTCCTGATATTTCACTTGTGTTATGCTTTTGTAGGCATTGTGAAATCACCTCTGGCTGGCGATTTTATTACGATGCAGTGTAGGGAGTTGTTTCAGGAAATGAACGTTGAAATAATCCCTCCGTATATGATTGCATCAAAGGTAAGAGAGACTAAGCTGGATATAATAAAAAGGGTTGACATTTGGTGGTAAGGTCACCCTATATGTGTTGACTGATCTTTCTTTCAGCTTTGTTCAGGCAGTATTTCTGAAACCTTTTGAAATTATGTGATGGGAGCTCCACCAACTAGAATTTGCATGTGTACTCTTCACTGATTTATTGCATTAACAGGGCAGTCACTGTTAGGGGCCAAAATACCCTTCACACATACCTCAGCATATGTGAGAGTGTTTACCTAGCCCTTCTCTGACTCGGTTGTAACCCCTTGCCAAACAAGACTCCTTGCTTGGGTCCTCCTACGACCTGGCCAGATCCCACTTAGACTATATTCCTCCAGGACCCGCACAGGTCTCCCCAGACTCCATGGAGAAGTCTGTTTGGACTTCCAGCTGACCACCACACCTGCCTAAGATCTACTACTCTAGAGAGATCTCAGAGGAGAGATTTAAAAGTATTTTAAATCAGTAGCTGTGGCCTTAGATATCTGGCAAACACTCTCTGTTAAGACCCTTTTAAATAACCACACATGGTTTTAAAAACACACCATTCTTTATTTAAAAGTAGACAAATGTTCCTTATACTGGTTTAAACAGTTATAAAAGTTCTATACATTTTAAAAACCTTATTCTCCTCCCAGGATCTTATATGTACTTGGTTCATCCCAAACATAAATAGAACCTAACTGTTCTAAGTCCTGGCAACTTACATACATTTGCTGTTTGTAGTAGAGAATCTGCTTTCTCTCTCTCCTGCACTTTTCTTCTGTTGTTGCTTTGATTCTTCTTTATCTCTACACTATCTTTATCTTCTATATCTCCCCCCCTCTCTAGTTTGCCTCCCTTTTCTATATATCTCTTGTCTCCCCAATTATCAACTCCCAATCAAGCTTGTTTCCAATAGGTAGGAAAACCTGGTTTTCCTATCACATTCTTTCCCTCTCTTTTCCTTCCTCTCACCTTACACAATAGTTTCTACCAATAGGAAGAAATATAGAGGGATACTTTGTTCCCTTAGTTTACCACCAATGAAATCTCTGCCTCTAAGGTGTTTCAAAATCTTCCTTTCTGTCTACCCAATGACGACTGTTATATCGTCACTGCCTCTGCCCTCTGAAGGTTAAACAGAGAACGTGGTACTGTGACCTAAAGTTGACCCTGTAAACACATTCCAATTTTTAAACAGTAAATCCCAACAATATGGCATTCTGAACCATTGTAAAACTTTTACCAAACTTTTAACTTACTGAAAATCTCTGTATGCTCATGACAGTGATTATGTATTATTTCAGGCCCGTTACTTTCAGTTCAAGTATTTGGCTGGGAAGCAGAATGGTCAAAACAAAAAGAGATAGCAAAGACCCCCCAAAAATATCTTGCTAAACTGGAGGAGTGGGTGTCAAAATGGCAAATAGGTTTTGATGTAAGCAAGTGTGAAGTGAAGAGCACTGGAAGAAGAAAACCAAATCACCTAAACACTGCTGGAGACTTAGCTGGCATTGGACTGATCCAGAAGGGTGTCTAGGGATTGTGTAGCTACTTAAAAAAAAAAGAAGAAGATAAAAATCCAAATTATATGTTGGAGATTATCAGGAAGGGGACCAAAATAAAACTTCAGTGTCATAATACTTTTATAAAACTTGTGATATTGTCACACTTGAAATACTGTGTAGAGATTTACTCTGCATCTCCATTAGAACGGGTTATTGAAGACATTGAAAAAGGCAAACAGTATCATAGATGTTTGGATCAATGCTGCTAAGAGAAAAGATTTATAACATTCATTTCTTAGATGTGGAAGCATGGGAATGAGGTAATTTGCTATTGCAGGAGCCAGTTCGTGAGGGTTCGCCAGCCAACTGGAAGAGGAAAGAGAAGTTGCCACCAGTCACAAGGACATGGCACAATTATATGTGTAATGTGAGTATGTTCTTCTGCACAGAAAATAGCACAGGAATTTGAACAAAAAAATCTTGTTGTATAGCTTTTAAATGTATGTGTATTTTCCCCCACAGTGTGTAATTCAAGATTTTCAAGCTTCTGTTCTGCAAGTGTCTGATTCAACGTATGATGAACAGTATGTCTTTTTTTAATTGAATGCAAAGTTTACAGTAGCTAATACAGAAATTAAATCTTAAGTCATTTCTGAACTGAGACTGATCTTGTTGAGATGTGTAATGGAAAAACATAGTTTAATGTTAGGAGAATGGATATACAGTAATCTCTTTTCCAGGACCATGTGGGCATCCTCCTCCTTCTCTGGCATAACTGCAAAGAGTTGGGTGGCCTTTGCTTTCACTTTAGAAAAACTGTCTTGCTGTAGGTACAAGCTTAAGTCAATAGTAGTTAATCTTTAATTAATAGAAATGTCAACTTTAAATCATAGTTTATAGACATGGATTTAAAAAATAAACTACTTAACTTTAGTCATAGTATAAGCACATAGTAAACTGCAGTTAACATAGGGTTGTTAAGATAAAGAGGACAGGAGTGTCATATGTTGCTGTAGAAATATCGAAAGAAAGATATAACAGAAACTATTAAATAAATAAATAAAATGGGTGTAGAAACTTCCAATTTCTTTGTGGGGAGGAAATAGAGTTACAAAGTCGAGGAGAAATATGGGCTCATCCTTTTAATGCTATATTTGTGTGCAAAATACAATACTGATGCAGTAGATCCATTTAGGTTTCAGTAGCTCGATTTAGGTGAGAGTCCTGGGTTATTTGGTTTTAGCAATGTGTTATTACGTATTAAGAAAATTACTCCCCCACCCCCCAATATTAGCATCACCAGGGTATCATTCAGGGTGAGTTACAACTCGATGAAAGAAATACAAAAGTAAAACGGGGGATAAGTGCAGCATATAAGGACATCTTAGAAACAACCAGGATCATAGTTCATTAAAGCTATGGAGGCAAACTTTGAACCTCTTTCCAGAGTTAATTAGACTTGGGTTTAGGCAGGGTGAAAAGGGGAGTACTTTCCACATTCATCGGTCTTTCATGCCACCCTTAGCATCTCTTGTGTGCTCTCATGGATTGCAGTGGATGGTGGGGGCACTTACAGGGGTACACATTCAGGCTACCAAAGTGCTTGTTTGGCTTTTCAGCATCCCCATGTGATCTGAGCTTGCAAATCAGGTTCATGTTCTGGCGAGGGCCTAATGAGCATAATGATTCCACTGCGCATATCTATATTTGTGTTCTCAGATCATTTGGCCAAGGAATTCTTGATAACGCTGAGGAAACATAGAAAGAAACCCAATGCAGCTAATTAAAGCGATGTGTAGTATCTGTCAACAGCATAGGCAACCAAAGGGATCTGCTGAAGAAAATGGATTTGTTTTCTTTTTTCATGTAGCTTCTCAAATAGAAACTCTGGGGGAGACTTTGAATATTGGGTGTGTGTGTTGGGGTATTCTTTCTATTCTAAGCCACAAAGTTTTCTGGGTAACATTTGTTAAGTCAGTGTATCTCAGGTTGGCTTCTTGCAAAGGAAAGGTTTTGAAACAATTCATTTCTTTTCTGTGCTTGAAGACTGGGAATGGATTATATTCAGCTGTCAAAGTGTCTTCTAAAATGAATGCCATCTGTGTCTAGGGTGGCTGCACAGATGCCAACTGTACATTATGAATTCCCTAATGGATACAACTGTGACTTCGGTGCTGAGCGGCTAAAAATTCCCGAAGGTTTATTTGATCCTTCCAATGTAAAGGTAAAATTAAGTAAGACGGTATGTAGAAGTTGTCCTTTGTACTTCTGTGCAAATGGGTTTGGGGGAAGACATGAAATTTTGTTGTTCCAGATATGTCAGAGGACTTTGCTTGTGTTTGTGCATCTCATGCTTTCCATTTGACTTGAAAGAATCACCTGATGTCTCGGTATAGTCTTTGTAGCGCTAGATGAAGACCATAGTATTCTCCCCAGCCTTCTCATTTCAGTGCTATTTAAAAATATTCATACCACATTATTGTGGTTTCTCTTGCTGCTTTTTTTCTAGTCTAATTGCGATGTACTGATTGCTTAAGATTTTAATTTATGGCTTGGTTTTGTGCTTCTGTCATATGAACAGACAAGTATTGCATGATTGGCAAACTGAATTCTGGATAATAAGGAATCTAACATAAGATTAGATCCAGCTTGGTCTCTTGTATGAGAATTGGGCCTGCATAATGCTAAAACCTTGGGACCCCCCTCCCCCCAAAAAAAAAATCGTTAAGGACTTATTACTGGTCTCAGTGGAACTGCATTCTAATTTAGTATCTAAATTAAGGGCTCTCAACTCTTTAGCGCCACTGGCTGGATCACGCCCCTCTGACAGCTGAGCGGGCCGGACACATGGTTTTCCCCTGCTGCAAATGCTGCTGTAAACCACGGCAGGTGTGTTTGTGCATGCGTGGGTGCGTTTATGGCTGTCATAAATGCATTCGCTTCCACTTCTGGGGTTGTTGCCATGGGCCAGATGGAATTGCGCTGTGGGCCGGGTCCAGCCCGTAGACCATAGGTTGTGAACCCCTGATCTAAATACAGTACAGGAAACAGAGAATAATGAATTCATCATGGTGGGCCATTTTTTTGCTAAACAAATAAGCATGCACAGAGACACCCACAATTGACTATCCTTTTCACTATTAACGTTTATCAGCCCACCAAACAGAATATAGATTTCCAACCATGGTTGGCAGCCCATATGGGGTTGGTAAACCTCCATCTTTTACTGCCTGCCTGTGATTGTACATACAGAAGTAGTTGTGCACCTGGCAAGAACACAATCTCTAGCTTGTTTGCTAGATTTACCTTGAGATTGTGCAGTCTACCCCTGCACTGTCTGTTTATCAGATATACCCACCCCAAGATCAAAAAATAAATTCTTCTAAAAACAGTCTGGGGTGTACCTGTTTAATGAAATGGAGGATTGTGCCGCCCTTCTCTTATTTTGAAACAATAATACAATTTTATTAGCATAACATGTCTCACCTGGACAAGAATGAAACAAATGAACACTGATAAGGAAGAAGTTTCTTTCTTTCTTGAAACTGGATTAATGTTGTACCTTCATGAACTATTGATAGTTTCCTAGTTCTGCTGCAGAGTATCTGATCTCCCCATTTCCCTCCAGAAATTCCATGTTTTTTGTATCTCTTTTAACAACTCATATACAAAGAGAAGAGACCTGTTTGTTTGAATCAACTATGAAATTCCACCTGTCTTTGCTCGCTGGTTTGTGGGCCTGTTTATACAGTATTGTAAACAAGAACTGTTGTGTTGTATGTTTTTATCATTGTGATGTGTCTGCAGTACTGGCATTCACTGACATGCATACTTTTCCTTTAGGGTTTATCAGGCAACACAATGCTTGGTGTGAGTCACCTGGTCACTACCAGTGTTGGAATGTGTGATATAGACATAAGGCCGGTAGGTATTATTCAGGCATGATGGCTTGAGAGATAAATGAACTGACAAACTCTTTTTCTTAGTTGAAATCCAAGTGTATGATTTGGAAGAAGGGCCTACCTTTTAACACTGCAGTCTATGCCGCATAATGGAATTGAATGCTTATTTGAATAGCTTCTTATATAAATTTCCACAACACTGTGGGTATATTAGTTTCACTAGCTTCCTACTGGTAATAAAGTGATGATTATACCAACTTGACATTGCCTGTTGGCTTTTATACTGGAGACGATAGATATTGAACTGGAGGTCAGAATCATGTTGGGAAGAATCACATAGACAAGGAGAGTTGCATAAATGGTTTCTCCTCAGCCAGTTGTCTTCCGTGCAGTCAGCTGTGTGATTGGGTACCTGCTCAGTTTTAATGCAGGTATACAAAGGACATCCCTCCAGAGGGAAACATTGTGGCACTGTGCTTCTACTCCATGTTTTCTCGACAGGATTCTGGCTTGAGAGACCACATGCCAACCATGTGCACTGTGATCCCTCACTTTGATTACTAGTCATTAAAAACGTCACTTTATCTTTTAATCTATGTAGATTAAAGTAATTAAAGAGATGGGGATATCAGAACACCTTATAAGTCTCATGAGAAACCTGTACATGAGTCAAGAAGCAACAGTTAAAGCAGGATACGGAATAACGGAGTGGTTTGGAATAGGAAAAGGAGTAACACAAGGCTGCATTTTGTCACCCTGCTTATTCAACGTATACACAGAGCACATAATGCACAATGCAGGGCTGGATGAATCAAAAGTTGGAATTAAAATCGCTGGGAGAAACATCAACAATTTGAGATATGCAGATGATATTACCCTGATGGCAGAAAGTGAGGAAGACCTAAAGAAGCTCTTGCTTTGGTTGAAGGAAGAGAGTGCAAAAGCTGGCTTGATACTTAACATCAAGAAAACCAAGATAATTGCAGCAGGCCCTATCACTCACTGGAAAATAGATGGGGAAGAATTAGAAACAGTGACAGATTTTACATTCTTAGGATCCAAGATCACTGCAGATGGTGGTTACAGCCATGAAATAAAAAAGCAACAATTTATTGGGAAGCAAGTTATGAGAAATTTGGACAACATAGTTAAAAGTAGAGACATCACCTTGCAAACAAAAGTCGCATAATCAAAACAATTGTATTTCTGGTAGTGAAATGTATGGTTGTGAGAGCTGGACTATAAGGCATACCTGTCAACCTTCCCGGATTGGCCGGGATTTCCTGATTTTTGCCGCCGATTTGCGCCATTTCCCGCCCGCAGCTGCCAAAACCCCAGAATTGGCAGCGGGGGGGAAAGAAGTACTGCATAGCCCTTCTGCGCAGATCGCCTTCTACGCATGCGTAGAAGGCGATCTGCGCAGAACCGTTTGCGCTGGTCTCGTATTTTCCGGAGCCGCGGTTGACAGGTATGCCATAAGGAAGGCTGAGCGCAGAAGAATAGGCACTTTTGAAATATGCTGGAGGAGAATTTTGAGAGTACCATGATGAAATCAACTCGACTGCTCCTTGGAAGGTCAAATATCAGAGATGAAGTTAAAGTACTTTGGACATCAAATGAGAAGAGAGGATTCACTTGGGAAAACCTTGATGCTGGGAAAGCTCGAGGGCAAAAGAAGGTGGCGGCGGCAGAGAATGAGATGGCGAGATGGCATTATTGACGCAATGGGCACAAAGCTGGGCAGGTTGAGGAGGATGGTGGAGGATGGGGTGCCCGGCATGCAGTGGTCCATGGGGTCGCAAAGGGTCAGAATCGGCTGTGCAACTGAACAACAACAATGTAGAATCTTATTTTAGCAAAACAACACTCATAAATGTGTACATTTAAAAGGTCTTATCAATTAAATTTAGAAGGAGAAGCAATAATACCAAGAATAAATAGTACCAGGAGATCAGAAATGGAGAGCTGGTTGTCCCCCCAGCCAAGAAGCATGGTGGCAATAATTGAAGTAAAAGAATTGTGTAGATGTTCTGCTGTAAAGGGAGTGCCAACACCCAAATGTGTCCCACATTCTCATGCTTTGTCTTACCCAACTTGTGGGTTATGGAGCAAAACATCCAATGAATTTCTGTACATAAAGCGGATTCTAGAGGTGTCAACCTTATTGTTCCTCAAGGGACAGTAGGCTACAACCTCATTCTGTATTCTTCAGGACTGTTTAGAGCTGACTGTTTTTTCCTGTAGTTTTTATCATCATTGTGGAGCTGAAATTTACTAACGTAGGTACCTCCCCCCCCCTCCCCTGGATATCAATGGGAGAGATGTTCCAAGATCTTCCATGGATGCCTGAAACTCTGGAAAGCATCACGTCTTGCATTATAGTCATACAAGTGGTGGGGAAGGAAGATATGGTGGCAAATGCCTCCATCCCTTTGATATAAACCAAACGCTGGAGTAAACCATCTGCCGAGCAGCAAAGATCTTTCATGTGTACTCATGAAACGGCTCCTCTGGAAACATTAAACACTTCCTTCATTAAAACACTTTCTTTTCAGTAGGAACACTCTGTACATTACATTGGAAATAGTAGTCGGCTCTGATAATTCATCTTAGAAATAAGATTATATTATGCATTTCTGGGATTTTTTAAAACTGAATGTTTTTGGGCCCGTGGTTAACTGAAACCACTGTTAAAAACACCATAGAAATGGGGGTCTTACTGCAATGTCAGTTATTATGAAATGTGGGCCGCCTTCTTTCTATGTGTTATGAAACCAATAAAAGAAAAGAATTTTTTTGCTGTTATCTTTCTCCAGGGCCTCTATGGAAGTGTAATTGTAGCAGGAGGCAATACGCTACTACAGAGCTTTACAGACAGACTAAACAGAGAACTTTCTCAGAAAACTCCTCCTGTAAGTTTTGTGGAAGTAAAATTTCCCTTGTATATCTTAAGTACAGTTTGAAATAACGCTTTGCCCCTTGAGCCCAGTGCCTGTGGGGCCAGTGAAAGTTGTGGAAAGAACGTATTTCATCTAAACAAGGTTCTATTTGCATAAGGGAATACAGGATGCTCCTTCTGCAAACTTCCATCATGGTTGACCTGTTCATACAACAGCCTATTGCAGTGATGGTGAACCTTGGCACTCCAGCTGTTCCTGAACTTCAGTTCTCAGAAGCCCAAGTCTGTGAATCCATACAAATGGGTTTACTGCGCGTGTTCTTGGACCTCAATTCCCAGAAGCCCAAGTCTCTGTGAATCCACACGAATGGGTTTACTGTGCGTGTTCTTGGACTTCAATTCCCAGAAGACCAAGTCTCTGTGAATCTATATGAATGGGTTTACTGCATGTACGCAGTACATGTTATAGCATTAAAGCCTTGCGGAGTGGTACATTTTAAAAAGCCACCAAAGCAGGGGCTCTTCAAATATTTTGGCGCACAACACCCCTTGTCCTTTGCAGTCTTTAAGCCCAGGCATCTTTTCAAATGTAGCACTTTACAGACATTAAGTAACAAATGTTGCCAGTCATCAGATAAGCTCACTGCAGTCTCTCTTCTTGTCCTGTACCAATACTCTCTTTATTTCAGAGCATGCGTTTAAAACTGATAGCAAACAACACAACAGTGGAGCGAAGGTTTAGTTCCTGGATTGGAGGATCCATTTTGGCTTCTCTGGTTAGTAAACTCAGGTTTTGCTTGGAAGATGTAGTATTATTATTTGGATGGGTATATTTGATAAAGGGAAGAAATCTGATGGAACAGTGTATGAATAGAATGGTATAACTGTCCACTGAAGCTGATATCATAATACTTATCTAGATGAACTATAATAGATGCCAAGTATAGAACTGGATTACCTGTTGCTGGTTAAATTACTACTTGGAAAGCCATAACCACATCATTATGCACTGTATGAATTCTTTTGTCTTCAGTCTCTTACAATTCAGCTTCTGTGAATGACCTTTCTAGCTTTTTGAGAGTTTATTTATTTATTTCTCATATGATGAACTTCAATGTCTACATTAATGTTGATATATACAGTACAGTAAGCATAAATTGTCCATCTCAAGTGCCTAGCTAGAGTTCCATGTCCAGGTTTGAAAGTCATTGAAGGGCTTCACCTGTGGCAGTATGCAAGTCCTCCAGTGTGCCTCCAAACACACATAAAGGACACCTAAATATAATGTGGTCCATGTTTTGGTCTTCTACACAGTTACATTGGGGAGAGGACTTCACATCTGCCACAGCCGATCCTCACTCTGATCAGCATCCTCCACTGCCATCTTGGAAGAGAAAATTCAGCTAGCCATTCTCAGGGATTCTTGATTATGTGATGTTGCCAGAGTTCCATCCAGACATCTGAGATATTAAAATGGTTATTCTTTAGGTTGAATTTTTGATTGCAGCATGCCAAGCAGGGTGTCTAGATTTTAATTGTTGGGCTGAGGGGGGCAGTTATATCGGCATGGATTGGGAGGAGAGGATTGTTTAGTATTTTTTATCCATAGGTTTAATAATGCCAGTGATCTTCTTAGTGGCGGAATATCAGAGTGAAGATTTTTCCTTTCCTTATTCTACTCACCATGCATATACCTCTTATCATATCTTTTTTGCTGGTTTAAAATACTTCAAACATGGTAGATTGCTCAAGCCCTTGATAATTTTAATTGACCTTTTCTGAGCCGACTTCCAGCTCCACAGTAGTTCCTGAGATATGATGGCAAATCTATTGTCTTCTTCAGGGTACTTTCCAACAGATGTGGATCTCCAAGCAAGAGTATGAAGAAGGAGGAAAACAGTGTGTGGAACGAAAGTGCCCATAAACTTGGAGCTACAAAAGGCTGTGTTCCCCGATGCTTTTAAATATTTGATAGCTTTAGTAAACTCAGGAATGAAAATTGTCTCTTTTGTAGAATTGTACACTTTTGTGCATTTTCCAATTTCAGTTTTTAAACAG
Source organism: Bradypodion ventrale (assembly GCA_035047345.1). Lineage (NCBI taxonomy): Eukaryota > Metazoa > Chordata > Lepidosauria > Squamata > Chamaeleonidae > Bradypodion > Bradypodion ventrale. Next base: position 16,380,335 of record JAWDJE010000003.1, on the reverse strand, counting down.
ACCATAGGTAATATTTTAAAAGGCCAAGTTGTTTGTCACAAATAGATGCCTGCATCCTTTGTAAATGCAATAATTCTTATACAGACTTTTTATAATTTTTGTATAAATATCTATTTTCTGCAGAAAGTCTTTCTCCTGGAAACTAAGCTATGAATCATGGATGTAATTTGTCTTTGTGTGACATTTTAAAGGAAAATGTCTACTTTCAAACTAGTCTTCCCTTATTACATTGGCCTTAATAAATTTATCTAGTTTGTTTTAAAGACTCTTCTGTTTCACATTAGTGCTTCAGATAGGGTGCTCCTACTCCAGCCAAGCACTTCCTGAGACTACCAATTACTAACTTATCTACATTCACATGCATATTTAACTCAGAAATGAATAGTGTCCTCATCTAAAATCTCTAGCAATACAAGACTTGTTGTTCATTTAATTCTATGACTAAAATGCAAAAAACCACCCTAATTATATACTTGTAAACATGACTTGTTGTGCATCTTAAAGCAGAAAATCTGCTTGTAGCTAAGCATTATGAACTGCTGGAGGAGCACCTGCGTCATGCATAAATAGGCTTTGACTTTATATATGCAGAACTTAAAGCAAAGCAGTCACACTTATATACTGCCCCATAGTATTAAAGCACTCTTTGGGCGGTGAATAAGTTAGCTAGCATTTTGCCCCTAACATGCTGGGACTCATTTTACCAATCTTGAAAGGATGGAAGACTGAATCAACCTTGAGCCCTGGTCAGTATCAAACCCACAACTTTTTGGTTGCAGTACAGCAGTTTTAACCACTGCGCTACCAGGGCTCCTGGTGCTGTTGCATATGTTTTGTGGATGGGTGTTGATCTAGTAAAGCAACACTAACTTTCAGAGTCTACTTACAGAGACAAAACAATTTAAAATCTATTAAATTTCTACTAACTAGGCAAACCCTACTAAAATTGAAGGCAAGCATAACTACCTCTTTGCTAATTTGGATAGCCATATAAGCTGTCTTGATGACACTGGAGAAGTAGGATAAAACTCAAATAACATAGAAGGAAGATCCTTGAAATGTGCAAGGAATTGCTTTAAGCTATTGTAATCCTATGAATACTTCTAGAAATAAGTGGCATTGAATATGAAGACACTGACTGTGTAGAACCAGAACAGATGAGCACAAATAAAGTAGCTTCATTCTATTACATTAAAGTTGCAGTGTCAAGCTAACAGATATTAAATAAACATGTAGCAAAATGACTGATACAGAAACAGACATCTATTCCTTTAAATTAGAGATACCTCTGGTCCTTTGTAGTCTGGCCAGACATCTCGCTACAGTAACAGAGTAGACTGTGTCAGGAGCTCCAACACCCTTCACAAATTCCTCAACATATGTGAGTGTTTACCTAGCCCTTTTCTGACTAGGCTGTAACCCCTTGCCAAACAGGACTCATTGCCTGGGCCCTTCTATGATCTGTCCAGATCCCGCTTAAGACTATATTCCTCCATGACACGCACAGGTCTCCCCATACTCCATGGAGCAGTCTGCTTGGACTTCCAGCTGAACTAAGTCTAAGTTCTGCTACTCTAGAGATATCTCAGAGGAGGGATTAAAAAGTATTTTAACTCAGTCGCTGTAACCTTAGATATCTGGCAAACACTCTTTGTTAAGACCCTTTTTAATAACAACACATGGTTTTAAAAACACACAATTCTTTATTTAAAATTAGGCAAATGTTCACAGTACATTCTATAAACCTTATTCTCCTTCCAGGAACTTACAGGTATTTGGTTCACCCCAAACATAAATAGAACCTAACCGTTCTACGTCCTGGCAACTCGCATACATTTGCTCTTTGTTGTAGAAAATCTCTGCTTTCTCTCTCTCCTGCACTTCTGTTGTTGCTTCTGTTTGGTTCTTTATGTCATCACCATCTTTATCTTCTATCTCCTCTATCTCTTCCATTGCTTGCTTCCTCCCTTTTATACAGATGAAACTCAGAAAATTAGAATATCGTGCAAATGTTCATTCAGTTCAGTAATGCAACTTAAAAGGCGAAACAAATATATGAGATAGACTCATTACATGCAAAGCAAGATAGTTCAAGCCTTACTTTGTTATAATATTGATACTTATGGCTTACAGCTTATGAAAAACCCCCCCCCCCAATCTCATGTACCCCATAATCATCACATTCCCATGTCCGCTATATGCCATGATCATCACAATTCTAACGAATTAAGGCATGGCATCTCTCACTTTGCATGTAGTGAGTCTATCTCAAATATTTGTTTCACCTTTTAAGTGAAATGAATTTTACCTGTATCTCTCTCTTGCTTCCCTAATTATCAACTCTCAATCAGAGGCTTGTTTCCAACAGGTAGGAAACCCTGGTTTTCGTATCACCTCCATTCCCTCTCTTTTCCTTCCTCCCACCTTACACAATAATTTCTACCAATAGGAAGAAACATAGAGGGATACTTTGTTCCTATAGTTTACCACCAATGAAATCTCTGTACCTAAGGTGTCTCAAATCCTTCCTTCCTTCCTATCTCCCCAAAGACAAGACTGTTATATCGTCACTGCCTCAGCTCTCTATAGGTTAAACAGAACAAAGTTGACCTTGTAAGCACATTCCAATTTTTAAACAGTGAATCCCAACAATATGGTATTCTGAACCATTTTAGAACTTTTACCCAATTTTTAATTTATTGAAAATCTCGTTTTCAATAATGTATGCTCATGGGAATGGCATTCCCGTGACAGACCATACAGCCAGTGACGCAACACAGTATTCGGTGGGGGCGGCGGCGGCAAATAACCTGATTCCCTAAAGTGGCCAATGGCTACGGGTGGATGAGCCCCTTTAGGTGGGGTGGAGGAAATGCCACTGGAAACCATATTGGGCCCAATTGTAAAATGAGTGGAGGAGGAACCACTTTGCTACTCTGATTTCCAACGGTCTTGGAGGCAGAAGAGGCCATGCCAGATGGACTAACTGAAGGCGCACCTTGTCAATATCCTCAAGGCTGTGGCAGTCCAGGCATTAAATCCTGCATGTCTCATTTCATACGTGCCACAGGAGATGGCTCCATGATCACAGTGTGTGGGCCGCTTATGGCTGGAATCCACCTTAAATTCACACCAGTGGCATTTTCCCTGCTTGTCATTCTTCTTTCAAAGTCCAAACTGAAGGCTCTAGTTTGGACCCACATGTTGGCAGCAGATGTGTGATGGTTGTCTTTCTGAGATTGAGTCACCAGAGACACATTCATTAACTGTGAAAATGATTTCCATGAAAAATGTATACTCGGATAAAATAATAAAAAGTAGAGACATCACCCTGCCGACAAAAGTCCACATAGTTAAAGCAATGGTATTCCCAGTAGTAATGTATGGCTGTGAGAGCTGGACCATAAGGAAGGCTGAGTGCAGGAGAATAGATGCCTTTGAACTGTGGTGCTGGAGGAGACTCTTGAGAGTTCCCTGGGCTGCAAAGAGATCAAACCAGTCAGTCCTAAAGGAAATCAACCCTGACTGCTGCTTGGAAGAACAAATACTGAAACTGAAGTACTTTGGCCAACAAATGAGAAGAGAGGACTCACTGGAGAAGGCCCTGATGCTGGGAAAGATTGAAGGCAAAAGAAGAAGGGGGCAGCAGAAGATGAGATGGCGAGAGGGCATCATTGACACAATTGGTGTAGATCTGGGCGGACTACAGAGAATGGCAGATGACAGTCGCAAAGTGTCCGACTCAACTGTGACTGAACAACAACAATGTGGGGAGATAGGATGCATTAATTCAGTGTAGAAAAAGAATCCCTCCATTTACTGACCCAGCTGTAGCCAGTTATTACTACCTTTCAGTGTATCACTGACCTATCACTGGATAAAACACATTAATCCCCCCCCCCCCCAAACAAATGATTTGGGGTACTTTAAGGATGACTGAACAGTATTTCACAACAGCTTTTATTTCAAGTTTTTTAAAAAACCAATGGTGAGAAGTCTGAATTTTGTCTATAACCCATTACTACAGGTAAAGGATTTCTGCTGCTTCCCTTCAACGCAACAGTCTTAAGTCAAGCATGGCTTCTCAAGTGCTGAACTCAATTCTTCGACTCTGCAGCAAGATGAGGAAATTTTTGACGTAAAATTTTTGCTTTCTGTTTCTCCAAACATTTTTTCTGGTTTTTTTTGCGCAAATATTTTTCCAATTTGAGTCTACAGGAAGGAATCAACAAAGCACCACAAGTTAAAATAAGTAACACTGCAATTTTTCTCTCTCAGTGCAAATGATGAACAGGTAAGAGGTCAAAGGTCATGTTTCGAAGGCTCTGTCTTACCTGAGCAAAGGCTCGATTTTTGGCAAATAGTAGAATCGCTTCTTATTGTGTCTTTTATTAAGGTGCCAAGGGATCGGCCATTCCCTGAAAGTGTACCTGCCAATGACACAACGAAGGTAAAGGATTTAGCTTCTATAACAGTAATGGTGGACCTGGGCACTCTGGGCATTCTTGGACTTCAATTCCCAGAAGCCCAGGCCTCTGTGTACACACAGTAAACCCATTCATGTGGATTCACAGAGACTTTGGCTTCTGGGAATTAAAGTCCAAGAACACCCCGAGTGCCAAGGTTTGCCATCATGGTTCTATACAATGCAGATCACAAAACAGTGGCTTTAAGGCAGGAAGGCTAGACAGATTTCCTTCAAATTTCTTTTCCCCCAAATTTCTTTCCTCTTTGGAAGAAAAAAAAATAACGCCCAAGAAACATTGCAACATTTTAGAACAAATCTGGCCTTTAAAATACTGTGGAAATAAATGTAAGCATTAGTCTTTTGGTAGATGAAATTGCAGATCTGCTTGGACAAATAACTATAGCTCCTATTGGAAGAAATGAGCCAGTAAGGGTAAGGTTGCCCTTGCTCGGAAGCTAGTCGTATCCAACTCTAAGGTTCAGTGCTCATCTCTGTTTATAGCTGAAGAGCCAGCGCTGTCTGCATCTGCAGACATTTCCGTGGACGTGGCACGAAATGCTGTTTACCTCTACTTGCAATTTCTTGCTTTCGAACTGCTAGGTTGGCAGAAGCTAGGACAGACAGGAGCTCACTCCGTCATGCAGTTCTAGGGTCTCAAACTGGTGACCTGCTGCCTTCCAGTCAGCATCGTACCCACTTGAGCCATCGCAGTCCCAGTATGAGCCAGTACTTTCATATAACAACTCTTGGTCGCTTAGGAAGGTAATGTGTTCTGGACTGGTGGAAATGTCTTTACCATGTTCTTCTCTCCAGTTTTCCAAGGCAAGAGACTATACAGAACTATTGGTGTAAACCTTATTATTCAATATTCCTTTTCATTCTCGGTAGCCTAAAAGAGAGTTGGGGATATTTATTCAGCCTGAAGGTCAAATCAGACCCAGTCATATTGCACTAGATAGCTCAGTGGATTAGGCATTTGGCAGAAGAACTAGCGTTTGGGAGATCATTTTCCCACTGTGCATCCGAGGAGAAGAGCCAGCCTGTACAACCTTGAGCAACCTGCACAGTCTCAGGTTGTGCCCCCATCCCACAGAAGAAAACAGTAAACCACTTCTGAGTATTCTACCTAGATACCTTGAAATGGGATGCTGTAAATCAGAATTGACTTGACAGCACAGAATTATTATCTTGTCCCTGATGTGTCAACTCAGACTCCATTATCTCATTCTCCTAAACACTCTGCTCCAACAATGTTTAGAGTTGCAGTAATGCAATGACTTAGTGGTTAAGACACTGAACTTGAGGATTGGAAGGTCAGCAGTTTGACACCCGAGTACTGCACAATGGAGTGAGTGCTCATCTTTGTTGCAGCTCCTGCCAACCTAGCAGCTCAAAAGCAAGAAATTGCAAGTAGATAAATAGGGACCAGTTTGATGGGATGTAAACAGCGTTCTGTGCACTCCGAGATCCTGTCATTCCTGCCACATGTCCATGGAAACGTCTACAAACGCAGACAGCACTGGCTCTTTGGCTATAAACAGATGAGCACCGAACCCTAGAGTTGGCTACGACAAATTTTGAGCAAGGACGACCTTTACCAAATGGGAATACTTCCCAGCAGCCCAAAATACCAATCACTCCTAAATGGGTTGGGTATAAATATAATAAATAAGTCACCTCAATTGCATTTAGGTTTTTAAAAAAAACTCTGTTGGTGAACAGAGATAAGATTTTCAGTGGGGGAAAAGTTTGTTGCGAAAAGGTCTAACATTAAAGCAAGTAGGCTGAGATTCTTAGTCCACAGACAAAGAGACTGAAAGGCCATCCATGTTAAAGAAACACAAAAATGTGATATATACTATACTGTTTTTGAATATATGAAGCAGAGTTGCACTGCAATAGACAGTTAGTCCATTTAATTCAGTCATCATTCTCTACTATTTACAAAGCGTATAGAAAAATGTAGGTCCTATTGGCAGGCTTGGGAAAACCTTGAGACTTGCGTAAATTGAATCTTAATGCTCCGAAAAGAAAAAGAAAATCACCTAGCTACACAAAACCAGCCCAATGAGAGCATGTTGAGAACGGGAAGGAAGCCCAAAAAACTGAAACAAATGGTGGAATAGATGAATGACACAAACACTGACCAAGAATGCCCCACACAGCAATATTAAAAGGTCATACTTTAGATGGTCTATTCTAGTACAAGCTCCTTCAAGGCCACCTGTTACTGCCAATCATTTAACTGGAGTTGCCAGGAACTGGAACACTGGCAAAAATATGTGCTCCACTACTGAGCTGTGGTCAGGGTGAGTACAAACAGGTACCGCAACACTAAATGACAGCGTACCAGATAACACGGCCCAGAAAGTCATTTCTCCATTCGCCAGGTTTCTCATTCTCTTGGCCGGTCTGTAGCAGCCGCAAAGCATCTTCTCTTTCTTTAATAACAAGATCCATTCTTTCCATGGAATCTTCCACCTGAAAAGTACAAAACAGTAACTCTCGCCCTCTGAATAATTTACAGCACACTAAGGGGCTGTGCACAGACAAACTCTCTACCTAGGCCAATTGCCATGGCAGAATCTACTGTGTTGTCATTCTTACTGTAATCCCAACAAACAAAAGGATACTTTGTAGGGACCCTAACTAAGGCCCACTGAATCAAACACCAACTAATAAAGAAACCTGTTTCAATTCATTTTGCACCAATTTCCCAGTAGTTTCTATCACAAGGTCCAGAGCCACAGAGTAGTGAATTTGTGGGACTACCTGCAATAGCCACGTTAGTCTGTTTCAAACATATCAGAGAATATTTTTGTATTAAAATAAAAAAATAAAATTTAAAAAAATCAGAATAAACAAAAATGCTGTAGCACTTTGAAGACTAACTCTTATATTTTAATGTTAGCTTTCGTGGATTGAATCCGCTTCGCCAAACATGGGAGTGAGGCTTTATGGCATCAATTTATACATATCAAGTACAGAGTGATTGGTTATCAGAAGAGATAAGTATACAAATCAATATGGCTTTTTACAATTGGTAATAGCAGATCTCTGGTTGTTATTTGGATTGGAAGCATCACTGGGAATAAAATTGTTGTGGGATGGATTTTCTCTCTGCTTGAAACTACAGAGGTGTTTTTACAACCACCATTCTTTCGTTTCAATTTATCACCAAATGCTGAACAGAGTTCTAAATTCTGACCCAACTTGACCACCTGCTAAATAAACTGTCATTGTGTGTAGGAAGTGGTACATAAGAGGAAGGAGAATAAAAAGGCAAAAGAAGTTCTACTATTAGAGATATCCGGGCATTTTTCTGTATCGCTGTATTAATGAAACTGAAGTTTATGGCTCCAAAACACGCTTACAGCAAAGTCAGAATACGATTACTCTGGCAAGTTAAGGCACATTGAGCCAATGTTTTACCATGTCTTTCCTTGTAGCCCATAGTTTCTGAATCCATTTTCATAATCCACAGGAAATTTACTCTGCCCTTAATGCGTGCTCAGATGACAGCCTCCTACTACCAGTTTACAGTTAACTTAACAATTCAATGTTAAACCAGAGGTATAAAGGTTGGGTGGGTTTGTGACCAGCAATATCTTCTACCGGCTTCAGTTGAAGCTACATTTGTCTGGTAGAGGTTGAGAGTTGTCCTTGGAAGGACTGTAAATGTTGTGTTCTTACCTTGTCTAATCGCTCTGGGCTTGGCATTGGCAGCCTCTGTCGTTTTGCTTCTTGCTTCAGTGTTAAAAGCATGTTTCGCTCTTTTAGCAGGACGTACCTACATCACGAAACATATCAATATTAGATTGTTACCAAGGGCTCTTTCTGTGTACAGTACTTCTGTTGTGTGCAAGTAAACCGATACGTACATAATTTTGGTGTTCCTCAGGTGCCAAACAATACACTCCTTGATTTGTAAGTTTATTAGAAATCCAGCAACCAAATAATTAACTGGTTAGTTTAAGGCAGGGGTGCCCAAACTATGACCAGGGGGCCGGGGCACGTTTTATTTCCGCTTCCGGGAGCGATGAGGGCTTCACAGGTCGAATGAATTTGCATCAGGGGCCAGATCTGGCCCCCAGGGCCATAGCGACCGGCCCCCTGAACCACGTGACCGGCCCACAGCCTGAAAAGTTTGGGCACCCCTGGTTTAAGGTCTATATGTGAAATTCTGCTTCTGAGCTGTTACTGCCTGTTTTTGGACCACACTGTCTCTTTGAGTTGCTAAGTTACAATGACGCATGAACAGTAGAAGTTACATTTACATAAGAACATAAGAACAGCCTTGCTGGAACAGGCCACAGGAGCCCATCCAGTCCAGCATTCTGTCTCACACAGTGGCTCACCATTTCCTTCAGGGTATTCCCAAGGAGATGCCTTCATCTGCTTAGGATTCCCTGGAAATGATATTGAGAGATATCCTGCCTATCTCTCCAACCCGGAGGTTGTCCTTAAGTATCCATAATTATAGCCATTGATACTCTTGTCCTCCATGAACTTGTCTAATCCTTTCTTAAAGCTGTCAAGACTGACAGCTGTCACCACTTCTTCTGGCAGGGAGTTCCATAGACCAGTAATCCTCTGGGTGAAAAAGTACTTTCTCTTATTTGTTTGAGAACTAGTACCCAAAAGTTTCATGGAGTGTCCCCTAGTTCTAGTGTTATGCGATAGGGAAAACAGTTTTTCCTTATCTACTTTGTCCACACCGTGCATGATTTTATAAACTTCAATCAGGTCACCTCTTAGACGTCGTCGTTCAAGAGTGAAGAGGCCCAACCGTTGCAGCCTCAGATGGTAAGGAAGGTGTTCCAGTCCCCTAATCATTCTGGTTGCCCTCCTCTGCACTTTTTCCAGCTCCATAATATCCTTCTGGAGGTATGGCGACCAGAACTGTACACAGTATTCCAGATGGGGCCTGACCATAGATTTATAAAGAGGCAAAATGACACTTGCTGACTCATTTTCTATACCCTTCCTAATGATCCCTAGCATTGAGTTTGCTTTTTTCACTGCTGAGGCACACTGGGTTGACACCTTCATTGAGTTGTCCACCAGGACACCAAGGTCCCTTTCCTGGTTTGTCGCAGAGAGTTCAGACCCCATCAGTTTATAAATGTAATTGGGGTTCTTTGCCCCAAGATGCATCACTCTGCACTTACTAATGTTGAAACTCATTTGCCACTGTTTTGCCCACTCCCCCAGTGTCGAGAGATCCCTCTGGAGCTCCTCACAATCTCTCACAGTTTTCACTACCCTGTATAATTTAGTGTCGTCAGCAAATTTGGCTACCTTGCTTTTTACTCCTACCTCTAGATCATTTATGAAGAGGTTGAAAAGCAGGGGTCCCAGTACTGAACCTTGGGGGACCCCACTCTTTACTTCCCTCCACTTGGAGAAGTGTCCATTTAGTGCTACCCTGTTTCCTGTCCCTTAGCCAGTTGCTGATCCAGAACAAGACCTGTCCCTTTATTCCATGACTGGTAAGTTTATTCAAGAGCCTTTGGTGTGGGACCTTGTCAAAAGCCTTCTGAAAGTCCAGATAAACAATGTCAACTGGATCCCCCTTAGCCACATGCTTGTTGACACTCTCAAAAAATTCCAACAGATTAGTGAGGCATGATTTGCCCTTGCAAAAGCCATGTTGGCTCTCCTTTAGCAGCGCCTTCTCTTCTATGTGCCTATTAATTCTATCTTTTAGGATGGTTTCCATCACTTTACCTGGGACGCATGTCAAACTGACAGGTCGGTAATTCCCTGGATCACCCCTGGATCCTTTTTTGAAAATTGGTGTTACATTCGCTACCTTCCAGTCATCAGGCACAAAGCCTGATTTGAGGGAAAGATTATATATTTTGGCTAGGAGATCAGCAATTTCATCTTTAAGTTCCCTGAGAACTCGTGGATGGATGCCATCTGGTCCTGGTGATTTGTTAGTGTTTAGTTTAACAAGACATGCAAGGACCTCCTCCCTGGTTATTTCTATCTGGCTTAATTCTTCGGTTTCCCTCCCTACGAAGATAGGCTCTGTTTTAGGCATGTGGCCTCTGTCTTCTTCAGTGAATACTGAAGCAAAGAATTCATTGAGTCTCTCTGCAATCTCTGTTTCCTCTTTAATAACCCCTTGCCTTCCATTGTCATCTAATGGTCCAATGGCCTTCCTAGTTGGGTTCTTACTTCTAATGTACTTAAAGAAGTCTTTGTTATTTCTCTGAGTATTTTTAGCTATACGCTCCTCAAAGTCTTGCTTTGCTTTCCTGATTGTTGCCTTGCATTTGTTCTGCCAGAATTTATGTTTCTGCCTGCTGTCCTCATTCGGACAAGCCTTCCATCTTCTAAATGAGCTTCTCTTGATCTTGATCACTTCCCGAACAGCTCCTGTAAGCCACATTGGAGTCCTCTTGGACCTGGCAGTGCCCTTTTTCCTTTTGGGTATGCATTCCAATTGGGCCTCTGTTATTGTTTTTGTAAACAGCCTCCATGCCTCTTGGAGTGTTTGGACTCTCTCAATTTTCCCTTTCAGCTTCTTTTTTACTAGTTTCCTCAACTTTGGGAAATTTCCTTTTTGAAAATTTAAGGTCTCTGTGTTAGATTTTATCAGTGACTTGCGGTCTATGATCAAGTTAAACATAATTGAGTTGTGGTCACTGTTCCCTATTGGATCAGTCACATTAACATCTTGCACCAGATCCTGAGTATTACTCAGGATCAAGTCAAGGATTCTTGTACCTCTAGTTGGGTCTTCAACCATCTGTCCCAGGGAACAATCATTTAGCATATCTAGGAACTTTATCTCTTTATCATGTGCTGAACAACAGTTCACCCAGTCTATGTGAGGGTAATTGAAGTCCCCCATTATAACCAGGCTTCCCTTCTTGGATGCCTCCTTTACAACATTCTCCAACTGCCAGTCTCCCTCAAGAGTTTGGGTCGGAGGCCGATAGTATATGCCTACTGTTAGACCATCCTTGTGGCCTGATACTCTTACCCACAGAGCTTCTAATGGTGACTCCAAATCACCTAGATATTCCAATTCATACGATTTTATCACTTCTTTGACATACAAGGCCACACCACCTCCCATTTGCCCCTTCCTATCCTTCCTGCACAGTTTGTAGCCTGGGATAACTGTATCCCATTGGTTATCATCCGTCCACCAGGTTTCAGTGATACCAATAATATCAATATTCTTATCTATTGCTAAGTATTCCAGCTCCCCTATTTTGTTCCGGAGGCTTCTGGCATTTGTATACAAGCATTTATATATGCTTTCCTGATACAGTCTTTTGAGTCCAGTTGCATTGTTAGACTGCCTCTTGCATCCTTCTGCTAGAGTGCTGGTGACTAGCTCCTTGCTCTGCTCAGTAATTTTTGCATCCTCCTCACTACTCAAGTACACACTTTCTCGAACCGGATGCTGCCCAGCTCCTGTCGGCTTTCCCCCAGTTATCAGTTTAAAAGCTGCTCTGCAGCCTTTTTGATGTTGAGTGCCAGCAATCTGGTCCCCTCATGGTTCAAATGCAACCCATCCCTCCTAAACAGATTTGGCTTGTCCCAAAATGTTCTCCAGTTCCTGACAAATCTGAAACCCTCCTCTCGACACCACCGCCTCATCCACGCATTGAGGCTTCTGAGCTCTGCCTGCCTGGTAGGTCCTGCACGAGGGACAGGCAGCACTTCTGAAAATGCTACCTTGGAAGTCCGGGACTTCAATCTTCTTCCTAACAACCTGAATTTGGCTTCCAGGACAGACCGCTTGGCCTTCCCAACATCATTGGTACCAACGTGTACCATGACAACTGGCTCGTTCCCAGTTCTCTCTAACAATCTATCTAGATTTCTTGTGATGTCTGCAACTTTTGCACCTGGCAGGCAAGTCACCATACGGTTATCATGTGCATCACAAATCCATTTCTCTGTATTTCTAATTATTGAATCGCCTAGTACAAGGAGCCTCTCTCCTGCAATCTGTTCATCTACATGCACCTCATCAACCATATTAAGGGAGAGAACCTCAGTTTGTTCCTGTTGTTTATCTTCCTGGATCTCATCAAGTGTGATGAAGGAGAGATCATCAGGTGGAACCAGTTGTTCCTTTGTGTGTTCCTCATCAGGTGTGATGAGGGAAAGAGCCTCAAATTTATTCTGTAATTTCAGACTCTCAGAGTGATCCCCTACTCTTCTCCTCCTTTGAGTCACATTCCTCCAAACATCTCCCTCCTGAGTTAGTGAAGGGCCTTCTCCCTCAGAACTGTGCCCTGTCTCTACTTTGTCCAGCATAGTCTGTTCCGCTCTGTCCAAGAACAGCTCAAGCTCCTTAATTTGTTGATGGTTAGATATGCGGGCCTCTAGCTGCTGGACCTTCTCTTCTAGTAGTGCAACCAGCTTGCACTTGCTGCAAGTGTAGTTCTCCATATGCTTTGGCAAGAACACAAACATGGCACAAGTATTGCAGGTAACTACAACTGTTCCCTCAGAATCCATTTTAACAAGTGCAGTATTCCGAGCCTCAAAAATGTACACGTTTACTACCTTTCTACCTAGTAAGACTATATTCTTCCTTTGTTACTAGTTTGCAATCTCGTGCGCCGTTAGTGGAGGCCTCTAAAGCAGCTCTACTCCAACTGCAAAACTTACCAGTGCTCACTTCCTTTGTTTGGCTCTCCTCAGCAGCAGCTCTGCTTAAGAGCACATGCAGAGTCAAAAGGGCTGACCCTGAAAGAGCTTAGAGCTTTTAAAGGCTAGTGTGGCTCCGCCCCTATGAGTCACAGTTCAGGGAAGGGCCTGGTGTGGCCCTGCCCCCCTGCTTCTGGAAGCTTCAAACTGCTTCCTCTGTTTGAACAGAGGTGGCTCTCAGCAGTTTAAATTATCAATTTAAATTAGTGGAGGCCTCTAAAGCAGCTCTACTCCAACTGCAAAACTTACCAGTGCTCCCTTCCTTTGTTTGGCTCTCCTCAGCAGCAGCTCTGCTTAAGAGCACATGCAGAGTCAAAAGGGTTCCCTAGCAGAGTTCCCATCAGTATTTGAGCATCAGAAAAATTAACCTCATGCCCTTCTCCCTGGCTTCCCACGTCTTCTAAATTCCTTTGCCTTTAGCTTCCTCAAGCTCCATTCTTTCTTTCATTTCTATACCGCCCATTTGGGTGGTGTCCCACTCGGTCCCGTTTTAAGTTTCAATTGCAGTCAAGCTGACAATATACACTTCCATCATAGAACATGGACCACAAAAAGATTGAGAGCCATTATAAGAGCTCAGCCTATCAGAGATCGGTCACAAGCACAATACAATATAGATCCTGAAATTCAGATCAAGTTGTTCTTGAAATATCTTGCCCCAAGGAAAGAAAAAGTATGTTCTTCTTAAAAAGATATGAACCATTCAGTACACTGAAAAAATACTCACCAAAGTTTATGCAAATCATCACTGCTCTTCCCTCGGAGCTGTTCTACTGTCCAAGAATCCCCTGGAAAAACCACAAGAGGATTTAAGCTTACATAGAGACATAGTGTATTTTTCAGAAACAAGCATTGCCGTGTATTTTATAGACCAGGGGTTCCCACTCCCCCCAGACAGCTGAATGGGCCAGACCACTCCCCCTGGAAGCAGAAGTAAATGTGCCCACTTCCACATTTACGACAACCGCAGGCACATTTATAGCTGATGTAACCGCGCTTATGCACATGCAGGCGCATTTTACGACTGTTGTCAATGTGCCTGCTTCCACTTCCGGGTGCAGCGGCACCACGCACCACATGAAATGGTGCCGGGGGCCGTAGGTTGGGAACCCGTTATAGACTAATACTGAGGTAACTGCAGGTATTCAAGGGACTGTTCCAAGACTTTCCCTTGTGTCTCATATACTGTAAGTCTGCAATTCAGAGATCACCTTTTATCCTACAAGTTTGTGACAAATTAGTGTCAAATTTGGCCTTCATTTTTTCTGCTACATTTTGTTGCTCTTTTTCAACAGCTTTCTTTTCTGAATTTTATGTTTAATTGCTGTTTCTAGTTACTTTTTTGTTCA